>CM030797.1:42249394-43703589 GCA_018127125.1 Rhododendron griersonianum
AGGGGTCTTGCCTATCTACATGACCAATTCCATGTCACTATCATACATAGAGATATAAAGTGCAGCAATATTCTGCTGGATCATGACCTCCAGCCCAAAATCGCTGATTTCGGGTTGGCAAGGCTTCTACCTGAGGGTCAGAGCCATCTTAGCACCAAATTTGCTGGAACACTGTAAGTATGAAAACAAACCCATTTCCCAGTTTACGGTAGCGCTGCGCGAACAAAGTTTGTTACGAAATTTCTGTTGGTCTTACCATTTCTTAATGTAAGATCTAGGACATCCATGTACTTTGCTGGTTTTTATGTCTCTACTTCAATTTGATCCACTGTTTAAGCTTATATCATTCAGAAACAAATGTCACCACCTTCAGGGGCGGCCCCACCAGGGTTTGAAGGGGTTCAAGCGAACCCACTGGGTTCAAAAAATGTACTAAAATTTTGTATATTTTTGTTTATAATTTGATATTTCTTTCCTATTGTCAGCACTGAATCAGTCGTGCAAAGCAGGGTAAATAAAATTTATTGTAATTTGTGAGTAAATAGATCATATTGGTCAACAAAATAAAATTAATTAAGCTCGATAAGTCTTCAAGCAAAGTAAATATAATTATCTTATACAGTGTTTTGTATGCAAAAAAAATTTGTATACATTTTTGTCACCGCTGAGTTAAAATCCTGCACCCACCGCTGATCCATGTTTAAAAATTTATGGATGAATTTTATGATAGGAATGATGTTAGCGATTATCATTTTCCTTCCAGCAATCAAACCTAGTTGAGGATTAAGTCACACCAGTCCCAGAAAGTCATGGTATGTGGTAATTTGTGGGGATCCTTTGATGATGACTTAGTTCTCGATTCTAATGGAACAGGGGATATACTGCACCAGAATATGCAATCCACGGACAGTTGTCTGAGAAGGTTGATACCTACAGCTTCGGCATAGTCGTTCTCGAAATCATTAGTGGTCGGAAGTGTAGTGAAACCAAGACTGTCGATGACGAACCAGTTGCGGAGTATCTCCTCGAACAGGTAATTCACTTATTAGCAATATGCCTATAGACTGCTTGCTTTTCGGTAATGTCGTCGATATTCATTGTTTGGCTTAAGAAAACATGAAGCCTGATAGATAGGAAACAGGTCTTGCATGGGCAGATTTGTTTACAAAACTTGTTACATACAGTAGCAAACAAGAACACACCCATTTGCCTGCTCCGCTATCCTGAATCGTTGCTTTTAAAACAGGCATGGAAGCTGTACGAGAATGATTTGCACTCGAAGCTGGTGGACGAGATCTTAGTAGTCTCGGATGGGTACACAGAAGAAGCTGCAAAGAAAATCATACAGCTTGCCTTGACGTGCACTCAGACGCCGGCTTCTTCTCGACCCTCCATGTCCGAAGTTGTTATACTTCTAAGCGATCACTCAATGGATCTCACCATGCGGCCCGGAAGGCATGCTTTCATTGACAAGGATAAGAAGATTCGCAATGACGCATCTGCTACTCCCGACTCATCAACTTCCAATGCCACTGCTTCTTTCACAGAGTTCACCGGTCGCTAGCTAGGTTTGCGTAAAATTCTTGGCGATATCACGTCATTACTTGCAAGTGCTAAATATTTATAATTAGTACGTGTGCATTTAGTGAAAAACTTATATATATTATTGCTCTATTTGGTTTGTTGTTCTAGTTAATCGTGATACCATTGCTCTTTATGCATTTGGAATGGTGTAATATACTCAAGAAGTGTAAATTTTGAGGAGCATACGTATTAGTATTATTGGTGGTTGTTCCCGAAATCTCTTACTCATTTTAATGTACAAGTGTCTATGCTTCGTGCTCTGCACGTTATCGTCGTGCCCGTTGATTTTTTTTTATTTTATAAAAGTCGCTAATTGTGTTTATTCAAATATATACATAAAAATGCAATTATTGGTAAAAATGTTGCTAGGTTGAGTTACGTCATCGTAACCTAAGCTTTTTATCAATATTGTTAACTTTTAAAATCTTTGGGCTTTCTTTCTTGTGCAATTGAGAGGATTGTCTAAACATGCCAGGCTACCCAATATTTCAAACTGAAAAGTACTCCTTCCGTCCAATAATATTTGTCCGGTCCGCAAAACAAGGACGTAAAAATAATATGTTTTTTGCAAGAAAAATTCAAATTTTTTTCAACAATTCATTAGACATCGATGAGTTCTTGTAATTTATGAAAAAAGTTTGAATTTTTTATTGAAAGAAATGCATTATTTTTACGTCCTTTTTTTGCGGACCGGCACTACAAGAAAAAACACCTTTCCCGACTAACTGTTTAGTCGGCAATGGTAGGGATTTTAGTCGGCAAAAGCCTTCCCCGACTAAAAATTTTGGTCGGCACGTTAGTCGGCGGAAGAAGGTCGGAAAAGGTGTTTGCCGACTAAAAACAGTTTAGTCGGTAAAGATTAGAATATTTGCCGACTAAAGTTTAGTCGGCAAATGTGATTATATTGGCCGACTAATTATTTAGTCGGGGATGTATATCCTATTTGCCGACTATTGGTTTAGTCGGGGAAAGTTGTTTAGTCGGGGAAGGTTGACCCTATTGTCCGACTAAATATTTCGCCGGGAAATGTGCTACCTATTGGCCGACTAATTGTTTAGTCGGGAAATGTGTTACCTATTAGCCGACTAAATGTTTAGTCGGGGAATGTGCTGCCTATTGGCCGACTAAATGTTTAGTCGGGGAATGTGTTTACCTATTGGCCGACTAAATATTTAGTCGGGGAATTTGTGACCATATTTTGCCAACTAAATATTTAGTCGGGAAATGTGTGTACAATTCAATAAATGAATACCCTTTTGGCGACCAAATTTTAGTCGGGAAATGTACTTATTGTCCGTACCAATTGGTCAATATCCCTGTATATTTGAGCGACCCTGTAAATTTTATTTTCCCTCCATTTTCATTACATCCACAAAATTGCAACATAATGTATGTAATAAAAAATAAAATTCCAAGAAATAAATCTAGAATTCCATAAATAGAAATATCCACCAAATACTTAGAAAACAACTTGTATCCAAATTCCTAAAACGCAAAATAACAACACATCAACCACAAGGGGGAAATTAAAAAAAAAATCTAAGCTCAATAACAAAATGTATCAAAACCCCTAGATTGCAAAATACTAAAAAGTTCAACCTCGACAGATGGATAACCTAATTGCACGTTCACAACCAAAATCCAACTTTGATCTTCATAGTCAATAACCAAAAGTAGAACTGCAGGATACTCCGTTAAGCGTCAATCTGTAAAAAAAGAAAAGAAAAGAATAATCCACCATTAGTATTTATGAACTAGTGTTACCATTGCTCAAAGTATTAACATAAGTAGATACAAACTAATTACAAGCCAAAACGGAAAATTATCTTGACATGGGGATGCAACTGTTACACTAGAATCCATCTTGAATATTCATAAAAAGCTCAAATGAGGAAAAACAAACAGAGGAAAATTTGTTTTTACCCTAAATAAATCACTTAGCTAACGTAAATATTCACCCAATCTGTTTGGAAAATTTGTTGAGGAGAAAGGAAAGATAGGGTTGAGTTATAAGATGTCTTATAATCTCAAAAGTACAGAAAACGGCCTCGTATCTCGTTTTTTCCAAAGAGTTTTTTATGAAAACATCCCTCGAACTATCATCCATTTTGCTACTTCATCCTCGAACTATCAAAATCATTTACTTCGTCCTCAAACTATCCAAAACTCTCCTATTTCATCCTCCCCCTAACGCCATCCACTATTTTGGACGGCAAAACAGAGCATGTGATATGCATGTGGGTGTTTGAAGGGCAAAAATGAGTTTTAACTTTTCTCCCTTTCATTATGGCGCCAAACCAGAGTGTTCCTCCAATTTGGGTTCCATATACCCCTCGACAGAGATGGACAAAACAGAGCTCTTCCCTTTCTCTCTTACCTGCATCCCCATCCATGGCTTCCAAAAACAGAGCCCTCCCATTACCTCCATCTCCCAGCCCTTCGCCAGCCATGCCTTCCAAAATCTGAGCCCTTCCCTTACCTCCATCCCTCAACCCTTCCCAGCCATGCCTTCCTTTTCCTCTTCAAGCAATGTAAATGAGAAGTATTTACCATGGTTTTGCTTCTATGTATTGACCGGAAGGAAATGAATGAAATTGGGGTATTCCATGGCATAATCATAGACCAATACAATGGATTCACAGTTAAACCTGCTCTGAATATGACCAAAACATGCTCAAAACGTGGTACAGCCTGCTAAAAAAAAACCATGCTCAACACTTCAGCTAAACATCACCAAAATCTGCTAAAAAAACTTGCTCAAAACAAGACCAAAATATTACCCAAACCTGCTCAAAACATCACCAAAACATGCTCAAAAAACCTGCTCAAAACCTGACCAAAACCTGCTCAAAACATCCCAAAACATGCTCAAAAAATCTAGTTGATACCTTTTCCAAAATAAAAAAAAAGAAGTCTAGTTGATAGAATAGGAGAGCCCCATTGCCCCCTTGCCTGACAACAGCCATTATTGCTCTGGAAATAGGTTGCCCATTTGCTAATCTCTCACTACTGTAAAATGAGAAAACTAATGGATTCTTCATCGTAACCCTAATGATCAATCCTAAGTCACTGATCCCATGCAGAATTTCGAAAGCCCTAGAGTTTTGATCAGTTGGGAGTACACTTACAGTTGGGGAGAAGGCCTCCTTCCCTCAAGCGGTCGTCCATCACAAAATTCCCTACCAAAGTGCAGACAAACTCCTATCGTTCTGCTCGATCTTCAATCGATCATCTGCTATGGATACGAAGAAGGAAGGAAAAGAGAGATCGTTGCATATCACAAAGTATGAGAGAGAGAGAGAGGAGGGTTTTTCCGATTTCGTGAGGGAAGGAAGTGAAATCCCATTTGTGCCCCTTCAAAAACTCACGTGTGTCATGTGCTGTGTTTTTGGACGGCAATAGTGGATGGCGTTAGGCGGAGGACGAAATAGGAGGGTTTTGGATAGATTGAGGATGAAGTAAATGATTTTGATAGTTTGAGGATGAAGTAGCAAAATGGATGATAGTTCAAGGGATGTTTTCATAAAAAACTCTTTTCCAAAACATTCGAACTGTTTATTGGTACTAAGATTTTCAGCATGGGTTCACTCTTCAAAATATAATCACAGGTGCATTAAGATAACGATCTAGAATGTAACAAAAAATCAAAATATGCATTAACTGAATCCAAAAAACTGACCAAATTTGAATTTATATTTTTAATTTTGTGATTAAGTAGGATGGTTGTTCCTGTTCCATTTGGAATGCATATAATCAATATCTAGCTAAATCCACAAGCGAAATAAGACACAAATAAGTATGCTACTAAGTCACAAAACTTGACATAATTGAATCAATTTAAGCATCTCCAGTGTTCTCTATCGCATCTTATCTATATCTTCTAAGGGAAGTTGAACCCATATTGATATAAGAAAGGATGCTACAGACTTCAATTTGTGAATTATGATTGTTTCATTCAATTCAGTCAAAAGTTCTTCCTATTACCTCGCCTCAATGCATAAAGAAATTAGAGGTTCCTTTTCAACAGTAGTTAACTTCCCAATCTCTTCATTCAATCTCACTCAATAAAAAGAAGGCACGTGTTCTCTATCCGATCCTATCTATCTATTCTAAGGAAAGTTGAACCCATTTCGATATAAAAAAGGATGCTAGAGACTCCAATTTGCGAATTATGATTGTTTGGTTCGATTGGCTCAAAGGTTCCTCCTATTACTTTGCCTCATTACATAAAGAACATTTTCAGCAATAGTTAACTTCCCAATCTCTTCATTCAATCTCAATCAATAAAAAGAAAGCATACTAACCAACTACATTATTTATAGAAGGCATGTGTTCTCTATCCGATCCTATTTATCTCTTCTAAGGAAAGCTGAATCCATTTCGATATAAAAAAGGATGTTAAAGACTCCAGTTTGCGAATTATGATTATTTGGTTCGATGGGCTCAAAGGTTCCTCCTATTACTCATTACATAAAGAACGTTTTCAGCAATAGTTAACTTCCAAATCCCTGCATTATGCTGTGATCTCCTTGCATTATGCTGCTGTGTTTTGCTTGCTGCTGCTGCTTGTCTGGCAGCCATTATAACTGCTTGCTGCTGTCCTGTTAGCTGCTGGCTGTTATAGCTTTTTCTTGCTATTTGATGGTTGAGCATTTGGGCTATCTCTAGTTGCTTCCTTTTTATTGACCTATCCTTGGGGGGTTGTCCCTTGGATTGTTTATGCCTTGCTAGGGGGCATGTCCCTAGGTTTATTACTGCTATTTTGTTGACTACTACTATAGCTGTTCTGTTGACTGCTACTGCAAACATTGTTGACTGCTACTGATATGCAGCCCAGATTATGGGTCTATCCAGGTTGTAGGCTGCCTAGTTTGGGCTGAAACAGTTGGGTTCTGTCCAGGTCTAAGGCTGCCCAAGTCTATATTGGTCCATCTCGGCTGCTGCTGACTGTGTGCAGTCCAGTTGAAGCAGGTTGCTTTACTGTCCTGACCTTGGGAAGTATTTTTAAACAGGTACCGACTAGACCAAAAACTCAGTGATTTCCAGAAAACAGATTTTAGGCCAACTTCAAACTGAAATCTGTTATTAGTCAGGCACAACTAAGGCACGTGGCTTACATATAGTTGAAGCTCTATGTGTCTAGTTTCCAACAAAGAAAGCGGAATGTGATTTCGAGTTTTCTAGGCCGAGTTATAGCCGTTTCCGTGAAGTGCAACGGTGCTGTCAGCACTGAGATTCGCAACAGCAGTTCAGTATATGATTTTTAATTCCTTCCACGTTTTAAATTCAGTTCTAGAGATTTTACACAATAAATTAGACATATCCCATGACCTAATCAGAACCTAAACTACACATTCAGATATCAATGGTTGTATTATTTCTCAAAACATGAAAGAGATATGCATCGCTTCCTAGCATATTCAGTCCATGACAGTCACAAAACTGGTTTCCTAGCTTTATGAATGCAGTCCAATGACTGTTGTGGAACCAACACCCAACCAGCTTCAACCTTTTTAAGCATTCCAATTGTAATACACCAAATAAACAGAAGCAGCAAGAAAAAATGCAGTCCATAGCAGTACCACAAACATAATAGCAGAAATTCTAGAAGTGATATTCTCAAACTACGTACCATATATTTGAGCCACCATCACCCTGCTCCTATGTTGCCGCCTCCACCATTCTGCATTTGGGTCATAAAGCTTTTGAATACCTCCATCTCTTTTAGAAGTATAGACCGCTCCTCATCTTGTCGCCTTTGTGTCTCCTCCCAACGCCTTTTCTCCTCCTCATACTTCTCCTCACGTTGTCTTTGTTCCTCCTCGTGTTGTCTTTGTTCCTCCTCCCTTCGCGTCTTCTCCTCTTCCCTCTCTCTTCTTTGCTCTTCACGAATTAAATCCAACTCACGTTGAAGTTTTTGCAGCCGGTCCTCGCTTGCTGACTGTGAGTTGGATTTGGAAAGATAGATAGATGGCTTTGGCCCATTCCCTAATCCTCTTATGTAGTTCTTTGTCTTCGCCTCCCCGAGGCACTTTATTGAAAGTTCTTCAGTTGATAATGGAGTGCCAGAAAGAGCTGCCTCGTCACGTGTTTTCACCATCATCTCCTATCATTTCGGAAAAGAAAAAAAAAACAAACAAAGACATAAGGAATGGACTAATGAAAAAGCAGACAACAAAAGTAAAGGATTGAACATTAAATGCATACATGTTTCTCTTGGCATGTTGAATTGATCCATTCATTTGTATCTCTCAATCTATGTGATGCCTCAAACAAATCACATAAATCGAGCTCCTTTGTTCCCTCATTACCCTCGTTACTGTTTGGATCATTACCGTTTCCATCATCATCATTTACCTCAATGGCAATTCTTTGCTTTTCACAATCAGCCTAGCATATTCACATAACCATAGCATGTCAACAATCCAGCAAATAGCACCGGCAGAAATCATAACAGAATTGGCACAACCCATCATTAATAGCAGCACTACGAACAAAAGTAACTACAGCACTATGAGCAAAATGTCTCTCACCGCAATAGTCATCACGGCAGCAAAGGATCGGGAGCCCGTAGTATGACCATACGGTACACTCTCCCTATTTTTCTTGCCAGCTGTTTTGCGGTCCTGAAAAAATCATTTGTTAGATATTAAGTTAGAGTTGGAAATGTAACTACAATAAGTATTCAATTAACCTCTCGGTTTGGATCCTTGAATACATGATCGATCATGTACTTCCAGTCATCAGGAGACATCGCTTGAAAAGGATGCTGATATGCATCTAAGCCAGCGTCAACAGTCTTTGTATAGAAATCGTTCATCCTCCATTTCCAATCTTTGTACAGTAGATTTGCCTTTTCATTAAAAATTTGCTCAATTAACTCAGTGCCCTCAACGTCATTTTCCGTGACTTTAAATTTGTCCTACAAACATATAGATAAGAATTCATTAACATAATGCAATCTGCAGTCTTTATATTATGAGGGTGTTACGCTGGTAACCATTCAAAGTAGACATTCTTACCCGGACAGCTTGTAGGATGGCACGTTTGTCGTCATCAAGAACATTTTTCCATGAGGAGTAAAATCCCTGAATAGGACATATCCACCTAATTTGTGTCCCTAATTCACTCGCCACCTTGTTTGCATTTATTCCACAAAATGCTCTCATTTCCGGCGTCACGTAAACTGGGATCCTCTCCCCTTTATTCTCGGCAATTATCCTTTTTATTCTTTTTCCACGTGTTGGCCCCCGCACACGCCGCCTTGCTAAAGGTGCACCTGTAACAGGATTAGCATTAAAATAAAACAACATAAGAATAGGAGTTTATGGAGTTTACATTAAAGGCATGAAAACAAAAGTACAAGAGATGAACTTCATCTCTGAGTTTTTCTATTGAGTTTTGTGTTATGGTTCAGTACAGGTGAGACTTGGGAGTAGTTTGGCATACTTGGCCCAGAAACCATTATAGCAGACAACTCTGTATTGATCCATATTCATTGGTGTCCTGTGAAACCGGGGCAAGTCTGATGGTTGCACATTATACTGCGACCATATGCTTTTGAATATTAACTGTATGAACAATTTACAGGACTGTGAAAGCAATGGTGAGATTTTATGTTTTAGCATCTCTATTTTTTTTTTTTTAATGAAATCGACAATTTCATTAGAAACTTGGGACATCTGTTGTTAGTAAGGGCATGATAAAGTCTAGAGATCTTTTCATACATCTAAACACGAAACAAAACGAGCATTTTTAGCTAGGTAATGATCTTCCAAGAATCTGAAAGAAAGATACAGGTAGGCTGAGGAGACTAATTAAACCCATTTCCCTCATTTCTTGGAAGAACCCCTCAGCTTCCTCTGGTGACTTCCAACAGGACAAGAGTATGTTAAAAGTCCGTAGATTTGGCCGGAACTCATGTTTCAAATTGTGATAAACATTTCTTGCATCTGTCATGCTTTTCTCTTGACACAGAGTCCTCAACAAGGCATTAAAACAATTGGTATTGAATTCCGGAACGAGCTTTCAGAACTTTCTAAAAGACTCAACCGTCTGCCTAACCGAACAAACCTTAGCTATTCTAGCTGAAACAATCTGAACAGTTCGCAGAGATATCAAAGATTGGTCTTTTCTCTTCATGTCATACAGAAGCTCCCAAATTAGGTCAAATTTTCGACTTCGTCCTAAGATATAGAGCTAGATTTATGGCATCTTTTGGAATCACTCCTAATGCTGAAGTACAGGTGAGAGAGAGATACAGGTGCATTTACCTGAAGCACTAGCACGGGTAGAAGGTGATGCAACCGTCAAAGGAGTAGATGTTAGAATCTCTGAAGGTGTTGCAGCGGTTGTTTCAACTCGTACCGGTGCTGTGTTACGATTTGTGCCAGTCGAGGTTGTTTCAACTCGTACAGGTGCTGTGTTACGATTTGTGCCAGTAGAGTTGGACGATGCACTGCTCTTTTTTGATCCAGGAGCCATGATGCAATCTGTCAAATTTTGAAACAATCCATTTACATACAAGCATATCAAAGAAGTGAATTATAATGAGAGATATGTAGGACAAACAATGCAGTCTTTATATTACGAGGTATGTAGCATATGATAAACAATCAATAACCATATTGCTCACGGGAGAGTATCGGCTGATTTTGGAAGTTTAGGAGTACTATAGTTGGGCCCTAAGCTGGTAATTGGTAACCAAAACGCCAGACTTAGGGAAGTTGAACTTTCGGCTTGCAATTTACTTGGTATTTATGGCTCTTTAGACTTCAAAATATTGAACTTGCTTCTTGTACAAGAGAACATAGCTAATAGTGTTATCCAATGAGGAGGGATTTTTCTTCTTCCAGTTTAATAAGGCTGGGGCCTTTCGAGACATTGTTGAAGCTGGTCCGTGGCATTTTGGGGGTAAGCTTCTAATTCTGAAACAATGGCACCCACAGATGAATTTGGAAAAGGACCAACTCAAGAATATTCCTATTTGGGCACAATTTTATAATGTTCCGTTGGAATTGTGGACTGCACCAGGTTTGAGCTATGTGGCTAGTGCAGTCGGGAGACCTTTATATGCTGATCAGATGACAGAGGGTTGTAAGCGTCTCAACTATGCTAAAGTCTGTGTAGAAGTTGATGTTAATTCTGAGTTGCCTGACAGTTTTGAGGTTGCTTTGGAAGATGGGACTCGGTACACTATTAAGGTGTGGTATCCTTGGAAACCTTTCAAATGTGACAAATGTAAAGTCTTTGGGCATAAGACATGCCATGAGGTGGTTCGGAAATCAACTCCTGTGCAGCAGAATCTAGTTTGGGTGGTTAAAGATGGGGCAAGGGTAGTTGAGGAGGGCTCTAAGCCAGAAGGGAATGGGGTTCATCTGGTTCTTAATACTGCTGGTCCTATTGAGGATATAGTAGATGTGGTTGTTCATAGTATTAATAATGAGGGTGATATTCTGCATTATAAGGAGGAACTTGTGAAGGGTGCTTTATCTCCTGATCAACTTCGAGTTCAAAGTGGTGCAGGGGCTGGTGGTTCTGGTTCCTGAGAGAGGCAAGAGTAAAGCCAAAGGAAACTCAGGCAAGGTTACTGGTAAAACAAAAGGGGGTAAGAATAAACGTTAATATGGTTAAGATTGGTGCATGGAACATTAGGGGATTAAATGATCCCCTCAAGCAAAAGGAGGTCAGGAGTATTATTTTTTCTAATAAGTTTAGTCTGATGGGTGTAGTTGAGACTAAAGTTAGATCCTCTAACATTCAAGCTACGGTTACTAACTGTTTTCCTAAAGATTGGTTGTGGATGGATAACTTCACTAATGGCCCAGTGGCCAGAATTTTGTTGGGTTGGGATAAGGAAATTTTTGGAGGAAGGAAGCCATTTAAGTTTTTTAACTTTTGGTTACAACATCCCCAGTTTCAACATATTCTGGTTTCTTCTTGGAATGAGGGAGTGGATGGTACCCCAATGTATGCTCTGACTACTAAATTGAAGAGGCTTAAGGGGGTGTTGAAAAGCATGAATTTGAAATTCTATTCCAACATTAGTAGAAGGGTTGTAGAAGCTAGAGAGAAACTTCTGGTCACTCAATCCCTTTTGTTTACTTCCCCTTATGATGTGGCTCTGTGTCAGCAAGAAAAAGAGCTAGTGGGTAGGTCCATGAATCTTCTGTTTGTTATATAGCCCATGAATTGGAAAGTGCAGAGTGATTATCAGTTCTTTGAATTTCCTTTGTCACCCATATGTAAGCATAGATATAGATAACTCTAGATCAGAAAAAGAAATACAAGCATCATTAAAATCCAGCTCAACCAGTTAGCACATAATCACAACTGCCAACCACCAACAGAAACAAATAGAAGCAAACACTACTTGAATTCAGCACTAGAATTGTCAACTTGAATGCAGCGCGACTAGCTAACCACAAAAGATAGTACCCACCAACACAAACCTACATCTGATCTTCCAAGGGACATCCCCCCAAGGCTAGGAAATGAACAAAATCAATTGAAGTGGACAAATCAATGGGCCACATACAACAGCAAAGTAGCTAAATCTAAGTTGAGCAATTAATCTTAGGTAATCATACGACCACCAAATATCTTGGTACATTAAGCTTCTATGTCAAAATCATCATCAGAATCACTATGATTTTCTTCCTCTTCTTCATCGTCGTCTAGATCAGCCATTAAGTCTTCTTCATACTCGTCGCTATGATCTTCTTCCTCACTAATAATTGCAGGTTCTTCCTCACTAATAATTGCAGGTTCAATATCATTTCTCCGCAAAGAGGATACGATGGGAGGATCTGCAACGACAATTGTTGGAACGTCACTAGTTATTTCCTGCTGGAAAACTTCATTGGGAGACCCGCTAGTTTCAAAACTATCCGTCTCTGGGACATTCCAGATTCCTCGACGGTGAATTCGTTCGACTACTTTCCAATGCTCACCCAACTTGGTATCGCAATGTAGAATACTTGTTGGACTTGACTTGGAAAAACGAATGAGTCATCCTTATACCATCGACTTCTTACATCAATACTTGAGCAATGTGCATCAACCCGAAAAAATCTACTACAACCGGAATTGTACCATTCGCACTGGAACAAAACAACTCGATGACCGAATAAATAGTCCATTTCCCATACTTTGGTTAAGAAACCGTAAAAGTTTATTGTCTGGCCTTCGTGCTCCCCTTCCACTACCACCCCACTATTCTGAGTTGTATGTCGGTTGTCCCGTTCAATAGTAAGGAAACGGACGCCATTAGAAATGCACCCTGAATATGTGTTTATTATTGGCCCGGGTCCGTTGGCCAATGACCACAACTCATTAGTTGCTTCTGGAGACCCTTGCTTCCGCAATTCATTCACCTACATTAAAAATGACTATTATGCTACTATAAATAAACATGTCTTAATGTGACGAGTGAGAAAATTCAATTTTGTATGTCTTACATGCCGTTTGAACCACTGAGGAAACTCTTTGCGTTGTCTCTTCGCAATGTCAAGTGTATTGCCATTTCCCAACAAATTCTTGTGTATCCTAATTAACATAGAGAATTATGAATGATGATAAAACCCCAACCAACTATAGGAAAAAAAAATTGTAGTAAATACGTACTCTAGATATGGTTCTACTTCAGGGCTATTGTTCAAGACAAACCAATGAGCCATGTCACGTTGGTCGACAGGTACATCAGGTGCTCTCGGGATTATACTAAAGGGACGGATTTGCTGAGTGAAAGCCCTTAACCCGACTTCATGCTCACCACCATCGTCATTCCGTTCTTGGCGATTAAACACTGTCTCAATTCCATCGAGATACATAGAACAAAAGGTTGTACATTCTTTAGAAACGTAAGCCTCCACAATTGAACCTTCAGGACGAGCTTTATTGCCAACTAATTTTTTCAAAACTCCAAGTAGCCTATAAAAAATACCATAGTATTAGGTTATGCTTCTAGGATTATAGCTAAATGACACAATTAGTACAATGTGTATACATACCTTTCAATGGGGTACATCCATCGATATTGCACTGGCCCTCCTAGTTTAAGCTCGCGAGGCAGGTGAATAGCCAAGTGTACCATTACGTCAAAGAAAGCGGGAGGGAAAATCTTTTCAAACTTACAAAGCGCAAGTATAATGTTCTCCTGAAGTTTATCCAAATCGCACTTCCTCACTGTTTTTGAGCACAACTGTTGGTAGAAGTTACTGAACTCAAATAACGCGGTTCCAATTTCCTTGTTCAAATAGCCACGCATACCAATCGGGAGAAGTCTTTGCAAAAGGACATGACAATCATGACTTTTGAGCCCCGATAGCTTGCCACCACGAGTGTTCACACACTTAGAGATGTTCGCTGCATATCCATCTGGGTACTTGATCGATTTTAAGAAATTACAAAAGCCTTCTCTCTCTTTCGCTGATAATGTGTACATGGCCGGGGGCTTTTCAAATGACCCATTTGCACGCCTCTTTAGGTGCAACTCCTTGCGTAATTCCTGATCCTCCAAATCCTTTCGTGCCTTTTCCGTATCCTTGTTCTTTCCATCTATGCCCAAAAATGTCCCCAACAAATTT
The DNA here is from genome assembly GCA_018127125.1 of Rhododendron griersonianum. Taxonomy (NCBI): domain Eukaryota; kingdom Viridiplantae; phylum Streptophyta; class Magnoliopsida; order Ericales; family Ericaceae; genus Rhododendron; species Rhododendron griersonianum. The sequence goes on from CM030797.1 coordinate 42,263,566, forward strand.
TCACATATGTTCTTCCCTATGTGCATGACATCGAGATTCCATCGAAGATTGAGAAACTCAAAGTAAGGGAGCTCAAACAAAATGCTTTTCTTCCCCCAATTCAAATTTTTCTCAAACTGATCCCTTTTTCTTTTCTTGCTGTTATTTGGATGTTTCCCAAACGGCTCGTATGTCCCTAAGTTAATTTGTTCTAATATTTCTTGGCCCGACAACTCCACAGGTCTGGTCCTATCCTCAAATTTACCGTTAAAGAGCTTGCTCCTTCGCCAAATGTGGTTCTCAGGTAGCCAACGGCGGGCACCCAAATATCCAATCTTACTCCTCAACTTAACTGATGAGAAATCACAATTGCAAATGGGACAAGCCAAATAACCCTTTGTAGACCACCCAGACATCATCCCATATGCAGGAAAGTCGTGGATGGTCCAAAACACACATGCACGCATCGTAAAAGTTTTTCCAGTAGAGGCATCATAAGTTCGTACACCATTCTTCCACAACTCCTTCAACTCATCAACTAACGGACGCAAGTAAACATCAATATCTTTTCCAATGGACGATGGACCAGGAATAAGCAGTGACATGAAGCAAAAGGGTTCTTTCATGCACTTCCACGGCGGGAGATTGTAAGGCACCATGATTACAGGCCACATACTATATGACTGACTCATGTGTCCAAAGGGATTGAAACCATCAGTAGCCATCCCGAGCCTCACATTTCGTGGTTCAGCAGCAAAATCGGGAAATCGCTCATCGAAGTTCTTCCATTCCTGAGCATCAGCCGGATGACGCAATTCATCATCATCTACACGTTTGTCTTTGTGCCATCTCATATCAGGAGCTATTTTCTCACAACAATATAGCCTTTGTAGTCTAGGAGTCAATGGTAAGTACCGCAATATCTTGCGGGGGATCTTTTTACCCGTACCATCGTTCACCTTGTACCTAGGCTCATTACACTTTGGGCAATTTTCCATATTTTCATTCTCCTTCCAAAAGAGTGCGCAATCATTTACACATGCATGAATAGGCACATATCCCAAACCCAAATCCCTTAAGAATTTCTTCGCTTCATAAGTGTTCCAAGGAATAGCCTCATCATAGTCTGCTCGCATCCCTTTAATAGTATTCATCATAATATGGAACGTGTCATTCGGCATCTTCTTGTAGACTTTAACATGAAGCATCTCAACAATGAATGCTAGCACAGTCTTTTCACATCCAGGATAAATTTTACGTTGAGCAGCATTGAACAACTTATCGAAACTCCGGACATCGCCCCTCCCAAGATTAGCAGGCAATTCATCGCTATCGTCATCCAAGAGGCCACCAACAAAGACCTGTTCCAACATATTTTGCAATTGGTTGCCATCCTTAGGGACCTCCCCTCCAGTTTCATCCCCAATACCTTCATTATCATATGCTTGAGGTGCGGGAACAGATTCCCCATGGTGCACCCAAGTCTTGTAAGAAGAGTCAATTCCTCTCCGTATCAAATGGATCTTAACAACTGCAAAGCTATGTTTTTTGCCATTTAGACATTCATTACATGGACACCGAATCTCGGGCTGTGGTCCTAAATTCGCCTTCGCAAATTGTAGAAAAGATTGCACCCCGAGTATATACTCTCTACTTGCCAACCTATTTCTTATCGTCATCCAACTCTTGTCCATTACTTCTAACCTACAACATTAATTGAAGGTTACACAACATTACTATGTTTTTCTTACAACACTACATATGGCCTAAGTATATGCACAAAATAGAAAGAAATAAATAACGAAGCATAAAAACACCGGTATGTGCATCATCATTCTACAGGAAGAGCAAAGCCATGCTAGGTAACACATGAAAAGGGCAAAGCCATGCTAGGCATCATCATTAAGTTAGAGTTGGAAATGTATCAGGAACTTTAGGAACAAGTAGTTAATTATACTTCCCAAGGATTGCAGTCGGGTTGCTTGCACATACATTTGGTATCCCGAGGCAGATTGAAGAGAAGAAGTTGAAGATAAAAGAAACACTTGGTAAAATAGAAAAAGAGACGAAGGTACGTAAGGAAGCCCTTAAAAGATTCCAGAAGGGAAGAGACAGATATAAGTTGAGCAATGGACCGAAAGGGACCCTTGCTTGCAGGGTTTGGAGATCCTGATGTGAACAATTATAGTGGTGCTTCTTCTGGCTGATCCGACGTCTCCTACTTTGGTCGGTAAATGTTGTTTGCAGGAAACCTCAGGAAAATCTTTTTGTATATATGGTCATATAGCATATTGCGCTGAATCAGTATAGAAAATACAAGTGTTGATATTTTACATGGTGTGTGTATATGCAGTCTTGAGGAATTGTAGTAGGTTCCTATGTGTATAGAACTTTATCGTGCCTCATGCAATATCTAGCTGCAGGAGAATGGACAAGTGCAGTTCAAGCTGTAAGTGAAGGAAGTAAGGCTACTTGCTGTGTAAGGGCAGCTAGGCTCACTAATCTATCAAATCTTTAATCTAGTCCAAGGACATGTTTCTTATAGTGCAAAAAAGTAATGTTCATGCAATGCAATCAAATAAACAGTTAACAGACTAACAAACTAACAGACTGGAGGGGCTAGGCCGCCACCTCAACTCAGCAAACAGAATATGCGAGGGGTTATGCCACCACCTCGGCTAAGCAATGCAATCAAATAAAACTAATTATACTAACTAAAAACAAACTCAATATTTAACTTGGCTTCGTTACACCTCAGGTTTGGCATAAAACCAGGTTAGAGGTATCCACCAAGCTAAATACAAGCTACTAACTACTACTACAAGAAAGAAGCGGGACACTTACAGCGGTTCTGCAATACGAAAACCCTCTCGAATCAAGAATGAAAAGCCTCACCAAGAATGCTTTAGATCACGAAGTCTGCAATACGAAGAAGATAACCACAGAATCAGTTGCAGGAAAACAACCACAAAAAGGATTGCAATGAACACTACACAGCGAAGGGAAAAGTGGGAAAGGAAAGCAAAACTCTGCAAAAGAACTCTTAAAAGTTAGTTTCAAAGTCAGACTTGCCTCTGGAACTGTTCAGTATCAATGAACTTCTAAAAAATAATCTCTAACAAATCAGCCTACAAAAAGACATTAAGGACCCCACTTGTATGCAAGAAAATCTCCATCCTTTTCCATTTTCCTATACTTAGATTTCTCTCGCTTATACACAAACACAAAAAAAACATTCAGTTGACCCGATAATTAAAGTGCCTGGTGTTAAATGTGATTATTCAGCAAAGCATCAGACCATACAGAATATTATTGATAACTTACAAATATCAACACTTGAATATCGCAATGAAAGTGACCCTGATGTAAGCCCTTATGTGCATGACAGAAAGATTGAATTAATAGAGGTATGGACTAATTTGTTTGTGCTGAACCTAAGTGTTCGTAAAAGTGAAGTTATGGGTCTGACATTAGTGTTAGCATGTTGCTAGGTTGCCATGGCCGAAGTTGCTGTTGAAATAAACAATAGGCTTTTGGAAGTAATACGTCCGCTCTTTGCCAGGCTTTGTGTGCTTGGAGTGCTTCAGAATAGAGACATGCAGACTGTACGGTTCCTTCTATTTTTTTTCCCTGTGAATTTTTTTGGCAATACAGGTTACTGTGTGAAAATTTCCTGTCAAACATGATCATTCTGTGAAGATCATTTATGAATGCACTTGTTGGAAATTTGTACTTTACCCAATTGTCGAGTGTCCAAGCCTGTAATGTGGGTGTCAGCCACAGTTTCAGGCTATGAGAAGTTATGAAACAGGAAATAACACAAGACCAAGGTCATGTACCCCTTCTTTTCAGGAGGAGAAACACCATCTAAAACAATGGAAGTGAAACTGATGATCTGAATTTCAACATAAAGAATACCTCTGACTTAGCTACAAAGGCAACAAGAATGGGAAATATCTCGATTCAGCAAAAGAAAAACATACTATTCCAACACACAGAAAACAATACAAAAATAACTAATTCTACCACTTTCTATATGAAAAAGTTACAAACACATTTATTACCTAAAATCAAATCTGAATCTCACAATTTGAGTGCACCTTTTTTTATTTTTGACAAGTCAATCACAGTCATATAATGCAGAGCAGAACAGAGCAGAGCAGAACAGACACACTGAGTAGGAAGACCTAATCTCTATCATCAAGAAATAGGCACATAATGCAGAGCAGAACAGACACACTGAGTTTGGCCAATAGAACCAGTCAACGACACAGAAGTTAAGCAGCCTACGGGGGCACAGATTCATATCTCAACGTATAAACAAATCGAATTCACCAAAAATATACTTATATACACACATGCAGATTTACAGGCACATACGCACGTGCATTTATCAGATTGAGACTAATATATTCCCAACGATAGCAATCTGAACTCTGAATCAATCGAAATGAAGAATTCCAATAAATGACTCACGGGGTACTCGGTAGTCAATGACTCACTGACTCACTCTTCACCTTCCGAGAGACAGAGAGAGAATGGATTCTGGAATGTTGCTTCGCACTTGTTGGATCGAAGATAGCTACAGTAGCTCGACAGTACTGAGAGAGAGAGAGAGAGAGTCTTCTCGGTTCCCTGCATGGCCGAAGTATACAACAAAGTAACAAACAAGGTCACATAGTTTGAAGTCTCAATCCGAAATAGAGAGAAAAAGATCTGATGATCATAAGATGGTTTTAGATTGTCAATGGTGGCAGTGTTCCTTGACTCCCAAGTCATGTATTTGGCCAGTCACAGGATCAATAACACCACATGAGCTGGCCCAGTTTGCAGTCAAGGCATGTATTACAATGGCATGTGATGAAATACAAACACAAATGAGGATCGTTTTTCAGCAATTACAGACAGACATCATAAAAAGAGAAGAGCAATTACAGACATACATCATAAAAAGAGAAGAGGGATCACCCTTCCAATGCCGGTGAAACTTTTTAACTACTGACTGTCTGACTGTGAATAAGAAAGGTTGCTACTTCTCACAGAAATACAAAAGTAAATGAAGGGGAAAAATGGACAGGACAATGAACGTTTGTTCAAACGGTAGGAAAAAAGCATTGAAATCCCAAGCCTCAACTAAATTTGACGGCACAGTAGATATTAAAGGAACAGAGATGGAAGATGTCGATAGGCAAAAGCAGCAAATAGAAGAAATGGTATGGCAGATTTTGCATGTCCGTTATTGTAAGGCAAACTTTAACTTTGCAAATGTATCTTCATCCTCAATTTCACTTGTCTCTCTGTGTGAGTATGTTTGTGTGGGTGGGTGGGTATTTCCGGTTTGATGCAAAAAAATTTGAAAAGAGTAAAAATGACTAACAATAAATAAAGTATCGTATCCAGACACAAACAAAGTTTGGTAGCTATAGAGGGCAATTTGATGCGAAACGATAAAGATACATCCCGAGAAGTAGCCATAATATATTCATCAGATGCAATTTGCACCTTCAAATGAATTCCCAGATTTAACACTAGTACATATTAGAATAGACAAAAAGCGACTCACTAAGAGCATCTCCAGCCTTTGCTAATAAATAGAGTAGATGCGATTGATGATGAAGGAGGAGGATTCCATTTCATAGAGGGAGAATAAAACTCATGAATATGAGGCAAAGTGCAAGATCCATATCAGCACCGAAAGACAAACTAAAGCAAGTACGTACTACAATGGGAAAAAGATTTAGCATTTCTCACTTTGATTCTTCCATTACTTTTCTTTACGTTTTTAGTAGCAGCTATTTGACGTTGAAGGTTTCCTATTTCCCTAAATATGTGAGGAGAGCAATACTGTAAGAGAGGTTTTTCGTTTTCTTTCAAAATCAGAGAACATGTGTGAAGCAATCGTATTCCTGAAACACACACACACATACTGTTATATAACCATTAGTAGTGTATTGCTGGAGAAAGGGGAGGGAGTGACCGGAGGGCATTAAAACTTATTTCCAAAACAAGCGATAATGCACATTTCTTTCCCGTCAAAATCTGTATGTTTCAATATGGCTGTTACTATTTTTTGAAGCAAAAAACTTGTGTATTTAAGTTCTTTTGAAAAAAAAAATACTGGAGTAGAAAAGAAAAACTTTACCAACCAATGAAAGCCTCTGAAACTTACTCTACTTAGTATATATTATACACCACAATTTCAAGTATGAAAATAAGAAATCAAGATTTAAGACAAGGGCAATAACTGAAATCAAAATTTAAAATCATCTTCCATTCAGCAGCATCCAATTGAACAGTCTATTTTACTAAAATTAAGCTAAATGGTTTACCAAATTTTCAGTTATATTCTCTTGCTTTTTCCTCCCTTCTCCAATCAAATGAGGCAAGTTACATTAAAGTAGCATGTAATCCCCTAGAAGTTCGACTGGTCCATGCATACATAATTTAAACTTATTAGGACCGTACACTTGGGAGTAGGGAGCCAAGGGAACCAAAAGGCGAATAAGAAGAAGAAGAAACCAGCAACATGGCAATAATTAGCTCGGAAGTCAAATTGCGAATCCTGGAACCACCAGAAACCAATGCCAACAAAAATTGAAAGGAAAATTTTCATTGAATCCAAGATCAAGACAAAAACATAGTAAATTAACCATTGTGGATGTACTTTGTATTGAAACTTCTCAAATATACATAACGTTCCCAAGAGGGGATAATCGGTTCAATAAAACCTTAGTTGTCGAGTTCAGTGGACAAACTCTTATCCCGTCAAATAGAGATAAACTCTTATCTTCTGTCCTTTCAACAAGATGAGTTCCTTGTTTAAATTGGTTGTTTTTTTGGAAAATCCCTATGTATAATACAGGAAAATTGAACATGTTCCTACTTCCCAACAAATAACCATTTAGAAGGACTCGACATTTTTAAATGCCTACCATCCCATCAAATAACATATGACACCTTCTAAGGATGACCATGTGACCAAAGACTATGTTACATACTTACTAACTTTCTAAATGTTGAAATTTCTTTAAGAGCATTTGTTGGCCTGTGGACCCAACACTAAAATTATAATATGCATTTCACCCATAGAAAATTTTACGTGAATTCTTTCGTATCAAACATAAAAGGAATAAAGTACTGCATGACTTGTCTAAGAATCACAAAACATAGTTAAATGCTAGATTATTGAACAGAAAACTATATAAATCCTTTTGCCAATAAAAAAATTGAACAGAAAGCTAGAAATGTATTCGTTTAAAGAATACTCACAAAATACATTTTGCTCAAGTAATTGATACACATACTTTCGCCGGGAATATCAACCACACAATGAAGGATCCATAAAGAACTGAAAAGGTTTCCCATCATCATCAAGCATAAGAAAGCTAAGTAGTGAACAATTAAAAGCCCCAACTTTTGGTACCGCCCATCAAACACAACCCCTCTCATGTCTGCAGTCCACCAATTTGTTCTGACCAGCTAGTAAATGTGTCACTACTCATACTGCTACTCTAAGGGTTCAATGGGCAAATGGACCCCAAGCGTTAATAATTTCTTCATTGGTCATCTAGCATGGCAACAATATCAGCTTCAGCACCATTCCAAAAATAACATATTACCTCACCCACAATCACAACGCCATTACAGATTCTAAAAATCCCTACCCTTCAAAACCCCTGCCTAAACCTCAGGTGTCGCACATGTACTCAGCCAAGCTTTGCATAATGTCCAGAAATCAAAACAGAACATTTAAAACAACATCCTCTCTCTCTCCTGTTGTATCGATCCCAACCAAAATGTTCCCATTATCAATTTCAACCCTCTTCCCAATTATTGTTATTTAGGACTACACCAAAACACCCACTTCCCTAATTTTCTAGATTTTCCACTTTTACAAAATAAAATAAAAACCCCACGTGTTCTCTAATTTCCTAGATTTTCCACTTTTTCAAAACCAATTAAACCAAGTTGTCCGCGCAACAAACGGGTTAAACAGAAAACATAGCCACGTTCCCACACCAAAACAGATCCACGTTCCCCATGTGTTCATGCAACACCAAAAAAAACCCTACATCCTTTCAACAAACGGATTTTCTGTTTAGGCCTACTAATCCTCCAAACCTCCATCTCTAATTTTCTAGAGTTTTGCTCAGGCCATGCCATAACAGTGAGGTAGTTGTAGTGTAATGCTCTCTGTAACAGAACATATAAGAGGGGGTGGTCCAGAAATCAGAACAGAACATTGAATGTGAAAATAAATTTGGGGGTTCAATTAGGTACGTTTTTCACACCATATAACAGTCACATGCAAAACCCAAATTTTGAGAGAAATCAACCAAATCAGTAGATAATTAGTATATTCAACACATGCAACACAAAGACTGAGCTTGGATTGTACCTGTTGAGGAGAAGTAGAGCGACCTCAGCCTTGAATAACGAAGATTGGGCTTCGAATTCTGTTGTCGTTCGACGACAGAACACGGCTACAATGAGGACAGCGTTGGGCAGAGAGAGAGAGAGACCTGTGTTGGGCGTTGGAGAGAGAGAGAGAGACCTATGTTCACCATTGGAGAGCGAGAGCGAGAGCGAGAGAGAGAGAGAGAGAGAGAGAGAGAGAGAGACCTATGTTCACCGTTCAGAGACTCTGGGACAAAGTGACGAAGACGAGGGTTAAGAGAGACCTATCCCTTAAACGATGTCGTTTAGGGAAAAAGACTGCCGCCAATAATTTTCGCGGAAATTCAATTGTCCCGCAAAAAAAATTTACAATTTCTCCGACTAATAAACCTAATTTAGTCGGCAGTTATCCAGTTTGACAATTTGGGAAAAAATATTTAGTGAGCTCTAATTACGCCACCATTGCATATAAACTCTATACTTTTTCACCATTGATGTTTTTTATAATGCTTGATCTGAACCGTTAGGATTTCACGTCTTATTGATTATAGAATTGTCACCAAAATTGAAGATCATTCGATATCAACAACCACATGATCGGAATAGTTTTACTGCTTCCATAAGCATTAGAGTCTAATAGCACACCACCTGAGCCACACTTGAGATCTTTTTGCAAGATCAAAACCATCTGTCTTTAATTTATTATGGATTAGATCATTCTTACCGAGTTATAGTTGAGATCGCTTTTGATTAGACAACTTATTGAATGAAATATACTATTTTCCTAATGAGTCCATGTCTCCATAAAGGAATTTTCTAAACCTGATCAAGCCACAAATTTACAATAACGAATAATTTAACAAGTGCAGCAAAATCAACGGTCTTGATTATCATGTTTGTCTCTCGATCATGTAGCTATTGCAACATCAAATGCAACATAAGACTTAGTTGATTATCAATTAAATCAAAAGTATAAATTGTAAAGGTAACTGCCGAGTCATTTTTTTAATGCTCGATCTAAACCGTTAGAATTTCACGTCTTACCAATTATAGCACTGTCACCAAAAATCAGAGATTATTTGACATCGGCGACCTCATGATCGAAATACATTTTATGCATTCAGAGACGTTTAAGTGTTATATTGCACTAATCGAACCCCACGTGAGATCTTTTTTGGCAATCAAAACCATCTATTTTTGACGTAATACGAATTAAATTATTCATCCTAAAATATGAAGTTAACCGCATATGAATAAACTCTTGATTGGACAACAAAATTTTTTAATTGATGAATTTATGTGTCGATAAAGGGATTTCCTTAATCCAATTGAGCCAAAAATTTACAAGAATCTTAGAATTAAGAAGAAAAGAAATTGGAACAGTTTCGATTAGAAAAGTTGCATTGTAATCAATGCACATGGATTCCAAATATTCATTTCTTGAAATTTTGTGAAAAGAAGAGGGAAAAAAAAGGACACTTATTGATTTTTTAACTTAATATTTGCCCACTAAATATAAGTTTAGTTGTGTAATATAATTAATTTCCAACTAAAATAATTTGTCGGGAAAATGTATTTTATTTATTGATTTTTTAAATTGGTTAAAAATTAATATTTGCCGACTAAACTTTTGTTTAGTCGTGTACTATAATTAATTTCCGATTAAAATTTAAAATTTGCCGACTAAACTTATGTTTAGTCGTGTAATATAATTAATTTCCGACTAAAATAATTTGTCGGGAAAATATATTTTATTTATTGATTTTTTAAATTGGTTAAAAATTAATATTTTCCGACTAAACTTATGTTTAGTCGTGTAATATAATTAATTTCCGATTAAAAATCAAAATTTGCCGACTAAACTTATGTTTAGTCGTGTAATATAATTAATTTCCGACTAAAACAATTTGTCGGGAAAATGTATTTTATTTATTGATTTTTTAAATTGGTTAAAAATTAATATTCGCCGACTAAACTTATTTTTAGTCGTGTAATATAATTAATTTCCGACTAAAACAATTTGTCGGGAAAATGTATTTTATTTATTGATTTTTTAAATTTGTTAAAAATTAATATTCGCCGACTAAACTTATTTTTAGTTGTCTAATATAATTAATTTCCGACTAAAACAATTTGTCGGGAAAATGTATTTTATTTATTGATTTTTTAAATTGGTTAAAAATTAATATTCGCCGACTAAACTTATTTTTAGTCGTCTAATATAACTAATTTCCGACTAAAAAATGTTTAGTCGGGAATGATTACCATTTCTACCGACTAATTATATTTAGTCGGTAATTATTAAATATTTGCCGACTAAAGTTTTTTTAGTCGGCAATTTTAGTCGGGAATTATGTAATTTGTTGTAGTGCGGACAAATATTATGGGACGGAGGGAGTAATTAATAACCCAACATCCAATTATAGTAGAGATAGACAAAAGTAAAAGTGACCTGAAAGGGTTTTTAAATTACGACGTCGGCATATGAAATGCCACTAAATACTGCGATTTATTTGTGCGTACATCTCATTTCGTACATATCACGGAAGAGCTTTTCTCTAAGAACCACGCTTAGGGGGTGTTTCCGTAGTAAAAAAATTGTAAATTTTTATTTGTGGTTGAAAAGTTGTTAACTGTTTTCGGTAGTGAATAAGTTGATAGGTTTGTGAGTAGAGTTAATTGTAGCAAAAAGAGTTTTTGTTGACAACTTTTTTGTTAGTGGAAACGGGATGCATGGTAAAATGAAGAAATTTTTTTGTTAGTGAAAACGAAATGGTAAAATGCATTAAGTTTTTAGTGTTTTTTGTTAGTGGAAACACCCCTTACTTTGATTTTGGAAGATTCAAGTCTAAAGAAGTGCAATAACTATGCTCTTTTAGTAATCTAATTAAATTTTAAGTTGAACAAAAACAAGTTTGGCATTAGGTTATCTTAGCTTCAAATTTGGCATGGGTGACCTTGGCTTTAAATCCAATTGTTACCGTTTCATGCTCCACATTAGATTTGAAGTACTTTGTTACAGTTGCTCATATAGTGGTAAGTATTTCATATGAAGTGACAAGTATTCCATATGAAAATACTTACCACTACACTGAAAACTTTTACTATTCCATATGAAATACTTACCATTTAATATGAAATACGTACCACTGTATCACTTTTGAGTACCATACACCAAATTTTGTGTGTGTACCATAGATGGACTATTATCCTTGTACGTGGTAGTGAATAGTCAAGGCAATAATGCTTAGGACACATATCTGCACAAATCTATGTGAGTCTTATGAATGTACCATGAAATCGCGTGTATGGAACGACTCTTGATGATCTGTATTCAAATTTGCCGAAAAGCAAGGTGTAATCAAGTAAATACTGCTCCCTCTCTCCTAAGGGTTTTAGGTTCAATTCTCTTTGTTAACTCATTTGAGGCAGAACACAGAATTTCCAAATGGAAGGTCTAACGTTCGAATCTCAAGAGGTGGATCTATAGTGAAATTCCATAACTCACTCCCCCTTGAGGTTACCCCCAGGGATTAGGCTCGGTAACTACCCGGCACATGTGAGACGGGGGGACTGCATGTACCCGATCGAGGGCATAGTCGAGGCAAAATGTTTCGGATACCCTCGATAGAGAAAAAAAAGAAGAAGAGAAAAATAGTAGGTATGTACTAGTATTTATTGATCAAAACCACTATTGAATTAGTAAATCACGATCGGATCATATTGCAGAAGTGAATATCACCCAATTTTAATTTAAAATCGGGGATGTTTGGTATTTAGATTTTTTGGGGCTTATGTCTTCTCTGAACTACCTCTTAGGCTCTTACTATAGACTGATGGACAAGAACGGTTACGTTATAGCTCCAAAAGGTGCTTGCATGAAATCATAACTGCATGCCAATATAGAAGACTTCCGAGAGAGAGAGAGAGAGAGAGAGAGAGAGCAATTTCAAGAATCATGAGCCTCTTACAAAGAGGCGCACCGCTTTGGGCTCCCCCGAAGAGTTACAACTTTCATATAAACTCTCTCTCTCTCTCTCTCTCTCTCTCTCTCTCTCTCTCCCCGAGGTTGATGAGAACAGAGTAAAAGGATAATTAAAACAGAACACACCGATAGACACAATCCCAGGTCTCTCTCTCTCTCTCTCTCTCTGAATTTTGTACATATGTCTCCGTCCTCCTTCGTAACTATCCTGGGCTCTAATATTTAGCCCTCAAGGCAAAATTTACTGAGTTTAGACAAGGTAAAATAAATAAACAGCCTTTTTGTGTTTTTCTCTCTCCGTCCCCTCGTCCTTTTACTGAAGTAAGGAGTATAAATTGTCTCAGGTGTTGATTTTTCGTTCGATTACGGAATTATTGTCTTATTTCGCTTCGGAATTGAATTCTGATACTGAAAGTTCAATTCTTTGGGACCCGATTTTTGGGGTCTTCGCTTGGATGCTGAGAAAAATCGGGAGGAAGATTCAATGTAGAAGTCAATTTATTACGCTTTTATTAAAAAAAAAATAGAAAAAAATTAATGGGTCAGGTAGGAATCATATTGTCAGTATATTGGAAAGATGAGCTTTACATTGATTTTTTTTTTATAATGCTTGTCATTTCCATGAGCATTTATTTATTTTAAAGTCGTATTCAAGAGCCATAACCCATTAGAAACGTGTCACGTATACGTCGTACCTAGTACACAACTTTAAATTGATCCCTAAATGTATTCCTAAATATATTTGAGAAAAAGAATTCAGCCACCTGCCGGCTCTGTGAACCAGAGGTGAAATTATTCAATAGTCCGGAAGTACCGAAACGATCCGGAGTACCACGTGGTGGTACCAAATAGTACTATGTTTTGTCTTTGGCATGTATCTTTCTCTTTCAGCATGTCTCTCTCAATAGGAATCCAGATACAATCTTTCTTGCTCTCCAAGTCTCTCTCTCTCTCTCTCCATATAATATACGTAAGTACTCCTATAAAATACATATATGTTACTTTCCAAAAAATATATACAAATGTTTCTTTTATATATATACACACACCCCTTACCCCTGCAGTTCTGCATTGAAAACAAACACAACACTGGAAGCATACTAATAACGCTTGATCTTGGACTTTAATACAGGTTTTTCGACAGCAAAATAGAACAAAGAACATGGGTAATCGAAACAATTTTCTTTGTTTTCTGTTTACCGTTTTCTTGCTTTCACAAAACAACCAGACCAGGGGTTGGTTGTTTTTTTCCAAAGAGACTCCAACCGAAAACCCATCGAAGAATTCAGAGATTTCGAGTGACGTGGTTGCTGAATTCTCAATGGAAACACCGGGGAACAGAAAGGGAGTACAGCTGGTCGAAAACGCAAAGAACAAGATGGCCGGATCGAACTCCTGCTGGCAAAACGCGTACCAGAATCTGTTTGCTGGGTGTTCGGAGATTCTAGCGGGCGAAGAGAAACGGTCTAGACTCGCTTGGCATCTCAGTGATTGCTTCCAGAAAGACTCCGGAAGGCCGGGTTTTCCTTACTGTGATGTGAAATCCAGCATGTTGAAGTGTTTGACGAAATTGGATGAGGATGCAAGGAAGGTGTATCTGGAGTTTTATCTTGAGACCAACTCCATCTGCCACCAGTTACAGTTAAGTACATATACAGCCATATAAATACATGCATGCATTCTTTTCTCTATAAGATGGAAAACTCTACACAAGCTTTTATATAATAGGAGGGAGAAGGGGATCCAGGGCGCGGGAATAAACCCCCACAGAAACATCACCTAGCACTTGCGAGATTCGAAACGTAGGCCTCCTTATTGGGAGAGCCTAGAAATTGCCAACTAGACTAGAGCCCCTCGTGTGTCTCTGTGTGTGTGCGCGCATACGCAGATTGGAAATTGGTTAAAGGGAACAATCTAAGAAAAAGTTGGAACTCCAGTAAAAATTATTTTTGGTACACTTTGACATATTTCTAGAAGCTTTTGGTATTTGTCAACAAGCATTTTTCACCCTTAACCATATTACTGTTTTACATATAAGGGGCAAAATATGTATTAAAAAAAGAAGTTAGAACCTCAATAAATAGTCTACGGATTTCAATACCCTTCTACATTTTTGTACACAATTTGCAAATTTTCCAGCATCATGATTGAAACTTAATTGCTGTCCAAAGGATTGTGGTTAGCGCTTTGTAAACACCTGTGAAGAAATTGCTAAAAAGTTAGAACTGCAATACATGTTTCACAAACTAGAGGTTGCAACCTTGCATTATTTTTCAACCTTATGTTTTTTTCGTCTATATTTACACATAAACTAGAGGCTGCACACCTTGCATAATTTTGCTAGAATTCCATCACTAAAACACCAAGGCCATGACAGTGTGCTCAAAAGTATCTGGGAAATGGCAAAAGTGGAAGCAATTAAGAGGGGATGACGGAAAACAAATAGATGAAAAATTGAAGTAGTTGCGGGTTATCTTGGCAAAAAGTACCACCTATCTATATGTTAGCATAGAACTTCACATGCAAATCCTAAAACTTCAACTTCATTACTTTGGTTACACACACTGAGCAAGTTTTAGATTTCATGTTATTGTAGGACTGATGCATTTAAGCGCCAAACAGAGAGACTGGTGAATGAGCTAAAGAAGTCTGCCCAATTTGCCGAAGACAAGTTAGATATAATAGAAGAGAAAGCAGAGGAGTTGCTACACAGTTCAAACCACATACATGATTCTTTGGCTTCAATCGATGTTCAAACCCAACAAGTGTCCAAAATGACGAAGAATGTTGAAGATCATGTAAATGTTGTGCTGAAGCATGCTGAAGCAGTTTACGAGCAATCCAAGGAAATCGCAAGTTCTCAGTCGGAACTGCAAGAAAGCCAAGCACAAATGAAGAACAAGTTGGAAGAATCAATGGAAGTGTTGCATAAATCTTATGACAATGTGGTTCAAGAAATAAGTTGGTTGAAGAATGAAGCTGTTGAAATAGAGAAGAAGATTGGAAAAGTTGGGGACGCAATGGCTTCAAAAATGAACACTTTGCAAAGCAAAGCCAATGATATTGGTAATCTAGCAGGGATTTCCTTGGATAAGCAAAAGCAACTTCTAGATGGGCAATCTGTGGCTCTTGATGGCCTCGAGTTTCTAACCAAATTTCAGTCCCAGGCACTAGAAGAGAGCAGGTAAATAAACAAGACAGCCTTATTAGCATAATTGTATTAAAGAGTGTTTGGCAAAGTGGTTTTCCATCGATTAGGAGTTCTGGATTCTCCAGAATACATTTTCGGATACAGGAATGACTCCAAATATCTATATATATTAGCAAGAATTCAAAAACTCCTCCGGGTGAACTTTTGGCTTCCATTATGAATTCTGAAGGGAAAAAACCACCTTGCCCCTAAGTTTCCTATTGAATTACCGTTTAGGACCACCATCAACACCCAACCCCACCCGACATCGCCCCAACAAACATATCAACTCTAGCACCACAAACCACCACCCCAACCAATGTATGGTTTTTTTCCCCATTTTTACACATGGGGAATGGTATTTTGGTCAAATTCACATCCAAGATCTATTTCTCTGTTTATACTTCCAATACTATTGCAGCCAGGATCTAAAATAACCTTACAAAACCTCTATTGAACACCCTCTTACTCATTCTTGTAATTGCAGGGGTGCTTTGCAGCAATTAGCTGAACTTGGGAATAAACAACAAGACCAGCTTCTTCAAAGACAAGAACTACTGCAACAAACTCATGATCGTCTAGCCGAAAATTCAAAGACAATATTGGAATCTCAGGTTGGTGCACACTTTATGTAGTTTTTAAATCTGTGGATATCTTAAACCATAAAATTTGTAATACGATTTTTGCTTCTATTTCTACTCACAGGAAGCTTTTGAGTCGAAGCAAGCAAGCATGTTTGTCGCTCTAGATAAGCTCTTTGCCTTGCACAATGCCATGCTGCTTGAAGCCCGATTAATTAAAGCTTTTGTATTCTACTTTATATCAGTCTTCATACTCCACAAGCTCACAAGTACAAAGCAAACCTATGTTGTGAGACCTAAGCTTTATATTGGTATGGCTTATCATCCTTTTAACATTTGTTATGGGTTCTCCAGTGTTCTCGGAATTCAGATTATCGTTCTTTTTCGTTTGTAGGGATTTCTATCACATGCTTGATTGAAGTTGCAATACTACGGCATGCAATACTTAGTATTGAACAACAGACTTGGATTATAAGTTTGGTTAGATCGCTCTTTGTGCTGTTCGGATTATTCCAGTTTCTATATGCCATTTGGACATTCAGGTTTGTACACGCTTCAATCATGTTTACTTGGGGTCAACGCATTTAGCAAGAGAATTGTAAAACGTGATGGAAAGAGGAAAAATTCACCTTCAAGTGTTTGATTAGGAAGAAAATTATAAGAAAATAAAAACTCATGCACAACACATTCATGCATTCATGTTTCCTGCAAAAACCACAACAAATTTTGATTTTTCCAAAAATGGTTATCTACCATTTGATTTCCCAACACATGATTTATCCCACATTTCCAGAAACTAATTGTATCTATCTAGCATGTTAATTTGTTTTACTTAAAGTTACTTTTGACAAATGAAACACAGATATCTTCTTGTTACTTTCATGCTAAAACAAAATCCAGAATGATTGTTTTTTTTTTCAAAATTTACCTGCAAATATATCATCCTAATCAATTGCATGCGTTTTTTCCTTTCTTTCACTCACTTTCTACCATTCAAACTTTCCGTCATTTTACTTCAAATGGGTAATCAAACAGACCCTTTGGGTTAAAGACTCTATCTATAGTTCTTATTCTAAAGCTATGGCTTGAATGTCATGTAGGGACCTTGAGCTGGCAAATCACCACATGATATTGGAAATGTATAAGAACAACACGGATCTGGTTAAAGGAAAGCGACTAAACACCGAATGCTCATGGGATAGTGATTGCGACAGTGACGTGAATTGGTCTTCATTTATTGACACTGAGATAAAAGAAGACATAGACAGTCTTGGAGACCCAGACTATATGCTTCCAGAAGAAGTCGTGGAGAACTCAGTTGCAACTTCCTTAACAACAACAAAAACATACAATCTCCGTTGTCGCCGTTAGTAATCATGCAGATACTTTCTTTCCTACAGCACTTTACATTTAACCTGCTTTTTGCAGCTTATTACTTACAACTGTATGCACAGATAGTTTGACATTCATAACAGTATCACAATAAACAAACTTTTCCATTGTTATGAAAAGCCAGATTCTGCAAAATATTCCCACAACCAATTCTGTCAAACAGAGAGGTCTAAACTTCGTTCACAACATTGTCCCTACCTCTATGACTGAAGCATGCAGATAATTCTAACACAAAGATCCCCAACAAGTGTTTTCAAATCGGGATACATATCATGTATCGTTATTTTCATTTTCGAACCGTATCGGGATATGTATCACGTATGGAAGATACATTAACAAGAAGCTAATACACAATTAAAAGTTAGTAGTGTTTTATATATGAAAAATACGTTTTTAACCCACTTGGGTCTATCACATTGAGGCTTTCCAATGCCTTGGTTAAGGGAAGAGAAGAAGAGTCCTTATCTGATTCATGCAAAACATGACCGACCGAAATATGTTATTTATTCTATTCAAGCCCTAATGGATTGAGTTTTGTTGTTCTTTCAATAGTTTCAATGACGCCATAATTAGATCAAACAATTTAGTACGCGTCCTAACTCATAGTTACTTCTTGTTAAGGACATAACTCATAGTTACTTCTTGTTAAGGAGATTTTAATTACACAACTCTCAGCCCTCTTTGTAACCAATGCAATTATTCGAAATTTAAACCCTTCGCTTTGTACACGAATCTCACAATTCCAAACTGCTATGATGAAGTAGTAACAGTTTCTATGCTGTAAGAAACATGCAAAATCAATCAAACACGCAGAAGATAGGACATTTGAAAAGCCTAGGGTGGAGATAGCTTGAAAACAGAAAGAACTTGTAATGCACAATCCTAAACAAGAAGTACAATAGTAGACAAAGGAAAAGGATGAAATGTAGAATACCTGGTGATATCACCAGTAATCCTTGCAAGAGCAGCTCCCTTTTTCAAAATGGCGGAAGTGTTTCATTTCCCTCAAAACTTGGGACACGGTCTTCATCCAAGAGTGACAATCTGCACAAACACAAAGATTCTTTGTGATCCTGAGTGATATTCCAGATCCCGAGTGAATGAGTCCAAACATGGACGCAAGTCGCTCACTATGTCCGCAAATCCACGCCTTCTTAATTTCCTCATAAACATCATGCAGCACAACCCCATTATCCGGTTCATACCCAATGCCTCTCATAGCTTCCTTAAATTCACTCCACAACTTCTGATAATCCTCTGAACTACCAAGTTCAGGATCCCCACCAGCCACAAAAGTGTGGAACCTACTCTTTATTTCAATCCAGCTGCATCCAACCTCTTTCTTGATGCCATGGTTTTCCATCATCTCTCTCACCATCTTAACACCCTCCCATAGTCCCGCATTTTCATAAATGTTCAACAGCACCACGTAATTCTCTACATATTTTGGTTCAACCTCAAACAAAACCTTTGAAATAGTCTCTCTGCAAGACGAACGTCGACATAATGTGAGATGAATTGAGTAATAAACCCCATATGCGACTACTGGGCTTCTGATGCATGTTTTTCACTACTCCCAGTGCCTCGGCCTCCTTGAGTCTCCCTGCCCTACCTAGTACATCTACCAAACAAGCATAATGCTCTACACTCGGTGTCGGTGATATTCCAAATTCAGTTCGCATTCTGTGAAACAATGTCTCTCCGTCTTTTGTGAGCCCCATGTGGCTGCAACCTGATACTAAGGCATCAAACGTGACCGTATTAAGGCTGAATCCAGAACCAAGCATTTCATTAAACAACTTAAATCCGTCTTCCATACGTCTGGCGATTGCATATATGTAAAGCACAGCATTCCACGACCTCAAATACCTCCTTCCCATCCCATCAAATATTCTCCTAGTGTAGTCCGCAACTCCACATTTCGCATATATGTCCATAAGTGAATTTACCGCAAACACATTCGGTCTGACGACCGACTTCACCATTTGATTTTGGGCATGTATCTCTCTTCCACCAGAGAGTGCATTTATTCGAGCACAGACAGGTGACACTGCAGTCAAAGTAAACCCATCAAATCCCACTCCCTCTCCCTGCCTCCTCCTAAAAGCATCAAAAGGCTCAAACAGCTGACCCTCTCCCAGCAAACCCAGAAATCAACGAATTCCAAGAAACAATATCTCGTTCAGGCATCTCGTCGAACACAACACCCACATTCTGAGTACAACCTAAGAAGCGCATTGTACACAAACTGATCCGGTCCTTCCTCACTCTTAACAACCTGAGCAAGAACCCCTCTCCCAACCCAAACAATAAACAATTCACCACACGACTTGAGCTCAACCGAGAACAAAAAATTACCCTGTTGCAAAAACCTCAACATATCCACGTAAAGAGACAGAGCATCCTTCGAATACCCATTTCGCGACTACCCAATCGCCATCGACACCCAAACAGACTCGGTAATTGTTTCGATCCCGCCATTGTAAAAAAGGAGGCGGGCTAGGTTGATTTGATTGCAAACAGAATAGAGGGTAATGAGCTTGGATTTCGATGCAGGGTTCTTGAGGAGGTTGTGGTGGGCGCCCTTTCACTCTTGCGAGCGAAGGAGTTGACCGTGGAGTCTCTGGCCGTGGTGTAAGGATTTCTTGACGATGCAAGCTTGGAGGAGGGTTTCGTAGGTGAGAAGGTTTCGATGGGTTATTGGGAAGTGCAATTTTGTTCACCATCCTTAAAAGAGGGTGAACATTACCCTCCCTCTTATTGGTTGAAATTGTGTAGGTCCCACCCATGCAATACACTTTTTGGTAAGCATAACATCACTTTGTGGTGGGATCCACATCATTAGAACCAATAAGAAGGGGGGTAATGTTCACCCTCTTAAGTGGAGGGTGAACAAAACTCAACTCGTTATTGGGTGGGATTCGATGAGTTGAAGGGCCTCATCTAGTTCGCTTGATACAGTGATGAATTTGACGGTTGAGTGGAGGGGTTTGTGGGTGTGGGGTGTGGGTGTTGTGTTAGTTGGGACAGGTATGGTAGTTGAGGTGGGAATGGACATATTCCACTTCTATATTTTCTAGAGATGAGAAACGCTATCTAGGTACAGTTATATACCCAATGAAAAAGAAGAATAAGACCCACGTAATGAGAAGTAGGGTTGCAAACATACCAAGCTACTCGTTGCTCTGCTCGTCAAGGCTCGACTCAGCTCGCTTAATAATCGAGCCGAGATTCAGCTTGAGTCTTAGGCTCATTTAATAAACGACCTAAGTTCAACCCTCAAAAAGCTCGGCTCGTATAAATAGGCTCATTAGATAAATTGGACAGACTCGGCTTGTTAAGGGCTTGGCTCGTTTACAAGCGAACCGAGCTCAAGTATTGGACTCGTTTAGTAAACGAACAGAGTTTGAATACTATAAAGCTCGGCTTGGCTCATTTGCACCCTTAATGAGAAGTCTGATTATTCTATTATTTCGACAGTCAGGGGTGTGTGGACTAGCTTACATGCACCTCGACTATTTCTCTCTCCAGTCAGGTCAAAGGCAAGCCATCCATACTGGGACTAGTTAGATTCACAAAAGATAGATTTCTATCTTGCAGCATATTTGTGTGTGCTTCACATGACTCTCTAGAATTGTCCAGTGGTGTCATTACTCTCACTCTATTGCATATTTGAGTGAGCTTCACATACTTTGTGGTCGAAATGACGGAAATGTGTGGTGAAGAGAGAAGTTCCGGTGGCACCTTCCTTTTTATTAGTGGCTCTTTCACCTTGCACACCATTGGACCAATGTTTAATACCAACAAACTGTAAGGACACGTTTGATTGCCAGACACAATGGTGGGGTGTTACTAATTCTGGGATTAATAGGTGATGTACTAAATAATAAGCCAAGCCCTTGTCTCAGAATTACTTTTGGACAATCTAGTCCGTTGTTTGATTTCTTAGACAAGAAAAATGACTGAATTATCAATGGACCATAAAATTCCTTAGTATGCTATCATTTTCTATACTGCCATTAATGATATTCATTGTTTGATAGCAAGACAAGTCATAGGAGCTTGAAAATATTGGGACATTAGCTTCTCCGATAATTCATGTTTTGCAATTCTACAATACTAGAAACAACATTCCAAGTATTATTCAACATTTTCTTGAGAGAAAATCGAACATGACATAGAATTGAAGCCCTAAATTTTCTTGGCGATATCATGGGACCAAACAAGGCTTCCGGCGGGGAGGTTGTTAAGGCTGGTAGGCATTAGTGGTCCGAGACTTGTTCCTCCTTCAGTCACAATAAAAGAGAGAGAGAGAGAGAAACGGGGGGGGGGGGGGGAAGGTGTTTCCAGCAGTGTATTTTGAAGTTTGAACGAGCAGGATCCACCGGATGACTTGGAGTGCCACATCCATTTCTGGGATTGAGATTCCAGGAGCCTAGAATTACTAATACCCTTAATAACAACCAGCGATTGTTGCGGCCCGAACCAATGAACCCAGGCTGGACAAGTTTATATTTACCCGACAACGTGCCATTACAAAGTCCACTATTTTGGATCAGGTCAGACTTTTGCTCAAAAACGAAAATAGCACATTGCCAAAAAAGAAAAAAAAAGAAAAAAAGAATTACAATGGGGGATATGGGAGTCAGATCAGGTCACATTTGCATCCTGTGTGTTTGAATGCTCTAAACAGTAGATACCAAAAAGGAGAAGAAAGAGTAATAGTAAACCAGCATTTAAACAGTTCATTTTCATCTTCCCATTTTACCTGTAGTAATATACATATTCTATCTGTTACAACACTAACGTCTTTGCCTCCAAAATTTCTACAACTCTCTTCTTAAAAAGAATAGCCCTCTGTCCCTATGCTTAGAATTCTTTTCCAGAAAAGGAAAAGAATCGTCTAAATAATGTGAAGCATATAAGCGTGAGGGCACCGCCTCACTTCAATAGCTAGCTTGTGGGGTTTGAGTTTCCCAAGACAACGTAACAGACCGATCACTCTTTGGAGCCGAGGATGATTTTACTCCACGGAAGAGGTCGGCCAATATACGAGAGGGATTGTGACATGCACCCCCAAAACGACTGTCAACAGTCACATGACTCACATCAGCCAGAGAAAAAGTTAGGGTTGGCATGTAGCCGCATGGGCAAGTCCAGAACCGCACACGAGTATCTCATTTAAAAAACCGTAACAATAGCACATAAACATAGTTAAAAGGGTGGTCACCAAGGGTAGATAGTGGGCCAATTCGCCTATAAATACCAGAGGAGCACAGAACACAATCCATCTGGGAAAAGTTGTATTCAGAGCAGTGTAAGGTAATTTTACTGTTTGATTACTGCTATTGTGATTTCTTCTTGCCCACAGTTTGCCTTTGAATGGAAATCGACTTGACCTTGGAGGACATTTTTCAGTCGTCAACACTAGCCGGAGTGTCACTAACAGTCTTCTGTCTTGCAGAGAGCATAGGTTATTAAGGAAAGTCATCATCCTCCAAGCAGTAACTTAAAAGAGTAATTTGTTAGAAAGTAAACTTGATTTTAGGAACATGCATGTAGTTAAAGAGTCTAGTTAGTAGTTACAGTATTCATGTATGTAGATGAAGGGTCATGAATGTATAGGTTCATGAACTTGGCTAGGTTCATAACACTAGGAGGCTACAAAAACCTTTGTAATCGAGTGATAAGTGTGTGAGAGTGATTAGAAACAGTGAGGTTGAGTTGAGTGGATGAACTACAAAGAAGTAGTCAAGTGTGATAAAGATTGTTGTGGTATTTTATCACAAATTGTGTGTTATCTCCTCCCTCACGTCTCTCCTACTTGTTCAAGTGTGTATTTGGTCCATCATGAATTTCCAACATAATCCTCATCAACAGTACCACCAATGTAATCATTGAAAATTCTATCCCTTTGCTTTGAGCTCAACTCTCACAATTCTAAATGTCTATGATAAAGTAGTGGCGGTTTCTATGGTAATTATTTTCATCTTAAGAAAACATGGATACTCAATCACAAAGGCAGAAGATAGGACATTTTAAAAGCCTGGGATGGAGATAGCTCTTGAATAGGAAGAACTTGTAATGCTCAATCATAGAGAAGAAGTATAATAGCAGATGAAAAAAAAAAAAAAGACGAATGATAGTTTACCTGCTATAATCACCAGTAATCCTTGCAAGAGCAGCTCCCTTTTTCAAAATGGTGGAAGTGTTTTGTGTCCCTCAAAACTATCACTCTTCTAGTAACTTGAGACAGAGCCTTCATCCAAGAGTGACAATCTGCACACACACGAAGATTATTTGTGATCCTAAGTGGTATTCCAGATCTTGTGTGAATGAGTCCAAACATGGCCGCAAGTCGCTCACTATGTCCACAAACCCATCCCTTCTTAATTTCCTCACTAACATCATGCAGCACAACTCTAGTATCCGGTTCATATCCAACTCCCCTCGTAGCTTCCATCAACTCACTCCACAACTTTTGATACTTCTCTGAATTACGAAGTTCAATACCCCCACCAGCCACAAAAGTGTGTAACCTATTTTTTATCTCAATCCAGCTGCATCCAACCTCTTTCTTGACGCCACGCTTTTCCATCATCTCTCTCACCATCTTAACACCCTCCCACAGTCCCGCATTTGCATAAATGTTCGATAGCATCACGTAATTAACAGGATATTTTGGTTCAATCTCAAACAAAACCTTCGCAATAGCCTCTGCAAGAGGAACGTTACCATAAAGGCGGCAAGAATTGAGTAACGAACCCCATATGCTACCACTGGGCTTCTTTCCCATACTTTTCACTACTTTCAGTGCCTCCTTGAGCCTCCCTGCTCTACCTAACATATCTACCAAACAAGCATAATGCTCTGCACTTGGTGAGATTCCAAATTCGGTGCGCATCCTGTGAAACAATTTCAGGCCCTCTTGCGTGAGCCCCGTATGACTGCAGCCTGATAGTAACGCAATAAACGTGACCGTATCTGGGCTGAATCCAGAATCAACCATCTTATCAAACAACTTCAATCCTTCTTCCATACACCTGGCAATGGCATACCCATTAAGCACAGTATTCCACGACGTCAAATCTCTCCTCTCCATTCCATCAAATATCCTCCTAGCGTAATCCACCACTCCGCATTTCGCATACATGTCCATCAGCGAGTTCAACACAAACATATCCGGCCTGGTGACTGATTTTGCCATTTGGGCATGTATCTCTTTCCCGCTGCAAAGTGCATTTATTTGAGCACAGACGGGCAACACTGCGGTCAAACTAACCCAATTAAACCCCACTCCCTCTCCTTGCATCCTCCTAAAAGCATCAAAAGCCTCAAACAGCTGACCTCTCCCTGCAAACCCGGAAACCAACGAATTCCAAGAAACAATATTTCGTTCAGGCATTTCGGCAAACACCCGGACTACGTCCTCAAAACACCCACATCCCAAGTACAACCTAAGAAGAGCATTGTACACAACCTGATCCGACTCATCCTTACACTTAACAATCTGGGCATGTACCCCTCTACCAACCGGAAAATCACCCAACTCAGCGCACGACTTGAGAGCAGCCGAGAACGCGAAATTACCCGGCTGCACGAACCTCCTCAACATGTCCACATAAAGAGACAGGGCATCTTTCGAACACCCGTTTCGCGAGTACCCGATTGCCATCGCCACCCACACCGACTCGGGAGCGGTTCCGACGAGGGCGGAGTCGAAAACGCTGCGGGCCAGGTCGATCCGGCCGCAGACGGAGTAGAGGGTGATGAGCTTGGTTTTCAAGGCGGGTTTTTCCAGAAGGCTTTGCTGGGTACCACCACGACCCTTTTTTCCTTTCGTTGAACGGCGGAGGAGGAGGTGGTTCTGGATCCTCTGGCCGTGGTGTAAGGATTTTCTGGAGATGCAGGCGTGGAGGAGGGCGTCGTAGGTTTGGAGAGGGAGAGGGGTTAGCGGGTGGGATTCGATGAGGTGAAGGGCCTCGTCTAGCTTGCCTGAGAGGGAGAGGGATTTGAGGGTTGAAGGAAGTGATGAGGGTTTTATGTTGGAGGGAAGAACGGTTATGGTAGTTGAGGCAGGAATGGAGGGAGTTGCCATGTCTTACTGTCTCAGAGATAGGAGAGCTTATCTTGTCTTTTGGTAGAGTCATAGAGCCAATGAGGAAGAAAGACCTCTGTATGCCCAATATTGCCCATTCTTTTTTCATTTTTTTTTACGAACAAGTGTAAACTTATTTTTCTCCTTTGTTGTTATGTGTTTTGTTCGTTTTTTTTTTTTAAATTTTTTTGCAAATTTCCGTGATATTTTTTGGATTAATCATCCGTCTCGACGAGATGAGTCTAAAAAGAACAAAATTATGACCAAAAGGGAAAAAATACTTCTTTCGTTTCATATTGAGAGTCCACTGCGAAAAGTCGTGTTATTTTTCAAATAAAAAAATCAACTACTTCCGTGTGTAAAATTTTGAATTTTTTCGCACCAAATTAAAAAGTACTAATCGATATCTTTAATACAGTGCAAAAAAAAATATGAAAAATTATACACAGCAGTAGTTAAATTTTTGATTTAAAAAATGGCAAGAGAAAGAGTGTATGAGACTCTCAATACGGAACGGAGGAAGTAGTAGACTACAGAACTGTGCCTTATTAATGAGGTTCATACAAGACATGCAAGTAGACTACAGAACTGTGCAAGTAGCAGACTACAGAACATGCATACCAGGAGTATATGGTATTCCATTGCCAGAAATAACTTGATTGCACCTTATTAATGAGGTTCATACAAGACATGCAAGTAGACTACTGTAGCGTAGTACGTTCTGGTTTCCCGTCTCAACAACGTCAAGCTATCCCGGTTCGAGGTTTTCGAAAAAGGAAAATGGACCCGATTCGAGGATCCTCCTTTCCACCAAAGTTCGTTCAAGGGGCACGTACGCTCTTGTCAATAGGAGAAGGCCTTCTTTTCCACTGGCGATGAGGGATCTTTCTGTTTTGATCTCAACTCGTCTGGATGGACCAAAATAATCTTAGACGACTCAAGCCAATAGAACGAGTTAGGTTCAGCCATAATGCCACCATCCATCGCACAACCCAGTTGACCGGCACGAGCGTGCAAATTAAGCTCAACAATTTGATTTGCTCAAACTCAGGTTAATTCGTATGCAAATTAACCGTGCACAGCACGGGTCAACCAATCATTCATATCCAAACTTTTATTCAGCCTAGGGCCGCCATTTTTTTGGTCCGAAATAGGGTTACAAGTCGGGGAAGTTCATATATATATATATATGAAAAGGCGCAATGGTCGAAATTTAAGTTCCCCACATGTACTGATTTTTCAGATCCTCCACTGTCTAGTCTAACCTCAATGTGAGATTTCGGTTCACAAACTCTGGACCGACTTTGACGTTTTGAATTTCTGTTTCGAGCCATGAATGGGCATCCAAGCCCAGCCCAACCACATCAACGGACTATGGGCTTTACCCTCACCATCCTATTCCTCTTATGAATAGAATTTTGTTTGGGGAAAATGACGATACTTTTTAATTATATTTTTCAAAAATTGGAACACTTAATTTTTTAACTATGTTTTTTAATATATAAACGGTGTTCTAATTTTCAATCCGTTTGAACCGGTGCGAAGATCTTATTTTTCTGATCTTTTTATCTTAAATGGTCATAATGGATTTTTGGCTCTAAAGTCTTTCAATGAGCACCCTAAGAGAGCCCTGAAACTAAATAAGGAGTTTTCGGATGCTCGTTGAAAGGCCTTAGAGCCAAAAATTCATTACAATCATCTAGGATAAAATGATCAAAAAAATAAGATCTTTTCAACCGAATTGAAAATTGGAGTACTTAATTTTTTAATCATATTTTTCCGTTAGTTTCATTAACGGTGTTAATGATTTTATCAATTTGAAATGTAAAACAAACTACAGGGTTTATTTGGTGACAATTGAAACTAGAGGGACGAAATTGAAACAACTGTAAAACTAGAGGGACGACTACGAAAATTTGCCCTTATTTTTATTAGTACTATATTTTTTATTAGTAGTTAATTTCATTTTTTTAAAAAAGTAGTCAGAAAGTTTTAAAATGGTAGTAGCGTAATTGTGTAGGAAAGTATTAATTGTACAGATAAGATTCTTGCAACATCTTGTGTTTTTCGCAGAACAAGATTTTTAAAATCAGCAAACGTAATAAAAAAAAGTTTGAGACATGAGTCCGACAAAAAAAAAAAATAAAAAAATCTAATCGGACACAGAGAATAGAGAAAAATATTACTCCGTCCGTCCCAATTTGTTGTGCCTATTTGGAATTTTCCAAAATAGTATAAGGGAACATCATAATTACAAACACGTCATTTTGAAACATCCTAAAAAAGAATAAGAGCATAACAAAGTGAGACGGAGGGACTTAGATATTTTGTTTTCGCAATTTCCTTTCTTCTGATTAGATCACCTGGACGGGGCCTGCGGGCTTTAAACATGTATAGATGCGTACAAGAGATCCAGACGATGCTACTATATAGGCTTTTTTTTTGGGCTAGACCAAGAAGGTATAGGATGGGGTGAACTCTCTTCGCGTGGTCACACACATTCAAGTCGGGACCAGGTCCGCGACGTGCTCCAAAAGTGACTAAAGAGCCATATATATCTTCTATAGTTCCACCAAACGCAACCACCGAATTTCTTAAGAGGACAAGGTTCAAGGAGAAATTTTTCAGTGCCGAGCGGGCACGGGTCACGTGGTGCTGAGCACGCATCTCGGCCGTCCAAACGTGTTTTGGACGGTCCAGATCTGTTTGGGCTTGAGGGGGTATTTTGGTAATTTTACACTAAAAAATTATCCAAACAAATCTGAACCGTCCAAAACACGTTTGGACGGCCGAGATACGTGCTCGGCACCACGTGGCCCATGCCCACCCGGCACTGAAAAACTTCTCAGGATCAAGAGAGTGCGGATAGCTCGATTAACCTTTTAAAGATCAAAACCATTTGAGTCACCAAACCACAGGCTACCCTTGGAGAGAGAGAGAGAGAGAGAGAGAGAGAGAGAGAGAGAGAGAGAGAGAGGTGAAAGCTCATTCTCACTTACAAAATCCCCCAGCACAATTCCCATTAGTCCCCCACCACCTCGTGCAGTAAGCACAAACACTGAAACCAGTATTCTATTTCCCACCTACAGCTTTTGCTGATCATAATGCCATCAAAACCTCCTGATAGCAACGCTCCCTCTTCACTTTTGTCCTCTACAAAAGTCTCTCCTAGTAAAGCAAAAAATAAAAAAAGCTTTAAAGATAGTCCTTTTCTCAAGGCTTTCTCTCTCTGGCCCGACTATGGGTACATCATTCGGTGGACGCTTAATGCACACGACATTGTGAGGGATCCATCTCGAGATCCCCCACAAATAATAGGAGCTTCTCAATCTGTTGAAAATATTCTGTTAAGAATCTCAGTAAAAAGCTTTTAGTCGTACATCATTCGGTGTGTACACTAAATGCGCACTGACATTGGATCTCGACATTGTGCAGGATCCATCTCGAGATCCTCCCAAATAATCGGAGCTTCTCAATTTGTTTAAAAAAAATTTGTTCAGAATTCCAATAAAAAATCAACTCAACCGGATAAAAAAATCAATTCAATAAGACATCATTAAAGGGTTGATCGAATTTTTGCTCAATTCCCTGTTAGACAATTGAGCAAAACACCTGAGCTGATTTTTTTTTCTTGGATTATTATATACTTATTTTAAGTGGTTTCGATTATTTTTGTGAAATCCCGAAATGAATCCAATTTCCCTGTTAGACAACTGAGCGAAAAATTGATCAAGTCCATACTGATATCCGCCTAAGCTTATTTTTTTAACATGAATTAAATATTAAAAAATTATTTTAAATAAATTAAGTGGCTCCAATTATTTATATAGAATTCCGAGATGAAACCCACACAACGTGATGTGCGTCTGGTGTAAATGGTGTGTACCCATAGTTTTTATTGTTTTCTCTGTCACATTTTCTCTATCCTCTTCATCAATCATAAAGCACTCGATTGCAAAATGATTCACTCATACCTCACATCCATCTTTTCTCTGTTCTGCCAAGGAATTCCCCCTGCGTTGCATTTATTACCTCACTCTTTTCGATGAATGGGCCATCCAGGGCTAGACATCCCATCTCTCTCATTTGTCAACTTCAATGGCGTACAGCTATATATATATATTCCAAAAGAGTGATTATTCAACGCTTTTGGGGCATCGTTATCTAGTACTTCATTCTTCCCAATTTATTTTTATCCATTATACTCCGTATTTCATTTACACTAATTTTGCAACTTTGTTCGGCTTGGTTTTGAGAAAGGTTTGTAAGAGTAATGAGTGCAGCGAGATAGATATAGAAAATTTATTAAGAACTGTATACAATGGTTTTGAAATCTCCAAATGAACAAGCCTGTGATTTTGAAAATTTTGTATATTTAAACTAATTGAGAACTATCAAATATAATTTATATTGCATATATTTTTTCCACATTAAAAAACAAAACGAGACGGGAGAAGTACTCCATGGTTTTTCTCCAGCATACATTGACATTGGCGTGCAGTCCACATACTTGGTAGGCACACACCAATTAATGATGATTTTTTTTTAGTAAGAGTTTAATGTTGTGTTTGGTTTGTGTTTTGAATTTTTTTTTGAAAAATAGTAGGAATAATAAGTGGAAAAAGAAGTGTTGAGAGTAGGGAGAATCTAAGAGGAATCTAGGGGGAATTTACACCTGGTGTGAAATTTTTTGGTTTTTCACCATCGCCCATTGTGGGCTCCACCGTGCATGTTATGTTTTAACCTGAATGTTCATCTTGTAGATTCGCAAAGTAGTACATCCACGTAAAAAATCAACACGATCAGGCATCAATAGGTATATCAAAAATCAGATTTGGATTAATAAAATGGAGGGTCATGAACAGTTTAACTTCCAAATCTATAACCGTCCATTCTGTAATCTAAAGTTTAATTTTTTTTATATATCTATCAATATCACATCAAGCTAATTTTTTTACATGAGTATACTAATTTGCGGGTCCTATAAGTTGAACGGTTCAGATTTCAACCAAAAAAAAAAATCAAGTGGGCCCCAAAGGCGGTGGTGGGTTTCCACCTCTGGCAGAGAGAACTTAACCTCTTTTAGTAAATCAAATCAAACCGTTGAATATCGTAGTGGTTTTGCTTATTGATATTGATCTGGAGTTCAAAATCGTCTTGCATGACACATCAGTCCCTAATTAATCTATCTTTTGGAGACACAAAGATTCGAAACCCGTGCGCCGTCAGACCCAGGCCTAACCTAAGACCAACAAAAATGAACAAAAACCTTATCTTGCATGTGATAGACTGCCCTTAATAATCATAACCAAATTTTTTCCCATACCCCATGTTTTAAAAGGCTTCAATCACCAAAACATAAACGAACTTCAAAAACTTAAGTATATGGACACATATTATTAAACCAGCAAATATGATGGGCGCGATCGGCCCAATGGTTGTGTCAGAGCCGCACCTTAATCTGTGCTCTGAAGTTTTGAGTTCAATCTGATGGAACAGTATCGACACTCGTTTGCAGTAATCTACATCATTAACCCATTAACTTCCTATCTCAATTGGTATATAGCAACTAATCATGCTAGCTAAATCTCCCATAAACAAGGGAATTTTCTTCCAAGTGTGTGCGTTTGTGTGTGTGTGTGTGAGAGAGAGAGAGAGAGAGAGAGAGAGAGAGAGAGATATGAAAACCATGCATGGGCTAATTAACATAGCATGGCTTTTTGAATGAAATGAAAAATTAAGCAAAAACGTCCAATACAGACATGCATATTGGATGGAAGAAACTATATATATATATATTTGTATATATAGAATCTCTCTCTTGCTATCTCATTCCTTAATTCCCCCAATCCCTCTCTTGCGATACATTTTATATCCATATTATGCCTTCTCTCCCATTCAACAAAAGATATATAACCTAGAGCTAATGATCATCAGTCAAAGCTGATCCTTCCCTTGCCAATCTGGCCTGCCTAACGTGAATTCCAAGCTAGGGTTCTTCTGATTCAAATCCGAACCCAAGTAACTCTTCACCCTTCTCAAATGATCACTCTCCTGCAACAAACATTTCCCAACTGTGAGCCGAATTATTTCTTCGTCGACGCCGTTTTCCAAAGGGAAGGACGGAATAGCGATAGAAAGAAAAAGAAAAAGAAAAAGGACCATTCATAGACTAAATGGCCAAATATTATGAGTTCGTATATAATTCAGTAGGGGCGGAGCTATGTTGGGCCCACCCCGAGCCCCCGAATTTTAACATGATATCCAAACTAGTGTATTGGTTCAATATATATATATGTACCTCTATCTGGCTTCCAGATTTCTGTTGTGATGGCAACACCGACGGTCTAAGCCTATCCATCTCGTCGGAATTGGTTTGCATCCAATCCTCTCTAGTGCTGGAAATTTAAACAAAGAAACAGTTAGCCCTCAACGATGATTTTTCTGGCTAACCAATGTGAAAGAGCAATATAATGATTGTTGGGCAATGATCAGTAGCTGGTTCGACAAGATAATCAGCCACACCGGCCTAGCAAGGACACGACACAGACCCTATGGAGGCAGCAAGGAAGTTAACGAGCCTATGAAATGCAGACCACATTAGACCATCTTTTAGTGTAACAAAAAATTCTTCTCCGAAACGAACGATTACCATTTTTGCATGATCCACAACTCTTCGCCGATAAGAAATAGATTCAAATAAATGATTTAATTCGATCTTATGCTATATTGTGTACATTTTTTACTCGATAATCCTTCACTGTGCCAACTCCATCAATCTCAACTAGTAAAAAAAACTAATGTCATCGGTCTCAGGTAGCCGCTACAGTAAAGTGTGTTTTTTTTTGATCGGCAAAATTTTTATTAAAAACGGAAAGAGAGGAAAAGGGAATCCAACCAAAAGTTGAAAAATACACCAAGTGAGCCGAAGCCCAACCACCTAAGGTCTAAAACGGGAGCCCAAAAATTAATCAATCAAGCACTGCCCGAAACCCAAATATACAACCAAGCCCAAACCAAAACAAACGGGCCCAGAAAGAACCCGCCCGACAGACCTAAACACACAAACCCTAACTGTGCTACCAAACCTCCGCCGCACAAAACACCGGAGACAATCGCCGCCCGGACTAGCACTACCACCCGAACACACAAACCCTAAAATGGGTTATTAGATTGTTATTTACCAAATCATCTAAAAACTTACGTTGTCAGAGAGATCAGGAACTGTTAGACTTGTCCCACATCGCTTATCTAAACCACCCGAGCTTGGTTAATAAATTCTAGAGGCTACTCCACCTATTGCCAATTGATTTTAGATTGGAACCCTCCAAGAAATCTAACAGGAAAAACTTTATTGTCTATATTCGCAGCATGGGTAGACAAGCCAGCTAAGTTGAAGTCAACATAAAAAAATCACACAGTACACATCACATTTTTCACTATGCAAGACCTGTGTTTCTAGTACTAACGTACGTGAGCTATTAGTTTTTAACAATTTTTTTTTTCCCCTAATACAGGAACTAGTACAAAAACACAGGTCATGAGATACGGCCGAGTATCTCCCTACAAAAAAAGCCAACCCGACTATTCATCTTGGCACGGACGGTTTGGATTGGATCTGAACGGGTACAAATCTGAACCGTCCATTATTCGGTTAAGATCTAAATCGTCGACTGTCGAGATGAACGGCCGGATCGACCGCTCTTCACCCGTTTTGCAGGGGTGCTTCGCAACATCCCCATTCCACTACAAAACAAACTCCAATATGCAGTGTGTATATATATACGTATGCATTTGCATATATATACACAGAAAAGACAAGGATTTCCCATGTACTATAGTCAACTAAAACTTTGAAAAAGTGAGTGCACTTAAGTCAAGGCAGTTTCCTCGTGAAGAGAATAACAGCCAGAGTTTACTATTGAGAAAATACTCCTACAAGTCATAGCAATTAGAAATAGTACTTCCAAAGTTCACAAAGAAAAAGAAAAAGCGTTCCAACCATTTTTATCTCTTTGTCTTATTCAAATCAGCCTTTGATTAGGTTTGGAGCTTTGTTTAGTTGGTCTCATTTTAAAAAACAACACCATCTGATCACTACCCTCTTTCGAGAGTTCTGATTAAAGCCGGAGCAAAACTCAGTACGATAACGATAGACTGGCCCCAATGAATTTTATACCACCCGACAGGTTTCGAACCAGGACTTAGACCTTCCATGTATTGATTACATCATCACATATTCTCACAAAATCTTTGTATCCAGAGTTTTAACAAAGCATGTCGAATTATAAAGATTACTTACAAGTTGGCAAGCTGAGGATGAATCTGGCCCATAAATTCTATTTTTGAGTTGTTTTAATTTCCCGATAATTCTGACATTATTATGGCTTAATCATTGTGTATTTTTTTAATGTTCCACCAAAGCAAAAACTTATCTAATCCCATTAGAAAATCTTCAAAAAGGGGAAAAAAAAAAAAAAAACAAAGGATTAGAGAAATGAAAAGCAAGAAGAAACGAAACAGAATAAAAGCAAAAGCTGCCGCAAGAGTACCCTTTGATTTATTCTTTAAAAATGGTGGACATGAGTTCGCAGTATTCTAAGCTAAGGGTACGTACGTGCAAAAGGAAAAGGAAAGCAAAGTGATTGTGTTTGTCTTTGTCTCTGTCTTTGTCCTCTCCCAATTCAAATTTGTACGTGGGCATTTCCATGTGACACATACATATATCAGCTTTTAGCTAGACAATAATATGAGGACGCGCAACAAAGGTTTTACAAAGCAGACTGCGTAGCGGTTGCAATAATACTGCAGCGGGAGTAAGAGTATCGAATGATACTTAGCGGGAATCTACTGTAACAATCGTGATTTAAAAATAAAAAAAAGAAAGTGCCAGAGCACCAGAAGTGACCGTAGCAGTCACGTAAAGATTGTGAAGTGGGAAAAAATCAAATAAAGAGTGAGGCGGAAACTGGCCGTTACGGCTATGAATATTTGGTAGCACTAGTATAACGGGGTGTAGGGATATCGGAGATTGCAAGTAGCGGCCGTTATTTAAATCCAAGGCTAGTCTTCTTGCTATGGCATTGGAGATTATTATTATTATTATTTTGAACAGCGAAGAAGAATTTTATTAGTAATAGATAAAGATGGCATTGGGAATACGGGCATATTGTTGATACGCATGAGTTTTTTTGTTTGTCATTTCTTCCTACCAGCACCAGTATATCGGGTATAACAGTTTCAGACGGTAAAACACTGCCATGTAGCTCGCTATATAAAATCGAGAGAGAGAGAGAGAGAGAGAGAGAGAGAGAGGTGGTACATATATACCTTGAGGAGTTACTCCAGAGAGTGGTGGTGGTAGTAGAAGGGAAGTCTGTTTCTTGTGGCAAAGAACCGTCGGATGGACCCCTTTGGTCAGTGAACCGGAGTGAGCTCCCCATTGTGGATATGTCTTCTTCTCCAGACCCATCCGATTGGCCTTCCAAAACAAACCAAAAGTCCCAAATGAGTGGCTTTGCACAAATTATATTTACATGTTCTTTTTAACAACCGGATGTCCGGGCCAGCTTGCGCGCGCCTCGACTAATTCCACTACCCTGAAGGGCCGTTACAAGTTTTCCGGGTTTTTTTTCTTTTCATAATTTCGTAATCCAGCCCGAATGACCGTTTCAATCTGAACGATCAATTCCACAGTCTTCTAGCAGAGGTCCAAGTTCAAATCAGGATAATTTTTTTTTTTTTTTTTTTGATAGGCAAATTTTTTTTTTAAAACGGGAAGAGGGAAAGGAGAAATCCAATAAAAAGTTAGATAGAACACCACATGGACCGAAGCCCAGCCCTTAAGGTCTAAACCGGGAGCCTAAAAATACAGCAATCAAGCACACCCGATGCCATCTAAGAAAATACAGCAATTCTTGTATGGATTGGCATAACATGATGCCATCTAAGAAAATCATCTTTATAGACATCAATACACAATGTAGGCTGGGGTGTTACTCTAACTATTTTAATACTAATACTAACTTTGGCAGAGAAAATAATAATAATGTAGGCTTAACTAGATTTGAAAAAATCTCATTGACTTCTCATTCTGGTCATAGATTCTGAAAGTCAATACTAGAGAAGAAGCCCTATTAGAACTGAGAAAGAGAGATTTTCCCAGGTGGGTATGTGTTTTAGCATTTTTTTTTTTTTCAGCTAGAGTGGAATTATGGAGAGATTAATGAATAATTAGTTTGATTGAAAAAAAAAAAGAAGAAAGAGCTGAGAGTTAAGCAATACGAATTAGTAGAGTACCTGAGGAAGCAGCAGGTTTGTCAGTGGTCTTAACAGTTCGATACATCTGCCCCAACCCAAAAAAATAAAAAAAAAAACGATAATAAGAATCGAGAAGCATTTGGATTGACCACAAGATTAGTTTAACATAATGAGAAATTATTTATTCAATTAAAAAGACAAAAATAACAAGATTAAAGTCGAAAAGAAAATTTGTAGTACTACTAGTGCACTCTCTCTCTCTCTCTCTCTCTCTCTCTCTCTCTCTCTCTCTACTGCGAACTTCTGGGTGCTGTCTTGGTTTGTTTCATTAATCACGAGGTTGATGTTTAAGTAATCAGAGATCTGTATTATTGAGAAATGATGACTTTTTTTCACTTTTGTCTGATCCTCCTACTATCATTCTCTCTCTCTCTCTCTCTCTCTCTGGTATCAGAAGATAGATAGATCAGACTTCACATATTTTCTTACTTTATTTATTTCAACCCTTTATTCACTCACTCACTCAGTCATTTACTTCACCACTCATCGGCTATTGTGCCGGAGACACAGACGAAGACCGCCCCTAGAGAGTAGCTAGAGACAACACATCACCACACAAACAGACTCAGACACAGAGGGAGAGAGAGAGAGAGAGAGAGAGAGAGTAATGGATGTTTCAAATTTCTTGATTTTTTGCTGTACCTGTAAATGGCTCTTGACGTGAGCTAATGTGAGATCTTTTACATCCATTAGCTCCAAAACTGACTTTGGTGTTGCCCCTAAAATCACCACACACAAAAAAACACACAATAAAATTAGATCCAAAAAAACAAAAAAACAAACAAAAAAAAACATTGTGAAATATGATCCAAATAGGTGATCAAAAAAAAAAATGATCATAGACAAAACCCCATAATAAAATAAGACCCCAAAAAACCGAAAACAAAAAGAAAACCATAATAAAATAAGATCCAAAAAAACCCCAAATGTCTACGATTGTGAAAATAAGGGGAAAAAAATATGGGATAAGGGAATAAGTTTTTATTTTTGATCGGCAATAAAAGATTTATAGAGAGTTAATGGGAAAAGGGAATAAGTTAATGCATACTTTCATGGCCGCCAAGGAGCTCGACGGCGTGAACAAATCGCGCGTGGAGAGAGCTCGTCCACCGCATCCGAGGCGCCCGCATGCTCCGTTTAGTTGGCAGTTTGGGCAAAAACCTTGACCTCATTATCCCGTGGAGTTGGGCCTCGTGGGAAGGCCCAACTCCGTACTGATAATTATTGTTTAGGAGGTGGTGGTGCGACGAGAGTCCGTTGAATCTCGTCGCACTGGGGAAATTCCGGTACAGGGGCGAAGATCCGTTGGGGCCGGAGGCTAAGATGGACAAAGGATCCAAAGTGGTAGACCCGAAATAAGGCGAAGCGGGAGAGTGAGAGAGAAAAGAGGAAGGGGAAGGCGAAGAAGAAGAAGAGGAAGGGGGATAAGGCATTTGATGGAAAGGGAATGAACGGTTGTGATTGTACACGGGTATACCCTTTATGGGTCTCAAGCCGTCCGATACATCCATCAACGAAACGCCGTGGTTCAAGTGATTCAACTGGCTACTGGTAGTGGTGGGACTAGGGTTGTGGTGGTACTGGTGGAAATAGTGGTGGAGGTTAGGGTTTCGCGGCGGTTCCCGATCGGCGAAGCTTCCGCGGCCGCCGCCGTGTGTGGTGGTCGACGGGTGAGCTAGAGAAAGCTCAGTGATTAGAGAAGAAGTGGCAGGGTTAGATTTGTCATATTTTTCGAAACTGCTAATGTTGTGAAGGGATGATGAAGAGGAAGTGGTAATGTTTGGAGGGCTAATGTTGAGAGAGAGATCAGGGAGCTGGTTTGATGAGGGTTCTACGAAAATCCCTTCCATGGGCATATTTTTTCCCCCCTTTGGATTTGATCTTTTTTCCCAAATGGTGGCTTTTTGGGGGCTAATTGATTCCAACAAGGTAGAAGGAACAAAAAAGAGAGAAGGAAATGGAAAAGGGTAGATTTCAAACTACTATTTTAAAGTTGTTCTTGATTTTCTTGGAGAGAGAGAGAGAGAGAGAGAGAGAGAGGTTGGAGGGTTATGGAAGTTTGTGTAGAAAGCTTAGGTGAGAACCAAAGAACTCAAAAGAGGGATGAAGTAAAACAAAGTTTCTTGTGTGTCTTCTTCAAATAGAGAGAGAGAGAGAGAAAGAGAGAGAGAGGCATGGAAAAGGAAGAGAGTAAAGAGAATGGGGGGAATTCCAGAAAGGCAAGGAAAGGAGAAGAAGAGAGATTGGGTGTTTTTCCTCGAGAGTATATCTCGGAAAATGACACTAGCTAAGAAGGAAGCAAGGTGATTCCCTCTCTCTAGTCAAAACCACAAAAGACATCATAATAATATTAAAATATATATATATATATAGGGCTAATTGCACTGGCCTTCCCCGATGTTTCGGGAAAATGTAATTACTCCATCCAACATTTCTGAAATGTCATGGACCTCCCTTCCTTAGGAAATTACTATCAAGAATTCAAGTTTTAAACATTGGTAGAAGGCGTACCGAATGATACGTAGCGGAAATCAGGTGTAGAGGTCCCAATTCTTTTCAAATATTTTTGGCGAGCATTTGAAGCGGCTGTAGCTATCACGTTATGGCCGTAGCGGAGTCGCGGTCCTATAGCGGGCCAAAAATCAGATGCAAAGCGATATATAGCGGGAACCGACCAATACGTACGGTTGTGAGTTTTGGGTCGTACCAGTATAACAAGATGTGGTGTACCAGAGGTCCAAAAAACCGCTACATAGTGGCCGATTTTTAAATTCTCCCTTCCATTACTAAACCCAGTAACATTGTTAAGTTTAGATCAGGATTCAGGAGGTTTGCATCTGGGCATAAGGTTCATTTTCCTATGGAGATAAAGTCTTTCTCAATATCTTCTTTCCGATAAAAGCAACGATGGAGCCAGAGGGTGGCTAGTAGGGGTTGTCGCCTCCTACAATTAAAAAAAAAAAAGCAATTTTAATTGTGTAAATATTCGCCCCCTTACACAAAAAAATCTTGCTCCGTTTTTTTTTAAAGGTAGCAATGTGTTTTTTTTTGCTAAGCGAAAAGAATTTATTAATCTTTATAAGAATTACAAAGATTAAAAAGACCAAGGGCACACCGGCAAAAACCACCCAAGGCCTAACAGAATGCAAGACACCAGCTAGACACCAAAAGAGCCACAAAAACAACAAAGGAAAACCCCCAGCCAACCCCCACAACAGCAAAAACCTCCTACTGCCACCGCAAAAAATTACATCGCTACCTCATCCTAATCAGCAGAAAACCCCAAAGCTGCCTAAACTCGACATCAAAAAGCTAGAGAGAGAGGCTCCATATTCACCCAATTGATGGGTGAAACATGCTCACTTTAGATTACATAAAGGTTTTGGGTAATTCTTTTAGTAGTCTATGGTGTTTTTGGCGGCGTTTTCTAGGAGATAAATTGTTGGGGAAAAATTTAGGTGATTAGATTATCAATTGTCTTTGGATTCTAAGACTTCATGTGGCAATTTGGAAGATGTAGATTTTCTGTATTTTTGAGAGCCTTGTTTTTAATCTTGTTTGGGTTTAATTTGTTGAAGATTTATCTTGTTTTTGGTTTAGTTACTTGATTGCCTATCAACTCTTTGCTTTGTTCTAGCTTGCTCAGGGCTTTGGTTTTGTTGGTGGTCCTCCTTTTCTAAATCTTTTCATGCATGTCAATTCTTATTCTTATACTATCTTTCCAATTTGATGCTTATTTTCTTTACTCCTTTAATTTCTTTATCGAAAACAAACAAGCAAGTGAAAGAGAAATCTAAAAAATCAAAAATTTCGTACGAAAAAGAGTAGCTACTAGCTATCATGCTTAAATTATCTTTCCAAACGGATGAAAGAATCTCAATATATATATATATACTAGTAGTTTCAAAAACTAAGGGAGTATACTGATATTCTAAAAAAAATTTGCAAAGCCTTTGCATTTTTCAAAACCTTCAGGGAAAGTTAGTGAAATTAACCATATAACCAAGGAATGAAAAAAAAAAACTAAAACATGAGATAAAAACAAAAGATAAACAGTAGGTAAATGGCCTCTTTTCTGTCCCCGGACAGGACGGGTTAAAAATTTTAGAGAGAAAGAACAGTGGATTCCTTTTCCCCCATGCTCTTCGCTTCTCTCTATCTCTCTCTCTCTCTCTCTCATAAAACACACCTTTCTGTTTTATCATTTCCAGAAGTACAACAGTTGAATTCCATTTCCATGCTACCAAAAAATCCCAGCTTCTCATGAGATTTTAATTTTGTATTTTCTTGATTTTCCCAGTATTTTATCTGTATATAATATGTACAAAGTCAGATATAGACCCATTGACCTAAAAGTTAGATACCCACAAAGGGTTCTTTGTTTTCTAGCATATATATATATATTTTTTCAAATATTAATTATTCCACATTACCTTCTAATTCCCCTTTCATTCTCCCAAATATTCTGTTCCTAATCTTTCAACAACTTTGGCCTCAACTGGGTTTTATTATGTCTATACTCTCTCTCTCTCTCTCTCCACATGAGATGTGCCGTCCATGCATTTTTCTCTCTCTAAATAAATCCATATGTCCGACAATTACATTGATTGAGTCCACTTCCCACAGCTGTGTTAATTAAGGTTTCCAAAACCCTAGGCTGAATCAAAGATCAAAATGTTTAATTTTATGAATTTTTTACCAAGTGGATCTTTGGATCTTATGTACTTTTTAATCACTCACTCTAGCTATCCATGCTGTCAATGGATTTTGACAAGGTAGCTAAGGACTTGGACCCCTTGTTAGGTATAAATGTGAAACAAGCTATCTCCATTTGTTTTTTTATAACTGGATGTCTGGACAAACTAGCTTGCACGCACCTCGACTAGCTAGTTATAGGGTCCTGAAGTTAACGACCGAACAAATTAACCCTCTAGTGGCCCCAAGATTTAGAATGTTTGACCTCCGTAGAATTCGAACATGTGATCTTATGAAGGTAAGTATTTATTTTCTTTCTCATGCCTACTTGGCCTGTTAGGATTTGGTAAATGTGAAATTGAACCACTAGAAATTAGTCAAATTGTACGTAAACTGGCTTGAATATTCTAAACTATTGTTAAAAAAAACAAACTTGCTTTCGGGGTGCAATTTTTTATTGTTAAAAAAAACAAACTTGCTTTCGGGGTGCAATTTTTTACGGAGTCCTTGCTGTGGTACCCTCTTCAATGCCACAACTGAGGACACAGCTCCATAGGTGGTGTTTGGATGGTTGCATTAAATGCCAGAAATTGAGTCTGGTTTTATACTGTTTGGTGTCGACCTTACAATAGTTTGATTTTACTCTTTACTATTTTTAACCTTCCCATGGAACTCGGGGATGATGTTGTGCAGGGGGAGCACAGTACAGTACTGTGCATCATCCGGGCCGTTCGCTCAGCAATCCAAGAGGGTGCCCCATGCACAACACCTACCTCGTTTCCCTTTCCATGTCTCCTTGACCCGGATGAAGATACCACACCAAGTTGAGGTTTCAACAAGTTATGAGGGTTTTTTTTTTTTTTGAAACGGCAAAAACATTTTATTAATGGGAAAAGTGGGAAAGATAATTCCAACCAAAAGTTGGAACAAACAGCCAGTTGAAAACATAGTCCAAACACACCTAGTGAGACAAAACCCAATACACCCATGGATCTAAAACCCAGATATTACAATCAAAGCACATAAACAAAGGTCCTAAAGTGCTCAAAATAAACAATGAAGTCCAACCCAAAAGAAAATTCAAAACCTAACCCTAGACTGTTGAGAAGCTTCGATCACAACCATAGATCACCAACGTCCACCAGAATCAGAATAGATCGCACCCACCACCACCGTGCAGCCGCCACCAACCACCACGCCACCACTTAATAATGGTTTTGGCATAGTTATTTGTTTGGATGATTGGATTATTAATTTAGCCCCCAAAGTAAATAAATACAATAAAGTACACTCTTTTTGGCTAAATAAATTTAGGGGCGTTGTTACATTATTCCCAAACAATACTTTCCTCCAAATTGGATCCACCATAAATCACCAAAATGACATTGTTCAAAAGGGTAATGAAACTATATATTAATCGTTCAAATTCTGAGGGGTATGTTCGTCATTTTTCATGTAAGCTGGGCCATGCCTTGTTGGACTGACGGCCATTCAAAAGGCCCAAACCACTTGGAATATTCCCTCCCCTATAATCCAAACCAAAAAATTGCCAAGAAAAAAAAAAGAGAAGCCAAATCACTGCTACTACTACTACTTTTATCAATGCCACAGTTGTTTCCACCAGATCGGACGGATTGTGTCATGTGTTCAGCAGCTTACTCTCACTTAACTTGTGATGGGCCGGAGCCGTGGCATGGATTCTTGTCTATAAGGAGACTTTTTAGTAAACTCATGTCATTCTAAATTTTTAATTTGTCTCTCGCCGCTATGTGGTTTAGTGCATCTGCGGTCAAAGAATATGTCAAGTCCGTCTAATAGAGGATCTTATGGATCCCCATTTGCGAATGTGGTCTCCATAATGCATATATTTTGGATGATGGATGTCACACCTAGCGAGTGTTTCCACAAGTTGGTCACCCCCTATCTAGAAGACAAAAATTTCATAGTTTCTATACATTACCGTTTAGGAAAAAATCATGATAAACCCGCATTACTAAAATCTTCGCTCTTGTGTGAAGTTTTTTTGCTGCATAATATATATTTTAAAATTTAAATGAGGTCTTATGTTTCCTTAGTGACGTTACGACCAATTGACAA
This sequence comes from Rhododendron griersonianum, assembly GCA_018127125.1. Classification (NCBI taxonomy): domain Eukaryota; kingdom Viridiplantae; phylum Streptophyta; class Magnoliopsida; order Ericales; family Ericaceae; genus Rhododendron; species Rhododendron griersonianum. Next base: position 42,306,300 of record CM030797.1, read on the forward strand.
AGCGGGTAAATGTGATGCAGATATAATAGGAACCACCAAGAGAGAATAGTGATAATTAATTTAAGGGTATTAGTGCCACAAATCTCATGCAATTATTAGCTCGTGAAATTATCAACATCGCACATTAATGTGGAATCCACATACTTTTATAATTGGATCCACAACAATATTAGAGGGGCCTGCCAAACTTTTCTGAGAAATTACATTAAACTTGCTTTAGCCATCTAATGGTAGGGGCCGGATCTCGTGGCTCATTTCAAGACATATTTCTCCAGTAATAAGATTCAACACTGAATTTTATAAGAAGGCTACGAGATATGGAGAATCAGCAACTGGGGGCATTGATACAAAGATTGCAATCTTATGCAATGGATCCGTCCAGCCTGACTCTTTGCTATGGAAGTGGATGGAGGACAAGAGGTTTTCGGTAAGGTCAGTGTACGAACAGTGGGAGTTGTTATCTCTAGATCGGAACTTATTCCTGGGTTCGGTTTGGAAGAATTTATGCCCCCTAAGGTGGAAATTTTGGCTTGGATGGTTATTCAGGAAAGGGTGGCCACGAGGTCGGTTCTACTCAACAAGAACATTGTGCTGAACGATCAGTCATGCCCGTTGTGCTCGCTGCATCAGGAATCGCCTAATCATTTATTCCTCCACTGTAATTTCTCTTGGTCTGTTTGGTCTCAAATTCTAGATTGGTGGCATTTTTTCTGGGTTTGTCCGTCCTTGATAGCCGGAATGGCGAGTTAGGGATTTGATTCTAGCTTCCGCAACCTAGAAAAACACATTTGGGAAGCTTGTTTCTATGTGACAATCTGATCAATTTGGATTATGCGGAATAAGCTAATATTTCAGAGCGTGACGATCAGCTCAGAGGAGGTAGTGGATTTAATTAAGTACAGGGTGGCCATGTGGATGAAGGTTAAATTTGAGATTAAGGTGTATTCGATTGAGGAGTTCAAAGGGTTCTTAGATGGTATTCGTTTGTTAAAATTGTAATCCTTGAGGAGCCCTCATCCAATCTCCTGCTGGATGAGTTTTGCTTTGTTTTTCTTTTTGCTGAGTTGAGTTAGTTTGCTCCCCAGCATTTCCTCTCGATGTAACCTTTCGAGTTTAATAAAATTTCCTTTTGCCGAGCAAAAAAAAAAACAATTTGATGTTAAATTGGATCCAGTTGTTGTAACTTTTTTTCCTTTTCTTTCTCTTCTTCACCCCCTCTTCTTTAATTTTCTGGGCTTCTATCAGCTCCAAGTCTTCTTGTGGCGATATTAGTCCTCTCGATGTTTCCTTTGTCGAGTTTAACAAATTTTGTTGCTGACAAAAAAAAAAAGAAGAAGGATCCATGTATTGTTGGTAGGAGCATCTCGAATGGTTCTAGCCAATTTTTAAGGGTCTAAGCCATTTTTGGCATGTTACAGTATTGTGTAGTCAAAATTCGACAAAGGTGCTCTAATGGCGCCCAAGCCATTATTTGCAGCCGTGGATCACACTCACATATTGCAGTCAGATTGCTCCAAATAGTCGTGAGCAAGAAATGGCTCACGCCATTTTCATGACCAAATTTCCCCCCGTCAGTAGGGAAAATTTTGGTCTTGTAGCAAAAAAATGGCTCTGGCTAGCTAGCTCCCTAAATGGCTCCCCTTCGGAGTTGCTCTATCAGGGCTTTGCCCTCTTAGAGGTGTATCGGGCTCAAGGATGAGACCAGAGGGGATCTACTAGCGGCGACCGCCACGACAAGAATTATAGAAAATGTAATTATTATATGTAAAAAAAAAAAATTATGCCCAACTTATATAGTCTCGCCACCACTAGATTTTTTTTAGTATACATTTCGCCACTACTAGGGTAAAATCCTGGTTTCTTCCTTGATCGGGCTTGACCCATTGGGTGTGGGTTTTGTCTTATTTGTTGTTTTATTTAACCATTGGTTGGATCCCTCTTCTCCTCCCCCAATTTGTCAAATTTTCTTTAATATTGTCGATAAATAAATTTAAAAAAAAACCATGTGCTTAATTAACTCTGGTCAAAGTTGGTGATAAACACACAACCCCCCCCCCCCCCCCCCTAAAGAATTTTTCACAACCAAAATAGAGGCTATTCTTTCCCTTAGCTTATTAGCTGCAGAAATTCTCACATGGAAGACATTAAATGGGGAGTCAGTTTTGGAAAAGAATGTATGGTAGAGAGGGATATGGAATAGCTATAGAGATAGTACCACATTATTAGGCTTTAAACCCTACTAGTACAGAGTCTATATTACCATACAAATGATCCTCATTCCAATGAATCAGAACATTGTGGTCAGTGGCCCCCCTCTTGAAGAAAACTTTTGCCACAAACGACCCCACCAAATTAAAATCATTCTTAGCTGCTTCTTTTCTTTTCTTTTTTTATCGAAAAAAATGCTATATAGTTAGTACACATTTTTATTCGAATGTGTACAATATTTAACATTATTATTATTTTTTGATCAGCAATATTTAACGTTATTGAACCTTCTTGATTTCATAACACTTTCAATGAAATTACATAAAAATGATCTTGAAATCAAAACTATTGCATAAGGATTCATAAATTTGTACTCCCTCCGTTTTTAAAATGAGAGTCATTTTTTCGACGTACGTGTCGCTTAGAAAATTGCCTATATCTCAAAATTTATTTATGATGTTTTAAATAATTTTAAAATTTTTGTTTTATAGAATTAATTCAGATCGAACAAACAAGATTCGTATTGCATATATAAATTATTGTAAATTGAAAAGTATAAATATTGTTTCGAGAGCTCCGTAATAGTGAAGATGAACTCTTATTTATAAACGGATGAAGTATGCTAGAAGTTTTTGTCCTGAAGATAATGTATTCTTACGAAATATTAAGAATTTCTAGACAAAGTGTTATGAATTCAACGCAATTGAAAATATACGTATTGTACGCAACCAAATATGAACGTGTATTGTGTATTGTTCCATTTTTCATATCAAATCATTCCTACTCAGCACAATTTCCTTTCACTTTATTCTATTTTATTTTTTCATTCTTTTTTTTTTTTTTCCTTTTCCCCGACAATAAGAAAGAATAACATATCAGCATTTTTTTAAGCAAAAAGCAAAGGCAATTAATGAATAAAGATCAGGATGTAAGGCTGTATTTTTGCTGTTGTTATATTTATTCTTCGTGGGGCCCACTGATTGGACGTTGGTACTTAATATGCGAGACATCTGGAATTTTTCGAAGAATTGTTCAAAGATATTTTTACATCCTTTGGTGTGAAGTTTAGGAAAAATTAGGTGAGATTAAATTGGCAGATTAACAACTACACCCAAACCCAAACCCATTAATTATTAGTAAGCTTTTAAATTGTTAAGCACGTCAACGAATTTTCGAAGCTAATTAATGGTTATCCAAGGAAAATATTGAATGAGAAATTCCTCGAAATTCTCTTATTTCGAGAAAGGTGCCTCTCCTTCTCTGGATTTTTAAATTCGAGATTTGACGTTTTTGGGCTCTTTCTCTTGGTTTTCGGTTATGTTCCTTCCGGTTGTTCTTTTGACTTTCGGTTGTGCTTGTAGGTTTTTGGTTTAATTTTATTCTCTAGATTTCTAGGTTGCTTAATTTGCTTGTAGTTTTAATTTGTTTGGGTTGTTTTAGATGGTATTGTGGTGTTTTTGGTTGGCTTTTTGCCTTCCGTTGAGTTGTATTTTAGGGTAGCGTTATGCTAATGTGCCCGTGATCTGTTGAATCTTTGTAATTATTTTCAAAGATTTATAAAATCTTTTTTAATTTGTGGGTAAAAAAAAAACTATGTATGGCCTAGGTCACTTAAAAAACAAATAAAGTAGGTAACCGCCAATTATGGCGCAGACCAAACTAACATGATTTCATCACCAAACCAAACCAAGTCGAGCCTTAAATCTCATTTAACTAGGGGTCGTCCTACATGAACTGGTTTTCTCTATTTATATCTATCAAGCGCATTCATATTTTATGATAACCAATAAATTAACTTAAGTCATTTCAAAGTTCAAACTGCTGCCTCTTATAAAGTGAACTAGTAATTGCCCATGTCTAAAAGCACGACGCAATGCTTTCTAAATATAGTCTAAATGAAGTATTAAATCCCACTTTTTCGAAGGTTTTTTTGGATACGACGGTTCTTTTTAATGCCATTTCACATTAGATGAGTCCCGGATATGCATATGGTCTCACCTCATGCGAGATGAGCATTACAAATAACCATGAGTTAGAAAAAATTTCCTTCTCCCAACAAAATCTACTTCTCGAAAATTTTCATTTTAAGAATAACCTTCAAACATGGTCCATCTAACAAAGTTCATAAAATAGTCTAACACAACAAATGTTATCAAATCTATTTAATTCCGTTAGTTTGCATTCTGGGATAGCATCAGAGATATTAAGAATGTATAATCATACTAGATTCCAACTCGAATTCAATTTTTGAACGTCCACTCACTCAAAAGTGACACTCATATCACACTTGTTTCTTTAACTGACCTAGAAAATAGAAAAGCAAAATAGTTCCAAGATTACATATAACCAAGTAAGGAGTAGAGTTTGAACCTCTGTCTATCCAAAAGGCTCCAACAAAAAACTTGCAATCTTCAATCTCAGACAGATCATGAAACTCCAAATCAACTAAACTAACAGCTCAAGTTGTATTGAACAACAATTTTGTTCTCTAACCTATTAGTTAAAAAGAAAAAGAATATGAGACGAACAATTACTATAGGTGATAGGCACGCAGTATCGTAGATATAAGTGCCTAAATAGGGTAGTTTTAACACGTTGTTATCTAATTTATTCCCTATTTTCCACTTGATGCGTTGCTTTGGTATGTTTTTGTTAATTTTCAGGAAAATAAGGCTGTTTTGGCGCTAATGAGAGGTATCTGGAAAGGCCGTGATGGAGCTTGAGAGCGAGAAGGGCTGTGGAGACTAAGTGTTGAAGTGGAATTCGCGAGGAAGTGAACAGAATCTTCGCGAGAGCTATACCATTTTTGGTGTAGCGCTACCGAGTACACTAAGGGTCAACGGCCAAAGCAACGGTTAACGGAGTCAACACCTTAAAGGGGTTCGGTAGCGCTATGGGTAAATGGCTGTAGCGCTACCTATGGAACAATGGAACTTCGCACGGGATTCGGCAGCAACAGTGGAATTGGAATTAAATTGGTATTTTCCAATTCCAGAACCGGTAGTTGGCATTAAATTGGTGACTTCCAATTTAAGACTTTTAGGGATTAATATAAATACCGCGCCAAACTTTGTTTTTAGGGTTGGAACATTACGTAGCAGTTTTCTTTTCTCGTTCTTTTCGTTCCAGAGCTTTTCCTTTCAAGTTTTTAAAGTTTTGTTCAGATCTTCGCACTCCGGTAACTCGTATTGATTTTTGTCCTTTATTAAAGTCGTTCGTTGTTATTCAATTAGTTGTTATCTTTCGTTTATTTTTCTTTTTCCAGTAATAGAAGCATGATTCAAATTAGGGTTTCTTTTGTTTCTCTTTCAATAATGAGTGAGTAATTTTGTAGAGTGCGGCCGCGGGGCGAAAGCGTCCCGTGGCAAGTTTAATTAATGTTTTTACCTCGGGTTCGAATTAATTTAATCTTTAAGCAATTTTAGAAGACGAAAACTCTTCTAACAAACAAAACCCAAGCATCGCCGGAATTCGAATGCGCACGGGGACTGGTGACAGGTGGTGTGCATTTGTTAGGGATCCTTTTTCCTATTCTAAAATCAACAAATTAAATAATTGTGGCCCGAGCAAACATTGGTTAGGCTAGTTGCGGACGCTAGGTTCCCACGGTTGTACTCTCCTTTTTAAATCCTTATTTAATTAATTTAGTTTGGTAATTTAGTTAGTAAATCAATCTCATTGAACAAGGGGTGGCTACCTAAGAGCCAAGATAAACTGTGAACCCGTCATCTTTGAATCCTGCACACGTTCATCCGTCTCTGTGGTTCGACTCCGATACTTCCGAATATTATGCTACATCGGTCGAGAGTCCTACGCTTGGGACGCGTCTTTATTTTAAGTCACCAGGTTGGTGTCACGCCCTCGATTTTTAACATAAATTATAAACATTTTTAATAAATAAAACCTTCACTGAAATACCGGAAATACCCAAATGACATACTTTTCCCAGTTTTCAAAGTTAAATTTGAGTTACAATCTTGGTTCGAAGCCCCAAGTTATACAAACGCTAAAACAATATTACAATTTTCATTAATCAATTTTCCGAATACTTCTTTAAAAAAAATGCAAACTTGACTCCTCATTTGAACCTCCGAGACACGTGATCAGCAAGCACGGGATGCACGTCATGCCAACTTCCTTGACCTTTACCTGAAAATGATAGGTTGAGCTACACTAGCCCAGTAGAGAAATCTATACTCAAGTTATATGGAAATGAGATGAAATATACACCTGACACGAATGAGACACCCAATTGAACATGAGACACAAGAGGGATTACAAAAAAAGAACTGACGAATTTAGACCTTTCCGTATATCTTAGAGATAACCCTAACCATCCATGCATCAACTAGAAGAAGCATTAGGACTCATATCAATCAAACAAACAACAATTATAGTTCAACCAACAACGTTTCAAATGAATTCCACAAACCATCTCCTCTTTTCATACCATCCACCATGGTGCCTCATTACTTAAAACTTTCCTTTTAGATTTCCAAAACATTTTAGGGAAAACTCAAGACCATCACAGTCAAGCTCCGTTGATTCGAGCTTGAATGCCGGAGTCCGTTGATTTGTGCCCAAATACCGGATCCGTTGATTCGCTCAAGAATACCGGAGGATTTTTAAATAAAATCCTCTTTTCAAAACTCAAATTGCTTTCTTTGATAAAAATCAACCTTTCATTCTCTGTCTCGGCAACCACAATCTCAAGCAATCATGCAATCCAAACATCAATATAGACCTCTAAGGTCAATCAAAATTCTCTTCATCATGCGAGACATTCAACTGTGTTACCACCCCTTGCGTCACATTGAATTCTCTCAACCTGGGTTTCCGCACTACCACACCTTGCGTTGCGGGCCCTCTAGAGTCCCCGCATTTCCACACCTTGCGTTGCAGGACCCTCAATTCAGAATTCACAACTCACGTAAACATAAAAAGCGTTATCAATCCGTATATAAACAAACATCACTTTCCACACTCGCAATCGTTCTTACATCATTAACCATGCATACCAACTCATAAGTACACCCCATTATACATTGATAAATACTTTAAGTCCACGTTATTCATCAAAGTCAATCACGACGCCCTACGTCACATATCGAACCCGCAAAGACTCTACGACACACCACCCACTTGGTTCCTAACAGAAAACATATCGAACGAGGACACGAGTCACAATACTACCCATAGGATCACTAGACAAACTCAAGTCTACGCGTAACGTTCACCTCTTACTCCCTTATAGCCCACGGTACTCCAACCACCCTTACGGTATATATTCTCCAACCAACGACACCAATATTATACACTAACGAGTGCTCAGAGACAAGATCGAACAACGAACCATTAGGGCATAAGCAACCCTACTCAAGAGTGACTTAAACATAGTCTAATCATATAGGAAGTCATAACACGGAACGAATATAACCTAGGGAGTAGCCGCAAACATCGACCGACTGACACACCTCTACTCAAATGGTCATAACTTTCTGTGTACAAAGAGTTTAAAGGTGATTTTGGTGGCAAACGAAAGCTAACTTCCAGACCTTCGATTCGATATAAAGTTTACGTGAAACGGGCATCGGATGAAGGAGTTATGGCCGTTCAAAGTTGGGCTGAAACCCAAAAACGGGAAGAAATTTCCAGATTTGATAGAAGCACAAAACCCAACCTCAAGCACGAAATAAAGCACGATCTAGGTACATAAACATCACACTAACGCATAACGAGAGTAAGAAATCCCTACCACAATGGGTTTTGAGTAAAACCCTAAGTAACCCAAGCTTGAAACACCAAGATCTAGCTCCTCCCAAGCTACAATACGAGACCTAGGTCCAAGATTTCCCAAGATCAAGAGAAATAAGTGAGGTTCAACAAGTGATTGAGAGGAGAGAGAGAAATCCGAAAATGATGAAGTTCTTACCTCTTTGAACGCAATAACCTTGATTCCGAATGAAATTAGGATGAACAACCCATAGATCTTGAAGATTTTGAGGTGTTTGATGTAGAAATCCAAGAATTTGGGTGGGAGATTGAAGAGAGAAGGTAGAGGGGTGATTTTAGGGCTTGGTTCGTGGCCTTGGAGTGAGAAAATAACATAAGAGGTCTATTTATAGTGGTCCAAGAAGCGTGCTGAAAATCTGCAGAAAACGCAGCATGTACCGGTACGGGTAAAAGCTGTACCGGTTCATGAACCTTCAAACTGTCAAAAATCACAACTTCTGGATACCATGTACCGGTACGGGGAAAAGCTATACCGGTACATGAAGGGCAGAAAAAAGAAAATTTTCCAACGGATACCGAAACGAACCTGACTTGGTACTAACACTTCCAAACATCATTGCAACATCAAAACTAACATTTTACTATCCTACGAGAGTCCGATACACACCCGGATACGTATCTCCGTACACCCCACAACATACGAGCGATTTTACCAACAATACAACTAATTGACGAAATAAACGATTTCTGAAATTAAAACAAATTTGCGAGTCTCTACAGTTGGTCAAGCAATAGGCCTCGAAGAATTACTCATGGCCGCAAAATATTACTCCTAGCCGCGAAGAATTACTCTTGGCAGCATCGAAGTACTCCTGGCCGCAAAGAATTACTCTTGGCCCTATGAATTACTCTTGGTTGCAAAGAATTGCTCTTGGCCGCATCGAATTGCACTTGGCCGCACATAATTACACTTGGCCGCAAAGAATTGCGAGACCATAAAGTAATTCGATCGATGCGGCCAAGTGCAATTCAATGCGGCCAAGTGCAATTTAATGCGACCAAAAGCAATTCGATGCAGCCAAGAATAATTTGTAGCGGCTAAGTGCAATTCGATGCGGCCAAGTGTAATTCGTAGCGGCCAAAAGTAATTATGTGCGGCCAAGAGTAATTATTCGTGGCCAAGAGTAATTCTTCGCAGCCAAAGGCAATTTGACACGGCTAAGTGCAATTCGATGCGACCAAGAGTAATTCGATACGGCCAAGTGAATGTCAAAAGTAATTCAATGCGGCCAAGTGCAATTCGATGCGGTCAAGTGCAATTCAATGCGGCTAAAAGTAATTCTCGGTCACGAGTAATTCTTTGCGGCCACGAGTAATTTTTTGTGACCAAATATAATTCTTTGCAGCCAAATGTAATTCATCGCGGCTAGGAGTAATTCTTTGTGGCTAGGAGTAAATTCTTTGCAGCCAATAGTACTTTCTTTATGAACTTCTAATCTCAGCCATTGGCTTCAATAATTGAGATGGAGTGTTTTTTTTTGTGTCCCCGGAATGCTCCCTGATAGGCGCGTGATATCATAGATATGAGCGCCTAAGTAGGGCGAATTAGCGCATTAGAAGCGCGGTTTATTCCATTTTCCACTTGATGCCGTGCTTTCCTTTGTTTTATATTTTTTTGTTAGTTTTGCAGGAATAAGGCGGATTTTACGCCAAGATTGGATTGTGAGGCTTTGAGGCTGGTTTGGACGTCGCCGTGAGAAGTCAAAGCGGAGTGCGTGTGGCGTTTGGTGACATCATTGGAATGTCAGGTGGTCAAATTCCATTGAAAGCTCGGAATATGCCGAAACCCGGGCGGTATCGATACCGAAATTCACTGTATCGATACAATAAGTATTGCAAAACCATCCAAGGCTTAACAGTTTGAATTGTATCGATACTACCACCACATGTATCGATACCGAGATCCACATTGGAGAATTTTCGTTTTCGTCATTCATTGTTTATTCCTTTTTTATTCTTTATTCCTTTTTTATTCGGGTACTTGTATAAATACCCCCAAACTCCGTTTTTAGGGTTCGAACATTACGTAGCAGCTTTCTTTTTCCGTTCTTTCTTTCCAGAGTTATTTTCCTTTCAAGCTTTCAAGTTTTGTTCAGATCTTCGCATTCCGGTAACTCGTTTCAGTTTTCGTTCTTAATTAAAGTTGTTTATTGGCATTCAATTAGTTGGTATTTTTCGTTTAATTCTCTTTTTCCCGTAATTGAAGCATGATGCAAGTTAAAATCTTTTTTATTTTTCTTTCAATAATGAGTGAGTAGTTTTATAGGTAGGATCGCGGGGTGATTAGCACGCCGTGATCAGTTCGGGTACTGCTCCTGCTTTTAAATAATGAAAAAGTAATTTTGGGTTAATAAGAACATTCGTTAGACGAACCCGGGGCATCGCCGGAGCCCATGTGAACGGGGGAATGGGGGAACAAAACTCGTTCTTCGCTGCGCATGGGTATACGGCGACCATAAAGGTTCGCATCTTTCGGGGTATCTTTTCTAAACTAAAGTTAAAAGTTTTTAAGAACATTGAATGGAGCAGGCTAATCCGGGCTGGTTACGAGTGCTATGAACCCTACGACCGTACCTCCTTTTAATTATCTGAATAGTATAATAAATTTCTTTGTTTTAGTTAATCTCTCAATCAAACCAACAAGGGGTGGCTACCTAAGAGCCGTTTCAAATCTTACAACCCGAGGTTCCACAGCACACACTTCACCGTCCTTAGTGGATTCGACTCCGGTCTTACCGGATATTGTGCTATATCGGTCTCCGCCCTATGCTTGAGGCAACCCATTATTTTAGGACTAGGAAATCGTCAAGCATTTTTGGCGCCGTTGCCGGGGACGGTAATGTGTGTTAAGAATTCGGGTAGTTATTTTTTTTATTTTTAATTCTTTATTTTTTTTAATTGTTGAAAGAAAAAAAAATGGCTCATTTTGCTAGGTGCTATGGAGGTTATGCAAACCAATTTGATCTTCCTATATTTTATGGTTTGGCCTCAGAAAATCCTTTTACGCATGTTCATAAACTTGAGGAGGTTTTTGCTAGCGATGAAGTGGCTCTTTTACATGTATTCTCAGCATCTTTGCGTGGTAGTGCTCAAGATTGGTTTAATTTTTTGAGTCCAAAATTGACATGGTTTGAGATTATGATACAGTTTTTCAAAACTTTCAATCCCTCATATGAGACTCATATGCTTTTAGAAGAAGTATCACATTTCTCTCAACAAGATGATGAGTCTTTGTCACAGTGTTGGGAGCGATTTAAAAATTGCGTATTCTCTTGGTCGAGTTTTAATTGTGAGCTTGGCAGTCTTCTGGTTATCTTTTGTCGTAGTTTAAATCCTAAGCCATGCCAGGTGGATTTTAGGTCTACTGATGAATTCTTGGATAAAAACCCTGAAGATGCTTGGGATTACTTAGATGAATTAACCCAAAAGCTCCAATTTTGTGAGTTAACTGAAAGTTCTGAGGATACCAATTCTGATGTGGGGGAAAAAGAGGAAATAGAGCCGTCTTATTTTGATTAATTAGTTGATTCTCTTTCTTGCAATCAAGTTGAAAATTTTCAAGTGAGTAATTCTTGTGTATTAGAAGATGAAACAATAGAGCCACTTGGAACTAACAAAATAGTTGGTTCACCTGAAGTGCAACAGTCTTCTCAAGAGCATTGTAGTACACTTGAGATGGATTTTCATAACGCGACTCATGAGGAGTCGTTGTCAATAATTGTGGAAAGTCTACTTGTTCTTGATGCGAGGAAAAAAGAGAGAATAGAGCCGCTTGTCATTAGTGAAGGTTGCATGCCTTTTGAGGAGTCATTGCCAATAGTTGCACTGAATAATCAAATACTCTCTGCTCTAGATAGTGACAACCCTCCTATCGAGTCTCCACTTTCGCAAGAGGTTTTAAATGTGGAACATATTGATTTTCTTGGTGTTGATGAATTTAATTTAATTTATCATCCATATCTTTTGGATTTTGTTAACTCTTTGACAATTGATCTAGTTTGGGCTAAGCACTTGGTTGAATTTAAGTGTCTAAAACGAATTCGGCAAATGCGCTACTCGAAGTATCTTAACTTGTGGCATGGCCGAGTTCAATTCTTGATAAAAGGTGTAGAATGGCGATACTTGCAGTCGAGGATGTGTGTGGCACCGCTTGGGACCCAGTTCTTGAGCCGCTGGGGGCCCTATCTTCTTAAGTTCCGACGGGTAGCTTTTGCGTACCACTCTCTTCACTGAGAAGTGGACCCGGCTCCTAGCAATAGGGGTACCCATCATTGACTTGGGTTTTTGGCACAATCTTTGTATATTCGTTTTTTTAATTTCTTGCTAAGCAGTAAAATCAAAAAAAAAGTAGAAAATTGAGAAAAGCAAAAAAATTAGCATCATGGTCTTGTATAGCCACCCGTTTCTTGCCTACCGGCGAGGAATGGGGAGAAAAGTATGACACGTTAATCGCGTGAAGATTTGGTGGAGTTTTCTTCTTTTTATTTTTTGTTTTGGGAGCCCGGATACCACGACCGGGCAGTACTAATGTCTTTTGCAGGATTTGGTGGCTTACGTGGGGGCCTGAAACGGCAAATTCCTCGAATATCGGCCGAGGTCATGGTGGTTGGCTGCCAGTTGTAGGTCCATTTCTTCTCCCTTGTGTTTTCTTTTGCTGTGTCTCCATGCTCTGGGGACATAGCATGTTTCTAGTTGGAGGGAGGGTGTACTTCGTACTTGTTTTTATTCATTTTGCATAGTTAAAAAATCAAAAAATCAAAAAAAAAAGTCAAAAAAATTGAATTAAGGATTTTGGATACTTGGGTGCAGCTATTCTTGGTTGATGGCTTTTAATTAGTACTTTAGTGGTTGTTGTGCGAGTCGGAGTCTCGATACAATTTTATGGATAGACTTAAGCTCGTGAACATGATGTTGAAGAAGTACTTGGTTAGCCGGTATCATCTATAGTTGGATAGCGTTTGGTCACTTGAAAACATGCTCTCACACACACACTGCCCCACATGAGTATTCACCGGTCTAGAGTTTGGTTCACATGTTTTGGTATTTCAATATAAGCTTGTTTGATGGAATTTTTGGAACTCCTTTCCCAATATAAAAAAGTAAGATAATAAGTTATGTGTACTATATTGTTAATGCTTATCCAGGCGTCCATTGAGTAGTAACCGGGCAATCGGGATATGCTCCCACCGTGTTGTTCGCGTCAAAAGATGGATAGACTTTGTGAAAGTATCGTTAAATGTAGTTAGCTTGGATCTCAATATAAAGCCTTTTTGACTTGAGCAATTAAGTCCGTAGGGGTCTCTTAAAACCTGGTGCTCTAAATCCGTTTGGCTTGGGGATAACCGACCCAAAGCTCGCTAAAGAGTCAACTAGAAAGCCCGAGAGATCCGGGCATTGCACGACCATGAGAAAAACACAAAAGAAAAAAATAGAAAGAGGAAAAATACAAAAAGGGAAGGAGTGCGCTTAAGAAATATTGGGATATCAACGGTGTGTGAACTGTTCTCGAGGTTGGTAAATTTCTCTATGTGGTTTTCCATACACGCATGCCGTTTGAAAATTCTCTATCCGATCGTAGGTGAGAGGATTAATTTTTGTGCTAAGTTTGGTACGAAGTTCACTTGTTTAGTTCTATTCATGGATGAAATATCTTGCCTTTGATTTGTCTGATAGTCATTGTAGTGCTTTTAAAGGTTATTGATTGGGTTGAGTTGCATTCGAAGTGTCCGAATCCTTTGTGTTTTGTGGGTGATCACTGCTGAAAACCCTCACGAGACTTCACTCGTCCTACCGGAGCCGCCCGGGGGTTTAAAAGATCTATCTTTTTCTTTATTTTATTTTTATTCTTTTCGTTGCTAGGGACTAGCAACCTTCAAGTTGGGGGGTGTGATAGGCGCGTGATATCATAGATATGAGCGCCTAAGTAGGGCGAATTAGCGCATTAGAGGCACGGTTTATTCCATTTTCCACTTGATGCCGTGCTTTCCTTTGTTTTATATTTTTTTGTTAGTTTTGCAGGAATAAGGCGGATTTTACGCCAAGATTGGATTGTGAGGCTTTGAGGCTGGTTTGGACGTTGCCGTGAGAAGTCAAAGCGGAGTGCGTGTGGCGTTTGGTGACATCATTGGAATGTCAGGTGGTCAAATTCCATTGAAAGCTCGGAACATGCCGAAACCCGGGCGATATCGATACCGATATTCACTGTATCGATACAATAAGTATTGCAAAACCATCCAAGGCTTAACAGTTTGAGTTGTATCGATACTACCACCACATGTATCGATACCGAGATCCACATCGGAGAATTTTCGTTTTCATCATTCATTGTTTATTCCTTTTTTATTCTTTATTCCTTTTTTATTCGGGTACTTGTATAAATACCCCCAAACTCCGTTTTTAGGGTTCGAACATTACGTAGCAGCTTTCTTTTTCCGTTCTTTCTTTCCAGAGTTATTTTCCTTTCAAGCTTTCAAGTTTTGTTCAGATCTTCGCATTCCGGTAACTCGTTTCAGTTTTCGTTCTTAATTAAAGTTGTTTATTGGAATTCAATTAGTTGGTATTTTTCGTTTATTTCTCTTTTCCCCGTAATTGAAGCATGATGCAAGTTAAAATCTTTTTTATTTTTCTTTCAATAATGAGTGAGTAGTTTTATAGGTAGGGTCGCGGGGTGATTAGCACGCCGTGATCAGTTCGGGTACTGCTCCTGCTTTTAAATAATGAAAAAGTAATTTTGGGTTAATAAGAACCCATGTGAAAGGGGGAATGGGGGAACAAAACTCGTTCTTCGCTGCGCATGGGTATACGGCGACCATAAAGGTTTGCATCTTTCGGGGTATCTTTTCTAAACTAAAGTTAAAAGTTTTTAAGAACATTGAATGGAGCAGGCTAATCCGGGCTGGTTACGAGTGCTATGAACCCCACGACCGTACCTCGTTTTAATTATCTGAATAGTATAATAAATTTCTTTGTTTTAGTTAATCTCTCAATCAAACCAACAAGGGGTGGCTACCTAAGAGCCGTTTCAAATCTTACAACCCGAGGTTCCACAGCACACACTTCACCGTCCTTAGTGGATTCGACTCCGGTCTTACCGGATATTGTGCTATATCGGTCTCCCCCCTATACTTGGGGCAACCCATTATTTTAGGACTAGGAAATCGTCAAGCACTCCCCTATATATATATTCTTCAAATTAGCATAAAATTTGGAAGTTTTGGTATTCTTCTCTTCTTCTTTTTTGAAAAATCACAGAGACATTAATGTACAATTATTAGGAGTAAATAAACTCACACAGCAATTGTGTAAAATGTGCAAAAAGTGTGAGCACTTTACTCAAAGAAGGAGAATGAGCTTACACCATTAGATCAAAGTAATCATTCATTGCAACCACTTGTCTTTTGTTAAGTATGAATGTAACGACCCGGATTTTTGACCCAATTTTTTTTTTAATAATATCTTTTAAAAAGTATTAATCGTAGTAATAAAATTATTTTCCTTAAATAGATAATTACAAAAAAATTAGTTATTCTATCCTAATTAATCCTTTTATTTTTTTTAGTTGCATGCATGCTTAAAACTCTTCCATCTCTCCCTCCCCTACTCCTACTCGATCTCTACCTCTTTCATAATCAAAATTTTCGTCCATATCACGCTCGTGTCAAAACCCAAGGAATAGAAATCCTTTTCGAACTCAAACTCATCACCCTCTTCGAAAATTCTCTTATAAATAATCCATAACTCCGACCCTAGGGCACACCACGAAATTCCCCATGCCTCACCAGTCCAGAAAGAAGAGAAAAACGTGAGCAATCGAAGCTCCAATCCATGGAGTTTTAGAGAGAGAAAGAAAGAGAGAGAAAAGTGGGTTTCTTACCAAGACCCAACCGAAACCCGAATTGATCATTCCAATAACTTCTCTCAACCCCTAGCATCATCAAGCATCATCCAATTCGGTCCCAAGGTCCCCCGATCAAAGAACCCGAAGTCATCTTCCCAAAAATTCAAGTTTCGGTTTAAGAATCAATTCGATCCAATCGAGGTATTATAATCCATTCTAACCTCTCCTCTAAGTATATTTGATGTTTATATGCTTAACCCTATGCCCCAATTGGTCCCATGCATCAAAAACCTAGCCGAAACAAAAAAAAATAGCTCACTGTGTATTTTCGGCCAGATTCACCTAATTGATATTATTTTTGAGCCCGACACCTTATTTGTAATTATTTACGAGATGACCCTTTTGATATTTATTTTAAAATCTTTATGATATTAATATTATAAAAAAACTACTGATTTGATATTATTTTCTTACAGTATAATATCATCTTAGTATAAAACGTATTAATTATATCAGTTTAATATTCTGATAGATAAAGTTGATTAATAAAAGTTTTAAATTAATAATACTCTTATTTAATAATTCTACATGGTTCGAAACCACTTTGCGACCTTCTGAAACCAATTTTCGACCCCCGATCTATTTTTTCCTAGACTTCTAACACCTCAAGGATCATAACTTGTTAACGTCATATTTTATTTTATTCTATTATCTATTTATTAATTATTTGTTCGAGTTCTTGTAAAAGTTTACAAACGAAAAATCCTTGCGACCTTATAAACCATTTAATTAATTCCCAAAATATTTTTTTTTGATTCTTTACATCATAAAGATGATATGTTGTTAATCTCGACATATTTTATTTATTAAATAATTTATTATCTATTTATTCTACTTTTGACAACTTTAAAAATCATTTTTATTTTAAAAACAATTCCGTAACCCTCCGGACCCACTTGATGATACTCGAACATGTTACGTAGAACACTAGGACTCCTTTAGAGCCATGCTACCTATTCTAGTGTTATTAATTACTTATTGTATTTATTATGATCGTTAGCCAATTTATTTTTCTAAATAAAAATTTATACAAGCTTAGATTATATTCTTTTTTTTAAAAAAAAAACTTTTATTTAATAAAAGTTCCTTACCTTATTAATGACTTGTTGATCATACAGAACTAAGGGCAACGGCCCATTCATAAAAGGTTATGTGATTTAATGCATATTGTTTATTTCAATTATTATCTTGTTTGCCTAATTATTATTTCCAACTGCTGATTGATATGTTAGATTGGATCCTAGAGACATGGGGTGGTATGCGAAATAGAAATCACCTAGACGATGATAAGTAATGGATGAATTGGAAAAGTTTTTGTTTTAGATTGCCTGCAGGCGTGATTTTGAAACTGGCAGAGTAAGCCCAGTGTTGTGTGATGATTTTGAAACTGGCAGAGTAAGCCCAGTGTTGAGTGATGTGATTTGAAACTGGCAAAGTAAGCCCAGTGTTGAGTGATGATTTGATACTGGCAAAGTAAGCCCAGTGATGATTGTGAAGTGGTACATAAGATAGGCGAACCCTAGTTATGATTCAGGCATGGTAAGCTTTCTTTTGTTGTAATGAGAGGGATACACACTGGGTACATAACTTAGGTGCAATCCGCGACAGCAAAAGAAAGTGAACCCATGGGACAGAGCATGGCTTGCGGTTGGGGAGGAAAGATCTCGTGGATTGAGATCTTAGATTTCACGATAGATTAATGGATAGTAATAAACTGGTTGATGTGAAAAATCTCTGATTTGTTTTTTTTTGTATCATTATTATCTTGTTGCCTGCTAGTTGTAAAGTAAGAGGGGTGGTTGGGTTGGATTATTCTACTGGGTGATTTATCACTCACGGATACATCTGTATCCTGGTAAATCGATTGCTTCGGCGATCAATTTGCCAGAAGGCGCAGGATTCAATGGAGATGATTTAATGATGGTGCAGTTCGACATGGAAGAATATCAGAAGCGGAGATCGAGTATGCTTAGGATTCGTATCAAGCCTAGAGTCAGCTCTGAAGTTAATGTATTTTGAATCAGTAAATCTATCTTGAGATTGTAATAGTTAAACCTTTATTTTGGAAAATTATATTTATTTAGCAAATTTTATTAAAGAATTATTTTATTTTGCTCCCGAAAAAGCGGGGCGTTACAATGAATGGACCCTACACCCTTGTGTTATGTACTATAGAAAATTAAGTTAAATAAGAAAATTAATTCCAATGCGAAAATACAGGCACATGCATGTATATTTTCATTGGCTTTCAACTTTTAACCCGATGAAGGCGAAGATGAAACTATGACTTAAAATCAAGATGCAACAAAATCAATACATTTGTTGTCACCAACATATTGCAATGAATCAAATAACCAAATATATAATTAATCAGATTTTTTCCCTCAATCACTCAACCAACTTAACATTTAGTAATTTGAATACATTTCAAAAAATGACAGGGCCCACATATATATATATATATAGAGAGAGAGAGAGAGAGGGAGAGAGGGAGGGAGAGAGAGCAAGAGAGCTAAACGTATGTGTGAGAGAGAAAGCAGTTTTGGATTCAAAATTGGAATCCGTTTTAGAATTAAAGTGTGAGGGAGAGAGAGACAAATCTAGATCATAGTAATCGTTTTTGACTGATAACTGTTTGGAAAGTAAGGAAAATTCGAAAATAAGGAATCAGAATAAGATTAGAAAATATTAATTTTAGTTTTTCTTTCATCCTTCTTCCAAATATTCATTCTTTCCAAGTATATTTCTAGTCTTATTGCCCATAAATCTCAACTGTAGAAAAAATATGTACAAATCCGATGGTCCAAAATATAGAGAATTCAAAAACCGATGCTCCATATTATATAGATTTTGGTCTCCACCTCCTCTTAGTGCTATCATCTTCCTTAATTGTATCATTTCTTGAAACAGCCGCATAAATCACCTTCATTTATTTTCTCACATTTTTTCTTACGACGATGCTTCCCTAACCATCCCGCGCGAAGGATTTTTTTTCTAATTTTATCTCACAAAGTCTTCAACAGATTCATCTTGACATCATCATTTCAGTTACATTGATGGTATAAGATTCATGCCATAAGTATATATAACAGCTAGTGCTTTTTATGTGCTGGTTGTCAGCTACTTAACGTTCAACCCTCCTTTATTTGAGCTTGCGACCAATAGTTTGATAGGACTAGACCCAAAGCATGGCAGAGGCAGGTTTAGCAAAGTCATAAAATAGAGGTTAATCAATATTGTATCAATCAGAAGTGCAAGGACAAAATTGAGATGGAGGGAAAACTTGCAAGGACTGCTGAAATAATTATTCTTTGGTGTTTGAAATGAAAAAAAAAAGTAGTTTAAATTAAAAGAGAAAGAAGAAAAGAAAAGAAAAAAGAGGAGTATAAAAGACTCATTAGAGGATCCAAAAAGATCACCCGGGGGGGGGGGACTTTTGCTTTCCAATTTCTTAATATGAGTATCATCTTTTTCTAGGACCATGGGTACCATGCACAAAAGACATCTAGCTAACATATATATAGGAGTATAACACACAGAGAGAAGTGAAAAGTAAAAAAAGAAGCATTTAAAGAAGTGATATTGACGTAAATTTGTACCAAGACAAGACCCAAAAATATATATTAAGAGGAAGTGCATCCACTTAAATGTAGAGTGTGAAAATTATTATTATTATTATTTTCATTTTCATTGCCAATAAACATCGATTCGATAGTTAATTCGTAACTATCACCCAATATTTTCATAACTAATTAAAAACTATAATGTAATATAACTGGCTAGAAGGTTATGTAAGAAACAGCATAAGAAATCATAACAAATGAACCAAAAAAAATATTTACCAGAGCAAACTATAAAAAGACACAGATCGAACACACAAACCATAAAATTGAGAGAAGCATCTGTAATGTGCACTAATGCACATCACGTGTGTTGGGCCCCCATTATTGGACCTATACTAGGTCCTATTATTTGATTTGGATCATTCATTTTCTTTCTCTCGCTAAGTAGCTAGGTGATCCGTGAACAAACATATATAGGTTCACTTTCTTCATCGGATATCAGTAATTATTTAATTGAAACTAAAAAACAACTACAAATGATTTATTGGACTTTTTGCAAACATAATTGTCATGGGAAACGATGTGTGTTGGAATCACTGGGTCAAGGATGAAAGTGAACTTAGCAACAGCAGTAACGTACGTAATGGGGATGCTGACAAGCACCTCCTAGCTTCAAAGTGGGTGCAGAGCGGTTGATCCTTCCGTTCATCTCGGCAATCCACGGTTCAGATTTATATGCGCTCAAATTCAAAGAGATGAACGACCGAATCGACCGCTTGGCACCGCTTTGAAGGGATGCCGCTCGGCAGCATCCCCTGTCTAGCAGTAACACAGTAAGGAATCGACTCCACCTGATTACCACACCCCAGGCAACGGGTGTGTCAATTCCAAAACGAAAAGAAACAAAGGAATGGCTCGGCTTCCAATCAAAGCATAAAGTAAGACACAAACATTTGAATGAATGAAAAGCCATTTGGCATTTTTATTGTTTAGTCATATCATATTCTAAGCCCTAGGCTATTGACATAAATGTTGATGTAAAAAGTCCACCCAACTACTCCAACAAACTGAGAGAGAGAGAGAGAGAGAGAGAGAGAGAGAGAGAGAGAGAGAGAGAGAGAGAGAATAAGCAACCCAAACCACATGATGCCAATGCAAGTTTCCATTAATCTCATTTTTGGGGAACTACATTATAGTGTAAATATTCTTCTTCAACACTGACTCGTGATATTACAACCTACCTAATAATAATTTACCACGCGGACATAATGAATAATTTGTATCTAATTAAAGAGGATTTGGGATTCTTTACATCAAAGCATCGACAGTCTAAACATACGTGAGAGAAGTTGTCAGCCTGATATCATCGAGTCTCAATGCGAGACCCACAATCTCTTTCACATATGTTACTGTGTGGCTCGATAGTGAGAAAAAAGTTCATTTCCTCTCCTATTTTGGAAATGAAACACTATGAAACGTCTCCTTGACTATTTAATGATCTTTTCATGCTCCCTATCTACCCATGTATTCTTGCTAATAAAAGCAATACCCTCTTGAGAAGTGATAAGACTATGCATCCATGAAAAGATGATAGTAACAATTACTCCGAGCTAGCAAGTAATTTTTATTTCTCATTCGATAGATGTCTGACTTACTCTTAAAGGGATGGAGAAAGGGTACCTTGCGCTAAGCGGCATACGAGTGGAGCAAACCCAAACGCCATCAATCACTACACCAAACACACGTGCTTCTGGCGAGAATCGAACTCTCACTTCCATGTGGAAGCTTCGAGGGAGGAAGTGTCATTGGGCTACAAGCCAGTTCACAGCTAGCAAGTAATTGGAAGAGTTTGAGACACTTAAAACTCCTTTCCAATCAAAAAAGTACTATGCGTATTTGCATTCTTTTTCCTAACTATGCTTAGAATATGGCAAAATGTTGGATTTTTTTAAATGCTTAATCCATGGGTGATTAACCATCCGGTTTTGGATAGGTAAGTGGACTGCACCGCCCGGTTGGCGCATTTCGGGGCCCTGAGCGTATGCATTTTGATAATTAGGATCGTTCTGTTAGAACATGTGTGAACGTTGAGTCCCACATCGGATAAACAGAAAAAGAGTTGGACCTTAATATACAATTGGATGGCTCACCACTTACAAGGCTTAGCCTTTTAAGTGGATATGGGTCATTCAGTGTATATTGGGCCCAAGTAATGTGGTGGACTCTTTGCCGTTTCTCCCATACAAATTGGGCCTTGAGCACGCAGTGGCGGGTCGATGCATCGGACGAACTCCCAACAAATGGTATCAGAGCCGATGGTTGACGATCTATGGGAAGACTCTCAGCGCACCATTGAATGGGTTTGCACAGAAGACACTCGTGGAGCGGTATAAAATCCAAAGGTGACTCCCGATGAAGCAAGGTGGCTCGATGTTGGAGTGCTGTATTGGATGGCTCATTTGTCGATGGAGTTTGACTCGTCGGAGAGCACGGTGCTATCGAATTAATGAGCACATTGGCTCTCAATGGAGTTCTCGTGGGGGAGCATAGTGCCGGTGACTAGGCACGTTGGCTTCCAATTGAGATGACTCTGAATCGATTGAGTGGGTGCAGAATAAGCCCAGTTCGGGAGATAGGGTTGAGAGTAGTAGATCAGAATCAAGGGGGAGCTTGGATGCAAAGAGAGGTTAAGGCCCAATGTTCGGTTCACACATGAGGGGGAGATTTGTTAGAACATGTGTGAACGTTGAGTCCCACATCGGATAAACAGAAAAAGAGTTGGACCTTAATATACAATTGGATGGCTCACCACTTACAAGGCTTAGCCTTTTAAGTGGATATGGGTCATTCAGTGTATATTGGGCCCAAGTAATGTGGTGGACTCTTTGCCGTTTCTCCCATACAAATTGGGCCTTGAGCACGCAGTGGCGGGTCGATGCATCGGACGAACTCCCAACAAATGGTATGGTCAGGTCATCCAGCTGATTATTCTGTGTTGCGTGTTTTTGGGTGTCCAGCTTACGCTCATGTGAATGAGGGTAAATTGGAGCCACGGGCCAAGAAGTGTATTTTCTTGGGTTATGCAGCAGGTGTCAAAGGGTACAGGTTATGGTGCTCTGATGATTCGAAGTTTTTGATTAGCAGGGATGTGACTTTTGATGAAAATTATTTGATTAAGGGGTCTAAGCAGGTTGATGATACAGTTCAGGAACAGAGTGTTCCAAAGCAGGTGGAGTTTTTGAGTGAATCTTCCGACTCAGGGAAGAAGCACATTGAGAAGCCAATTGAAGAGGAGTTCAAGAGTTCAGACACAGAGGCTGATGCGTTAGTTGAGCAACCACGCACTATTGCTAAAGATAGGCCAAGGAGGGAGATTCGGCCTCCTGAAAGGTATTCGGCTTATTCTGAGATGGTGGCCTATGCTTTATCAGTTGTTGAGACAGTTGAGTATGAGGAGCCTTCCAGCTATACGGAAGCTGTTTCGAGCACTGAGTCTGCACAGTGGTTTGTTGCTATGAATGAGGAGATTGAGTCTCTTCAGAAGAATCAGACATGGGAGTTAGTAGAACCGCTGAAAGGGAAGAGGATTGTTGGGTGCAAGTGGGTCTTCAAGCGCAAACCAGGGTATTCCAGGGGTAGAAGACGCTCGGTTCAAAGCTCGGCTAGTGGCGAAAGGATACAGCCCAAAAGAGGGTGTTGACTACAATGAGGTATTTTCACCTGTTGTAAAACATAGTTCCATTCGCACTTTACTTGCTATTGTTGCTTGTTATGATCTTGAGTTAGAGCAACTTGATGTCAAAACTGCGTTTTTGCATGGCGAGCTTGAGGACCAGATTTATATGCGTCAGCCTGAGGGATTTGTTGTTTCTGGTAAGGAGGATCGCGTTTGTTTACTTCGTAAATCTTTGTATGGCCTCAAACAATCCCCAAGGCAGTGGTATAAGCGGTTTGATACTTTTATGATAAGCCAGTCATATTCTAGGAGTGAGTATGACAGTTGTGTGTATTTTCGAAAACTTCCAGATGGTTCATTTGTTTATCTACTGTTGTATGTTGATGATATGCTTATTGCTGCCAAGAGTGTATCAGAAATCAACAGGTTGAAACAACAGTTAGGTGGTGAATTTGAGATGAAAGATTTGGGTGCGGCAAAACGTATTTTGGGTATGGAGATTTGCAGAGATCGAGTAGCTGGCAAATTATTTTTGAATCAGAAGTCTTATGTACTTAAAGTGCTTGAGCGCTTTGCCATGCAGAACTCGAAGCCAGTCAGTACCCCTTTGGCAGCACACTTTCGACTTTCAGCTGAGTTATCACCACAGTCAGAGGATGAGGAGAAGTATATGTCTCAGGTTCCATATTCGTGCGCACTTGGGAGCCTTATGTACGCCATGGTATGTACTCGTCCTGATATTTCACATGCAGTTAGTGTCGTTAGTCGTTATATGGGGCGTCCAGGAAAGGCACATTGGGAGGCTGTGAAATGGATACTACGGTATTTATGCGGAACTGCAAGTGTTGGTCTATTGTTTGGGATTGCCAATTCTGGTGATCATGCTGTTGGTTATGTTGATTCGGATTTTGCCGGTGACCACGATAAGAGGAGGTCTCTCACAGGTAATGTCTTGACTCTCTCCAGAAGTGCCATTAGTTGGAAAGCTACTTTACTGTCTACAACAGAAGCGGAGTATATGGCCATTGCTGAAGCTGTGAAGGAGGCATTGTGGATGAGAGGTTTACTTTGTGAGCTTGGTCTTGCACAGGGTGTGAGTTCAGTATTTTGTGATTCACAGAGTGCTATACATTTGACTAAAAATCTGATGTATCATGAAAGGACCAAGCATATCGATGTCAGGTATCACTTCGTTCGGGATATCATCTCACAGAAGCAAGTTGAGGTGAAGAAAGTGGGTACGGCAGATAACCCAGCAGATATGTTGACTAAACCGGTTCCGGTTGCCAAGTTCAAGCATTGCTTGGGCTTGCTTGGTATTTGCAGTTGATCACCCCTCGGGGGCATTTGGCGAGTGAGAGGTTAGAAGGGGAAAACTATATTTGGTGATTTGGTTCAGTAGAATTCAAGTCAAGGTGGAGAATTGTTAGGAATGCCTTGTATTCTTAGTCCCACATTGGTTAATTATGTTGTTCCAAAACTAGTATATGAGCCTGGGCGGCCTCTCCACTCTTTGCCAATTGGTTTGGAGTTGGATGCTTTAACATGGTATCAGAGCTAGAGTTTCGGAGGCTTTTCCCCTTTGTCTGTGCCATAGTTGCACTTTATTTCATTGTGATCCGTGTGTCCGGATCCTTTGTTTACCTCTCTACATGCGAGGCGGGGGTCGCACGTGCGGGGGAGTGTTGGGATTTGTCCCACATCGGTTAATTATCTCCTCCAAAACTAGTATATGAGCCTGGGCGGCCTCTCCACTCTTTGCCAATTGGTTTGGAACACGAAATTGAGAATATAAAAAATCAACAAGCGATAAACAAGAACACAAGGATATACGTGGTTCCGCTCAAGTACAAAGCAAGAACGTACTCCACGGGGAAAAGAGCAAGAGGATCCACTATAAACGGGGAGAGAAACAAAGAGCCGGCTATACCCGTAACTCTACTTGAAGCACCAAACAGATATCTAGGGACAAATCTCTGGTGGAACCCAAAAGGGAGACACAAACCCTTGGTGGAACCCTAAGAGATGAACAAAACCCTAATATCTAAACCCTTGAACAAAAGACCATAAACCTAGGAACCCCCAAGGTCCCTATTTATAGGAAAACACTAAATAAACCTAAACCGAATAGGAAAAGGAATCCTAGTCAATTTAGGAATTCTAGTCAATTTCCAACAAATCTCCACCTTGACTTGAATTCCATCGAACTCAACACTATAGGCAATCCTCTCCTTCAATCGCTCATCTCCCCCAAAAGCCCCCCACGGGGCAATCACCAACGGCACAAACGAGCAAGGCTCAAGCACACCTGCTTGACCTTGTAAACGCGACTCAGGAAACCCAGCCGTACATGCCTCCAAATTGAGCCTCTATCTTCCAACGGGCACCTCCCACCCAATGTATCCCTCTCGGATACACACGAAGATCTGCTCAAACTCCCCACGGAGTTAATTACCGACTCCACCACGGAGTTAAAAAACCCAAAACTGAGTCAACCTCGAATTCACCGATGAAGAACCCAAAGATGTAGCACCCACAATCGTACTACCATCAAGCACATAGAGGTTATTCGATTTTCGACCCTTCATCAAAACACGAGCACCCTTCAAAACCCTCAAGACTCCACCTTCAGCGGTATGCTTCCAACCCAAAGAGTCAAGAGTACCCAAAGAGATAAGGTTCCTCTTCAAATCTGGTATATGTCGAACACCAAACAACGTCCTAACAAACCCATCATGCATTCTGACTTTAACTGTTCCAATCCCAACAATTCTACAGGGCATATTATTACCCATAAGAACTGTACCACAGCTGACCGATTCATAAGTATCGAACCAATTCTTATTCGGACACATGTGGTAAGAACATCCGGAGTCTAGAATCCATTCGGTATTCGAACAGATATCACCGACACTCACAGAAAGAACCATAAGTGAATCATCGGAATCCTCTTCAACAATACTAGCAACAACCTTCTCTTCAAAATTGTCCTTATTTTTCAACCTAGGACAGTTTCTCACCATGTGCCCGTATTTCCTACAGTAAAAACACTTTACTTCCTGATTTGTGGAACGAGAACCAGAAATCCCTCTACTACCATTATCCCTCTCAAAAGGTCTTCCTTGCGCCACCAAACCATCAGCATAAACCTCACTTTCACCAGATACCTTTTTCCTTAATTCTTTTGAATATAAACTAGATTTAACATCCTCCATGGAAATCGTATCTCTCCCGTAAAGTAGGGTAGTAACAAAATGCTCATAAGACGCAGGCAAAGAACATAACACAATAAGGGCTTGATCTTCATCATCAATCACAACATCAATATTTTTTAAATCCATAATAATTCGATTTAACTCATCTAGATGGTCTTTTACGGGTGTACCTTCCCTCATACGAAACGTATAAAAGGCGCTGCTTCAAATACAACCGGTTGGTAAGAGACTTCGTCATATAGATACTTTCCAACTTCAACCAAATACCGGCAGTAGTATCCTCCTCCCCGACCTCGCGAAGCACATCATCTGCTAAACACAACTGAATCGAACTGAGCGCCTTCGCATCGAAATCCTCGAACACACTATCCTGCATATCAGCAGGTTTCTTCGATTTCCCCAACAAAGTCTTGTGTAATCCTTGTTGAACAAGCAAAGCTTTCATCTTAATACGCCATAAACTGAAGCTAGTGCTCTGCCCATCGAACTTCGCAATTTCGAAACGAGTCGCCATTGAAACGATCACCAATTGCACAATACGCAGCAGAAAACAAAAGCCTCGGATTGAAACCCAAAGCTCTGATACCAATTTGTTGTGCCGAACACGAAATTGAGAATATAAAAAATCAACAAGCGATAAACAAGAACACAAGGATATACGTGGTTCCGCTCAAGTACAAAGCAAGAACGTACTCCACGGGGAAAAGAGCAAGAGGATCCACTATAAACGGGGAGAGAAACAAAGAGCCGGCTATACCCGTAACTCTACTTGAAGCACCAAACAGATATCTAGGGACAAATCTCTGGTGGAACCCAAAAGGGAGACACAAACCCTTGGTGGAACCCTAAGAGATGAACAAAACCCTAATATCTAAACCCTTGAACAAAAGACCATAAACCTAGGAACCCCCAAGGTCCCTATTTATAGGAAAACACTAAATAAACCTAAACCGAATAGGAAAAGGAATCCTAGTCAATTTAGGAATTCTAGTCAATTTCCAACACGTTCATATTATAGAACTCGTGGAATCACGTCAAAAATCATGTTTGTTCGAATACAAATTGATTCGTAATCGGAATGCACTTAATTTGTAAAAGTTGAGCCGGGCACGTACACTTGATTAATTGAACCCATTGTCTGAAAAATGAACGTGTAAAATCAACTACAGATTGGAATCCAAACAATATCATTCTTGCTATAACTAATGTTGTCGGCAAGTTCTACAATATGAACGATTTCGATCATAAAAATAAGTCCGTTATGGGTCCTAAAATACGTCAAACGAAGGTGCAGTCCACTCGAGAAGCTCAGTCCTTCGATAATACTGAAATCAAACCCCATTTATATATGAGCTGGTTGACTTTAATGCTAGCATCTGGAAACCCACCAACACAATTCGATGGGATTTGTCTGCATCTTTTTCAAATGTTAAAATAGAATTAGTGCACTCAAATTGGAATGGGAGATGCTTGGCAGCATAGCGGTGCAAAGCGGTCAATTCAGCCGCTCATCTCGATAATCGACGACTCGAATTTTAATAGAGCAATGGACGGTTCAGATTTGTATTCGATTTATGTTCGCTCAAATTCGATCTGAACCGTCTGTGCCGAAATAAATAGCCGAATTGAGCGCTCGGGAGGGAGCTGCTCGGCAGCATCAGAAATTTGTCAAGATTTTCCCCTCTGGCCAGGCGAGAATAAATGGGT
This sequence comes from Rhododendron griersonianum, assembly GCA_018127125.1. NCBI lineage: Eukaryota > Viridiplantae > Streptophyta > Magnoliopsida > Ericales > Ericaceae > Rhododendron > Rhododendron griersonianum. The sequence goes on from CM030797.1 coordinate 42,334,359, forward strand.
AGGGCGAGTATGGGCTGGGCTTAACTTAAAGTTATCGTGGATGTCAGTGTAACATATCCTGGTGATAATTGGGTGGGTAAAGTATTATCCGACAAAATTCAATCTTAAGCCCTGGGGAATAAACTTTTTTTATTTGAGATTCATTATTCAGTGATCATTGTCTCATACTCAACTATACTCTCCCTCCTCACATGCCGCTACTTTTTTTTTTGGCAAAAGTAATATTTTATTGATCCAATCCGAGGAGAAGGGGGTTCCAATCAAAGATTGGAAAATACAGCCCGATGGGAACAAAGCTCGTACAGACCTATAGCGAGTGTCAAAGCCCATAACACTTGTATTAAAATACCCAGATTATACAATAAGCACAAAAGATTTTAAATAAAAAAAGAGAGAGAGAGAGGCCTAAAATATGAATATTCTCTAACAATGGGGGTCAATATGTAGAAACATATTAGATTTTCTTCTTATTTTATAATAAAAAATTGAATAAGCATTACTGCTAAAAAAAAATATTAGCGATTGACTGCCCTTAGGGAAACAATATTATGAAAAAGTACCTTGATATTTATGAATTATGCATAGAAGTTTGCAAACGTGTGTTTTTAATTAATTAAAAACTGTATTGAAGTTCTAACTAGCATACAATGAGTATTATTTACAATTATTGACCAATCATTAGTCAAATTTTAGGGTTACAAAGATGGCAAATCCATAATTTCAATGGAATTGTTCCGTACTTGGGGCAATTTAATCAAAATTGTGGCATCAAATTGGCAAAATACCATAAAAAATTATCTAATTTAATGGAGAATTGTACAAGGGAGTGGAGGGTGATCCCACTTGACCCATGGTGGCTCCACCCATGCTACCACGTGTAGTGTTTTGGTTGGGTGTTTTCGTAGTGGTGTGTGAGAGCCCATCTTGGGCAACAATTAGTTCCACATGAATGAGATGTGGGGAAATTAATGTGATATATAACGAGTTGTGATAACTCGAGATTAATCTTTTGAGTCACGTAGTTAAACTAAGAGTTAGCAGGTCAGTTGAAACGGGTCGTTACAGTCGGTGTCAAAGCACAACCCTAGTCAACATGGTAGGGGCCACCTCTAGAGCCTGGTACAAGTATGATGATATGTTGCACAGGCCTAAGTGCCACGTCATGACCACCAGGAAAAAAAGTTGCTGGGCCAATATATACAACAAGGACATTGCATTATAAGATGGGTAGATTGTAAGAGTCCAGTTTTAGCAACAATTAGTCCCACGTTGTTGTTTTTTTTTTTTTTTTTGCCATTCATTAATCCTAATATACTCTATTGTAAGAGTCCAGTTTCAGCAACAATTAGTCCCACATCGTTGAGATGTGAAAAGTTAATGTGATCTAAAATGAGTCGTGATGAGATACTGTATAACTTGAGGTTAACCTTTTAATCCACGTGGTTAGCATAAATATTAGCAGCTCAGATGGAGCGGGTCAATACATAGTGTGTGAATTGGTTATTTTGAAATAATATTGGATAGAATGGTCTCCATTCTGATACCATATAGAAACTTTGTATCTAACCCAAAGTTTTAAACTGCTACATTGAGAGGTCCTAATATTATTAGAAATCTCGATAGGGGTACATTGTGAGGGTTGAATTAAACCTTCACAATAGAATTGGAGGAAATCCACCCAACGTTGGTAGTCGAGTCCCAACCAAATCATGAGCAAAATTTAAAAACAAAAGTATGCGCTTGGGCGCCCCTCATAATTTATAGAAGAGTTCTTCTACTGCCATCGACGGTGGTCTTATCGATTCTCCACAGACCGCCACTCGGGGGTTCCACTCCGGATTCCACACCGAAAATTCGAGCCGTTCAATGATTTTTTTTATAAAAAAAATCGAGTGGACTTATGAAAAATCAGTTCAATTCAATATGTGTAGCTACTCGATCCAATCTTTCCATTTTACTTAATTACTATTTGAGAACCACCAAGACATCAGCTCTATCAAGATTGATGGGCAAGCCAAGCCCAAGCCCAAGCCCAAGCCCAAGCCCAGTATGTTCTGCTTATAAAGAGGTAAACCCTAAAGTAAAATTTGCTTATTTTTTCACACATTCCAAGGTATCATTTCTAATACGATCTGTGGGGCAAGCTCGGACAATTAAGTTTTCTTTTTCGATCATCCATGTAGTTTAATAGCTAGCTCGTTCTTTTAATTATTAATTTTTTTAAAATTGATTTAGGATAGCTACCTACCATGGGATGGCCTTATATATACTATATGAGAAATTTTTGGGTGCCGGGTGGGTTCCACGTGACCGAACCCACATGGTGCCCGAGCAACCCATCTGGATCGTCCAAAAGTGTGTTGGACAGCCCATATTGAAACACACTCTCTTCTCTTTCTCTCCTCTTTTTCTCTCTCCAAATCCGAACCATTTAAAACCGAAATGGATGACCCGGATGCACTGCTCGAGCCCGCTCGGCACCCAAAAATCTCTCCTTATATAGTGATTCATGTTTTAAAAGTTGTGTCCTGTCCAAGGACTAAAAGCCATTCCACTTGATCGATTGAGAGTGACATATCCCAGATTTCCAATCAGACCCAATGCCATTTTCAACTTGATAGGGGATGTCTTCTAGCTTTCAAAGGCCATATTTGTCTCTAAACCAAGAACTAGTACTTATTCCATTTAACTCCACTGTTTGCTTAGGAATAATTGAGAGGATATTTGGGTTTTTTTTTTTTTTTTTTGCACGACATTCATTTCTTATTCTCTACGGTATATTGTCCAAATCCAAAGTGGTGGACTGGTTAATGTGGGGGGTCCAGTTGTACTGTGCAGTGAATGGTTGAGGACAATAATGGAATTATTTATAAATATGGTGACAAGGACTTGAAAGGAAGAACACAAAAGGTAAATCTGCTTTACTATTATTACCCATGAACAAACAAATGGAAAAAGCAGTGAGAAATGCCTACACAAAAACCAACATTTTCAAAAGTTTACCTTTAAACATGAAAAAGAGTATGGCCCTGTCCCGCTAAAATTCTAGTATTTTTAAGTACTTATTTCTCATTTTACGAGACAGATCATTCTATCATAATACATCACTTTTAATTAAATAAATAAATATTTATTTGAAAAATAAGTCAAATAAGTACTTATTTAAAAAAATAAGTACTTATTTTAGTTAATAGAAACACCCTAAGTGCATTTTAATCTCTATTGGAGATATCTATAAATTTGGTTTTCCAGCCCACCATTTCACTATCCAACAAGAACTTTATCGTAATGTTTTATCCTCATTGACTTAAGCATCAGCGTGTTTTTCAAAAAACCTAGCCTTGATTGGACAAATCTCATCGAGGATGTTTTCGATGCATTGATTTGAAATTGTGTGCACAAGACACAGCCTGGTAAGGAGTAACTTATAGAGAATCACGCAAAATCACTTGTGCCCAGTGCAAATCGAATGAACTCAAGCCATTATAAATCACTTGTCCCCAGTATAAAAAATTTAAAATTTTAACTCTATAATGGACGAGCAAGCCGGCATTTATATGAAAACCTATATGACGCGGAGTGGTCTCGTCGTCTCAACATTTACTCCCGATAGATTAGACTTTGCTCACATATTGAAGGATCAATACATCATTCAAATTTCAAACGCTTTTGACCAATCATACGTATGAACCAAGAAAAACTAGAGACGACACTCACTTGATTTAGATATTCACTTTATGGTAATTTTTGAAAAATCCCACATATTATAAGAAAAGTGCTACAAAATAGACCCCTAAACTACCGTAGGATCATGAGTCCCTTTTGGAGGCAAATCTCTCAACCCACTTTGGTGTATAAATGTAGCCCCAACATCGACAGAATGAAAGTCATTGCAAACTGAAACTAAATGGACAATGCTATTGTTGGCAAAGTATAAATCTTAGAGGACAAGTGAAAGGGATATTAGATGAGATGAGCTTTGGAAATACTTTACTCACACCTTGTTGTATACCAATGTGTAGGAAACATTGGTCCCCTCATATATAGGAGGCACTCAATTCTTCGCAAAACAACAAATTTTGGGTGAGAAAAATGGGATTGGATCCTCCCTGGTCCATTTTCAACTTGACCTATTTCTATCTGAGCCATTTTCGGGTCTATTTTTGTGATCAAGATCGTTCACTTTTTAGACTCAAGAACATGAGGCAAGCCCAAAATTATGTCTATTGGAGAGCGATTATTGTGTTTTTGAATCACAACAGTGTTGCAAAAGGGGGGACATAACAAAGTCTGAAGCACTAAATTGAAACTCATATCCATATGTCAAATTATAACATCAATCCAAATTACAAGCACAGGCTTGTTCATGTTGGGCCTCAAAACTCCCATGAACAGTTTTTAATAAATTTTCTTTATCTATCTCTCTATACTTATTACTTCCAAAAACCGCCCTCAAGCAAACTTTGCACATGAAACTAGTACTAAAGTAGTGTGTAATAGGCTAGCTAGAATAATGGGCTAGCTGGAGATGTCAAAGCAAGCAAAAGGGAGCTTGATCAATGCCTGTCTGACATATATCAGTACCTAAAAGCTAAGAGTACTAGATGTGAACTTTAGTTGGTCCTCATGTCCTTATGGGTGTGGATATTCAGACTTTAGCTTCAATAATGAAGTAATGATGGCAGAGGGAGTCAAAAAGAAATATACACCTTTTTTATGGTTGATTGATGAGTATCCAACAAAGAAATGCAGATGGAGATGAGTAATTGTTTAGTGGTCTTGGTCCACCGTCACGTGATGTTTTAGAGCCATCTTTTTATAATATATTTTTGTAGAGCTCAATACAAATGTATAGATCCTACAGAATGTATAATGAAAAAAAGTGTTTGAGCACCACGTGACGATATCCTAAGACCATTGTATATTTTTTTAGATGGAGAGACATCATGAAAAGTAAATAGAATTTCCAAATATTAGATACGAAAAGATCTTTAGAATTTCACCCTTCAATTTTATAGAATGAGTAACATTTCACCCTTCAGTTTAGTTGTGTTGTCTTTTATGCTATAAAATGTTCTATCATTTGTGAGTAATATTTTGTAGCTAGGGATGGTAACAATCATGTTCGGGTCCTTTCCAGATTCATTTTGATAATTGGGACCGTTGCCAATTTCGATGTTTTTGAAACTGGTATATCTCGAGAAAATGGGTTAAGTCAATACTGCAAAATTGGATAAAAACCCATTTTTCTAGATATAAATATGTTTCGAGAACACATCAAACGATATCCGATTAGAGTGTTTTTTTGCGCCCCTAATATTCTCGATGAGATCATAAATATCAACATAGTCCCAATCATCAAAACAGATCCGACAAGGGCCAAAAAAACTCAAACAAGACCATCTAGCTAGTTCCATAAGGATCTCATTCCTATTTTGTGTTGATAACTAGTGTTTGAAGGACCTCTTCTATTGTATCAAAACAAATGCTTAGTGCAACTTCTATATTTGTTATGAGTAAAACTATTCACCATATATGGTTGACTTATTTTCGAGAGGGGGAACTTGGGGTACTTATAATGTAGGATTGTACTATAGGGGTGTAATTCGCGATTCGAGGTGTTCATCTCGGTAATTAATGATTCTGAGATTTCAAATCCGAGTTGTTTATTATCAAAATAAAATCTTAATCAATGATAATCGACTAAATGGATGGTTTGGATTATGCAATGCATCCCTATGTGCACTCGTGCACCACAGGACCCCGGTTCGCGGGGTGGAGAGGAAGAAGTAAATGGGAGAGTTAGTAAAAGGTAGTTGAATATGTAGGAAGGAAGGACAGGCATTTTTTCCAAGGATTGAAGACTTGTTGATGTCATCAAGATTAAGAAAAAGCTAGATTCCCGGTAGTCATGTGAGGGAAATATATCATCACATGACCCCATGCCATTCAATTATTTACTAAAAAAATTTCTCTTCGTTTGGAGAAATTTTTCAGTGCCCGGTGGGCACGGGGCCACGTGGTGTCCTGCACCAATCTCAGCCGTTCAATGAAGTCTTGGACGGTTGAGATCTGTTCGGCTATCGAGGGGTATTTTAGTCATTTCACATTTTAAAATTAGCCGAATAGATCTGGACCGTCCAAAACTTCATTGGACGGCCGAGATGGTGCAGGGCACCACGTGGCCGTGCCCACCCGGCACTGAAAAATTTCTCCTTGGTTTGGCTAATCTCTCTTTAAATAAAGCACCAACAACACCCACAAAACATTCACACATATGCTCTAAGATGATGATAATAATAATAATAATAATAAGCTCGTACGTGATGGTTTTAAAGTGATTATCACCCAAAGAATATATTGGAGAATGAATATCTCCGATGATTCTGCATGCCCCCATCTCCTTTGACTCTCTCTCTCTCTCTGCAACATTCTTGATGGCGGGGTCCAACCCAGCAATTACGGTCTCACCAGCTAGCTGTTCCCCTCAATATATAAGGCCTTGAATATATTTGCTTTTCATCAATCAATTTTGGTCCCACTTGCTTCATGTTTTCCTAATTCCTTGTTTATGTATATTTGCTTTTTGGTCAGGCATATATTTGGTTTTGGATTGTTCCATTGGGCCTTCATTAGGCTCCCCGGAAGCCCCACTTTCATTTTTTCAGTTCATGTTTATAGTAATCATTTTGTTCTGTTATTGTTGTTTTGATTGGTGTCTTGCCTTCTTGATTTTTTAGGTCTTGGGGTGGCGTTAACTGTTGTGTTATCGGTCCGTTTTAATCTTTGTAAAGGGTTCGTAGATTTCTTTTGCTGAGTAAAACAAAATGTTTTTATAATTCAAGGGTGTTCGGACAGTTTTTTCACCCGTTGACGAATCATTGGGAACTAATCTCATCATCCAACAACATGGATGGGGCCGATTAATTATAACTAGAACAAAGTTTCATATTGACTGACCCTCGAAGAGTTGACGATATACCTAGGAGGTCATAGGTCTTAGAGGAAGCAAATTTCTATGTCTCAAATCAGAACCACCAGGCCAATCTCTCTTTGGGTTACTCATAGTAATTATTGAGAAATATCGGGTATACAAAACTCTCTTCAAAAATTTGAATGATTCTTTTAAAGCCAAACAAGCAGCTAATCATTTGTTTGTTTGAACAATATATATGATACGAACAGGGCCGGTCTTGGTATTTTGGAGGCCTAAAGCGGATTTTAAAACGAGGCCTTAGTTCTTTCGGAAAAAAAATCAACTTAAGTGGCTAATATGAAGTAAAAAGATTAAACTTTATATTTTAGCTTCGTAATTTAACTAAAATAAATTTTTATAAAGTTTTACACCATTATAAAAATATGAATCAAACATGACGAAGTAGCGCACATACACTGCGTTTTGTCTAACGAATATTTTGAATATTCTTTTTTACCAAAGTTTGTTGAGTGAAAATAAATTATTTTGGTTTATTTTTGTCAATAGGTTTAATTTGTGAATTTGACATTAGAAGTTAAAAGTAAAATTAAAATTAAAAAAACTTATCAAAACATTTATGGTGTGACCTTGGTCTTAAGTAACATCTACAAAGCATATTCATAACACAAGAAGGGCAAGAGTCGTATAAAAAATAAGGGAAAAAAATAGCTTGTCAACAAAAGAGCTCCTAGGACTTGAATTTGAGACCTCTAGGTTTTATAACTTTACACAAACCACTGAGGCCAAAAGTCAATCTGTGCTAGAATACGGAAACTTTAATATATATTATATAATTATATTTTATGGAAAACGAGGCCTCATTTCTGCATAAAATCTGGAGGCCTAAAACGCCGGCACCTCCAGCACCACCTCAAGGCCGGCCCTGGATACGAAATAGTTTGTTGGTTCAAAATTTTGATCTCGTTATCTCGGGGATTATTTACGCAACGAGCTCTAAAAAATGAAAGTTCTGAATCATCAAATCGAATAAGGTAACCAAGAGCTGAAAAGAAACGGATTCTTTTTAGTACGAATGCAAAGCATAATGCTTTCATTTTTCACCAAAGGTGACCACAATACTTGTCAAAAAAGTAAAGGCAATCCCTTTATGCATAGGTCTCTCTCTCTTTTCTTGATTTCCTTTGCATGGAGGAATCTCCTTGATTATCTGTCTTTTCTCGTGTATTGGAAGAATACTCTAAACATGTCAAAGTATAACTAGAAGTCTCACTTTTACTTTATGTTTATTTATTAAAATGGCCCCACCAAATTAAATTTGATTGTAAAATTAATGAAAAGCCTAGCTAGCATCTTTTTTTTTTTTTGGTACGTCGAAAATTCAATTAATTAAAAAAGCAAGGTCCACAGCAGAGACATAACAAAGATAAAGGATAGAATAGCCCGTGATAAGTCCAAAGAGCACTAATCTAAAGCCTGCCTAAGAAGAAGGCTATCTTTAATTAAGAACTCCCGTAGGGAGATGGGGGTAGTCACTAGCTGCAATAGTCAGCTCGTTGTTTTGTTCGGCTCCCAAGTGAGCAAGATGGTCAGCACGTTGATTGGCATTGCGGTAAATGTGGGATAACTTGGTGCCCGTGCGGTTTAGCAGCCCATGAACTTCAGTTTTTTTTTTGATAGGCAAAAAAAAAAATTATTAGAAACTCGATAATGGGTACATCGAGAAGGAAAGGACAAGTCACTACAAGAAAAATGGTCATTCCCGGCATTTTTATTCCCGGCATTTTAATTAATGCCGGAAAAGCCACTATTCCCGGCATTTCAAGAAAATGCCGGAAAAAATAATTATTACCGGCATTTGTTTAAAAAAATGCCGGCAAAAGTCGAGTTTTCCGCCAAAATAATACCGCCAAACTATTACCGGCATTTGTTAAAAAAATGCCGGAAAAAACCTCCGTTTAATATAAATATTTTTCAATGTGCAAGTTGACCCAATATGGTGGCTAGCCCAGTTGGTAGCCTCACGCGCGCGCGAGGCAAAGGTCATGAGTTCGAAACTTGGGGCAAACAATTTCTCCACAAAATTTGCACGACACGTGGGCGCCACGCAAGGGCCATGTGGCGGACACGCAGGCGCCACGTGGCGGACACGCAGGCGCCACGTGGCATTTTTTTTTGGGTCTTATATGGTACAATTTTTCCCGGCATTTGTACAAATGCCGCAAATGAGTCCAACTATTCCCGGCATTTATGGAGACCTTTCCCGGCATTTGTACCTTTATCGACACATTCCTAGACGGCATTTGTAATAAATGCCGGTAATACCTAACAAATGCCGGTAATACTCTTTTCCCGCATTTTTTTAACTTTTAACGGCATTTATGAAATGCCGGAAAAAGCAATATTTCTTGTAGTGAGTATCATTGAGAGGGAAAACCCAATCCAATCATATGCAAGCCACCAAACCGAAAAGGAGAAAAAACCAACAAATAGTTGGAAAAGATTACAGAAAGAGATAAGACAAATCAGATTTTATGCTTTCTAATGCCATCCAGATGGCTCCTGAAATCTTTAACGGAATAGGTTATGATGATACTTTGAGCGTGATTACCCCTATCTAGCATCTATGCTATTGTGGTCTCTGTTCTATGTATGAGGGGTACTGCTCTCTAGCTTCGTAGCTTAAAAACGTGGTTCAAGCTCTAGGACAAAACATTGTACTGTTCAGATATGCTGATTTATCCTTTTCATCTGAATGCATTAACGATCGATAAAATTATGATTTGTACTAGGGTGTGTTGCACTAACTTAAATAAGTATTTATTTTTTAAATTAAAGGTAATGTATTGTGAAAGAATGACCTGTCTCGTAAAGTAAAATAAAAGTACTTAAAAAATTAGAACATTAGGCGTGGAACAGGGCCTTAATGTGGTCCAGGCTGCTTGATCAATATGACGAAGATCATAGGTGCAAATTACATGGGAGAGGAAGAGGAAGTTATAAGCAAAATTATAATTTATACTCCCTCCGTCCCATTTTCTTTGTCATTTTTCGTTATCTGTGCTATTAGGATCGTCGCTCACACGCACACGATTTACGAGTATAAAATAGTAAAGAAATCTACGTCAAAGCAATATACGTGGTTCTCCAAAACCAGGTACGTTCACGGGAGCGAGTGCGGCTGCTGTTCTTTTATTATCACAGTGTGAAATAGGGTTTACAACATATAGTATTTATACCGACTTTATTCTAACCCTAACATGGTATTTGGTCTGTATACCAAAAATACCCTTGTACAAACCGTACCGTACCGCGGGGGGCTACCACTCTGCTACGCTCCACTAGTTGCGCTTCGCTCCACTAGTTGCGCTTCGCTCCACTCGTTCCGCTCCGCTCCATTCCGGCATCTGGGCTTCTTTCTAGAACTCCTTAGTATCTCTTCATACTTAACATATGAGCCACAGTTCTAACACGTGCCATTCTTTAAACGTTTATATGTTCCAATTTATAATATTTTTTATAATTTTAAATTTTATATTATAGACCTAATCGAGAACTATCAAACAAGATTTATATTGCATATTTTGGAAGATTAATATCAGAAGATATAAGCGATTGAAAATTGACACGAACTTCAAAAAAGGACAAAGAAAATGGGACGAAGGGAGTAACTAGAAGCTTAAGATGATGAAAGGGGTCGAGCAAAAAAATATATATATGAGGGAAGGGGCAATATTCATGCTCCTATATACAGTATAATTCATGATGCATCATGCATGATCCCTTGTCATATAGGCTTCGTTCAGTTATCGAAAATGTTGTGTGGGAAAGTAGTTTCCAGGAAAAGCGAAGTGAGGAGAAGTAAAGGAAAATAAAATTTATTTTCCTATGTGTGTTCTGTTGACAAGAAATCTTGCAGGAAAATAAGAATTTCTTCCTTTTGACAAGACCTATTTTGCAAGGAAAATGTTTCCGGGTGGGAAAGTTGAAATTGCGAGTCCTACAACTTTCCTAGTAACTGAATACACCAAAAAATTGCAGGAAAGTTGATTTTTCCATCTTTTCCCATCCTTTCCGTACAATTGAACGGGTCATAAGGGGGTAGTTTATGTGTGTGTGTTGTGGGGGAGGTGGGGGGGTGGGCGGAGGGGTTGTTTGTGTGTGTTTGTGTGGTTTTGAAGGTTGGTTCTATGAGTTGCAATCCTTTTTGTGGGTTGGTATATATGAATGGGTGGGTTGGGGGTATTTTGTTTTCTTTTTGTCTTGGTTGACAACTTGCCATCCTCGGGTGATTGCTATTTCCATTTTAGGTCTGGCGGCGCCATTTGATTTTTGGGGAGCCAACTTTGTTGATTTGCTCTTGCTATGTTGTGAAATCATGCCCTATACTTATGGTCCTTTAATCTTTGTAATTTTTGTTAAAAAATTATTCAACTCCTTTTTTTGTTGTTAAAAAAAAGGGCTCTAGGACAACGAGTAGGTAGGTTTGGGTGGGTTGTATATGGATTAGTCTTTAATGGATCGTTGACGTATTTACAATTCTATTATTATGCATACTCAACCCGACTATTTATAAAGAATAAAGCTCAACCAGCCCATCAACCAAATTACATAGTGTCTACTGTCTATAGTTGCACTTACGTAACAAAGACGAGGCAGTAGACTTCTGAAACTATAAGCTATAATGGATCTAATTGTAAGTGTTTTGATCGGAAATGAAAGTAAGAGGGAAAAATCACATCATTTTGTGACGATCACACATCAACCCAAGAGACCGTCCGGCACGGCTTGCAAGGTCCAATCCCACATCGGATATATATTGAAGTGTGATTGGATGTATAAGGAAAACGCCCATGTCAACTTAAGTTGGAACTTTTTTTAACCAAGTTCCAAGCCTTAACTTAAAAGGGTTGACCAAGTAGTTACGCTGGTCGTTGCACATTTGGTGATTGTGTTCTCCGCTAACCCAAGAGAACATCCAAGGCGGCTTGCAAGGTCCAGTCCCACATCAGATATGTATTGAATTGTGGTTGGATGTGTAAAAAGACGCCCATCTATAACCCGTCAACGTAAGTTGGAATTTTTTCTAACCAAGTTCTAAGGCTTCTTAAAAGGGTTGATTGAACGAGTAGCTACGCTAGTCGTTGCACATTTGGTGCATGTGTTCGCCACTAAATATTGAGTTTATTTGGCATTGCCCTTGCATTATATATCATTATCCTTCTATTGGAAAATTTAAAATTCTGGAATATCATTAAGTTGATCCACAAGTCCGGATCCCCTGTCCGACTCCCCCTGTCCGACCCGCCTGTCCCATTCCTCTCGGCCGTTGATCTCGTAAATCAACGGTTGAGATGGGCCAAGCACTTTTCTTTCAAAACGACGTCGTTTTAGAGCAAAATATGCTCGGCCCATTTCAACTGTTGATTTACGAGATCAACGGCCGAAAGGGGTGGGACAAGCGGGTCGGGGATCTCAAGGCGTTGATCCACATATATCTGAGGAAAAGTATACTGAATGGTTATGCGAGGACCAATGTGTGATAGTTCCACATTCGTCCTCGCCAATGTGTGAGGACCATTGTCTTAATTCCCATCTTGTAAGGTTGGTTTCTTGCCAACTTTTGTCTTTTTTTTTTTTTTGTTTAACCCTCTGGGGTGCGGGATGCAGTCATGAAGATGATTGTCCATATCTTTGGTCCCAACCGACAACATAGTTGGGATCTTGGATATTCTTTGTGATGCAGCCTTGCCCGAAATGCTTTTAATTTTTGTATCTTTGTATCCGTTCCCAAAAATTAATAAAATCTTTCTTCGATTAGTTTGATAGTTTCACTTGACTTATCCATGATTAGGCCTGTCAACGGATCGGATCCGATCCGGATCCGATAAGACTTGGATCCGATCCGAATCCGATAAGACTTGGATCCGATAGTGGCAATCCGGATCCGATCCGAAAAAAGCTGGATCCGATCCGAAAATCCGAATCTGATCCGAAAACTTTTTTACTTCAAAAATTTTAGCAAAAAAAATACAAATTTTTTTCAAAAAAAAATTATTTTCCAAAAATTTAAAATAAAAATACAACTTCTTAAACATTTTTTTTCCAAAATAAAAAATTTACTGTTTTTTTAAAAAAAATTTATAAAATTTATAAAAATTTTAAAAAAAATAAAGTTCGGATTCGGATTGATAACGGATTTAATCCGATCCGAATCGGATTATCGGATCGACGTTATCGGATTCGGATCGGATCCGATCCATTGACAAGCCTATCCATGATCAAATTCCCTTTATATGATGGCCTCCCCTGTTAACAGATGTTTTGTAAGTTTTATTATTCATGTTTCCTAATCAATCTTAGTTTATTTATTATGCATGTTTTCTAATTGATTTAGGTTTCTTAGTCACAAATCTTGTAAAAAAAAAAAATGTTTTGGATACAGTCAATGATATCGATACACAACCATTAAGCAAACTTTTGTCAATCCACTCTTTTAACATCCCAAATGGGGAGGCTATCACACTGAAACCCGATCGACCTTATATTGAAGTATTATGTAAGTAATTAAAGATTACATATCATCACATCAAGATACCATTTATCACGAATTATAAGCCTTATATAAAGAAAATAGAAGAGTGAATGTCATATCAATTACATCAAAAACACACACAAGTTGCACATATACTTGCATACGCATTCGATTACATGTATTAGAAAACCCATCCACATTGCACGGTATGTGGGTATAACTTGTTTGACTTATGTTTTTTTTCAAGTTTTAAGATGGAATTACTAAACAGCAATGATACGCACATATACGTCCGTGTATAGATTCTGAATCACAGAAGCATTTGAAACTGTTCGATGAACTTGCAAGAAATTTTACATGATAAACGAGAGATTGTACGCACTTGAAATAATTCCGGAGACTTCTGTGCATGGACGTATGTGTCCTCCATGGCATTTTTTAACACCGAACTGGCCCATTTATTGGAGCTGTTGGTGTGTACTTATCCAATTAGGTCAAAACAACTAGACAAAACCTGCATATGCCTGGCAGCCTAGTCTACTAGTACGTACGTAGTAGCCAATTTGACCTGATCAGAACCATGGACCATATTAATCCTAGAGCCCATTATAGTCTTGGACCATTTAGCTAGTTTCAGTCTGCATAGTTTTTTTTGTTCAGTCTTATCACACAACACTATATATATCCAGCTTATTACACATGCAAAACCATATACCCAACAACCACCATTATCAATTAGAAGCAGAAACCCAAACTAGCCCGCCTACTATAACAAGCGCCAACGGAAAGCCGGCGCGCCTATTTTATGTATTATGGTTTGAGCTGGGGTTCTCGTTGGATCCTCTACTACTTAGTCGCGCACGGGATTCTTTATGCCGACACCTAGTGTAGGTTTGCTTTTGCTGGGTGTTCTGGAGCTATTGATGTTGTTTTCGCAGTGGCTCGTGTCTCAGATTCAGTAGTTTTGGTTCATTCCTATACTATTTTGATGTAATCTTTTGCCTTCGGATATTGAAATGAATTGATTGACTGTTCTTCAAAAAATAACCACCAAACTTTTTTTTAAACAGTGAAAATAGGATTTTAGGAATCAAAGTAATGAACGTACACAATATGATTACAAAGACGAGAGCATGACGGTATTACAACACGAGAAAAACATCACAACTAAGTTTCCACCCTAGCTGACATCGCAACAATCATATACCACTCAAGTCCCACGAAAAAAGAAGGTTGACAAGAACACCCGATTTAATCATATATATATATATATATGTGTGTGTGTGTGTGTGCGCATTATTTTTCCCCCCTTTCTCTTAACATAGCAAACATATTTATGCTTTGAACGAGGATAATCTAAACTCTAAAAAGGACTTGATTGGAGTTCTCATTCCTTTGAATGAGACAGCTCATTTCGTCCTTGCTTGCTCTCTCTCTCTCTCTCTCTCTCATATTCTTGACGGATATCTGGTAAGAGTGTATCCAATTCAGCGTAAGAAGGGCAGGGATGTTTGTGTAACCCTGACAATATTGGTCCTGTTTTCACGTGAGATTTATCTTACACTCCCCTGCTCCCAAAATCCTCCTCTCTTTTTTTTTTCCTTTTTCTTTTTGGTCGTATACCAGTCAACATAATTTAATTAAGGTGAAAATACATAAACACCTCTCAACAATCACTTTTTTATTGTAAACACCCCCTCACATTTAAAAGCGCCCATGGAGACCCCCTCAACTACTGAAAACGAAAAAAATGCTAACTCCATTAATGGAATGGAGGAAATTACCAAGATACCCTTTGTCTCCCATGGAAGCCAGAGGAATCCTACTC
This sequence comes from Rhododendron griersonianum, assembly GCA_018127125.1. Taxonomy (NCBI): domain Eukaryota; kingdom Viridiplantae; phylum Streptophyta; class Magnoliopsida; order Ericales; family Ericaceae; genus Rhododendron; species Rhododendron griersonianum. The sequence continues at coordinate 42,349,656 of CM030797.1, forward strand.
CAACTAAACACTACCCACGCCCTCTCTCTCCAGAAACATGAACCAATGTCGATCTGTACTCCGTCGTCGTCGTCATCATCTTCTTCTTGTTACTCTGGATCATTCTCGTCAAGCTCGACCAAAGCATGGATCGTCCACGGTGTGGTGGTCGGAGTCAATTGGAGGAGCAAACGAAGAGCTTGCGGCCTCCGACGCCATGGATTGCCGCCATCTGTAGTTTGATCTGAGGTTTCGTTGAACAAATCTCGCGTTCGATCGTAGAGATTTTTTCTATAAAAGCGACGACACGTAGGGTATGAAACAGTCAAGATCCAAGTACACACACATATATTTGAATTGCATTTGCACTTGTTTAATTCATACTTTTGTTGGTATTTTTTTTGCAAGACAATCAGTGCTTGAAAATTTGTGATTAATTTTATTTCAGTTCGGGGCGGGGCCGGTAAAATTGGATAAACCGATTTTTTCATGTCAAATTCAGTTATCCAATCGGTTCGGGGAGTTCCTGAACCCCATTTGGTTCGGTTATGGTTCATTCCTCTTCTCCCCGTTCAGGTATCGAGGCGGATATAGGTAGCGTTTCGGTTTCGGGGATCGGGTACGAAAATCTCTATATCTGCCCCGAATGCCATCCCTAGCACTGTTGGCTGCTTCTGGTTGGTTCCTGGTGGTTATGTGGTGGTTTGGCATTGTGGTGGTGATAGTGGTGGAGGTGGTGAAATCAGTGGTTGAAGTTTTATTGGTGACTTGCAAATGTATATTGCTATGAAAGGGCATTTTTGTCCAAAAAATGCCCATGTGACTAACATGTGACCATCCAGCTAACGGTTCTGAGACGGAAGGGTGTCACATGGGTAACGGGAGTAGTTGAGGTGATCTCCATGGACGCTTTTAAATGTGAGAGGGTGTTTACGAAAAAAAATAATAATTGATGGGGTGTTTATGTACTTTCACCTTTAATTAAATAGCACGGTTAAATCAGTTGAGTATGGAATACACTAATTAAATTTTGACTGAAAAAGATAAGGGAAAAGAACAAGAAACGGTCATATGGGGTTTTCGGTTGCTTTTTTGGCTGGTTTTGCCTTGCTGGATTTTTGCTTGGTGTTGTTGGTTAGAGGTAATTTGATGTTACTGTGGTTGTTTGTTGCTATTTTCCTGGTGCTTCGTCTCCCATTTTTGCTGTATGGGCTGGGTGGCTAGTTTCAGTTTGTAATTTTTTTCAGTCTTGTCTGTGTGGTGGCTGTTGTTTTTTCTTTGGTGTGGATGTGTCCGAGGAGTTTCATTCTTTATTGGTTTCTTGCCAACATTTCTCTTTGTGTCTCGGATAGTTTTTGTTTGCCCTTGCCTCCTTTAATCTTTGTATCCTTTTCAAAGGTTACTAAAATTTCTTTTACCGGAAAAAAAACGAAAGCCAACAATCAATTTATTCAATAAATCTGAGATTAATTTACGTTCAACCGTTTACAAAATGAATTTGTTGACAGATTTTTGGTGTATTAATTTCATAGGGTAGATCTTGTTTCCAACTCCTCTATCATGTATTGGGCATGCATGATCGATCGATGTGATTATGTCAATTAACATGCAAGGGTCTATAACGTACGTACGAGTGTTTTTTCGATCGGGTACTCATATACTAGTGTTGGAGGTAATAATTAATTGAATTTGGACCCCAAACTCTTTTCCATCACATATTTGTGTGGGCTCCACACACTGTTTTGTATGGACCACACCAATGTATGGTAGAGAAGAGTTTGGGGCACCTCGTGGCGGTGCCCCACGGACATTGGTCTTTTGGCTGTTTCTCTTGTGGCTCGGGTGTGGGTGGCTGTGTTTGGTCGTGTGTGTTTTCAAGTGTGGGTGTAGGCTTTGATTATTCTCTTTGGTTTTTTATAGTTTGTCTCTGCTTGCAGTCCTTTGTAGTGTTTAGGATTTGGTGTTTTTGCTGTATGGACATACCCCTTGTGGGGTTTTCATGGTTTCAGGGTTTTTTTTGGATTTGGTTGGTTTCTTACCATCCTTTGGTGTTGGTTCTCAGGGTTTTTTTTGGGTTCGGTTGGTTTCTTACCATCCTTTGGTGTTGGTTCTCGAATGGCGTTTTGCCGGTGTGCTCAAAATCAGTTTAATCTTTGTTATCTTTTTCAAAAATTAATAAAATCTTTTTGTTTAGAAAATAAATAAATAAAATATTTCGTTCAATAGAGGTAATTAACTTTTTAAACTTAAGTTAGCCATGCTCATATTTTTCATAAAAAGGTGGGAAAATGATGGTCAATGACGTGTTTTGATAATTAATATCCGCTAAGGACATTTTCAGCATTAACAAATATTCTTAGGAAAAATGATGATGTGTTTTGATAATTAATACCCGCCAAGGACATTTTTAGCATTAACAAATATTCTCAGCATGTCTTTGGCGGGTATTAATTATCAAAACACGTTATTGACCGTCATTTTCCCACATTCTTAGCATATCATTGACGGGTATTAATTATTAAAACACGTCCTGGGCCGTCATTTTCTCTAAAAAAAAGTTGATGATGAGACCCAACAATAAGGCTTTACTTTGGGCCTAAAAAAGGTCCGGACGGCCTGCTTTACTTTGTGAAGGGTGCACGTACGGATCAGGGGTCACGTGTTTCCCTAAATTTTGTTGTATTGCACTTGCAAGTTGCACTCTAATATATCCATGATACTACTATTTGGCCCTGATACTGCTATTCGATCCCGTTCCGCTAAAATTCTTATTTTTGAAGTACTTATTTTTAATTTTACGAGACAGGTCACAGGTCAACCTCTCACAATCACCTTTAATTCAAAAAATACCTTAGCGGACCGGGGCCTTTATCCCCTAAAGAATTACTCTTTGCCCCTTAATATTAAGAAATTAACGACTCATCCACTCCTATTTGTCACAACCACAACTCTCTAATCAGTGTGTTTTACTATATTTTTTTCTCTCTCAAAAGACATTTAATGTGGTGATTGCATCTCAAACTTTAAGTCATTTCAATTTGAATAACAAACTCATCTCAAAAATCTATCACTCATAAACGGAAAATAACATTTGGCCAATGTGGTGATTGCATCTCAAACTTTAAGTCATTTCAATTTGAATAACAAACTCATCTCAAAAATCTATCACACATAAACGGAAAATAACATTTGGCCAGCTTGATTGTGAAAAGCCATTCAATTTATGATTGAAATATGTCATCTATGTAATGAATTTCTAGATCTGCCACCTAACCTAGTAGGAGTAGAAAGGTTTTATGTGCGTGCTATATATGACTCAGTGACATCTAGCTTTCCCTTCGAAGTTAAAAAAGATACTTAAAAACCAAATGGTAAAGAAAGGTACTTTTACCAACAAAAAAAAAAAGAAAAAAGAAAGAAAGGTACTTTTACTACCATCCATAGTCATATATTAATCCTTTAAAATGTTATGTGTTTTCGCTCTCAATCTTCGCACTACGCTGCCACTCTCATTTCTCATTCTCGTGAATTTAAGTAGGTTTGGATGTGCTTCGAAGGCACTTTCACACTTGTGCTCCCGTTCCCGTTTACACACACGAAATAGGTGACTTAGGCCAAATTTCCCTACGAAGCTAAAGGGACTAAACGAGCTTAATTTTCCTTCATAAAATACAAAGAAATAAGTTTGTTTGGCTCCGTAGGAAAACTCAGCCTTATACGATGACATTTGAACGAAGTTGTACCCCATTTTTGAAGTTGACATATGAGAGAGAGAGAGAGAGAGAGAGAGAGAGAGAGAGAGAGAGAGAGAGGGGTGTCCAGCCATAGATGGCCCATCCATCGAAAAGGGATTAATAAATGCAAAACAGGGGGATATCTTTGGCAGAACAGAGAAAAGATGGATGTGAGAGAAGATGAGTTGAATCATTTTGTAATCGATTGCTTTATGATTGATAAAGATGAGAGAGAAAATATGACAGAGGGAGGAAAAAGCAACAAAAAAAAGAAAAGAAAAAGAGGACCCATCTTTAAAAGCTCTTTTGAAGGGAACAAAGGCCAAGAAGGGTGCTTGCTATCACGAGGTTATGATGGCACTATGATGAGCAAATGCTGAGGGAACAGTAGAATTGTGGTCTCCTTTTCACAATAGAATTGTGGTCTCTCTTTTTTTACAGTGTTTCGGTTTACTGCCCGAGGGAGTGGGGACTCCTGGGGTAGAGAGAGAGAGAGAGAGAGAGAGAGACACTAATTAGAACCTTATTGGTTTTGTCATGCAATGTGCCAAATTCAGTAAAGTTTCGGCTTGAATATGGAGACTACAGGTTAAGTTTCGCTAAGATTTTTGAGGGTTTTTTTATTTTTTTAATGTAATTTTTTATTTGTTAATTTTGTGCCTATTTTTTGTGGATTATTGATTCAGTCCGTCAAGACGAATTGAAAAAATAAATTTTTTTGACTTTTACTCAAATAGTTTTTGAAATATCCAAGATAAAGCCAAAAAAGCCGACTTTTTGAGGGTTTTGAATTTTATCTTAGATATTTCCAAAAAATATTTGTGTGAAAGTCATAATTTTTTACTTTTTCGATTAGTCTTGATGAGATGAATTAATAATCCACAAAAACTAGGCGAAAAACTAACAAACTTGAAAAAAAAATTGAATAAGGGGAAAACAAGAAAAAGCCCAAATACACACATGACAAAGTCTTGTACAAATGAGTGAGGCTGTTCAATTTGTTAAAAATATATTTTTAAGAGTATCAGTAAAAAAAATCAATTTTGTTGGATATCGGTAAAAAGTTATTCATTTTGTTCAATTTTTGGCCCTTGCGAATTCAGCAACCAACAATTGAATGAATTGATCAAGTCTTGATGATATCCAACTTAATTAGCTGATTTTTTTATGGGCTAGTTAAGAATATGTTTAACCAAATTGAACGCCTCCGGTCATTTTTGTGAACGCAAAGGTGAAGTCCACACGATCCAGTGAATATTTGGTCTACCCATAGTTTTTTTTTCAAACTTTACTTTAACCGATTTAAATAATCAAGCTCATTATTGTCCATGTTCTAATAATCGAGCTCGAGTCAAATATATATATATATATATATATATATATATAAACAAGTTGAGCTGGAGTCTTTAAGAAAAACTTAACAAAATAATTAATTCTACAAACTAATGCGTATATTACTAAAATCTAACTTGAATAAATAGATACTCGTGTACATACATGTGACTACTCGAGCCGATACCAAATGAATTTAATCTTTTTACAAGAAACATTCAAAAATGTTTTGAAAAAATACGACGGCTCCAATCATTTTGTATAGTCCTAAGACCCAAAATAGATCTCACGAGATGCGGTGCATATTTGGTATACACCAAATGGTGTAACCATAGCAGGGCTCAAAACCCTATATTAGAGAGAGAGAGGAGGAGGGAGAAAGGGACAGGAGAGAGGGAATTGTGCTGGGGGATATGTGTGAAAATGAGCTTTCACATCAATCTCTCTCTCTCTCTCTTTCTCTCTCTCTCTGGGGCTGACCGCATTGTCTGCTCCCGCATTTAAAGCGCGAGGTCGATCTGTACTACTACTAGTGTCCATCACAGAATTGTCCCACTCTATATATATATCTGTGTATGTATATCGGGTGTTTTACAGAGCTGCTTTGCATGGCCACGCCGTACAATTATCCCTGGTGATTATACCATGTTTATGGGTTCGGATTCTTTCCGGTCCTTGGAAGTTTGGAATTGAACTCTTGGACTGTGATTCTTTTCGGGTCCGTTTCATTAATTGAAATAGTTTCTTTTTCAAATATTGTAGAGAACTTCAACCACTCTGAAAATCATGTTGGGTGGATACCAATTGATATGTTCTCAAAACATATTTACGTTGAAAAATGGATTTTGATTGAATATTTATCTTTATTTTTCAACGTATACATATTCTCCAAAATATATATATATTTCAACCAACGTCTGAGTATTTGAGTGGCCTGCCCAAACTAGAATAGTCATGTTTGACTGGACCTGCACGCATATTCGGCGTTGTTGATATTCTCAACGAGTTCTAAAAAGGTAGATATTCATCATTGAAGTTGGTCCAAAAAAGACCAACAAAGGTAAGAATGGAGCCAGATAGGGGCTAGTAGGAACTGTCGTTCCCCTGCAATTTTAAAAATTATACTTTTACATTGGAAAAAATTTATCATCAAAATTTTTTTTTGATTGTGTACATATATTCGCCCCCATGCTCTCTGAACAAAGAGTCGGACAAAACCCTCCTATAATTGATCCTATCTCAATTTTTTAATGACTTTTTTTTGGTCAAACGAAAATATTTTTTGTATAACTTTTACGTATATATAAATGTGATTCCATTCGTTTCTATCAAGATGAATTGAGTTATGATTTTGTAAGTCTCCAACTATCCATCATTCATACAAAACTTAGGTTAATCGCAACTTTGTAAGTATCCAATTGAATCATGTATATATATCGAGAGACACGAATGATCATAATTGAAATAGACTGTCAAAATTTGTACCGTTCATCATTTTTTTTCTAGAGTAAAATGGATATATTGAGATGAGTATTGATATCCTATTAACCCTATTTTGACATGGATGATTTAAGTAGAGATCTTTAAAATGAAAAACCCGAATCCTATTGTGAAATTGTAATGAATCTCATTTCTTCTCACATGAGGATCACATGGAACGACCACGAGTAAATGAGAGGATCTCAGTTGCGTCGCTGGACTACTTCAAGATTTGAGCTTTTTGTTTTTTGTTTTTTTTTTGGGCTTTCTTTGTTTATTATGGGTTTAGGATCGAGCTTTATTGCTTATTTGTTTTGGACCCTTGTAAACCTTTGGGTGTTCCGGGCTTTCGTCCATGAGGTATATCTTCCAACTCTTTGTTGGATCCCCCCTCCCCTTTCCCCCGTTTTTTAATAAAATTTAATTTTGCCGATTAAAAAAAAAAAGTATATGTCGTGCCGAAGGGGGAAAAATAAAAACAGGTCGATGGAATTTGTAGTAGAAACATTTATACTTACCAAAATTTTTGGGCTCATTAATTTGGTTCCTGGTTTGCTTCTTACTATGGACTGGCCCATGTGGCACCAAAATCTGAGTTTGGGCCTTCCTGGGCTTGTAGGATAGTCAGAGAAGAGAAACCTTGAGCTGTGGTCCAAATGGAATGGGCAAGCATCTCCCTATAAAGCGGTGTAGAGCGACCGGATCGGCCGCTCATCTCAGCATGGATGACTTGGACTGTCCATTGCTCAGTTAAGATCCGAGCCGTTAATTGCTGAGATGAGCAGCCTATCCGGCCGCTTTGCACCCGCTAGCTTGCTGCCACATCCCCGGGTCCGGTCCAAATAGCCTCCAGATTCCAGATCCTACCTTATGAAAAGGTGGGTGAAGTTTTAAATCTTCACAAACGCTTCTGAAAGATAGTTTCATAGATGCCCTTGCCACTGTTCTTTTGGAGGAGAGAAAACATAAGGGACTGTTTGAAAATATAAGAAAATAAAAATAAGTGCACTAAGGGACTGTTTGGACAAGTCTCTTGTAGTCGGGTTGCGAAAACCACCTCTCGGAAAATAAAGTTCTGTAAATCTCTCGTATACTCGGTCACCATTAATTTTTTAGCTCCTTCACTTCACTGTTTTCTTTTCTTTCCACAACTTTGTTCTTTACTTCCATGAATCTCCTTCCAGATTCAGGATCTTATAATCAACTTAGAAATAGGAAGAGTATATCAGTTTATGCCTAATCTGGTAATTTTCCCTACCAACTAAGCCACCTTGAACCAATTCCAGCAAAACTCATCTCTACTGATCATTTCCCTCCTCTACCAAAAGGCTTTATGGATATACACTGCTACGTAATAACAATGCAGAACAGCCATTGAGATTGGCGTAGACAGCTGTGGTAATCACCTGACAACTAGGAGCCTCAAGAAGCTTTCGGTCTGGGATCTGACTCCTATCGACTCCTGTTCTGTATCCGTCCATATTGAGGTTTGCCATGACTTTAATTGAGCCCTACTAGTAGACAGTGAAATTGGTCTACCAGATTAGTCGGGACTCGGTCCATTAAGCCGGGTGTTAGAAAACAAATCCTTCATCTCAACTACAAATGGGCGAAATGAGAAAAAAGAATCCTCAAAGAAGAAGAAAATACAAGATTGAGACAAAATATGCTTCCTTATTATTATAGACAAAATACAACACCAATACAAAAGACATCTGCCAGAATCAAAATTACTCTCCCATACCATAGACACAAGAAAGAGCATCACATCAGCAAACAATATTACTGTAGCACATCTCTCTTACTATTAAGGTAATTCTACAAAACATTCAACAAGATTACTAATTTTACCGGCACTATTTCACCCTGAAACTTTAACTTTCATGATGGTGGCGGCAAGCAGATTACTCATTTTGCTGGCACTATTTCACCCTGAAACTTTAACTTTCATGATGGTGGCGGCGAGCATGGCGAGAGGAAGAGTAAGCAGAAACTGCTGATCCAGTCACAGTCAAGGAATGCTTTGCAAGTTCCACGCTTTTCTTGGTCGCCAGCCATATGGTCCAGAAGAATCCAATCCAACCTGATGATGCAAATGAGATTTTCAAGTCTCAGGAAAGAATTAAAGAAACAAAAAGCAAATAAATTATGTGATGTTTCTGAAGTTGAGCTCATATTTACTGTAGCACAGTGCAAAACAATTCTTTCCATTGGATTTGGTGTGCATCTAGCAGACAGGCTCTGGCTGAGGTATGATGAAGTTAATTTGTTGATATCCTATTTCTCTTCCTGTACATTACTCGTGGTACAGAGATAGAACACAGAACAGCTCGGTTTGAGGAGAGGTTGGTCCAATCAAGAGAGACATGGAAGTCATCTTCTAATAACCCTGGGTCGGTCTTAAACTCAAACTTATGTCCGTGGTGACTGCTCCAATTCATTTATGCTCTCAATTCAGATTTATAGACAGGTTCGCATCTTTTCAGCTACCTAGTTGTTATTTTTTCGGTGTGCACACAGCTAAATGCCTACAAGAAATTTACCGTTATAACCCCAATGAATGAAATTATAGTTTTGACGTTGGTAATTAAGAATTCTACTCAGCTTCATAGTCACAGCAATCATCTGTTCAGTGCAGTTAGGATCCTTTATGAGGTTAACTTGTGGACGGGCAGTTAGTTCAAGGCGTTCCATCAGTTACAGAAAGCTCATGTTGGGAAGGAAACCAAAGTGGATGGTGTTAACAAGTGGTAGGTTCTAAGCGAAGCTGAATTACAATTTTCTCGTAAAGGGAGCATCTACTGAGATTTTACGGGAAGGCAATGGAAGAGTCGTGTCCCTTCCAAAGTACTCTTCTTTATATGGACAGCATCCCCGCAAAACATTGAAAACAGACCACCACATATGAACGATTAAGGTCTGTAGGGGTTCACAAGCTGGGCTGCACATACAAAGGAGAAGAGGAAACTATCGAATCACCAATTACTGCATGCAGGGCCGCGAGAAAGTTGTTTTTCAACTCTTCTTGTTATTTGGTGTTAAAAGAGAGAGATGAAGAAGCCCCCTGCTAACAAACAGGAGTCAAAAGGACAATCGGAAAAGCTTATGGTATCAATTGGTTTACATCGCGCAAAGTCAACTCAAACTACAAACCAAGCAGTCAAGCTCATCAAATGTCAAAGAACACAACCATGGAGGACAATGGAAAAAGCAGCATAAGAAGAAAGAATACAAACCAATGGAAGTGCCAACCAGCTTACCCGTAGTAATCAGAACAGCTATGATGGCCGATATTGTTGCAGTGGAAATGACAAAGATAGCCACAGATAATGCCACAATATAAATGGCTGTCATGAAGGCAAAGAAAAGGGCCAAGAAGCCCCCTGCTGCTGCTAGAGACATGAGAAGAGAAATTACAATGGCATTGACAGTTGCTGCAACAAAGAAAAGCATAAAGACCGTCAGCCCGGTCAAGGCCAGAAGAGTGATTGTCGCAACCTGCAGCAATTTTCAGAATTCAGAAAAAGTTATGTTTCCAAAAATAACAGAAGTACCATTAAGAACATGAAATAAAGAGGCAAAGAAGCCAACTTCTGGTTGTTCAACTTGATCCAGTACAAGCATATATGATCTAATGCTTGCAATATGCTCTATACTCGGGTAAAGAATTTTTCTCATTTTAAAATCTTAGACATCTGATGATATTTTTGTCACTTGGGAAGTTGATTAGGCAAAGATTTTTGTAGGAAATTTTCCATACCCGCAAGTTTAATAATCAATCAACTCCTATTTCAAATCAAACTACTGCACCCAATGTCCTAAAAGTCGTTAGGCGCTAGTCGGGCGGTCGGCCACCTTCGAGCGATTAATCGGATTAATTGGCAATTAATTGGTGCATGTTAATTAGTAATTGGCGATTAATTGTTAGTCGGACCTAATCGGATAGGCCCCGCCAGCGATTAATCGCCAATTAATCGGCGATTAATTCCTTGTTTTAGAACACTGACTGCACCAATGAAGATGCATCCACTCTTGTCAATTTGCATGTATACCAAGCCACACTACTGTCACCAATTAAGATGATTTCTGCGGCACGGCAAGATCCCCTTTTTACTCAACATGGCAACATTCTCAAATGCATAACTTCTTTTGCTCATATGAAACTGAGTAGAAAGAAAGCTATTCAATGGACATGAATGTATCATGTACTACTCTCTACCCAATAGGTGTAGCAGATGAAAGGGGACTACCTGCAGTGACATTAGCAAAGAAAAAGGTCATCCAGATTTATGGCACCCACATACTACACTGGGTAGACATCCCAGAAGCATGTCAGGGAACAAGATTTCAAGCAAAATAACTTCGCATATTACACTGCAGACTGATGACCAGAACTCTCATTCTCCAAATGGGGACCCTAGTCTGCTGATTCTAGTCCAAACTATGGCACTAATCTTTTTTTAATCGGCAACTATCTACTCTTTTCAGAAAGAAAAATTTATAGACGGGCATGGGCTTAATATTTCACTATACTTGCGATAAGAGGATCCAGAATCAGAACATCTTTAGAAAATGGACTTGTAAAAACATAGATCACAATACTATCTCATATATGATGACAATAAGAATCTAGTATCTCTAATTCACAAAGCAGCAGGCACCTTCTCCTATCAAAACAAGAATCAGGCTTCTCTCAAAGAAAGCCATTGCCGCTTTGCGCACTACCACCTGGCCCTTAGAAGTGGATCATCCAAGAAAAATTAGCATGGCCTACTCCTTTTTTCATCAGGGTTCGAAAGTACACTAGACTGAAAAAAGTAAACCTACAGCACCGGTTTAACAGGCCTGGTCAGGCTTCCCCACTGGAGGGCACTTGTGGGTTTTGCTGAGTGTTTAATAGCCAAGTATAGTCATGATTCCGTCTATTGACCAAATAAATAGTACTTTCTCTATCCCACAATTTTAGTCCATTACGAAAGCCATGTCATTTTCCAGATCAGAAAATATAACACTTGCGTGCATAATTTATAAATTTTCTTGCAACAATCTGCAAATCTCAATTACTTCTTTACATTGGCTAGCAAAAAGTAGAAAATAATGCATGGTAAGTGCTTTTCTTTTGTATCGAAATAAATATTACGGTCTTTTGTTGTAGACTAAAATTATGGGACTGAGGAACTAGTTCTGTGTAATACTAGCTGTGATCTCGGATTATCAACAATTATGCTGTTGGTAAAGCATTAAATCTTACTCCAGTAAACACCAAGCAATTTCGGTGAACAAATCCACCAAATTTTCTTCTCTCTTTCCATTTGTATGCGGAAAATACCAAATATTAATCAAGGATTCAGCTTCTCAACAGCACTGTCCAGTTGCAGTGTTGTGGGCCCGTGCCTGGGCCACTTCAATGATCATGTTCATTTTATAGACCTTGATGAAAACACCCATCATTTTTAAAATTATTTTAATAAAATACCAATTAACACATAACACCAGATCTGAATGCACTTACATTTACAAAAACCCAAGATCCAACCCATCAAATTCATGTTTATGCACGATAAATGCATTCAGATTAGGTATAATCTGTATCTGATCAGTATAATTTCTGGCATGATTGATGTTCTCATCGAGCTCTACATAACGAACAATCCCGATCATCAAAGTAAACCAGGCACGGGCCCACAAAGCGGCAACCGCACAGTGCACTCCCCTTGTTAAGTTGGATCCTTGATCAAAGCCTATTGTCATTGTTCCACACCAACCACTCAACACAAGCAATTAAAAAGAACGATTGATCAAGCAGAGCAGCCAAATTGATTCGATCAGTAACTATATAATTCAAGTACACACACCAACACACTTTTTCCATTACAAAATTATCTATCCATTACCTGTTACTATCATAAAAGGAACATCCGTGTGAACAGCGGTTATGAAGCTAGCTCACACTTTTAATTCGCAAACTGTTGTCATCTTTGGAACTTCTTATTAGAGATTTGCAGCAGAAGATTCAAAATGTTCACCAGGAACTTCTCCAAATGGCTTATGCCAACCAAGCATTTTCAGCAGCTTACCCAAAGAAACTACCAAGAAAAGAGGGGGGGGCTACCACCCTGATTTTCTTCTCCCCTCTTTTCTACTTTCATATCTCACATTTCATTACAGAGCAATATCAATATTTCTAATTTTCAATGGAAGGGCAAGAAATTCATTAATAACTGATATTACAACCAGTGGCGACGCCACATGTATTGTTATGGTGTCACTTGACGCCATGAAACCCAAGTTAATTGAAATTCATTAATTAGCCACTAATTTTGTATATAGTCATAAATTATAGATGAAAATAGTTAATTGAACCCACTAAATTAACCCATTCCGCTAAGGTTCTTATTTTTTAAGTATTTATTTTTCGCTTTACGAGACAGATCATTCTCTCACAATACATCAACTTTAATTCAAAAAATAAGTAAATAAGTATTTATTTTAGATAAGTGGGGTCATTTTTTTTTTTTGCATCAATTGATTTGAAGCTATAATTTTTTTGGAAGTCTCGTAAGTAATACAAAATAATCTAAGTTAGGATTCAGTAAATTGAAGACATCAAAAAATATTAGAAGTAAACTTTTAAGTTGTATAATTTCATTCAGTAGACGACGGATTAAAAAAAAAAAATTAACTTGTGACAAAATAAATTTGTGCAAAAGTTCTCGAGTCAGCACTGATTACAACCCACCGTGTGTATCTAATACAACAGTTAAAAAGACCTACTGCACACGAGCGAGACAATCAAGCTTTTTCACTTCCCCTCTTTTGCGTGACACGATTTGCACAGACGTCTAGTACACATCTATGTCTATGCGTATATGTATAGATGTAGATGTGCGTGATGGATAGAGCAGTGCGCAAAACTCACAGAAATAACGAGGAGGGCGCGGAGAGGGCTGCCGCGGCGGGTCCAGAGGAAGACGTCGCGGCCCGAGTTCAGCGAGGCATCGCGGAGGAGCGGGACGTTCTCGGAGAGAGATCCTTTGATCCGGCGGAGGAAAGGGTCCGACCCGCACCCGGTGTCCGGATCCGGGAAGAAAACCTCCGCCACCAGGCGGCGGAGGACGACGTAGAGCGTCACGTCTTGTTGTTCTACCTTGTGGCCCCGCTTCCCGTTCGCCTCCGTGGGTACGCCGTTGGGTTTCTCAGTCAGATCGTCGTACTCTTCCATTCTCTCTCTCTCTCTCTCTGCAAGGTTTCAGCTCGGGGTTGGTGAGAGTGTGAGTGACCGGTTTTTAGTTGAAGCGCAAAAGTGGTAATTACACTGGAAGTTTAAGAAACACAATTAGTCCATTAGTTAGGTATAATTTTACCAAGCATCCTTACAGTTAGAAGTGATAAACGAGCCGAACGAGCCGAGTAGTTAGTTATTCGTGTTTGGGTTGAAAACTTAATGAGTTTCAAAATGTGTCCAAGCTTAAGCTTGGCTATGAGACGACTTGATCTTGAACGATCTTTAATCGAGCTGATCACGAATCTTGAATTTTTCGTACTCCCTCTTACATCCCATTATCTTGGTCCTTCTTTCCTTTATGGGACATCCCAAGATTATTTGTCCGCTTTGAAAATTCAAAGAAAAAGGTTGTAACTTTCCAAATTATGCGATAGCCAGAGACAACGATGAGTTAGTGACTCTCTTCTTCGTTGTACTATTTTCTCTTTGATACATACAATCGCAATAATGCATACCTATACATAATCTCAGCAAGCTTTTTTACCTCTCAAGCCCTAAATGAGATGAATCGTTGTCACTTTTTCTCCATCATACGTTAATGCTGTCAGTTTTCATCCTTTCATTTGCAAGTTAACCACTCTAATCAAGCCACTCATCACCATGCTAGGGCAAGGACGCCACTGCTGAGGTTAGCCTCCTTTCTCTGTTTCTTTCTTTATGTAATTGTTGCCCCTAACTATATATCTCTTCATTCGATGATGCAAGGACTACTTACTAGGGCCTCCCCTATGCTTAATTCAACCATAACTGGCTTCTTCCACCGCTATGATTAAGGATCATGGGTATTTTTTGCTCAATTTTTTCATCCAAATGTGCATCGTTTTACATATATTTAGAGTCGAATGTGCGTAGTTTCATCCAAATGTGCATACACATACGTGTTCTGATTTCAATATTTAAATTGGGGGAAAATATGAAAGAAGCAACTATTCTACCCGCAACTATAGGCCTATGTGTACCCGTTCTAAGTCTTCATCAACATATATCTCGCAATGCTTCACAAAAGCGTTGGTATGAACTTCAGGGTTCTTTAGCAACAATTTTTTATTCTTTTAGCAACAGTCTCAAAAGTTATTATAGACCAATTCTTCTGTAGTGTCTCTAAGGTTAGGGTAAAGGAAAGGCAGTGTAAATTCATCAATTAGAGAACCTTATTACACGTCTCAATTTTTAGAGGTGGTTAGTGTAATTTACCCACTAATTAGAGAACCTTATCCTACATCATATAGTTGACTTCCACCCCTGGATGCGACCTTAGATAGGAGTACTTGATTTTTTACTTGACTTTTGTTTAAATATTTTCCTTAGATAGGAGTACTTGATTTTTCACTTGACTTTTATTTAAATATTTTCTCAAGATTTAAGATGGCATGAAGAAAAAAATTAAGTAAAATTTATCATTAATTTAGAAGTAGTCCTTCTACAGACAACTTATTGGATTGTCGATAAGCTCAACAAAATAATTAAATAATGCATATTACAATGCATTTCTTATATTTTTCAATATAAATTCACATACTCATATATTTTCACACATTTTTCCAATTTCAATCAATTTTAATAAAAGCCTAATTAGCTGTTTTTAGCATTTTCTTTTCAAAAAGGTATGGATGGTTATGGCAGGGACAAAAAAAACTTACTCCGACAAGAGCAACTAGTGGTTGAGATTCACTTTGATGTGTATGACCCAATTATCAAAGTAATTCTCAATCACTAATTGCTTTTTTCGGGGTAAGTTTTCTTTGTACTTTGCATTTCTCTTGGAGGAATGACTTTTTTACTTGGAACCCACATGTTATGTGAGAGAAATGAATATATTATTCATATACTCCGGAAGTATTTGAATAATTACTGCTCAAGAAAAGTGCTGATGGCAAAAAGTTATAGGCCCCATTGACATGGTTTTAGAGCCGTTCAAAAAAAAAAAATTGACTTGGTTTTAGAGAGAAATTTGTGGGTGTTGAGCGGATGCCACGTGGCAGTATCTGTTTGCGATCTTTAACTGTCTAAACATATTTTGAACAGTCCATGTTTATTCCCTCTCTCTCTCCTCACCTTATCACTATCTCTCCTTTTTTTTCTCTCTAAAGTTCGAACCGTCAAAAACACGTATGAACGGCTAAAATTGCCGTCGTATGATACCCGCCCGACACCCCAACACTTTTCGGTTTGAGAGCTTGCTTTTTCGTAATGGGATGTACATGTGGCACTAATTTTCTCGATGTCATCATCGGTATTCGATTGGTGAAGTAACGGTGGTGGATAAGATAGGAAATAAATGGCTTATCTACTTATTTGGTCCTTATATATTAGTCTCAGTTTCATTTTCGTCCTTGTAAAAAATTTTGTTTCAATTTTACCCTTGCAGTTTATGACGGGTTTCAATGTTACCCTTTCCGTCAATAAGTGGATGGAAATTGCTTAGGTGGCTAACAGAGGTTGATAAATGACTCCAATACCCCTGTCCTTTTTTTTTAACGTGTACCCCCCTCTCTACAACAAAAAAATTTCTACTAATATTTTTTTCTCTAATTACATTTGCCTTTTGAACCAATATTTTGGACATTTTAAAATCACAAAATTTATATATTAATACCCTCCACTCTTCACTCCCTCAACCACCACACTTCCATCAACAGCAACCATGGCTACCTTGTTTCCCCTATTAATTGCAGCAAATTGCAATTCAAGTCAAATGGGTTTATCTTTTTCTCCATCAATCACAATTTTAACCAAATAATCTCCCTTTTTTCCCCATTCAATTGCAATTTTAACCAAATGGGTCTACCTTGTTTTCCAATCAACGGCAATTTTAACCAAATGGGTCTATCCTTTTCCCTATCTCAATTGTAATTTTAAGCAAATGGGTCTTACCTTTATCCCCTGTCAATTGCATTTTTTATCCGATGATAAAAAAGAGGGTTAACAATTTTCACAAATTAGACTCAAAATCACTAATGTACAAAAACTGGGCTCCTCATTCCTGGCGACGGAGTCCGACTGGTGGCCATAACCATGGCTCAATAGCAGAGAGGGGATGAGAGAAAGGAAGAGATTCAGCTGAGACAGTACGGGATAGAGAGAGAAAAGAGGTATTGTGCAAGTGTGCGTGATATATATGGGTATACTATATATATATATATATGTGTGTGGGTTGTATTCGTTATATGTTGTATAATACACAATGGAAAGAGAGAGGGAGAGATGGAAAGAGATTAAAGAGGGAGAGAATACGAGAAGGGAAAGAGAGAACAGTAGAGGGAAGACCCCAACTGGGTTTCCTTTTCCTCTTTTAAAAATTTTTAGTAGAATTTGTGTTGTAGAGAGGGGATACACCGTACACGTTCCAAAAAAAAAAAGGACAGGGTTATTAGAGTCATTTATCAGCCTCCGTTAGCCACCTAAGCAATTTCCATCCACTTATTGACGGAAAGGGTAACATTGAAACCCGTCATAAACTGAAAGGGTAAAATTGAAACAAAAAATTTTACAAGGACAAAAATGAAACTAAGACTAATTTATAAGGACCAAATAAGTAGATAAGCCGAAATAAATTTCTGGGCCCACTTCGTAATGCTTTGCTCAATGTCGGCAGGAGTAAAAGTTTGAATTTTTTATACACATATATATATATATATATATATATATATATATTATCCCATATCTGCTACTCCACTAGTTGTCTTAAATATTCGTCTTGCGAACTGAACAATCTTTTCAAGTCGGTTTAGCGTGTCATAAATACCTAACTAAACAACAAAAATTCAGAGCAAAAATAAATGTAAAATTGTTCGACCCTCGATGTATATGGGTATGAAAACGAGGATGGTGCTGTACAGGGGTGCACAACACCATGTTGCATGTGTATCATCCGAGCCGTCCGTTTTGCAATTTGTTCAGATTTTGTCTCAGTAATGAACAGCTCGCAATGGTCTAGATACCATCTCCACTGAGTAGCATCCGAGTCGTTCATTACCGAAATAAAATCGATCTAGACCATTGGATTGCCGAACAGACGACTCAAATGGTGCACAGCACCCACCCCATTTCCTATGGGTATCACTCACAAATATATTGTGAGAGTAATTTTTTTTTTTTTTGGTAACTAAGAGTAAAATATATTGAACAACTCTTGTATGTATGTATACGAATCTTATCTTTTCCTAGAGAAGAATGGTACACTTGTCCACGTTATTCATTGCCTATTTATTTGAACCTATCAGCAGTAAACACAATTTCCGCTATTTTAATTTGTTAAGAATTTTCGTAACTATAATGAATACTTTTAACTTGTGACGGAAATTTTTCACTCTTTATATTTGTGATATGAATTTACAATGTTATCCTCCAAAGTGTGAAAAAATATACAAAATGACAAGTTAATTTTCTAAATTTACGTCACAAGATGAAAAAAAAAAGAGTGTGAAAATCAATTACGTTCATAATTATCTTTTCTTTTCTTATCATTTTTTAAGTACCAAAACTCCACTGGCCCAAAAGACTGAATTGGAGCCCACGTCCAAAAATACGTAATTAACACAAGCAGGACCCAGGCCATTGCAAACCCTACTTGAAAACATTTCATTTTTCCCAATTTTTTGGAATAAGGGCAGAAATATTTATAGGAAAATCTACAAAGGGCATTGGACATGACAGTCAACACTCTTCTCAGCATGATTTCATTCCCTCACTAATAGTAACAAGCGTTCTATCTGTGCAATGCATGTGCTATGCACAGAGAGAAAGGAAAAAAAATCCTATTATGCTTAATGTTATTTATAAATATGGGTAAAGTCATTTATACAATAAAATTCACACAATTCATTCGATGGCATCGGTTTCGTCTTAAAAGCCTCATTTATACATTTTTATGTATAGAGTAATATTGAGTTGAGCTTATTTAGAAAAATATACTGGGACCACATCATATAAAGTAAGAGATGCTTGCCTTATATACCGTGATGGAATTTCAGTAACTATACAGACAAGAATATGAATTGAATAAGTTTGTTATGCTGATTGTGTGAATGAGTATATATAGTAGATGAAATCAAATAAACGACAAATATTTCAATTTTGTGTACTTAATTTTTTAGGTAAATTATTTAGAATTACTAACTTCATTACCAAATTTGTACATTCGAGTCGTATATTTTACCTAATTAGGATTTAGTGGAAGGATATCGGGAGGGCTCCCTTTAGGTTTTGATACTATATAAAGGGGTCTCGACTCTCTTCTCTACCAGTGCATTACCAAAAAAACAAGAAGAAAGATTGATAATGGCCTGAAATAAATTCCGGTTCATGTCTTTCTTTCTTTTTCTCTCATTGGCTTATCTCTATTTCTTTCAAAATTCTCATAATGTTTTTTATCACAAGCTCAAATTTGATTGGCGGAAGTTAAGTATTGGTAGAATAGCTAAATTAACACCTTGGAAGAAAAGTCGAACTCCTAATCTCCTTAGTAGCTAGTGATCCATACACTTCAAAGTCATCAGTGCAACCATTGTTGAAGCCCTTGGAGGTGACCTAAGAAGGTCCATGTTAATTTAGATTTATTTGGATTAGTTGCATATTAGCATAAATATAAATCTTATATTTCTAAAATATTTTTATGACAGGAATATTGTTTCACTCGTTGAGTTTACTTCACCCATATGTTTGTCAAAATGTCTTTCAATTCTCTTTTCAAAATTTAGGATCTAATTTAAATATATTAATTAGACGATCGATGAAGGAAGATTATGGCTTTGTCTTTGCATATGAGACAGGTCATTCTCTCACAATACATCACCTTTACGAGACAGGTCATTCTCTTACAATATATCACCTTTAATTCGAAAAATAAGTACTTATTTCCCTCAGCGAAACGAGGGTATAGAAGCAAAAAGTTCAAGAATATGCACAACGAGCTCTACAAGGAATCAGCAGAACTATCCATGGAATATTGCAAAATGCAAATACAAAAGGTGGGCATTTTCATGGCCCCCAAGGAATGAATTGAAAAATCAACAATGTGTGCTTTCGATTGCCCTTCTATGGAGTCAGATCATGGAGGAGATGGAGGCAAAAGGCATAGAATAGGAGGAAGAAGAAGCTTATGGTGAACATGAAGAGAAAGGGCCAAGCTGAAAAGTTTCTTGTTTTAATAGTACTGGTTGGTTGTGTTAGGAAAGATAATGTTAATTAGCATGAGGAAAAATGATAGTATTGTGTAATTTGATGCATGAATTCAAGATCATGCTCCATATATGAAAATTAGTAGAATTTTTTGTTTTGGAAGATTCTCATTCACCCATCTTCACTACAACCTCCGTCTTTTGGGGGCTTTTTTTCTGTTCGGAGTAGTTTTGAAAAAAAAAAATTTGAGAAATATGGGATTGTGAATAAAAATAGAAGAAATATATATATGTGGCCGGTACATGTCCACAGGAAAATTAGTTTTTTTTGGGAAACACGTGAGAAATCCATTGATGAATAGGTTGATTACAACCTACTGTGTTCAACTAATAAAACTGAAACAAAGACCTATTACACACATGAATACATAACACATTCAATCAAATGAAGAATTCGAGTCCAGCGATAAATTGATCAGACGGTCAGGAAAATTAGTTGGACTACATGAACCAGAGGTCAGCTTCGTTTATGAATCAACCTAAATGAATTACCATTCCCTGCTATTGTTTATACCCGTTTTTGGCACCGCGGATCGGGCTAGCCGTAATTGGATTTTTGATTATTAATTCCTCAATTAATTGGGCCGAGAGTTATGTAATTAGTTGGGTAATCATTGGGCCATGGGTTTTTTCCCATTTGGGCCCGAGGGTTACGAGGCCCACGGTTGCAAATTGGTTTGGTTTAGCCCAAAAGGAAGCCCATGGTCGAGCCCGCAAGGAAATGGATTAAATCGGCCCAGAAGACCAGCCCATGATTGGGCCCACAAAGAAAGGAGGTGCGGGTTTAGTCCAGTGGACTTTGACCCATTATTGACCCATGAGGGAAATATTGTTTCAGCCGAAAGAGGAGGCCCACGTTACTAGGGAGCAGTTATCATTTGGGCAGTTGATATTTTGAAGTTCAAAGGGCCAATTGACCAAGTCAATTGGCCATGTGTCGCAGGAAGAGCAAAAAGGGGGAAAGTGGGAAGTTGTTTTGTGAAGTCATGGGACACTTGTCACCATGTAATCAACCCGTTACCCATGATCTACCTTAACTGCCATCAACTTCTGAAAACGTCCCATGACTGTGCATGCACAAAAGGTGGAAGGAAATCATGGGACACTTGGCAGCCATAGAAGCAATGCAGATTCTCGGATTCAGGCCTGAATCAGATGCTGCTGGCCCTATAAATAGTAGTTCACAATGTTGAAAAAAGGGTCCAACACCAATCAAGCTCAACGCTTAAACAAAAAGCCTTCCCAGCGAAGCAAACACTTTACTACTTTCAGCAAAGTAGATTATCGAGTACTACGTGCTCAAACCCCATTCAAACACACTTCTTTAAGTTGTTTGGATCTTTTACTTTCCTGTACCAACTTTATTATCCCGGAGTAATAGAGTTTACGTTTTCACGTTTCTACGTCCATTTCCTATACGACTAGGAAATATTAAGTCCACAACCGTGTGGCAAATCACGAACCGCTCTGTGATCTTTAACCTTTGGGTCACACACGATCGCTTATACGATAGAAGTCAAGATTCACGGGAATCTTCACAAGAAGTTAGGCGCTACAAGTCTTGGCACGCCCACGCTCATCGCATCCACACCTTGTGTCAAAAACGAGAGTTTTCATTGGCACGCCCGGTGGGACCCTAGTCGTTCACAAAGGTTTCAATCATGCCGCCGAAAATAAGAACCGGACAGTCACAATCAGATCCACCACAGTCGGATCTACCACTGCCCGATCCTCCAGGCAGCCCTGAAGGAGTTGCTGTTAACGTCCCGGTACTCGAGGAGGCCGCTCCTCAAGTTAGTGCACAAGATCTTCAAGACGCCACGGATAGCGTCAAGAATTATATGTTGTTTGCAGGACAAGAAATTTCACACAGCGTGGCACAAACAATTTCTCAGTCCATCGAGCCTATGACTCTAGCAATCAATAACATGATTGCCACGATGACAGAGAGGCTACCGCCCGTTCCTCAACAACCAGTCATGCCCCAGTTCAGATTCTATGGCAACGGCCATGAACAGACAGGTTTGAAGGACTCAATTCCACCGCCACCACAAGTTTTCTACCAAGCTTCTTCATCAAACAGCCCTGCACCGGCAGGAGATAGAAGCAAAGGAGTGGTTATTGGAGGAGGACCGACGCCTCCAATGAACAAAGAACAAAGGGCCGTTTTGGTGGAAAACCCAAACAGGTCTGAAAAGACCGACAAAAGGCCTCCTCACGGAGGACAAGGTGCTGTTAAAGACAAGAACAGTTCTCATGCTCATTCAGTCCCAGAGACTCGGGGGGCAAACCCAGGCGTGAATCTGCAAGCACAAGAGGCAGGCCAGCAGCCGCCTCCAATGCCAGCCATGATTGGGAGAGATCAGGTCCTGGATTTGCTCCAGGAACAGTTAGGGCCTGGATTCAGGCCTGTGGGCAGACCCATGTACAGGAAACCTCACACGGCGGAGGTTGACGGTGAAGCTTTTCCCAAGGGGTACCGAGTTCCTAAATTTCAGACCTTCACGGGGGAGAACATGCAGTCCACAGTGGAACACATTGCTCGATTTCAAGTGCAGTGCGGGGAGGTGGGCACGAATGACAAACTCAAGTTAAGGCTTTTTCCGAATTCCTTGACAGCAACGGCCTTCACTTGCTATATCAATCTGCCACCCAATTCTGTTCAGACCTGGGCCCAGATTGAGGAGATGTTCCACCAGCAGTTTTACAGGGTTGAACCAGAGATAACGATGGCGGATTTGTCTCGCTATCGTCAACTTCCACAAGAAGGCGTGGAGTCTTACCTCTCCCGATTCAAGACAGCGCGTTTCAAGTGTAAGATCCCTTTGCCCGAGGCCGAATATGTGCGTTTAGCACTAAACGGCCTAGATTTCGAGTTCAAGAAGAAGTATCATGGTACAGAATTTAGGGACTTGTTTGAGCTGTCTGCAAAGGCCTCGCATTATGAGAAGCTTTTGGAAGAAGAGAAGGATAGAAAGTCGGCTTCCAAGGGGACGTACTATCAAGACCCTAATTATGACGTGGCTACGGTTGAGGCAGAGGCTAGCGTTGATGTTGATGTGGCCGAAATCATCAATAGAAAGCCTTATGTCTGCAAGGCCTTCGTCAAGATGGAGCCCGCGAAGCAACCCATCCAAGAGGCATTTAATAGGCCTACCAGGGCCTACACCTTTGATATCAGCAAGGCGGAAGCTATTTTCGATCAGCTTTTGGCGGATAAGTTGCTGAAATTGCCCTTTGACCACAAGATTCCAGCGTTGGATGAGTTAAAGGGCAAGGAATATTGTAAGTACCATAACTCTTGGAGTCATTCAACCAATAATTGCTTTGTGTTTAGGAATGATATCCAAGACAAGATTGATCGGGGAGAATTCAAGTTTCCCGAGAAGGACAAGCAGGCCATAGGGGTGGATGGCAACCCATTTCCTTCAGGCCTAAGTGCAAACATGGTCTCAGTGAATATGAGGTCCATACCCAGAGCTACACCAAGGCCTAGACTGAGCTTGGGGGCACCATCGAGAGCAGCATTCAGGCCTAGGTCGAATCACTACCGGGACCCATGTTTTGAGGAAGATTTCACTCCATCTCGCACTTGGGGGGTAAGGAGGCCAAGAACTTCGATTCGGGGGGCAAGCATCCCTGCTCAGGCCTCTGAAAGGGTGAAGAGATTTGAAAGGAAGAAGCCCTGGTGGTCCAAGCCCGAAGGAGATAGGAAGCTCGAGAGACCATGCTGCTCATTGGTTTGTACTGAATGTGGGCATCATGCTGTTCCATCCAGACCTTTGTTGAAGAGCATAGTTGTGGGCAGAACTGAAGCCAGGCCTGAAGAGATACGCAGGCCTAAACAGAACTAGAACCAGGTCAGGCATGAGTCAGTTTTCAACAGGATTCGACCAGGTGTGGTGAAGATAGAGGATGAGCTCAATAATCTTAGAATTTCATCCCCAACTGGAGGAAAGCCTAGGACTGTGAAACCTCCTGTCATTCCTCCAAATGAGTGGCATAAGGTCGATCCTAAGTTTCCTGCTCCACAACCTCTTTTATCACGATCTCAGAAAAGACGCCGCCAAAGGTTTAGGCAGGCGGAAAGGAAGGCTCATGAGGAAGACGACTTGCTTGGGGACATGATGGAAGAAGATGGCGTTAATGAGGAAATGGTGATGGAAGTACCTACAGAAGAGTTGAAGGTTGAGGCAGTCAAGCCTAGGAGGGAATACAAGCCTTTGGAAAGAACTTACAAAGAGGTTGTTGCCAGTTCCTCTTCAGGGCAAGTTCCTCAACTTGAGAAGAAGGCTTTACTGGAAAAAACCCTTGAAGAGGCCAGGATTATGCCTCCTCCAAGGCAGGTCACTTTGTTGAGGAATCAGCCACTTGAGCCGAAGAAACAGGACTCGGGGGGCAAGCCTCGATTAAACCCACAGGCCAAGGAATTCAGGCCTGGGCAGGCTTCGAAGATGCAATGCAACATGGTGGTCTTTCTACCATCCGAACTAGAAGCAAAGGACAATGACCTCACTGCCATGGAAGGCGATGTGGTGGAGATGGGTCAAACGGCCGAGATATTACACGAATCCCTCAATTCAGGCGTGAATGGAGGCGGGCCTTCAGTGATAATTCTGAAGGACGAGGATGAGAATAGTATCGAAGGCCGAGCAGCAAGCATAATATTCGAGAAACCCACTTCCAAGATGACGAGGCATATCAAGCCTCTATATATCTCGGGATGTGTAGACGGAATGCCAATCAATCGACTCCTTGTCGATAATGGTTCGGCAGCTAACCTCATGCCTAGGTCAACCATGATCAAGCTAGGCAAGACGGATCAGGACATGGTGTCAACAACGGCGACGTTGACTGACTTCACTGGGCATGAAACGAACTGTCTGGGGATTTTGATCATGAACTTGACCGTTGGGTCAAAAACCCTTACCACTCCATTCTTCGTCGTGAATTCGCGGTCCTCGTTCAACATTCTGTTGGGAAGGGATTGGATTCACGCCTGCCTAGCCGTACCGTCAACCTTGCACCAATGTTTGGTTTTTTGGAACCAAGAAGATGTAGAGGTGATCTGGGCAGATCGTAGGCCGTTTCTCGCTTCTACCAATCATGCCGAGGCAAGATTGTATGACGAGGATGTCAGCCCAATGAAGGTGGCAGGCCTTGATAAGTTTGGCCGCCACAAGATTGTGCCTATCTCCGCCCACAAGTCAGTGGAGGAGGTGAAGGCGTTGTACCAAGAGCTAATCGGCCCTTTGATCACGGATTCAAGTAGGCCAATTACAGCTTCAACCAAAAGGCCTTTTTAATGTCAGTAAGGCCCTCGAAAGAAGAGAAGGACGTGGCTTTGCGAGCCACGTTGACAAAGTTAGAAGCCTGTTTGCTGGAGAGAAGGCTTAGAGAAGAACAGGAGCAGGAAGAAGAAGGTTATTTGGCCCATGCGGCCGAAGTAATCAATGAGGACTCAGATCTGATCGAAGACTTGGATGAGATTCGTTTGGAAGATCTTGAAGTAGCCCCGGCCAAGTTGGATGACTTAAAGGCCGATGTTCAAGATCCTTTGGAAGAGGTTAACCTAGGAGATTCAGACAATCCTAGGCCTGTATATATTAGTCAACTTCTGCCAGAGGACGTGAAACAGAAGCTCATTCAGCTCTTAACAGAGTTCAAGTCTTGTTTCGCCTGGAATTATGACGAACTTCCAGGCTTGTCCAGGGATTTGGTGGAACACAAGTTGCCTATCCAGCCGGGATTTAGGCCTTTCAAGCAACCGCCAAGGAGGATGTCCAATGAGCTTTATTTGCAAGTCAAGGATGAGATCGAGCGCCTTTTCAACGCCGGGTTTATACGCACGGCTAGGTATGTGACTTGGCTATCTAATGTTGTGCCAGTCCTTAAGAAGAATGGCAAGATTAGAGTTTGTGTAGATTTCAGAAACCTAAACTTGGCATCGCCAAAGGACGAGTATCCGATGCCAGTTGCAGATTTGTTAATAGATGGGGCGTCGGGTCATAAAGTTCTATCCTTTATGGACGGCCATTCGGGCTACAATCAGATCTTCATCGACGAGGCCGATACGGCTAAGACTGCTTTTAGGTGTCCCGGAGCCTTGGGAACCTTTGAGTGGGTCGTAATGCCCTTCGGCCTAAAAAATGCGGGTGCTTCGTTCCAACGTGCAATGAACGCCATTTTCCATGATTTCATTGGCCGTTTCATGGAGATCTACATCGATGACATTGTGGTCAAATCTCAAACCTATGATGAGCATTTGGAACATCTGAGGAGGTCATTCTTGAGGATGCAACAATTTGACTTAAAGGTTAACCCCTTAAAGTGCGCCTTTGGAGTCTCCGCAGGCAAGTTCTTAGGATTTTTGGTCCACAACAGAGGGATTGAGATTGATCAGAATAAGGCCAAGGCACTCGTGGAAGCAAAGCCTCCTACAACCAAGAAGGAGTTGCAAAAGCTCTTGGGGTCGCTCAACTTTTTGAGAAGGTTCATCTCAAACCTTGCGGGGAAGGTTCAGGTCTTTTCCCAACTCTTGAAGCTGAAGGATCAAGGCACTTTTGCTTGGGAGGCAGATCACCAGAAGGCCTTTGAGGAGATCAAAGGCTACTTAGCAAAGGCTCCAGTTCTTATGCCTCCTATCAAGAACAAGCCTTTGAAGCTCTACATTTCGGCTGCGGAAAGCTCAATCGGATGCCTTTTAGCACAAGACAATGAGCAAGGGAAAGAGCAAGCTGTTTATTATTTAAGTAGGTTGTTAACTCCTTGTGAGAGGAGATATACTCCTATTGAAAAGTTATGTCTTGCTTTGTACTTTGCAGCAATAAAATTGAGGCACTGCATGCTTCCCGTTGTGGTTTACATTATGAGTCAAACAGACCTGATTAAGTACTTGCTTTCTCGGCCAATCATGCGAGGCCGAATCGGCAAGTCGTTGGCTTTAATGGAGTTTAGTTTTCAATATGTCCCTCAAAAGGCTGTAAAAGGCCAGGCCTTAGCAGATTTCCTTGCCGATCATCCTTGTGTGGATATCGGCGAAGAATCTGATTCGGGACTGAGTGCATTTGAACTCTCGCTCACTACTTGGACACTTCTCTTTGATGGATCAAAAACTCAACAAGTCTCAGGCTGTGGTAGGGGTGTTATTCGGTCGGTTCGGTTCGGTTCGGGGTGGATTTGCCGCACCCCGATCGGGTTCGGGGTATATAATCCGGAGACCGATCCCGACCGGTATTAATTTCGGTTCGGTTCGGTTCGGGGTGAGTTCGGTTCGGTCGGGGATTTCGGGGATTTCGGTCCGCCTGAAATGGGCCTTAGTTGGGCCATTTGGTCCATTTTTAAAAACTAACAATAGATTACGGGTCATGTTTGGGCCATTTTTTCACCCATATTTGGGCCATTTTCACATGTTTTCTCACCCATATTTGGGCAATTTTCAACCTTAAGTTAATCACCCATGTTTGGACCATTTTTTCACCCATATTTGGGCCATTGTACTTGGTTTTTTTTTCTTTTTTCCAAACACCAATTGAAAAAAAATAACATACAACAGTCAACAGGCGTGACAGTTACAACTTTCACAAGTACTCTTCCTCCTTTTTTTTTTCAATCGATTGGAAATATCTTCTACACTAGTGTATATAACTTAGAGGAGTTAAAGTAATTTAGAACAGAGAGAGCAATCGATTGGAAAATTTTGCAAAAACGTGAATAAATCAAGCAATGAAATTCTATAAAAAAAAACAGTAAGAGCCCAAAGTTAACAATTCAAAATTTTGTTTGATTATGTAATTGTTGTTAGCGTAATTCAAAATTTTGTTTGAAGTTATTAAGTTAACAATTCAAAACAGTAAGAGCCAAAAGAATAAAACAATTTATAGAAATATATATAATATATATGGTTCGGTCGGTTCGGTTCGGTTCGGTTCGGTCCTCGGTCGGTTCGGTCGGTTCGGTCCGCATTCGGTTCGGTTCGGTTCGGTCCGTATAGATTTTCAGAAACCGAGACCGAACCGACCTAGGTTCGGTTCGGTTCGGTCCACCCCGAACCACCAAAAAAAGCTTCTAGACCGACCGAAGACCGAACCGATCGGTCGGTTTTTTCGGTTTTTTTCGGTCCGGTCGGGTTCGTAACAGCCCTAGGGATTATCATTATCTCTCCCCAAGGCCTGAGAACGGAGCTATCTTTTCAATTTGATTTTCCATGTACGAATAATCAAGCCGAATATGAAGCGGTAGTGATAGGCCTTGAAATCCTTAGGGATCTTGAGGCCCGAGAAGTGAGGGTCATAGGAGATTCAAACCTCGTAATCAACCACTTGGCAGGTACGTTTAAATGCTATAGTGAGGAGTTAGCTCCTTATTACATGGCAGCGGTGCAATTAATTCAAGACTTTGATAACGTAACTGTCAAACACGTCTCAAGGAGTAAGAATTCAGTAGCAAACAGTCTGGCTCAGGCCTCAACGGGCCTGAAGCTTTCACCAGAAACTCTTCATAAGATCATTACAGTCCAGAAAAGGCTACTCCCTTCTGTAAGGAGAAGAGGTTTAGGCCTAGAAGTATTTGCTTCAGACCTTCCGGTTGAAGAAGAAGATGAGGATAAGGAAGATTGGCGTGATCCTATTATTGCTTACCTAAAGCGGCCTCATATGGGGGCTAGTAGAAAGGTCAAAAGAAGAGCATTGAGTTATGTGCTCCTTGGAGATGAGTTGTACAAGAAAGGCCTTGAAGATGACTTACTTTTGAGGTGTTTATGCCATACCGAGGCCATGAAGGTAATGGCAGAAGTCCACGAAGGGATTTGTGGGGCACATCAGTCCGGTATCAAGATGAGGTGGCTAATTAGAAGGTATGGTTACTATTGGCCCACTATCTTAAAGGATTGTATACGTTTTTCTAAGGGCTGCCAGCCTTGTCAAGCTCACGGCCCAGTCCATCATACCCCTGCAACGGATTATCAAGCTGTAGTGAAGCCCTGTCCTTTTCGAGGCTGGGCTTTAGATATAATTGGGATGATTTATCCCCCTTCATCGAAACAACACAGGTTCATCTTGGTAGCCACAGATTATTTTACGAAATGGGCGGAGGCCATCCCGTTAAAGTCTGTGGATCAACAGGATGTGATCAAGGTTATGAAGGAGAGAATTATCCATAGGTTTGGAATACCGGAGCATTTTATGGCGGACAGAGGCTCAGTGTTCTTTGGAGCACAGGTTAGGGCCTTTACGAGCCAATTCAATATTCAACTATCTCACTCAACTCCATATTATGCGCAAGGGAATGGCCAGGCCGAATCAACCAATAAGACCTTGATTGGAATTATTGAGAAGATGGTGGAGGACAATCCATGGGTTTGGCATGAGCTCCTGTCCGATGCATTATGGGCTTATAGGACTTCGAAGAAAGAAGCCACAAATGTTACTCCTTACATGTTGGTATATGGCCATGACCCCGTACTTCCCATGGAGGTAACGGTTAGATCGGCCAGGATTGCATACCAAAATGGCTTAAGTCCTGCTGATTACAGCCAAGCTATGTTAATGGAAATGGAAGACCTTGACGAGATAAGGTTGGCTGCTTTAGACCATATGTTGATTTAAAAGCGTCAAGTGGCTAGGGCCTATAATAGAAGAGTGAGAAGGAAGAGCTTCACCGAAGGAGATTTGGTTTGGGAGGTTGTTCTTCCCTTAGGCGCTCAAACCCCAAGGTACGGCAAGTTGTCTCCAACGTGGGAAGGGCCGTATCAAATTTGCAAGGTGTTCAAAGGTAATCTTTATCTTTTAATGGATTTGAATGGTGGAATGCATAAACATACTATCAATGGAAAGTTTTTAAAGCATCATTATCCTACGATGTGGGAGATGAGAGACTTTAAAGAAAAACTACCATCAAAACCATAATTGATAGATCAAGGCCTGAATCAGTCTAGGCCACCATCAGGACTTGAATCTGTCTAGGCTACCAGCCAGGCCTGGATTTGGTTTATGTCATCAAAACAAAACAGTTGAAAAGGCCTAGAGTTCAGGCCACACAGGTACCAACAGCCCAATGGGTTAAAGTTCAGGGCTGAAGGAAAGAAACTACGTTATTACAAGGCCACAACGGTCTAAAGTTCACCAAGGATACTTGAACGAAGGTTGTTCCAAGACGCGGCAAGGTTGTTGAGCTGGGCCTCTAACCTTTCTTTTGAGGTTTGGAGGCCTGCTTGATTGGGAACCAAGGGAAGGAGCTTAACCTTGATAGCTTTGGAAGTGGCAAACAGTCCCTTCTGTTGAGCTTCCAGGCTTGACTGCTGGGCCACCAAGGCCACCGTGCTTTTCTCTGCATCCTCCTGCTTTCTCTTCAGTTCTTGAATCTGTTCCTCCCAGGTCTGAATGTCGTTGGCGAGATTGGTTTTCTGCACCTCAATGGCTTCGATTTGGGTTTTCGAAGCTTCGTAGCCATTTACGCATTTGCTCAATTCTTGGCGGAGGTCGTCAATTTCAGTAAGGCTTGAGTCAACTTTCGAGAGTTCAAGAGCAGCCCCGTCATAAGACTTTTGCATGTCTGGGAAGTCTTTGTGGAAGTTCTGTAGGTTTGTTTCCACAGCCTCACTGAAGGTTTGAGCTTTGGCCAAGGTGTCAAGGGCCTTTCTGAACGATGAAGCCCTGCCTGGGTGAAGAGCTGTCCTGATATCCATCTTGATTAAAGCCTTGAAAGTCTCCTTGGCCTCGGCAACTTCTTCAGCCGTTGGGGGCACTTGGGTAGAACTCGACCCATCTCCGGAAATGCCCGAGAGGGAGACTTGGACGAGGCTGGCCGCAGTCTTGAAGAAGTCTTCCATATCTTCCTCAGCTTCTTCTTCAACAATTTCATCTTTTTGGGCAGTGGGAGGCTCAGGCTTGAACGGGGATAGTCTGGATTTTTCAGGCGTTTGTGACGACGCCTCATGTTCGGGATTGACCGGAGGATCTTCCGGGGTAGCCTGAATTCATTAAGGAGTTAGGGATAGGCTGGCCAAGCGATGAAACAGTAGTGAAATCAAAGAATCAAGACTAAGAGGTGTTTCCTTACCTCTAACGAAGCGGGGGAAGAATCACTGGATACAAGTGAGGGACTCTTCTCCATTTCCACTTTTTCAGTTTCTTTTTCTTCTTGGGTCTCTTTGATGGGTGCAGTCTTGGTCTTTCTCTTCTTCACTTCTGTTGTCGGGGTTGATTCGGCATGGTGAATGGTCTCCTTCGATTCGGCCTGAGCAAAGTTCAAGAATTTACATTTAGGCCTTAATACAAAGCAGGTTGAGGCCTGAATATTTGAATACTTGAGTAATCGAGTTTACCTGGTCAGGGGAGCTAGTCTTGGTATTGCTCCTTGTCCTCCCAGCGATCGCAGCAACTTTTTCCTGCAGATTTAAGCGTTTAGGCCTGAACCAGAGAAGATAGAAGGAAAATAAAAGGCAGATCAGTTCTTACAGTTGGAATCTTCTTTTCCGACAGCTTTTGAAGCCTTTTCTTCTTCTTCGGGGTTTCCGCTGACTCGAGTTTGGTAACTTCTTGGGTACCTAAAATGGAAGCTGCATGAGAATCAGATAAATGCCTGAATGGACAGCAGATATGAAAGTGAATTTGTTCCTATATGCATACCTTTCCTTTTCAGACTTGAAGTTGAGGAGGGACCTTCGGAACGAGAGGTTTTCTTCGCTGGTTTGGAAATCTTGGTGAGGTCAATATCATCAACAACTAAGGCCCCGGGGGTCACTTTTGCCAAGACCTCATCTAGGTCCTTGGTAAGGTACATACTCACACATGTGATCCACCATTTTTCAAATCTTTGGGACTTCTCCGGACGATCGGGGTAGGGCTTCAACTGAAAGCTGGCCTCATCCCTAGCAAATTGGTTTCGGACAGCTTCCAGAGTCTTTTCGGGAACGATGATCCTGTCAATAAAATCCTCATTGCAAGATTGGTACGGGGGGATTGGGACGAGTTACATAAGGCCGAATTGGCGCGCAAATTGGGCCGCGTTATAATATTCGGTCCCACACCGATTGTTAGCTGAGGAAACTCCCATACCGTACAACAAGTCCCTAGAAATAAGGAAGCTGGCCCAAACCTCTTTGTGCTCATCAAAATCTTCGCCGGGTTCTCCTGCAGGATTTTTCAACCAGTGGGGTACGGTGTCCCTCTCAAATGGCATGTAACCTTTGTCCAAGGTGGTCAGCTCACGATAGAAATAAGAAAAGCAAGTCTCGAAACTATGTTTTCGAAGGGCTTGGCCTGCGTAGTTGCGGCCATAACAGCCATGGTTGGGTTTCTTGTTCATCTTGGGGGCGAGCGAGGGGAAGTACGACCATAGCCAGAGGGTAACGATCCAGAGAGGTCCGGGTGCAAACACAAATTTGTTTGTCAACAGTTCTTGCATACCGCGGTATAAGTGGGCGAGGACCAACGGGGCCATTGCTAATTTTTGGCCCGAGGCCAAGGCCTTAGCAATGTCAGTAAATTCCTTGGTTATTCGATTCGACGAAACGCAGAAAATACACTTGTTCAACCAATAAACGAGGAGAGCAACGTGCTCGTCCTCGGTGACTTCTTCACCCTCACTACCAGCAAAACACTTCAGAAAATTTGAGTAGGCCAATTGGGCCGACTCTGGGTATGTAAAGGAGGGGGTTTTTTGCGAAACGAAACAATCGGCCCTAACCCCGTGGGGGCAAAGGCCGGTGAGGAATGAGACATCCTGCATTGTAATACCCATCATCCCAACACGAAGAAGAAAGGAGTTAGAGGAGACAGACCAGAATTGGGCCGCGGCCATGAATAGGGCTTTGTCCATATCGATGAGGCTTCGGCTGAGCATTAGGGCTTCGTAGATCCCAATCTCCCTCCAGAGTCCTCCCTTCACAGCGGCCACGCGGTTGACCCATTGCACGTATTGTTTATCCGGCCGATGCCAGAGGCGATTTGGGATGTCCCATGGATAGGCGGTCCAGTCGGCGTTGATATAGCCGAAGGGCAAGGCCTCTTCGGCCAGGGGGTAGAAGGGGTAAGTGATTCTGGGAAGTCGCCGTTGAACGCAGGCCCGAGCCCCATTTTGACCGTGGGCGAGCGGGTTTGGGCGCGATCAATCAAGATATCAAGGTTGATTGGAAGCTTTTCGGACTTGATGGTGTTCTTTATCTCGTCAGAAAAGGTGGTCTGGCTCTTGACGATTTGCTTGGCCCTGAAAGAAGACATGGCCTGAAGTTTTTTTGGCAACAATGGAAGCCTGGGTTTTTTTCGATTCTGATGGAGGAGGAGAGAAGATGGGAACGAAAAGGTAAAGGTGAAGAGAGAGAGAAAGATTAGCTTTTAAGGGAGGCGGTGCTAGCTTTGGTTTTCGAGAAATGGGTTTGAAAAGGCCTTGGGGATTTGTTCCGCCCCCTACATCTTCTCCCCACTTTTGAATATTTGTTTTTATCATAAAAGAGGTTGCACGTACAGAGAAGGATTTGGGTTGAAAAAGGATTCTTTTGGAAGTTGTGAAAGTCCCAAGAGAGAAAGGAGACCTCCTTTATGGATAAAAGCCCCACATGAAGATCTGATGACGATTGCGGCTATTCCAAGAGGGAAAGATGTTAGGATGCATTTCGGCCTGACAGGATATTAAATACACCAAGGTCTGTTTGGCTACCAAAAACAGTTCTTCTCCAAACGCCTTAATCTTAACAGAATCAAGGCGTAGGGGGGGCCAATGTTTATACCCGTTTTTGGCACCGCGGATCGGGCTAGCCGTGATTGGATTTTTGATTATTAATTCCTCAATTAATTGGGCCGAGAGTTATGTAATTAGTTGGGTAATCATTGGGCCATGGGTTTTTTTACATTTGGGCCCGAGGGTTACGAGGCCCACGGTTGCAAATTGGTTTGGTTCAGCCCAGAAGGAAGCCCATGGTCGAGCCCGCAAGGAAATGGATTAAATCGGCCCAGAAGACCAGCCCATGATTGGGCCCACAAAGAAAGGAGGTGCGGGTTTAGTCTAGTGGACTTTGACCCATTATTGACCCATGAGGGAAATATTGTTTCAGCCGAAAGAGGAGGCCCACGTTAATATGGAGCAGTTATCATTTGGGCAGTTGATATTTTGAAGTTCAAAGGGCCAATTGACCAAGTCAATTGGCCATGTGTCGCAGGAATAGCAAAAAGGGGGAAAGTGGGAAGTTGTTTTGTGAAGTCATGGGACACTTGTCACCATGTAATCAACCCGTTACCCATGATCTACCTTAACTGCCATCAACTTCTGAAAACGTCCCATGACTGTGCATGCACAAAAGGTGGAAGGAAATCATGGGACACTTGGCAGCCATAGAAGCAATGCAGATTCTCGGATTCAGGCCTGAATCAGATGTTGCTGGCCCTATAAATAGTAGTTCACAATGTTGAAAAAAGGGTTCAACACCAATCAAGCTCAACGCTTAAACAAAAAGCCTTCCCAGCGAAGCAAACACTTTACTACTTTCAGCAAAGTAGATTATCGAGTACTACGTGCTCAAACCCCATTCAAACACACTTCTTTAAGTTGTTTGGATCTTTTACTTTCCTGTACCAACTTTATTATCCCGGAGTAATAGAGTTTACGTTTTCACGTTTCTACGTCCATTTCCTATACGACTAGGAAATATTAAGTCCACAACCGTGTGGCAAACCACGAACCGCTCTGTGATCTTTAACCTTTGGGTCACACACGATCGCTCATACGATAGAAGTCAAGATTCACGGGAATCTTCACAAGAAGTTAGGCGCTACAAGTCTTGGCACGCCCGCGCTCATCGCATCCACACCTTATGTCAAAAACGAGAGTTTTCAGCTATTTGACTATCCCATCAAACAAACCCTGATTAACACTAATTAAAAGCCAGGCCTTAACCAATATGGGCCGGCCTTTTCCCATTGTAAAACCGATATTTATTGAACTTAACTCTCATTATCAAAATTAAACGGTCTTACCATAATTGTCCATGCCTTTTCAAACCCTACTTGAAATCATTTTTTTCCCCAATTTATGGCAATATCCATACAATAATTGAAAATGTCATTGAATACACTTCCGGAAAATAATTACGTCTTTCTATATATTTGGCAATAGGATAGAACTATTTCAATTCAATATGGTATCAATTAAACTGTGTTAGAATAATTAAGCATTCACCTGCCAACCCTAGTACTTGAAGTTATTTCACTTTTTACATTTTTTGACAATGGGATATTAATACATTCGAAATTGTGTATGCGGTTGTGAATCCTACTCAAAATCTGTAAATTTTTCTTGTTTTCGGGAGAAAAATAAAATTCACACGATTCATTATGTGGCACCAGTTACTTCTTAATAGTCCCTTTTGTCAATCTTAAGGTATGAAATCCATGCCAAGTTGTGCTTATTTGGAAAAATGCATGTTTACTAGGTGTATCACATAAAGTAACAAACGCGCGCCTTATGTACCGTGATGATCGATTCCCCTCCCCTATCAAAGTAAATAGTCGCATAAAAGTCTTGTACGTTACTACATGTGGTATAAGCCTTTTGTGCACTAGAATTTTGGCACCAACAAAAACAGTTTTGGCATTATCATTTCCCCAAATATTTTGATTTTATTGAGTGTGTGAACGAGTTTAGTAAAATCCATTTTAGCCATGCAAATGATTCCCCTCCTATCAAAGCAAATAGTCTCATTTTGCGTACATATTAGGAAACATACTTTAGAACTTTGAATTTCGTACATTACCAAATTTGAGCAATCTAGGTGTATATTTTATCTAATAATCAAGATAAAGATTACATAAATCTTAAGAGGACTACCTTTAGGTTTTGGTACTATATAAACGGAGTCATTTCTCTTCTCCAATACCTCTCCACTGCTAATTCTGAAAGTGCATTATCAAAAAAAAAAAAAAAAACCAAAAACCAAAAACCATTGATAATGGCTAGAGGTAAATTCTGGTTCATGTCTATCCCTCTTCTATTTTTTTTCTTCTTTCATCCCCGCATCTCTATTTCTTTCGAGAATTCACATAAATTTATTTTATCACAATGAGTCAAATATAATGCGAATGTGCATAGCTAGTAAGATACGCTGCAAAGTGCATCAACCATTAAACGACAATTTTTGAGGCCCTTGAGGGGTGACTTAAGATGGTCCAAGTTATTAGGTTTGTTTGTATTAATCGGATTTTTGACAAAAGTACGATTTTTACACCATAAAAAAGAAGTACACTTTAATATGTCGACTTATCGCTTTCTGAGTTTACTTCACCCATATGTTTGTCGAAATGTTTGCTCTTTGCCTACACAGAATTTTAGTTTATTTGTATATTCTTCAACTTTGCTATGTGTATCTGCTGCTCCCATTGACAGAGAAGGTAAAGTATGGAAGCAAAAAGTTTAAGAAGATGCTCAATGATCTCTACAAAGAAGCAGCGGAATTGTCCATCGACCACAATTGCAAGGTGGGAATTTTCGTGGCCCCAAAGGAAATCGACGAAAAATCAACAATGCATGCTTTCGGCTCCCCCTCTGTGGAGTCTGTCATAGAGGAGTTGAAGGCTAAGGCGCCGAAGGCAGAGAAAAAGAAAAAGAAGAAGTTTATGGCCAAAATCAAAAGAAAGGCCAAATTGAATATTCTTGAGGGCAATTGTGTTGCTCCAGTTTGTGGTTGTAAATTTGGCGGGGCGCGTGTTACGGAGGAAGATGCTAATGTTAAGCATGAGGGAAACTAAAATGTGGTGTATTTTTTTATTTTTTTTGATAGACAAAAAAAATTTATTCAGAAATCTTGACAAATGGTACATCAAGATGGGGAAAGGGAAAAGGAAAGCGGAATGTGGTGTAATCTTCTTATGCATGAATCAATAAGGACATTGGCACAATAAAGTTACTATAGTTATGTTGGGAAAAATTCGGCATATACAGAAAATTTAGAGAACAATTTCATGGATAATGTAACAATTACATAATCGAAACAAAATACAGATAAATAATAGATTGAAACAGTCGAGATACAAACTGAATTCGAGAATATCAAACCGAGTCCTGTATGATACCACAGTCTCCTTAAGAAATATTCGCCTCCTACCGTGGGTGTTGTAGGTTGCGTCGTCGGCGACTTCCTCCCAGGGTTGGCTCGGCTAAATCGTAAGCCATCGGAACACCACCGTCGACCGCCTTAGCGAACTGACTACCGCCTGCCTCTCTCTCTCAAGAACGAATATTAGAGTATGCTGGAATGTTGAGAATTTGCTAGTGATTCCTCCAAAACGTGAGCCTCCTTTATATAGAGTGGAGGAGGTAGGAGGTGTGAATGCAGCCATCAATTGTTGATTTGAATTCAGCCATTATGCTGCCATAAAATGTTGGAGGTTACGAGAATAATACACCATCATGAGGAGGGTTACGGGAGTTACAGAATCCCACAATTTAATACGTGTATTGATTGTGGTACGTCCAGATTCAACGAACCCGGAACGAGCACGGTTGCCTTGAGAGACTCTCCGGTAGCCCCGATTTCATTTATCTGAAATTCCGTAAAATTTCCAACAAGTTAAACATGCATGCCATTGAATACAGTTCCAAACACAATTACATTTTCCCTTCTTCTTCTTTTTTGAAAGGCTACATTTTCCCATATTTGGCAACAGGATGGGAACTATTTCAGTTTCATATGGCATCAGTTAAACTGAGTTAGCATACTTGTGCATTCCCCAGCCTGCGCGCCAACCCTACTTGAAGTTATTTCACCTTTCCCATTTTTGGCAATGGGATACAAACTCCTTCAAAATTGTGTATGCGCGCCATTACGAATCCTACTCAAAATCGGTTAATTTTCAGTTATGTACTATTAATAGTCCCATTGTCAATCTTAGGAAAAATTCCTTCATATAATGGTTGCTTAATGTCAGCAGATAGCCAGATACATCGCAACAAAACTGTAATCTTTTCCACTCTTCCCGTCTCACAAGTACATATATATATGCGTATTAAAACAATTAAAACTTTATACTGCAAGTTAGGGCTTTTTTGACTTTTTTGGTCCCCAAAGTATTTTCGCCGTGCCATTTTGGTCCCCAATATTTCAATTGCTAATATTGCATCCTCAAAGTATCAATTCTGTCTTTAAATGGTCCATGCGGCTCACGTCGTTCCTTCCCTCCGTACGTCAAAACCAAGGGCAAGCTTGGTATTTCACCTCAAAACGCGCGGTGTCGTTTGGTTGGAAATTGAAACACTTGATTTTTGTAGGCTGTTTATATATTAAAAAAATATGGTGAAAAAATTAAGTGTTCAAATTTTCAATCTGTTTGAACCTGTGCGAAGATCTTAATTTTTTGATCATTTTATTCTAAAAGATCATAATTATTTTTTTGATATATAAACAGCCTAAAAATATATAAGATTGATATTTCTCTTCCATGGTTCTCTTAGGCTGTGTTCCAGAACAAGAAAAAGAACTTATTTTTTGTTGAATAAGAAAGGTTGTTCCTGAAAATAAGAAGCTGGGTACTTATTTTGGTAGAATTTGTATAGGAAAATACCGGCCGATTTTCGGCAGCCGCGCCGGGCCGTCTCCGGCCACCGGACGGCCGATCCGAGCCGTCCAAAAATTCTAAAAAAAAAAAACCAAGGGGGCTCACACGGGAATCAACGGCATCCGAGGTGTGTAGGGTGCTTGATCCAAGCATGTACACGGAAAAGGGGTGCTTGGATCAAGCACCCTACACACCTCGGATGCCGTTGATTCTCGTGAAGGGCCCGCTTGGTTTTTTTTTTTAGAATTTTTGGACGGCTCGTATCGGCCGTCCGGTGGCCGGAGACGGCCCATCGTGGCCGCCGGTACGATTTCCCTCCGCCAGCGCCCAACACAATAGCAACAGTCTTATTTTTTGTATACGGCAACTTCAAGCTCAAAAATCATGTGTTTACGCAAATAATTTTCTTATCACTATGGATCTTATTTGATAGATCTCATTGAGATCTTTAATATGGTGCGAATTTTTTTTTCTTCATTTACATTATTTTTGAGTTTGAAAATGTGAAGTAAATTTTGTATTTGAATTTTGTGGAAGACCCTTATTATTTTCGAAAAAGAAGTATGAGAAATAAGTACTTATTTTTTAAGAAGGTTTCCGGAACGTAGTCTTAGGGTTCTCATTGAAAGCCTTAAAGTCAAAAAATTAATTACTCCCTCCGTCCCTTTTTAAGCGTCCTGCTTCGTAATTCCAACTTATTAAAAAGACATCATCATTATACCTTTCACATCAACTTTTTCTTCCACTTTCCCTACTTACCCATCATCATTACACTTTTACTCACTCACTTTTCAAAATGGAATCTACTTTTAGGGGTAAAATGGAAAATTCACCAACTTTTACCCACTAACTTTACAAAATGGAAACTTATTAAGGGACAGCCCAAAATGGTATACCGGACTCTAAAAGAGGGATGGAGGGAGTATGACCCTTTAGGATAAAATGATCAGAAATTTAAGATCTTCGCACCGGTTCAAACGAGTTGAAAATTGAAACACTTGATTTTTTTAAGCTATTTATATATTAAAAAATTAATATGGTGAAAAAATTAAGTGTTCAAATTTTCAATCTGTTTGAACCTGTGCGAAGATCTTAATTTTTTGATCATTTTATCCTAAAGAGTCATATTTATTTTTTTGACTTTGAGATTTTCAATGAGAACCCTAAGAGAACCATGGAAGAGAAATATTTCCAACTAAACAACACCGTTTTGAGGTGAAATACTAAGCTTGCCCTTGGTTTTGACAGAGGGAAGGAACGGCGTGAGTCGCAGGGACCATTTAAAAATAAAATTGATACTTTGGGGATGCAATGTTAGCAATTAGAATATTGGGGACCAAAATGGCACTGCAGAAATACTTTGGGGACCAAAAAAGTCAAAAAGCCGAAAATCAATATTTCCAACCAAACGACACCGTTTTGATGTGAAATACCAAGCTTGCTCTTGGTTTTGACGGAGGGAAGGAACGGCGTGAGCCACAGGGACCTTTTAAAGACAAAATTGATACTTTGGGGATGCAATGTTAACAATTGGAATATTGGGGACCAAAATGACACGGCGGAAATACTTTGGGGACCAAAAAAGTCAAAAAGCCTGCAAGTTAGTAGATGTTAATATAAGTTCTTTTATGTTATAAAAAAAAACTTTGAATTCTTCTCAACAAAAATATAGTTTTCTAAAATTCTTGTCTTGCGAACTAAACACAATCTTTTTGAGATGGAAAGAGTACATTTTTTAGCATGTCCAAAGTACCTAGCTCCATAACACAAATTCAGAATAAAAATAAATGTAAAATTGTTCGACCCTCAACGTATATGGGTATCACAAACATATCGTGAGAGTAAAACTCAAGTATATATGTGTTCAAATCTTATCTTTTCCTAGAGAAGAATGGTACACTTTTTGAAAAAACAAGATCATCCCATATAATATATGAAAAACAAAATACAAAGGACTGGAACTCATCAGTCCGAAAACAAAGAAAATATAACAAAACAGAAACAAAGAAAAGCCGTAACAAATCAGCACCGAAGTTGAACCCACCAGACACACTCGTGAAAGTGGGTGGACCAGATCTACCCTGAGCTGAAGCTGGTTCCTACTGTAGACTAAAGCAACACCACCGGATCCGATGTAGACGCCGCCATCGATGCCGTTGGAGAGCTCAGAAACCTGTCGTCAAGACCGATCAGATCCAAGGGCCAAAACCCAAACTTGGATCCCCAGATCTGGGCCTCCTAAATCCAAAAATGATAGGGAGAGGGGAGATCTCCCTTCCTAAGGGAAGAGTCTCAACCGACTCCCAACCATGGGGTCGGAGACGAGACGAGACGAGAGGAGAGGAGAGAGACAGGTTATAGCAAAAGGGGGCGGAGGGATGAGGAAGAAGGATGAGAGAGCTGAGAGGGGGAAAAGCGAAGAGAGGGGGAAAAATGCACGGCTCTCTTTCTCTCTCTAGAGCTCTCTTGAGACTTCTTCGTAAAATGAAGGATGGTACACTTGTCCACGTTATTCATTGCATATTTGTACCTATCAGCAGTAGACACAATTTTCGCTATTTTTGTTAAGAACTTTCGTAATTATAATGAATACTTTTAACTTATGATGTGAATTGACAATATTGTCCTTCAAAAGGTGAAAAAAAATATACAAATGAAAGGTTAATTTTATAAATTTACGTCAAAAGATGACGAAAATGGAGTGTGGTTTAAAAAATGAACTGTGAAAATTAATTACGTTCACAATTACCTTTTCTTATCTCTTTTTTTTAAGTAACAAAACTCAGCTGGCCCAAAAGACTGAATTCCAGCCCACATCCAAAAGTACCTAATCACGTAGGACCCAGGCCTGGACATTATGGGCCGGCCTTTTTAAATAGGCCATTGCAAAACCTAATGTTTGGATTGAACTTAAATCTCATTACCAAAATTAAAATGTCTTACCATAATTGAATTTTATTTCCAAACCTACTTGAGTCATTTCACATTTGCCATTCTTGAAAAGAGGATAGAAATAGTAACCAGAATTTTGTATGCCCTTTCCTATCCTACTCGAAATCGTTTGGTTTTCTTCGTATTTGGAAATAGAATAATGTTCACAATCCATTCAGTGGCATTGGTTTCGTCTTAAAACAGGGACCACATCATATAAACCAACATATGCTCGCCTTATGTACCGGGATGGAATTTCAGTACCTATACAGACATGAATGTGAATTGAATGAGTTTGTTATGCTGATTGTGTGAATAGGTATAGTAAATGAAATTTTAGTCAGATAAACGATAAATATTCCAATTTTGTGTACTTAATTTTTTAGGTAAATTATTTAGAATTATTAACTTCATTACCAAATTTGTACATTCGAGTCGTGTATTTTACCTAATTAGGATTTAGTAGAAGGATATCAGGAAGGCTCCCTTTAGGTTTTGGTACTATATAAAGGGGTCTCGGCACTCTTCTCTACCAGTGCATTACCAAAAACAAGAAAAAAGATTGATAATGGCCTGAAATAAATTCCGGTTCATTTCTGTCTTCTTTCTTTCTTTTTCTTTCATTGGCTTATCTCTATTTCTTTGA
This sequence comes from Rhododendron griersonianum, assembly GCA_018127125.1. Lineage (NCBI taxonomy): Eukaryota > Viridiplantae > Streptophyta > Magnoliopsida > Ericales > Ericaceae > Rhododendron > Rhododendron griersonianum. The sequence continues at coordinate 42,391,763 of CM030797.1, forward strand.
AAATTCACATAATTTGTTTTATCACAAGGTCAAATTTGATTGGCGGAAGTTAGTATTGGTAGAATAGTTAAATTAACACCTTGGAAGAAGAGTCGAACTCCTGATCCCTTTAGTAGCTAGTGATCTACACTTCAAAGTCATCAGTCATTAGGCAACCATTGTTGAAGCCCTTGGAGGTGGCTTAAGAAGGTCGATGTTAATTTAGATTTACTTATATTAGTTGCATATTAGCATAAATATAAATCTTATATATATTTCTAAAATATTTTTATGACAGGAATGTTTCACTCTTTGAGTTTACTTTACCCAGTATGTTTGTCAAAATGTCTTTCTCTTTTCAAAATTTAGGATCTAATTAATTTAAATTTATGGCTCTGCCTTTGCATACCTATACAGATGTATATTTTCATATGAAAAAACTTTGCTATGTGGATATGCTAGCATTGCCAAGTGAGATAAGTTTCTTATTTTTTAAGCACTTATTTTCCACTTTACGAGACATGTCATTCTCTCACAATACATCACCTTTAATTCAAAAAATAAGTACTTATTGGAAAATAAGTACTTATTTCCCTCAGCGGAACGGGGTACTGAAGCCAAAAGTTCAAGGATATGTGCGACGAGCTCTACAAAGAATCAGCAGAACTATCCATGGAATATTACAAATGCAAGGTGGGCATTTTTCATAGCCTCCAAGAAATGAACTAAAAAAATCAACAATCTGTGCTTTCGATTTCCCTTGTCCGGAGTCAAATCGTGGAGGAGATGGAGGCAAAAGGCAGAGAATAGGAGAAAGAAGAAGCTTATGGTGAGCATGAAGAGAAAGGCCAAGCTGAAAAGTTTCTTGTTTTACTAGTACGTGGTTGGTTGTGTTAGGAAAGATGATGTTAAGCATGCATGAGGAAACATGAAATTGTGTAATTTGATGCATGAATTCAAGATCATGCTCGATAGCAATAATACGTAATAGATCGATATGCAGAGATACTATGGTGATCATATTTCATACGTAATATTTTGTTTAGTACTATCTCGACCAAAATATGATGTAAAAATACGATCAAGATATCATTGTTGATGAAAATTAGTAGAATTTTTTTTGTTATGGAAGATTCTCATTCACCCATCTTTACTACAGCCCAAGTCTTTTGGGGGCTTGTTTTCTTTCCGGAGTAGTTTTGAATTACCATTTCCTGCTATTTGACTATCCCATCAAACAAACCCGAATTTTCCCATAAGTCATTTGCGCTCAGGACTATAGCTTAGAAGTTTTTGTATCTACTTTCGCGTAAAAAGAACCAAACAAAATAACAATAGGAAATAATGTCAAACTTAGAGCTAGCCATCTAGTCAATTCATGAGTGGAATAGTAGTTGCAGGATCTAAGCAATCCAGTGAAAAAATTTATCAAAAATATTAATGCATATATCACACTTATAACATGTAAATCAGGCAGTCTATGAGACTATGATATATAAATTCTAGATTGCAAAAAGATAGTAATATCCAACGATAATAGGGCAGTTCCCCATGGTGAGAAATTGGAATATATCAAGGCTATTATTACGAGCTAACACGACGCGTTTAATAGAGAATAACTAATAAGGATGCTCAAAGGAATTTTTCTAAATAACTAAACTAAGAGCCTGGGTAGGAATTCTAATTAAAGTAGTTCATAACCTCACGTATGAATCGTACCTCAGGCCCGACACTGAGGCAAAGCGAGCAAGGCTTGCGCCGGGCTCCAATTTGTTAAAAAAATTAGGGGGATGCTTCGTTCTCGATATATATCCAAAGAGATCACCCCAAGCGTAGGGTATAAAACGTCCAATTGAAGCATAATAAATCCGGAAGTCCGGGATCGTACCCAAGGGATAAATAATACGGCTTGATGGATTGTAGATGCAAGTATGATTTCCGGCTTTTAGTCAGCCAATTTGGTTTTTCGTATGCGGTGGAAAGTAAAAAGGCTAAATTAAACGAGAATAAACTAGATAAAAAGAAGGTTAGATCTAGGAATCACTAACGCCCACGACTCAAGCAAAACCACATTTTTCACCCCAATACACGGTTTTACCCGGAAGATAAGAAGGTTCGAAAATCAAGCTAGCTATAGAATTTATTTAGCAAACACCTCGAGCGACAGAGCTTCAAGCATCATGTGTGGTAAGTAGGCGAAGCTCTTACCTACACATGATCAAGGAGGTTATCACCTCGGTAATTTGACAAACAAATCCAAGCCCCACATCAATTTTCAAAACAAAGTTGCAAACTTTTTGGTGAAAAATGCAATTTTTACTCAAGCCATGGGGTGCTAATCACCCCATGACCCAACCTTATGAAACTACTCACACATATCTATGGAGATAAGAGCAAGCAAAAATCTACTTAGCATAAGTGTAAACACAAGCCTAAGAGAAAATTAGATAGCAAGATAGATCGAGAGAAAATAAACAACTTTAATAAATGAGAGAGTAGCAAAAATTAACTTACAAGAGTTGTAAGGGCTGGAAATTAAGAACACTCAAGAACACGAAGAACAATTTGAAATCTAAGTCTAGATCTAAAAATGCGTTCAAATCTACTTTTCTACGTGTTTGTACAAAATGACATCATAAGGTATTTATAGGCCCAAGGACGCGGACGGAATATTCCTCAAAAGATCCAAAGATGCCCCCCATAAGCCCTCGGTACTGATGGCAAAGCCCTTAAAATGCTACTCCCTCCGTCCCTTTTTTTGAGTCCAATATTCCATTTTGGGCTGTCCCTTAATAAGTGTCTATTTTGTAAAGTTAGTGGGTAAAAGTTGGTGCATTGTCTATTTTGTCCCTAAAAGTAGATTCTATTTTGAAAAGTTAGTGAGTAAAAGTGTAATGATGATGGGTAAGTAGGGAAAGTGGAGGAAAAAGTTGATGTGAAAGGTATAATGATGATGTCTTTTTAATAAGTTGGAGTTACGAAGCAGGACACTTAAAAAGGGACGGAGGGAGTAATAAGCTTCTCGGTACCGCTGGCAATGCCCTTGCCATCGATGCCTAAGGGGTTAGCAAGCCGCTGCTGATAAGGGCTCGGCATCGATGGCAATGTCTTTACCCATCGATGCCGAGATGGTTAGTGGCCATCCTTGCTTTGCCTTGGCCGTTGCTCGGTCATGCCTTGGCTATTGCTGGGGCCACCTTGCAACGGGCCACGCCTTGATCATGCCTTGCCTTGGCCTTGGCCAGGCAGCCTGCCTTGCTTTGCCTTGGCTGCTGCTTTGGTTTGCCCGAGCCATCGGGCCGCGCCTGCCTTGACTGCTTTGCAACGGGCCACTTGCTCGCTCATGCCTTGCCTTGGCCTTGGCTATCGCCTTGCTTTGAGGTTTTCTTTGGCTCTTAAGACCCCTTTATTTGGTGATTTACCTACAAAACAAGACTAGAAAACTCTACGAGCAAAAGCAATTAAAAGCATCTAATTAGGCGATGAAATAAATTAAAACTAACTACTAGCGCACCCTTTATTACATTATCGGGTGTTTATCACACCCCCCAACTTGAGGTTTGCTAGTCCCTAGCAAATAAAACACGAAAACAATTTAAACTAGTAACTATGCAATTCCTCCGATATCACAACTTAGAACATGCTCAACATTGTAAACCAACAAGAGTTTAAACAATCCGGCTTTTTATTTCATTTCTGCAACTCACAATTTCAGCATCAAATCAAACAAGCTAAGTATCAAGCAAGTCTAAGAGCAAGCTAAAAAGGTTCGTGTCCTCGAACAAAGGGAGGATACGGGACACGACACCTTGCGGATTCAGTCTAAACCATATCCACCGAAGAGTGCTTGACAGGCAGGCAATAGCGAAAAAGGAAGATTATGCCTCAAACAACTAAAGCACCTTATTCAACAGAATTGAAAACTAACAGATGATTATTGGATAACGAAAGGAAAGCATGCTATACAACTAATTATGCAAATATCAGACAGTCAATCATAAAGGAATCCAAGCGCGCAAAAGATCAACTAAGGACTTTTTAAACTTTTAATGACCTTGGTTTCCAAGAAAAGGTTAGCACAAAAATGGGCGACGGTCTATTTTCTAGCTTGGTCATCTACCTAAATGACCGCCGCTAACAAATAAAATCAACCAAGTTAAAGCCAAACCGGCTAAACTCATATCAACCAACTACTATCTACTAATGTGCAAAGCTAAACTACGAAATGAAAATGCAAAAGACAAAATAAAAGAATAGAGTGGTCGGCATGTCAACCAACCTAGACCCTGACCAAGTAAAGGGATTTCTAACCATCGACTCTCTACATCAATCATACCACCAACATCACAAGTCATCACCACTCCCCATCAATCATCCTGCTCCTCACTCTCATAACCAGCAAAATCATCACTAATCTCTCCCTCCTCAACGGGCTCGGGAACATACTTCATCCCGGATTGCTATTCTAGGATAGCGGTCTGCCATGCTATCTCCTTTCTCTGCCTCTCTTGCTCCCTCATCATCATTCTTCTTTCGACCTTTTCCTTCTTCTGACAGTTCATGAGAGCAACCACTTGACTGAACAGCTTCTTGATCCAGGATGACTGCTTTTCCCTTTTGGATGGCATCGAAGTCAAGTAATCCCCCCCCCCTCCCTTTACCTGCTTGCCCTTAGCGGAGTGAGTTTGAGAAGAGCTTTTCGTATCAAAGGCTTCATCAAATGGCCCCGGAGACAATTCTTCCAAATTCTCATAACCCCAACCCCTGACTCCTTGTCCCCAACACAAACTAGTGATCATACAAGGGAATGGTATGTTGGCAGTGATCAATGTGTTAACCCTGAAATCTCACAACTGTGTGAAGATAAACATGGGCCAATCCACTACCAATTCATCAGTCAAGAAAGCAAACATAAGTTCTCCACTTTTCCTACTTGGTCTGTGATCCGAACCTCGCGGGTATAAATTGAAGTGAATAACTTTGTTCAAAAACCTAACATTCCCTTTTAAATTTCCAGGCACATGGGGATCAGAAGCTTTCGAAGGGTCAACATAAAGGGCATTATTCACCACTTGCGAATCAATTGACACACCCTTCATAGGGTAATTCACAGATTCAGGAGGGGGACGTTGAATGTCCAAATACTTAGCAATATCATCGGGGGTAATCTCAACATCAATACCAGCCACCTGAGACACAATTCTAACAGCAGGGTCATTTTCCCAATCTCCCTCAGGCACTTGCATATACTTATAAAAATCTAAAACAGTATTCTTATTATAACCATGTAATTGCTCAGTCCAAAATTTCAAACCTTTGTGAATGATGCATCTAACGCCCAAATGATCCGGTTTGAATTTGTTAGCATCCACTTGACGCTCGTTTTTGAACTTCCTGTTGTCAAAACTGCCCTCCCATTCTCTCCTTTTCTCCTCTGCCATCTCAGCCCGTGTACGCCTCTTCTTCCTAGTTCGAGAACCCGAAGCCTCCTCCGCTTGAATTTCAGCCCCCTCATCCACAAAATCCTCCTCCTTCTCCACAATCTCTCGTTGCGAAAAAGAAGCCCGGTGTGCGGTTTGTTTGATCTTCGGCATTGGAAGGCAAAAAGGGTTTGGGGTTATTTTTTTGGTATTTTCGGATTTTTGAGGGTAGGGTTTTGGAATCTGATTTTTGGGTGAAAAATGGTGAATGTAGGCTAAAATATGGTGGGGGTTGGATATATATGTGGAAAATAGGAAAAAGAAAGGATTTTTTGTGGAAAAATGGAAAAAAAATCGGATTTGAGAGGGTTGGATGGATTTACCTCTTTTTTGGTGGAAATCCCTGAAATTGGTGGAGAAATCTTGAATGTTGTTGAAGGAGATGGAGGATTTGAAGGTTTTATGGAAGAGTATGGAGATTTTGGTGGTTTAATGGAGGTTTGGGGTTAGGGTTTTGGTAGAACAATGGAGGAAAAGAGAGAGAGGGTCGGCTGTTGAAGGGAAAGGAGGGTTCAGAAGTTTGAGGGAACGACTGATTTGTTGGTATTCTCTGATAAGGTGTCGGCACCGATGGGTAAAAAGGAAGCCATCGATGCCTAAGTGCTTAGGGCCACGCAGAAATCACTCGGTACCGCTGGGAAGAACCAATGCCATCGATGCCGACATGCTTACCTTGTTGACTGCTTTGACCGATAGGGTCTCGGTACCGATGGTTAAAGCTCCTGCCATCGATGCCGAAGCTGTTAACTCAGAAATTTTTGCACTTCTTCAATTTGGTCCCCGGATCTTCCAATCAATTCAAATAACACCCCCAAAGCACCTTTAGTCAATCAAATCACTTCCCAACAACCCTCCGAACAACCGGTCGCCTAGGTTAAAGCAAGAACGGGCAAAAGACAGGTTGCAAAACAGGACAAGGGGACTCGTGTGTGGTATGATCATGCAAAGAATGCCTTGTATCTTCTCTTAAGTGCGCTTTGGATTCCAAAATGATTGAAAATCGACATTTAAAACACAACTAGACATAGACATGCGATTATTCACCTAACTACGAGCTTTTTATTGAATTGAAAGGATGGGGATATGGCCAAAACTTGCTCAAAAACTTAACTCAAAACCTAACCGTTCAATTCTTTAGCTAAGCATGCACATTGAGAAGCACCAAATTTTGTTAGGATTGTTACGAACTCTTGCCAACTAACATTTATTGAGCATGCGACAAGTTATGAAAAAGAGCTAAAAACATGACAAAAGGAACGAATTGCAAGTTAAAAACCTTTATTTATTTTTGAAATTTTCAATTTTCTCATTTTTTTGGATTTTTCAATTTTCTATTGTTTTTGAATTTTTCAAAATTTTCACAAATTCTAGCAACTAGCAAACAAATAGCACATAAGCTAACCCCTCCCCCCAATTTAAAGCGATGCTATGCCCTCATAGCATTAGGAACATGAGCGAAGAGAGGAAAGTGAGCGAATGTACCGTCCAAGGGGAATGTCAACCCCTAAATATCTCGACCAAGTAGGAGGATTTCATGTCAATTGCTTGCTCCAGTCTGTATAGATGCTTCCAGGGTTTACTCTTTCGGTTTTGCCCACTCGAAACCAAAGCTAGTCACACTGGGCCATATCCAAAGCTTTATCGGACTAATAACCGCGGCACATAGCCGCACCCATGCTTAGGGCTCCTGAATGCCTCACGCACCCCGGCTTTAGACCCAAACTACCAAGGCTGGTGTGGTGGCAAATAAACCCTGCAGAAGACTTAAGAGAAAGACTTTCCACAAGACAAATGACATTAGTAACACCGGCCCGTGTTATCCGGCTTCAAACCAAACCAAAATAAAAAGACAAAACAACAAAGAAAAACACAAGAGATCATACGAAAGCAAATGGAAGCATGCAAAACAAATAAGAAAATTAACAGAATGCAATGCAATGCACCACCCGATCATCACACGATCAAACGAGTCATACTTTTCTTCCCATTCCTTACCGGTGGGGTAAGCAATGGGTGGCTATACTAGACCGTTGAGAATTTGTTATGCTAGCGCCCGTAATAAAAATTTTCGCTCGACCTCGCCAAACAATGAAGTTCAGCGTCCCCTACGATCAAAACAAAGCAAGATAAGATACAACCTAGCGTGCACTCCAGGCAATATCACACCTCACCCATAGACCTAAGTTGCCACCGATAGGGGCCTATTCGGAGAGCATGGATCATTAACGATAAACTATTACCAAGAAGAACTAATGAAAGCCCTTTTTACACTAACACATTGGTGAAATCTTTTGAATGTGAAATATCTCCAAGATTTTATTCAAAACATAGAAATAGACAAACATGCTAAAACAGAACCAAACATGACAAAACAAAACATGCATAACTAACACAAAACACGACAAAGCACAAAAGAAAAACACATATGTACATTTAGCTCGCCATTAATAACTATTAGAAGAAATAGAGCACTCCAAGCTACACTCTTTACCAAAAATTGAACTCGACCATGCCACAAGATAAGATACTTTGAGTAAAGCAATTGTCGAATTCGTTTTAAAAATTTAAGTTCCACCAAGTGCATAGCCCAAACAAAATCAATTTTCAAGTTGTTGACAAAATCTACAATATAAGGATGATAAACCACAAGAAAATCGTCAACACCAAGGAAATCAATTACTTCTATGATTGGTAATTTCTCAAGAATAGGCTCACATGCATCTTGTTTTTCTAATAAAGAAAGTAAATAATCTACCTCAGCATCCATTTCTTTAGCAGTGAGAGGATCAAGGCACGAAGAATTCGAAGGGACAATTGTAGCTTCCATGGGCTCTAACTCTTCTAAGATTGGTCCATAAGCATCTTGTTTAGCCAACAACGAACACAAGTAATCCACTTCAGCATCCATATCCTTAGCGGTGAGAGGTTTAGCCAACGGATCATCACAAAGAGGGTAACTCTGGACCTCAGTTTCATCAATAGGCTCTGAGGAGCTGTCACAATCTAAACTAACAGTTTCAACCAAGATATACGGCTTAATTTCCTCTTCCATGGCATCCGAGTTAGAATCCTCAAAATTTTCAGACAACTCATAAAATTGGAGCTTTTGGGCTAATTTATCAAGGTAATCCCAACCCTCTTCAGCGTTTTTATCCAGGAATTCATCATTGGACATAAAATCAACTTGACATGTCTTAGGATTTAAACCATGGGAAAAGATAGCCAGAAGACTGCCAAGCTCACAATTAAAACTCGACCAAGAGAATACGGAACATTTAAAACGCTCCCAATATTGTGAAAAAGACTCATTATCTTGTTGGTAAAAATGAGATAGTTCTTGTAAAAGCATATGAGTCTCATATGAGGGAGTGAAAGTTTTGAAAAATTGTTCCGTAATCTCTTGCCATGTCGATCCTGGACTCAAAGAATAAAACCAATCTTGAGCACTATCACGCAAAGACGCTGGGAATACTTGTAAAATAGCCCTTTCATCGTTAGCAAAAACTTTCTCAAGATCATCAATATGCGAAAATGGATTTTCTGAGGCCAAGCCATAAAATATAGGAAATGACACTGAACAATCAAATTGTTTTGCATACCTTCCGTAGCACCTTGCAAAATAGGCCATAGTACCTCTTTCTACTCGGAGTAAACAGACATACACAAAACTACTAACTACCAACAAACTAACTAACTAACTAACAGCAAACTAACAGACCGGAGGGGCTAGGCCACCGCCTCAACTCAACAAACAGAAAGTGCGAGGGGTTATGCCACCACCTCGGCTCAGCAATGCAGATTAAATTAAGCTAACTAAACTAACTAAGCAAGTAAACTAACTAACTAACTAACTCAATATCTACTCCGGCTTCGTTACACCTCAGGTGTGGCATAAAACCAGGTTAGAGGTATCCACCGAACTAGATACGAGTAACTAACAAATAAACTACTAAACTAACACTAAAAGAAAGAAGCGGGATACTCACAATGGTTTGTCGAGCCTCCATAAAGCCATAATAAGAAATCCCCGGCAACGGCGCCAAAAATGCTTCGTTCTCAATATATATCCAAAGAGATCACCCCAAGCGTAGGGTATAAACGTCCAATTGAAACATAATAAATCCGGAAGTCCGGGATCGTACCCAAGGGATAAATAATACGGCTTGATGGATTGTAGATGCAAGTATGGTTTCCGGCTTTTAGTCAGCCAACTTGGTTTTTCGTATGCGATGGAAAGTAAAAAGGCTAAATTAAACGAGAATAAACTAGATAAAAAGAAGGTTAGATCTAGGAATCACTAACGCCCACGACTCAAGCAAAACCACATTTTTCACCCCAATACACGGTTTTACCCGGAAGATAAGAAGGTTCGAAAATCAAGCTAGCTATAGAATTTATTTAGCAAACACCTCGAGTGACAGAGCTCCAAGCATCATGTGTGGTAAGTAGGCGAAGCTCTTACCTACACATGATCAAGGAGGTTATCACCTCGGTAATTTGATAAACAAATCCAAGCCCCACATCAATTTCCAAAACAAAGTTGCAAACTTTTTGGTGAAAAATGCAATTTTTACTCAAGCCATGGGGTGCTAATCACCCCATGACCCAACCTTATGAAACTACTCACACATATCTATGGAGATAAGAGCAAGCAAAAATCTACTTAGCATAAGTGTAAACACAAGCCTAAGAGAAAATTAGATAGCAAGATAGATCGGGAGAAAATAAACAACTTTAATAAATGAGAGAGTAGCAAAAATTAACTTACAAGAGTTGAAAATGCAGAAATTAAGGGCTGAAAATTAAGAACACTCAAGAACACGAAGAACAATTTGAAATCTAAGTCTAGATCTAAAAATGCGTTCAAATCTACTTTTCTACGTGTTTGTACAAAATGACATCATAAGGTATTTATAGGCCCAAGGACGCGGACGGAATATTCTTCAAAAGATCCAAAGATGCCCCCCATAAGCCCTCGGTACCGATGGCAAAGCCCTTAAAATGATGATAAGCTTCTCGGTACCGCTGGCAATGCCCTTGCCATCGATGCCTAAGGGGTTAGCAAGCCGCTGCTGATAAGGGCTCGGCATCGATGGCAATGTCTTTACCCATCGATGCCGAGATGGTTAGTGGCCATCCTTGCTTTGCCTTGGCCGTTGCTCGGTCATGCCTTGGCTATTGCTAGGGCCACCTTGCAACGGGCCACGCCTTGATCATGCCTTGCCTTGGCCAGGCAGTCTGCCTTGCTTTGCCTTGGCTACTGCTTTGGTTTGCCCGAGCCATCGGGCCGCGCCTGCCTTGACTGCTTTGCAACGGGCCACTTGCTCGCTCATGCCTTGCCTTGGCCTTGGCTATCGCCTTGCTTTGAGGTTGTCTTTGGCTCTTAAGACCCCTTTATTTGGTGATTTACCTACAAAACAAGACTAGAAAACTCTACGAGCAAAAGCAATTAAAAGCATCTAATTAGGCGATGAAATAAATTAAAACTAACTACTAGCGCACCCTTTATTACATTATCGGGTGCTTATCAGGGGTCCACAAATTTTGTGAACACCATAATTTTACAGTCACAGTGTTGGAGCTTGACACATGTAATCAAATCTGTAGAGTTCCTACAATCATGCCAGGTTGCTCAACTTCGAAGTTTCTAAGGCCTTTAGACCCTGTTCAATTTGGGTTTTGAGAGAGGTTTTTTTTAGAGTAATGAATGGATAGATATAGATAGAGAAAAGCTATTGTGGACCGTGCCCAAAGATTTTTAGACCCTAAAACGAACAAGGCCTTAATGAATATGTCTGCAACTTGGTTCCCGGTCTTCACGTGGCTCATCTCTATCTCCCTCCCTTGACAGAACCACCACATGCTTAGTCATATGAGAAATGCTAAGTACAAAGAAATGACCCTTAAAGTGTATATGAATAGTGAATCTGAGCCGTTCATATACACTTTAAGGGTCATTTCTTTGTCCATTTTCTTTGTACCTAGCACAAAATAGCATGAAACACTGGATTCTCGGGCACGCAAGCAAATTACTGATTGATTTGCGGATAAAAAAAAAATTACTGATTGATTTTGATGTTCCACGTTTGTACGCAGACGCTTCACTTTGTACATAAAGTTACTAGTTAACTTTATGGTAAAAATGGAGCGCTAAAATCAGCATCCTTGAATTTTTTACGAGTTTTCATTTTGTATGTTGGTTATATTTCTTGTATCGTCTCGGAGTAACTGGGTTATTAATATATCTTCAATTTTTGCTTTCCAAAAAAAAAAAGGAGTTCAGTCCAGTGAGAAATTTTTGGTTGCCGGTAGGGTACCACACATGTGGTATCCTGTCAGCGATTCAGAAAGTCCAAACATATTTTGGACGATCCGAATTTAGAGAGAGAAAAATAGGAGAGAGAGTGATGGGGTGAAGAGATAGATAGGGAATAAATCTGGTCCATTGGATCACTGCATGGACAATACAAATCACCGATGGGTACTTCCACGTGATAACTGCACGGCACCCAAAAACTTCTACACCCACCTGGACCAAAAGAGTGAATGCCAGCCCACTAATTAAAAGCCAGGCCTTAACCAATTTAGACCCTGTTCAATTTGGGTTATGAGAGTTATGAGAGGTGCTTTCCCACCACCCCCTCTGACCCCATCACCCCACCCCCCCCCCCCCCCCCCCCCCCCCCCCCCACACAATTTCCACTATTACCTCCACACCTCCCCTCCCCCCTTTCTCTCTTTCTTTTCAGTTTTTTTTTTCCCTCTTTATTCCCTTTTCTTTATTTTCAGTTTAATTTTTTTTCTCTTTATTTCCTTTTCTTTCTTTCTCTTTATTTCCTTTTCTTTTTTTCCAGTTTGATTTTTTTTTTTCATTTTTTTTCTCTTTATTTCCTTTCTCTTTATCTCCTTCAAATGCTGCTCCCAGCGCACTTATACCCATTACTTCGTACCACAATTGCAAACGTGTTCCATAACTGGCAGCCCATCATTTAGCTTTGTCCGATGCATTATCCTCCCACCATATTGGGATGGGTGGTACAGGGTAATGAGATTCTAAGAAAACTTGCACGAAGTGATTGTTGTCAACACGAGCAATAGCAATTTCGCGGCGGTATTCGACTACCGCCTTTTAACTTAGCAGAATTTAAAATAACCATCACAATACCATATTTTAGACCAACGCTTCGCGCCCAAGCTAACATATCTTCTCTACTTTCAAAAATCTATATAAAAAAACAAAACGAATATGTATAAGTACAACATTAACAAGTCTTAACATAAATAACGAATATGCAAAACAATAACAGTAAAAACTAACCTGGTCGATGGTAAATTCGGGTGTATAATCGCGACTATTGTGGGAGATGATCTCCTCACTATGAACATCATTCTCAAATGATCAATTATCTAAAATTGAAAAGTTGTAGTCATCTATTGTTCCGCCCCGAATTTTTCGCTGCGGCGTTCCTAAAATTTTTTGTGTACACAGTCTGTGAGGAAAGCCTAAGTAACCATGCTACTAATCAAACTATTATTTCTTACATTTCAAAAATCCGTTCTTTCTTCCTTTGAGGGAAGTCCAAAACCACATATTTTTTCTTGGATTAATAAGTCGTTAATTTTCACCGAAAATCATTATTCTAAATTTTGTGGATTATGTTTGATATAGAAATAACCAGGAAAGTCCCAGGTCGGATGGTCGGACGAGTCCAGTTAGAATCACCATTCCTTCCTTAGTCGGCACAAAGCTAGACTTGTTGACAAACTTTCGAGGGTGTTAGCCTCGGGTTACTCCACAATCGTAAAGCATAGCGCCACATGGACGGACACCTTTGGAGTGGAAACCACTTATGCTTTAGACCAGTAATTTTAGTAGAATAAGTTTGCTAGCTATTTTTAGTACTTTAACTTAACATGCATCTTTAAACACAAAAAGAAAATATAACTAAAATTTTTACTAGAAAATATGATTAGAAATATTTTACCGTTCTTCTTAGCGGACAGTACGGCTACGGAAAAGAAAATCATGTTTATCCAACTCTTTTTTTTTCCTTTATAGATTAAAAAATATAGTTACAAAAATAAATGTTTCAATTTTCAATCCATTTGAACCGGTGTAAAGATGTTATTTTTCTGATCATTTCATCATAAATGGTTGTAATAAAATTTTGACTCCAAGGCCTTTCAATAGACACCCTAAGAGAGTCTTGAAACTAAATAATGAGTTTTAGGGTGTTTGTTGAAAGGCCGTAGAGCAAAAAATTCATTATGGCCATTTAAAATAAAATGATAAAAAAAATACGATTTTCGCTCCGGTTCAACTGAATTGAAAATTGAAGCACTTAATTTTTGAATTATATTTTTTAATATAGAAAAGGTGTATTTATAGAAATTAAATAAATAAGATAAAAATAATTAAATAAAAAAAAATTAAAAAGTGGGGATGTTTTAAGATGGGGGTGGGGGCCGGGTGTTTTGAGAGGATGGGGGAGGGGGGCCGGGGGTATTGAGGGAAAAGTGGTGTGGGGTGTCAAGGGGGGGGAAAGCAATTTGCTTTCAAATACTCCGTACTAACTTAACTCTTACCATAATTGTCCATGCCCTTTCAAACGCTACTTGAAATCATTCCCCACACACCCCCCCCCAATTTATGGCAATATTCAAACAATAATTGAACATGTCATTGAATACACTTCCAAAAATAATAATTACTTCTTTCCATATTTGGCAACATATAGGATATATGAAAGCTATTTCAATTCAATATGGTATCAGTTAAACTGTGTTAGCATAATTAAGCATTCCCCTGCCAACCCTACTTGAAGTTATTTCACTTTTTACATTTTTTGACAATGGGATATTAATACCTTCGAAACTTTGTACGCGGTTGTCAACCCTACTCGAATCGGTTAATTTTTCTCGTATTCGGAAATAAAATAAAATTCACACAATTCTTATCTGGCACCAGTTACTTCTCAATAATCCCTTTTGTCAATCTTATGGTATGAAATCCATGCCAAGTTGTGCTTATTTGGAAAAATGTTTACTCGGTGCATCACATAAAGTAACAGACGCGCGCCTTATGTATCGTGATGGAATTTCAGTAACTAGCAACAAATATTTTGTTTTTTTTTGGTGTAGTAAAATCCATTTTAGCCATGCAAATGATTCCCCTCCTATCAAAGCAAATAGTCTCATTTTTTGCGTACCTATTAGGAAACATACTTTAGAACTTTGGATTCATTACCAAATTTGAGCAATGTAGGTGTATATTTTATCAAATTATCAAGATAAAACATAAATATTAGGAGGACTACCTTTAGGTTTTGGTACTATATAAAGGGAGTCAGTTCTGTTCTCCAGTACCACTTTGCCGCTTATTCTGAAAGTGCATTATCAAAAAAAACAAAAACAAAATAACATTGATAATGGCTGAAGGTAAATCCTGGTTCATGTCTATTTCTCTTCTATTTTTTTTTTCTTTCATCCCCTCATCACTATTTCTTTCGAGAATTCGCATAAAATTTATTTTATCACAAGGTCAAATATAATGCAAAAGTGCATAGCTAGTAAGACATACACTGCAAAGTCATCAATTAGTTATTAGATTTGTTTGTATTAGTCGGATTTTTTAAACTACGATTTTTACACCTTAAAAAAGAAGTATACTTTAATATGGTGACTTATCGCTTTCTGAGTTTACTTCACCCATATGTTTGTCGAAATGTTTACTCTTTTCGAATCTTATGATCAAATTTAAATAATTACGCAATGATTGCGTATATATGTGTTTCGATAAGGTCTTGTCCCCCATTGAACGAAGATTATGGTTCTGCCTTTCCCTGCACAGAATTTTAGTTTATCTGTATATTCTTCAACTTTGCTATGTTTATCTGCTCCCATTGACAGCTAAGATAAAGTATGGAAGCAAAATGTTCAAGAAGATGCTCAATGAGCTCTGCAAAGAAGCAGCGGAGTTGTCCATCGACCACAATTGCAAGGTGGGGATTTTCGTGACCCCGAAGGAAATAGACGAAAAATCAACAATGTATGCTTTCGGCTCCCCCTCTGTGGAGTCTGTCATGGAGGAGATGAAGGCGAACGCGAAGGGGGAGAAAAGGAAACAGAAGAAGCTTATGGCCAAAATCAAAAAGAAGGCCAAATTCAATGCTGCTCCTGTTTGTGGTTGTAAGCTTGCCGGTGCGGGTGTTGCAGAAGATGCTAATGCTAAGCATGAGGGGAAATAAAATGTGGTGTAATTTGATGCATGAATTAATTCATGGTCATCATGCTCTAAATTAGTAAACACAAAAACAATTTCGGAAATACTATGGTGACTACAGTTTTACAGCAATAGTTATATTTGTTTTTCTATCAGCAACGAAAAGTTTTCATACCATTAATAAGAATGATAGAAAACAGAAACCCTACAGACTGTAGTGATACACCAGAGAGCATCATGCACAGACGGTAGTACTTCACCTTACAACAATAGTTTTTTTTTTTTGGTAATGCAGGGTGTCTTGCGCACGCCTGGACTAATCCCTATAGTCCCTCCCACAGCCGCTTCACACACTTACGCATAAGGATGAGATGGCATCAAGAGTTCTTGACAAAGAGAATCGAACCTGAGACCTTAGGATGAAGCAAATACCAAAGTTTCAAGCCAAAACCACTTAGCCAACCCCATGGGTTACAACAATAGTTATTGGTTGCTATAAAAGGCTGCCATAATTAGCTCTCTTCACAACACCAATATGAAACAATGGAGATGCTACAAATAGTGAAGGAAATGGGCAAAATAATAAAATCAAGGAGAACTGGAGAAGCTATGGCCAAAAGATCTTTCGGTCCTCCACCACCTATTGAAAATGAGACAACAAATAGTTTGTTTGTTTTTTTGAACGGTAAAAAATATTTTATTAATCTTTGAAATTGTTACAAAGATTAAAAGGATAAGGGATGATGGCATCAAATCCTAAGCTAAGCTAAGGACTATCATCTGCCCACCCGAGACCCAAAACCTAGGTTAGCAAGGAACCAACCCAGAGAAACACTCATTAAGGCAAAGCCCCATTACACACATTGGGCCAAACCCAGAAAACCCTATAGGTCTCAAACCCAGATCTATAACAAAACAGCTCAACACCTAAACAAGCCCAGCCTAACACCTAAGCAAAACCCTAACAATAAGCAATATTACATCCGCCGCCCGCCGCGGACCACCCAACCGCCACGGCTTCGAACCGACAAGCCCAACCGGGACAACAAATAGTTAAAAGAGCAAAAGATTAAAAGAAGGGAGAGAGTACCATACGGTAGCCAAATCTGTTGCAACAAATTAACACCTCTAATATTACTCTTGGGCATGATCGATCAGAAGTCTAAAAATGTAACAAATGGTACTGCAAATATCCTCTCTATCAGCATGGTGATAGTTTTTTCACTTTTTTGGTAATAGGGTAGATGAGGGGACGATACACTCCCATAGGCATGACCATGCATAGAGACTCCAAATCCGTGGCACACCCTGGTAGTCATGAGCAGACCTACATCGAGGCAAACAGGGTCACTTGATCCCACTCGTTTGGAATTCTCCACTATTTTTGGATGTTTTGATAATTTTGCCCCATGACATTATACTCTCATTCCTATATCTTGCTCCAAGTAGTATTGGAAAATTACAATCTTGCCTAACTTGTTTCACCCCGCGCCTTATCTTTTTTTTATTTTTTTTGGTCCCATATACTTTTTAACTCAAGTAATGTATATATCTTTTTTATTTTTTTTAGTAATCTTTAATTTGAATAGAAGTTAAAAGGATTGAAAGAATCAGAACATGACAGCATCACAACAAGAAGCACACCTTCCAATGGATTTCAACTAAGATGGCATCCATGATTACCGATAATCATATATATGCCATTAGGAACCAACCGTAATTTCCGAATACACAATTATTTTTGCTGTGAAAATTTGACCCCAGTGCCATAAAAACTTAGGTTTGCCCCTGCTGGTAGAAACCAAATAGCTATGGCTTTTATGGCCCACCAAGAGCTAGTGGGTCACAACCGAGCTTTGTAGGAGGGCAAAATTCAAGACTGCGTCGATCGACTTGAACCTTAAGCGAATTGGCCGCACAAACCACTAAGGGGCACAGCAACTCAAACATTGGACCTTTTGAATTCCCAAACCACTTGATGTAGGACAAAAATGGAGAGTTTTTGTATTTTATTTTTATTGTTTTGGAATAAGATTTTGGGTAGGAATATTTTCGTTTAGGTTAGAATTATTAACTTTCCGTATTCAGTTTGATTTTGATTTCTACCTTTATTAGGATTCTTGGTCTACAAGAATTAGGCTTTTATTTTAATTAATTAGGAAATATCTTTTATTTAATGCCGCTTGTTTTGGCATGTTTTAGAATTTCTTTTTCAGTAGGATTTCTAGGGTTAAAGTCTTATAAAAAGGACTGTAACCTATTCAATTATTAAACTTTTAAACTTTTTCATCAATAATATTCAGACTTTTGTCTTTCTTTCTTGGGCGCAAGATTTGCTCATTGCGACGAGTTGTTTATCTCGTCTGGACTAGTACGCTAACTAGTCTCTCGTGAATTCCGCTGCGTCACAAACCTGAAAAATATCATCTAAAGATGATGGAGGATAACCGAATACAGTTGCAGAATCGAAGCACTCAGTTAGCCGAGTTCCGTCAGGATACTCGCACTCAGTTCGCAGAGATCCGTGAGTTGTTGCAGGGATTGACTCTACAAAATCGCCAAAGGCCAGAAAGGGTTGAGAAGGATCGCGCGTTGGGATTTGCCCATCGCCAACCTCCTAACCAGAATAGGAACCGCGTTGAGGGATTTGCCCGCAACCAACCTATTCACCAAAACGTCTCCGAAGGATATTCTTATCATCAATCTGGAATGGAAGATGAATATGAAGGCGTCGATGGTTATAATGAATATGGGTCCATGCGGCGACGTTTGAAGTTCAATGAGCGTAATAGCATGAAACATGACTATTCAAATTTTGAGGTACAACAAAATATTCCTTATTTTGACGGTTACTGCCATGCCGAAAGTTTTATTTATTGGTTTCGCAACGTCGACAATTTTTTTGAGTTTTACACTGGTATTCCGGAAGAAAAGGAGGTCAAATATGTGGCGCGTAAATTATATGGCTACGCTTCCACATGGTGGGAGAAATTGCAAGCCAACCGAAGACGAGAATTTAAACAACCTATTAGGACGTGGCTCAGGATGAGAAAATTGATGAGCACGAGATTTCTTCAGACAAATCATGGAAAGATGTTGTATGAAGAGTATCGGAGGAAGTTTGAGTCAAAACAAATGTTCCAAGATAATTTTGATTTGCAATATAGCCATGTTACTGTTGATACAAATTGTTCAAGAAACAAGCCAATGAGTTTGATGACTCAGTTAAGCTCCGAAGGTCAAAACATGAGTAAAGTTCTTTCAAGTTCTAGTCAGTTGTTTCACAATGGATTTGGGGTTTCAAAACATGGAGACCAACTACAAGTTGATGAGGTAGAGGAGAATAAGTCTGATACAGAACTAAGAACCGAAGTCAGTCAAGAAAGGACTAGTGATGATGGAGATGGTAAAGATAATGGGGAAGCTTTAGAATTGAAGGAACATGAATTACCTATTGTTGATCTAGCATGTTCTGACCCTCATGACTATAAAACCGACTGCAGAGATGAAGTTCCACATATTTTATGGAAATTTGAGGGACCAGAACTAGTTAAAGGTCAAGACAATCTGCAATATCAACATAAAGCTCACTTTATCGATTTTCTTGGAGTGCAACAATTTGATTGGGTTCCCAGCATTCGTCTAGTACATCTTGTTAACAAATTGAAGCATGAAGAGAAAAGATCATTGCATGAATACTTTTCATTGAATGATTTTTGGAAGACAAGCGTTCCAAGCAAGTTTAAGTATTCTAAATATCTATTTCTTTGGAAGGGAAGGTGGCAAGTTTCTAATGAGAACTCGAGGGCGAGTTCTTTTGAAGAAAAGGAGACTGATGTAGGACAAAAATGGAGAGTTTTTGTATTTTATTTTTATTGTTTTGGAATAAGATTTTGGGTAGGAATATTTTCGTTTAGGTTAGAATTATTAACTTTCCGTATTCAGTTTGATTTTGATTTCTACCTTTATTAGGATTCTTGGTCTACAAGAATTAGGCTTTTATTTTAATTAATTAGGAAATATCTTTTATTTAATGCCGCTTGTTTTGGCATGTTTTAGAATTTCTTTTTCAGTAGGATTTCTAGGGTTAAAGTCTTATAAAAAGGACTGTAACCTATTCAATTATTAAACTTTTAAACTTTTTCATCAATAATATTCAGACTTTTGTCTTTCTTTCTTGGGCGCAAGATTTGCTCATTGCGACGAGTTGTTTATCTCGTCTGGACTAGTACGCTAACTAGTCTCTCGTGAATTCCGCTGCGTCACCACTTAACCGAGTAAGCCATGATGGATGGCTCAAATATGCAAGGGCCTAGCTGAAATCCAGACAATTATTTGCGCACGAGCTGGACGGCTTGAATGCTGCATTATAATCCTATAGTACGCTTCTGCACTACATGTGCAAAGTTCTCGGTTCTGCAATGGGAAATCCTGTATGGGTCGTTTTGGCACGGACGGCTCAGAACTCCTTTTGATCTGGACCGTTCATTAATCGGATTAAAATCTAAGCCGTCTATTGACAAGATGGACGGCCCCGAATCTACCCTATAGGGACTGTAGGGTGCCCCGCACTAGAACCGCCAATGGGCGGCCCGAATCTGCCCTATAAGGGCCGTAGGGCGCCCCGCACTAGAGGTGAAATCAATTGTGAAAAAGAACTGGTCCTATCCTGTTTCTAAAGATGGTCCTTTACGAATAGCCATGCCACTTTTTGAATTAAAAAATCAAGGACCTATGAGTATAAAAAAAAATTCCAATTTCTATGCACCAAATTCAATATTTTACTTTAATTAGGTACTACTAGGTAGCCCAATTAATCTGTTGCAACAAATGGTGGAGTATTGAAAATATCCACGCAAGTTCAGAAGTCAAAAAAAGGAACAAATGGTATTGAAAATATCCACGCTAAGCATGGTGGTAGGCTGGTAGCTTCTTTTTTTCTTTTTTTTTGGCAATAGGGTAGAGGAGGGGACGATACTCTCCCTGACCGTAGAGACTCCAGCAAGGGCAGTACCAGAAATATAACATGTCCTGAGCTAACCCACAATTTAATAGACTAAAAAACAGATTTACATTTAATATTGTCCGGCAAACCTGTACAAAAGTTGGTAAATGTAAAAAAAGGGAAAAAAACTGAAATGGTCCCTGTAGTTAAGTGTCTGTGTCAACTTAGTCCCTGTAGTTGTAATTCGCTCGATTTACACTCTGTACTTTCCATTTTGTTCCAATTTGGTCCAATTGCTAACTGCCGTTAGTCCGCCGTTAGTCCTTTTAATAGCAAAATCAAATGGGCCCCTTTTGGGGGGTTAAAACAGTAATTCTCTCATTCTTCTGTTGCCCTAATTTGTTTCCCGCTGGATTTGGACTTCTCATTTTGAAGCAGACGATTTTGAAGGCAGAAGAACATCCAACACCTTGGCTAACTTCAAGAGATGGAGGAACTAGATATGGCTTGCTGCAGAATCGACGGAAACATGCCAAAACATGGTGAGTTTTTCAACTAATAGACAATGGAAACATGCCAGGGCACTATTTTTTGTAACCACTTGGGCCGTTAAGTTAGGTTTATTGTAACCTAGTTGAGTGGTTTATTATGTCATACTATGTATTAGGTTATGACTTGTTAAATTTGAAACTGAGTTTATGTAATATTATGACTTTTGGACATGGTTCTTTATTATGTTGTGACTTTTAGATCTATATCATGTTGTGACTTTTGGACATGGTTCTATATGCATTTTCAGTACTATGCAGAAAAATAAGGCATCTTAGTATTTGTCCACAAGTTGAACAGGTAGACAATACCAGTGGTTATGTTGCCTCATGGCTGATCATGAAAATGTTGCCCGTTTGGCTAAATAAGCCAACTGGCTTTTTTTTTTGTCCTTATTCAAATTTTTTTCGTATTTGTTAGTTTTTCCTCAATTTTTTGGGATTATTGCATCGTCATAACGAGAGGAATCTAAAAAGTAAAAAATTATGATCAAAATCCAATTTTTTTTAACAAAGACGAAAAAATTGGCTTATTTTTGTCTTTATTCAAAAAAATTAGGTTTGATCCTAATTTTTTACTTTTTAGATTCCTCTTGTCATGACGATGCAATAATCTCCAAAAAACTAACAAATATGAATTTTTTTTGAATAAGAACAAAAAAAATAAGCCAGTTGGCTTATTTAGCCAAACGGGGCAAATTGGAGGGCAACTTTTTGCAAAAAACTATAACCAAATTTCTTCTCAGGTGCCTCCTTATCAATGGAGAATGGAAGAATGAGCTGTATTTTGGTTCAGAAGTATATTAGGGCAAGAGGGGAATGAGAGAATTACTGTTTTAACCCCCCAAAAAGGGGCCATTTGATTTTGCTGTTAAAAGGACTAACGGTGGACTAACGGCAGTTAGTAATTGGACCAAGTTGGAACAAAATGGAAAGTACAGAGTGTAAATCGAGCCAATTACAACTACAGGGATCAAGTTGACACAAACACTTAACTACAGGGACCGTTTCAGTTTTTTTCCCTAAAACAAAAATGAACAAAAGGAACATACAAAAAACGTACACTAATGAACAATAGAGGGTTTTCTAAAATTATTGTTGAAGGTGCCTCGTTGCAGGTAGTTCAGGTTTTGATTCAAGAAAAGTCTCTCTCGGATTGTAGCTCTATTCTTGCTGATTGTGTAGAGCTTTTACCTTTATTTTCATCTTGTTCATTTATTCATGTTAAGCATTCATGTCCCTCAATATCTCGCTAGTCTTGCCCGTGATGATATTCGGTCCTCAGACCGCTCTTCATCTTAATAAAATCATCGCTTCTTTCGTGAAAAATAAAATAAAAATTTACCTTATTGAAGTTGTGCACTACGTAGTTTTAGAGATTGGAAATAATTCATTTTCGAATCTAAACCACTTTGGAGCCATGATGGCCGGATGGCTCAAATCTGCTAGGGCCTAGATGAAATCCAGACAATTACTTGCACGTGAGCTGGACGGCTGGATGCCGCACTATAATCTTATATTTATAGTACGCCTCTGCACTACAGAGTTCCCGGTTTTGCAATGGGAAATCTTGTACGGTCCGTTTTGGCACGGACGGCTCGGATTCAATCTGAACTCTTATTGATCTGGACCGTCTATTAATAGAATTAAAATCCAAACCATTTATTGGCAAAATAGATAGCCCGAATCTGCCGTACAGGAACTGTAGGACACCTCGCCCTAGAGGTGAAATCAATTGTGAAAACAACTGGTCCTGGTCCTGGTCCTGGTCCTGTCCTCGTCTATTCTTTTTGTAGATGGCTACTGGCAAACTTTAAAATGCATCAGCTTTACACTCTTTTCTGTACTAGCCCATTCGGCCATTCCTAGTGTAGAGGGGGGGTTGGTTTAGAGAAAGTCTATTGTTACAGATTTTCTACATAGATTTTTGTGGGGTCCATTATGGGTTCCACACAAATAATTCAAACCGTTCACTAAATGTAAAACATTTTTTCAAGGGCCCTCGCAAAATTCAGATCAATCCGATACTTATAGGTGTTCAATCCAATCATCTAATTTTTCATTTAGATTTCAGGATATGAAAAGGTTAGATGATTGGATTGAACACTAATAAGTATCGGATTGAGCTGAATTTTTGCGAGAGCCCTTGAAAAAATGTTTTACATTTAGTGAACGGCTTGAATCATTTTTGTGGGACCCGTAGTGGGCCCTACAAAAAATCTATGTACAAAATCTGTACCATTTTTCTGTACCCGTAGACTTTCTGTTGGTTTTAGCTTCTTCTTTTTAGGTACAGCACAGCAGAAAGTACATTTAATGAGCTTGTTCATTTGGGGTACTCAAAACTCATAATTTTCAATAAATTTTCTCTATCTATCTTTCTTTATTCATTACGCTTTAAACCTCCCTCAAAATCCAAACCGAACAAGTCTGGTTTTGTTGTTTAATCACACTTTGTAGTATTATGATTAATTGAATGGTATTGAAAGTTTTCAAAGAAACATTGGGGTTTGCTCACCTTCGGCAGCCGAACTGTGGGGGTTACGGGATGGCCTCAGGTTAGCCATGGGCCAGAATTGGGATAATATCATTGTTGTTGTTACAGATGCAATAGCTGCTTTGAAATCCGTCCAAGATAAACAATTTGTGGGGGAGTGGTTTTTTTCCTTGAGCCTCCTGAACCCTCTTCTGACGCTTGGACCGTGTTGACCTTGTGAGACGACGACGTGTACCTGCAAACCGGAGGGGGGGTGTTCCTCCGGGTAGACGCTCCGACGATCTAGTCAGAATCGGAGGGAGGAAGAAGAAGAAGTCGAAGTAATAGTGAGAAGAATCTGTTTTTGGAAGAAGAATATCTAACCCCTTCCCAAAAAGGGGTAGCTTGCAATTTATAGGCAAAGGTTTGGAGTGCTGAGTAAGGTGGAGGTGTGCTGCGCGCGCGTTCCTACGTTCGGATGACGTCATATGTCAGAGGCACTCGATGGATATTTGACTTCAGGATTTGCAGACCCATGCTGACCCACGTGGGCCAGAGTCAGAGATGTCCCATCGGTTATCAGACATGCGTGCACGCATATCTCTGCCACTGTCAGCAGAAGCTCCCTAGACGTTCTACCGCCGCCGGATTCGGCCGAAGGAATAACCCGAACGGAGGATCGGCCGAGCGCAGGACTTGTTCGCCAGGCAATTCCTTCGAACAGGAAGGCTGCCCATCCGAGTGAACAGGACCTACGCCGAGCTGGGGTGTTGTGTTAACGTTCGGAGAGTCAGCTAACGCTCGGCGAATTCCCGCGAGGCCGACTAACCTTCGGCGAGTAGCAGGGCCGACGTGTCGCGTTTGACTTTTCTCACGCAGACGAACTGAGACAACTGGACCGTGGGCCCACAAGCTCAACCTGTTGACCCCTTTGGTCCTTCGGATATTTCGGCCCACTACAATAGCCCCTCAACTCCTGCTTTGCATGTTCCGAAGGAAGGAGGAGTTGACAATAGTGGCCGAACAAATAAGTATGCCAAACGAAGATGTTCCCTACGAGCCGAAGGATCATTGATTTCACTCTAAGCCGAAAGAAGAAGTATGCCGAACGATAGCTGTTCGCTTAACCCGAAGCAGACAAGCTCTGAACTCGCATTTAATGCTTCTGAAACCGCCAATTTCAAACTTGAAACGTGTCATTAATCCATTGGATAGCGAAACGGCGTTGTACAAAGTCCTCCACGTGTCAGTCATCGCGCGGAGCATCAATCTCCCGCTTCGATCTAACGGTTGAGGGCTCTGTGGCGTTTCAAATTTCTCTCTTGGTATAAAAGGGGTGGAAGGAGAGAGAATCACTTTTTCTCTCCTTCCATCAGACGTTTCAACCGCTCCTCGACTGCCCTCACCCAAATATCGCCTGGAATCTGAAGATCAACATCACGAATCACAGATTTCCCTTGATATTCAGGTATGTTTTACTTCTCTCGATGTTTTCTCGCATTTTCAGTCGCTTTCATGCACATTTCGACCATAAAAGTAGGTTTTTCCCTCCGTTCCGTCTGTCACCGTTTCTACACGCTGTAGAACAAGTTGAACATGTTCATGTGTTCTTCCGAGCCCATGCACATGTTCGACCCGTGTTCTTCCGAACACAAATCAAATCCGAAGAACAAGTAACAAGCAAATCAACTCCGAAGTACCGAACAGATAGTCATTCAAACTGGCATCCGAAGCATAAGTTCGCTCGGAATCCTCCTAACGACACATAGTCGTTCGGGGTTGACACGTTTGTTCGATCAACATAGGGCACTGAAATTAGGCACCTTTAGGAGCAACGACTGATTAGCACCTAAGATTGTTAGATCGTGGTGCTAAAAGATCTCTCGCTCGTGGCTTTCTTTATCTATTTTTGTCCTTTTTGTTGTTATTTTGCTCGTAAGGTAGTTCGTTTCATGTTTCAGGCGAAAGGCCCTTAAAAGGCGTATTTTGTTGTCAAGCCGCTCCCCAAGTGAATTCAAGCAGTCGTGCCCGATGGAACCTGTGCTAAAGTGACCCAAGAGTGGAGGCGTGAGCCGTCGGGTGCCAAATCCATAAGCTAGCCTGGGGTGCCGAAGGAAACAAACCCGTATCGATACGGCTTATAAGCGTATCGATACCAATTTGTCTTGTGGGGAAGCAGAGGATCCCGTATCGATACGGATTTAAGGCGTATCGATACGCGTTTGCCACGTGGAGAATGGCCTTTTGAGGAAGTTATCCCGTATCGATACTTTGCTTATTTCGTATCGATACGGAGGCTTGTCGGTCAGATATTTGTAACCTTTTTGGCTTTCCACTTGCCTTTTTAGGCAACCTTTTTGGATATTTTAAGAAAGAGACCCATTTGTGTATAAATAGGGGGGTCTCTTCTCTCTCTTCTAAGCTAGCTCATTGCTTTTTATGTTTTTCCTCCATTAATGGAGTTCTAAGCTTTCTAGTCAATTTTCTCCTCAACTCAAGTAAGTAATTGTCGTACGATCTTTTCTCGTTTATTAATGTTGTAGCCCCGGTTAAGATCCTTTATAAAATCAAGGTTGTTTTCGATTCTTTCGGTTAATCATGTTTTCCATTTCTAGCAAGCTTTCTATTACTTTCGTTATGCGTGAGTAGACGCATAGGCTTGGCCGTGGGACGAATATCGTCTCGCGACTTTTGTTTATCTTGCTTTTCTCAACTTAAGACTCGAAGTTTAGTATGAAAAATAAGAAGGGTTCGCCTTTATGTAACAAAACTAGTCGATGTTAATCTCCGGTGATCATATGCTCGCTCATATGGTTCCGTGAGCGATGTCTCGGCTTGTGTTTGCCAAAAGAATTAATGAGCTCACTTGTTTTCCATATTTCATTTCTAGTCATTCAATGATTTCAAAGTTAAATCTTCCGGTTGATAGCCTAAGCCGTGCGATTCAACCGAGTTTTCGTTGAGAATGGTTCGATAGCCTAAGTTGTGGGCGATAGTAGTTCCCTTGCCATGCCGCTTGTTTAATCTAGTTAAAACCAAGTTTCTAGTCTTTTCAACTCCGTTCAAAGCAAAAAACGATAGTTGGCCGTCTTAACGCCGGGAACACTTGCATCCACAAATCCTAATTAGCTATAGAGATTCTCTCTGTGGGAACGATCCCGGACTTTCCGGTATTTATGCTGACAACGACCTAGCCCTACGCTCGGGGTTTTCAACCTTATTGGAAGGCAAGGTTGGGTCGAAGCATCGACCTCGCCCTTCGCTAACGGTCTTATCCCATGCACTTTGTTTTAGGTATGGAGTCGCCGTCAACTTCCTCGGGAGAATCTTACCGTTCGACCGATTCTAAGGCTTCAGGCTTCGGCGAGATGGACCCCCGAATAGCCGAAGTGATTAGAGCCGAGGCTCGGAAGTACCGCGTGGGATCCGGATCCACATACGCCGGAATCGAGGGGATCGATTTCCCCTCGAACGTGGCGCCTCTTCGGTCGATGGCCCCTGATATCGTCGAGATTGACGATGACAATTCTTCGGAGAAAGCCGAAGAAGACCAAGATGACGAAGAGGAATTAGAAGAGAAGGCAGCGGACGGGGACGAGAGAGACCAATCCGAGAGAGGAACACCTGCCGCTTCATCTAGTCGGCCGGAAGGAGAAGTTGCTGCCCTCGGCGAATCATCCTCTGCCGTTCCGAAGAAGAAGGTCAAGAGGAAGATCATTCCCTTGGACCCAGACTTGATCCCCGACCAAAGGGGAAAGGATCCCTGCCCTTACTGGGATTGTTTCCACGATCAGGATCTCTTTCGACGAACCTACAAAATCCCAAACGACGTCGTGATTACTCCCGTCGAAGGGCCCCGAATCTTGTTCAGTGACGAACACGTCACGGTTCCCCTTATGGCAATCACCGAGGGAGGACTTCGGTTCCCGATGCATAAGATCTTGAGACAGATCTTGCATCGATTTAGCCTTACGCCGTGCCAACTGAGCGTGAACTCCTATCGCATCATTCACTCGGTGATTAAGCTCGCCGAGGTGAAGATGTTCAACCTGGAGTTCTACCATCTCTTCGAGAATTATATGATGTCGAGGAACGTCAGACGTTCTCGATACTTTTTGTGCTCTCGGAGAAACATGAAAAAGATCATTCCCGAGGGAATGTACGATTCGGAGAAGTGGGCTTCGGACTACGTCGAGGTCCGAGGCAACTTCCAATACCCTCCCCAAGAGTATGGGCAATTTGAGATTGCAACCCACAGGGGGGATCCTTGTAAGCATCTTGTACTTTTTGATTTGCTTTGTTCCTCCTTGTAGTGTTTTCCATTGTTTTTTCCAACTTGCAACTGACATTCTCAATTTGTTGGACTCTTTAACCTCGGCAGATACATCGAAGCTCAACAAAGTCCTGTTAGGGCTAGCGAGGGGGTGCGGGCTTGCAGCGAGCCTCTTGACAATTCCGAGTGCAGAGAGAGACGCTCCCACCATCCTTCAGTACGACCCATCTTACGGAGGAAGAATCCGAAGAAAGGTGGTGGAGAAAGAGGAAGCGGAGGTGCTCCCTGAAGAACTACAGCCGAGCAAAGAAAAGCCGCACCGAGGGAAGATAAGACTGCCGACCGAGGACGAACCCTTCACCGAGGACGAAACGATGCCTCCCCGAAGCATGAAGGCCGTGTTACAGAAGAGGTTGGATGACGAGGCGAGGGAGTTGGCCGAGAAGAAGGGAGGTGCCCCTGGGGCTTCAGGCTCGGTACCGGGCAAGATTAGCACCGTTCCTCAAGCACAGAAGCGGCCCCCTTCCATCACCCCCTCATCCGAGGTTGCTCCTCCGGCGAAGAGGACAAAGTCTCATGCCACCAAGTCATCTGGGGTTGGCCTTCCGAGGGTAGAAGATAAGGAGAAGAATAAGGCCCACGAGGGTGAAACGAGGGCTTTCTCGGATGCTGATATCCCGTGGGCCCCGAGCTTCGTCACTCCAGGCAAGAAGCAGATTCTCAAGTCTGACAGCCTTCAGGAGGATCCCTCCCTTACTTTCATGCTGCACTCGGGGCTTATGCTCCCGAAGGACATCGTTGTTCCCCTATCACTGAAGACGGCATTGAGTGATTACTATTTCCATGTTGGGAGGGTAAGTTGAAATTTCCATTATTTCTTTCCTCTGTACACTTATTGTTTCTGCATCTTGAACAATTTACATTTTCTTCATTCTCAGGCGACACAATCAATCATGAGTGCCCAGCTGCACCTCTCCGAACATGACAAGCAGACAAAACTGCTGAAGCAAAAGGTGGAGTTCGGCCAGCTGACGCTGGACGAGTATAAGAAGACCGTGGAGCATTCGGAGGGTGTCCGCCGAGCCCAGGAGGTCCAAATAAAAACTCTCAACGAACTGGTCAAGGGCCACCAGGATGCTGCCGAGCACACGAGGGCCGAAGGGAGAGCTGAGGGCCTCGAGGAGGGACGAGCCCTGGGTAGGAAGGAGGTGGAAGAGGAGATGCAGAAGCTGCTCCAGGAGCAGTTCGACAAGGGGTACTACCAGGCTGAGGAAGACGCTGCGGACCAGATCATGGTCCTTCGGACTGAAATGAGGGAGGCGCAGCACCGAGTAAGCTTCAAGCTCGGATTTAACACTGGTTTTGACGAAGCTGGTGTTGAAGCTGATGATGAGCGCCGAAACCTCATCGAATTTCCTCCTCTCCTAGCCGAAGAAGATGTGGCCGAAGATCCCATCGTTGACGAAGCTATAACCAGTCCGTCCGAACACGAGACTGTTGCAACTCCGGCCCCGGACTCTACTGATATTCCCCCAGTCACCCCTACTCCCGAAGGATAAGACTTGTCAATTTTTTTTCCATTTTTGTTTTTAGTAAATTTCACTTGGAACGGTCGGCACCGAACAATTGGTTTTAGCCGAACCGCATGTAATTAACACAGGTTGAGGGTGGCCAAGAACGATTTACCATGGCCACTCCTCGGTAAGGTTGTCCAGGGACGGCACCGAACGATGCATCACTTGCCATGCCCTGGTAACAATGCTTTGAAATTTGTCTTTGGTGCTCGGTGGAAGCGTTTTTGTTATGCAACAATTTATTTTTCCAGTTTCCAAGTATTTTTGTTCGGTTTATATGCCTTTAGCATTTTACAATGTCTTTCTTCAAATGCCCACAAACGCGTACAAGTACAGTTGCTCGTCCAACCCGAATGTGTTTAAGAGGTCCGAACGATAGAAGCCTCTTTAACGCATAAATAAGTACCTTCGGGGGTCCGAACGATGGATGCCACCCGATCAAACGAAGTACTTTCCTTGGGGGTCCGAACGATGGAAGCCACCCATAGTATGTTTACCCATAGGAGCCCCCCTGTCTTAGTGTATTACCAAAGTGGGGGAAAACACTAAGGCAGGAAAGTGGGTAAACCAAGGAGCACAAGTGCCAAGCCCCTACGAGGGAGAACCGAGGCTAAGAGGATTTCGCCCAAATCATGTATCCGAACGATCGTAGGGTAGAAGTGCCACTTTCCGAAGGTTATGGGCGGGATAGTATACCCAGTTAACCGAGCGTGTAACCCGAATAAACAATTATACAGGAACTGGGAATTTCTATTAATAAAGGCGCCCGAGGGCTTACATTCCGAAGAGAGATAAAACGAACCAAAAAGTCAAAAAACAAGGGGGAGACCCACCGAAGCTACCCATGGAACTTCCGAAGTTTTTGGGCGTTCCAGTGGTTTGCAATCGGTGTTCCATCCATTTCGGCCAGCTTGTAGACGCCGTGACCAATCTTTTGAACCACTCGGTAGGGGCCCTCGTAAGGGTCCTTGAATTTTGTCAACTTTTTCGCTTCGACTACCATCCGAAGGACCAGATCTCCAACGTTAAACGGCCGAGCCCAAACATTTTTGTTATATCCCCGAGCGACCTCTTGCTGGTAAGCAGCGTGCCGAAGATTGGCGTTATCACGAAGCTCCTCAGCAAAATCCAGCTCCGCACTAACCAAAGCGTTGTTATCCACCGGATTGAAATTCTCAGACCGAACGGTAGGGATAAGTGTGGAGAGGGGTAAGACTGCCTCCATACCATACACCATGGAGAAAGGTGTTCAGCCAGTGGAACGCCGAGGTGTAGTTCGGTAGCTCCATAAAACTTGTGGAAGCTCGTCAACCCACTTACCGAGCTTGAGATCCAAACGACGTTTCAGCCCCCGAGTGATAGCCTTGTTAGATGCTTCGGCCTGGCCGTTTCCCTGGGGATAAGCAACGGACGAAGTATGAATGGTAATGTGATGTTCTTGGTAGAAACTTTGGATCGCCGAAGCTACGAACTGAGAACCGTTGTCTGAAAGAATAGCATATGGGACACCGAACCTGGAGATGATGTTCTTCCAAATGAAACGTTCGACATCCCCGGCTGTAGTTTTTACTAATGGAGAGGCTTCGACCCACTTCGTGAAGAGGTTGGTGGCAGTGAGCAGATACTCAAATCCCCCGAGCGCCTTCGGCAGCTTTCCCACTATATCGAACCCCCAGACAGCGAACGGCCAAGGACTAGTGATCATCATAAGAGGAAAGGCTGGCTGGTGGGGAATGGAAGCATGCTTCTGACAACGAACGCAGCGTTTCACGTATTCCTCGGATTGTTTAACCATCTTAGGCCACCAGTAGCCCTGTGTCAACGCCCGCTGTGCCATCGTTCGGCCACCCGAGTGACCTCCACAACTCCCCGAGTGAAGCTCAACAAAAATGCTCTGAACTTGGTCTTCATGCACGACGCGCAAATCCGGACCAGTGAATGTTCGGCGGTATAGATTTCCATTTGGATCAAGGAAGTAGTTAGCTGCTCGGCAGCGAATCTTGTGAGCCTCTTTCTTGTTTTCGGGGAGGGTTTGATGCTTCAGATAGGCGACGATGGGATCCAACAGACTTGGACCGAAGGTGATAGCGTTAACCGAGCAAGAAGCAGGTTCGAAGCTCGGTGAATCGATCTCATCAAAAATAATTGTGCGGCCGCCTGAAGTTCGGTAAACCGAGGCGAGACCAGCTAGAGCGTCTGCATGTGCGTTATGTTCCCGTGCAATCCATTCTATCTCGACGCGTCCAAACTGTTTCAGCAGAGAGAGGACATAACTGACGTAGGCGTTCATCCGTTCATCCTTGGCCTGGTAATCGTCGTTAAGGTGGCCCACAATTAGTCTGGAATCACAGAACACGTGGACCGAGTCGGCTTCCATCCGAAGAGCAAGCTTTAGCCCAGCGATGAGAGCCTCGTACTCGGCTTCGTTATTCGTGGCAGGGTAACCGATGGTGACCGAGCTCTCGTGGACTGTCCCTGCCGGAGAAACGAGAACAATACCAGCCCCAGCCCCATTGATGTTCGAGGCTCCGTCAACTGTCATCCTCCAGGCGTCTCCAGAGAACAACTTCCACTCCTTCCTCGGTCTCTTCGTTCCCAAGGTGAACCGAGCCCGAAGCGATTCGGGGGGTGGGTTGCTCCATTCTACAAATTCCTCTTCTTTAGCAATCCGAGCCTCCTCAGCGGCAGCCGCTAGAGCGTTTTCTTCGTCTTTCAGTCCAGGCATTAGCTCGGCAAAAAAGTCAGCCAGAGCTTGGCCCTTGATTGCTATCCTTGGTTCGAACTGAATGTCGTAATTGGCAAGGTCTTGAGAGAATTTCAGGATCCTGCTGGAGGAGGTGGTTTTCCGAAGGACGGCCTTGAGAGGAAACTCAGTGAGGACCACGATCCTATGGCATTAGGAGTAGGGCATAAGGCTCGTTTTGGCTGAAACGAGCGCTAGAGCCAACTTCTCCATAGGCAGATACCTTGTCTGAGAGTCCGTCATCGTCTTGCTCGTAAAGAAAATCGGCAAGTGTTCCATTCCTTCTTTCCGAACGAGCACAGCACTCGTCGCATGATCCGAGACAGCAAGGTATAGATACAAGTCTTCGTCGGGCTCGGGAGTGACGAGGAGCGGAGCGAGGGAAAGATAATCCTTTAAGGACTGCAAAGCCTGCTCACACTCCTCAGTCCACTCAAACCTACGCCGACTGGTCTTGATGGCTTGAAAGAAGGGCCTGCAGAGATCACTTGAACGTCGAATGAATCGGTTTAGTGCTGTAATCATCCCTGTCAATCGTTGAACCTCTTTGATCGTAGTTGGAGCTCGGAGATTTTGCACGGCGGTAAGCTGGGTTGGATCAGCTTCTATCCCTCGGCGGCTAACCATGTACCCGAGGAATTTGCCCGAGCCTACGCCGAACGCACATTTCTCAGCGTTGAGGCGAAGGCGATATTCCTTGAGGATATCAAAGATCTCTCCTAGATCCCGAAGATGATCGACGCCGAGCTTACTTTTGCACACCATGTCATCAATGTATGCTTCCAGAGTCTTGCCAAGCTTGGCGAGGAACATATTAGTGATTGTTCGTTGGAAGGTTGCCCCGGCGTTCTTCAATCCGAAGGGAACGACGTTATAGCAAAACGTCCCTCGGGGAGAGATGAACGCCGTTTTCTCTTGATCACCTTTGGCAAGGGCAATCTGATGATAGCCCCGGTATGCATCCATGAAGCTCAAACGCTCGTACCCGGCCGTTGCATCCACCATTTGCTCTATCCGAGGAAGAGGAAACCGATCCATTGGGCAGGCGTCGTTGAGGTTGGTGTAATCGTCGCAGACCCTGAGCTTTCCGTTCTTCTTCGGAACAACGACTGGGTTAGCGAGCCAGGTCGGGTATAACACCTCCCGAATGGCTCCAGCTTCCAGCAGTTGATCCACTTCGGCCATGACCGCTTCCACATGCGAGGCAGCCGAGCGGCGAACCTTCTGAACCACGGGGCTTCTGTTCGGATCCACATTAAGTGAGTGAGAAGCGAAGGATGGGTCCACCCCAGGCATCTCCTGAGGAGTCCAAGCAAATACTTCCATGTTTGCCTTCAAGAAATTGAACATCTCCATACGCTCGGACTCACTCAAGGAACTGCCGACGAGAAAGTACCTTCCCCCATCCTCGGTTATCGGCATCCTTATGAGTTCTTCGGCTGACCTTTCCTCGGCGGGTAGCCCCACTTCCTCGGGCTCGGGGACGTCAGCCCTTTCAACACATTGTACTTCCAGGAAGCTCCGTTCGTTAGTCACTGTACTGACGTAACACTTCTTGGACTGGATCTGGTCTCCCCGAAGGCTCTCCTGCCTTCCATTCCAACCGATAAATTTCATAACCTGGTGGAGGGTAGAGGTGACCACCTTCATTCCGTGTAGCCAGGTTCGACCGAGGATGACGTTGTAGGGGCTAGGAGAGCTCACCACCACAAATTCGACATCAATCACTCGGGAGCCGGCTCGCACAGGAAGAGTGATCAGCCCCTGAGGCCACACAGGTGCTCCAGTGAAGCTAACGAGGGGTGTGCTTGCTGTCCGAAGCTGGTTCGGGCTGAGGCCGAGGCTCTTGAAAGTAGAATAGAACATAACCTCTACCGAGCTCCCTTGGTCCACCAATACTCGTTGAACTCTGGAGGAGCCGACCGTTACCGAGACAACAAGAGCGTCGGTGTGCGGCATTTGAACCCCTTGCAAATCTTCGGAAATGAAAGTTAGTGGGCCATCAAGGCTAGGATCGACCCACTTTCTCTTCGGGGATATTCCCACGTTGCAAACGGCTAAGGCAGCAACGGCTTTGTCAATTTCAGAATGTAGCTCGGCCGCTCTTCCCTCGGATACAATGCCTTGAATGACTCCCACAAGATTTCCCGCCAGAAGAGGCGGGGCAGTGGATTTCGCCGAAGGTCGATCCACTGATTGAGGTGCCCTTCCGCCGCAAGCTCCTCAAGATGGCGTTTGAATGGTTGGCACTGGGTGGTGTAATGGCCACGCTCCTTGTGGTACGAACACATCCCAGCGCCACTGCCGGCTATTCCTAATGGCCCCGTCGGCCAAACGAAGAACGGCTTCTCCCCAATGATACTCAGCAACTTGTAGATCGGTTCGGTAAACGCAGTTCGCTCGGCCACATACTCGTCTGGCCTTGGCTCCTTCCTCGTCTGCTGCCATTGAGGCTGTTGCTGCGGGTGATGGGGAGGTTTGTTCCGATTACTCGGTTTGCTTGACCCAGCGCCATTTTGACCCGATTGCCCCTGCCGAACGTTGGCCACTTGCTTCTTTGCAGCTATTGTCTTCGATGTTTCTGTTCCCTTCGACGCGTTACGTTCGGCCACCGCCTCTTCATGCACACAATCTTTCTTGATAATCAACATAAGCTCCCCCATTGTCTTCGGCGGGTTTCAAGACAAATCCCTGAACATTGCCGAGGCTAGATCCAATCCGTTCATAAATGACTCGGCCGCCACGCTCTGATCACAATCGGGAATGAGGTTGTACACTTCCCAATACCGCTCGGTGTTTAACCGAAGGGTTTCGCCTGGCGCCTGTGGGCACACGCCCCAAAAATCTCGTGTTTTAGTGCATGAAATTCCGGGTGCGCCCTTATCTTGCGGAAAGCGCGGCGAAGTGCTTCGCAGATCAGAGAGTCGCCACTCGGGTTTTGCGGTTAGTACCCAAGAAACCGTCTTTTTGAAAACGTTTGGACCACGTTTGTTTGATTTTGAAAAAGGCTTGTAGACTGGACCGTCGTCACCTTCGATCTTGAGGTTCGGGAGCCAGATTACGAGAGGGGAAGGGTTTTATGGCACCCCCCTCGCCCAGTCCGGAGACCGGTCTCTACTCAGGCATTTTATGAAACATTTGCATTTCTCTCTTTATTTGATCATTCTTTTAACCAGTTAGGGCGGGGGAACAGTTAATGGGGATTAAAACTGTAAACAAGTTACATTTATATACAAGATCGGTGGCAAAATGTTTATGGATGTATGATGTTTGATCTAAGCAAATAAAATAGATTGAGAACAAGCTTTTGTGGACATTTTAAGCAGACTAGAACACACTGGCAATGAAATATTGCACACAGGATCAAACCTGCATACACTGGCCGGGCCACTGCATGCAGTCATGACGTGCGTGCGCCACCCCACGACTGGCGTGCGCCGGTAGACTTAAGCTCACAGCTTCTGCTCTCAACCCTCTGGGCTCTGGAAAAGACCAGTGCACACCCAGGACAAACCACGCAATTTATGTAAATTACTAAGCTATTACAAACAGATTAAAGGGCTGAAAAGCCACTAAATAGACAGAAAACCCCT
Organism: Rhododendron griersonianum; assembly: GCA_018127125.1. NCBI lineage: Eukaryota > Viridiplantae > Streptophyta > Magnoliopsida > Ericales > Ericaceae > Rhododendron > Rhododendron griersonianum. The sequence goes on from CM030797.1 coordinate 42,427,596, forward strand.
TAAACAGTGAGGGGAGGATGATCAGAGGCCTGGATGGAAGATCCATGCAAGGGCCAAGTCACTGGGACAAAGATAACAAGCGCACGCCCCTAAGGAAAGGCCGCACGCCAGTTCTCTCTTGACACCAATGCTTTGGCTTTGCACATTCTGGGCTCTGGAATAGGACCAGAGGGACCCAGAAGGCCAAACTAAGCAATAAATATGGATAGAAAAGAAAACAGTTCTAAATACAGAAAGCTGTAAACTGGTTTTAACATGCAGCAAGGTGATCAAAGCTTAAATAATGCAAGAAAACAATGATCCATGATCCCCACGCCAGTTTTGCACATACTACCAAGACTGGCGTACGGCACTCGTGACTGGCGTGCGCCACTGATCATTGTGCACGGTTTTTGAAACCTTGCCAGCTTTAGGGCCAGGACTGGTATAGATTACCAGCCCACCCTCAGGGGTCAGAACAGAAAGCAGGAGCAAGAGGTATTATACCTTTGCTTGTGAGTTTTGAAAGAGAGCTTGAGCTTTGAGCTTGAAGATGATGATGGATGTGGATGTAGTGAAGGTTATGGACTATGGAGAGTATGTTCTTCACTTACTCTTTCTATGAGGAAGAAAGGAAGCAAAGAACAATGAAGGAGAAGAAGACAAAGGATGGCTTGGCTTTATGAAGCTACCCCTTTCTTAATGGTGCTAACCCCCTTCAAATGAATGCAAAGGGGGGTATTTATGGAGGAGGGAGAGGCTGATCAGCCTGCCCTTAGGGGCTGTTTGGATGGCCAAACATTGGAGGAAGCTCCCATGCATTTAATGCATGGGACTTGGCTTGATGGAAGGCGTAGGAGAGAGAAGGGAACAGTTTCTGGCCGAAGTAATGATCAGGGGGCCGCCAGCTGACGTCAGGCGGCTACAGAAGCTCCCGCCCAGCTGGCTGAAAAGGTTGATTTGACTAGTGCGCCACATGTTGAGTGGCGTGCGCCAGAGAGTGGTAGTGACTGACACGTGGCAGTGGTTCCTGCGCACGCTAGTCCACCACCGGCGTACTCCAGAAGGGTTTTGTTGAGGCCATTTGGTTCTGGTTTGAGGGTTCGACAAGGGTTTGAAATGGGTTTGGACGAGGTTCGGGACGCTCAAAGCTCAAACTCATCAACCAACTCGGTATGTTCTCGACCTTAATCATCATTGGGGAATCAAAAGACCGTAAATAAACTATTCTGGAAAGTCCAAAATAGGGTGTCTACAGCGCCCTCTTCATATTCACCAGCATTGAGAGTGTCTTCGGCTGGATGTTGCTTGTCACGAACCGCTTGGTGAATTCCAACTCCAGCTCGTTGAAGCATTTAATGGACTTCGGCTTGAGTTGGTTATACCACAACATTATAGGCTCGCTTAATGTAAGAGGGAAAATCTTACACATAAGCGCGTCGGAGAAGTTGTGGAGGCTCATCGTTTGTCGGAATCGGCAGACGAACGCGACTGCGTCCTCCTTGGCCTCGTAACGCTTGAGCTTCGGCAGGACAAAACGATCCGGAGGTCGCTCTTGCTGTATGGCGTCGGTGAAGGGAGAGGCCTTGGCCTTACCGAGCTTGGAGTTATCTACGACCTCCGGGACGCTCGGAACAACGGTCAGTGGAGCTTCGAGGCGGTTGGTTCGGTCATCCCGAGGTTCCCTGCGGTGGTGTCGCGGCCGCCTACTCTCCGCTCGCTGCCGGTGCCTAACGCCTTCCGAATGTTCCAGTTGCTCGATTCTAGGATCCTCAAGACGAGCTCGCCGAGGATCGAAATCCTCGTTGACCGGTCGGTATATCGTAGGCACTCCTGTAAATTGGTCGTACAGTACAATGGTGTCATCTTGCCCTCGTTGTTCCCCACTTCGCGCTCAGCGGTGGCTGGACGAGCCAGCCGGGCGTTGCCCTCCCGGGTAGCGATCCGTGTGTGATATCGATTGCTCGGTACGCTCAGGGCGTTCATTGGTCCGAGCGTGCCGAGGCGGCTCATTGAGATCCAAGGGCCTTTTCACATCCGCGCGCTCCTGATATCGTCGGGAATCATTGTTAATTCTCCCAGAAGCTTCCATTCTGCGCGTCCCTGCTGTAGAGCTAGTCGCCGAAGAGCGAGTGCTCTCGTCGCGAACGATACTTTCCAACCGCGGGAGAAAGGCCGTGGGTTGGATCCTGGAAGCAGGTTCGAGCCGATCAAAAACAGTACGACGCTCGAACGGGGCACCTTCGGATGTGTGTGCCTGTCGAGATTTCCTACTTTGCTTGCGAGTTCTCTTCGGTCGACTTGGTTCGGCAGGGTGGCCATGCACAGGAGTCGTGGCCACGCCTCCGTCCCGCTCTTCAAGCCGTTGTTGGAGGAGTGCAATCACCGCAGCCTGACGCTTTTGCTCCGCCAAAGCTGCCTCAAGCTCGGTTGGAGGGTAAGAGAGTTATCGTGCGACTGGCAAGGTAGTTCTCGCGGCTTGGCTGGGATCAGCGTTTATGGAACCGAACCCAGATAAACCGATGGTGAAGTTTTCCGGACCCGGAGGGGGAAGACGTTGTGCCATTACTAGAACGGATGGCGGAGCACGGCGGAGAAGAGAGGAGGAGGCCTGGGATGGACCACGGCCCACGTTGTTTTGCCAGGAAAAATCTGTTCTTCCCCAGCGGAGTCGCCAATTGTGGGGGTGTGGTTTTTTTCCTTGAGCCTCCTGAACCCTCTTCTGACGCTTGGACCATGTTGACCTTGTGAGACGACGACGTGTACCTGCAAACCGGAGGGGGGGTGTTCCTCCGGGTAGACGCTCCGACGATCTAGTCAGAATCGGAGGGAGGAAGAAGAAGAAGTCGAAGTAATAGTGAGAAGAATCTGTTTTTGGAAGAAGAATATCTAACCCCTTCCCAAAAAAGGGTAGCTTGCTATTTATAGGCAAAGGTTTGGAGTGCTGAGTAAGGTGGAGGTGTGCTGCACGCGCGTTCCTACGCTCGGATGACGTCATATGTCAGAGGCACTCGATGGATATTTGACTTCAGGATTTGCAGACCCATGCTGACCCACGTGGGCCAGAGTCAGAGATGTCCCATCGGTTATCAGACATGCGTGCACGCATATCTCTGCCACTGTCAGCAGAAGCTCCCTAGACGTTCTACCGCCGCCGGATTCGGCCGAAGGAATAACCCGAACGGAGGATCGGCCGAGCGCAGGACTTGTTCGCCAGGCAATTCCTTCGAACAGGAAGGCTGCCCATCCGAGTGAACAGGACCTACGCCGAGCTGGGGTGTTGTGTTAACGTTCGGAGAGTCAGCTAACGCTCGGCGAATTCCCGCGAGGCCGACTAACCTTCGGCGAGTAGCAGGGCCGACGTGTCGCGTTTGACTTTTCTCACGCAGACGAACTGAGACAACTGGACCGTGGGCCCACAAGCTCAACCTGTTGACCCCTTTGGTCCTTCGGATATTTCGGCCCACTACACAATTGTCGAGAGCTCTTCCTTTGAGTGCTCTAATACTTGATTGCAGGTACCTTTTGGAAGGCTTACCGATGGCGAGGATCAAGCATGATCACCGGGAAGCTAATATGTGCGCCGACATCCTAGCGAAGGATGCTCTTAGTCATCTGATCGGTTTTAGTTCTTTTTCATTTACCGATGGCAAGGATCAAGCATGATCACCGGGAAGCTAATATGTGCGCCAACATCCTGGCGAAGGATGCTCTTAGTTCTTTTTCATTTGTTCCGTCTGTATTGTCTTTTAAATTTCATGAAGACTTTATAGGGGTTAAATACCCTGACTTATTCGTATTTCCTAATGTATGCTAGTAGCTTTCTTATCCAAAAAAAAATTTGATTTACTATTATATATATAATAGTAGTAGAGCTATATCCGAAACAGCACCCGGTATATTTGACCGTTACCGATACGTATCATACCAGAAGAAAAATCGGTACCCAATCCAGTACGGTATTCAGAGGATTCAAAACCTTGATAATACCGACTTTTTATTGAACTTAAACGACCTTATCACAATTGAGCATGCCATAACTCTCATTACCAAAATCAAACGGCCTCACTCCTCATAACTAAACGGCATTACCATAATTGAGTGATGTAGAACACATGGAGGCTCAATTTCATGAGCAATTGGACCGGTCGAAGTCCCGGAAGCCCAAACGTTGCTTAATTGCCAACTACCTGATTTGGCAAATTTCGGACAAGCTCGGATCGGGCCTAAACTTTGTGGACTGACTTATTTTCGCACTGTGGTCAATACTCACCATCCTAAGTCATGACTGATAGTGTTTTTCGGCCTACTTCCTTGATTTAGGCCTTCAATTTGATAATTTTGCGGTTTTAGAAAAGTTTTTGTTCGCTAATAACTCTTAGACTATAATTCCGTTTCAGTTAATTCTATTTGGGAAAGTCTTGTTTTTCTTTCCTTTTTCCAATTTTATTATTTTCCTCAAATTTTGGGAAACTTCATTTTTAAGTTAGGGTTTTGCTAGGGTTACACTTTTTCTCTATAAAAGGGTTGTAACCTCATTATGTAAGCAACTATTATTCAATACTATTCAGACTTTGTCTCTTTCTCTCGTGGACTCAAGTTTATCATTCGTTTGGATTAGTACGTAACTAATATCTTTGTTAATTCCGCTAGGTCATTGGGCATGCCTACTCAAACCCTACTGGAAATCATTTAATTTCCCCTATTTTGTGGCATTGTGCATACAATTAAGGACAGTGGCGCATTAAAGTTACTGTAGTTGAACATGCCATTGATTACAGTTACCAACCACAATTACATTTTTCAATATTTGACAATAGGATTGAAACTATTACATTAATGTGTATGCGTGGTTGCGAATCCTCCTCAAAATCGGTTAATTTTCCTCATTTTCATAAATATAAAATAAAACTCACACAATTTATTAGGTGGCATCAGTTATGTCTTACTAGTCCCATGTGTCAATCCTAGGGTAGGGGTGCTCAAGAAAATCACCCGAACCACAAAACCAGTTCGATTCGAACCGAACTGTCCTATTTGGTCCGGTTTTGCGATTTATTGGTCTGGTTATGGTTCCAAAAAAATAAGAACCATTAATTTTGGTTCGGTTACATATTGGTTCTCAATTAAAGAACCGTAGTTAGAACCGAACTAGACCGTTTAGAACTAAAATATATAAAAATATATGTATATGTGTGTGTAATAAAGTATGTATATAGATTTGGTAGCTAGGTTAATCTTTTCCTTCCTAAAGTACTCCTATGTATTTAGATTTGGTAGGTTAATCTTTTTCTGTTGCTGAATTTGATTATTCCACATTAGTGGTTTTGGCTACTTTATTGATGATTTTCGTCAATTTTAGGAGTTGCTTTAGTGAGGGTAAAGTGTTAAGTATTTCGTGGACCATATTGGGTTTCAATTCTTAATAAAATTTCTATTATTATTTTATTGAGTTATTTGGTGCTTTAAATTTTTAAATTTATGAGTTCATATTTTGTGAATAAGTGTTTGGATACTAATTGGATAGAACCGGAACCGAACCAAAACCGGACCAGTCTTACGGTAGGGTATGAAATCCACGTTGTGTTCTACTTTTTTAAGTCTTACGGTTTGGTTTTGGTTCCTAGACCAATCCAGATTGTGCATGTGCACCCCTATCTTAGGGTATGAAATCCATGTTGTGTTCTACTTTTTTTGTCAACATTGTTTTATTTGTTTACATCGGCGGGGTTAGTATAAGGGGTGTTAGAGTGAATGTACATGGGGTTTAGAGGCTATCCATAGCTCTGGCCCCCAAAGCCCCGCCCCCCATGGGACTCGAACCCTGCTCACCACTAAGAGAGGAAGATGAACAACCAACTTCACTAGAAGTGGTTTTCACATTGTGTGCATCACGACATGTTCTACTTATTCAAGAAATAATGTTTACTAGGTGCATCACTTAAAGTAATAGGTACGTGGCTTATGTACTCTGACAGAATTTCAATACCTAGCAACTAGGGCTGTTCGCGGTTCAGTTTTGGGCGGATCGGTTCGTTTCCTAGGCGGATTTGCATCCGCCAAATTGTTGTTTTCTCCATCCGCAACCGTCCGTGAGTGTTTTACGGTTCGGTCGGTTTAGTTTGCGATTTAGGCGGTTCGACTTGGTCGGTTTGGACGGATTTGAAACAGCCTAAGTACTTCAAAAAAAGGGAAAAATTCAAAAAAACCCCTGAACTTTGAACTCAATGTCAAATAGGCACCTGAACTTAAATAAACTTCAATTGAACACCTGAACTTTCACTCCGTTATCAATTTACCCCCTGCCGTCTCGGATCGTTAACGGCACAGTTAAAAAAAAAAAACTTACCACCAGTTTGCAATCCTATGAAGCAGAAACGTGATTATGAGAGCCTTAGAGACAAAATTTGATTATGTCTCTTTAGAATAATATGATCAGAATAATAAAATCTTCACATCCGTTCAAACGGATTAAAAATTGGAGCACTTAATTTTTTAACCATATTTTTTAATATATAAACGGTCCCAAAAAATTAAGTGCTCAAATTTTTTATGAATTTACTATGAATTTACTGGGTATAAACGGTCCCAAAAAATTAACTGGGTATGAATTTTTTATTTAACCAAAACGTTGCCATTTTGGTGTGTGGGTAGGGGCTCATGTGCCTTTGGGGCAGCAGAGAGATAGAGAGAGAAATGTTGGAAGTAGGGGGAATTTTTTTAAAAATTCTTTTCGAAAATTTGAGCACTTAATTTTTTGGGACCGTTTATATATTAAAAAATATGGTTAAAAAATTAAGTGCTCCAATTTTTAATCCGTTTGAATGGGTGTGAAGATTTTATTATTCTGATCATATTATTCTAAAGAGACATAATCAAATTTTGTCTCTAAGGCTCTCATAATCACGTTTCTGCTTCATAGGATTGCAAACTGGTGGTAAGTTTTTTTTTTTTTAACTGTGCCGTTAACGATCCAAGACGGCAGGGGGTAAATTGATAACGGAGTGAAAGTTCAGGTGTTCAATTGAAGTTTATTTAAGTTCAGGTGCCTATTTGACATTGAATTCAAAGTTCAGGGGTTTTTTTGAATTTTTCCCTCAAAAAAATCTAAAAAGCTTCCAAAACTTTACATCTGTAAAAATGTTAAATTACTCAAATAACATTTTTAAAAATAAATCACGTTCATATCTGCTCTAAAAAAACTCTTAATTTGAAGCCCAAAAATCATAGAGCAAAACAACACATTTGTACTTACCTCATCCACCACCTGTCCGTGAGTGTTGTTCGGTCGGATCGGTTGGATGTGGTTTGAGTGGATTTAAGCCTATAATTTATTTTTTATAAATACCAAAAATTTTAAAAGTATAGTAGCACAATAAAATATCATACCACTCTGTATTGCCCCAAGACTAGCCAATAATTTTTCGTATTAACATAACATTGAAATTTCTATGTCAATAACAAGCAGCGTGGTATATGGAGTACTGTCGAATTTACCAATACTATTTTGGTGGGGCTAATAGTTTATTGTGAAGGGCTTAACTCTTTTTCACATTTTTTTATTTTTACTTTGGGCGGATTGGGCAGATCCAATCCGCATCCGATCCGCTCGCGGCGAATTGTTATTTTTTCCGTCTGCATCCATCCGTCACATACCTCGGTTTGGTTCACGAACGGATCAGTTTCGGCGGATTGGTCGATTTCGGCAGTTCGATTGATCCGCTGGACAGCCCTACTAGCAACAAATATATTTTTGTTTTTTTTTTAGTATGCGAACGAGTTTAGTAAAATCCATTTTAGCCATGTAAATGGTCCCTCCTATCAAAGGCATTTTTTTTTCAAAAGTGATAAGATTGTATTGATAAACGTACAGTGGCACTTACAAAATGGAGATCATTACAAAGAACTTGGACAAAGTCAAACTAATCGTCTAACAAATACAAAACAAGTGAATCACAAGACAATCGATGTCTTTCATCCTAATTAACCCGCATGGCCTAACGCAACAGCGACACTTTTAAACTGTCAAACATCTAATTAGGAGTCTCAAACGAGAAAAAAGTGCAAAGTTAGGACAAAAGACACCAAATACCCAGACGATCAGATGCACTACAACCAAGTATGAATGCCCAATGAACTCCCAAGATCTGCCAAGCCGCCACGAGTTGTCCCGCCAAAGACACCGGAATAGAACGCTGAAGCACATATATCGGTGTGAAGCAATCTCAATTGAGAGAACTCGATCTATAGACAAAATTCGTTCAAAGACTATCAAAGCAAATTAATAGTCTCATTTTGTATTATAGACCTAATTGAGAACTATCAAACAAGATTCATATTGCATATTTTTTGAGATTCATATTACAATATATAAGCGATTAAAAATTGACACGAACTTCGAAAAAAGACAAAGAAAATGGGACGGAGGGAGTATTTAAAGACTCCCTCGAGGTTTTGGTACTATATAAAGGGAGTCAGTTAGTTCTCTTCTCCACCACTCTACTACTAATTCTGGAAGTGCATTTTATCGGAAAAAAGAGACATTGACAATGGCCCAAGGTAAATTCTAGTGCCTGTCATTTCTTTTTTCCTTCTTCTCCTTATCTCTATTAATTTCTTTCGAGAATTCACGTAAAATTTATTTTATCTCAACGTCAAATATAATGGGAATCTGCATATATAGTAAGATACACTGCAAATTCATCAACCATTAGGTGACAATTGTTTAGGCCCTTGAGGGGTGACTTAAGAAGGTCCAAGTAATTTTAGATACCGTTTTTTTGTTTGTTTTGCGGGTTTTGCTTAGGTTTTTTTGTGATTTGGTTTTTCGGTTTGTTCAGTTTTTCTTTCTGGTGTTTTGGTTGTTGGTGTTGCTGCTTAGCTTTTTGGTCTTTGGGTTAGTTTGATGCTTTGGGTTTTGTGGTATTTTTGGGTCTTGTAAGGCGTTTTGTTTGTGTTTGTCTTTTTGGGGTTTCGGTGTTTCGGTTGGCGTCTTGCCTTCCTTTCGGTCTCAGATGGCTTCGTGCCGGTGTGCTCTTGATCCGTTTAATCTTTGTAATCTTTTATAAAGATTAATAAATCTTTTTTGCTGAAAAAAAAAAGTATAATTTTTATAACCATAAAAAAGAAGTGTACTTTTATATGACGTATCGCTTTCTGAGTTTATTCGACCCATATACTTGTCGAAATGTTTGATCTTTTAAAATTTTATGATCATGAATCTAAATATTATTAGGCAGCGAATCCGTATTGTGTTATAAAGTCTTGCCTCCATGGCTCCATTGAACGAATATTATGGCTATGCCTTTCCATGCAGATAAGGTAATTTTAGTTTTATATTATTCAAATTTAAATAATTAGGCGATAATTGCATATATATGCGTTTCGATAAGGTCTTGCATGCCCTCGTTGAACAAAGATTATAGCGCAAGTGAAATAGAGTGCAGTTGGTGCCTCCCTTATACTCTCATACACATGGGTAAAGTTCGATTTTCGTAAGCATTCATTCCTCTCCCCAAGTCCCCTAGAATAGAATATATTAGCCTATTAGGTTTAACGAATGACAAAAAACAAAACAAAACAAAAAAGATTACAGCTTTGCCTTTGCCTACATAGAGTTTTAGTTCATTTGTATATAATATTTTAGTTTATTAGAATATTCTTCAACCTTGCTATGTGTATGAGCGTATTTGCGAGAAGTTTTTGGGTGCTGGGCTAGTACCATACACGTGGTACCCCGTCAATGATTTCATCCGTCCAAATGTGTTTTGGACGGTTGGAATCGCCGACGGGTACTACCGCCACGTGGTACCCGCTCGGCACCCAAAAATTTCTCGTGTATTTGCTCCCATTGACAGATACGATAAAGTATGGAAGCAAGAAGTTCGAGAAGATGCTCAATGAGCTCTACAAAGAAGCAGCGGAATTGTCCAACGACCACAACTGCAAGGTGGAAATTTTCGTGACCCCAAAGAAAATAGACAAGAATTCGAAAATGTATGCTTCTGGCTCCCCCTCGATGGAGTCCGTCGTGAAGGAGTCGGAGGCGAACGCGAAGGCAGAGAGAAGGAAAAGGAAGAAGCTTAGTGCCACTCCTGTTTGTGGTTGTAAACTTGGCGGAGAAGATGCCAATGTTAATCATGAGGGGAAATAAAATTTGGTGTAATTTGAAGCGTATATGAATTCATCGTCTTGCCCTAAATTACCAATAATATTGGTTAAGGTTATGCCTCTCAATGGTTTGATTATGCCTACGGTATGCACATAGTTACTGTCTCTCAATGGTTTTGGTTATGCTTATATGTTATGCTCTATTTGTAAAATGTTATGCTTATGTTACGCCTCTTAATTATTTGGCTACGCCTCTCAATGATTTAGTTAAACGGGTGCATACTATACACGAGTGTGTGTATAGACTATGGTAGACGTTCTCACCAAGGAGATCGATATTACAATACTTAAAGGAAGGGCAAAACACCGAGGAGAATTCTAAAACCACTAACCTTCGCACAAACAAAAACACAACACGCTCTCATAAGGTGTGTGGGCTCCACCACACACCAGTGGTGTAGTGTGTGAAGCCTACACACTTTTGTGAGTGTTTGTGCATTTATTTGTGCAAAAGTGTAAAGGGACAACAAATTGTTAGAGCATTTCGAGTCCTTTTTCAAATCTTCGACATATTATGTTTTACTCAATTTTTGGCTCAAATTTTTAAAGGCTGTTTTTTTTTTTTTCTGTCTCAAATTTAGAACTATGTGCCTCTTTAAACAAAGTTTTGAACTACGCCATTAAGGAAGCTTAATTTTAACTCTGAGTGGGGAGGATAGGATTATCAATACCTACTAGCCCATGGTATTACTAATACCCTCATTTTGAGGGATTAATAGTCCAATGGAACTACCAATTCAACCATGCTTTACCAAACCAAACAAAGGATTAAGGGCCCGCCGCTTTATTAGTCCAATCCCATGGTTGAAGGGAGTTATCAAACATATGGAATTGTAATCAGATTATATATGCTCAAGAGAAGCTTCTTTAAATGCTTCGAAAGAAGCACAATGATGTAGCACAACAAGAAACTTTTCTGTATATGGGGATACTAAGGGTGATGGTATTTCCTCCGGTCCGTTTTAAATTTTTTGGTCATTTTCTGATCACACTTGGATTATCGGCTCCGTTTATTTTGTAGAGTTCGGCGAAAACCTTAATCATACAAAAAATTGTGTTCATCAGACTTTAGTAGATACATGATCGGCACACGTGAAAATTGCAAAAAAAATAAAACTGGGTTGCGATTCAATGTGGTTTTGGATCCAATTTTGGTTTTCTTTAATTTTCATGTGTTCCGATCATGTATCTAAAAAATCCGATGAACACGATTTTTGGTATGATTAAGGTTCTCTCCGAACTCTATAAAATGAACAGAGCCGATCATCCAAGTGTGATCAGAAAATGGCCAGAAAATTAGAAATAGACCGGAAGGAATACCAACACCCTTGGTATCTTTATTTGCTAGGGAGGGCAGCTTCTTGGGTTAGGTTTTGAGTTTTCTTTGGGCTAATCTTTATTTGTTAGATTTTGGTTCTTTAGGCCTTTTGGGTATTTTGAGCTGTATTTGTTTCTATTTGGGCATTTTAGGCCCTCAGGTGTTGTTTGAGACTGTCCCTCAGGCTGTATTTTCCAACTTTTTGTTAGAAACCCCTTCCCCTATCTCTAATAAATTGTATTTGTTTCTATTTGGGCATTTTAGGCCCTCAGGTGTTGTTTGAGACTGTCCCTCAGGCTGTATTTTCCAACTTTTTGTTAGAAACCCCTTCCCCTATCTCTAATAAATTGGTACTTTTGTCGATAAAAAAAAACATCCTTGGTATCTCCGGTATAAAAAAAAGTTTCTCAGCACTCTGATTGCCTTGAGGAAGGCTCCTATTATTCCAGTATGAATCTTGAGTAGGTAACCCTGAATTAAGTTGCAACAAACACAAGTCTACGTAATATTCATGGGCATGTTCAGAAGAATTTTCAGGAATTGAAAAGTTCAAATAACATTTTTAAAAAGGGAGCTTAATCATTTTGAGCATAATATCGTTCGGCATTCAGAATTTGAACAATTGGGAAGTATTTTCGGATTATGTCAATGGTTGATCTTGTATATAGAGTGGTGGTACTTGTGCTTACTCTTCATAGGATGCGGTTTATTGCCCTCAAGACTCAAGAGTAGCTTTCGTTGAGATGCAATTATGCAAAACAAAATGCTCAAAGCCAAAATAGAAACAGTACGGGAATGCAATATTGCCAATATATATCAAATTTCATTGGTTTGAGATGACACCAAGATAGGACTTAGGAGTACTACTTTTGGGGTCCCCTACAGGAACGTAATTCCTATTCGAAAGACGAATACTTTGACTGAGTTGCGGTGGACGGCGTCGACTCTAGGACGCCAGAGATGAGGAGAGAGACGAAGACGCCAAGGTGAGAGAGAGAGAGAGAGACTAGTGCATGATGAGAGAGAGGTCGTTTTTTTTTTAATTAAAGTTTTTTTTCCGAGTGATTTCATAAAAAATCAGTTCAATCGGATAGGTATAAGTGTTTAATTCAATATTCTAATTTTTCTAAGATCTGTGGATCCTACCAAAGAATGAAACCTGGCGCTGCTCGCTCTGGAGGTCAGCTTTTTCCTCTTCCAAGTACACTCGATTTTGATTTGATTCTCTTGTATGAAATACAATCAAGCGGAATCCGATTTTAATGAAATGAAAAAAAAAATCAAAAATCAATTTAAAAAAAGGTGAATAGAAAAACTTATTAGATACCATTGACTTTGGTATCTAATCGTGCCGCTCAGTTTAACAGTTAGAGCTAGGATCGGATCTAGAATTGGGTCTTCTAAAAAGGGTTCCAAAGATGCTGGTGGCAGGGTCTGGGTCGACAATTGGATTTAAAACTGCTTGCTCGGATGCTTCCTCCTATCATGCGGTGACCTCTGTGCACCCCACAGAAGGCGATCAAAGGGCAAGCGATGGCAAATCTACTAGCTAGTGAAAAACCCGGTGCTAGACAGCGAAGAAGTGTCAAGTAAAATGGCCTACTTAACTCAGTGGTTAGAGTATTGCTATCATACGACAAGAGTCATTGGTTCAAATCTAATAGTGGAGTATCACAGGGGGACTGTCATGAATCCGAGGGTTTTGAGTTACGAAGGCGTGGCTGGGGCACATATTATTGTCTTTTCTGGCTTGTGCTTCTTGGCAACTAGCCGATCTTCCTTTCTTTTCTGCTGGGCTAAGCGCCACTCCCTTCCTGAGTTATTCCAGCTTCCGACTTTTCGATGTGGCCCCATTTTCGCCTTACCAACCCCAGGAGGTTCTCGTATACATATGTACCAATACATTTTCCAGACCTGACTGACTCTGCAATTTAGGATTCTATAATGCACACAATAATATGAAATGCAAGCTGTAACCCAGCGCCATAAAGGACAACGGGCAAGCAAAGCATCCTACCCTTTAAAGATTTTGACCCAATTTCGATTTTATCATTATCGTTCAGAAAAGACAAAATAAAAATAAAAAAATCAGGATAGCAAAGATTCTTCAGAATTTCTCTTTCAGAAAAGACAAAATAAAAAAAAAATCAGGATAGCAAAGATTCTTCAGAATTTCTCTTAGATTCGAACCCATTGCCAATGATAGAATTGGGATTCTCTAATCTAGTAGCTATGAGTCTATGTACAAGAGAGGTCTTTCCATTGGTGGAGGGTTCCAAACCTTGCCTAACTGTTAGTTGAGGATGACCTTTGTAGGGCTCAAATTTGAATAAAAAATTAAACGATTGGATCAACTACATAATCTGATTTTTTGCAGGACCATTCAGAAAAATATTTTAAATTTAATGAACGAATCGAAAGAATTGCGTGAGATCCCAAAATGAGCCCCACAAAGTGGTCTATGCGCACAATCTACGTACGTAGGTAGTGAGGTTGTAAGGGCTAGATGTGAGCATGTGACCCAATTTTACACATCACAAGCTTATAGAACCGAATCAAACATTCAAATTAAATTTGAAAGCTTAAGATTAGGGCCGCACTTGTCCTTTATTTCATGAGATGAGTTTTGCAGATGCTTAATACTCCCTATGTTCTTAAATAATAATTTACTACAAAAAGACGAGCACTTTTCAAATAAAAAAGTCAAAAACTCCCGTAATTAGTTTCTTAAATTTTTAAACATCAAAGTAAAAATCTCAATGCACATCTTTTTGTAGTAGACTATCGTTTCGGAACAGATGGAGTGCTTGAAGATACACAACCAGTTATCGTCCCACAGAGCCTTTATTTTAAGCCCGTTTAGCCACTTGCGGCCCACAAAAATATGGCAACAAAATGAGTTGAAGCAATCAACTCTGCTGGGATGAAAGTCAGTGTAGTTACCAAAGGACTTGACCCCTAAACTACAAAAATGCATTTAGCAGCAGTATTCCCTAAAGAGAGGAGCATTTTTTGTACTCCTTCATAAGAGTATCAACAAAGCGTATCGGATACTGTAAAAATGCGACCTGAGAAATCTGCGCATATCAGGAGCGTTAAACTGAAAAAAATGCGACTAATTCAAGCCACGGGCCTAATACTATGCAAAACCAAAACATAATTTGAGCAGGAATAAACATATAAAACTAAAAACCAATTTTGTATTATACCGGAAACTAACCAATTAAGACCATCTGTTTCCAAAAAAAATGACAACAGGAAGCAACAAAATATTTTTGGAAATGGGTTGAAGAAAAGCAGAAATCCTAGAAGTGAAATCAATCAGGGGTCTCAAACCATATTCAACAGGAAAAACAAGTGTGGCTCTAAATGCTTCTTCAATGGATGTTCCCAGCGAGTTGCAATACACAGAGAACTGACCTTCCATTGAAGCTCAAATTGCAGGGGAGTGCGATTCAAAAACCTTTTGGAAGGCACGTCCGGAGCTAAAACAAAACAAGAAGGATTTTACTATGGTCAGTGCTGTGAGATTTGAGAGAGAGAGAGAGAGAGGTATAAGAAAAAGTGTCAAACTAAGTCGTGGCAGAGTGAAACAGATTAAATTAGTGGTAGTAACCCCAAGTACTTTTCTTTACTTTTTCAGGGAGAGCCACTGACAATTATTTCTTCAAGCAGGCAAAAACTTGGATCCTTTCTTTTCCATGGACTTGGTACGCAACCTCTCCATGAACTGTGTATTGGCTCTGAGTCTCCCCTTGGCATAACGAGTTCGAACCTCCTCTACAAGCTTATCAGCTTTTCCGGCTTCCTCAATGAGCGCAAATAGAGTCCTAAGACAATCCTTTCTGTTCTCCTCCCGATGTTCAAACCTGACAACAAGACCAATAGGAACAATTAAATCAAAATTTTGCAAAGAAAACTATTTCACCTACTTCATAGGTTTGATGGTCAGACCAATGTTCCTCTCCTCTGACAAGCAGGATAATATCTTTATTAGAAGTGCATCCATGGAGCTCAAATTCAAGGGTTTGCTATGAGCCAAAATGCAAGTCTTTAACAAATGTTTTATACCTTCCAATTCCTGTAGTGAAAATTCTAACAAGTGAATCGATGTGTATTGGGCTTTACCTCTCACTGGTGATTGTTAGCTCATCTTTCCCCGGATGGTAGCGCTTTCCAACGAGTTCCCGCAGACGACGAAATTGATGCTTTGAGAGCCCAAGCTCTTTGACAGTAACAGCCATCTTCACTTTTCTGTTTTTGGGGTGCCATGCATCACCACCGGGAGCCAAGACAACACGGGTCTGCCACCTGAGAACTGGCCCCTCACCTGGTGGGTCATCTATATTCTTTTTCTTGTCTGGCACAGAGGTATCATTACACTGTGGAGGTCCTTCTGCCTCCATCATCTTACCACATTCCAAAACCATCTCATCTTCAAATTCCTTGAAAAGCTCATAACCTTTTTCAACTTCTATCTCCCCCCTTTCAACCATGTCACCTATCTCATTAAATTTCTTCTCCACTTTCTGCTTTATCTCATCTGAGAAAATTGCACCGGGGAAAATTTAACACTTCCCTCATAGAAATAGAATGAATAGCACAATGCTAATATTTCATCGCTACAAAAAATACTCTTTTTTATTATCAAAGGAATCGAATCAAACATACTCCAGACAACTTGTATGGGAAAGAAAAATGTTTGACGACTCCAACTTACGTGCTCCTAGCAATAGAATATATAAACCCAGATAACTATCAGAAACCAAATCGAGGGGGAAAAATAACTGCAAAAATTTCTTCGCACAAAACAGTTCTTCCAAATCATATAACTATTATCTGGCTAGCCCCTAAACAATGCAACAGTAGGAGATGGGACCCTTCTACAACTTTTCCCTTCTTTGGTTTTCAGCGAATGGAGAGTTAGTTAAGGAAAAAATGAAAAGGTGAAGATGTAATCATCGTGAGATGTTAGATCCTTCAAAATCCTACTTCGTTTTCCTTAACCCAAACCCTTGATCCAAATGCAGCGTGAGTGGAGAAATCCAAAAAGAGAAACATTCATGAAGAAAAGTCATCATGTTCTACTTGAGAAGAGTTGCATATAGGGTCAAAAGTTCTAAAAAATGGTAACGGTCACCAAATTGCAATTGTCCATTAGAATCCACAAAGACTTGGAAAGTGAGGCACACCATCCTAGAAACTCGAATGAAGGGTTCCATTAAAAGAAGCCAAGAACAACAAATTGGTTGATAGAACCAAGATATCCATGTAGAAACAAACTACTTGGAAGAAAAGCAGAAGATACAAAGACCACCACCAATATCACAAGCATATAAGGATATACCTGGAAGGAGCTTATCCCAGCTAAGCATGTCCTCTAGAATTGCCTCACATTTCCTGGTGTCCTTAAGAAATCCATGATTCATTGCCTCATTAATCATATCTCCCCACTTCTTGTTGTCCATGTGGAAGAATTCATCTTTAACCATCCTCTTCTTCACAATATCCGTTGCATTATACAAATCATCAATATCTTCATCAGTCTCGTACAACTCCTCAAAATCAGATTCAAACTCATCGTCTTTAACATCGTCCAACGGCTTGCTACTAAGTTCTTCTATCAGCTCATCATCGGTTTCCTCGTGCTTTCCTGCTAACTTTCGTTGGATTATTGCTTCAAGAATGGATGGGAGTGCCTCTTCATCACCTTTTTTAAAGTACTCTTCAATACGTATTTTCAGCTCTGCAACAAAAAGAATAAAAAATGCAGATAAGCAAGACCGAAAAAATAATCAGATCTCAAGAAGTTGAGGGAAACACTCGGATACATTTGCACAGGATGAATACTTTTGATAACCAAAGATCCATAAACAGAAGATGTACCCAGTAATATTAAATTGCAAAGCAGGTAGGACAGAGCTCAACTCGTAGATAATGTATGTATACACATGTATACCAATACAAGAAACGAAATGCCATGTCTTCCATGTTTGATGGTCAAAACCAAAATGCCATGTGTGGTAGGCCAGATTAGGCATTTGTATTTCAAATTTCGAGGGAGGCCATTTCAGTTTTCAAACGCAACTTCTGCTGGTGAAGATATTACATAATTGTAGGATAACCAGTAACACACACAACAACAACAAAAAAGAAGCTGACAGAAACCAACAATCACTCACAAAATATAGCAAGCCGTTAGGGAAGTACAGACACTATGAGTAGATGAATCAACTAAGAATCATGTGCCACTCGGGTGCATTACAGATAGTTAATGCAGATGTATGCACAAGTCCTTAAATTTACGACCATTTGGAGTTAGTTAATCTAGTTTTTTAACATCATGGAAAAGCCAATAGTGCAGAGCAACATGTTTAAACGCAAAAACAAAAACAAAAACAAGAAAAAACTTATTTTCCAAACAAATTCACAGGAAGCAAAAGAACAGCACCTTTGTTGCTGACGTCTTGAACATCCACAGAGACATCCCTCTTTTTCTGGGTTTGGGGCTGCAAGCTACTTTCTTCTGGAAGGGGGTCAGGGTTAGAACTAGGGTTTCCATGGGGCGAATCGCTATCGGATGAGAAAAGCCTACTCAAGTTGGAAGAAGAAGAAATCATGTCAGAGAGAGAAGAAATGCGAGAAGGGTTGCTGCTATTGGGATTTGGATTGGCAACCGGAAGATGAGAAGGAGGATTGCGAGCATTGTAGAACCACACTCTGCCGAGTTGAAAAGCTCCTCGCCTCATCGATTACTACCAGGGTTTTTAGCTTTTGCACTGTTATTTATTCTCTCTGCAAGTCCCCAAGAAAAGCAGGACAGGGTTATTCAAGGAGAGAAATAACAAATAAAGCAAAAGTTCCATTGTTAGCAACTTCAAATGAAATTGCAAATATGGTGTCAAACCCAATTCATTTTTTCGTTTTGATTTCTACATTGAAGCGAAAGTTCCATTGCTAGCAACTTCAAATGACATTGCAAATATGGTGTCAAACCCAATTCATTTTTCGTTTTGATTACTACATCGAGGCGGAAGTTCCATTGTTAGCAACTTCAAATGGTATTGCAAACATCATGTCAAACCCAATTCATTTTTCGTTCTGATTTCTACATCGAACACCAGATCATCAAGGATGATGGAAGAACAAAACATCAGTAAGTAATACGCCAATTTCTCTCTCCAAACATCTCACTCGCTCCAGGAGATAGAAATTTTCTACCATTAAACAACAAGAACAATTCAGGATGGATTCGATGGAAGCTGCAACAACTAACAAATGCAATCTGATTAGTTGGACAAGATAGAAATTTGATTGAGATGTTAGGTTTTTAAGGCCAAGGTAATGTCATGTATTGTGCGAGTTTAGCTTGTTTACTTGTGGCTTGTTTGTTTGGTGGGATTTCATATCCCCTCCATTACAATAGCATTGAAGTGATCATTTTGCCATTTGGTCTATATGAAACTTGTAATTTGAATGAAGACAAAAATTGCAAATGCCTTGCACAATCCAAACCAAAATAAATACCAGATTAGTTTTTTCTCTACTATTCCTACAGCCTAAGGGATTCTATATCCTGTACATATACTATGAATTATGTATCCCTTCCGTTTATCTCTGATCAAACAACCAGGCCATAGTGTAGATAACTAAATGATTTGATCATATTTTTTTCAGTGCATACAAGATAGTAATACGAAGGCCTTGCCTCCAAAACTTAAACTTGATTTGGCCAAGCTCTATGACAGGGAAAAAATTGAATTCAAAACAATCTCATCTACCTGTGCAGTAAATGCTTTTCTTTAGTGGTCCTATTTGTGTACTACTGACTTAATAATGCATCATGATTGGAAGCCCTTTCACCAAAAAAAAGTACAAGTATAACCACAATTTGATACTTCATTGTGCGAAGTTGCTTCGTCAAAAATAAAAGAAGACAAAACAAAACATACCCCAAAAAACCAAGAAAATAAGAGGAAACCAGATTGTTTAATCTCCATATAGTTCTTCCATATATATAGTTTCTCTGACTTTGTTATCCATTTCAAAGTGGCTCTTACTTGTTCCTTGTTACCGCTTGGACATCGAAGTGCAAAATGAAAATAATGTTCCAAACTCCAACTTGGCTTGTTCTGAGCTCAATCTAAAATGATTTGGGCAATAAATTCTATTTTAAACATTTCTAGCTACTTCTTACACATTTTAAACATTTCTCAAAATTCCAAAGCTGGGTTTGGGTAGCTTTTGGGATTCTGCGGCACAAATTTTTTAAAAAGGAAAGAAATTCTCATAATCTCACAGCTGCAACAAACATGTTTCTCAACTTCTACTAAAATCTGGAATCTAAAAATCCACAGCAAAATGTAAAGCTAAAATTTAAAATTTGTATCCACAGCTATCGCAAACATGCTCAAAGCTGGGTTTGGGTAGCTTTTGGGATTCTCCAACATAAATTCTCAAAAAAGAAGTGAAATCCTCATAATCTCGCAGCTGCAACAAACAGGTTTCTCAACTTCTATTAAAATTCAGAATCTAAAATCTGCAGCAGAATTTGTACCTAAAATCTAAAATCTGTATCCACAGCTATCGCAAACACGGCCTCTCTGTCATTTCGTTGATCTAAACTGTGTTAATTATACCTTAGGGCTTACTAATTAGACCACTTGTTAAACATACATGCTGATCGAATATTGGCAACTGCATGATTACTCTACATTAGTTTAATTTCAAACAATTTAACAGCTAATAGCTACATAACTGGACAACCTTAAAATTTAGAACTATTTCCCGCACCCCTACAAAGCATCATGAAGTATGAAGCAACCTCTTCTAAACATTAGCAAATTAAGATATTAGCAAGCTCGTCAAAAAAGGCTCAGATCATGTATACTGACAAAATGGACACAAGATCAGGTCAATATATGCTAACACTACCGGAGCTCTGAGTTGGCTTACAACATCATCCCCAAGTCGGATATGCACTCACTTAATATCAATAGTGCTCCACTCCTTAATCAACAATTACAAAATTAACTAATTAAATAATTTTGGACAATTTTTTTAATCAGGTGAAAAAGTAAATAAGGAAATTATAAAAATCAAGATAAAGCCATTGAAAGAAAAAACATGATACAAAGACATTTAACTAAGGGGACGCTTTTTGAATTTCCCAACAATCCCTCTATTTTGCATAAAATCTCAATTTCGTTTCTCTGAGAGGGAAAATGACAATTTGCCTATGAACTCCACCTGTTCCAATCACAGGGTGAAATTGTAAAGTGGTTCATTATCCCATTTAAAGTGGTTCTTAGTTCTTACTCTCTCTTTTTTATCTACAAGAGGTTCTTGGTACCTCTTGTTCCAATCTGCTCTCCCGTGAATTCCACCGAGTTTTGTTGTAACAAGAATTGTGTTTCGACAAAAAGCCGCAACAAACTTAATTTAGAAAACTCAAAACATTTTCCAAATTCAGGGTTTTACCTGCAAAGTAAAATTTCAGTCGTGAAGCCGATGCGGAGATGGCACCTCTTGTTTAACCCACAAAATATCTATTCATTACGCTCCCATGTGACCATATGATGAACATAATTTTGCGGTCTAAAACAAAGAAATCCAACCCCAGTATTGCTTGTTTAACCCTCAAAATACATGTTCATTAAGCCCCCATGTGGCCATATGATGGACGGTATATTGTGGCCTTAAGAACTTGTTCATTACGCCCCCATGTGACCATTTAATCGACGGTGTTTAGCGGTCTCTAAAATTGCCCTTTGTGGCCTCTATAATGAGCCCCTTGTGGCCTCCAAATTCAGCCCTTAGTGGCCAAAACAATTCGGTTTGTTTACTGCCCTTAGTGGCCATGAGATTTCAAAACTTTCTCTTTGAGTGCTGAGGAAGGTCGATCTTCAAAACTTGGCAACATTTTCTTTGATTTCAAGCTAAGTTTTCTATTTTCCAGTTCAATTACAATTGCACATAACCATGGAAATCAGTATGACTTTTACAGTCCTAGCATTATAGTATATCAAGCTATGGGGAATGAATTGAGTATGTGAGTATTTTTCAAGTGCCATGGCCATGGCCTTCTTCATTGATCATTGATGGTTGGACTTTTGATCTTAGAAACTATATGAATTGACTAACTGAAAAAAATTTGGTTGGCCCAATCTATATAGATTAAGAAACATACACATAATATGTAAAATTACCTTCAGCCATGAGAGATAATTGATGTGTTCTATTTGTGACTGTATTAGAATTCCCTGTAACTGGTGTACGACCTTAGGATACTATAAATGATGACAAAACTTGTATAAGATTAATCAAATTTCTCCCAAATGAATTCGCTGGGCCCGATTGGATGCCGTATTAGAAGGGTGTATTGTGTTATACACCCGGATGAGGGGTTGACATGACAGATTTGGCCGCATTTGGATGCCATTTCTTCGGGTGTATAAGCTCATCCCCCTTAATGCTTTATCCAGGCGAAGCTGGATTTGGGGCCATAGATTATTGCTACATCTCGAGCTGTGCATAGCTCATCCGGCCTAATACACCTGGTTTTTTTGACCTTTCTACCCTCCCTCATCCCTCTTCATCACAAACAGTCACACACCCACATACACACACTGTTCGCCTGGATTTTAAGAGATGAACAGTGACAGCAAACAAGAAGAACAACAACAGATCGGAGAGAGGGAGGGATCGAACCTTCGCCGTGACGTTCACCAGGATCGGAGAGAGAAGGGATCGAACCAGCCCATAGCTTTTCTTCTTCTTCTGCCGCTGCTTTTGCCGCGCGCCGCTCTCTCTCTCTCTCTCTCTCTCTCTCTCTCTCTCTCAAAACGGCGACAAGAACAACTGAACAAGGAGGGGAAGAATGCCTATAAAAAAAATTTAAAAAAAAGAAGGGGAAGAACAAGAAAAATGATTGTGTGCATGTGTGACAAGTTCCCCACTTAAAAACAATGAAATTAATTAAAAAAAAACACTTAAAAAATGAATTTTAATTTTTATACATATTGAATTATTATTGTTTAATTATGAAAACATAATTTATTTTATTTTATTTTGGAATTTTATACTTAATTTAATGAATAAATTAATTTAATACTGCACAAGAACAAATGAGTTATTTGATAATTTTTTACATTATATACCCTTCCTTATACCCCATTTATCTTTTGTCCATATTATTTTATCCTCCCTCCCTTTTGGGGTGAGAAATAAACTGGGCATGTGGCAAACGTGTAGCCATAGATATGAGTGCGGATGGATTGATTTAATTTCAGCCACACAATGGAGCATACTAGATTTTATCATACTGGAGGGGTGCCGAACCCCTCTAATACTTCATTCAAACCATTTCTTGTACTTTTTAATCTCCCCCTCAATAAATATCAGTATGTCACATCAATGTGAGCTCTCATTTCTTAACTAATGTCTCCTACCATCTTATTTCCTTCCATCTAAATAATACACTCAAAACTCATATAGCATCCAATCGAGCCTCGGGATAAAAGAAGAATAGAAGATGGTTAATTGTGCACCAAGCATTACAGGCACCAATATGGCAATACTACCCTTACCTTTTCTATTGAATCCAGCATATTTTTTTTTTATCAAGAGCGACCCAATTGATCAGTTGTAAGGGCGGCGCTAGTTGGGGTGCGGTGGCCCGGTCCAACCCAGGAGTTTTTATTTTACTGTATTGGACTAGGCAGCATCAAAACAAACTTGATTTTTTACCCGGTACGATCATTGATCATGCTCATGCATACAGCAGTTGGGAGTATTTAATTTTAATTTCTATATGCCTGACTTGGGCAGGGCACTGTTGAAAATATCAGAAAAAGAGTACCCCTGGCATGTAAATTGTCCTTTATTCCTTTGGCTGAAGAATGAACAAAAAGTAGTACAGTAGTAGTTGCCAAAGCCCCCATTAGGGTTTCTTCTAATGGTAATTTGCTAAATGGCCCAAATCTTTTGCGCGCGTGTTTGAGTGTATTATTTATGGAGGAGAATAAGATAGCAAGGAGTATTACTTCAGTCAAAAAGAGAAGCCCCGCATTGATGTGACTTTTATAGAAGGAGATTAAATGTTAAATGTTAAAACGCCACGTGATGTGAACATAGTGCACGCACTATAACTACGTATGCACAAATTGGCCATAACATGCTCTCATCAGCCATCGGTAACTCAATTTCCGAGATGACAACATTATACCCACGAATTTCTTCAACACAATCGAACACAAACAATCTCGAGAACTTACGAAATGAGCCTTGTTAAGTTACAACTAATATACATGCAGCAAAACTGCAGATGCAATACACGTGTTTCAAAAAGAAATCGTCCAAGTATTCTGAAATGAGAGGTTATAAGAAGGAAATCAGAACAATTCAATCAGACTGATACTCTCTGCCCTCAATAGGAACTAGTGTTGTCTACTTCCAAGTAGAGCCTCCAAGCCTGATAACCTCTTCACCACCACTATCCCTACTAAGAACCCTATCTCTGGACTCATCTTCTTTCTTCATGCTCAGGTCACCATACATATCCCTAAGCTTGGCAAGATTACTAGACGCAGATGCCTTCTCTTTGCTTCCATTTTCATGTTCATACCGCGCACTATGAGTTTGGATACTTCGGCTTCGACTTCTGCTTCTGCTCCTGCTCCGACTACGGCCGTCTCTTCTGCTTCTTTCTCTGGACCTCCTGTCATAGTCATCTCTTCTGCTATCTCTGTCCCTTTCTCGTTCCCTATCCCTTTCTCGGTCTCTTACCCTTTCCCTGTCCCTGTCCCTGTCTCTATCCCGATCCCTTTCTCTATATCTGTCCCGATCACTTTCCCTATCTCTGTCCCGTACCCGTTCCCGATCCCGATCCCTGTCAATTTCTCTATCATGAGCTGGGGGAGGCAGTGTCCGGCGAACAGGGGATGAACCCCTAGTTGATGCACGATGTGGGGCCCGCTGACCAAAGGAGACTGAAAGGGAAGCTTTGACAGAAGGCGGCCGACGGGCAGTGTCCTCAGACCCGCGGGAGTCGTCTCCGGTCACTCCCGAGTGTTTAGCGGGGAGCTTCATCTTTTCCAGGTGGGCCATGATCTGCCTCACCACGGGAACAGGGACACGGGGAAAGAGCGTATCGAAATAGTACTGCAAGATTAGACCAAACCGGAATTACTTCGTTTAGTTCAAGAAAAGAAGAAACATAAATAAAGGCTTGTTAGTGCATAAGCTTTCATGAAACCAAATGGAACAAATTTAAACAGATGAAGCGCAATGACAATGTTATTTAGGAATGAAACACACAAAGCATGCTAGTAGCGAGTAAATCTGACCACTTAATGAACACCAGCACGGGATGTTGATGAAATCTGACTGAAAGTCATCATTTGAGGGCCATTGCAGTTAATCAGGACGAAGCAAAGGAAACACACCAGTTGGCTAATCCAACCAGACAGAGTGAAGGGTCTTTGTCATGAAACCACCTCTAAATAATTGACAAGGGCAAGCAATTTTAATCACTAACTAATTTCTTGCTAAAGTGTCTAAAAATCAAAGAGAGAGGGCAACCCAACAGATGATGGCTCCTCCGTTGGGCCCCTATAGATGGTTAGAGTGGATGCACATAGGAACCTCTCACATTGGACAGCTCTGCACACGTCTATGTCCAGATCTGTGTCCTACATGCGTGTCCATAGCATTTTTGTTATCCTTCCGACCTATCTCAATTTTATTGGCGTCAGCATTCAAACTAGAGCTTTTTCATCTCTTATAAAAACTAGTGTGGAAAGATTGGCTCCTGCACGGAAATTCTCATCCGTTTCGTGAATTTCATAGTAAATTTTCACACTAATTTTGTAGAGGTCGATGATATGAGAATTTGGCAAGAGACAGCATTTACACAGCCATGCAGCCTAATGCATGACAAAGGTGCACAATGTTTTATTTTAACTTTTGATACAAGAGACGCATCTTCACAAATAGTTTTGTGCAAGCCATTTGTCAAATGAAACCTACGGCCAGCCGAGTCCGACCAACAAAAGAATGATCATCTAAACTTAACCAAACAAAGCCTTATTTCCAATCAAGCAGAGTTGGCAACATGTATCCATCTATGCAATACCACTCTGTCAAGGGTTATGCAAAGTTAATGATTCACCAAAACTCAATGACAAAACTGTTGTTTAGGGAGGATGATTAGAGAAATGTAGACACTAGGATGTCAATCACAGAAAACAAAATTCTGCTCATAGGATAACCTGAGGGTGTGTAACCCTTGATTCTCACTTGTCACTGCTTGTAGACAGTATGGTGTCCTGTTGTCTTGCGAAGTCAGTTCCTGAAATGAAACTCAGACTGTGCTGCAGCTTGAGTTTCAAAAACTTATTTGTTGTTGTTAATAGAAGCATCAGTGAACATGACAAAGGAGATATATTTTGCACAGCATTTTCAAAAGCTATTTCTCTAAAAAATTTCCACCGACTGATTTGCAGAAAATTTCAAGCTGTGGCCCCAATCCTATGACCATTGGTTTTTTTAGAAAGATGAAACTGAACCTGTGAATTATATGATTGTAAACTATTCAAAAAGTTCACACTCTAAACCAAAAAATAGGTAGCAGGCGACCTTCCTGCTTAACTGTAATGAAAGATATATAATCTACTTTTATGAATGGAAAGCACACATGTAGTAATACAAGTGAAAAATAAAAACCATGAGCGTTATGCTTTTTCCCCATCTTTAACAGAAATGGAGACCCATCAATACTCTTGACTCGCCATGAATACAGATAGTGTCTCCATATTTTGATGTTTTTGTCGAATAGCTTGATATACATTATACATTGTCGGACTCGGACCTAATTTCTGCTTAGCTTATCATGAATTAGAGCTTAGCTTGGAGAGGTTGTGGTTCAAGACGCTCCCTTTGCTTTTGGTCTCAATGAACATTCTGCTTATCCCCTTCATATTCTGTCTCGCTCTATTTATGGATAGCTGCATCTCCACGTGCAAGACCGGATTGCAAGTGAGGAAGGTGTTGAACAACTTGATATACACCATTACGCCCCTTTCCTAATAGCTTGCTTTTAAGACAATGGTACCTTACTAGTTTAGTGATGGAGCATCAAGTGTAAGACAAGCACTAGGTTAATCAATGCCATTTTAAAATTAAAAAGTCTAATCTACACAAAAAAATGCTTCATCAACTTCAGATTAAGACTCAGAAGCTTAATTATTTAAATTTATCATGGATAATGGTTACCTGTAGCTTTATGGAAGTTGAAAAACATACCCAAAAAAGACATTCATCAGAGGTGAAAAACTCAAAAGTATTCCTGCCGTGTACCCAACAGTCACAATGACTTACTAATAAGAATGATCAGTAAAGCAATAAAATAGAAAAAAATCTCCAGTGAGCAAGAAGTATGTGAAGCGTATATCATAGTAACTAACCTGTCCAAGAAGTAAATCACGCACGTACACACCCATTGTGGTCATTCGGCCACTAGAGCCTGGAGAGAATTCCTGAAAACAGAAAATCAGGAATGTAAGGCCTTTAAATAGTCAAAAGCATGTCTCTGTCCATAAGTTAAGCTCATCAATTCACTTCGGACCCCACAAGAATGAGAAGTGATAAACAACCAAATTGAATGTCAAATAAAAACATAAGAGCAATAACACAAAGACAACCACACTCTGGTTCAACTTTAATGATCCAAATCTTTAGACAACAAATCATCTTTATAAACTTAAACCTTGAGGTTAAGACTTAACTAGACACTAGACAAGCACACTATCCGGAGCACGATCCTTAGGCCAAAGTAAAGTGACATACTAAACTACATCCATTCCAGGTTTTAGTGCTGTAATCTGCCTTAACCATCTCCATAGATCGACAGTTCAGCTTACCCTTCAAGAGAAATAAAGCCAGATGTGATCTCACAGTGAAATAAAATCAGCATTCAGCAAGGGCCCTGATTGGTTCTCACAGCAATATATCCGACATTTCCTAGTTCAACAGCCGTTACATGGATTCAGGGTACAAGTACGTTAAATCCAAGCAACGGACATTACTAAACCCTAATCTTATTGTAGGGAGATATTTACGCAAAACATTAGGCATGCGTATGTACAAGGACACGTCCTGAACATCACATCATATTCAATATGGAAGAACACCCAACATAAGAGAAGATAGATTACTTGTGAGTGTAGTTATGTTCTTCTTCTTCTAGAAACATAGTAAAGATACAAAAGGATCCAAGTGTCTAATTTAAGAAATGGGCTCATACCCTCAACTTCGTTATATAAGGTGGGCATGGTAAAACTTCAGATGTACTTGGTTAAGTGGCCTTATAAAGACGACAAGATGTGCACGTTCCCAAGTTCATAAACATGGCATGGGGGAAAGGACGGCTTTCTAGCGAAGGTGGTGGAGCACAAGCGTTCCCAACTGAGTACTCTATTCTTGGACAGAGATGTGGCAAAGGACATAAACAACCCATCATTTAACTGAAAATAAGTATAAAAAAAAAAACGAGAGATAATCTGGCTATAATTGGAAAAAGTGATGAAGTGGCATCTTCCGGACAGTACCTCATCATCTTTGACATATGGTTCAAACCAGCTCCACAATGTTTTTGGATCTCCAGCAATTCTCAAGTAAAGAAATCCAACCTGCAAAACAAGTTTCGTGAGCCAAACTGGTACACACCGTAATATCTCAATATGTGTGGCATTAGGAAAAAGTAATACCAAAGTTCCAAACAGTAATATGAACAAGTAATAGGTCCATATGCCAATGGTATTACCTCAATTTTCATGCCAGGATACCTAACATCCTTTTCAAATGTTCGACAAACAAAAGACACCAGGAACTGTTTTAAGAAAATTGAAGAAAGATACAGAACTCAGAGCTTATGACAGTTTCTTTTGAATATGTTTCCATCAAGGCTGATTGTGAACTGTAACGAGAGTTTCCCCGTTCAATCTCAGCAAAGTTGTATCAATAAATTACAGTAATACTTTCTCCTGACACTGCCCCACTAAACTAAAATCTGAGCTTAAAAAGGTATTAGTTATATCATTAAGGTCATCATCTGGACATAAACTTCAGGCATAGAAGCACAGTACAACTCAGAAAATCAGTAAGCATCGCATATACCAAGGGCTACTTACAGCTCTTATATAAGGTGAATCTGGATGCTTTAACAGGCCATGCATTTGCTTAACAGTGAGCTTCATAGTGAAAAACTTGTACAGAAGACAAAATGCCGTTGAAGGGCCTCGACAGTTTCCAGTCATCCATGGCTCCACATGATCAACTTGATTGTAAATCTCATCTACCACTTCATGATAAGTTTTCAATCGGTAAAGCTCTTTGAAGTAATCGGAAGAGAGAATGTTCATGCAAAGAACCTTCTCCAAAAGTTGATCAATCGGTTTCCCTGAAGTTTTAACCTCCATAATGGGTAGTCAAACACACACACCCTTGCACTCCAGTACCTGAAATCCATCAAGCAGCCACACTACAGAAAATGAGAGTTCCTTCTTATAGCAAAAAGATTAAACCATCAGACATCAAAATCACGAACAAGAAGAATAAGAAATAAAAAATCCAATATTTGGTACAATAAACAAAGAGAACACAACAAAAGAACGGATTCCATGAGTATAGAAACCCAAGGCCTAGGGTCCTTTAAGTAACCAGAAAACGGTAGAAAGTGATGGAAAGAGCAAACATTCTTGACTTTTCACTTGTTTGATTAGCAAGAAAATGATGAAAAGGGCAAGAATATACAATTCTCCTACAACCCAATCATGTATCTACAGTTTTAATTTTCTTTCCTGCAATAGAAACAACACATTTTATATTTTCTAGCAAAATAATTCAGTACAACTTCAATTCCAGTTCATCCCTCCATCTTTGTCAACAACTTGAGCAATAGCCACAGCTATCTTAGGCAAACATACAAAATTTCTAGTGACTTCTGTGCTACCCAGACCATGTACCGAAAACTTCCGCATAACTTCAACAGGTATACAGTCAAATACAACCGGAAAAAAAAAAAAAACTTTCCTTTTCTTCCAATCTTTGACTTCA
The DNA here is from genome assembly GCA_018127125.1 of Rhododendron griersonianum. Classification (NCBI taxonomy): domain Eukaryota; kingdom Viridiplantae; phylum Streptophyta; class Magnoliopsida; order Ericales; family Ericaceae; genus Rhododendron; species Rhododendron griersonianum. The sequence continues at coordinate 42,457,177 of CM030797.1, forward strand.
CTTCAACCATTTTCAGTTTCCTATCTTATTTTTATTCCTCATCAAACAGACCCTAAGTCACATAATCACTCAGTTGGACCCTTCGCTCCCGCTCTCATCCTCGCTCTCACGAATCTTAGAAGTTTGTGAAGTTTTTGGAAGTCGCTTCAACTCTCGCACACCCGCCCCCGCTCGCGCTAACCCACTTGGATTATGGGACTAAGAACAGACCAAAGGCGAAACTTTCTACGAAAAAACCGGGATTTCAAAACAAGGTCAAAACTTTTCAGACCGCTACCCTAAAAAAATCAAATTCACATTTCGTCCGATAACATATAATTGCCACATACAACACGCAAATTGAACAAATTGAGCAAATACAAGCCTATTATACGAAATAGGCACACCTTCTTCTACAATATAAGCAGCGTATTAACAACTACATCTAGTCTCAAGCAATGAAACAAATTGAGCACGAAAAGGAACGACTCGAATTTGAAAATTAGGGTTTTATACCTGATTGATATGCTGATGAAGGTATCCGTGTAGAGAGAAGGCAAAACCAGAGACGAAGGTCGACGCTTGGTAATGGTGTGGATTTTGGGGAGGAGAGAGATAAACCCTAGAACGCTTTTTAGCCTCTCCCACGTCTGTCTACCTCGTGATAAATTTTCCCCTTTTTTTAGCTCGGTTTCGTGTGAACTATGGAGGCGTACCAGAACAAAACCCGCCCGGCCCAATCGGTTTTCATTAAATTAAATTAAAAAAGACCTCATTAAATCTCCCAATTACTCAAAGAAACCGTGTTTGGTAAGATGGTATGCTCATGTCCTCCTTCTGTCGAGGCCAAGGTTTGAGTCCTACGAGAGAGAGACGGGATTTGGGATTTCAGGACTGTGGATAACTTCTGAGCTTAACTATAAAATACGGCCAAAAAATAATAATTCTCCCAATTACTCTCCCACCCAAATTTTTTGGAATTTGGGAAAAATGATGGAAAGTCAGGGGAAAAAAATGAGAGGAAAATAGGAGAAAATTCAAACTATTCTTAAAACTTGAATTTTTTTTTATTTTTTCCCCATCCAAACAATTGGAGGAAATTTTTTTTAACTTTCCTTTCTTTTCTCTCATTTTTTCTAAGTTCCAAATAAGGCCGGTTAAATCGGTAAACTAGTACTTATATTTCTTCTTTCTCGCAAAGATAGTAATATTTCACAGAAGATGTCTAATTCGCACATATAAGAACACGTATTTTTGTGCATTATTATTTTTAAATAATTTCACAATAGTTGAGACATTTAAAATGATGTGAATAAATTTTACAAATTATGCACAGATGTGCATTACTTTCTATGCAGAAATTATCAGACCCGTTTCCGAACTCAAAATAAGTACTTATTTTAAAAAAAATTAATTTCAAACTCAAAAATTATGTGCTTACGCAAATAAACGATACAAAAAAATTGAAAAATTATTTTTCATTTACATTGTTTTTTAGTTTGAAAATGTGAAATAAGCTGTTTATTTTTTAAAAAGGTTTTTGGAACAGGGCCTAAGTCTTTTGGTAATCTTTGCAGGAAAGAGGCAGTATATTTCATCCAATTAAATAAGATTAAAGAATCCTACAATTCACTTAATGTCCATCAATACTGCTTTATGTTCATCTCTAAAAGTACGTATTTTGAATTTTGTTTTTCAAAAATTCGAGTTTTTTTATTTTATATTATATTACCTTAGCGTTAGTTTTAGTCTCGTCCTAAACTTAGGCTTTTAAAAAGAATCATTTTTTTTGTTAAAAATTTTAAAAAAAAATTCACAACTTAACACAACTCATTGATATTTATCAATTTGTACAAAAAAATTAATTCTTTTTAAGAAAATATGCATCTTTTGAAAGATCAGGTTTATGCGCCGGGTATTTATTTAGAGCAAGTAGTAATTTCGAAAGAGGAAAAATAGTTTTCAAAAAAAAAAAAAACAGAAAAAAGAAACAAAAATGGTTTTTTACCCAGATGAATCTTAGCCGTCCACGTATATGGAGCCTCGCCTCAACCAGTCCCTTCTCTCTCTCCTCTCTCTCCTCTCGGCGCCACTGTAGCTTCTCGCCGTCTCCCTTCCCAGTCGAAGTCTCCATCCCACGCCGGCGTCTCTCCCCACCTGTGGCGCCCCCGATTCAAACTACTCATCTCTCAAAGGTAATACTTTCCAAACCCATCCTTTTTTTAATCATTGGAATCAGTTCATTTCGAATAACAAATTCCACACGGCGATTAGTGGAATTCTGGAAATGAAATATTTACAAAAGGTCAGCAGCCGAGTGAATTGTTCTTGTTGTTTAATAGTAGAAAAGTTCTATCTCCTGGAGCGAGTGAGATGTTTGGAGAGAGAAATTGGCGTATTACTTACTGATGTTTTGTTCTTCCTGAGAATTTTAGTTAACTGAAGTAGCTTCCCATTGAATCGATTATCGGAGTTACAAAACTTACAATACAACCAAGCCCTAGCTCTGTACTTATACGAAAATCAAGAGAGTCATTAGCTCAGACTAACTACATTTACATACTAACAGAATCCCTAACAGAAACGCACTAACTAAAGATTAAGTGGGATGAGCTGGCCGCTAAGCTGATGTCAGCTTACATCACCATCCGTTGAGGTTGTTACAGCTGTTGGAGTACATGAAGATAATTCCTTTAACACACCCCCGCAAACTAATGCTGTAAGAGTTGACAGCATTAGTTTGGTCTTGAGAAACTGAAATCTGGCAACAGTTAGGGGCTTTGTAAGAATATCGGCAACTTGATACTGAGAGGGAACATATTTGATAACCAACTGATGCTGAATCACTTTCTCTTGAACAATGTGAAAATCAACTTCTACATGCTTAGTTCGGGCATGGAAAATAGGATTTGAGGCTAAAGAGATAGCAGAAACATTATCACACCATAAGAAAGGAGGAGGAACAGAAATAGGTAAATGCAAATCTTTAACTAACTGCATTAACTAGTTCAGCAGCTGTATTGGCTAAGGCTTTATACTCTGCCTCAGTGGAAGAGTGTGCCACGGTTGGCTGCTTTTTAGCTGACCAAGAAATGAGATTCGAACCAAAATAAACACAGTACCCTCCTGTTGATCTTCTGTCAACACTATCTTCAGCCCAGTCTGCATCAGAAAATGCAAAAAAACTGCAAAGCACCCTTAGTAAAAAGAAGACCTTGATTAATAGTACCCCGGAGATACCGAAGGATGTGTTTGACTGCAGTGAAGTGACTAGTTAGGGGATGATGCATATGTTGGCAAACAGCATTCACAGAGAAGGATATTTCAGGTCTAGTTAGGGTGAGATACTGCAAGTACCCAACCAAGGTTCTATAAAACTTTGGATTAGAGAAAGGAACATCAGGTAAGATAAGAGAAGGCTTGAGAGAAGAGGGGGAGGCACATGGCCTACAATCTGTCATACCTCCCTTCTTAAGTAAATCCAGAGTGTACTTAGCTTGGGAGAGCATGAGGCCTTGAGGAACAGATACTACTTCAATGCCCAGAAAGTAGTGAAGGTGGCCAAGATCCTTGAGAGCAAAGTTTGTGCCCATACTCTGAATTATTTGAGTCACTAATGATGGATTGTTACTAGTGATCAAAATATCATCAACATAGACCAGCACATACACATGATCTGAGCCTTGAGAGAGAATAAACAATGAAGAATCTGCTAAACTGTTATGAAACCCCTTTTTAAGCAGACGTGAGGATAGCATATCATACCAGGCCCTGGGGGCTTGCTTAAGACCATATAAAGCTTTGTGAAGCTTGCATACATGATGTGGAAATTGAGAACTGACATAACCTTGGGGCTGTCTAAGATAGACATGCTCTTGAATAGTACCATGTAAGAAAGCATTAGAAACATCAAGCTGGCGAATGTCCCACTCAAAATGAAGAGCCAAAGACAATACAAGTCTAATGGTAGGCAGCTTTATAACTGGACTAAACGTTTCATTATAATCAAGACCTTCGGTTTGCTGAAAACCCTGAGCCTCGAGTCTGGCCTTATATCTAGAAATAGTGCCATCGGCATTCCTTTTGATTCTGAAAATCCACTTACACCCTATAGTGGGAGTATTAGCAGGAAGGGGAACCAAGGACCAAGTACCTTGCTGAATAAGAGCAGAATATTCCTCTGACATTGCTTTTTGCCATTCAGGAAAAACTATAGCCTCTTTAAAGGATAAAGGTTCAGTAAGAGGAGGAGAGTGAACAGAAAGAGTAAAAGGGATTTTAGGCACAAAAATACCAGATTTAGACCTTGTATGCATAGAGTGAACAGGTACAATAGGAGCAGAACTTTTAACAGGAGGAGGAGTAGAAGAAGAATCAATAGGAGAAGCTGGACTAAGAGGAGTGGGATCGGCCACTGGAGTAGCAGAAATAGGATTACCAAGTGGAGTAGGGATAGAAACAGGAGAAGGAGATGACTGTACTACAGGTGTAGGAATAAGAGAAGAGAGAGAAGATTGAGACACAGCTAAAGAATCAGAAATAAGAGGAGATACCATCCTGAAGGAAGGAACAGTAGGAGAAGAGACAGTTGGAGTACACGATGAAGAAGAGAAAGAGGAAGAAGAGACTAACTTGGGATAAGGAAAGTCAGTTTCTAAGAACTTGACATGCCTTGAAGTATATACTCTATTAGTAGTAGGATCCAAACATCTGTATCCTTTAGTGTGAGCACAATAGCCTAAGAAAATACATGGTGTAGACCTAGGAACAAGTTTGTTGGAAGCATAAGGTCTCAGCCAAGGGAAGCAACAACACCCAAAGGGCTTAAGAAGAGAATAATCAGGACTGGTTTTGTAAAGGACATGGAAAGGAATCTGAAAATGAATGGAAGAGTTCGGTAAACGATTAATCAAATAAAGAGCAGTAGTAATGGCTTCAAGCCAAAAAGTAATGGGAAGATTAGCTTGTTGAAGCAAAGTAATGGCAGTTTCTATGAAATGTCTGGGCTTCCTCTTAGCTACCCCATGTTGCTCTGGGGTATGAGGGCATGAAGTTTCATATGATCAAATCATTTAGTTATCTACACTATGGCCTGGTTGTTTGATCAGAGATAAACGGAAGGGATACACAATTCATAGTATATGTACAGGATATAGAATCCCTTAGGCTGTAGGAATAGTAGAGAAAAAACTAATCTGGTATTTATTTTGGTTTGGATTGTGTAAGGCATTTGAAATTTTTGTCTTCATTCGAATTACAAGTTTCATATAGACCAAATGGCAAAATGATCACTTCAATGCTATTGTAATAGAGGGGATATGAATTCCCACCAAACAAACAAGCCACAAGTAAACAAGCTAAACTCGCACAATACATGACATTACCTTGGCCTTAAAAACCTAACATCTCAATCAGGGCCGGTTCTGAGATTTTGGAGGCCTAAGACGATCTTCGAAAGTGAGGTCCTTAATAATTGTAAACGGAAATCAAATAAAAAGTCGATCACACTGAGTAATTTTGATTCGGATATAGTATTTGTTTGTAACGGGAAGTACTGGAGTAGTAGCATTTAAGGGGAAAAAAAGATGCATCCATGCGCCCACCACACTGAATAATTTTGAAGGGCCCGAAGAGTTTTTGGCGATCCCGCGACCTTTTTTTCCTCCTTTTTGTTTTTTTTGTTTTGTTTTTTCCTGCGTTGCGTGTTCTATTTTTCTGGGCCATTGGGTCTTAAGTGTAAAATGTCTTCTTGGGTTTAAAATTGGGCCCTAAAACAACACATATATACTAGGTCCTAAAAATAAATGAGGCCCTATTTTTTGAGATTTTTTGGGGGCTTAAGGCCCCCCGCCTCTTGGGCCTTAGCCCAGAGCCGGCACTGATCTCAATCAAATTTCTATCTTGTCCAACTAATCATATTGCATTTGTTAGTTGTTGCAGCTTCCATCGAATCCATCCAACCTGCCTGTGAGATTGAGAAGTTTGCCAGGAGATGGGAACGTTGCAACGCTTTCAATCATCAAGCCATATGCCCAAGATATTGTTAGAGAATGTGATGGCTTGCCACTAGCATTGAAATTCGTATACGGTGCACTACAAAAAGAGGAAAATGTGAATGTATAAAAGGAATTTCTTAAGAGAATAAAGGTCACCTGCCACATCTGTCATTGTAGACTTGAATGAAAAAGTGTTCAAGGTACTAAAGGTAAGGTATGACCAATTAAAGAATATTGAGGAAATAAAATGTCTTCTGTTCTGTTGATTGTATCCAGAAGACTCTATGATTGAAAAATCTAGTTTGATAGGATATTGGAGAGCGGAGAGAATTTTTCCCGGTAAACTTATTTTGGAACTGGCACTTGATAAGGGAGAAGTTATATTGCAAGCTCTTATAGATTCATCTTTGTTGGAAAAATGCGTCGAAAGATGATCACTCTGTGAAGATGCACGATTTTGTTCAAGACTTGGTATTGGCAATAACTTCCCTGTAAGGAGAGGAACCCACACATTTGGAATTTCTTCAAAGATATTACAGAGGACTTTCTTGAATCACCTCTAAATTATTGTTTCCTTGAAGCAACAGGGTCAAAAGCTCCGAGCACTCTGGCGATTTTGGCAAGCTGCCTAAGTCATGATTCGTGAAGAATATTCGTGTTGCATTTTTCCATTCCACCTCATCTGGAATATCTTTGAAGAAATTCCAGCTCTCACCAAATGTATGGGTTCCTCTCTTTGCGGGGAAGTTATTGCCAATACCAAGTCTCGAACAAACCGTGCATCTTCACAGAGTGATCATCTTCCGACGCATTTTTCCAACAAAGACGCAAAGCTTGCAATATAGTTTCTCCCTTATCAAGTGCCTTTTCAAAGCAAGTTTACCTTAAAAAATCCTCTTTGCTCTCCAATATCCTATCAAACTAGATTTTTCAATCATGGTGTCTTCTGGATACAATCCACATAACAGAAGACATTTCTTTTCCTCAGTATTTTTTAATGGTCGTAGCTTACCTTTAGTAACTTGAACACTTTTTCATTCAAGTCTACAATGACAAATGTAGCAGGTGACCTTTATTCTCTTAAGAAATTCTTCTACATTCACATTTTGCTCTTTCCGTAGTGCACCAAATACAACTTTCAACGCTAGTGGCAAGCCATCACATTCTCTAACAATATCTTGGGCATACGGTCTGATGGTTGAAAGCATTGCAACGTGACCCACTCCAGAGGAAAACATCTCTCATGCTTCTTCGTTTGGCAAAAACTTTAACGGGTACTTCAGCCTCAATTCCCATCTTCCGGCAAACTTCTCTTTTTCTAGTTGTCAAAACAACTTTGCAACCGTTTTGTTGATTGGCATTGGGGAATCCTACAACACTTAAATCCACCTCGTCCCAAACATCATCCAAAAGCAAAAGGTACTTCTTGCCTTCAAGTCTCTGCAATAATTTTCTTGCAACTGTATCATTAGAATCGTTAGGATTTATTGTTATTTTTAACCGCATCCCAACCTCGTTTTGTAGCTTTCTAATGCTCCAAGAGTTTAAGACAGTCACCCATATGACAAAATAAAAATATGTTTTGAATTCAGGTGAATTGTTCAAGAGAACCAATATAGTAGTCTTACCTACTCCTCCTATTCCCCAAATACCAATCTTTTGAGTGCTCTCATCTCGAAGTTTATTCAATACCCGGTAATTGAAAAAGATAAGCAGTTATGTCTATAAACTAAAAAAAGTTTATTTCAAGACAAAAATTAGTCAAATAATATTTTTGGCTTATTTTTAGCTTTTTTGAATTCTTTCTAGTTCGGTCCTTATTTTTCTATTGTTTTGATTTTTCTTGTAGAGCCGAATCGGGAAAAGAGGTTCACCAACAACGACATAAGCCAATTGTTCATCTGGAAAAAATTATTGTCTTCCAATGCAGAGCATGGGCTTCCAACTATGAAAAAAGATGCACCGCCGAGGCCAAGTGGTTCATAAGTATCTCACATAACATATTTGTACTATAGTATCAGCTTTTTGTAGGGGTATATGCCCCTCTAGCTTAATAGTACTGAACGAGAGCTATCAAACAAAATCTATATGGTAATATTAATGAATGTACGTTCTTTCGAAATAAAATGAAAGAATAGTAATCTAGCCAAGCTTAGGGATATGTATGGTGACCTGAGCATTAAGAAATAAGATGAGTCCAGAGATAGGGTTCTCAGTAGGGATAGTGGTGGTGAAGAGGTTATCAGGCTTGGTGGCTCTATTTGGAGGTAGACTACACTAGTTCCTATTAAGGGCAGAGAGTATCAGTCTGATTGAATTGTTCTGATTTCCTTCTTATATCCTCTCATTTCAGATACTTGGACGATTTCTATTCAAACACATGTATTGCATCTGCAGTTTTGTTGCGTGTATATCAGTTGTAACTTAACAAGGCTCATTTCGTAAGTTCTTGGGATTGTTTGTGTTAGATTGTGTTGAAGAAATTTGTGGGTATAATGTTGTCATCTCGGAAATTGTGTTACCGATGGCTGATGAGAGCATGTTATGGCCAATTTGTGCATGCGTAGTTATAGTGCATGTGGTGCGTGCACACAGGCCGACCCTTCTTACATGAGGGGTTCTATTTCTCGTCACATGAGAATCACGCTCTAGGCTCTTAATTCTTCAGATTTACTTGCTTGCTTGTGGCGTTCGACTGAGGAAGTCGTTAGAAGCAGTTTATTCATGTTTTGCATAGGGTGTATTTGGATGTTTGATTTCTCAAACGATTTGGAGAAGGAAATACAAGCATAGGGAAATAAAAGAGAGATTAATCAGCTTAGCTATGCCGTTTCGCTATCCATTTCTACGTGCTTGTGCAAATTTAAGATCTAAACACTGTCAAAGTATCTCATCTTTTTCTACTCTGTGTACGACTTAATGATTTGATGAAGTTTCATACATTATCTTGATTGTCATTGTACATATGAATGTAATTTGGGAAAATGACGGCCAAGAACATGTTTTGATCATTAATACCCGCCAGGGGTATTTTCAGCATTAACAAATGTTTCTAGCATGTCTTTGGCGGGTATTAATTATCAAAACACGTGCTGGGCCGTCATTTTCCCATCCTAGCAGAAATCTCCATTGATACTCTTTTCTTGGTCTTCTATTTAAGTTTCTTTCTAAATTTCCCTTTCATTCGCCAAAAAAAGTGCATCAAGATTCAAGAATTGATAAATACAGTTATTATATCGTTGTACTTTCCATGCGTGTCTACTATTAAATGAGAAAATGTGTGTGTATGCGCGTGCACGGGGGAGAGTAAGGGAAAATTAATACTCGTATGATCAAAATACTCCATCAAATTCCACATTTACCACATTTCACGCGCGAATATTGGATACCATTGCAACTTATATATATCTCCCTTTCAGTTAGTTATTCCCTCACTTCCTACTCTGTATCTACTATACAAACACAGGAGAGAGAGAGAGAGAGAGAGAGAGAGAGAGAGCTGCAGAGTGAGGCATTGCAATGGACATCTACATTGAACCCACAAGAGGAATTCCATTCGCATTACAAGTGGGTTATTTCGATACTATCTCAGAAATCAAACAAAAAATCCAAAAAGAACAAGGAATACCCATATCCAAACAGACCCTAATGCTCAACGGCAAACCACTCTCCGACGACCTCAACATCCACCACTCCGACATCGTCGACTGCACCCTCCTTCGACTCCTCGTCAAACCCGGAGCGCAAAAAATCCATAAGGGAAATAGAGTTGAAATAGGAAAAATGGAGAAACAAATGAAGTGAAAATAAAAGAAAGACAAGAGAGTTGGTGGTATGGGAGAGATTTCCAAAGAAAAGAGAGAAAGGAGGGTCAGAGAAAGCACAGTTAGAAAAGGAACAAAAACAAAATGGAGGTGATATAATGCTCGTGATCTTTTTAATCTTTGTTATCATCTTCAAATATTAGTAAACAAAAAAAATTTAACCGATTAAAAGAGAGAGAGAGAGGTTTAACTGTTAGACATAGGGGTTGGAAAATTTTGGGAGGCTAGGGTGTTCATTTGTATATTCGGGTTGTATATAATACTCCACGATGATAAGGTTGTAATCCATTCTTCTACGTAATATATAAAGGGAGAGCACTATTTGGCGTCTCTCGAAGCCCTGTCACAATTGTGATTTCCACAATTGCCCAACACAATTGACTATGGAATTAACTAACAGTCGGGGTGAAATTGTAAAATTACCACCCCCAACCCAACTTCCCATGCACCCACGTCTCCCTCTCGGAATAGCATTTAGGTAAAACAGAGTTTTTTCTTTTAAATTTTTTGCTACTCTGAATACATAGGTAAAACAGAGTTGCTAATTTCCCACTATTCCTTCTCTCTTCTCTTGGAATTGTTTTCTCCCCCTACAAATTGGTTGTCGTCTTCAGGGATCTATGATCATAAAACCCATCAATCAAGTCTCATTTCCAATACTCGATTATTGATTCTCCATCACCAGTTCAGAGCCAATCGGCTCTTGAGGAAGAAGGAGTTGTTGAGCAAGCGCCAATTGAAATCTATGAAAACCAAAAAGCCATGAAATCAGCCAAGTAATTTTTTGTTATTCTTTTCTTCCCTCGGAAAAGTTGCTGGTGGCATTTCTGTTGGGACACAACGTTAAAGATGATGAGATTCGAAGACTTTGAAGCGTATCTAAAGACTCTGTCTTTAGAACGTAATTTTGCCCCCACTCTTTATAACAAAACTATTATGAGAGAGAGAGAGAGAGAGAGAGAGAGAGAGAGAGAGAGAGAGAATGAATTTGTGGAAAGGTTACATCTCTTGAAAGAATCACATCACTTGGAAGAGTAATCACACCGTTTCATTTAAGCATCACGCCCATGGAACAATTAGTTTCTTTCACACCCCTCTATTTGAAAAAACACACCCCTTGAACAAACAGTTCTCTTCACACTCATTTGTTTAAAAGACATCAATTCGTTTAATTAAAACCGGACTAAAGACATCAATTCGTTTAATTAAAACCGGACTGTTGATTAGGCGCTCCAAATCCAACAATTTCATACCGTTGACTTTTTTTAATCAACGGGAACCACGCGGTGTGTGCGAAGTGCAGAATCAAACATGACACAAAATGTCTCAACAATTTCTATTCATATGAATGTGTTGTTATCGGGTTACCTATATATGTATTAATCTATCTTGAAAATCTACGTTGTATGGGTCATGAACGAACGTAAAATTGCCGGCACTCGGAAACACATAAAAAAAAATATAGGCAAAAAATTTGACTGGCACACGCATTGCATGTGCTTTGGCCTCTATTTACATACGAGGGGAAAAACATATTGCTTTTTTAAGTGTGAAGAGACAGTAATATTTTTTTTGAACTTCCCAAAAAAAAAAAAAAAGGGGGTGGGTGAGGGGACCACCGAGCATAGCAAGTAGCAACCCTTCCTTGGGCGTGACCAAAGAAACTCCAGTCCAGTGGCGGATCCAAGAATTTGATATAGTGGGAGCACTAATTTTCTTTGTAACCGTAATATATGAGTTACCGTTAAACACAATCATACCAAAATAATTTTAGCATTCATGATAAAATAACAATTTTAAAGTATATATGTATTTTAATAACCAGCTACTTGGGCAAACTTACGCATCTCGACTATATATGTTAAAACAAAATTATCACATGTTCATCATCTATTTTCCTATTATTAACCCTATGAGTACAAGTTTCAAGGACTGAAAGTGTTCAAATGTAATGGGGGGGGTGGCTATGGGAGGATAAATTTATGTTTTTTGGTTGTACTAATAAAAAGGAGAAAATGTCGAATATCCATATTTCCCACATTCTCCCTCATATATCGGATACCGTTACAACTTACCTATCCTTCTTTCAGTTACCTCACTTCCCACTCTGTATCCATTATACGTACACATGCTTATATACAGAGAGAGAGAGAGAGAGAGAGAGAGAGAGAGAGAGCAATGGACGTCTTCTTTGAACCCACAAGAGGAATTCCATTCGCATTGGAAGTGGGCTACTTCGATACCATCTCAGAAATCAAACAAAGAATCCACAAGAAACACAAGATACCCACATCCAAACAGACCCTAATCCTCAACGGCGAACCGCTCGCGGACGACCTCAACATCTACCAGTCCGACATCCTCGACCGCACCCTCCTCCAACTCCACGTCGAACCCGAGACGCCGCGGAAAATCCAAATCCTCGCGAAAATGCCCACGTCCAAACACGGCCTTAACGTCGAGATGAACTCGAACGACACCGTTCGCCGCCTCAAGGAGCTTTTGATCAACCAGATGGACGGTACTGTTCCCGTCAACCGACTAGTACTCAAATTCAACGGCCACGATTTGAAAGAAGATGGAGGATGGGTCTTGCGTGATTACGATATATCGGACGGCTCGGAGATCGAGATGGGTATCAGGCCTTCGCCGGCCACGTCGTCGTCAACGGGATCGGGGAATCCGAGCGGTGGGTCCAGGCGGAAGATGAGGGTGATGGTGAGGAGCAAGTGCGGGAGCATGAAGGTTCCGGTGGAGGTGAGGGCAGGGGATAATGTTGGGGTGCTGAGGAATGAGGTGATGAAGCTGGTGGAAAGCGGTGGGTTTTTAGTGCCTGCGGACGGTTTCTTCTTCATATACAAGCAGAATGTGATGGATGAAGATAGGTCGTTTAGGTGGCACAATGTGGGCCCAGGAGATACTATTGAGGTCTTCAATGGGAGTGTTAGTGGTGGATTATGAAACTAGTTAGTAGTATGATTTAGATTAGGAATTTTGTTTTGTCTAGTTTTGTTTTTGCGGAGTTAGGGATTTACAGGCTTACAGGTCGTGCCATTGAATAGAATCGATGGTCACGTAACAGAATTTTATCTCTCTGATGCGCATGCATCGCTAATATTGATGTCGATTTAGAATCGTGAGATGATTGATGCATTGTTGCATTCACATTGAGGAAACCATTATATGAAGTATCTTAGCTAAACAGTAGAATGTTGGCCCAAGAGATACCATTGAGGTCTTCAATGGGAGTGTTGGTGGTGGATCAAGAAATGAGTTAGGCTCGGATTAGGAGTTTTGTCTTACTTAGTTTTTTTGCGGAGTTAGGATTTCACAGGCGTACAGGTTGATGGCCACGTAACGGAATTTTGAATCTCGAGATGAACGATGCATGGCGACATTCATAGATGTATTCTGTAGTAGGGTTACTGGTGGATGATGAAATGATATGAACTCCATTTTTAAGTTGTTTTGTTGCAATGTCGTTGCAACTTAGATAGAATGTGTGATGCACAAATCATGATACTTTAGGCTCACATTTTGTGGAGGGTGTCTTGTTCAAGGAGCTCTTTTCACAATCGCATGTTCCCTCTAAAACGTTTATGAAGCTCTTTTTCAATCGCATGTTTCCTCTGAAATCTTTCTTACGTGTTTATTAGAATCATTAACTAAACCAAATTGTTTGAGCTTGACTCATACTCGCCTCGCCTAAAACATCGTTTAAGATCGATACTTCTAATAAACAAGCTAAACAGGAACACATCTTTTGATCTCATTAAGCATTCAAGTTGAGGCCTGAAGAATTCAAACTACTCTAGCTAACTTGGTTCACGATCTGTTCGTTAAAAACTCATTCAACGTCAACAAACAAAACAATTTCGAACGCGTTTTTAAAACTCCTTTTAAGTTTTCAAACCCGACCTTTGACAACTCAACATTCGACTCGTTCAACTCGTTTCCAAACCCTATTTATTTCTAGTCAGGCCTGTGACTTTGGGGGAGACCTATTGTTTGGATGATACATTAGGCAACTCTTTTGTGAGTATTTGACTCATTTGTGAGTGTTGGGCTATATTAGGCTTCAAGTGCTCTGGTCCATCCATAACTCTGTAATTACTACTCCATTTGTCCCCAACTAAGAGTCCAGTATTCCATTTTGGATTGTCCTCTCTTAAGAGAACTAAGCAGAAAGAGCATCGTCGAAAATTTATGGAGTGATCGACCGCCACGTGATGGCCCAATACTCATAAACACTACACATTTCTATAGGGCCCACCTAAGACTGCTGAATAATTACTCGCCTCGGAACTACCCCATATCACTTGAACTACAGTTTAAGACACTGTTAGTCTAACAAAAAAAGGGGAAAAATGGAAACAAATTAAACATCGCATATTAGACAAACATAGCACCCTGTTCACTTTGTACAAGGAAACAAAAAACCATAACTTGAAAATAACTTAACTACAATGACAACATCAAATGCTAGAGGTTTCCACTCTGCTATTATATTGTACATTATACAACCTTCCTTCTACAAAGCCTTTGTCCTACCTACACGGTCCACCTTCATCAAAGATCTGCATACCAGTTTTGTTGATGATGCATGCCCAACCACTCCCGGGAGCATCGGCGTTTAACTCGAAGACATTCTGGAAAACAGCCGCCGATTAGTCCTGATGTTTTTTTATCAGGGATGACATGCAATGATATTCTCTATGCTCCATTTGTTTCAGTGGTTTTTTCCGATGGAAACATTTTCAACGAAAACAAGTATTTGGTTGCAGCCGTGAAGACGATGATGGTGCTTGTGGTGGTGGCGGAGTAGCGGCTGGTTGGTTGCGGTTGAGTGCTAATGGTGGTAATATTTATTGTCCGCAAAACATTTTCCACTTTTGAAAAGTGCGAAACATATTTGCTGAAATTAACTAATTTTCCATTAAAATTACGCGTTTTCGTGGAGAAAAAAAACCAAGTAGTTTTGTTTTCCATCGCACAAGTACCAAAAGTACATAAAACGTTAATAGTTTTCCGTCAGAAACAAAAGGGGCGTAGGTGTCCATTTTCAAGTTGAACTTATGCTCAGAACGAACTAAAAGAGGAAACAGACCTGTTGAACAAAGAAGCACCATAATCCAACTTGCTACTCGCACTTGATAGAGCGGTATATGTGGCGGACAAAGAACAAAGAGGCACGGAAACCCACAGCCCCAAGCATGAGGAAGAAACCATAGCAGATGCAAGCCATGTATCCAAAGAAAAAGGAGGTTTGCATGAAACCAGACATATCTGAACGGGCATGATAATAGTATAAGCAGTAGCCATAGATGAACAAGCCAGTTGATCCACCACAAAGGAATGACCTGGTAATGAAAATAAACCATGTACAGGTCAGTGCTTGGAGCAATGACAACCCTCTAAATCCAACAATATCCTGTGGGAATCATTTTAAAAAAGGAAATCTGCTTACTCATGCAATTAAGAATTCAACATTTGACCATTCTTAGACAAGGACAGTTCTATAGCTAGTATAATGTAGCAAAGTTTGCACTAACCATTTACTGAGTTCCTTAACATTGTACGAAAGTGATATATTTGCATGCAAAATAACGTTTAGTGTAAACAAACCACACTCATACTACTTTGGCCTATAATATGTTAAATGGCCCCTTCTACTTATAACAACTACTCATGCCAGACACTCCAGTCCTCAACACGCAGATAAAGCTACGGGATCCGTGACCGATATTTTTAGTTGGACATACACCTAACAAGCATGCTTTGTAACAAGCATGTGTTGTTTGAAGTTCTCATGAACTATACAAAAGGCTCCTCTATTATGCGTAAAAGGCCCCAATGGCACCTACCATTTAGCCAAGACAATAATAGATAGAAATAAGAATATTTCGGCTTGTCTTCTTATCCTTGAGATGAGAATAGATGAATCCAACCGTTGGGGCATGTCTACTTGTATTTATCTACCTATATATATAATGCACGCTAGGTTGGCCTTCAGAAAGAGAACATAATTGAACCAACTCGAGACATCAAACAAGTTTATGTGGTCAAATCATTAAGATGAAAACTGTTGTAATAGCATATAAGGGAGGGAAAGATAATTAGAAACAAAATAGGAGTATGGGCACAACCGTACACAAGGAAAAGAAGATAAAGAAGAAGAAAACGAATGAAAACTCGAACATAGAATCACATTACAAGAAGCAATGATGTAGAATATCAATTCCTGCAAAGTAGCCTTGTCAACATGAAACAGAACGAAGCATTCGGTAGTTAACAGTTTGCACAACTGTTCAGTTAAGAATGATGCAGAAACAACAAAAACACAATTATTAGTACCTACCTCCACCACCATTTATGATCCTCAGCAGCAAGTTGGAAGTACGTCAAAGCCACGGTAATAAAAGCAGTCACGATCACAAGAATGATGAATACTATAAATAAGATGCTGTATATCGTGTAAATTTTGTGACCCCAAACACTTGCAAATATGTAATAAAGTTCAATGTATATTGCGCTGAAAGGGAGAAACCCAGCCATAGCCATCTGAGGAAGGGCTCCACGATACCAAGGCAACGGTGGGATCTCTCTAGGAAATTTTGCTGTCCGCACAGGAGCTTGAAACTCGGACTTGCTATTCTTTCCAGCTATACCACCCAATACCAGCAAAGGTGATGTTACTAGAGTCCATATAAGAAATATTACCACAATTGTACCAAATGGAAGTGCTGCAGTTGCTCTGTAGGCAATCGCAACAGTATTAAGAAAGCAGAATGTGAGAAACAGGGGTCCACAAAAGAGGCTTCCAGTCAATAACAAATTTCTCACCTGCCAAGTCAAGAAAGGAAATTTTGACTAGTGAATTTTCAATAGAAGTTCCAAATACAATAACAATAACTAGTTGTTTGGACAACATGATCAGCCTTATTGGCTACAAGTATATCGATGATTACGAAGAAGCATATCACAATATATACATAATAAACCAAAGTCAATTTCCTTTACTCAGTTTTTTTTTTTGAACATCATTTCCTTTACTCAGTTTAATCCAAGAATTCTTTTCCCTGGGATGATCAACAAGACAGATTGTGAGAAAGAAGAAAGAAAAAAGAAGAGGAATCTTGTGTGCTGCAGACAAACAAAATGGAATTCCTATGAACATTTTTTTCGATATTCCAAATGAATTTAAATCAAGATTTTATTTATTTATACTAGAGAAATAATAAAGAATTTCTATGGTTTCTGCTTGCATCAAAAACTGCTAAAAGCTTCAAACCAAACCTACTTCCAAATAAAAGTAATGAGATTATTCTACTCTAACAGATACGGACAGGGGACACGAGACGACACGACACAGATACCCAGACACGTGACGGGATATGTTAAATACATAAATATTTTTATACACATACATGTATCATTCATATATTACATAAGGATATTGAACTATAACTTTGAAATTTCTTAATTTTATCTAGAATGTTTCTTAATTTTAACATAAACTATTACATTTTTCATTCTTAAATTATTTAATATTAGTTTTTAATTTGTTTCACATTACAAATATTACATTTTTACCCCATTCCAACTTTTGAAAATTACATTACAACCCAATATTTCTTAATTTTAACATAAACTATTACATTTTTCATTCTTAAATTATTTAATATTAGTTTTTAATTTGTTTCACATTTCAAATATTACATTTGTACCCCATTACAAGTATTGAAAATTACATTACAACCCAAAACGTGTCTCGCGTGTGCCCTCTAAGTGTCGGGTACGTTAGTGTGTGTCTAAAACGTGTCCGACTTAGAAAAAAATAAGTAAATACTTGAACACAATTTTCCATGTGTCGGGAAGTGTCCGAGCGTGTCCGTGTCTGACACATCTGCAGTACAGATACCCAAAGGCCCGGAGACGTGTCCGTGCTTCTTAGCTTCTACTCCTCATAACTGGATTTCCATAAACATTTGAAAGAATAATTTCTTCCGGCAAATACCACACTTCCACCCCTATTCACTTCCAAAGCCCCAAAATCAAAATTGTCCCTCTGCCCTCTCTGCTCCATGTTCCAAATGTAGTTCAGAATACAATCAGCACAGAACCAATAATTACCAAAATCCAAACCAACACTTTAAAGTGAACTCCTTTAACGTCTGTACTTCTCAATCAAATCACACTCCCTCCTCATGAGAGAGAGAGAGAGAGAGAGAAGGGGGGAGGGAGGAGTACTGAGTACAACAACTAAATTACCAATGTCAATTGTCAAAACAAATTTTCGCACAGATTTGACAGAAATACCATTGTTAACTGAAACTTCGCACATTTTGCCAGTCATTCTTACAGAAGCCTAGTTTTCTACTGTACCAAGTGGATAAGTATTTTCCCAATACAAAATCAGGACCATCACCCAACAGAATGCTTGATGACCATTACGTTCAAAGCTAAATTTTTCAAAACACAAGCATCCCATTAAACCATGCTTACAATAAAGACAAAATAACTTGACAAGAAATAAGAAATGTATGCTTAAGAGTCAGATAGAAAGCTTCAGTACTGTGAGAGTGAGACTAAATGGCTCTCTCACATGGACACATCTAAATGTATTGGAGTAAGTAACAAGTACCATTGACAATATGCACCCATGACCCAGCTTTGTTTCTGACATGTCTTTTGGCAACCACCCAAAGCACGAACATGGGATAAGGTGCCTTTTGGACACATACAGCATGCCTTGTAATATATGTGTACCTTAATGCCAAGTTAATATGTTCCCTCCATTACATGGTTGCTTCAAGATGAGTAGAGCGCCCAAGCTGAAATCTCAATGTCACATGAAAACACGATTTTACACTGGGAACAGAACAAAGTATGTTCATGTCTCCCTAAATTCTTAGGATTTGGGGACTTCATGACCAAACAGACCAAAAATTGACACGTGCACCTAATTTTCGGCAACATAAGCATAGCTAACTAGTACCCTATCCAGAGCCTGCAACTAGCGAATTGGATAAATAGCTAAAGTATGCAATGCTGAAACAAACTCTCAACAACGTATCTGAAAAACACAGGCAATAAAGAAAACTCATGTCTACGTACCCAGTTTGTTCCTTCAAGCTGGCAATAGAAAGAGGTTGCAGTATAGCCTGCTATCCCAGACGTGAGTGCGTATATAACAACGAGGGCAGTAAACAAAGCTCCACGGTTGTACGGATAAAAAACGCCAACAAGAGCAAGTATAAAGATAAAGATAGTACTGAAAAACAAAAAATCATGGTTACCAAATTGCTAAAAAAAAACTCTGATTAAGAGATATAGGGGGCAAAGGGGAAAACTTTGCTCATCAATTAGTGACAAGTAGAGTAAAAAATGATGACATAAAAAGCTCTGAAAAGATAATTACAGGGCGAACAGCTGGGTGCCAGAACCAACAGCAGCAGCTAACAAAGATTTGTACTTCGGGAACCTGAAAACGTCACCATGAATATACTTCCACCCGGTTTCCTCTTGATCATCAGCTGTCTCGTCATCATGAGTGTACCTTTAAGGTATGAAAAGACGTAGCTTACAAATAACTTTAAAAGAATTTTTCAAATGATTGCATGTGTTTAAGCACTGACATTAAGAGACAGGGAATATTCCTTACTTAACAAAATCATTCTTCAGAACTCGCATGAGAATCGTGGCAAGAAAACCGGTTAAAAGGAGAACTGTCACGCAAGAATTGATTATCGAAAACCAATGAATCTCCAAGTGAAATGGAAGTGAAGAAGAATGCGAGTACTTCTCCATCCTTTTCTCAAAAGGAATCC
This sequence comes from Rhododendron griersonianum, assembly GCA_018127125.1. Classification (NCBI taxonomy): domain Eukaryota; kingdom Viridiplantae; phylum Streptophyta; class Magnoliopsida; order Ericales; family Ericaceae; genus Rhododendron; species Rhododendron griersonianum. Next base: position 42,476,806 of record CM030797.1, read on the forward strand.
TTGTTTCCTTCCATTTCACCGTGTACATGAAGTCTATATTAACTTCCTTATCCTCAGTAAGGTCCACAAGGGCATTCGGGTCAGTTTTCGCATTGATCTCAATTACACGATCCACGTTGTAGAAGACCTCGAAATGAATATGATTAAATAGGTAATATTTGTAGTCGCTAGGGTCAGCTTTGCCTTCCTTGTCAACCTTTCCTATAAAACCCCAAATGGGCAAGTCGTCGTAGTACATTTGGAAGTAGTAATCTTTTATGACAGCATTTCGGAACTGAACAACGTCTTCCTTCGTTAGCTTCTTCTTGCAAACAATTTCAGAGTCTTTTTCAACTAAAAACTCAAGTTTATAGAGTGCCGTGACCAGCCGATCCCCATTCAACACTTCACCAAGAGCTTCTGATTTATCTTTCACAACACCTGAAATTGATACCCTGTCAGAGAATAAAAATTAACAATCAGAGAGAGAGAGAGAGAGAGAGAGAAAGCGAACCTGGTGAACAGAACGGGAGATCGAAGTAGCGGTATGTTTCACTAAATCAAAAAGACATACCAGTATTTGATTAGTCAAGAAAATGAAAGAAAAATAGTAATAAACAAGAGCAGAGAACGATATTGTACCACATGTTTTTTTGAAGCTAGCTATCCACGTTACACGTTACTGAACTTTAGAGATTAATACTATAAAACAACTTGGAAATGATTAAAATGCACTATTTGTTGCTGGGGACAATGGCTGACCATGAAAGCCAGAAAACATAGAGAGTTGTTTAAGAGCTTGAAAGAATATCCAAAAATTTCAAAATTATAAAGTTGCACGAACTGAAAAAACCGACTTAATTTTATTTGCAAAGTTTATCTCTCGTTCTTAAAATAGTAAACAATAAATTCAGTACAGAACTGCTAGAGCATTTCAATAAAGAAATTCATTTTTGCTTTTTTGGTTGTACTACATTAGTAGTCTATTAGAGAACTGAAACACAATACTACAAGCTAGGGAGAAACATATTTCAAGGTTGTGACACTGAATTTGTTGGACCAGCATTAAATAAGTACCAAGAGAGAGAACTTCACCCTTAATTCCCTTACATCAGTCATCAGACAAGGGGCCTTACTTATCAGGACATTTCAGCCTAAATGGTTGAAGTCGTTGATGTCTACCAGCTGAGTTAAAAGAACTACGTTGACTTTTTCACTTTCCCAACGGTAAGGTTGCCTCACTATGACATTGTGGGTGCAGGTTTGAGTCAAGGAAGGATACGTACATCCAACCCTTCCCCATCCCCATCCCCAGACCAGAGCCTCGTGCATGTGTAACACCTTTTTACTTCACTTTCCAAATCTGTCGGTAACCGCATAACCCTACATAAACATATACATATACGTGTACATATACATACACGGTATGATCTATGACTCATGCAGATGATAATGTTTCTTATCCCAGTGTATGCTGTGCTAGAATATATATCATCTCTCTTTTTGGATAAGTTAAAACAAGCAGAGTCATAAGCTTTAATTCCCATCTTCTAATAAAGAAACCTAGTTTTGGAACTAACGGACGAGATAAGTCGACCGGAACACCATAAGTCCATTTCGAAAACCAGGCTAATCCAATTATTCATACAATTGTGCTTCAAAAGAAAGCACGCCACTGAGCTATGTTACATGGACTCGGGCACGAGTATCGGGTGCACCCAGTCCAAGCGTCGCACCTTCCTACAATCCTACCTTCCTAAACTTAAATCTTATGATACTGGGATATGTGTCCCCAAATTGGATATGGGTATGGCCGTATGGGGATACTTCCTGAAAACTTGTTTGTAGTTTATATTGCATAATTTTTTCAGATTATGTACCACAAATTATATTTCGAAAGGTATTTAAAAACAGAAGGGGTTAAGAAAAACATGCATTTGCTATTTCTTGTCCCCGTGAAATACTCGAAATATTGCTTTTCTAATTTGATATTCGTTTTTTTTGTAAATATCATAACAATTAGAGATTCCGAGTGTCCAAAATGGATACAGGTGCCGGACACATCAGCACGAGTACTTGAGCCAAAATGAATGATCCATGTAACATAGCCTCTAAGACGCGCCTATTTTGTTTTTCATAACTCAGGCGTCCGAACCCGTTTACGCATATATTAGTTTTTACTAATAACTCAGTTTTTTGAGCCAACTTATGCACATATTAGATAAGGAAGACGAACAAAATCACACCGCGGAGACGCGCATATTTTTTTTCATAACTCAAGGTGCCTGAGCCAGCTTACGCATATATTAGGGTAAGCATATATCACGTTTTCTAATAACTCAGTTGTTCGAGCCAGTCGCATAGTAGATAACGAAGAAGAACAAAATCATACCGTGGAGACACACATACTATTTTTTAATAACTCAGGTTAATAATTCAGGCGTCCGAGCCCATTTACGCTCGTAATAGTCAACGGAGACGGACAAAATGAGACGATAGGGTGGGGGGTGGGGATAGATCAATTACCTAGGGTTGTGGAAAGGGCCGACCTTGTTGGCGTAGAGAGGGACGGCATCTCCGATGTTGTATTTGTGATCAGACGCGTCTGGTCTCACCTGAGTTGCACTGCACATGATGGTGAGAAGTGCGACGGCGACGAACCACCAGTCCATCGTCTTCTTCTCCGTTTTCGCTGGACAGCTCTTCCACTGGAAGTTTCCACTGCAGGAGAGAGAGAGAGAGAGAGAGAGAGAGCAGATCGAGATTACTCTTTGCGATTCGAAACGGAAGCAGGGAATGGGGAGTGGGAGAGTGTGTCCACGCGCTTTACTTGACTTCCGAACGGCAACGCCGGCAATAATTTGCTAAAGTTGAATGTTTTGTAAATGTTTAATTTTGTCTGATTTTTGTTCAGTGATTTATTGGTTTGTTTTTATTTAAAAAAAAGTCGTATTTGTTAGTTTTGTCTTATATTTTCGTGAATTATTGAATTTTTTCTACGAGAGAAATCGGAGAAATAAAAAAATTTGAACAAAATTTTAAAATTTTGTTGAATAAAGTCAAAAAAATAACAAAAGTTATGAGTTTTGAAATTTTTTAGTCTTTTGGCTTATTTTTTGGGAATTGATTTTCACACTCATCTTTTAATCGTACTCATTTTTTTTGTTTCTATCTACTTGAATTCACCATCTTGTCTTTTATTCATTACATTTGTCTACACATTCAAGGACAATATTGTACTTATTTTCATATGGACAAAAAATAAAAAAAGGGAGTGTGAATGGTTAAAAGGGCAGAAAGTCTACTTGTACAGATTTTTCATCTGTACCAGTGGGTACAAATCCCTTTCTCGGCCCATTTTGGGTCTCAATAAAATAATCAGAGTCGTTCATTTTGTTTGAAATATTTTGCTTATAGTCCCTGCTAAAAATAAGCTCAATCCGGCATCGGTAAGAGCATTTACGAAACATCCAAACTTTGCTCTAGAATTTAGGCTTGAATTCTGGAACAAAGTTGGACTTTTTGTAGGCGTCTTAATCGATATCGGATTGAGCTTATTTTTTGCAGAGACCATAAGCAAAGTATTTCAAACAAAATGAGCGACTCCGATCATTTTTTTGAGACCCAAAATGGGCCGAGAAAGGGATTTGTACCCACTGGTACAGATTTTTCATCTGTATCAGTAGCATCATTCTTAAAAGGGGAGTGTGAAAATCATTTTTCTATTTTTTTCTTTATTCAAAAATCGTGAGTTTCAATCATAAATTTTTATTTTTTCGATTCTTCTCGTCGAGACAAATTAATACTAGTAATTTACAAAAGTTTGACGCAAAACTAACAAATCCATTTTTTTTTTTAAATAAAGACAAACCCATCTGAACAAAATGACTTAGTTCGCAAAAATACCAATCTGAACAAAACTAGCCTTGGTTGATTTTTTACGGTGATTATAAAAATACTAATCTGAACAAAACGACCGATTCGAACCATTTTTGTAGAATCTGAGACGTATACAAAATCCGTATGTACACGCTTTATGTACATTTATTCATGTTATAGCAAGCTCCGTTGGAGTCAGATAAATCATTCTTTCCAATTTTTTTAACAAGAAGTTCTTCCGTACGCGACGCTGGACGTGGACAGGATTGAATGAAATTTTTTATGATACAGAAAACAGTTGATAAATAATCCAAAAGAGTTGAAAATAGATTCTTTGAAATTTGTTTGAAGTCATAAATTGCTCCAAAAATATGTAGTAATCAAATTCTGGTGTGTTTACGAGCGAATCGATATCAAATATTAGCTATCCTTTTATTGTGAATTGCTTAACGATCTCCACAAGATATACAAACTCGATCGATCTCAAACAAAAATTTTAACATACCGACACAATTCGAACTCAAATAGTTTCTCTCGTTAATCAACTCTACTAGAACTTCAAATTTGTAACAAAAAGAAATCGATTTGGAACTTCAAAGCCGCGTCTGCTGTTACAATGGGAAAATAGTACAAGAAATGAAAGAAAAAAAAAACCAATAACACAGCAAAAGGCATCTTTATTTTAAAAACTGCAACATTTGCATTTTCTAAATGGAACAAAAATAAGTTACAGTACAAAAAATGACTAAAAACTAGGATACCAGTATAAAATGGAGTAATGCGAAGATGATGTCTAAAAACGGAGTCGTTTCCCATTTTCATGAAACACAGTCGTATTCAGTACAAGCTTCCTCATTCCTTAGAAATCCTGCTTTCCCACATGTTCCTTTATGATCAACGATGCGGCTGCACATTTCGTATAGAGCAAGCCGTTGGACGTATAAGGCTAACCATCCAATATTCTACTCGCATTTGATTGAACGGTAGATATGGCGGACAAAGAACAGAGATGCACGGAATCCTATTGTCCCGAGCATGAGAAAGAAACCATAGCATATGCAAGCCATGTAGCCGAAGAAGAACGAGGTTTGCATGAAACCAGACATATCTGATCTTGCGTGGTAGTAGTACAAGCAGTAGGCATATATGAATATACCCGTTGATCCACCACAAAGGAAAGACCTGATAAGAACACCAAAAGGATGTGTAAGTGCTTCAAAAAGCACATCAAATCCCAAAAATGCCGGGAAAAACCCAAAAACCAGCCACGGTGTTTCAAGCACCCATTGGCATATAATAATCTGAAAGGGAGACATGATGCATATAGCAATTGCGAATGTAGTACCGGGACATACATCATGGCAAAAAGAACTGATCTTTTGACAAACAGGGCAGTGAAAACCCGCCAGTGTGTTGATGTTTCCCGAGTTTGTTAAACTGTAGCAGGTCTCGTACAAATAACCACCTTTGGGGTGAATTACTTGTATAATCCATGATTCTCACATATACTTCTGTTTTCTCTACCCCACATGGAACAAGTACTGTTTTTTTCGTTTGTAGGAAGAAAAAAAAACGACCCAATATCGAGCTCAAACAAGTTAAGAAAATATTTGTAGAGTGAGGTCAAATGGAAAACTAAATTCATCACATTGAAAGGGAGACAATAAGCAAACCATTGGACTGAAAAGTGGCTAATGTACCAATTGATAATTTCATTTTGAAGAAAAAAGTAAAATAAAAACTCATGACATATATACTTCACAACTCACAACGCAGAAATAATAGAAACTGGTGAACTGCACACGTACCTCCACCACCACTCGTGATCTTCAGAAGCGAGTTGAAAATATGTCAAAGCCACCGTAATAAATGCCGTCACAATTACGAGAATGATGAAGACTACAAATAAGATGCTGTATATGGTGTAGATCCTGTGACCCCAAACACTGGCGAATATATAGTAGAGTTCAATATAGATTGCACTAAAAGGCAGAAACCCAGCCATTGCCATCTGAGGAAGAGTTCCACGATACCATGGCGACGGGGGGATCTCTCTCGGATACTTTGTAGTCCGTACAGGAGCCTGAAACTCGGCCTTGCTATTCTTTCCAGCTATACCACCCAAAACTAGCAAAGGTGATGTGACTAGAGTCCATATAAGGAGTATCACAGCAATTGTACCTACTGGCAGTGCAGCTGTGGCACTGTAAAAAATTGCAACGGTGTTGAGGAAGCAGAACGTGAGAAGCAGAGGCCCACAGAACAGGCATCCAGTCAACAACAGATTTCTCACCTGAAAAAGTTAGGGTTGCAAGTTGGATCAGCACATTTCCACTTGATTTAGGTAGCAGTGAAAAGTAGAACAAAGGCAACAGTAGAACATTGGCTATGCCGTATATGGTGTAAAACCCATTTCAGGAAAACTTCCAAAAGAAACAGAAGTTGGATACAATTTGATGATTTTGGAGAACAGATATTTACGAGCCATTACTACCATGACACAAGAATGAACACCAAAGTATTCACTCCAATCACCAAGCCACAAGACCTCCGTTGCAATGTCATTTGAAATGGTTAACAAGTCTGTACCTGACACTAGGCTGAGATAAAGCAATCTTACCGCCACTATATTTTCAGATATGAAAAAAGTGCCCTCTTCCTCTTTGATGTCAATGCTTAAATATGCAACGATGTTGAATGAAGTAGGAGTATTTCTCAACTCAATATTATCAAGTTAGCTTTCCATGGTCGTATATAACGTAAAGAGGAGTACTTTACAAGAATTTTTACTAAACCTGTCTCTCACGAGAAATCAGATTCTCTCATCCTATTACTGTAAAGACGCACTAATACAAGAAATCCAAACTATGCGCACGGTGTGTGAACATCAGGAACTTGATGAGACAAGAAACAAATGTGAGCACAATTATATGTGAGAATATTATCCAACACCCAAAAAGAACATTTGGGTTTCAAAAAAAGCCGATCCTCTAGTTCAGAGACCCAGTAAGTACAAACATATAGAATATTTTTCTTTCCATCTTTCTACTCTTGTTGAATCCGAATAAGTTCACAAACATGATAAAGCTGCAAACACAAGGCTAAAGAAAGATGATATAAACTGGGGACCACTCTTGAAAGTAAATCAAGGTAACAGCACAATAACGTCCAAGGCCACATACCCAATTTATTCCTTCCAGCTGGCAATAGAAACTAGACGCTGTATAGCCCGCAATCCCTGATGTTAGCGCATATATGACAACCAGTGCAGTGAACAGAGCTCCCCGGTTGTATGGATAAAAAACACCGACCAGTGCTAGTAAGAAGATAAAAGTTGTACTGACAGAAAATGCACAAAAGATAAAAATCAGTCTCTGAACAAAGTGAATTGCACAATCAAGCTGCATCCAATAGATCAAGACAGCTTTTAAAAACATATTTACAGGGTGAATAGCTGGGTGCCAGAACCGAGAGCTGCAGCAAGCAGTGACTTGTACTTTGGGAACCTAAAAACATCACCATGGATGTACTTCCACCCAGTTTCTTCTTGGTCATCAGCCGCCTCCTCATCGTTAGCGTACCTTTGGTCAAATAAAAACATATGCATATAATCACGTAAAATTACGGAAGAATATGGGAATAAAACAGATGACAAGTGTTCCTTACTTGACAAAATCATTCTTTAGGACTCGCATGAGAATCGTGGCAAGAAAACCAGTCAAGAGGAGAACTGTCACGCACGAATTGATTATTGAAAACCAATGGATTTCCAAGTGATGCGGTAGCGAAGAAGACTGTGAGTACTTCTCCATCCGCTTTTCAAAAGTAGTTTCAGTTGCTTTCCACTTGACGGTGTACATGAAATCTGCATCAATTTCCTTATCCTCGGTGACGTCAATAAGGGAACTAGGGTCAGTCCGCGCATTAATCTCGATAACGCGATCCTTATTGTAAAAAATCTCAAAATAAAGACGCCTAAATAGGTAATATTTGTAATCCCTAGGGTCAGCTTTGCCTTCCTTGTCAACCTTTCCTAAGAAACCCCAAAGGGGCAAATCATCATAGTACATTTGGAAGTAGTAGTCTCTTGTGACAGCACTTCGGAACTGCACAACTTCATCCTTCGTCAGCTTCTTTGTACAAACAATCTCAGAGTCTTTGTCAACTAAAAAATCAATTTTATATGGGGCACTGACTAACCGGTCTCCATTCAATACTTCACCGAGAGCTTCCTTTTTCTCTTTGACATGATCTGGCATAAAGACCCAATCTCACGTAAATTTTCACTAACGAAAACAAACAATTACTGTAAAACAGAAAGGATAAAAAAAAGATGACTGTTTTTTAACCTGGAACACAGAAAGGGAGATCAAAATAGCGGTATGTTTCACTGGAAAAAAGAAGGAACACCCCATTAGCTGATCATCAATAAAATATCTCACATTATCTGCCATTAATTCGAGAACTAACCCCAGACAAAATCAACAAAATGTAATGCATTATCTTTCATTGTGATTTTCCCACTAAATCAGACGCATAATTTACTATCTATCTTGAAGTGGCTCAAATCACTCACCCCATTTCATTGCAGTTCAAGATCTCCATATTACAAATTCTTACAAGACTGTTGACACAATGACACAACCAATTCACTTGTAAAATAGAATGTTCTCTTACGAAGCTCATCTCTATGACCTTAACTGCTTAACCATATAAGTAATTGCCTGTATGGTTTTATAACCTTCTTTATCTTGTGTTTTTTCTAGGAGTGATGATATATTGCTACCCTCATTTCAATTGTCTGTCCCCCTTCCCTCTACGTGATTTTTAGCATATTGAGGTCGCCTAACAGCAAACCAAAATGCAGCCTATTTCATAAGTAGTAATATCAAGTCATCTTGGGCTCAACTGAACTCCAAACTCCAGCCTGATACGAGTTCAAATGAAGAAGCTTTTTTACGGACGATCTAAACTCGAGCATGAGAATGCTATTTCTAATATCTTGAATTTATTGGATAACACAACCTAGGTTTCTTGCAAATCATGAAACACGATGCCGTGGATAGACCTAACAGGTCAAAACTCAAAACAGATTCAAGTAGCCGATCCGAATTGATTGGGACCAAGGTTTTAAATATCGACCATTATGTCTCATATCGGCCAATACATAACGGTTTGTGAGTCATCCGATACCGTTACACCCCGATATACTGGTGATATGACAAATCACATGCGTATCCGCCGGTTCCCATTACGTATTAGTCGGTTTCTAATTCAAGGGGCCGATACTCGACTGTTACAAATGATTTGAAGTTAAAAATTACTTCACAAAATTCACGACCACGACAACCGATTTCTGTTACATATCGCTCGATATTTCCACTACTATTATACCGTGACCGTTACTTTGAAGTGTCCCGATACCGTTATTTAAAACCTTGATCGGGACTTAAGGCTCAGTTTAGTTTAGTCATGGGTAATGATGCATACTTTGCTCTGATCCTGATCCACCACCTACTGGGCCCCAACACATAATTTCACAAATACCATTCTGTATTTGTATCCAACAAGATTCAAAAAGCATGCACATTCAGTAAATAGATCCCAAAAGGTCAAATGCTAGTAAAGTACTTGCAACTGAGAAGAATATATCATGATAAAAATAAAATGGTGGGGGATAGCTATCAAGATCTGCACCTAGGGTTTTGGAAAGGGCCGACTTTGTTGGCGTAGAGAGGGACCGGGTCGCCGACGTTGTACCTGTGATCCGACCCGTCCGATCTGACCTGCGTTAGGCTGCAAGCTACGAGCAATGATATTGCGACGGCGGCGACGAAGAACCCCGCCATTTCTCTCACGAACCCTCGGGGAGTTCTAGAGAGAGAGGAGATGAAATGGAGAGAGAGAGAGAGATAGCACAGGTGCAATGCAAGCCAGGCCTCCAATGGACGAGTACATGTAGAACTGTCCAACTGTAGAAGGAGTATAAAATAGTGGAGGTTTGATTCAAAGGCAATTCAAGGCAGGTTTGATTCAAGGCAGTGCAATGCAAGCCAGGCCTCCAATGGATAGTATTTTGTCACATAATCCGCGCCGGGTGCGGGTGCGAGAGCGTAAGTGTGAATGTTTCTTCTAAAAGCCTCCCGAACGACGAAAATTCGTAAGAGCGATGATTGAGAGAGCGGGCGGCGGGGAGACTATTTTGAAGAATTATGTGACTAAAGGTTGGACCTTGAGGCTCCGTTTGTTTGGGCGTAAAGTGTTTTTCAGTAAAATGTTTTACTTATTTTTCGGTGTTTGATTGTATAAAAAATAAAATATATATATTTTACATGTAAAATATTTTTTCATTAATTGGATGAAAATGACTTACCCTTAAATCTTCCGTAAGTTATTTTCCGAAATGAACCAACTGCTTTCTACAGCAATTCTCACTCATCAGTTTTCTCGATTGTCAGTCCTGACTCACGTTCAATTCTAATATTCTCAGATCTCTCCACCGTTTAAGCCCTCACTCTCTCTCTCTCTTTACACTATTTTGTCAATTTCTGAAAATATTTTTCAAGTGTTAACCAAACATCGGAAAATAAAAATTTGAAATTTGTTTTCTGAAAAAATATTTTACATTGTAAAACATTTTACATCAAAACAAACGAAGCCTTGATCAAACGTATTTATTTTAGTTTTTGAAATGGAAAATGCTGACCTCAGCACAGTGGACATTGGTTAATGTGCCAAAAAAAGTGCATTGATATATGTGGAATGTAACATTGAATGTGAACTTTGAAGCTCTAATTTGTTTTGCATTACTGTGGATTAACCACTGTTTATTGAGCCGAGGTTAGCAAAACTGTTTTACAATTAATGTCCGTGTTTGTTCTTAGATTTTAAAAAAAAAATGTATTTGCGTCAAATTTGGTAAGACTAATGAATATTTGTCTTGCCGAGAAAATCCAAAAGAAAAAAATTATAATTATAGTTCTAAAATTTTGATTAAAAATGAAAACTCGAAACTGGTGTTATAGTTTTTCTTAACTTTTTAATTTCTGGTTCATATTTTTAGTGTGTTCTTTTCTTTTCTATTGAGGCGAATATTCTTTTTCGAAATATTTTTGAAGCATAAAAATTCTCCGAAATACTAAAAGCACCTACTTATCTTTGGGTTGACTTTTGTTTAATTTTTTGCTCTTTTTGGCTGCCCTCGTGGGATGTGAATTTAGACTGTTTGGTTAAAAAGTCATGTGTTGGGGTGTTTATCGGGGAAATTTTTTTAGTGCTGGGTGGGTACCACACACATGTATTCCGTTGGCTATTCGGACCGTTCAAATGTGTTTTGAACAGTCCGTATTTTAAAAAGAGAAGGAAGAGAGAGTTGTGGGGTGAGGGGAGAGAGAGAGAATAAATCTTAGTCGTCTAAACGTGGTTTGGACGGTAGGGATCGCTGACGGGTACCGCTCGGGCACCCAAAAATTTATACTAATTGTTTTATAAGAAAGAGAATGAGCACATGATTAGTTTAATTAATCCAACTTGGGTGCTATCTGTGACCCCTTCCCTTCACATGCCTACGAGTAAAATAAATTCGATGCTTAGATGGCATTCTTTTAACTTTATACACAGTTGACTTGTCCCATGACCAAGATGTACAAGTACAACCAAACCAATTAAAAAATAATAATCAATTTGATTTCTTTGATTTCCCTTCTTTTCCTTCGAATTTTGTTTCCTCTTGGGATTTGCAATTTGTAGGAGAAACTCGCAAAAATAAAAAAAATTCGAGCTTTATAACGTGTCTAGAAATGATGGAATTAGTAAGGATTGGAATCGGTTCACAGTACTAGAGCACTATCAATATACGATTTTCATCCCAGCTTGCATCTGTTTTGCGTAGTACTGTAGCTCTCGTTGGATGCGTGCTATAGGTTGGAGGGGATTGTAATTGGATTGGAAGTGAAGAGAGATTAATAGTGAAGTTGGTTATTTGGTTTAATGTAGAAATTTTATAGGGATTACTATAATCATGTTTGTGTTTGGAGGAATAGTGAAAAAGGGATTAATGTGTGATTATGTATGAGCTGGAGCTAATCCATAAATTGGAGTATGAAACTCAGATCCCATCCTTAGCTAGTCCCCCCATTTTTAGGACTTTGGAGTCCTGGCTGACTAGTAAAGCCCCTCGTCAGAAAACGCAACCAAATAACGGATTAGCGAACTCACGGAACCTGTAGTCCAATGACTTCAATTTCCCTCTAGAAAGGTCGTCGAACTGAGATTGTCTCTCACGATTAGTCGAGGTGCGCAGAAATTAGCTCGGACACCTGAGTTAAAAAAAAAACAACAGAGATTGTATTACCAGTCCATGGCAAGTGCTTGTTTTCAAATTGCAAGAGAAGGATGAGATTTAAAGCATGGTTTCTATTTTCACCTTTGTCAATGACCTGTTTTGCATTTGATTTTTTATTACGAGGCAATGTGCAGCACAAGACTGGGCCAAAAAGGCTAATATCATGGCCTAAACCATTGACCACTCTTTTCAAGATCAATAACTGATCTTTCTTTCTTTCTTTCTGAACAGAACTTGAAAAAATCAAAACCAGAAAGAGGTCTGAAAAACAGTTTTCGAAAGAGGTCATATAAACAAATTTCCAGAAACTGCTGAAAAAATTGAACGACGAGTATTGTGAGATGCAGAGAACACTTTTTTCCGGTCGCCCTCTAGCTTGCCCTGTTATCTTCTTCTAGCTTAGAGGAAGAATGGATAAAATGCTATCAATTGTGGCGCTAGTATTACAAAGGAAAATCCATTTTGGCGTCAAAAGTGAAGAAATCCAATGGACAAGCAGATTCACCCATCTCTTACAACCGACACCATCCAACGACACCTAAAGTATCTCGATATAAGCTGGGGATAGGTTGGCCTTTGTTTCGTTTAACCTAGGCAATTTCGTCTTTGTCCTACAAAACCCACCTTGAATTACGGCTTGTTTCAGATTCTCAAATAAGTACTTAAAAAATAAGGACCTATTTTTAAACTTTAAAAAAATAGGCTTACGAAAATAACTTTTCATTTTTTTTTTTTGCAGGGTGATCGAGATCTATCAAACAAGATCCATATTGCATATTTTTTTATTTTAGTAATCCTATTATTCTTAAGTTTGAAAAATTGTGAATAATTACTACTTATTTTTTAATGCGGGAAAAGCGGAATACTACTACTACTAATACCTAGTCCATCTGGGGAACCTTGAATTACGAATACCTAAGTCCATGTGGGGATTATGAATCCACTCATTGGATTTGGGCCTCATTGCTCATCTCATGGCTTCATAGTCCAGAGAGACTGCTTTTGGGTCACCAAAACAAAGGGATTGGTGCCCCTTAAGATTTTTAGTCTAATCCTTGGCTCAAGAAAAATACTACTCCGTACTATCATACTGTCCTTTAAAGGTTACCATTAGCACATATCTCCGTTCTGCTAAGGTTCTGAATATTTTGTAAGTATTATTTTTCGTTTTACGAGACATGTCATTCTCTTATAATACATTGACCTACAATTCAAAAAATAAATATTTATTTCTCTTAGCGGAACGGAGACTGTACTAAAACTTGGGATATAATTCAAGTGGTAAAAGAGGGCTAAGTAAGAAATCGAGTAACATATACTTTTGTGGTGTTCTTGCACTTCCTAAAAAAAAAAAAAAAGAGTTGTCTTTCTAAAGACATATATCGAATCTTGAAATACATGAAGTTGGTTAATTGGTTTAATGTAGAAATTGTATAGGGATTACTATAATCATGTTTGTTTTGGAGGAGGAATAGTGAAAAAGGGATTAATGTGATTATGTACGAGCTGGAGCTAATCCATAAATTAGAGTATGAAACTCAGATCCCATCCTTAGCTAGCCCCCCATTTTGAGGACTTTGGAGTCCGGGCTGACTAGTAAAGCCCCTCGTCAGAAAACGCAACCAAATAACGGATTAGCGAACTCACAGAACCTGTAGTCCAGTGACTTTAATTTCCCTCTAAAACGGTCGTCGAATTGAGATTGTCTCTCACGATTAGTCGAGGTGCGCAGAAGTTAGCCCGGACACCTGAATTAAAAAAAACAACAACAGAGATTGTATTACGGGTCCATGGCAAGTGCTTGTTTTCAAATTGCAAGAGAAGGATGAGATTTAAAGCATGGTTTCGATATCAGTACACTACACCAAATTAAGCTTTTTGCGGCATTTTATAAATGCCGGAAAAGATCAAATTAATGCCAGTAATAGTATTTCCGGCATTTGTTGACGAAAATAAAAAATGTCATCTAGGTAAGTGTCGGTAATACAGAAACGGCATTTGTACAAATGCCGGAATTAAAACCGGCATTTGTTACTAGTTTTCCCGGCCGGCATTTGTCAAATGCCGGAAAAAGAATTGCCGAATATACACTTATTAACGGCATTTCATTAGTGCCGTTTTTTTTATAACTTTTACCGGCATTTTATTAGTGCTATTTTTTTTATTACTTTTCCTGGCATTTTTCAAAATGCCATTTTTATATCTTGGTATTTTCTTTTCATTGCTTTTACTGGTATTTGTAAAACGCCGCTAAAAGTTTTTTTTTTTTTTTTGCCAATTTTCATTTTTAATATATGATTTTTTCATTAACAAATTATTCTAACCTAATAGCATTTTTTATAACACATTTCCTGCATACAAAATTGTAACTGTCCAAAACAATTTGAAAATCCACTACGAAAACCAAAATGCAAATTCCATGTATAAGCAAATTGGACATCGCAAAAGACAATCTCAAAGCAATAAAAAATAACAATGCTAGGCATAGAATGCCAATGTGAAAATCAAACCCTAAGTGTCAAAATATAAGTTCCAATTGCATGTGTGTCTCCAAAAACAAAAGATCATACTAACCAAAGCAACACAAAGACCCAAAATATGCTTTTGGTTGCGAGCTCCAAAACAAAAAGAACAAAAACAGTTTTCATTATCTAAAAGATTTCCTGTAATTCCTATTGCATGTCTTCCATGTCCGTCTACGTCCTATCAACCTGCAAATACAAGAAACAATTACACGTTTATACATAGGTGTGCACGGGTATCTATATAGTCCACGACATCCTACACAATCAGTAAGTTTAAAGATACAGGACACAACCACCAAACATATCCCATCGGAGAGCAGTTGGGATTCAACAATCATGCATGCACGATACATCCACGTACGAAATCCGCTTCCCTATACATGGGGACTCCTAAAACATAGCTGCTATTGTTTTCGAGTTCTATTATCAGTCCTTCTTGATTACACTAATTGTAAGTACCTGCTCTTATACTGAAGTCCATATCTTGAACTTGGCAACCCACAACCCAAGCTTCTATTCCACCAAGAAAAATCAAGAGCAGGTCTGCGAATATACTAATCTTTCAAGGGGATTTGCATTTTAATAGGACCATATATTTGGCTTGATTCCCAAAAAAGTAATTATCTTCTCTTAATCAAGGGAATTTCAATTTGATGATTTTCCAGAGAAAACTCTAAAACCCTCTTCTTTGTTAAAAGGTATTACATAACACAGTTTTGTTTTCTTTTTTGCTAGTGTGCTTACAATCAGATAAATAAGACAAAGACTCCAAAGTCAAATTGAGATTAACCAGAAAAAGAATGCAACTTCCACTGTTGAAATCCAACAACTTACACATTCACGAAACCAACAAAAGTGGGCAGGCACTTAGGCAGTTCTTCACAGAGAAAAATGTTCCAGTTGCAAAATTATATTAAGACAAGGTCAAATGATCAATGATCGAAAAAATGACCCGAATTCTTTTTGGATAACAATGACCGGCCTGAATTCTTGTAACCAACCAAACTGGAAAACTTCCATAATTCGAGGGAACGTGAAAAAGAAGTCTGATTGAGATCAGGACACAAATTAATTACACAATTCCTTTATTGTCAATACATATACCAAACTTAGTTGAATGTACCTGCTGTTCGGGAATTAGTTCCTTCAGCTGAGAATGAAGATCCTACACAAGATAGGAAAAAATTAGATGAAAAGGACCAGCAAACAAAAGTAAGAGAATTAGAAAGAACCTTAGCTAGAAGAAAATGTCACTAACACCAATTCCTTTTAAGTATCGACAATGCATGTAGAGACCCGTAAAATTTTTGTTTTATTTTAATTATTGAAAGGTTTATTAATCGGATAATTACGGGAATATGGTTTATTTGGTGGATATTTGAATTAGGGATTTAGGTGAAAGAATAGAGACTTGAGGGAGTGTATGTGTTATTTAGAGATATAGGGGTATATATAGGATGTGTGTGTGTGTGTAGAGGATAGAAATCCCCCTCCTCCCTCTCTCCCGTCCGACTCTCTCCCTCTCTCGGCTCTTCACTCTCTCTCCCTCATTCCTCCACCAAAGGTTGAAACCCAAAGAACCCAACCTTCTCTCCATCTTCCTCACGTGCTCTTGAGTTCGTAGCTCATCCGGTTTGGCTCGGAGCGGAGTATTTTGAGAGTATTTCAAAGTTTGAGTTCAAGGGTTCGCGTGGCCCGATCTCTTCGCGTGTTTGCTCTCCGACTTCGAGGTTGGGATTTCTTGCACTTGTTATATGTTTATGTGTTGAATTTGCACCTTAATCGTGCTTATGATTGTTGGTTGTAGTTTGGGTTTCATTCTTGAAAATCTGCAGAAGATTCGCTCGAAAGCATCCCGTATCGATACGGCCCAAAATCCGTATCGATACAGTTCTCACTGATCTGCCTCGAAGCCTATCCGTATCGATACGGATTTTGCCCGTATCGATACGGTGAGCTTATTTCCAGTTTTCACTGTTTTGCTTAAAACTCCACTGTTTTGACCCCCGATCACTTCTAATTCCCTTGGACACCTCCCAACCTATTTCAAGCATGCTTAGCTGAACCCCTTGGGTTTACTTAAGTCATCCTCATCCTGTTGGCTTTCCATTGTTAGAAGAAGAGTAGTGTCGTACTAGAGAAAACTCAATCGAAGTGTATCTATGGGATTGGTGGTACTTGAGGGTCATTGTGACATGAGGTGGTGAATACTATAAGTGTTTTAGGTGCTAAGGCTAGATGTGGCGAATGGTAGGATGAAAATGCGTATTGTAGAAAGGTTATTATGTATCGTTGGACATAAGGTTTGACGTGGGGCGTTTCGTTGAACGATAGGGGTTTGCCTAGTGATCCGGAAGAGAATAGGGTGACCCATGTCTTTGTGCTTCGTCTCGATTAATCATCATAGGTTCCTTGGGCACTCGTTCTATAGATTGTTGCTTAGAACCTAGTCGGTGGTGTGTCGTAGAGTTGTTATGGGTTCGATACGAGATATAGGGCGTTGAAATAGACATAGAGGAATAATATGAACTTAAGGTGTTTATTAATGTACGATAAGACATGGTTATAAGTTGCAATACATTGAATGACGATGAATGGAAGATTGGGACTTGGGGAAAGTGTTGTTATTCCACTTTCGAATTGATAATGCATATGTGTGTTGAATGTGTTGTGAATGTTGAATTGAGGGTCCTGCAACGCAAGTTGTGGTAATGCGGAAACCCAGGTGGAGAGAATTCACTGTAACGCAAGGTGTGGTAATACAGTTGAATGTCTCATGTGATGAATGAAGTTATAATTAACTTATTGAAGTTTAAGTCGTTGTTTGGGCTTTGAGCTGCTTGATATTGTAACTATTGAAAAGAGAAGATAAACAATGGATTCCATCAATGTTTTTGAAAAGAAAGTAACTTGGTTTTGAAAAAGGGATTTTTATGAAAAATCCTCCGGTATTCCTGAGCGAATCAACGGTTCCGGTATTTGGGCACAAATCAACGGATTCCGGTATTCAAGAGAATCAACGGAGCTCGACCCGCGGAGGTCGAGAGTATTTCTCAAAATTATTTTGGAAATCAAACGGGAATCTTTTCGTTTTATGAAAAGAGGCTCGATGGCTATGGCATTGAATAATGAGATTGTTCGTGGCATTCCTTTAAGTGTTTATAAAAGGGTTGAGAAGTCGTCGTGGTTATTCAGAATGATATGAGCTTAATGTTGCTTCGAGATGACGTACGAATGGTTAGGGATGTCTTAAGAAGCATAGGATCCCATAGTCGTAGTTTGTGGTTCTTTACGGTGCCCCTGTGTATCTCTTGTTCGTTAGTGGAGATCATTCATTCTCAGTGCATAAATCGTCACATTTTCATATAGCTTGTGCATAGAATTCTCTACTGGGCACGTGTTTGCTCAACCTACCATTTCAGGTTCATTGCAGGTCATGGTCATGGAAAGTTCGGAGTGCATGCAGGCATTATCAAGTAAAGTTATTTTGAAGAGTACTTTGTTATTATTGTAAAGTGAACAGCTTGTTATGGTTTTGTAATTTGGAAGATTGTATTTGTAGACCAGTTTGAAGAATTGGAAACTGTAATGTATTTTGGGGTAATGTGATAAGCACCCGAGAATGTAATAAAGGGTGCGCTAGTGTCTAGTCTTAGTTACTTTTGTCATTTAATTAGTTGTTTTTAGTTACTTTTGCTCGTAAGGCGTTTTGGTTTTGTTTTGTAGAAAAACCATTTAATTCAAGTAATTTAAAGACCAAAGCGTGCCAAGGTTATTCAAAGCTCAAAAGATGACCTGGTGGCCAAAGCTAGACAGCCACGCCAAGGAAGCGAGGCAAGGCAACCCGAGCAAGGCAATGGCCAAGGCGTGGCCCGAGCAAAAAAATAGCAAAGCAAAGTGCCAAGGCAAGTCAACGCGCGGTCAAGACCAAGTTCTGAAGATAAGCCCTCGGTACCGATGGCTAAGATTGGAGACATCGGTACCGAGCTCTTATCTCCTGTCAGCCACTAAGCAGCTTGGTACCGATGGCTAAGATTTGAGACATCGGTACCGAGAGCTTATCAACATTTTAAGCCCATTGCCATCGGTACCGAGAGCTTACGAGGGGATCTTCAGAGTATCTTCTAGGAATATCCCATGCGCGTATCTTGGAGTATAAAAGCCCGTGATGTCACCATTACACGACTTGGACAGAAATGTACCCATTTTTAGATCTAGATCTAGATTTCAAATTTCTTTGCTTGTTCTTGAGTGTTCTTAATTTTCAGCCCTTAATTTCTGCATTTTCAACTCTTGTAAGTTAATTTTTGCCACTCTCTCCTTTATTAAAGTTGTTTAAATTCTCCCGATCTATCTTTCTAGTTAGTTTATTTTTAGTGTTGTGTTTACACTTATGCTAAGTAGATTTTTGCTTGCTCTTATCTTTTTAGATATGTGTGAGTAGTTTCATAAGGTTGGGTCATGGGGTGACTAGCACCCCATGGCTTGAGTAAAAATTGCATTTTTCACCAAAAAGTTTGCAACTTTGTTTTGGAAATTGATGTGGGGCTTGGATTTGTTTGTCAAATTACCGAGGTGATAACCTCCTTGATCATGTGTAGGTAAGAGCTTTGCCTACTTACCACACATGATGCTTGGAGCTCTGTCGCTCGAGGTGTTTGCTAAATGAATTCTATAGCTAGCTTGATTTTCGAACCTTCTTACCTTCCGGGTTAAACCGTGTATTGGAGTGAAAAATGTGGTTTTGCTTGAGTCGTGGGCGCTAGTGATTCCTAGTCCTAACCTTCTCTTTATCTAGTTTATTCTCGTTTAATTTAGCTTTTTACTTTCCACCGCATACGAAAAACCAAGTTGGCTGACTAAAAGCCGGAAACCATACTCGCACCTACAATCCAGAAAAGCCGTATTAGTTATCTCTGTGGGTACGATCCCGGACTACCGGATTTACTATGCTTCAATCAGACGTTGATGCCCTACGCTTGGGGTGACCTCTTGGATATATACATCGAGAAGAACGAAGCATTTTTGGCGCCGTTGCCGGGGATTTCTTATTATGGCTTTATGGAGGCTCGACAAACCATTGTGAGTATCCCGCTTCTTTCTTTTAGTTGTAGTTAGTAGTTTATTTGTTAGTTGCTCGTATCTAATTCGGTGGATACCTCTAACCTGGTTTTATGCCAAACTTGAGGTGTAACGAAGCCAGAGTAAATATTGAGTTAGTTAGTTAGTTTACTTGCTTAATTAGTTAGTTTAATTAGTTTAATCTACATTGCTGAGCCGAGGTGGTGGCATAACCCCTCGCACTTTCTATTTGTTGAGTTGAGGTGGCGGCCTAGCCCCTCCGGTCTGTTAGTTTGCTGGTAGTTTGTTAGTTGGTAGAATTTGCTTGTGTATGCCTGTTGTGTATCGGAGCCCAAATTCCAATCGGCTTCATCGTTCTTCATCGCCTCCGAGAATCCGTAGCATTGTCAGGGCGTATCCTGCCCACTCTCCATCGCGCAAAGTAAATCGAAATCGCAATAGAAAAGGCCCAATGGCCGACGAAATTCCAGTTCGCACTCTCCGTGACTTGTTGAATCCAGAAAAGGGCTCCTTCTGTATCGCCTATCGTTATTCTGACTCCGGTTGGTGGGAATGCATTTGAATTCAAGGCTGAGTATCTTCGGGTTATTCCAGAATTTTGGGGGCAAGAGTTGGAGGATCTTGGAGAAAGAGCAATGTTCAATCAAGGTCCTACCAGTTCAGGGAAATTTTCTATTACTGAGCATAGTTCTTTTGAGACTCGTTTGGAAGAAATCGCTCGAAAGCTTGATAAGTTGGAATTGAAAGGTGCTCAATCTCATAAAGTTAAGGTGGTACGTCAAGTGGAAGAGATGTGCGTTATATGTGAAATGTGGGGACATTCTACCAAGGCATGCCCAAATATTCCCGCTTTGAAGAATGTCATAAACAGAATTGCTCCGGAGGAAGTGAATGCGGTAAATCAATGGTTTGACCCCTTCTTTCAATCATACAATCCGGGGACACAACAACATATGACTTTCCAATGGAATCAATCGAATGATGTGGGCTCTTCCCAAATTTCACCTCCCGCTCCGCAATTACCATGGGAGCAACCTCCAAATGCTTTCTGTTTCCCTCAAGCGCAAGGTCCGCCGGGTTTCGTTCCATCCAATCCATTCCCAAGTTCGACTCAGTTTCAATAACAACCCCCGAGGTGTTCTTTGGAGGATCAGTTGAATGCTATCATGCAAGAGCAAATGACATTTAACGACCAACAATCCCAAATGGTGGGAGAGATCAAGAACCAAATGGAAAAGTTGACCACGTTGGTGGGGATCCTACAACAAGAAAAGGGGAAGTTCCCTACCAAATCTCAAGCGAACCCCCAAGGCCAACACTTTGTTAGCTCTTTGGTGTTTTTTCCCGAGCAAGCAGAGTCTATCATCACATTGAGAAATGGGAAGACCGTGGAAAATGCTATCGTTGCTCCGCCGCTTACACCTACCTTGTTGCCTTCTCCTATCGAACGTTCAATTCCGACATCAACTCTTGGGGAATCTCCCAAGGAGGCAAGCAAGGAAGTTTCAGAAGACAATGAGAAGGAAAAGGGTAAAGAGAAGGAGAGCATAGAGGATCCTAAAGTTGTTCCAACACCGGTACCGTATCTACATCGCTTGAAGGCCTTGGCGAAACCGAATTTGAATTTGAAAGTTGCTCTTACAGCCGAAGAGGCTGAATTTCTCGAATCTTCCGAAGTCAGTTGTTTGTATACATTGTTGAATGAGGATGGAGCTTGTGATGTGAATTCTCGGACCCCAAAGTTTGAAGAATTTGAAAAGTTACCATCGATCAAGAAGAAGGTTCTTCCCTCTCTTGTGGATCCTCCTTTATATGATGATCCAGGGGGAAAACGCCTCACCGCTAAAGTTGTCTCTTCCGATCTGCCGTATCTTGACCCTTCCCCAGAAGAATTACTCCTTGATTACGAGATGAACATGTTTGAAATGTCGGGCATCTACTATGATGATCCGTTGGCAAAACCTCTCACCGCTAAGGAAATGGATGCCGAAGTGGACTACTTGTATGCATTGTTAGCTAAACAAGATGCTTATAGACCAATATTTGAAGAGTTGGAGCCCATGGAAGCTACAATTGTCCATTCGAATCCTTCGTGCCTTGATCTTCTCACCGCTAAGGAAATGGATGCTGAGGTAGATTCCTTACACCCTTTGTTAGAAAAACAAGATGCATGTGAGCCTATTCTTGAGAAGTTACCAATCATAGAAGTAATTGATTTTCTTGGTGTTGACGATTTTCTTATGGTTTGTCATCCTTATATTGTGGATTTTGTTAACAACCTGAAAATTGATCTTGTTTGGGCTATGCACTTGGTGGAACTTAAATTTTTAAAGCGAATTCGACAATTGCTTTACTCAAAGTATCTTATCTTGTGGCATGGTCGAGTTCAATTCTTGGTAAAGAGTGTAGCTTGGAGTGCTCTATTTCTTCTAATAGTTATTAATGGTGTGCTAAATGTTCGTAGCCTGTGTGCTTACGCACTTGGCTCTATCTTGTTGCTTGCCTGGTTACGATCTTAGGGGACGCTGGACTTCATTGTTTGGCGGAGTCGAGCTGTGACTTTGACGCTCCGAGTTCTGATATTGAATGTGTAAATACTGTACATATGTGTTTTCTTTCTTTCTTTTACATGTTTCTTTTCTTTTCTTTTGTTTAGTATGCATGTTTAGGTTTGTTATGTGTTTCTTGTTTTGAATAAAGTCTTGGAGATGTTTCACATGAGAAGATTTCACCAACGTGTTAGTGTAAAAGGGCTTTCATTAGTTCTTCTTGGTAATAGTTTATCGTTAATGATCCATGCTCTCCGAATAGGCCCCTATCGGTGGCAACTTAGGTCTATGGGTGAGGTGTGATATTGCCTGGAGTGCACGCTAGGTTGTATCTTATGTTGCTTTGTTTTGATCGTAGGGGACGTTGAACTTCATTGTTTGGCAAGGTCGAGCGATAAATTTTATTACGGGCGCTAGCATAACAAATTCTCAACGGTCTAGTATAGCCACCCATTGCTTACCCCACCGGTAAGGAATGGGAAGAAAAGTATGACTCGTTTGATCGCGTGATGATCGGGTGGTGCATTGCATTGCATTTTGTTTTGCATATTTCTATTTGCTTTTACATGTTTCTTGTGTGTTTCATTTATTTCATGTCTTTTAATTTTGGTTTGGTTTGAAGCCGGATAACACGGGCCGGTGGTACTAATGTCATTTGTTTGTGGAAAGTCTTTCTCTTAAGTCTTCTGCAGGGTTTATTTGCTACCACACCAGCCTTGGTAGTTTGGGTCTAAAGCCAGGGTGAGTGAGGCATTCAGGAGCCCTAAGCATGGGTGCGGCTATGCGCCGCGGTTATTAGTCCGATAAAGCTTTGGATATGGCCCAGTGTGACTAGCTTTGGTTTCGAGTGGGCAAAACCGAAAGAGTAAACCCTGGAAGCATCTATACAGACTGGAGCAAGCACTTGACATGAAATCCTCCTACTTGGTCGAGGTATTTAGGGGTTGACATTCCCCTTGGACGGTACATTCGCGTACTCTTTCCTTCCTTCGCTCTTGTTCCTAATGCTATGAGGGCATAGCATCGCTTTAAGTTGGGGGGAGGGGTTAGCTTATGTGCTATTTGTTTGCTAGTTGCTAGAAATTTTTAAATTTGAAAAATCCAAAAAAATGAGAAAATTGAAATTTTCAAAAATAAATAAAGGTTTTTAACTTGCAATTCTTTCCTTTTGTCATGTTTTTAGCTCTTTTTCATAGCTTGTTGCATGCTCAATAATTGTTAGTTGGCAAGAGTTTGTAGCAATCCTAAGAAATTTGGTGCTTCTCAATTTGCATGATTGGTTAAAAATTGAACGGTTAGGTTTTGAGTTGAGTTTTTGAGCAAGCTTTGGCCATATCCCCACCTTTTCAATTCAATAAAATGCTCGTAGTTAGGTGAATAATCGCATGTCTATCTCTAGTTGTGTTTGAATGTCAATTTTTAATCATTTTGGAATCCAAAGCGCACTTGGGAGAAGATACAAGGCATTCTTGCATGATTACACCACATATGAGTCACCTTGTCCTATTTTGCAACCTGTTATTTTTTCCATTCTTTGCTTAACCTAGGAAACCGGTTGTTTGGAGGGATGTTGGGATGAGTTTTCAGTGTTCAAAAGGTGTTTTGGGGGTGTTTGTGAAATGATAGAAGTGGTTGGAATGTGAAAAAGCGAAAAATTGTTACATGATTCTCTATCTCTCCGCTCCCACTACAAAAGTGAAAGACCCAAATTTCCATTTTCCTCTCCAAAAAGCCCCAAAATTGGCTCCAATCTCTCTTACTACAAATCTCACCTCAAATGACCCGATTTCTCAAAGGAAAAGAAAAAAAAAGGATCAAAGAAATACTATGAAAGAGCAAAAGCAACTTCTAAAGAGGGTTGAATACTTTTATGAGAGAATTGGTTTAACTTATGGGTAAGCATTCATTCCGAATGAGAAAGTGTTTGATGGAAGGAGGGAGCTTGAGACAATACCGTGAGAAGCCGGATGAGGATGGCGACTTGGTGTGAAGGAGTTGGTGGTAGTAGTTTCTCATTAGTTAGTAGTTGATTGATTTTGGTTTGGCCGGGATGGCCCTTGACTTGGTTGATTCCATTTGTTGGCGGCGGTCATTTGGGTAGATGACCAAGCTAGAAAATAGACCGTCGCCCATTTTTGTGCTAACCTTTTCTTGGAAACCAAGGTCATTAAAAGCTTAAAAAGTCCTTAGTTGATCTTTTGCGCGCTTGGATTCCTTTGTGATTGATTTTCTGATATTTGCATAATTAGTTGTATAGCTTGCTTTCCTTTCGTTATCCAATAATCATCTGTTAGTTTGATAATTCTGTTGAATAAGGTGCTTTAGTTGCTTGAGGCATAGTATTCCTTTTTCGCTATTGCCTGCCTATCAAGCACTTCTTTCGGTGGATATGGTTTAGTCTGAATTTGCAAGGTTTTGTGTCCCGTATCCTCCCATTGTTCGAGGACACAAACCTTTTTATCTTGCTCTTAACTTGCTTGAGACTTAGCTTGTTTGGTTTGATGCTGAAATGGTGAATCGTAGAAATGAAATAAAAAGCCGGATTGTTGAACTCTTACTAGTTTACAATGTGAGCATGTTCTAAGTTATGGTAGCAGAATGAATTGCAAGTTGTTGGTTTTCAAAGTTTTTCGTGTTTTATTTGCTAGGGACTAGCAAATCTCAAGTTGGGGTAATGTGATAAGCACCCGAGAATGTAATAAAGGGTGCGCTAGTGTCTAGTCTTAGTTACTTTTGTCATTTAATTAGTTGTTTTTAGTTACTTTTGCTCGTAAGGCGTTTTGGTTTTGTTTTGTAGAAAAACCATTTAATTCAAGTAATTTAAAGACCAAAGCGTGCCAAGGTTATTCAAAGCTCAAAAGATGACCTGGTGGCCAAAGCTAGACAGCCACGCCAAGGAAGCGAGGCAAGGCAACCCGAGCAAGGCAATGGCCAAGGCGTGGCCCGAGCAAAAAAATAGCAAAGCAAAGTGCCAAGGCAAGTCAACGCGCGGTCAAGACCAAGTTCTGAAGATAAGCCCTCGGTACCGATGGCTAAGATTGGAGACATCGGTACCGAGCTCTTATCTCCTGTCAGCCACTAAGCAGCTTGGTACCGATGGCTAAGATTTGAGACATCGGTACCGAGAGCTTATCAACATTTTAAGCCCATTGCCATCGGTACCGAGAGCTTACGAGGGGATCTTCAGAGTATCTTCTAGGAATATCCCATGCGCGTATCTTGGAGTATAAAAGCCCGTGATGTCACCATTACACGACTTGGACAGAAATGTACCCATTTTTAGATCTAGATCTAGATTTCAAATTTCTTTGCTTGTTCTTGAGTGTTCTTAATTTTCAGCCCTTAATTTCTGCATTTTCAACTCTTGTAAGTTAATTTTTGCCACTCTCTCCTTTATTAAAGTTGTTTAAATTCTCCCGATCTATCTTTCTAGTTAGTTTATTTTTAGTGTTGTGTTTACACTTATGCTAAGTAGATTTTTGCTTGCTCTTATCTTTTTAGATATGTGTGAGTAGTTTCATAAGGTTGGGTCATGGGGTGACTAGCACCCCATGGCTTGAGTAAAAATTGCATTTTTCACCAAAAAGTTTGCAACTTTGTTTTGAAAATTGATGTGGGGCTTGGATTTGTTTGTCAAATTACCGAGGTGATAACCTCCTTGATCATGTGTAGGTAAGAGCTTTGCCTACTTACCACACATGATGCTTGGAGCTCTGTCGCTCGAGGTGTTTGCTAAATGAATTCTATAGCTAGCTTGATTTTCGAACCTTCTTATCTTCCGGGTTAAACCGTGTATTGGAGTGAAAAATGTGGTTTTGCTTGAGTCGTGGGCGCTAGTGATTCCTAGACCTAACCTTCTTTTTATCTAGTTTATTCTCGTTTAATTTAGCCTTTTTACTTTCCACCGCATACGAAAAACCAAGTTGGCTGACTAAAAGCCGGAAACCATACTTGCATCTACAATCCATCAAGCCGTATTAGTTATCTCTGTGGGTACGATCCCGGACTTCCGGATTTATTATGCTTCAATTGGACGCTTATACCCTACGCTTGGGGTGACCTCTCTTTTGATACATCGAGAAGTGCGAAGCATAATGTAAACACGATTGTGAGGGTTTTGTATTTCAAATGTTATTATTATTTATGTTCAAAATCGAGGGCGTGACAAATTGGTATCAGAGCGTCTAGGTTTGAATACTTTGAGACCGTGGGGGGACTCTTGTCTCATGGGTTCAAAAATTTTGTTGTTGCATTTGTTTTCAAACCATGTGCGTAGTTGTATGAGTGACATTTCATATGTATCAGAGTAGAATGACGCAGAGTTGTTAATCTATGTTAGATGTGTCGGAGGCTTGTATCTTGTAGTGATGTGACTAATGCTAATGATTTCGTCTCTTGTACTTTTACTGTAGAATGTCTTCGAGCCGTGGAATTAGGTGGGGTAAGACCGGAGATCTTGATCGCCAGGATTATAGTGTGTGCGGGGAGAATGAGGCGAGTCAGTATACTAGGGATGAGATAATGTTCCCTGAGATCGTTGAGTGCGCGAAGGGTGTTGAGATTCCGGAGGGTGCACAAGGCGGTGTGAATGTGGGGGAAGCTAGGCATCGAGTCGTTAGCGCGAGATCATCTTTTAAGAGTGTTGAAAGTTTAGGAAGCAAGAAACCGGAGGAACCAGATCAGTTTATGCAGGGCCAGCGAGGCCTCACATTACCATCTCAATTAGAAGCTTCTGGAGTTCTCCTTAAGCGTCAGATTGTGTGTCACCGATGTGGTCAGTCTGGTCATATTCGTTCTCAATGTCAGGGACGTCAAGAAAGATCTTGTTTTACTTGCGGGGAATTTGGCCATTTCACGAGGAATTGTCCTCAGAAGAAGAGAATGCAAGAAGAGTTAGGCTTAGTACAGCAGCCAGGAATTCGACAAATCGTTATTCAGCCACAACCCCAGAATGCACAAAGACAACCAACCGTTAGCGTAAGTACGTCGCCAGGAGATGTCGAAAGTCAAGGGAGAAAAAGGCAAAGGGAACCAAATCAACCTTCTCAAAACCAGATTAATCTTGGACCGCCTACTTTATCCGGGAATCAGAGAGTCTCACAGCTTGATAAGTTTTGTTATATTTGCCGTAAGCCTGGCCACTTTGCGAGAAATTGTCCTCGGGGATCTAGAGTACATGGTGAGTCGAGTTCCATGCAGCCGTACAAGCGTACACCAAATCGACAACAGATGCAGTTCTGTAGTTAAACTACCACCTCCTACTACTCTCTAGCTCTTAGAAACGTCGCTTGTTTGAGGTATCCTCTTTTTCCAAATTGTTCTACTTATTCGTTGCAATACCTTTGATTCGGAAGCATTTCACCCATTGGGAACCCCATTTTTACTCAAGTTTGGAATTGAAAATAAGAAATCTTAGTCCACGCGTGTTGAGAAACATTGGTAGATTATATTTGCTAAGATTAGGGGTTAATTGTTCCTTATGGAAGTGTTGTCTTTGACTTCTTTAATTTAAGCATGGCTTCTTTAATTTAAGCATGGCGAGGATAGGTGTGATTTGGGAAGATGCTGATTGTATCCATGACAGTAGATAGTATTCCGAAAGCAATTTCGTAAGCGTTGTTTCTTTAAGTACCCCATCTCATTGACCAAATTGAAATTTTGTTAGAGTTGCATCATAATTAGTTTTCCGTGAAGTTTGTCGTACCATTAAACTGTTATAGTTCTTGACACTTAAGTTGATTATCTCATAATCCATTTCTAGCTTTTCTTGGGAATATTCGAAATCTTGTGGCGAAACACCCCATGACATGTTTGCTTCTGCCATTGGTGACTGTTTCCAGTATCCCATACGAAGTTTTATTCTGACATTATTCTGCTTGATATAAGTTTTATTTGGTTGGTCGAGATCCCTCTGTTGCACTATCAGTTTGATCGTCTGTCATAATTGGTCTGCGCAAGTTCTCGTATTGCTATTTTAGTCTATTAAGCTCAATCTCTGGTCGCATACCTTATGGCATACAAATTTGTTGGAATCGTTAAACTCAGACTTGTTACCATTGTTGCTCGTATCCGCCTTGTATCTGTTTGTTAGCCTAGAGCTATTCAGTTGGGTTGAGTTTCCTTGTTGCACCTATCGATTTATTTGTTGGAATGTATCATCCTACGCAAATTCTTATGTCAAAAATTTGAGCCAAATCTTGTGGTGGCATATCTCTCGAAATCCATTTGTTGGTTCTGTTCAGTTTGAAACCACTGGTGATAGTTGTCTTCGGTGCTATTCGATTCCGTAGTGGTTCCTCAACTCGAAAGGCATATGATGGTTTAAATCTGTGACACTCAGTTTCACTTCGTTCGAAGTGTTGCTCGAATCTAGTATTGAACAAATTTTCAACCTTGTATAAGTTTGATTACTAGAGATCTATCTCATCATTTTGTGTTCATTTCCAGTAGAATTATGATCGATTGTTTTAAGATTTCCTCAGATTATCATGAGTTGTTCAATGAGTTTGTTATCTAACCATTCTAAAGATCTCTTGTGTCCTTTAGATTCGGGTACCTTACTACCGTTCTCGTATACTTGATTAACTTTGTTTGAGTTTTAGAGTTCGCTTGTCTCGTTTGAGATAATCAAGATTATGTTGATCGTTGTCGTCACTTGTAGTCACTCGAGGTGGGAAGAAAACGAAGCGTTCATCGCTAGAAAGAGAGGTTAGGTATCGGATACGGTATGTGTCATTCGGATAACCAGGCGACAACCGATGAAATCCAGTTAGAAGAGGCGCTTGATCATCGCTCCTTCTAGATGGAGGTCTCGGGAAGTCAATTGGGATATCGGGTCGTATTTGGAGGTATGATCTAAGTGCCGAGATAGGTGGTCGTATGTAGAAATAAGTACCGTTTGGAAGTGTCGCCGCAGACTTTTGAACATTTGTGATGCATAGTACGTACGGTTATTAAGGATGTACGAACCGAATCCATACATGAGTCAGAAAGATCTAAATTTGAGTTAGAAGTCGACGTGTCCATGGTGAGAACCCGATACGTGTCCTAACTTTGCGTAATCAAGTGTTGAGAGGTAAGTCGGTGTCTTTAGTGCGAGTTTACATGAGAAAGAGAGGACGAAATTAGAAAGATACACTCGTGTTTATTATGGTTGAATGATATGAATATTTGACATAGCTTTTGATGGTTATCAAATCGTTGTATGGTGGATAGCTCTACGGTTGGAGTATAATTATGTGTTGATTGGTATGGTTGGACTTGGTTTGCTAAATTTCGAGGACGAAATTTCTTTAAGGAGGGTAGGTTGTAGAGACCCGTAAAATTTTTGTTTTATTTTAATTATTGAAAGGTTTATTAATCGGATAATTACGGGAATATGGTTTATTTGGTGGATATTTGAATTAGGGATTTAGGTGAAAGAATAGAGACTTGAGGGAGTGTATGTGTTATTTAGAGATATAGGGGTATATATAGGATGTGTGTGTGTGTGTAGAGGATAGAAATCCCCCTCCTCCCTCTCTCCCGTCCGACTCTCTCCCTCTCTCGGCTCTTCACTCTCTCTCCCTCATTCCTCCACCAAAGGTTGAAACCCAAAGAACCCAACCTTCTCTCCATCTTCCTCACGTGCTCTTGAGTTCGTAGCTCATCCGGTTTGGCTCGGAGCGGAGTATTTTGAGAGTATTTCAAAGTTTGAGTTCAAGGGTTCGCGTGGCCCGATCTCTTCGCGTGTTTGCTCTCCGACTTCGAGGTTGGGATTTCTTGCACTTGTTATATGTTTATGTGTTGAATTTGCACCTTAATCGTGCTTATGATTGTTGGTTGTAGTTTGGGTTTCATTCTTGAAAATCTGCAGAAGATTCGCTCGAAAGCATCCCGTATCGATACGACCCAAAATCCGTATCGATACAGTTCTCACTGATCTGCCTTGAAGCCTATCCGTATCGATACGGATTTTGCCCGTATCGATACGGTGAGCTTATTTCCAGTTTTCACTGTTTTGCTTCGAACTCCACTGTTTTGACCCCCGATCACTTCTAATTCCCTTGGACACCTCCCAACCTATTTCAAGCATGCTTAGCTAAACCCCTTGGGTTTACTTAAGTCATCCTCGTCCTATTGGCTTTCCATTGTTAGAAGAAGAGTAGTGTCGTACTAGAGAAAACTCAATCGAAGTGTATCTATGGGATTGGTGGTACTTGAGGGTCATTGTGACATGAGGTGGTGAATACTATAAGTGTTTTAGGTGCTAAGGCTAGATGTGGCGAATGGTAGGATGAAAATGCGTATTGTAGAAAGGTTATTATGTATCGTTGGACATAAGGTTTGACGTGGGGCGTTTCGTTGAACGATAGGGGTTTGCCTAGTGATCCGGAAGAGAATAGGGTGACCCATGTCTTTGTGCTTCGTCTCGATTAATCATCATAGGTTCCTTGGGCACTCGTTCTATAGATTGTTGCTTAGAACCTAGCCGGTGGTGTGTCGTAGAGTTGTTATGGGTTCGATACGAGATATAGGGCGTTGAAATAGACATAGAGGAATAATATGAACTTAAGGTGTTTATTAATGTACGATAAGACATGGTTATAAGTTGCAATACATTGAATGACGATGAATGGAAGATTGGGACTTGGGGAAAGTGTTGTTATTCCACTTTCGAATTGATAATGCATATGTGTGTTGAATGTGTTGTGAATGTTGAATTGAGGGTCCTGCAACGCAAGGTGTGGTAATGCGGGGACTCTAGAGGGCCCGCAACGCAAGGTGTGGTAATGCGGAAACCCAGGTGGAGAGAATTCACTGTAACGCAAGGTGTGGTAATACAGTTGAATGTCTCATATGATGAATGAAGTTATAATTGACTTATTGAAGTTTAAGTCGTTGTTTGGGCTTTGAGCTGCTTGATATTGTAACTGTTGAAAAGAGAAGATAAACAATGGATTCCATCAATGTTTTTGAAAAGAAAGTATCTTGGTTTTGAAAAAGGGATTTTTATGAAAAATCCTCCGGTATTCCTGAGCGAATCAACGGTTCCGGTATTTGGGCACAAATCAACGGATTCCGGTATTCAAGAGAATCAACGGAGCTCGACCCGCGGAGGTCGAGAGTATTTCTCAAAATTATTTTGGAAATCAAACGGGAATCTTTTCGTTTTATGAAAAGAGGCTCGATGGCTATGGCATTGAATAATGAGATTGTTCGTGGCATTCCTTTAAGTGTTTATAAAAGGGTTGAGAAGTCGTCGTGGTTATTCAGAATGATATGAGCTTAATGTTGCTTCGAGATGACGTACGAATGGTTAGGGATGTCTTAAGAAGCATAGGATCCCATAGTCGTAGTTTGTGGTTCTTTACGGTGCCCCTGTGTATCTCTTGTTCGTTAGTGGAGATCATTCATTCTCAGTGCATAAATCGTCACATTTTCATATAGCTTGTGCATAGAATTCTCTACTGGGCACGTGTTTGCTCAACCTACCATTTCAGGTTCATTGCAGGTCATGGTCATGGAAAGTTCGGAGTGCATGCAGGCATTATCAAGTAAAGTTATTTTGAAGAGTACTTTGTTATTATTGTAAAGTGAACAGCTTGTTATGGTTTTGTAATTTGGAAGATTGTATTTGTAGACCAGTTTGAAGAATTGGAAACTGTAATGTATTTTAGGGTAATGTAAACACGATTGTGAGGGTTTTGTATTTCAAATGTTATTATTATTTATGTTCAAAATCGAGGGCGTGACAATGCACAATTGCTAGAAATGCGACGTGCTATTATCATTATTATTATTTTATTGTCATTTTTTCTAGTAGGCTTCCCACTTCCCTAGTTTCCTACATCTCTGAAAGACGAAAGGACGATGTACATATTCTGGCCAGAAGGCGTGTGAATTCAAGATCCATAAACTGGAAAAATGCACAGAATTAAAAAAATGAAAAAGAAAAAAAAGTAGGAATGGGGTTCTAGAGAGAGACTGTCCTCCTTCTCTCTAGGATTTCCCTAATCTGGTTCCATGGCAGATGGAGCTATATCCTTCGCGGATGGATTATTTGGGGATCAAAAGGCACATATTCTCAGTCTCTTCAATGACCTAGCAATGGAAATGCAATGCGCAGATATGTGCGCGGAACGTCGCGAGGCAATATTCAAGTGTCTTAGCGATGCTGGAAAATCAACCAAGGAATCAACTCCAAGTGACACCACCGACGGTTCCATTCACATGGCTGATGAGCTGGGTTTCAAAGCTATTGATTCCAACACTTTACGTAGGAAGCAAAGGACAGTCACTGCTTCTACCCACCAAATCACTCCTAAATCTTCTAATTTAGGAACCCATTCACCGAAAGCTCAATCACAGTTGTTGGGGAATCTGTTGTGGTTAGTGTTGAATACCAAGTGCTACCTACAATTTGTAAGTTTTGTAAGGTATTTGGGCATACTTCCCACCAGTGCTCCAAGTCTCCAGTGGCTAATTCTGCAACACATTTGGTTACAGAGACATGGCAGCAGGTTGGAAAAGGAAAAAACAAGGCAATTCCTGATCCTAGTCATGAGAAGGATGAGCCAATTCCGCTCACTGTTGGGGACTCATCATTGATCTCTGCAAGTGCCAATGTTCTAGTGGATGACATGTTAGGGGCAGATTTAGTGGAAAATAATGGCAAGTGTTGTGAAGTTCCCATTAATGGTAAATTGGCTGAAATTCGGAAGATAAGTTCCAGTGGTATTGACTCTGCTTCTATTACCATTGCTCCTCTTATTGATGATATTTCAAGTGATACCTAAGTGGAGAGCTTGGATATTGATACAGAACTTGTTCATGGTTCTGTAACTCTTGCTAGCACTGTAATTGTTGAATCTCAGCCAGTGTAGAGATGGCTATGGCTTCACACTAATGAAATTTCAATCTAAGGGATAGGAAGCTTCAACTCTTATACTAGGAAATATTACCAATTTTGAGGAGACAACCAACTCAATGAATCCTACGAAAATTTGGCTTGGCACAACTTTTAGTTTGCGCAGAACATGTATATGCTGTTCAGAAAAAAGAGAGATGTGGTAAGATTTTTTGCTGATGGGGTTCAAAGAAGTCCTAACCTCCTAAAAAGAATACGACACTTTAAAACCTAAAAAGAATACATATGTTGGCAGAATAATAACAGTAGTTAGTAGGCAGTCCAGGGGGCGGGCCACCCTTAATGGCATGCATGTCACATGATTGTATAATCCAGGAGCTACTTCACAATCCAATGAAAAATCTGCTGGCATGCCCATGATAATACAGAGAGAGCCAACGCATTCAAAACTTACTCACAGTCAATAACAACAACATTCTTAGGAGTCATGCAGATCATTATTCAGATTCGCAAGCAAACAGTCCATCACACAGTCTGATAAACGTGCAAAACTAAAGCATGCAAGGGCTAACTCTATGGTTCCAGAAACTTCCTGTAAACAGACCACTCAAAAGGTCTCATGTTTGGGGCAAGGTCTGCTTTCCCTCACCCGAAAAAAGTGCGGTACACAGAACCAAAATCTTAATACATCGGTTGTTTTGTATTAAGTTGTATGGTTATATCAAAAGCATTGTTGCACTTGTGTAGGTTGTGGTGGTACTTATGATTTGTAACCTCAACTCATTGTGTGGGATCTTGTTAATCACAGTTCTCAATCTAAATTTTCAACCCATTTGATGTTTATGTTCCGCCAACAATTTATTATAGTCAATTTTTGCTACATTTTGATGCTCGGATGCATCCCTTGAGACAAGCATTTTTTTTTGTTGGTAATTAACCATTTAATTAGAAACCAGGAGGAAAGATCCTCAAGAGGTACAAAGAATCAAAGGCATGAGCCTATACAAGGATATACCACAACTGAAAACTAGAGCCTATACAAAAGAAAACAACTAGAGAGAAATGTGTCAATTCTGACTAAGCTGGGAGGATAGTGCTGTAGGCTTCACATTCCTGCTTTGGGAAGCTTTCAACCTGACATCGAATCTAACTTGTCCTATAACAGCTGAAGGAGGCTTTTGAATGCCTCGAAAAATTCTATGATTCCTCTCTTGCCATACAATAATAAGCTGCAGCAACAAAAGCAAGTCTCCTTAGAAGATTAGGAAAACCCTTCCCTTTGCGATTAGAACAGAACCAGGCAATCTTTTGAGGCCAAAGGCCAGGACCGAGGGGGATGCGGCAGAGATCAGCAATGGCAGACCACACTTGACTGGAGAAGGGACAGTCAAAGAGAATGTGATTCAGATTCTCAGAGAGCTGATGACATAGAGAACAAGTAGAACTAGCAATAACTCCCCAATTGTGGAGCTTATCTTTGGTTCGTAAGCTCCCTCTAACAGCCATCCATAGTATGAGGCCTTGGAATATTTTTGGAGAACCAAACTTACAACCTTGTGCGAGGGACCTATAGGATGGTGAATCCTAGAAGCATTCCAAGCATGAGAGGCCTGATAAAAAAAAAAACCTCCGTTCCAAATTTGGGACTGTACTTACCCCCAACCCTACTCCATGTGGCCCCACCATTGCTTACACTCCTATTAACAAAAAATCTTCCTAGCATTTAATTCCCCGTAGTTCACTTTACTAAATTCTAATCAAGTAAGACAAAGAGCTTACATTCCTTTGTAGCACCAGACTTAGAGTGTTGGAATATACACTTCTTTCGTAAAGTAAACTGATATGATTAGACTTCCCTAACTAAGGTCCAGTGACTTAATGGGATCAAAAAGCTCCAAAATGAGTAGGCAAAACTGTGTAAGACAAACTTCCAACAAGCGCGGTTGACAATACATGTGTGTATGGCATTTGGTAATGTCATTCTTCTTTAGTACCCAACAACCTAGAATTGGTGAGTGCAGGGCAAAGGAACAAATCCTTGAAACATTATTGAAATTTTACTTTCCGAATATTAGTTGCATGCCCGTAGGACATAACATAAAAAAAAAATACAGGATAAAAAACTTAAAATCCGAAAGTTCATCTAACAACCTGGAAATTCAAATAGGATTTGGTTCAGTCATACTCAAAATGTCAACCTAAATCCACAAATGGGCCCACCTTTGGATGAAGGTGAACCATCCCAAATGATAAAGTCAGGAACATTGGGATGAGGCATGAAATCAGGACTAGGAAGACAGAGAGAAGGCAAAGTCCAGATATCATTTTCATGCAAGAAACTTTAGGTGCCATAGGAATACTAGAATCCAACTGAAAGTGATGCCCATAGTAATCAAGAAGAGGCCCAGCAGGGTGCCAATTATCACGCCAAAAATAAGTAGAAGATCCATCACCAATGATGTATCTGATAAAGGGTCTCACTTTAGGTATGAGCTGAAGTAACTTTCTCCATGTCCATGAGCAAGAAGAGGGAATGGTCGCTGACCAAAGGCATTGATTCTTGATGATATACAGATAACTCCATTTGACCCATAAGGAATTCTGATGAGAGCAGATGGCCCATAGATGTTTAGCCATTGCAGCGTAATTCCAATTCCTAATCCTCCTAATACCAAGACCTCCCTTATTTTTAGGACAACAAAGAGCTCCCAAGCAACCTTATGGGAGTGATTATACTTGGTAGATCCTTGCCAAAGGAAGTTCCTCAAAAGGAGCTCAATATGTTTCCCAGCCTCGGGGAGAATAAAATGCATAGACCAAAAAACTTGCAAGCTGAAAAGGACAAAGGCAATAAGCTGAAGCTTCTCAGCATAAGACAGAGTTCTAGTGGCCCAATGATCAATCTTAGCAGAAATCGTAGTAATAAGAGGAGCACAATCAGATGCATAGAGTTTGGTAGAGAGAAGAGGGACCCCAAGGTACCTCACAGGAAGAGCTGGGTGGCTAAAAACCCATAAGGTTACAAAGTCTGAGCTTTTCATGTTCTGAAACACCAGCAATAAAAGGCATTTGTCATATTGAGTCAGCCGTGTGAGCTGTTATGATCTATCAGAGCAGACAAAAGGGAAGCTCGATAGCAGGCTTTCAAAAAAAAAAAATTCACATAGGACAACACTAAAAGGAAAAAAGATAAATGTTTAAAAAAAATTCTGTCTTTATTGAACTTTAAACGTCTTTGGTCGCAAATTTTCCTTTTCAGACTACCCTCACCAACCCAAGCTAACAAAATGACGAAGGAAAATACCAAAAGCATATTTGTGTTGACTATACTTAGATTCTAAAGCATAAGAACATAGGCAAGCATCTAAACTCAATGTAGCATGAAGTCTACATATGAAATCCATTTTATTCTCCCCAAGATTCACCAGCCAATTCCTGGAATTCCAGTCAGAACAATGACGGCAGTGGTGGCAAGGATTGGGGGACTAACAATGAACAATGGGGGGCTGGAAAAATAGTGTCAAAGCCAAGTGGCAATTCCTGGAAGTCCAGTCAGAACAATGACAGCAGTGGTGGCAAGGATTGGGGGATTGACAATAAACAATGGGGGGCTGGAAAAACTGTCAGAGCCAAGTGGTTTGTCCAGCTAGGTGGCTAATGAAGTTCAGAGAGACGATCTACCCTCTACAGCAACACAGGAAACCGAACAGGTGGCTCAAAGAGATGACTCCAGTGATGGCACTGACTGGCTTGCTGCAAAGAAACAAAATTCTGGGGCCTGCACAGTTTCAAAGCAGAGTGGATGGTCCTCTTGGGGTGCGGATGCATCCCAGGCAGAGGAGAATGTCTCTGCGGTAAAGCCGAAAGAATGGTCCAGTTGGGGGGCCGATGCAGCCCATGCAGAAAGGAATGAAGAGTCAAATCAGTCAGCAAGCAAAGATGGCTGGGATTCAACAAATATCGGTGGGAATGAAGGGGCACAGGTTCAGTGGGGGCATGGGAAATGATCCTTTGGGAAGAGAGAGTTCCCTAACTCACATGGCCGAGATACCTCTAATGCTGGAGAATGGAGAAACAAGCCGAGTGTTAATTTAACTGCAACTAGACAGCGGTTAGATATGTTCAAGTCGGAGGAACAGGATATTCTTTTGGAAATTGAGCAGACTATGCAGTCTATCAGAAGAATAATGCATCAGACAGGGTAACTTATGTGGATCTCTGCTAGTTTTCTAACTTATTTTTTAAGTGACTTGTTCTTAAACATCAAATAAGGGGATTTTATGGAAGATAAATTGAAAAAACTCGTCTTTCTAGTATTCCTTTAGTGGTTTTGACACAAACAGATCACCGTAAGTGGAAGAGCTCTCTGTTATTCTCCCTGCCGATATGTCCCTTTGTCTTGGTGGCGTGTTTTATTTTAACCAATAAGAAGTGGTTGAGAAGCATTTTCATTCTAAGCAGCAAAAAAATGGGACTTAGAATCTAAGCAGAGAAACCGGCAGCCTGCCATAGTCCATAGTCAATATGCTTCCCACCGTTCAACTGATGTGTTCTTATGCTTTAGAATCTAAGCCTGAAAAAATGACTCAAGGGGTGGACAATGGTCCATAGAATAACTGGCAGCTAGCACACAGAATTGAATTAGTTCAACAATGCAATTTCATTTCCAAAAAGAAATCAATCCCACAGCAAATACCTCTACACAATACATCAATTTTGGAACTCTAAACCCTAAACAGATGAAGAAAATTTGAGCATGCAATTCTGAAACCCTAAATAGAGAAACGGGATTCAAGGTTCAAAGGTGAATAAATGAAGAAATTTTGTAAACTCAAAGCTCAAAATAGAGAGAGGGGATGCAAAGTTCAAACCCAGACGCAGATCTGCAAACCCAAAACGCAAATTTGTTCAATCAAGAAGAAATAGTGTACCTGCGATGGTGAGAACTGTGAGATATCATGCAAAGAGATCGATCGATCACCAGGTTGTTGTCTGCAGAGAGATTGCTCACCAAGGTTTCGGGAGCTTCTGTTCGGGGGCTTCCGATTTGGGGGTTTTGATTTGGGAGATTTTCGTTTGCAGTGGTTTCAGGAGTGAGGACCGAGAGATAGAAGGGGAAGAGGGAAAAAGAAAAAATGAGGAGGGAAAAAGGAAAAAGTACGGTGGAGTGCTTCACAGTACGCCACACGATGTCGTTTAGGAGGGGAGAAAAAATTGCGCGCGTTCGTGGTAATTGTGCCGCCCATAAGGAAACTAAAAACGGCATTTTCTATCATAATGCCGTTTTTGAGAAATTTTTACCGGCATTTTCTATAATAATGCCGTTTTTGAGTAATTTTTACCTGCATTTTATAATTAATGCCGTTTAAAGATAATATTTTTCGACATTAGTATTAATGCCGGGAATAACTAGTATTAATGGCATTTTAACACATGCCGGTAAGAAAAATGCCGTTAATGCCACATTTTCTTGTAGTGGTAAGTCTATTGGTACAGCAAAAGGGTACAGATTTTGTGTACAGATTTGTTGTGGAGCCAACTACGGGTCTCACATAAATGATTCGAGCCGTTCATTAAATGTAAAATATTTTTTCAAGGGCCCTTGCGAAAAATCAGTTCAATCCGATACTTATAGATGCTCGATCCAATCATCTAACTTTTGATTTAGATTCCAGGATAATGAAACATTATATGATTGGATTGAGCACCTATAAGTATCGGATTGAACTGATTTCGAGCGGGGGCCCTTGAAAAACTGTTTTACATTTAATGAACGGTTTGGATCATTTGTGTGGGATCTGTAGTGGGCCCCACAACAAATCTGTACGCTATTGCTGTACCAGTAGACTTACTGTTTCGATATTCACCTTTGTCAATGACCTGTTTTGCATTTGATTTTTTATTACGAGGCAATGTGCAGCACAAGACTGGGCCAAAAAGGCTAACATCATGGCCTAAACCATTGACCACTCTTTTCAAGATCAATAACTGATCTTTCTTTCTTTTTTTCTGAACAGAACTTGAAAAAATCAAAACCAGAAAGAGGTCTGAAAAACAGTTTTCGAAAGAGGTCATATACACAAATTTCCAGAAACTGCTGAAAAAATTGAACAACGATTATTGTGAGATGCAGAGAACACTTTTTTCCGGTCACCTTTAAGCTTGGGCCTGCGTCAGCTGGGCTGGCTCCCACATCGGGAGTTTGGGGAATTGTGTGTGTGTGTTTAAAGGGTCCATTATGCCTCTCCCTAGTCAGCAATTGCCTAGGTGAATTGGTATGTGAAATTACCCTCTTGCTCTCCTCCAAAGCTTGCCCCGTTATCTTCTTAATTTGTTGGACAGGTCTATTCACATCTCTTACAACGGACACCTTCCAACAACAACTGAAGCATCTCGATATAAGCCGTGGATAGGTTGGCCTTTGTTTCGTTTAACCTAGGCAATTTCATCTTTGTCCTACCAACCCACCTTGAATTACAGCAATGACCTATTTTCAAACTTAAAAATAATAGGCTTACGAAAATAACTTTTCAATTTTTTTTTGTAGGGTTTGATAGATCTCATCGATCAAACAAGATCCATATTACATATTTTTTGATTTTAGTAAGCCTATTATTTTTAAGTTTGAAAAATTACAAATAAATACTTATTTTTTAATTTAATGCAGGAAATACTACTAGTAATACCTTAGTCCATCTGGAGAACCTTGAATTACTAATACCTAAATCCATGTGGGGATTATGAATCCACTCATTGGATTTGGGCCTGATTGCTCATTTCATGGCTTCATAGTCCAGACTGCTTTCGGGTTACCAAACAGGGGATTGGTGCCCCTTGAGATTGTTAGTATAATCCTTGGCTCAAGAAAATTATCAAACAGGCCTTTAAAGGTTAGCATTAGCACATATTCTAAGGGCTGTTATTATTATTATTTTTGGTCAGAAAGAGAGCATAACATAAAGTAAACGCGCAAAGTTCCGGGTATTTAACTCCTACAGTGTCTTCATGCGATTGGAATAAATTAAAACAACATATGGTGGAACAGTATATGAAATAAAGTCTACACTACCATCAAGAGTTGTCTCGGCTAGAAACTTGTTTCTCTAGGACTGTGGCTAATCTACTCCGATTCAAACAACGCCATGAGGTACCTGGATGCAGTGTCCCGCGGATTGTACTTTGTAGTTCATAGATGAATGTAGTGATCTCTCCTATCGATTGACCAAAACAAAAAAAAAAACACTTGAGTTATATATAACAAAAAGATAAGTGGAATCTAGCTAGAGCAGTTCTCCTTTCTTTGAGTATGAACTAAAGAAATTCAACCCTACAAAAGCAATATACAGATATACTGAATTTGTAAAAAAGGCTTATCATCAAGGGGGACGAAAAAAGCATAAGGAATTTCACATCACTAGATAGGAAAAGAAATGATAGGAGAATCCTTAACCCGTTCTTATATTTTTTCGTTCGCTTACAATGGAATCAGGCCCCGTTCCTCAGGTTCTTATTTTTTAATTACTCATTTACTATTTTACGAGACATGTCATTTTTTCACAATAAATTACTTTTAATTTTAAAAATAAGTA
Organism: Rhododendron griersonianum; assembly: GCA_018127125.1. NCBI lineage: Eukaryota > Viridiplantae > Streptophyta > Magnoliopsida > Ericales > Ericaceae > Rhododendron > Rhododendron griersonianum. The sequence continues at coordinate 42,517,602 of CM030797.1, forward strand.
CTTATTTTTCGTCTTAGATAGTGGAACACTCAATGATTTGTGGAAATAGGAAGCAAACAATGTAAAAATGCCGGGTGCGTTTGGTATCCTTTTCAATTTTTAATTTTTAAGAAAATAGAAGTAGAAACAGGTTTATGTTTTCATTAAAACAAAAACAAGAAACATGTTCAGTAAAATTTGTGTTTCTCAAAAAAAAAAAGGGGGAACACTTTTTTGTAGTTTCTATAGTTTACAAAAACTCTAAAAAAAATTATGAAAAACAAAAAAGTAGAAACTTGTTACCAAACATGTTTTCTTCATTAGTTTTCAAAAAAATAAAAACAAAAATAAAAAACTGAAAACAGAAAGGTTAGGGAAAATGACGGCTCGGGACGTGTTTTGATAATTAATACTACCCGCCAATGACATTTTTAGCATTAACAAATATTCTTAGCATGTCATTAGCGGATATTATATTATCACAACACTTCATTGACCATCATTTTCCCAAAAGGTTACCAAACGCCCCATTCACTTTTTTCTTTTTCTTTTTTAACTCTTTAGAAGAAACTCTCTACCAATACTTGATGTGAACACTAACTTCATAATTCTATCGACCAATTTGAAATCCTAGCACAACCAAAATGAATTAATGGACAAATAAAACAAACTTGTAGCATCTTCTATCGACGATTGAGACTTATAGCTAGTATTAAGGTACGAGATACTGTTCGATTTAACTTGGTAGATATGCACGCAACGTACAATTAAATATGTTTAAGTAAAAGCGATTAAGTATGAAACTAATTAATAAGCACGAGATAAAATCTAGGTTTGTGTTGTAAATAATGCTATATATATATATATATATATTCTTTCCTTATTGTTGTCTCTCCTCTAAAGAAACCCTTTCGTACTGTAAATTAAACTACACTGAAAAATAAATTTGAATTGAGAGTATAGTGAGGTTCTTATTTTTCCAAGTTCTTATTTCTTACTTTACGAGACAGGTCATTCTCTCAAAACATAACTACTTATTTTTCAAATAAGTACTTATTTTCCTCAGCGGAATGGAGCCTAAATCACGCGATAAAAATTACAGAATCAAATTCATAAACTTGATGCGCACTTAACAACTTACATGAATTCTCTCTCTCTCAATCAACTTTATCCATATTTAAATTCCTAACTGGTCCAAAGAATATTAAGTTCAGAGAGGAAAAAAGGTAAAATGTAAGAATAAATTGCTTTTTGACGGGAAAAGGAGAGAATAAATTGCTTTACTTGCATTTGCAGATTGTGAAAACAATGGGCTAGCTAGCTGGTTGGTTCTGTTTGCGGGCGTCCGGATTTTGAGTTGGTGTCAACTGTCAACTGTCGACCAAACCACTATGCTAAATTCCTCTACCAAAAAATGGACTGGACCATGTTGTCCGGACTTACCGATTTTTGTCATACCGACGACGCTTCATTCAAATTTCTGCCCTATAAATTTTCAGTACAAGGATATTGACCTACTATGATGGTGACAGATGACGGAAAATTATGGTTCGATTTCGGAGTTTCGTTTTTTATTAACTAAGAATAAGAGATTTTAATTGATTCTTGATTATAAGGGGGGAAAAAAATAATGACACATTGAACTGCTTTTTTTCGGACGACGGGATGTTTTAGCTATTTTACCTAAGCAAAACCTCCAAATGAGCATTACACCAGATTAGGTAAAGGCTTAGGTAAAACTCATTTATGAATAGTGAGTAGGTAAATATACCTAAACACTATTCACCATGTGTATATTATTTTATTAATTGTTCTCTCTCTCCCCACTCTCTCTCAAGAAAAGGAAAAAAAATAAAAGTAATAATATTTTAATAGAGAATAGGTTAAATAGATAGTATTGGTGTAGTGTTGAGAGAAATGTGAGTAGGTAAAATGAAAAAAGTACACTGTTCACAGGGTATTTTACCTTTTCATTGGTAAACTTGCTCTTAGTTGCTACTTGTTCGTATGAGTTAGATTATTATGAGAGCCAATCTCATGTCTATATATGGGAGTCGAACCTAGACCTCACGCTCCAAATGAGCTCTACACAACGGCACAACCATTGGGCCAAACCCTAAGATGCCATTGGATATATAATAGGATAGCAATCATATCTCGAGATGATCAATTCTTCAAATTATCAAAATCGTTTTATATTAAGGCTCCGTTTGTTTCGATGTAAAATGTTTTTTCAAAAAACAAATTTCAAATTTTTATTTTCCGGTGTTTAGTTGGCACTTGAAAATATTTTCAGAAATCAACAAAATAGTATAGAGAGAGAGATGAGGAGCTTAAACGGTGGAGAGATATGAAATTATTAGAATTGAATGTGGGTCAGGATTGACGATCGAGAAAACTGAGCAGTGAGAATTGGAGTAGAAGGCAACGGGTTTATTCGGAAAATAACTTACGGAAGATTTAAGGGTAAGTCATTTTCATCCAATTGATGGAAAATATTTTACATGTAAAATGTTTTCCTTATTTTTTACACAACCAAACACCGGAAAATAGGTAAAATATTTTACCGAAAAATATTTTACGTCCAAACAAACGGAGCCTAAATCCTGAATAACTAGAACTAATTTTTTTTAAAATCCCATGGTTATCACTTATATTTGGCCCTCGATCTTGACTTTGATTCCTGAATCTGGCCCTGCTAAAAATATCAGTCATCACTCAGCAATGAACAATGGCTCTAAGCGACCGGGAATTAATACCTATCCCTCAAAAAACCCTGCTCTGACCAAAAAAACAGAAAAAGAAAAATTTTCTGCTGAAATTCCTTCAAATTAAAGATTTATGAGAAGTAGGAGTATCTTATCATATCGAGGAATAATAAATTGGAAAGCTCCAAATTATTCCCATCCTAGGGAAAAGTTTTTGGGTGCAAGGTAGTAGTACTACCCGGTGCACATCCGAGCCGTCCAAACGTGTATTGGACGATTCAGATCTGAACACCCTCTCTCCCCCTCAGACGACCGCTCTATCTCATCTTTCTCTCTTTCTAAAATCCTGACCATCTAAAATACGTTTGGACGTTTTAAATGCGCGCTCGAATAACACGTGAACTGTACCTTCAACAAAAGTGAAAACTCCCCTCCCACTAGTTCCTTCAAGAACACTCCTCCATCTCCTTCTCCCTACAAAAGAATCCAAACCCCTCCAAACTCCAAAGCACAAAAAAAAAAAAACCCATAAGAGGTTTGGCGGCACAACTCAAATACTTCATTCCTAGAGAGAGAGGAGGAGAGAGAAGAGAGAGATGGGGAAGGCACGTAAAGTGGGGATTGGCATGGACTATTCACCAACCAGCAAATCAGCCCTCCGATGGACTATCGAGAACCTGATCGACCCAGGTGATCTCGTCGTGGTCGTCCACGTGTTGTCGTCCAAATCTGATCCTACCAGTAAGAAGCTGTTCGAGGACACCGGATCACGTACGTAGCATCTACCATCCTGTTGATTTTGTAGCTTGAGTGCGTTACTCTCTCTCTTGAGGCTGTAAATGTATCGAGCTCGTTTTGTTCGTAACGAAACTTTTAGCTCGTTTTATAAATAAGCTGAGCTTAAATTAGCCGTAGCTCAGCTCGGATAAATAACTCGTATCGTAAACTGTATATCATTATGGGTGAGTAATTAAATTTTATCTTATTTATTTTTTGGTTAGCTTTGGTACCTCTGGAGGAATTTAAAGACATTAATGTGTGCAAGAAATATGGGCTCATCCCTGATACAGAGGTTCTTGATTTGCTTGATACCGCCTCAAGGACTAAAGCGGTATTCTCTCTCTCTCTCTCTCTCTCTCTCTCTCTCTCTCTCTCTCTCTCTCTCATTTGTCTATGTGTGTGTGTGTGTGTGTGTATATAAGGTGGTTAATTTTGTTTTTAAATAGGCTAAGGTGGTGGCCAAGATATATTGGGGGGATGCAAGGGAGAAGCTGTGTGATTGTGTGCAGGATCTAAAGCTTGATTCACTTGTTCTTGGAAGCAGAGGTTTAGGGGCCATTAAAAGGTAATTAATTAGCCTTAATCACATTTCATTTCTCCTTTCAAACTGATCAACATAAGTACATTCCCGCCTATCTTTAAGATGTTTTTGAATTAGTCAATGTGCATTTAAGCTGGCTGGGACATCTTAGTTATAAAAAAAAGAGTTGTTTTTTGAATCATAAGATTTATAGAAGGATTTTTTGAGGTGAAAGAAAGGCAAATGAAACAAAGTAAATTTGCTTATTCAATTTTTTTAGCCATTGAAGCAAAAGTTTAGATGGCATCCAGAACCCCATCATGAGAAATTCTCCAAATTAGGGAAGAAAATAGCAATTCCTAAAGCTATTTATACTGTATTACTTTAATTCTTCAGCATTTTAAGTTAAAAAAAAAATTCTATCTTACTCCCTTAATCTTGAATTTGTCCAGAAAATTAAACGAGTTCCTTCAACATATTCAATTTTTTTTCATGAATTTCCTTTATTTTATTCTTAACTAGTAGATCAAAAGCTCTCTAGTCACACGTTTACACCTTGTTTTCAATACAAAAAAAAACTTTTTTATGATCCCACACCTTCCACCCAACTAGAATGTGACATAAAACGTCTTCAGGTCTTGCACAACCTAGACGTCCCCCTTTCTTGGTCCTTCCTCTAAGGGTCGTAGTCTTGCCTAACTATTCGGCCAGAGATACCTGTCATATTAGCAAAGCTGTGCTTTTTAGGGGGTGTTCCACTTTCCCTTCTTTTTTAAAAAGTAATTTTTCTTCAATTTTCAAACTCAAATATACTAATGAAAATGAAAAATAATTTTTTAATTTTTTTTGCACCATATAAAAGATCTCAATGAGATCTATCAAACAAGATCCATATTGGTAGGAAAATTATTTGCGTAAACACATGATTTTTGGGCTTGAAACCGGAACGGCACCTAGTGTGGAGTGGGAAACCAAGATGGGTTAATTCTTTGTTGTTACACCATCATCATGGGAGTTAAAAAGTGATGTTTCTAGAGAAATGTCTTAGTGGAGTAGTTAATTTGATTAATTACGTTTAATTAGCACATAAATTCAAGCAATAGTACTAGAGGTAATGATTAATACGTGATCAAATGTCATTATATTATTGGATAGCATGCTTTGGTGGGCAAGACAAGATAATATGCACTCGATCATACTCTAGATTGAGTTGAGTGTGTCCCCTGACATTATTACATGGCATGCTTAATTTTGGTGGCAAGAAAAATTAATAAGCACTACTACATATTATTAATTGTACTGATTGAAACAAAATCTGGTGATCATATTTACATATGTATATAAGCGTGGACCGAAAACGACATTTTTGTGAAAAAATGTTTTTTACAAGGTCATGATTAATAAGTGTCCTTCCTGTATTCATGAATTTTTGGACGCGCCCCAGGCGCTAGGAACAGAAATTTGTGTGCGCGTGTGTGTCTGTTGCCATCAGATTCATGAGTCTCGTAATTAAATTTATGGAACCTACATACATTGGCTAGTTAAGTCAGAATTTGTGTCTCAATCATTATTGTTACATAGAAATATATACGTATTATATATATAAACGCATGATCCATGTACAAAAATTTCATAACCCACATCAAATGTGTACGGTATGCAGTCCCTGAATTATGTAAAAATTTATAACATTTGTAGAGAAGTTTTTAAATCAGAGCCGGCCTTGAGCTAAAGCATGTGTTGCGGTCGCTTTAGACCTCCAAATTTTTTCGAATATTAGGGGGTCCTCCTACTTTTTTACCCCTTATGATAGTTCAACAAAAGGGTCTCATTTTTTTATTTTTACTTTAAACCCCTAAAAAATCAGGGCGACTCTGTCTTAAATTTATATGTAAAGTAATTCTTACATGCATATATGCTGCAGGGTGTTGCTCGGGAGTGTGAGCAACTACGTGGTGCAAAATGCTGTGTGCCCAGTCACTGTAGTAAAGGGTCCCAATATGCCCAGGCCTTAATTTTCTGGTCCCATTTATCAACCTAACTCCAAAGAGAGAGAAATGGGAAAGTACAGGAGAAGATGGAAGAAATTGAGTATTATTGTTGATGGAGGAAAAGCTTAATTACTGGTTAATTAAGGGTTGTATATGTGTTTGTAGCAGCTGGTTTGTCACTTTGTTGTTTCTATCTCTTTTGGGTTTTGCTTATCATGTATATGTACATATATATCTGTGTAAGGATATTGGGTTTGATGATAACTTTTAGCTATAAGTTAATTACCCAAGGGAAAAAAAATCATATATTACTATTAGCTACCTTTTGTATTACTAGAATTTGTTCTAGTCATGATTATATATATTATGAGTTTGGCATTATACATACCCGAAGTCACATAATTTGCATGCTCGTGTGTGAGCAGAAGCGCGAGCGTGGAAGCATATTTGAAATACATCTCAAACTGCTAAAGTTCTGTAAGAGTGAGGATTGAGAGTACGAGCGCAATGCGAAGATTGAAAGTGATAACACTGGGCATTTAAAAGAATTATTGACTAGGGTAATACCAAAATTATAGGTACTAGGTAGTGGTTATCCTTAGGTAATGCACAGTAAGTCATGGTTAGGTCACTTTGCTGCTTTTTTTGTATCGAGAAAAAAATGTAGGAGTACAAGTGCATCACTAGAAAACCGGACCTGGAAACCTGTAGTGAGCAAGTCACTACAGGGATGTAGTGATCATTCAGACCGTCTGTTCTTCCAATCGATAGTTTAGATTCGTTGTATTTTTACCAGTCAAAGTATACTCTTATTAGTAAAAATTAACAAATATATCTGAACCATTGGTTATCGAGATGAACGGTTTTGATTACGCACTACAGGGTTGCTCACTACAGGGTCCCTGGATTGCTAGAAAACCTTCCCACGAGAGTGAAAGAAGATTATGCAAGCAAAAAAATTCGAATGCTGCTTTTTCCTTGGGTAGATAAAATTTGGGTTTTTAGTTAATGATTGAAGAAAAGGGTCCAATTCATGATCATACGAATAAAAGAATCATTTTTGCAACAAAATCAGATGCTTTGGAGACAAAATTGATTCGTCACGATAGGTGAATTTTGTTGTAGCTCATAACAGCACCTACCAGTCTAAATTAAGATCATTTCATGTGATAATTACTCGTATGGTTCCTCACGCAACGCAAAATAGAACTTATAAGAATCTCATTTGATAATCTGAGAGTCGTTCATTTCTTAACCTTTAATGTGTTAAAATTGAACTTTAGCATCTGCCTAAACGAAGTATGTGACAAAGCGTTTGCCATTGTTTAGTCAAATATAAACACATTTAGACATATAAAATGAACGGCCCGAATCATCTAATAAGACCGTGGTAAGTTTTGTTTTCCTGTTACATTACTACTTGAGAGACCACATAAAAGACCATGACCGTGGTAAAGTTGTAAGCCCCTGGTTTGTATTTTGGAAATTTACTTCTTCTTCTTCTTCTTCTTCTTTTTTTCAAAGCCAAAATTTACTTGAATTCGTATCTGAATTTGACTGTTTGGATAGAATTCCTGTATAATTGGCTCAATACCATCCAAATTTTCCTCTAACACAAATCTCCATAAGTTGCAAGAAAGAAAATACTAATTGAAAATGATAGAAAATAAGAGAGAAGACCTTGACTGTTCCTTTTTTACTCTAAATAAAATGACAAAAAATACAAACTTCAATACCTTTTTTATGCTTTTCTATATACTTTCACACGCTTTGATGTACTTTTCACACATTTCAATACACTTTTTCAACCTTAACAAAAGCCCACTAGACTCCCGACTCTATAGAAACTAGAAAAGTAAAATTACGACGTTGCGTACGTATGGTATGAACTTGATTGTTGTTTCCTATGTATACATTCCCCACTAAGAGCATCCTCAGTGGAATAAGCAAAACAAAAAATTGTTAAAGTTAACAATGTTGGATCAAAAAAGTGCTCACATTGGAATAACCAAACTTAGCAATCTCTTAACAACTCATCAAATTTTGACTCTTCAATAATCAAAGCTAGCAATGTTTTGTCAATAACCAAATTTTATCTCTCAATCAAGTACATCAACATTACACAAAAATCTTCTCTCTCTTCCATTCTCTCTCTCTCTCTCAAAACAATGTTTTCAAAAAATAATTTTAAAAAACTGTAACTTTCAGATTTTTTTTTTCAGAAACTATTTTTTTTACAGAAAACAAAATTTTCAAAATTTTTAAAAACGGTAAGTAAATAAAGTGTGTTTTTCAAAAAATTATTTTTTACACAAAATCTGTTTTTCAAAAACTGTATTTATAGTTTTTAAAATTTCAAAACTATTTGTGTAAATACAATTCTTTCAAAATTTCCAAAATTGTATTTACAGTTTTTAAGTGAACAAAGTGTGCGTTTTTTGAAAAACTGTTTTTTGTTTCGAAAAACTTTTTTTTTTTGAACTATTTCTAACATAAATTGTTTTTTCCCTTCAAAAACCGCTTTTTCAAAAAATATGCATGAAATGAAGGGAAAAAGTTTAGAGGGCCCATTGGTTTTGATTATGGGCAAAAAATAACCAATGTGGGATTTAACATTGCTAACTTTATCAACCTCTAAATGGATAATCAAAATCTGATGTGGCATGTTTTGATTATTCATATTTGCTTATTCCACTACTGATGCTCTAATACTATTACCAGCTAAATACAGCTTCATAGGAGCAGCGAATCCAACACGAAAGAAAACTTTCCTTAGATTTAGAAAACTTTCCAAAAACCAGTTGGTGTTGGGCCCGGGAGCTGTTTCAATTAAGTCTTTTATAACGTTTGACATCGCACCCGAATGCTTGTTTTTAGAGCGGTGGCATAGAGTGACATTGTGTAACCAAACTGTAGAGGCACTCTGGGCCTAATAATCCCTCTCTCGCGATGACGCGCCGCGATTCGAACCCATGACTTTCTGGCTCAGATATCGCAGGCGTGTCTTTTATTACATTGGTCTTAGTCTGTTTTTAGAGTTATTGTAGAAAGTGACATTTTGTAACCAAATCTATAGAGACACCCCGTGCCAGCAACTGATGTTTACCATAGTCTTAAGTCTTATCGACCACAAATTTCCCGCATGTTTGGATAATATTCCGCAAAAATTTCACACCTACAGTACAAAGGCAGAGACACACAACAAACGCTAATAACACCTCATGCCGGTAGCGGTAGCGCCAACCGATAAGCCAGACACGAAACATTAGGAATGGTAACGGGGCGGATATATAGCGGCCCGCAAAAGGGGTCCTATAATCCCTCAGCACACACCACTAGTCTTCTTCTTGTTCTGAACAAATTTCTTCCACGCCGTAGTGATCTCCCTCTGCACCTCGATCGCGGTTTTCTTCACGAGCTTGCCTTCGCTGCTGTCCACGCTCGCGGCCAGCTTGCAAGTGACCCTGGCTGGGATGGCGTCGAGCTCCTCGAGGACCTTCACGATGTCGCCCACCAGGCGCTCGGCCAGGGTCCGCGAGAAGTCCTCCCTTATGACCACGCGGAGCACGGTCACGTTCTGCGCGTCGGGCGGCATCGTGTAGGCCGGCACGATCCAGCCGAACCGGCGGAGGTAGTCGGAGACCTCGAATTCCGTGTGGCTGCTGCTGTCCTTCAGGGAGAAGGCCACGAGGGGGACTCCCTGCTCCTTGGACACAATGTTGAACCGGCCGGTTTTCTCCAGGCCTTCTTTCAGGACCCTTGCGTTCTCTTGGCAATTCTCCATTATGTTCTTGTATCCCTGGCAAACAACAACGGAATTACAATCATCTCATCTCCAATTAATTGAGTGCATCAATATCACTGGACAACGAAATAAAAAGTGGATCTTCTTTGTCAAATTTAATTTTCCTAACCCAATAGAAAAAGATCCGAATACCACGTGGCGGTACCCAGCGCCCATCCGAAAAGTGATCCAAGCACTCTCTCTCCTACTCAACCAAGCACTCTCTCTCCTCTTTCCCTCCGCTCGGATGGGCTGCTGGATACCACGTAGACTATACCCAATTTGCACCAAAAAATTTCTCGTTCATAAATCCTTGTGGATAGTATTAATATTATGGTTTGTCCACAAAAAAGAAGAAGTGGTGATTATATATGTTATGGTGGACTCACCTCAAAACCCAAGCGAATGAGCTGATAATATTGAGCAATTACTTGACTAGATCCTGCAAAAAAAGAAAAAGTATAACCCATGAGAAACACTAAAAGAAAAAACTTGCAGAAAGTTCATACGGGATTGATGATCGATGTCTATCTACATTATAGCTATAAAATGATTCAGAGGACGAGCAACAGAGTGAATTTTTGCGAGTAGCAGGAGGAGAGCTTTATACTCTTTGGCGCTCTCGCAATGCATTTCTTTTCTTGCTGTCATGATTTCACTCTTCGTGATCAACAAAAAATATGCATTGCAGCGTGTGATTACATAAATGCTTTTGTGATGTCATTTGATCTGCATGGGTATGGGACAAGAAGTTAGTAGTCATTTTTTGTTAGGATTGCTCATGCTCAACCGACAGTATTCGTTCCTTAGTCTCCCAGACGCTATGGTATGCATGCCAAGAAGCAAACATTCTCACTCGTCTTAACGACATAAACAGAACCCTAGTTTTGAAGCTTTCCACAACCTATGCCTTACTGAAATGAAGGGGTCAGTCTCACTACCTCTTCAGTTTTAGCTCAAAAAACAAGGGCACTGACCCATCATTACTATTCTTCTGAATCTCTTGGTAGTGCGATTTTCTCTTTCAATATAACTTTTTCGCTACGAATTTCTACTAATGAGAAGGAAATACTGAAGTATCTACCTTTGGAGAAGTTGAGGGTGAAAGTGGGCTGATCAGCACCAAGATAGTTGATGTGGAAGATGAGCTCATCAGGCAAATCCTCTTTGCTCCTCCAAATGCACCACCCAATTCCAGCATAGACAAGCCCATACTTATGGCCACTGACATTGATACTCTTCACAAGAGGCAAGGTGAAGTCCCACTCCAGCTCTGGGTACAGGAATGGTGCAATGAAACCACCACTTGCTGCATCCACATGAATTGGTGTGTCCCATCTACAAAAATACCAAGCAAAAGTAAAATTATGCGAGACGAGCCAGATGATAATTATGCGCAAATTTTTAAAAATATTTGGCACACATCCGAAAAGGCGAAAACAGATGTGTCAAGAGCTATTCGGTGTTTGTGGATCTCATGTACATCATGTGAGACTTATGTGCATCGGGTGATTCCGGACCTGTCGGTCTCATAAAACTGCCCATCAAATTTTATTTATTTTTCTATAGAATTACTTCAAATATTGTAAAAAAAGTACCCTGTTTGTTTGTTCTTCTCCACCAAGAGGTCATTCAAGAGTTTAACATCCTCGAATTCTCCATTGAGAGTGGACCCAAGAATAGCAGCCACACAGATTGTGTTCTCATCCACCATCTCCACAGCTTTAGTAGGGTCCATTACATAGTACCCTTCGCTTAGCTTCACTTCCTTCAACTCCACTTCGAAATACCTTGCAAATTTCTCCCAGCATACCTGCACATGGTCAAAAGGGAAAGGTAAATTTGCTTGATGGTTTGCTGTTTGGAATAAGTGGATCCTGGAATTAATGCTAGTATTTAGTATGTTAGCTACTTCCTCTGCTTAAAAGTACGATCTCATCAAATTGCACTGAAAGTCGGCTCGATTAAAGCTTGTTTAAGATCAAATCGTCTAATAAACAAGTCAAAACATAAAGCATACAATTTAAGCTCGTTACATGCTCAACGGCTTGAACAATCTTCGGTTCAGCTTATTTAGCTCGTTTATCAGCACCAGCAACATACATGATGTTGAAAATAAAGTTTGTTATTCTTTGATTTTTGCTACCCAATTTGTTATGTAGGGTTCCAAAAAGAAAGGGAATTTAACAAAAAAAAACTTGAAAAGGAATTTGGCATTCTAGCTAGGGATTGTTAGCTCATTGCACTCACCTCTTTCACATTTAGAGAATTCTGCAGCCATAAACTTAAGCTTCAAGTTGAATCATATGGGAATAAATCATCAACTAGTACGCAGAAAGTATTGTAAAACCATAATCAAAATGGACCAACGTGGGACAAAAAGAAAGAGCAAATGTGTCAATCGCAAATTATAGGGACCGAATTGTAAGGTACAATACTTAAGGAACCATTAGCATATTGCCCAGGACACATTCGTCTTAATTGGATTTCCCGCTGTTTGATGGTGGAATTGGTTCTCCGAATTAAGCTACATACAGAGTTATAAAAGAACAGTAATAAGCTAAGCAGGGACTGAGCTACATTTTGGCAAGTGGAGTTGCTTGACCCTACTCGGATTCAAAATTCTCTAATGTAAGTATAGATTTTGATGATATATGCATTTGACCCCATAAGTACAGTACTAATTAAAATAGCTGACAACTTGTTTTAGAATACTACACAAAATTGCCCTGCAACCGCATGTTGTCAACTTGTCATTTTTCCAAACACTATTTAGGTACTTGACCCCACTGCTTAACAATCTGGCTCCGCCCCTGGTAACAAGACCGAAACACAAAAGCATATATTGACAACATGCGTACCTGAACGTTGGCGCCGGTGACAATGTTGGGCTTGTCATGGGGTTTTCCGGCAGCTTTCATCTTGTTCTGCCACCTCCTCTTGAATGCTAATCCGGCCAACATTATAGCCTCTGATGAACCAACTGTTCCCACTCCCACTGCCGTCTCTGTTTCCCCCAGTGGCGCGTGAAACAAGTGTGCTATCATGTTTACGCACCGGTTCTGCATTGATCAAAAATTAATGCATGAGAGTTTAGAATTTGATGGACTTGGAATACATAAGTGACACAACTTGTTTTGTTTATCCAATTATCCTGTGAAGTATCCTACGTTTGTGTGGATTTTTGACCCAAAAAAAAAACATCTTACAATATGTCGCGGGATTGGTTGAGTGGAAGCATGACCGTCGGGGCTGGTCCTGGGCTAAGGTCCAAGAGACCGTTGCTTTAGGCCCCATGAAATGTGTAAAAATCCCCTAATTATTTTTAGTATCCAGTATATAAGTTCGACATTTTTTGTGCATAATAACACTGAGGGGCCCAATTTAGTACAAAAAATGAGCGGTTACAGGAAAATTCATCTCACTATCTCTGTAGTTAATAGTTCACTAAAGTTGCAATTTTAATCAATTTCGATATCATAGCCTTCATTTCTAAACTTATTGTAATAAATGTATTTTCTTCATTTTAACATAAGGTAAAATCCGCATTCAGGAGCCTAGCCTATAACCCTTTTTTTTTTATTTGAGATGATGAGCAATTAATGTTATGTACCACTCGTTTCTTCAATATTTTTTTATCTTACAATATGGTCCATATGGATGTAGGTCAGATATTTATATTTATCATTTAATGTGGGAAACCATTTAATGTAGAAATTCTGGCACTCCACGAAGGACCCGGGGGCTCTGCTGCGCCAGGGAGGCAGCAGTCCCTACATAGTACGTTTTGGTGGGACAAAAAATCCATGCCTTCAGTTTGCAATTCTATGGAGCAGAAACGTGATTATGAGAATCTTAGAGACAAAATTTGATTATGTCTCTTTAGAATAATATGATCAGAAAAATAAGATTCTTCACACCCGTTCAAACAGATTAAAAATTGGAGCACTTAATTTTTTAACCATATTTTTTACTAATATATAAACGGTGTCAAAAAATTAAGTGCTCAAATTTTCACTCCATTTGAATCAGTGCAAAGATCTTGTTATTCTTATCATATTATTCTAAAAGGTCGTAATTTATTTTTATCTCTAGGGCTCTCATATTAAGTATATGTTCTTTATTTAGGACCATGTGGGCTAAAAATGTGATTATGAGAGCCCTATAAACAAAAATTAATTATGATCCTTTAGAATAATATGATAAGAATAACAAGATCTATGATTGAAACGGAGTGAAAATTTGAGCACTTAATTTTTTAGACCGTTTATATGTTAAAAAAATTAAGTGCTCTAATTTTTAATCCGTTTGAACGGGTGTGAAGATCTTATTATTCTGATCATATTATTCTAAAGAGACATAATCAAATTTTGTCTCTAAGACTCTCATAATCACGTTTCTGCTTCATAGGATTGCAAACTGAAGGCAGAGATTTTTTTTTTCCACCAAAACGGCAACGTTTTGGTACACTGGGTAGGGGCTGCTGCCTCCATGGCGCAGCAAAGCCCCCGGGTCCCTCCACGAATGATCCGGGATGCTGCTAAGCACTCTCTGCCAAGTGGGTGTCAAGCGAACGGTTCAAATATGTATGCGCTTAGATTCAATCCAAACCGTTCACGCCGAAGTAAAAAGCCGAACGCCGCTCGGCACCCATTTGACGGGGAGTGTTTGGCAGCATCTCCCATTCCCTCCGCTAAATGGTCTACTGTCTACATTGTTTCCATCGATTGTCTACCAGTCAAAGATAAAGAAAAATCAACATTCATACTAATTCAGACAGAGGAAACGAGAGAGAGAGAAGGGTTCTACGGAACCCAACTGGTCAGAGTTTAAATGGTCATATGGGCTGTCTGGTCACCTCAATTAGTGCCCCAATTTATTGCTAGAGGATTTTCTTCTTTGACATTTTTGGTATACGCAACCGACGTAATCAATCTCTATTTTTGACAACTAGAGAAACTGATGTGAATCGTAGACATAATAGTAAAACTGATGTGAATCGTAGATGTACTCAATTACAAGGTTAAAAAACCAGGTAAAAATCTCTAGTCTTCGTATTTGCCTTCTTTTACTGATTTTTTTTATGCTTGTTGTATGTGTGTCTTGGGGTTTGACTAATTTCTCAATGTAGGCTCAACATATTTGCTATGCTTCGGGCTCAAAAAAGTCAATCAAATTGTTCATTTTGATGGACTCGTCGAGTTTATTGACCAGCTTCTAGAGAGGAATTGTGGGAGTACTTGCATTGCAAGGTCTGTCCAAAGCTCTCCAAATGCCATGGTTGGTAGTTATCGATAAAAAGAATCCGTCTTTGTTCTGGGAATCTCAATCAAGTGGCGGCCAGTGATGAGAAGAGGGAGGAGCACCCGTAGTTCATCGTTCGTGGAAAAAAAAAATTTAATTGCCGACTATAATGATTTTGAAAAAAATACCAAAAGCAATAATATTTCGTTTCTCAGATATCGCAGAGTGATTTTTCGTGTACGCCACAATTTAAAATCGAAATACTCCGTAATAGGAGTACTAACGATTTGAATCAATTTTTTGGGCCCGGCGGGAAGTGTCAGGACCCAATCTAGTTCCCGAAATCAGATAAAGTACAATTGACCTTGTCCAATCCCTGTGCCGACAAAAATAAGATGGGATTGGGAAGAGCCCCTCTACCACTCAACGCCCTGTGCCCACAGAACAAAAAAAAAAAAGAATATGTTCCAACGTTCTAGAAAACAAATGAAAAGTCCTCGAAATTCAGCAGCGTAGCCGTTCGTTTTGAGATTTTGAATTTAGATTTGTAGGTAATAAATGTAGAAAAAAATAGGGTAGTGATTGAAAATAGGAATAATAATTGAAGAGAGATGGAAAGAAAAATGAGAGTATTAATTGAAGAAAAATAGAATAATAATTAGAATCCAAAATCTAAAATCCTTAAACGAATGAGGCCGAGCAGAGAGAGAATCTGGATTGTGATGAGAAATTGACAAAAAGGCTTGGAGGACATGTTCAGAATAGATTTTGCAAAAGAATTTTATGGATTGAAGTGTAATCAGAATCTAAAGGCTTTTTCGGGTTTGATTTTAAAATTCTTCATTAGTCGGGTCATATTTTCAAGATGCAAGTTGACAAAACGCATTCGATCGTTGGCTTCCAAACGCCAACTTTTGTTTGGTTTGGAATTTGAGGGAGGTTTTTTGGGTAACGAGTGAAGAGATCTGATAGAGAAATAAGAGTAATAATTGAAGAGAAAACATTTTGGGGACCGTGCGCGGAGAGAAAATAGTTGGGTCTAGGGACCCAATGCTTCTAAAATGCAAAACTAGTTCTCCCTAATACCCTCATACGCTAGTTCAAACACCCCGAGTTATTAAAAAAAAAGTAACCATACTGAGCCTAAGGTGGAATAGGAAGGGGGCGGATCCTCTCCGATCCAAAGACAGTCTCAATCTGAGCAGATCCGAACTAACGTTTTGGACCGGAGAGGATCCGATAAACTTCCAATTGGAAACACAACAACTACCAGTCCACCGTGTGAGGTGGGGAATCGCCTCTTTCTTATTTCATTTTCAGTTTGCCAATGGGGGAAATATCTTTCCGGGGCCCCACTTGGCCTTTCCAAAATGTGGCTATGGACCACTTCCACATCTTACCAGTCCTCTTTCCCCGGCAATACGTTCACTGGATAATAAATACAATAATTCTAGTGACACACCCAAATACACACTCACACTCACACTCCCATGAGTGGTGGGCCCTATACACACACTAGAGTGTGTAGTGTGTGTTTGGGTGTGGTACTAGCACCATTGTTCTTCAACGGTGCTACGTTCACTGTTCTATTTCGCTGCTCAACATTTTATCATCCGTCTCGACAATCAAATGGTCCAAATTTTAAAAAAAAACTCTTTCAAGGAAGGAAGAGTTTTTTACCCGAAAGAGTCAGAAACACTTTTGGACCGTAAAATTGAGAGCGGTGGAGGAAATGATAAAAAGGCCCCGCCTTTGGTGATTGACCGAACAAATAGGCCTAGATCTATGCCCCTTAATGAATCGAATGGTCCTTCGACCTTCGTTTGATTCCGACAGCCGGCATAGATCTCATGAGACCCGCCCGCTATTACTACGAAAAAAGCGCTGCCCTTTTCCTACGTTACTAGGAGAGTAAGCAAATTTAGCGCCAGACCTTGAGTCGAATTGATCGCGTCATGTGCAACTTCCATCAATGATGGTTCTTAATGTCCATTGATTTAGACTCCTTCCCCCTTCCCAACTACGAATAAGATTGAGAGGGGTCCGAACCGAAAGCCCCCAAACCAAGAACAGAGACGGAAGCCTTTCGAGTCACTCCCCGTTCTCTCAACAATCTCTTTTTTTTTTTGTTAAACAGCTCAGTTCCCGTTCCACTCTCTGTCTTGATATATATAGATTATAGATGGACTCTTCTGTTTCTTATCATTTGATTCATTTATTTATTTATTATCATTTGACAAAACCTGGTCGTGGATAAAGGGTGAGAGAGGGGATGAAGAACTCGTATTGGACCTGTGTTCTGATTTTAAAACGTTTGGAGTCATAGTTTGATTTTTTTTAATTTTAATAGTGGATATTTTTTATTAAAAAAATGTAACTCGTTTTATTTGGTGAAATTGGAGAATTTCCATGGTTTAGTAAAGGTTTAATTACTGAAATCGTAAAATGTCGGAGGGAACGTCGGATAATTTATCCAAACACGAATCTAAAATTTTGATGCACGCGCACTAGATTTTACTCAATTTCAGGTTCGAAACTATCAACTCTCACTGCGATCAGTTCATACAAAAATTTTGTTTCAGCTATAATCGGATCCCTCATTAGTGGACGACAAAAATTGCCCAGAATTAATCGAGCTCCGCGTAAACTGACACGCGCACCGTTATTTATCTAAAGAGATCGTGAGGGTTTATTTGTGGTTAGAACAACAACAAACAAATAGGGCTCCACGATTCAAGGCAATAATAAATGCACTTTCCCTAATTTCTATTCTCACCGTCAAATTAGTACTAATTAATAGCTAGATTAGGGCCACCATAGTACTCACTTTCTAAAAATACACGTCCCCCAATTCTATGGCTCATAATGATGAATACTACCACCACGACAAATTTGTTAAACCCATATAAGTATGATTAGGTTAAGAAAATTAATTACTTTTGCACCCACTTTCTTAAATATACTCACTTGTGTTGTGTATTGAATTAATGGTCGGGATTGCCGAGACGGTTGGACGGTTGAGATTATGCACAACACGAGCAATGCAAACCATTGATTGCTGAGACGGACGGTCTAGATGTACACAGCGCGCATCGTAACACCATCCCCAGTCATATACTAACAAGCACAAAATTACAAAATTTGGAGTGCATGTATAAAAAAAATGTGGAGCGTAACAAGTTTTTGAATTACTAAAGTTTTGTTTTTTCTAAAGATGTACATTTATTTTGGATAAAATTCTGTTACTCTTCCTATTTGAAATCTCAACAGTAAAAATGAACAATAAAAATTGAAAAAATTTCGCTAAGCCAAAAAAAAAAAAAAAAAAACCCATCACAAACAGACCGATATATTAAAAATAATAATTAAAACCTTTTTCAAAATGGATGTATCTGCAGGATAACGTTTTTTTTTAAGGGTATAGTCCAGATGGGAATATGCCAAGTTGCGAAATACTAGTATAAGACTAATTTATTAGTACACTTTTCTATTGGTGCCCGTTTAATTAATGAGAAAAACTTCTTTACAGATGCTCCGTAAAGAAGGTTTTTATGGTTGTGAACAATCTCACCCGTCCAAAAGTATTTTGGACAGTCCAGAATTTAAATAAACTATTTGTGCGAATAGTTTATTTAAATTCCGAACCGTCGATTACCGAGACGAACGGTGAGATGGGACGGCACGGAAACCTCTTTTACAAAGCCTCCGTGAAAAAGGCAATCTCTTACGTAATTAATATAGTCCCACAGGTGGAACTAATTGGTTGGTCAAAGCGATGTGTTATTTCTACGCGAACAATAAAATATCACACCCACAGGATATTTTATTCCAATACTCATGTGCATAGATTGGTATATTGTTGCTCACTGTGAGTGTCTCAAAATACCACCTACCCTAGTTAGCTCTTCCTTTGCAAGAAAATAAATAAATCTCGGGTCACTTCCATACACCTCAGAACTGATTTCAATAACTTACAGTACTTCTTTTACACACTTCCGCGTGTAGATAAGGTGGCCACAAATAGTTGCCGGCAAAGGACTTGATATTATTGTTGCAAATTTCACGGTACTATTGCTATCAGAGCTGGCCCTGAGCTAAAGTAAGTGTTACGGTCGCTTTAAGCCTTCAAAATTTATGAATTCTAAGAGCTCTTCCTATTTTGTTATCCCTTGCTATAGTCCAACAAAAGAGACCCTATTTTTAATTTTCGCTTTAAGCCTCCGAAAAGCCAGGGCCGGCTTTGATTGCTACGGTGTTCCATTTTTATAATCTTCTGTATATATATTTCTCAAAGTGTCCAGACAAATTTATGCGCTTACGGTCCGCTGTCAAGGAGTCCATTAACCGTAATTATAACTCTTTGATTTTAATATTTGGCTTTAAAAAAAAAAATTGAAACCGACTGCCGGACTATTTCGAAGTAGGCGTATCACAGATGTGGAGAAATAGGATGTTTTTTTTACCATTAATCCGTTTTACTGAAGTCGTAGTGATGATTTATCAGGCCAACTGGAATAACCCAACTGATTTTGCGTATATGCTTATGCAGATACGAGCATATTTATATATAATCGATCGAGGCACGCGTAAACTAGTCCGATAACTCGGTTATAATGGTAAGGAAATGTATATTTATATATGTATGGAGGGACATGCCTGGAGCTCGGTGGTGACGGGGTACTCATCCATGTCAACGTAGTTCTTGTTGATGGAGGCCATGATCAGCTTGTCGCACTCCGGCTCCATCCACGTCGTCACGAAGGAAGCCAGATTCAGCCTCGGATTCCCGTCCAGCATCAGCTCGTCGTTTATGATCTGCCACGCCGCCTCCTTCGGGATCGAATCATCCGGCATTTTGAACCTGTATTCAGATCCAAACCACCACATGATCAGTTTTCGGTACTAATCTCTATGATCCACAGAGACAGAGAAGAAAGAGAGGATATATAATTACCTGGGAAGGGCGGTTCGGACGTATCGAGATGCGAAGGTTGAGTGGACGGAGACATCGGAATTGGATGCAGTCTTGGACAGAACCATGGTGTTAGAGAGAGAGAGAGAGAGAGAGAGAGGATTGTTTGGAAAGGAAAGGCGAGGTTAGAGAGCAGGAAACTGCCCGGTATTTGTAGGACGTTTGGTCCGTCAAAGGTTCATCTGGTAGGTAATTCTGAGTCCAAATCCTCTGTCCTAACCCAATTCGGACAGAGGCCTGTCACATCCCTCGGAGCTGTTGATTTCGCAAATCAACGACTGAAATGTGCCGAACACTTTTGCTCGAAAACGACGTCATTTTGGCTCAACACATCTCAACCGTTGATTTACGAGATCAACGACTCCGAGGGGTGGGACAGGCCTCTGTCCGGATTGGGCTCGGACAGGGGATCCTCGGTGGGTAATTCTAGAGTAAATAAATTGATTCGGACCCTCGGATCTCAAAAGTAGTAAGAAAAAATAAAAAGTTTTACAAAATGCAATGAATTTGAGTACGTATCCTCGCGAGCCGTCTTGAATTCATAACATTTTGCGTAGGAAATCGTAACAGTCGGTTAAAAGTTTATAAACTTATAAACGCGGATCGTAAAAATGTTGCTAACGAAATCTTGCTAAAGTTACCTTATCTATAAGCTTGCGCATCGTTTCCGCAACCGTGTGTATGTATGTGTTAATGTCACGAGACGATTCCGCTATGCTCTTGACTTTTTATACACAGGCCAAAATTCCTTTCAATAGTATACATGTTGATGACTAGACAATGGAAGTTTCATAATATAAGGAATTTTTCTTCGGGAAATGATTTTGTCACTCTTTTTTTTGTTAACGTCACTTCCTGTAAGTGTATTTTTTTACTTCTTTTTTTTGTTAACGCCACTCCCCTGCAAGTGTATTTTTTGCAAAAAAAATACACTTACAGGGGAGTGGCGTTAACAAAAAAGGGAGTGGCAAAATCAGCAGCATTTTCTTTTTAAGGTGAAGTAGTTTTTAATGGTCATTGAGATGAGGTGTTAAATTATCTGGCAAGGTGTGATTGGTTAAAGGATTTTTTTTTTTTTTGAGTTGGCAAGCTGTGATTGGTTAAAGGATTTTTCTTTTTTGTTTTTTTGCCAGGTGGTACCTGGCCTATCTGCACCCAAAAACTTCTCTAATATTTTACAGTAAAATGATACAGATGTCAAATATTGCATAAAATGTGGGGATTTTTAATTGGATGTGGATTCATTTAATCTTCTCGTATAAGCCTAAGTGATGCTAAAAATAGACACATCATAATCATAGTTGACTGTCCAAACCGTTCCTTTGTCGAGTGCTGCTATTGGTACATATAAAATATACATACAATGTACATATAGATTTTATGGGGCTCAAATCGGGTCCCACAAAGATGATCCGAACCTTCCATTATTTTTAAAACATATTTGTATAGAGCCCTGTAAAAAATCAGTTCAACCCGATATCGGTAAGGATTTTTTCTGAATTTGTAGGGGCGAAACTAAGCAGTTAAGTAGTTTCGCCCCCACAAATTCAGAAAAAATCCTTACCGATATCGGGTTGTGCTGATTTTTTACAGGGCTCCATAAAAAAATATTTGAAAAATAATGGACGGTTCAAATCATCTTTGTGGAACCCGAGGTGGGCCCCACAAAACTCATTTGTACATGATATGTACAATTCATATGTACCCATAGCATTTTTGTATACACAACTAGGTTTACGAAATGAACGACTTAAATCTTCAAACGGGATTTTACAATAAATCTCATTTTGTATCAGATGAAGATTGCATAAAGGGATTTTGATTTATAGTTGTGCTGATACTACTTCTGTTCCAACGTATTAAAGTTTCTTTTCGAGAGTCATGTTTGTACTATTACTAACAAATAATAACGGCTTTGTTCGTTTGGTAACTTTGGGTATTTTAGTTTTGGTGGTTGATGAATAGAGAAATAAGGTAATGATTAGAAAAATGGGTAATGAGTTGAGAGAAAGATAGAGAGAAATGAAATTAATAATTGGAGAAATATGGTAATGATTGGAGAAAAATATAGAGTAATGATTGAAAAACAGTTAAAATAAAGTAAAGTATCAAAACTAACAAGGCCAACGTTATTTCGTGAAAAATATTTCACTAATTTTTTACTAGTTCAAATAATTCTTTTGACGATTACTGTAAAAATCATCTTCAAAATGTAATTGATTTTGTGAAATGCTCAAAAGCATGTTTAGGCTCCGTTTGTTTGGGTGTAAAATGTTTTCCGGTAAAATGTTTTACCTATTTTCCGGTGTTTAGTTGTGTACAAAATGAAGAAAATATTTTCCTTTAATTAGATGAAAATTACTTACCCTTAAATCTTCCGTAAGTTATTTTCTGAAATGAACTTGTTGTATTCTACTGCAATTCTCTCTGCTCAGTTTCCTCGATCGTCAATCCCGAGCCATGTTCAATTCAAATATTCTCAAATCTCTCCACTGTTTAAACCCCCTTCTCTCCCTCTACACTATTTTGTTGATTTCTGAAAATATTTTTCAGAAATCGAGGAGTGGAAGAATCGAAGATGGACTTAGAACTCCAACTAATTAAACCTACCCCAGAAGGCCAGAACCACCTCCAATTGACTCGTTAAACCATGGCACGTGGAATAGATAAATTCACATTTATTTTGTAAAAAAACATTTGATTCCCAGTTTATCTGTTCGGTTAACCAGTCTTAAAAAGAGAGCTGCTTTTCCCCGGACACACACAACCCCCCGGGCCCCACTGCCATTTCCCGGATTACCCCCCTTCTCCTTCTCTCTCTCCCATTTTTTTCTTTTACGGTTTGCCTTCTTTTTTCTTTTTTTTCCCCTTTTCTTTCTTTCTTTCCAGTTTGCTTCTTTTCTTTTCTTTTTTGCCGCTTTATTTCTTTTTATTTCTATTCAGTTTTATTTTTTTTAATTTTTTTTCTCTTTTTTTTTTCTTTCTTTTCAATTATTTTCTTTATTTGTTTCTTTTCCCATTTACCTCCCTTCTGTTTTTTTTTTTTGGTTAACTCAATCCGATTATTAAAAAAACAAAAGAAGTGGTCAGTGGTCTAGACAACCGAGCAACCGAATAATTTTTCCTCCTAGGTTCTGCAAAAAACAAAATTTTCTTTCCGATAAAAAAAAAATCTCTCAAAAAATTTTCAATGCAACGGCTATTTATAATACATATCTCACAAAATGTGAGGATCACATGTGACAGCGTTACAAATAACTATTGCATTGAATTTTTTTTCCGATAGAGACAGACTAAGAACTCCTCGCAAACAAACAAAAGGGCAACTACTAGTAGAGTGTATGTTTCCATAGAATTTCAAATTTCTCCTTCTAATTTTTCCAAGTCCATATCAAATAAGACTTCGAAGTTTGGAAGAACGACCAACTCAAATCACCATCTTCTTTGATTAAAAAAAATCACCATTTTCTTTGCAAATTACTAATATCGTTTGTTTGTATTAGGACAAATGTCTTTATCAGAGTAAAGTTTCACTTCATCTACTGCGCAACCAAAACCTCGGGGAGCTAGCCTAAAATTTGTATGAGTGGAATAGATAAACAAGAGTGTGAGAGAGATTGGCCATATGAATCGTTGTAATATGGGCTTCGAAATGAGTTTTGTTTTTCTCTTGGATTCACGCGTCTTCTCTGTTCAAGACTGATCAAAGAGGAAAAAATTTCAAACCGAAAAGAAAGAAAAAGAAATAAAGAGAAAAAAAGAAAAAAAGAATTCAAACTGGATAGAAATAAAAGGAAATAAAGCGGAAAAAAAAGAAAAAAAGATTTCAAACTGGATAGAAATAAAAGGAAATAAAGCGGGGAAAAAAAAGCAAACCGGAAAGAAGAAAGAAAATGGGAAAAAAAAAAAGACAAATTAAAAAAGACTTTCTTTTTCTCTCGAAACTAAAGAAGTTGGAAAATTGGAAAAACTATATATTTTTGTGCTAGTTTACATGGTATAAAGAGGTTGGAAAATTAAGTGTTCCAAAATTCAATCCGTTTGAACGGGTGGAAAGATTTTAGTTTTCTGATCATTTTATTCTAAATGATCATAATTAAATTTTGACTGTAGAGCTCTCGTTGATTAACCCTAAGAAAGTTATAGAATCAAATATCTCTTAGGGTTAATCAACGAAAGCCCTACAATCAAAATTTAATTATGATCATTTAGAATAAAATGATCAGAAAACTAAAATCTTTCCACCCATTCAAACAGATTGAATTTTGAAACACTTAGGCTATGTTTGGTAACACTGCCACTTTTCTGTTTTCTGTTTTCTATTTGCTGAAATCAGTTTTTACTTTTCCTAAAAAAAAAGTGAAAACAGAAAACATGTTTGTGTTAACCTGTTTTTTTTTTTAAAAATCAATTTCTGAAACTAGTTTTTACTTTTTCTAAAATGGTCTTTCTTGCAATTTCTCCACTAGGAGAGAGAGAGAGAGAATTATCCAAGCTTTTGCAATCACGTTAGAAACAAATTCCATACTTGATATTCTGAAAGAAAAGGCCGGGTGGATAGACCAGGCATAGCCGGCTTAGAGAGGAAGCCGAGGAAGTCGTTGCTTTTGGCCCCCGATTTTTTAGCCCGAAGAGGGCTCCAAAAAATACAGTTTTTTAGTTTTAAATAATAAGAAGTTTCAATTGCCTTGCTTTGAGTAACATCTTTTTGGTCATGTGGCAGCTTAGACTCTTTGAATGCTTTAAAAACTGGGTTCGAATCTCCATCCCTTAGTTTTCCTCAACATTTCGCAAAATTTTGTTCAAAGATGAGGAGATAAATGGCCCCCTATTGCAACTTTCGCTTCGGGCCCAAATATCTTTGAGCCGGTACTGAGTCCAAGTGATTGGGTTCTTCTTTCCTAAGCCGAAGTTATAACATCAACTTTTATAAAATGATGGCTTCATAAGCCCAACGTATCCCTTCCGGCCTTCTCTCATCTCTAAGTTAAGAGAGTGTGTGTATATATATATATATGTATATAATAGATGAAATACATGTGAAATTTTCTAATTCCAAAGTCGGTCATTTATTGACTATAAGGTTTTTCTCCTTCGATAAGTATCTTTTATTGACTATAAGAGGGAAGGAGGGAGCGAGAGAGAGAGAGTATCTTCAATGGCCTGGGTTTGAGAGAGAGGGGAGGAGGAAATGAAAAAAGACCTCCAAGGAATTGTAGCGGAGTAGCCTATTTTTTTGTTTCTGAAAATAGTGAAAGTTGAGTTTTGTTACTTCCTCAAATTATGAAAATAGTGAAAGTGATTTCCAGAATTTGAAAGTGGAAGCAGTGCAACAAACAAACTTTCAAAGTTAACTTTTGAAAATTCTGAAAATGAAAACAGAAAACAGAAAATAGAATGACTACCAAACATGACCTTAATTTTCCAATCTCTTTATACAGTTTAAACTACCACAAAAATATATAGTTTTTCCATTTTTCATTATTTCACCATCAATATTAGGCTCGTTTGATAGGTTTCGTTGAGTAGATTTCAAAAATATAAAATTTATTTTAAAATAATTCGTCAAGAAAAAGTTATTACCATTTAAAATTTTATAACAAAAAAATAAAATGAGAGAGAGGAGGGGGGGGGGGGTAAAGGGGGAAAAAGGACGTGGGGCCAAGGGGTGTGTCAGGGGGAAAAAGCAATTTCCCTTAAAAATGAACACACATTATTGAATTCAAATTGTAGAAATGTATAACAAAGTACAGTTTTGAAGCTGAATTTTGTTACTTCTGCTAGAGATGCTCTTGTTGTCTAAACGTAGTAAACAGACAAAACTTTTAAAAATATAGAAATGTATAACAAAGTACAGTTTTGAAGCTGAATTTTGTTACTTCTGCTAGAGATGCTCTTGTTGTCTAAACGTAGTAAACAGACAAAACTTTTAAAAATATAAATTTCGAGACAGATCATTCTCTTCACTTACATCAACAAAAGTCCATCTACAAAATGAGAAAATCTTCGGATAAACTTTACGGCGCTCAATCGCGCGCCTCCAAATGTGTTTTGGACGGTCAAGATTTAAAAAAAAAACTATTCGCTGGACGAGCTTATTTTAAATTCAGACCATTGATTGTCGAAACAGATAGCTAAGATAGCACGGAGCCGTGAATAAATTTCTCCTAACAAAAAAACAACTTATCTAAAGTTCTAAGGAAACTAGTAAACTACCCAATTTTATTAGAGTACAGGATTACGATAGGGGATCAATTGATAATAATTCTGAAGTACTGGTAAAGTTTAAACACCTTTGCAACTTTTCATGGAGTGAGTGAAAAATGTTGTTCTAAGACATAGGTGTACTAGTGCAGGTTTTGGAATCTGTGAGGGCACGTTAGTTACATAATGCATTCGGCGTGACTACATTTTCCCATTTCATTTGATATTGTACAAATCTCCTATTAGATTTTTTTGGAGGGTTCGAATCTAAAATCAATTGGCAATAGGTGGAGTAGCCTCTATATTTTATTAACCAAGCTTGGGTGGCTTAGATAAGCGATGTGGGATAAGTCTAACACTTCCCATCACGTGCAGCCCGGATGCACGTGAAGGTGACCTAGCTCTGATACCATGTTAGATTTCTTAGAGGGTTCCAACCTAAAACTAATTGGCAGTAGGTAGAGTAGCCTCTAAATTTTATTAACCAAGCTTTGGTGGCTTAGATAAACGATGTGGGACAAGTCTAACATCTTCAATTGAGGTTTGGAATGTTTAGCTTTGTTAAATCGAACTTACAATGTGTATTGCAGGACAAGTCCTTTAGTTTTATGTTCACTTTGCCAAAACCCTTGGTTCATAAACATTCAGGTCTTGTTTGTTTTGGAGTCTCAAAACCCTTGGGCACGATCTCCAATAAATTGTCTCTATCGATCTTTCTCCACTCATTATTCTAAAAAACCTCCCTTAAAGCCTAAATCTTTGATAAACTGTTTGCACACTCCCCGGCCTGTTTAAATACGGTTCTTATTATGTAAGTATTTTTAGTGAATAAAGTTAAGTAAAAGAAAAGTTCTAACGCGGCATTGTAAAAAAAGAAAGTGCATTTTTTTTTTCAAACAACAAGATATTAAAAAAGAAAGTGCATTTTTTTTTTCAAACGACAGGATATTAATATGTTAAACTATTAATTACTACAAAGGCCAGCCTCTTGTTCATAGGAGTCTGAACCATTTTGGGACGTCCCATTTTCATCTTACGTAAAACAATTTTTTTTTTTTTGTTGATCCGCACGTAAAACAATTGACAACTCATTTCTTCTTGTTTTATTATTGACAATTCACTGGACAAAATCATGTTCGTTTTCTTTTCTTTCCTTTTTGACTATTGTGGCATGTGGGCTGCACCGAATTTTCCTTTTGATGCATGGAGGGTCAGAAGTTACTGGTCTCCGTGTCAACTAATTTGGTGGAATCTCATGTGAAAATGCGACATGCCACGAACTCCGACTTTTTAATGTCATTTTAGATGGAATTGGATCATCTTCCGTCTTTAATTTGGACCAAACAGAGCAGTTCAAATTTGGATTGTCCATTGCTGCAATTAATTTTCTCAGAAATTCTTATTCTGAACGAAATTCGAACCATTGACTATACCAATGCATGCACGGTCCAAATTTGGACTATCACGTCTGGTCTAAAACTCGGATTTAAGAGAATCCGAAACCCTTTGCATATAGGTCTTGACCGGATTGAGTTCGATACCGTAATTGATAGTATGAAATAACTCAAAAAGAGTGATCTGATCAAATCTTTCAGGCGGAGGATTAGGATCGACATTTATATATCATCTTCTATATCATAGATTCACAAGCCAAAATGTACACAAACATTCTATATTACGGAGTATTGGTGAAAATTTAATTTCATCATGTAAATTTCACATCTATGATCTCTATCCAAAGAGAGCACAAATTCGGTATAATTAATTCTATCCAAAGGAACCATTTTGGTGAAATTTTGGGCTTTGTTTCGATTCTTTTTGCTGGTTTCTTATCGCCACGTTTTACTGAGGGTTTTCTAAAATTATTGTTGAAGGTGGCTCATTGCAAGTAGTTCAGGCTTTGATTCAAGATGGAAAGTCTCTCTCCGATTGTAGCTCTATTCTTGCTGATTGTGCAGAGCATTTACCTTTATTTTCATCTTGTTCCGTTATTCATGTTAAGCATTCTTGTAATAGGGTAGCTTATTCATTGGCTAAGCGTTCCCTATTAGGTGCTAGACTGGAGTGTTTGGGGGGGGGGGTCCTGTCCCCCAACATCTCGCTGTCTTGCCTGTGATGATTTTGGGTCCTCAGACCGCTCTTTAATTGTCTTAATAAAATCATCCATTCTCTCACATGTAAAGTAGGTGAAAATTACAGATAACTTTGGTTGGCATGCACTTTAGGTACTGTGGAATTAATAAAGCTAATCAACGAAGTTCGGATAACTTTGGTTGGCAACTTGGCATGCACTTTAGGTACTGTGGAATTAATAAAAGCTAATCAACGAAGTTTGAACTTTTCACCTAATCCCACTTGAAACTGAAAAAGGATTCCCATACTTGCGCTCTGTTGTTTAAGAGCAATACCATGGACACAAATATTTGGACTTAGATCCGAATATAGGTGTGTTCAAAAATTTTTTGATTGGTATAAATTACACGTTATGGATGATCTGTACCCAAACATCCGCATTATACGTAGCATTATCAGCAGGGACCGATCGAGCAAAAAGATTACTAGTAGCGTGACGGAGCAATGAATCAATGACCATGTGATCATCTCCCTCTAAAGTAGCTTGTTGTGAGGAATGAGGGGGACCTGTTGTACCTTCTAGTCCCGAGTTCTAAAATGTGATGTAAAATATTTGTTTTGTAGATCTTGTTGTGGAGAACAACCCCGTAAGAAGTCAAGTCAATGGAATATCGACAACCCAATAAGTAAATTACCTTGTTCTTCAGTTAATGAAACAACAAATACACTTTAAGAATATACATTAAGATTATGATTCATGCTTGACCGATCGGGTGTATTAAAATAAAGACGCGTCCCAAGCGTAGGACTCTCGACCAGTGTAGCACAATATCCGGAAGTACCGGAGTCGAACCACAGAGACGGACGGACGGTGCTGACTCGAAAGTGTTGAATTCTAGTTTAACCTGGCTCTTAGGTAGCCACCCTTTGTTCAATGAGATTGATTAACTAACTAAATTACCCAACTGAATTAATGAAATAAGAATTTAAAAAGGAGAGTACAGCCGTGGGAACTCAGCGTCCGCAACTAGCCTAACCAATGTTTACTCGGGCCACAATTATTCACTTCGTTGATTTTAGAATAGGAAAAAGGATCCCTAACAAATACGCACCACCTGTCACCAGTATCCGTGCGCATTCGAATTCCGGCGATGCCTGGGTTTTGTTTGTTAGAAGAGTTTTCGTCTTCTAAAACTGCTTAAAGATTAAATTAATTCGAACCCGAGGTAAAAATATTGATTAAACTAGCTACGAGACGCCCTTGCCCCGTGGCCGCACTCTACAGAACTACTCACTCATGACTTTATTAAACGCAGCAATAATTTTAACCCTAGATCTAAACATGCTTCGAACAATCGAAATAGAATTAAAAACACGCTTCCACAGACTTACGGAAGAGCAACGGATTCGATTACCGAAGAAGAACAAGAATTAATAGCTAGAAATCTTGAAGAACTGAAAATAAAACTTGAATCTGCAATAAAGAACTTAGAGAACAGCAGCCAAAAGTTAAACGAACGTAAACTATAGAACGTGTAACCCTAATCTCGAGTTAAAACGGGGCTTTTATAGTAATCCCCTTTAACAAACAATTAGAATCCTAAAATAAATCGGGATCGGACCCTAAACGACCCAAAACGGCATCGTTCAAGGCATGATAAGCCCTCGGTAGCGCTACACCAAAAAGGGTGTAGCGCTCGCGAATCCTTATGACGTGTTGACTTCCGTTGACCGATGCTTGGCCGTTGACCCCCTTAGCCTTTAGGTAGCGCTACACCCTTTTTGGTGTAGCGCTCGCCAACTCTCTGATCATTTCGAGGGCCTTGCTATCCACTTCTGAGCGCTATACCACATTTCTGTAGCGCTCACGAATGACTATGATGACTTCCTCGTCAATTTCACTTCAATACTTAGTCTCCACAGCCCTTCTCGCTCTCAAGCTCCATCACGGTCTTTCCGAATACCTCTCAATCCAAACTCGGCGCAAGAACCACCTTATTTCCTGCGAAACTAACAAAAATACAAAAACAAGACAAAGCACGACATCAAGCGGAAAGTGGAATAAACCGCGCCTCTAACGCGCTAAAACGCCCTACTTAGGCGTTTATATCTATGATATTGTGTGCCTATCAATTCACACAGTAAGCAACTAATGCCCGATCGACTTTGTTTTCTATGGGTTATTGCTCACTTTTAGCTAGCTCTAAACAGTGAACGGTTTAGATTATATTTTCGAACTCGAGACGAGGCCTAAAAAGAAAGCATAGTAGCCCCCCTTGTCAAAAAATTTCTATCCTCCTTGATTAAAATTGTGTGATTTACCACAAGACTATCTCGATGTATTCACACAAATACCAAATCAGAAAATAAAGAAAGAAATTAGAGCGACAAATAAGATTTTATTGATTCAAACAAAAGGATTACAATCTCTGATGAATTTCTAATCCAAGAAATTAATTCCCTCATTCAACCCTTTACTATAGTCTTAAATTCATTTTTATGGTACTCAAAAAGAAAAGAAAATCCGTCCACCTAACCTGACTGGAACTACAAGTAGCCAGCGAACACAAACGAGGAATTAGTTCAGTGATTGGAACTCGCATTTAATTGGACAACTTGGGAAAAATTTAGCTCGATGCCTAAAGTCAAAGGGAGTAAACTCAATACATGAAAGGACCACTTTGCCCCTCTCTTTTTTTTTCCGTCCTACGGTTTAAAGAGTGTTTCTAATTGGACACTTCAATGAGAACCCATAAGAGCATCTCCAATCCAATACTCTATTTGAGAGTATCAAAATACTCTATTTTATTCATAAAGTGATTTTAGAGGAAATCACTATTCCTATTTACTTCAACTACAAACTCTCTATTTTTCCCTCTAAAATAGAGGAGGCTTGAGATGATGGGTTGGAGGAGTTCCATACTCTCAAATGGAGGAATAGAACATGGGTTGGAGATGCTCTAAGGATACAAATGCCATTTTAAAAGGTGAATAGTGTTATAGAGGAGATCCTCCATATTTTCTCCCATCCTCTAAATATGGAGGATCAAAATCCCATCCTCTCAAATAGAGGAGGCTTGAGAGAATGGGTTGGAGGAGTTTTATACTCTCAAATGGAGGAATAGAGCATGGGTTGGAGATGCTCTAACAACATTGAAGGTTAAAACGTACACAATCAATACTAGAGGGACGAATATGAGTTTTGAATAAAAGTAGAGGTATGATCTATATCTACGCCGACGCTATAAACAATCCCCCTGGAGCCCAAAAAACGTACACCGATTAACGACCAGAAACTCTTGTCATGAGGAGGATATTCAAGCTTCCCGCCACCGCCGCCAAAACCTCTCTCTACCTTCTCACGGCCGCCGGCGCCGGCGCCCTCGCCTCCCAAACCATTTCCCCCACTCTCGTCCCCGGGGAAATCAGGGCTGGAATTAGCGGGATCGTCCGATCCTCCCGTGCCGTCTGGACCGTCTGAACTCTCTCTCTCTCCTGCAAATTTTACTCATTTTATGCGCTAAGAATAGATTCCTTGGATGTATGGCTGCGTAGACTTACATTTTGTTGTACATTCTACGTTGCAGATCGCTTCGACGGTTGTGGATTACAAGTATTCGTTGCATGGATTATCGGAGGATTCGGATGACTATAGACGTGTATTATCTGAGGTTTGTGCGATAGTTTTACTGGAATAACTTTTTGTTTCTGGTAGACATGTTAAATGAGCTTAAGTTCATTTTGATTAACTCATGTCTGAGCCAGCTTACGCGCACCTTGACTAATTTCGTAAAGACTAAATGACTAATTCTGTTAACGACTGCCGACTGGGCAATCCCTCCAGTAGCCCCAAAGGTTTGAAATGTTTGGCCTCCGTGGGTTTTGAACATGCCACCCCATGGAAGACGAGCACTTATTTGCTTTCTCATGCCCACTTGGCGAAACCCCGTTACTATGATCTCGTGGCTTGGTAAAAGCTGGCTCGACATCATCTGACTTGTTAGAGAATCTCCAATTGGTAGAGTCAAAGCTTGATATCACAATCCTCTCGAATCTTACCTCAAAATGTAAAGCCAAATATTGCATGGATTTGGTAGCAACCAATTTGCTTCAAAATTGGCAGAAGGTGCTGCCATGTACAAAAGTGGTTTTTTAGAGTACAAAAAATAACTTTTGGGGTTTTTTCAGACCATGAGAGCAAATTTGAAGCAACGGTTGGAGATGCTCTTACATGAAAAAATCAAGTTTGAACATATTTTTGAAGCTGTTTATGTTTTTAAACCAAGCTTGAGCAACTGGCTTAGCTCGACTCATTTGCATTCATATTATCTAGTATTAGTTGTTGAAATGAGGCTGATTTGAATCAAGAAATCTCCCCATTCCACTCACAACAGCTGATTGACGATTTTGAAAAGCAAAATGCATGCACGCACTGAGTTTAACATCTAGGTGTAAATCAGGAAGTTCGTAACTCCGTGCATAAATTGCAGCGTATTGGATTGTCAGATTCAAGTATGCACGTAGTTGTATTGTTTTGTAACTTTTGTGCCTATGTCTTGCAACTTCAGAGATAGCAATTGTAGAAATTCCTGGGAAATACGGAGGCCCCATGTTGATTGGGCTGTCTTAATCAGGCCCTGGCATATTAGTGAACCTGTATCTTTTTCCTTGATTGAGCTGAGAGTGAGATAATTGGGTTACCTATAGCGATTTGCCTTCTTGTGACCGTTGTAATGAGTAATCACATTACAGAGCCTTGAAAAAAGATGCAGGCACTGAGTTGGCTCCAGACAACAAGCGGAGGTGACAGAGCTTGTGTGTTGAGCTTTAGTAGGAATAAGAGGTTTTAAGTTAGGCATATTAAGCAGGAGGAGGCCTCTTTTCTTAGGAGATTCGGGACATTGGGGCTAGCTTAACCTTGGACGTCCATCTTAGCTGGTTACTGGTTAGCCCCACAAATCGGATGTTTCCCAACTGCCAATGCTCATTGATTTGATTCAGGATTTTAAACTGATGCTGTGTCCTAAAGATATCTTCTTGCAGTAGAAATCCTGTATACGAGCTTGGTCAAAATAAATAAGGGTTCTCATCTATCCTGAGCAGTAAGTAATATCACAGTTGATTTTATGCAACAGAGGCGATTTCCAAGGAAGTAACAATGTCCTTGTCAAAATACCATTCCATTTAGAAGAGACACAGGTTATGTGTGTTATAGGTCAGGTTAGCCCAAAGGAAAAATGAACCCATGTAAAGTGAGGATATTACTTGAAATTTTGCTCGGA
Organism: Rhododendron griersonianum; assembly: GCA_018127125.1. Taxonomy (NCBI): domain Eukaryota; kingdom Viridiplantae; phylum Streptophyta; class Magnoliopsida; order Ericales; family Ericaceae; genus Rhododendron; species Rhododendron griersonianum. Next base: position 42,551,139 of record CM030797.1, read on the forward strand.
GTAGTTACATCGAGATCCATATTTCAACCTTGCCTGTGTGGTGAATTCTTGATGCTTCCTTTGTATTTTAGGTTCATTTATGCTCAGCCAAGAGAATTCTACAATTATGTGAAGCCAATAAAGGTTTCTATGTGAAAGCTGGTCAGTTTGTTGCAGCCCTGCGGCAGGTCCCAAAAGAATACTCATCCACTCTTTCATCCTTACAGGATCAGGTTCTAATTATCCAGTGTGTCTCCTGGACATATGTTTCTACTCATACAAAAGACAATTGCTTTGATTACTTTTTATGCTAATTTGTGTTCACAATGCTTAGGCAGTTCCTTGTCATTTCAAAGCTATTAAAGAAGTACTAACCAGCAGTTTGGGACCAGATTTATTAGAGATGTAAGTAGTTGGGATTAGATTTATCATTCTTGTTATTTACATGCCCATGATTCGTCCACCCTCCTTTCCTCCAAGGTGCAACGTTAAATTATGAGTTCTCCAGCTAAGCAACTATCAACTTTTGCCTGTCTATTTGAGGGGCCATATTCCTATATCCACGGCACTGATATCATATTTACTGGTCCATTTCTCCTCTTAAAAGACGTCTAGCATCTTTCTCTTCTGTATGATCTAAAATTTCAGTTTTAGCATCTCGAACTCTAAGTACTAGTTGCTCATTAGATAAAGAAATGCCTGAATGAAATTCATAAAATTGCTTTAATTTTTATACCATGCAATGTAATGGAGGGAGAAATGTATTGACATCAATTGCCTTCAGGAAAGGTTTTGTAATGAAAAACTGGCCCTTTAGCTTTACACTCTGTTTGCGTTTGGAACTTAGAGAAAGGAAGAGAAGAGAAAACAAAATAATGAAGGAAAGATGGACGAAAATGCAGGAAAATTTTTACTGTTTTCAATTCTTTTGTTTTGGTATTTCTCCTCACTGCTTCTCATACTGAACAATTGAAGATATTTTTTTTCTTAATTTTCGATTCTCTTCCATTCCTTGCTCGAAGTTCCAAACAAACCCTTACGTTCTTGGTTCTGTTCGTGTTCACCATTCTTCATTGAGGTCGACATTTGTTTTTTGTTTTTAGATCTCCTCTTCTAAAGCTTGGGCTAGACTTAATGCCTTGAGCTCATGGTTGACACTATATTCTAGAGATCCCTTTGACTGTCCTGTCCATAATTAGGAAGTTATGCAATTCTTTTACTTGAGCTTTCTCCAAAATCAGCATGCATAGTCAAATCTGTACACCCTAGATTGTGCTTTAGAACACCCAGCTTTCGCTGTTGACTTGGGAATTAATTGTATCTAACAGATTTCTATCATTTGATGAACATCCCGTTGCTGCGGCTTCTATTGCTCAAGTGCACCGTGCTGTACTGAAAGATCATCAAGAAGTAGCAGTTAAGGTTGGTCAGTTATGCAATGTCATTTCTGTCAGAGTATTTCTTGGCAAGCCTTTTTATTGTTGTTGTTTTGTTATATTTATACCATTGGAAATTAGGAACAAGCAAAAGGGTTTTAAAGAGTTTTTTCCATAGTTGACAAATTAGGTAGGCAAACCATACACTTTCACTTTTGCATGGGTAATATTCGACTTTTTATATAGGAAAGCCATTGCTAAATGAAATTCAAAAAATCAGTGTGCTACAGGTGTGATGCAGTTTCTTATGAAAAATACAGGACTACAACTACTATATTAGCAAATAACTTTGTAAAAAATATATTGCTATAGAGATCAATTTCTTTTTTTAACCTATTATTTTGGAACATTTTATGGTCCACAGGTAGTGAAATATTTGTTCTTGTTTCTTGGAAGGTAGGTACTATTTTGTTAGCATCACTTGTACTGTATGAGTGTATGTAGTTAGTTGTAAGTGTTGGCAATGCCTTTAAGGGGATTTACTCTTTTTGTTGTTTTCTTTGATTTTCGTCATGTTCCTTTTTCCAGTAATTGTTGTGCTTCTCAGTACTACTAGTTATTAAATTTACATCATCTATTGTGAAGCACCAACCTAAGAACCTTTCTAATGAATCTAAGGATTAGCCATTTAAATTGGTTCGGTCATTGAACTAACAACATAGAATATTGAACACGGAGTTTTCATTGGCACAATTCTAGGACAATCTTTATCTAACGGTAACTGGGGATGTTAGATAGGCTACTTTTTGGATGTCTTGCTTCGTTAGGGAACCTTCCTATTTATTTTGATTTACGAATACCTTCAACCAATCAGCCTTGTGTGTAGTTATTACGTATAATAGTTCATTTGCATACTGGCCATCTCACATACAGGTGCTAGCTTGTTTCAGGCTTTCAGCATACTCATTTGTACTTCTAATGTTGTGTAGATTCTGCACTTCTTCGAATTTATACACTTTTTTAAGAAATACAGAAAATGCAGCATACCTAAATGCATCCGGCACTTATCACAATGTTTACCAATTTCTGCAGGTGCAATATCCTGGGTTAGAGCACCAGTTCAAAATAGACATTGCTGCTATGTCCTTTCTGTCCAAATTCGTTGCATTGGTATCACCAAAATTCCTTATCATAGTGGTTTCCATTTGGTGGTAGTTGTATATGATTGAGCATGATCTTTGGTGAAATGATGATCTTTGCTTAGTGGGTATTTAGAGAGGGTTCTGTCTTCGTTTTTGTTTTTGACCGTATTTAGTTTGTTTCAGAGGCATGGGGATAGGCTGTTAAGGCATCTCCACCTAGTAATTATCCTTCCATAAACAGTCACATGATATGCACAATGTATAGGGAAAACAATTGGAACAAATATTTTGTACTCATGAATACTAGTAGTGCTGATCTGATGAAATCACCTACGAATAGGAGCACCTTGGGATGTTAGAAAACATTTACGAGGGTCTAAAGAGAAAAGCCCAAATCAGCTATCAGGCTCTGTTTTCAGAAATCTACGAATGGGACATGACTGTTTTTTGCACAATTGTGTCTCTGCCTATCAGCCTATGTCATGAATCACTACTGAAAAGCGGATTATTTGAGAATGAGTGTTGGCCATGATACTGGAAGGCCACTCGAGCCAGTCATAGGTCTCACAAGTTATCATTGTTGTTTAGGAAGGAAAAGTGTGTAGGGTGTTGTGTTAACTAACCCTAACACAATCAACTTTTATTTATATAATGGGAAATCATAACATAAGACTACATTAACCAATGTGGGACTAATAGCAATACTATATTCTAACACTCCCCCTCAAGCTGGAGACTCTCCAGCTTGTTACATATCAATCAACGAAACAATTACCTCAACTACTAACATCAATAACGAAAAACAACCAACTTGTTAAAAACAATGGAACAACTTTCAATAGCAATGACGAACGAAACGACTTCAACGACCAAGCAACTTCAACTTCAATGATTTCAACGACCAACGAATCAACGAACGAATTCAACGACCAACAACCAACGAACGATTTCAACGACCAACGAATCAACAAACGAATTCAACGAAATAATTTCAATGACCAACAAAACCAATTTCAACTACCAACTTCAACGACCAATAACAACCAACTTCAATTACCAACCAACAATCACCAACTTCAACGAAATAGACGACAAAATAAGATATGTTACCACGCTCACCAAAAGATTAGGAAACCCAGAATTATGACCATGTCCACGACTGAATGAAGAACCACCAACAACAGAGACAGCGGAAGTAGAATCAGATTTCATTGCAAATATATCACCGAACAAGAAACTAGCAATCGACCAACAGATCAACCCAACATCATCAATAACCAAGACCCAGAACCTCAGAGTGGCAGATTACCACTTTAAACCAACAATATAACTGAACGAAAGCTGTCTACTGACTGATACTGACTGAAACAGCAGGAGTCGCTGATGAACAGTAACACTGCGAACAATAATTGGTGAACAGTAACAGTGTAACAGTATGCGATGAACAGTATTGGTGAACAGTGATTATGGCGATAGATTTCAATGGAAGGGATTAGGGTTAGGACAGAGGCTAAGATTAGGGTTGTGATTTTAGGGTTGTGGTGGTTTGGGATTATTGGCAGTAGATTTAGGGTTTCATGGTGAGATGATGATGGTGGTAGAGGGTGGCGGCTAGGGTTTTGTATATCTAAGGTGGATGGTGAACCCGCTTTGATACCATATTGTTTAGGAAGGAAAAGTGTGTAGGGTGTTGTGTTAACTAACCCTAACACAATCAACTTTTATTTATATAATGGGAAATCATAACATAAGACTACATTAACCAATGTGGGACTAATAGCAATACTATATTCTAACAATCATTAGTGATTTTGTAGTGCCAAAAAAAAATTCCAATAACCGGTTGCATTTTGGTACGCTCGAGCATGAAGGTTGGTTGAGGAGGTCATGGGTTGCTTGAGCAAGTTATGATGTATAGCTGCATACAAAGCTTCGTTTTGGAGCGCACTTTTGGTGTTTCCCTCAGAATTTGGTTTGGGTTTTATATTTAGATACAATGATCCTAGATCCTCCTACACCTTTGGGGTGTGGCCTGTGGAGTTTGGAGCCCTCAGAATGTTCGTGTGTGAGTTTCTTTTTAAGGAACAGTGAAAAGAGGGGTGATCAATACCCCAATAAATCCTTTACTGTATTGAAGAAGAATAAGAGTGATAGAGTTTGATCTTGTGAAAGCATGAAGAAGAACGCAAGAGAGGATGGAAAGAGCGATACAACGAGAGAGACCTGATCTCGTGAGGACTGTGAACCATATTGCTTGGGTACCAAATTTACGTGAGGGCCCCTAACTTCAATAGATGGTTTTTGGGGTGGAGTTCTACCCAAGACTGTGTAACATGGTGTCAGAGCTAGGTACAGGGACGGTAGGGTGCATGTCTCTATCCTGCACATGTCAAGTGCTACCAAGTGAGCACGCTGTGCATGAGGGAGGGTGTGAAGCGAAATTCCACATGGCTTGGGTACAAAATTAAGGTGAAGTATATAAGCGTGTGGGCACCCTGCCTTCAATAGCTAGCATTTGGGGTTAAATTCTACCAAAGACCGTGTAACAAGGACATCATTATGTTGCCGGAATGAATCCATGACCACTTAGCCCTGGCTAATTGGGGTTTTACACTTGTACTTGGGCTTGAAATTTTTGTTTATTTGACATGCACTAGGACTCAGAAGTTGTATTTTTGTATTTGAAGCAGATTAGGTAATGTTTCCTCGACTTCTTTCCTTTGGTAAGCTGGTCGTAGAAGCTTGTAGATATGCATTTCTATGATTATGCTATAGTAGGATGAATTTATATATCCACTTGAATTTGCGAACATTTTTTTTTCTTTTGTTTGAAAGCTTCTCATTTGATGTTCTTGTTCTTGTCATTGTTGGTTTCTTCCACCATGTGTCTTTTTGTTCACTTGATTTTTTTTTCTCATTCTCTTTCTACAGTTTTTCCCTGAGTACCGGTTTGGATGGCTGGTCTCAGAATTTGCAGAGTCTGTTGCTTTAGAACTAGGTGAGTTCTGAACCAATAAAATCCATTTCTGGATGTTGCCCCTCATTAGTAGCTGTACCCCTTTGTTGTCTGGACTCTCCCTGTTGTACATATGAGTTTTAATTAGGGGTGCAAACCAGCCGAATCGAGCCGAACCCTGTCACTCTCAGCTCGGCTCGATAAAATACTGGTCTAGCTCGAGTTTGGCTTGTCTAAAATTTTGGAAGCTTGGACTTGGTTTGATTCAGCTCATTTGAGTTTAACAAACTGAATCGAGCTGAATTCAGTCTCAAATTTGACTCGTTTAAAATTTTTGAAGTTCAGGTCGGCTTGTCAAAGCTTGTTAAACTCAAACGAGCTGAAATCAGGCTCAAGTTTGGTAATTTTTATTTTACCGCCATATATCAATATTACCTAGTATAAGCAAAAATGTTAAAATTAAAATCCAACAAAAACCTTATAAGATATCTCTATAACAATGCACATCAGCACATATATACCCCAGGAGTACAATGTTATCTATGAATAGTCCTCCAAAAAGTTATTATTTATATTTTGATCCCAGCTCCACGAGCCTAATCGAACCAAATGCTCTTAGGTTTGGGCGTTTATGGAACAAGCCTATAAATAAGGCTTGGTTTTGGTTCGTTCAGTAAACAAATGGAACTCGAATGAGTTATTGCCGAGCCTCAAATAGTTTGCTAACGGCTCAGTTGTTCATTTGCAGCCCTAGTTTTAATAACCCTTTTGCCACTTATGATTTCAACAGCTTTAGAAATTTTCGGGGTAGTTCCATCGAAAGCGAGGATAAGTAATTTTTATATTACGCCAATCTTTCCTCCTTGGAGAAATTTTCTTGTGATCTTGATTAACTATGTGCTGCAGTGGAATTTAGTGAAAATTGCATTGACATGAAGCTGGTTATCAGAACTTCTGTTCGTCGTAGTAGTAGATCGTGTATCCCTGTAGCAAGTGCTTCTGTCTTTCTTTTGTGTTTCTTGTTTCCGTGAATGCAGTCTATGTTGCGTCATTCTTAATCCTGAAAGGACGGTACTTTTATGCAGTATATAATGGGAGTCTTTTGTCATTTTTTTTATGCAATTCACTTATAGGAATGTGTTGATGGATAAATAGTGTTTTGGGTTATTTGACAGACTTCATTCACGAAGCAAGAAATGCGGAGAGAACAGCAAGAAACTTCAAAAATAATACTGTGGTTAGGGTACCTCATATTTTTTGGGTATGTATTTAACAGCTGTCACATCAGTATAAATTTTGATCTCTATAATTTGAGATCTTTCCCATGTTTGGATTCTAGTTATGCCAACTGACAATGATTTAATTGGGATCCAGGATTTCACGACTAGACGGGTTTTGACAATGGAATTTTGCCAGGGATGCAAGGTATGTCAGTGTAACTGGCAACTGCATATGGTGGGGTGTGGTGTACTTTCCTAATTAATTCTTCTTCCAATCTTTCTCATTGTACTCCTACTTGTTTAAAAGAGCTGGTGTCATACTTATGGATGAGACTTTCTTGTGTTGCTTGTTGCGCTGCTTCAAACTCCACTTTGCCCTTTTAACTTTGATTTACCTCTTATTGTGGCTCTTAGTTCCTTTAATTTCAATTTTTAATTGGTAATTTCTGTCCACATTTTAACCATAATGTATAGTGCAAGCAACACTCAGATACACATCAAGTGGAAGCGATGGTCATTGGTTATTTGGTTGGAAAAAAGTGAGGATGTTGGGGTCTCGGGTATGAAGTTTAAAAGGCCTGGCTGCCTGGATATGAAATTTTTTATTCATTATCGGTTAGATAAAAGTTCACGTGCCACCACATGTTGCCAACATTTCATTTTCCGTCAATGAAGTGGGCAGCATTCGACAATTGATGTATATTGACTACAATCAGAGAAGTAAGAGATGAAATTGAAAAAAGTACTAAATGAGCCAAAGAGAGAAAGAGTGTAAAGAGTGTAAAGTATTATAGAACTATGAGCTTCCCCAACTAATTTTTTAGAAGGTAATACAGAAATTTGGGTTCGAGATTAATTTGATTAAAAGTGGAAGCTAAAAGAAGCAAAACCCAGCTAAATTGTAAAAATAAATCATAAAAGAATGACTTTAATTATTCAAACATGTTCTGAATATATGGTCCTAATGGCCCCTGCTTTGGACGGAGTAGTTCTTGTAAATCTCTTAGACCGTGTAACTTCTTCAAGCATGGAATGAATTTACAAGCATATAAAGTGTCTGGTGCATGTGCTTGGTGTCTTTACTTTATTCAACCAGTATCCATACTGGGAAAGGAGTGATGGCGCAGCCCTTAGTTGGTTGGAGCGGAATAATGCTCTTTGGAAGCCTCGGGTCAAGTCACGTGGGAATAAATCTTATTGGTCCAATAATTGTGCTTGGTAGTTAAGTTATTTATTTTATTTAGAATAGGATTTGTTTACCTTGAAGATAGGGATAGGATTTGATCAGTTTGTTGCTAGATTGAGTTTATCTTTTATTTAGTTTGTTAGTCTATAAATAAGATGATTAAGATTGTAATCATCAGACTTTGATTAATGAAAATAAGAGTTGTTTGAAGTTAGGGCTGTGGCCCCTTGTGTGTTTCCCTCTTTCCTATTCTCTCTCATGGTCCTGCATCAATGAGGGTTTCCTTAGTTGGACAATTCGTATCTTTAAACTTTTTAAGACACATGAACATGAAGCACGTCTAAGATATTATGGTTTGGATTTCAGATTCCCAACTTAAGAGTATAAGAAATACTGCCAGATGAAGGGATATAATTTTTGGACGCTATGATTAGAAGCAGTGGTGCAGCCACATTTGGAGTCAGGATGAGGAGGGGCACATGCTCCTCTCTTTCCATATAGTTGTTAAGTAAAATCCTTGCAGTTTACTCCTATTTAAGTTTTAGTTTCTATAATATACCCCTTTTCATGTTCTCTCGTCATTTGTATCTCCCTTTTCCATTCTCTTTCACTCTTCTCCACTTGTATCTCCACTTTTGTGGTACTATACCCATCACACTACTATTAGACTAACAAGGGGTGTTTTGGGTTTAATTCCCTTTCAAGCTATTTTTGCCCTATATGGGTATTTTGAGAGGATATACGGCACTATGTAAAGAAGTATCTAAAAGACAAGTTTGGACACTAATAGAAAAAGTATGAGACTATGGTAATGAAATAGGAGAAGATTTAGCCCATCTTGTATGAACATCGACTTCATACAGGTGAATTCACTTGACAAACAGTTTGAAAAGTCTATGAATATTGGGTTGTCTTTCAGCTGAAATATGGTGGTGGGTGTTTCAGGCATGCATCAAGTACACCTGATTACCAGTCCACGTCTAGATGATTCTGAGTTTCACCATAGTGGGTGTACTTGGCTTTATGCTCATTGTTGAGGTCTTGTTTAGTTGCCTCCTGCAGATCACATTTGGTTTTGTTGAGCCCTGACCGTCTATGGTTTACAATAAAGACACTTGTTCAGTTGTTCGTCTTCCTGAGATGGTTCAGATTTTATGGAGCAACTGTTGTCAACTTTATCATTATAATCCTTCTGTCCAACGCCTTGTCTTACAGAGTCATAGAATGTGTAAACTTCAAGGAGGATTGTTTGATGAAAACATGCCCGTAGTTTTTGTCCTCTTATTTTTTCTTTTTCTTTTTTCCTTTTCTTCCGACCTTTCTACTAGCAGTAATTCAAACTAGTAAAATTCAGATAATTTTCAACATTCCAGTGACCTATATGCATACCTAAAATGATGCATATCAGCACAGGCATTTAAGCTGCAATATCCTTTTGACTTGCTATTCTTGATGTGCTATTAACAGGAAGTTCCTTAGCTTTCAGGTTGACGACTTGGAATTCATGATTGAGATGGAGATAGAACCCATAAAGGTTAGTTTTTTTTTCTTTTCCTGTGGCAATAAATTACACCTGTAATTTTACTCTATATAGTACAGTCTTGAAATCCCATTCAGTCTTTTGTTCTTTAACGAGATCTATCGTCTCATGGTCTTGTTGGGATTAAGCCCGGTAATCCCACCCGCAACGGGAGCGCAACAAACAAAAATGAAATCACATAAGAGAATAACACAACCAAAATACGTGGTTCCCCAAACTCGGGTACGTCCACGGGAGAGAGAGATCTTCCACTAATATTGAATGAGTACAATGAGATACAAAATACCCTACTCTAGCTCTCAAGCTCTCAGTATTTTTATCTCCCTCAAACTCACCAATATTCTCACACAATTTTTCTCTCTCTCACACAAAACCTCACAGTGGGGGAGACCCCCAAAGGGGTTCCCGGACTGACTCTCCTCTCTGCTCAGTCTCTCTTTCTTTCTCCCCACCCTCTACACCCTTCACACACGGTACAAACCCTTCTTAAATACATGTAGCACAGAGCCTCTGGATTTGCCCAGAATATTCTGGAGCCCAGCACCAAATATCCCACACATGCTACATATTAATTGCTCATGCTGGCTTTACCTTGAAACATGCATTGACCAATGGTCCAAAGCCTTTCCAGTTTCCAAAGCCACCGAATTTCTTTTCTTGCTTTTTCCTTATTTTTCTTTTCCAATTTCACATTGGGGCAAAACCCAACATTTATGTTCATGTGTCACTATGTTACATGGATCCTTCATTTTGGCTCAAGTACCCGTGTCGATGTGTCCGACACCCGTATTCTTTTGGACACTCGGATCCTCTAATTGTTAAGATACTTACAGAAAAGAAATGTCAAATTAGCTAGAAAAGCGATATTTCGAGTATTTCACATAAACAGGAAATAGGGAAATAGCAAAAACATACTCCCTCCGTTCCAAATTAATAGTCCGGTTCGGTCTCCAACGCAACTTTTAAATTGTTAATATCTTTCAATCTATAATGTCTTAAAAGATTTTAAAAACTTTGTATAATAGAACTAATTGAGATCTATCATATGAGATCCATATTGCACATAAAATTTATTATAGATTGAAAGATATTAACATTTTAAAAAATGCATTGAAGACCGAACCGGACTATTAATTTGGAACGGAGGGAGTAATTTTCTTAACCCTTTCTTGTTTAAATACATTTGTAAACATAGTTTACGGTACATAATATAAGAAAATTATGCAATATATAATACAAACAAGAGTTCAGGACGTGTCCCCGTACCCGTACCCAAGTTGGGGACACATATCCACGTATCCTAAGATTTAAGTTTAGGAAGGTCCGACGCTTGGACTTGCACCCGCACCCGATACTCACACCCGAGTCCATGTAACATAGTGTCAGAAAACAACTGTGCATTTCATTGAAATGTATGATTTGATAATGACGGTTGTTAGAGTAAGTGTATACCTAATATTACAATGTCATCTTACTATGAAATGTATGTTGTGTGGGCCTGCATGCGTGTATGCACGCACATTGTTCCCCCTTTTCATGTCTGCTCGTATGGCACTCCATTAACTATGTATGATGTCCGTAAGTTAACTGACCCAAGAATCTGGATTAATAACGTGTGATAGCCGTAAGTCAGTCATCATCTTGCTTATGATATTTTTATTAGTGCGAATTGTAGGTTGCAAAAGCATTAGTAGAAGTGTTTGCTGAAATGATTTTTGTCCATGGCTTCGTGCATGGGGATCCACATCCTGGTAATATTTTGGTTTCTCCCGAAGGGCCCAACAGCTTTTGTTTAGGTATGTCTTTATTCATCTTTGTAGATCTTCCGATTTTCTGTCGCAGATAAAAAAAAATGTACTCTGTTTTCTGTGTATGATGGTTATGGAACATGCTTTTATCCTGTCATGACACATCTATTATCCAGTTCTTCTGGATCATGGTATCTATAAAGAGTTGGATGAAGGATTTAGACGGGACTATTGCCAACTTTGGAAGGCTTTGATTCTGCTAGATGCAAATAAAATACTACAGCTAGGTGAACGCTTTGGTGTTGGGAAGTACTCTAGGTACTTTCCCCTCATATTCACAGGAAGAACGATTGACAGGTATTTTTTTTTTTGGTTTTTTAGTTAGTTTTGTCTGGGTAAAACAAAGCTGAGTTGATACTTGAAAATTCTGGTTGAAGCTGAATCTAAAAGAAGAAAGGAACCTTTTATTTGAAACCAGAGCATGGAACACAAATGTGGTAAATCATTGACACTTAATACTTGGCCAGTCTCGGCAGTGAAGTTTGCGCCATATTTTCTTCTCTATACATATGGGCTATGGCCTGGTTTTTTTAATTATAGATTTATGTTACTCAGCCTCACCTGATTGAATGCTGATTCTGCGCTTTGTAGTGGAGCTTAATGTAAGCTATGTCATGTATCATGGGCAGCTAGGACATTTTTGGCATTCTTACTGCACCATTTACGTGGAGGTGTAAACTGGGTTACACCGACACATGCTTGGCTAGAGGCTAAGGTACTACAAGTGTTGTGTCATGGTCTAGGTGTTGTCTCCTGATGCTTTGCCATAGCCAGCCACAGTTTTTGTTGGCTAGCTTGATACTCATTGTTGGCCGATTTCCTGACAATTAAGCTTTTAGGTCAATTGTGTTCAAACATGTCAAACATGGTGTACTAGAGCTTTGTTTCTTAAAGGCCTTGGATCAGGCCTCTCTGTTTACGTACGTACCCTGCCTACATTATGCTTTTCTCTGTGAATGGTTTTTCAGATCTCCCGTTGGAAAAAAGGATGTGCATGAGGGAGGGTGTTAAATGTCTTAATAAACCTTGTTTTTCCAGTTCCCTACAACTTAAATCTTTTTAAGAATTGGTAACTTAATTCAAAGAGAGTCAATTGGTGGAACTTGGTTTCACGAGGAATGTAAGCAACACATTGATAATGAAGATGGAAGATATCTTCACGAGACATCTCTTGTTAGCCCACCTGACAATTAAGATGTGAAGGACTTGGGCAATATTTGATGGGAAATGGATTGGATGGACAAGATTGAACGAGTCCCCTTGAGGTATCAGAAAGTGGATTAGGGTTAAACATTATGGGATATGCCCCTTGATCTAAGATGATATCCCTCAAAATTGCCAATTTCACTGTAAAGTAAGTCCCACAGCTTTCCTTGATTATCACTTGCCCTTGTAAACCTAGATTCTTTCATGTATTTGTCTGTAATTGCTTTATGAAGGCAAAGTTGGAAGTTGCAGTGTTTGATCAATAGTGATCGATGAGTATACGCCGAATAGTGTTGGCTCATCCTCCATAGAAACAATGATAGGTATAAAAGTAAGATTATGGAACATGTTCTGTGTACCTACGTTACAACACAACTTGCATAATAAATGTTTCCTGCCATTGTGGTAGAAAGAGGATATGTGGGCCGCCAACCCCAATTGATTGCGACATAACTCTGAGTTTGGTTTGGTTTTGACAATTGTAATGTCAAATATTTTAGCAGTTAAAACAGTGGCGCATGAATACACACATAGCTGTATGATTTTGTAATTGGGCAGTAAATCGGCTCTTGGAAGAGGAATGTCAGCTGAAGAGAGAAAGAACATAAAGCAGGACTTGCAGTCTTTGAAGATGGAGGATCTGTCTTCATTCATGGAATCTCTGCCCTCGGACTTCCTAATGATTTTGCGTACTGAGTAATATTTCTGCTTCTATCCCATCTGAACATATAAGAGATTTGATTATGGAAGCATTACTCCGTCACTCTTGTTTTATATTTCTTCTGTTTCAGTGGGCTACTAAGGTCCTTACTTAGCAAGTTAGGTGCTCCACACCGGGTCCGGCTGCTGGCTTATGCTAAATATGCAATACAAGGGCTTTCTCCAAAATCGAATCCTGAATCTGGTAAGGGTTCACTAGTTAACAATTGTGATTTTTGATTTTAAATTTTACAGAATAATCTTTCCGATAAGTCTAATTATAGAATCTGGTTGTAGTACGATGAAACCAGTTTGGCATCATTTCCAATTGACATTCATTTTTGTTGTCATTTTTGTGGAACAAAAACAATGGGAAGTCCAAAACACCATCATTATTTTTCGTGTGAATATTTTCGAGAATTTGAAAGGTTTATAACTATTTCCTAGGAATTGTTGTGTCGAAGAACTTTCCTGAAACCTATTTCAAATACAGTTCGCCGACCAAATTTCTCACACGAGTTTTTTTTTTTTTCCCTTCATATTTTCCATGAGAATGAAACCGTTTTGGAAAACAAACTGCACCTGTGGATAAATGTTATGTTCTTTTCGTCTTTGATTCGAAGGGACTGCACCTGTGGATAAATGTTATGTTCTTTTCGTCTTTGATTCGAAGTGATATATACGATGCAAAACTGAAACCTACAGGGAGATTTTTTAATGAACACACAAATGAACAAGTCTACTCTGAGTCAGAGATAGAATTGTTCATTCTGGGCATTTATTCTTCAACAACCTCAAGCAATTGCCCAGATTTATGGACTTCTTGTCTCCTGACTTTTGAGACTAAAGAAGGCAGCCTTCAATCCTTGTCCTCCAAGGATTGTAAAATGTGCAAATTGGTTAGTCCTTTAAGAACCTGTAAGTTTGGCGGGACTAATAGTGATGGGATATAAATCTCAATGGATAAATAGTGATTGTATTAAAAATACCACACACCATGGTATTGTATGTACCGCACTTTATGAATTATACATCTAATGCATGTTTAATCCAGTCATAAATAGTTTAACCAATCACCAGATATTCGGTTACCATGGATTCAATCTGATTGCTCATATCTGGTCTAACAAACGGACACTGAAACTAGGTTGATGTTATGCTTTCAGATTATGCAGCGAAAGTGATGTTCTCCAGATTTGTGGCGAAAATGAGTTACCTTCAATTGAGACTTATTCTCGGTAAATATGCATATACTACTTTTTTTCTTAGTCAAGAACCAGCATGTCTAGAGACTTAAAGAGGATATGGTAGTAATTTGTTGTTCTCTTTTTCAGAGTTACTGGAGTTGCTCTCTTGGACCGAGCAAGTCTGGCATTCGTTAATCAAGTTGCTTAAGCAGATTCTCGTTCCAGCTGGTTATCGACTTAGAAATTTGTCCCCTTTTTATTCCCTAACCCCTTGATTTGTGGAAAGGATTTCCGATCAAAATAAGAGAGACAAGAACATATCCAGTAAACATTTTAGAGCTCGTAGAGAATATATATGTATCGCGAGCAAGTGTTAATTGATGTCTAACTAACATTTTGGTCATTGATATACTATACGAGTTTTGGAAAATACATTCTTTTGTAAGGATGAAAATCACTTCTTCTTTCATCCCTTATTCTTTGGTCATAAAAAGGCAGTTTTAATAGGTGGTAGCTTAGATGGCAAGACAGTGCTCACCCCCAGAAATGACAGGTTCGAGTCTCGCTAAGGGGAAAATGGAAAATGGACTGCTGTCATCTAATACCTAGGTGGTGCTGTGATGAGGCATTTCCTCACGAACAATAGTTATGGTTCGAACTGGACATTTCACAACGGGTCGGGAGCTCCCATGGTTACGCAAAAAAGGATTGCTACGCTGGTCGTTCCCTCGCACCCTTTTTGGTGATTAAAAAAAAAGGGGGCAGTTTTAGGCTTTTGAGCCTATGAATTTGCTCTGTTGTTGCAAGACATTTCCTTCTTTTCAAAAAACAAAAACCGAGGTTCTTAAGGTTATTTTGGGAACTCAAAAAACAAATGTGAAATAAAAAGTACTCCCTCCGTCCCTTTATTACAGTCCAGTATTCCATTTTGGACGGTCACTTAATAAGTGTCCATTTTATAAAATTAGTAGGTAAAAATTGGTGAATTGTCTATTTTGTTCCTAAAAGTAGATTCCATTTTAAAAAGTTAGTGAGTAAAAATGTAATGATGATAGGCAAGTAAGGAAAGTGGAGGAAAAAGTTGATGTGAAAGGTCTAATGATGATGTCTTTTTAATAAGTTGGAGTTACGAAGCAGGACATTTAAAAAGACACGGAGGGAGTATATGTATGAAATGATCCAATGCATTATGCATTATCTTCAACATATCGGTGTCTAAATCGTGGCACAAACAAAAGCAACAGCTTCAAATGGACATAAAATAGTTCCAAGTTACCAAGACAATAGCAAAGGTGGCAAGGTGCATATTGAAGTTTTTAAATCAATACACCCAACGTACGCATGCAAAGTGAAAACTCTAGTTTGACCTAGTTTTCAAGACCTTTTCCGGATAGAAGGTCATGTATGAAACGTAGTGGCAAAAGGACCCGTCTTCACTGCAATTGAACTACAGAGAGACCTCTACCGTTTCATCATAGCCATCCATCTTTGCATTCAACGGTCCAGATTTTTAAAAAACTCTTCCAAGGATGGCTAGGATCACGCAGATGGCACTCTGCAGTCCAACAACAGACTGCAAAGAAGCCAGATTCATGGTGAAAATAACCCAATTACCGGACAGAATGTCATGTATGCTCAACTGGCAAAATTAGACACAGATGATGATTACCAGATCGGTGTAATGTTGCTCGAACTGGCAAAATTAGACACAGACGACGATTCAGTTCAATCAAGATGATAAATTGAAATAAAGGACATCAAATCTAAAACATCTTTGGTAGCAATTAGAAACGACTAGTCCAAAGCAATCCAACACTAGTCCACAACAGCTCTATTCCCCGCGCATGACTACCTGAATTTCCTCAGTCTCGCACCCCTTTATTCTTCTCCGCAGTAACCCAACTCACTGGGAAACCCAATTGCAGTCTTCAAATCTCCTTTCCGACCTAAAAACAAAAACAGAGGGAGAGAACGATAACAACGATAACTCCATGAATGGCATAGTTCGGATTTGGGGTAAGAAAAAAAATAGTTGGCAGGGAAAAAAATTAGCAAACTATGAACTCACAGTTATGCTTTGCAGCCAAGTTTTGCTCTCAGCTCATCCGCCACAGCATCAATGAACTCTTCAGTATTCAGATACAAGTTTCTAGAAAGCCTGCACCGTGTATGAAATGTCATTGCAACATATGAAATCCAATAAAGGAGAATGGATAAAACAAATGCCAAGTACAAGCAAAATTACTTAGATCCATGGATAAGAAGTGCAAGATCCTTGGTCATCTTTCCAGACTCCACGGTTCCAATACAAGCCGCTTCTAGTTTCTCGGTGAAATCCAAGAGTTTTGCATTGTTGTCCAACTTGGCTCTGTTATGATCAAAATAGGTTGTTCACTTACTACAATTATGGATCCAAAGAGACGTCTGGTTGTAAAACATTAAAACGTACAGAATTTTGCGGAAGCCAACTTTAACAAATAAGCAAATCATTCTCTCTGTACCTGTGTGCAAGCCCTCTGGACCATGCAAAAATGGAGGCTATGCTATTTGTGCTGGTTTCACCACCTTTCTGGTGAACCCTGAAATGGCGTGTAACGGTGCCATGGGCTGCTTCAGCTTCTATTGTCTTTCCATCAGGGCACACCTAAAACCAATTCAAAATCCAATAATGTAAATTCACCTTAGTCGTCGATTGGGATACACTATAGACCCAATTTTCTGCATTTTTAACCAAAAAGGCAGCTACATTGGGGATCCAGCTTTTATATTAAAGAAGCATATAAGCCAGGCTTTTCTAGTGCCCAATTGGTGGTTGCTAGTCTTGCCTAATCATTTAGCAAATTTATTTACTGTCCCTATTTATCTTATCTACAAGTTAAAGACAAATTTATGATAGTAATTGAGCAAGAAATAAAATAAGTAATCTGCCAATTTCAGCAGTATTAGTAAGAAATCAAAATGAATATGCACCAAATTTCAGGGTGCAAAACAAGCTAGAGAACTGGGTATAGGCGTTGGTTGAAAAAGAAACATACCAGGACAGATGTCATCAGACCAAGAGATCCAAACCCTGCAAGAGTGCAGCTAGAAATTTGAGATCAAATAAAGCACTAAAAGTAAAGATGAAAACAGTAACACTTCAATTAGTAGCACATCCAATCCAGGGAGTCAAACTAACTAACAGAGATTATAATAATCTGCACAATTGTTGATACGTTGAGGTTCCATAAAGTGTTACATACAAACCTTGTGCCAAGAAATCACTCTGCACATCCCCATCATAGTTTTTGCATGCCCATACATAACCTCCTTCGCTCTTAAGAGCATAAGCAACCATGTCATCAATGAGGCGGTGTTCATACCTGCCAAATTATATCATTTCACGTCCACGGCTTATGGAATTCACCAGAATCGAAAATATAGAAAAGTAAAAGTTGGGTCGCATAGCCAGCTACTCACCATATCCCAGCAGCCTCATACTTTGATTTCCACTTAGCTTCATACACTTCCTGAAATATGTCCTTGAATCTTCACCAGAAAAGAAAAAAACGCAACAAGAAAATTAGATGCATGACAGCATGAGTGAATAATAATACTGGGTCATATCAAACTCATCAAAAATTGACCTGAAGATTAAAAGTGCAAAAGGCCTCTAAAAGAAAATAAGAGGAAAAATTCAACATCACAACCCTAAGGAAGCTGCATACCTTCCATCGTATTTCTTAAGAATAGTGTTTTTTGTGCTAAGATAAAGCGGCCACTTTTTCTGGAAAGCAATGTCCATTGAAGCCTCCGCAAAAGCACGGATGGACTGTTTTCCAAGACAGAAAATGAGTAGAAACATAGTTCAGTTTCCTGCTGCAATCTAGATAGTGAATCAACAAACCATAAATAATCAGCTAACTCATACCTCATCAGTATTGTACATAGACAAAGCTACTCCTCCAGCACCAGTAAAGTTATAAACCTCCAACTCAGTATTTTCTCCTTTTCCTTCTGGTACTGCACAAATATTGAGCACCTTTTCTTATAAACACCTCTCTCTAAGAACTCTGAAAGTGGAAATAGCATAAATGTGAACATTGTGAAGTGAAAGGAGAAGACAAAATAATTTTACCGAACACCATTTTGAGTTTTCCAGGTCCTTTGATGACTGTATCAGTTGCTTTATATTGATCACCAAAAGCGTGCCTTCCAATACATATAGGCTTTGTCCATCCTGATAACATAAGCAACTAGTATAGCTCTATTACATCAAACAAACAGAATGGAAGCAGCATTATAAGAAAATATGAAGCACCTGGGATGAGCCGAGGAACGTTTTTGCAAATAATTGGTTCTCTGAAGACAGTTCCTGCGACCAGTGTCACCAATGAATACCACAAGCAATCAACAGTCACAAGTATTAATTCTAAAACAACTAACAAGTTCACCAACCATTCAGAATGTTCCTAATTGTTCCATTTGGACTCTTCCACATCTGCTTCAATTTAAATTCCTCCATACGTGCTTCATCTGCAATTACCATCCCATGTGTTATTAAGATTCTGTCTATGCCCAATGATCACAATACACCAATAACTACATAACATTTAAAGGATTCAAGGAGTTCATTTCTTTCCAGTTGGAATAGGTCATGTGTACCTGGAGTAATGGTTGCACACTTAATTGCCACATTGTACCTATAATTACGTCATAGTCATGAGACGTCAAGACAAGTGAAAAAGAAGTGCAACAAAGGTGGACAGCAGCTCATGACCCATTAAATTTGAAAAAAAAAGTAAAACAAATTAAAATGCAGAAACAAAAAAAGGAGAGAGAGAGAGAGAGAGAGAGAGAGAGAGAACCAGAACTTATGACAATCCTTACTTGAGAGTAGCTTCGGCACTTTCAATAGTAACTTTGTCATTAGTTTCATCACGATAAGGAAGGCCAAGGTCAAAGTACTTTATATCTAACTCCACAAAGGGGAAGATAAGCTGTGACATAACACAGATACTGGCATAAGCAATTTCCTATGTATTAAGAAAAGAGAAAGAAAGAGAAGAACAGGATAAACTTATAAAGCACAAGAGCAATCACAAATAAACGAAGAAAGCATAATACCTTCTCCTTGATTGATTTCCAGAAGACTCGAGTCATCTCATCTCCTGCATCATAGAATCCAGAAGAATATTATGCACATTTACTTGCATTGTAGGTACTAATACCTCTGTTCATGATAGACAGTGAAAAACAATAGTGCATAACATCTCCATAATAGGTTAAACACATGATATACGCCCTCTTATATGCTCCAAGCCCCCGACATGGGTATGGCAATGCAGTTAAACGGGATTATTACGGATTAGTAAGACGCCATTATCACTGTTTCTGACCAGAAGATTATATGATGAAACCTTGAAATGAGTTACTCTCAGTAGATAATGCTTAGCATACAGGATCTTCTGGACAATGCTTCTGCTAACAGGTAGTTGACTTTCGAAATCCTTTCCCACTAATTATTACTAAATTATTAGAAACTCCGTAATGATTTAGCATGTACTCAAAGCCTGGTCAAAGCTTAGAAAAGTAAACAAACTCCCATTTATCTATTAAAGATCAGATAGGGCATCTAATGGGATTATAATGCAAAGCTGGCTAATCCTAATCCGTATCCATCAAAAAAATGCAAAAAAGATCCAAGCAAATCATTTAAAAGTGATTTTTCTGTACAAAACACACTTCTTTTCTTGTCTTTATTTTGGACATGGCTATCGTAGATCCATCGATGCGGTAGTTAGAAGTAGTGATATGGCTACAGTAAATAGTATCTCTAAAAGGAGGGTGGAACAAAATGGACTTAAGAGGCGGTAATTCGAAAAGACCAAGTTTCTTCACGATGCCCTCGATAACACTCAATGGAGGCAACAAGCTCATGGAGAAACTTTTAGGTATCCTGGGGATACCAAGCCCCATGGTATCCCCTCCGGTTCGTTTCTCATTTTTCGGCCATTTTCCGATCACATTTGGTTGATCGATTTTGTTCATTTTGTAGAGTTCAGCGAGAACCTTAATCATGCCAAAAATTGTGTTCATCGGGCTTTATTTGATACATGATCAGTACACATGAAAATTGAAGAAAACCAAAACTGAGTCCTTTTACACACTGAATCAAAACCCAATTTTGGTTTTTTTGCGATTTTCACGTGTGCCGATCATGTATCAAATAAAGTCCGATGAACACAATTTTTGACATGATGAAGGTTCTTGCCAAACTCTACAAAATGAACGAACGATCATTCAAATGTGATCGGAAAATGGCCGGAAAATGAGACACGGACCGGAGGGGATACCATGGGGCTTGGTATCCCGGTATACCAAAAAGTTTCTCCAAGCTCATGTAATCAACCCCAATTGATATAAACTTAAGGCTCCGTTTGGTTTGGTATTATGCAGATTTATAAAACTGCCCTTCCAATTACGGATTCGTGATACACAACCTTGGTCACATAATCCTCCAAAATACCCTGCGTTGCCGCTCTCGATCCTCACACTGTACTCGCACTTTTGAATTTTAGAAGGTTTGGATGTGTTTCAAAGACGCTTTCACGCCTGTGCTCCCGCTCTAATGCAATGGAAATATTGTAATTTCCCAAACCAACACGAAAAAGAGAGTACAAGTGTATACATTAGGCCACTTCAGCAAAAGAATATCTAGATTGGACTGTAGTTAAAACCAGGAAAAAAGTGTCAGATCGAGCAAATTATTGAGTATCCCACGAATCAGAGAGGAGCCCACTAACTTTTTCGAGGTAGGAAAAAATGGGTATCTTTTCAAATCTAAAAAAGTAATCAGATTCATTCCCACTAAAATTCAACTTCTTTTTTTCAGAACGGAAACTCAGCGATTCAAAATCCAGTGATCGAGAAAAGAATGATCAGATCTTTATCTGATTACCAGGAGCACGTAGATCGAACAAACGGTAACAAATAAAGCAAACTAAATGTTCCAACGACGGAGAGAGAGAGAGGTATCTGACCGTCCATCTCGACGATGGGGTTGGCGACCTTGATCTTCTCGAAAGCCATGATTCCGTGCGAGAGAGAGAGAGAGTTCCGCCGGGGAGATGAGGGAGAGAGAGACGTAGACAGATAAGAGTGTTTTGATGGGAGTAGGATCTCAGGAGTTGTAATTGGTAGAAGAGGGAAGGTGTACAATATAAAAGGGAAGGTCATGCTGCAGAAGTACAGTATTGCCCTTGTTGGTATCGTTTAATCACATAACTGCCAGGAGTATAGGCCCCGTTACGTTAAAATTTATATTTTTAAGTATTTATTTCTTGTTTTACGAGACATGTCATTATCTCACGATATATTATCTTTCATTCAAAAATAAGTATTTTAGTTACTGAACACCCTAAAACTGGTTTTCGAGTGGATTAACCTTATTCGTTTTGGGGTCTCAAAATCTCAAATAAATTTTCTCCATCTATTTCTCTTCACTTATTACTTTCAAAAATCTTCTTCAAAATCCAAAAAGAACAGGGCCGTTTTGGGTGGATATTACATGACAGTATGGAATGGGGGATGCTGTCAAGCGGGTGCTGAGCGGCCGATCCGGTTCAAATCTGTATGCGCTAGGGCTGTTAGCCGAGATCGGAAACTCGATCAAAACCGGACCGGACCGAATTTTTCAAATCGGTTGAATAATTTCGATCCGGTTCCGGTTTATTATAAACCAATAAACCGGAAAAATAATTTCGATCCGGTTTTATGTGTTTTAAAAACCGGTCGAAACCGGACCGGTTATATATATGTATAACTAGTGTTAGCCCGTGCCTACGGCACTACGCATCCCGATTGGAAGGGGATGGCAGTTGTGTGATTTAGGTAAAAACTATGGGCACTTAACCGGGAAGTGGGAGGATGCACTACAACCTTTGGATCAAATGAATCTAAGCCGTTCCAACAACTTGTCCCCACACCCTTCTGTTTTATAATAGAGATATATACATACATATATAAACAGTTTTAATGGACTTAATGATGTTTTTATGGATTTTTTTTATGTATTAGGCTCAAAATTGATTCTTTTTTGTTGGGCCGAAAAAAAAAAGGGTTGAATTATGAATTTTTTGTTGATATTTTTGGGTTGAATTGTGAATTTTTTGATATGTTGAGCCCAAAATATGGCCTATAAATGAAAATCGGATAAACCGGACTGAAACCGGTTGAGCCGGTCGAACCCGGACCGGATTATCTCAACCTGTTCCGGTTTCTAAAAATCTCAAACCGGATAACCGATTTCGACCGAAAAATATCTCAAAACCGGTTGAAACCGGACCGGTATCACCCCTAGTATGCGCTTAGATTTAATCCCAGCTGTCTATGCCGAGATGAACAACTGGATGCCGCTTGACGAGGGGGGGTGTGTATGTGTGTGCTCGACAGCATCTTTGGGTTCGGGTATAGGATAAATTGGTGTGTACAGATAACATGAGAGTATATGTACATATAGGGGCAGTTTTGGGGACACATATTTTGCACGTCTCTTGTGTGAGACCCATTTTGGAGTCTCACGCATATGATCGGAACCGTTCAATGACCACCAGATATACTCCCTCCATCCCATTTTGTTTGTCATTTTTTGATACCCGTGTCAGTTTTCAATCACTTATATCTTTCAATGTGAATCTCCAAAAATATGCAATATAGTTCTTGTTTGATAGTTCTCGATTAGGTCTATAATCCAAAATTTTCAAAATTATGAAAAATAATATAGATTGGAACATATAAGCATTTAAAAAATAACACAAATAACGAAAATGGACAAACAAAATGAGACGGAAGGAGTAATTAATTTCAATTTAAACTATCCACAGTGAGCATTAATTCTTACAGGATTGAAGTTCTCAAACGAATTCTACAAAAGTGAACGGTTTAGATCATCAAAACCAACCTTGCACAAGCCCAAACATTGGCCAATTGCACGTTGCAGTCGAGAATCCAATTCCTTTTCTTAATATGTCAGATGTTATTACTGCAATAATACGATAAGGAACCCTGAAGGAAGAGTATAATAGATAAAATGTATATTGATATATGAAAAAAGTTTATTGACAGTAGTATTTGTGAAACTGTATTATTATCCGTGATCAGTATGCATGTATTGATATCCGAACTTATTTAAAATTATTAGCATATTATCATCCGTCTAATAGGCAGAAGTCAGCAAAACTGAAAATCAGAGCTAGAATTTGCACCTCCACTTGCATTTTTTATTGAGTCAATGACAAAGATGTTCCGAAAGATTTCAAAAAGAAACAAGGGCACAGGTAAACCTTTTATTTATTTTTTGATACAAGATGCTATAATAAAGAGTATTAAAAATTATCTGGATCAATAACGATAAGATGTGTAAGCTTTATGTCCAACCAAACCCTTTTTTTTAGATACTATATATATGAGGTTACTAAACTATTATTTCTTGCTTAAATTAACCAAATATTCAATTCAATTGATTAAACTAATGCCTACCTTTACTGCGCTATGCTGTTTTTTAAGGTTTTTTTGTTTGTCTTTTTTTTTTTGGTGATGGCTGTTTTCCAATCTTGAAGGGTACTAACTTCCATGTTCTACCAATGGGTTGGCGGCCCGGTATGGGTAGTTGCGTCATGTGTTCAAGAAAAAAGAATATTATTGGATCCATTTAGCTTAGATCTCACATTGTTTCAATAAGAGTCTGTTTGGAACTCAGGGAAGAAAAGAGAATTTAAAGAAGGAGAAACGAGAGGAAAATCATAAGAAAAATATTTTGCTCTTGTTTTGTAAAAAGGAAGAGAAAAATTTATGGGGATTGTGGGGAAAAAAGAAGAGTAGAAAGGAAAGATGATTTCCACTTTCTTTTTTGTCTCTCTCTTTCTACATTACAAATTAAACAAGGAAGAATAAACTTTAACCATTTCCTCTCCCTTTTCATTTCTTTCTCTAAGTTCCAAACACATCCAAAGATTTGACCCATTAGGAAACGAAAATATGTTCGAAGAATATGCTTCAAATTTTGATCGGTACCGTGCATCCAAATAAATAATAATTACATCAAATGTTATTTCCTGTTAATTTAAATGACAAGAGGAAGTTGAGTTGAAATTGGAAAAAATATGGTTTATCATTTTCCTCATTTTTGTTAAAAAAAAAGGAGAAGTTTTTCTTTTACTGTAGTAATTAAGTACGATGGCATAGTTGGAAATAGATGTGGAGTGAGAGGGCAGTGATATTGATGAAGATATTTGCACCAGACCTTCATTCTACTCCATCTTGTTCTCAAGTTCACCCAACTTCATTTGACTAACATCCCATCTTCCACGATCATATTCCCACAGCCCAAAGACCCCACCACAGAGAAAAATATCCCCAAGAATTCTCCCCTGCGTACATGAGGCAGATTCTTCTGTTCCGAAAATCCATGTGTTTTTGTGCCGAGAAATTTTTCGATCGTTGAATTTAAAACATAAAAAAATCACACGATTCAACGGCTAAAAAACCCCTCAACACAGAAACACACGAGTTTTCGGGACAGAAGAGATCGAACCCCTGCATACATGCATGTCCTTTTCCTAATTTTTCTCAAAGGATGGCATAACATTCTTAGCCAAAGTCATGGAAATACTACAAAAGAGGAAAGAAGAAAAGTGGAGCAAGTAACTACTTCTACTAGAGTTGTCGCAAGAAATTAAGATGTGGGCTCATTCTGTCCACTTTCCTTAATTTGGCATTAATTTTTCTCTAAGTTAATGTTAACGATAATTGTCCTCAGGACAGTGAATAACGGATGGTAGTTAGCAAAATCGTTTTTCCTCATAGAATAGAATACTGGCATACAACCGAGTTTTTTGTTTGGTTAAATTTTCATGCATAATTATTTTTCCTTTCATAGTTCTCTCTGTTCAAGTTAAAACACTTTCTTTTCTTCTTTTTTTTTTTTTTTATCGGTGAAAGTCAAAATCGTTAGAATAGTTAGATTTGCAATTATTCTTGATATTTCAAGGAGACGAAAGTCACCAAAAAATTAGGGGAGTGATTTTGCCACTCCCCTTTTTGCTAATGTCACACCCCTTTGTGTCTTTAATAGATGATTTGTTTTGTGAAAGAAGGGGAGTGACATTAACAAAAAAGGGAGTGGCAAAATCAATTCCCAATAATTCAGCCATTAATCAATTTTATTGTATGGTAGGTAGGGCTGCAAATGAGCCGAGCAGCTCACGAGCTCGGCTCGGCTCGGCTCAACTCATTTAGTAAACAAGCCGAACTCGAGCTCGAGTTTTCGGCTCGTTTAGTAAATGAGCCAAGTGGAGCTCGGCTCATTCGACAAAAGTTTGGCTCCTTAAGGGAGGCTCGACTCGATTAAAGAGGTTCGTTCAGTAAATGACTAATTAACTCGGTTCGTTAAGGCTCGATCTCAAGTTTTTTGTTCGTTTAGTAAAAGAGCCGAACTCAAGCTCGACAAAACTTGGCTCAGCTCATTTACAGCCCTAAATTGGAAGGAGTAGATTACACATATTTTAGTACTGAATTCGAACCTCATTGACCTAGTGTGAGCTGCTTTCAGCTTTTTAACAAGGGAAGGTTAGTTTTAAGGTTGCCAAACAACCACTCTATAGAAAACCTTGGACGTGGAGGCATGCATCTCACCAACCCTAGCTAGTTATGCAGTGTTCTGACAATGGGACCATACAATTAAGTCTCTGGATCGAAGTTATACACTATACACTCCAGTACTGAGAGGGATCACATGGATCCCACACAGGTATTTGTGAGGTCCATTCATGTGACGGCTCTAGACTTATCTACGTCTGTAAGCAATATTCGTGCATATATATGAGTGGGTGTGAATCCAATTACTAGTTTGGTGTTCCTAAGTGTTTTAGTGTCTCCTAAGTGTTTTCAAATTGGAAAATGTATTGTGTATCGTTTTTCATTAATATCTACAAATATGTTGTACTATTTAGAATGAAAATTTCCAATTCTTCCTGAGTGGCGTCTATCACATTGAGGTTTTCTGATGCCTTGGTCAAGGGAAGAGAAGAGAAGAAGAGCCTTATCTAATTCATGCCAGGCATAGCCAAAATATATTTGTTTCTTATATTCAAGCTCTAATGGTTGAGTTTTGGTTTTATTAAATGGTCTGAATGTGCAAGTGGGGTGGTAGCCAAGTTGGAATACATCATATATTCTCATGCACAAGACCAAAGGGTCAAATCTCACTAGTCACTATCAACTAACACTTCTTGCATGTCCTCAAAAAAAAGAAAAAAAGGTTTGAATGTCACCATAATTAGATCAAACGATTTAAAATGCTCTTGGCGTTCCACTTCATGAAATATGGTGCGACTTTTTTCAGTATTTCCACTTGAGTCAGTTTTTTTTTTTTAATCAGCATTTCCACTTGAGTCTGTTAACCAAATGCTCCCTTCGTCTAAATTGCTAGCCCTTCTTTTTTTTTTTTGGATGTCCCAAAAAGAATGTCCACTTTGAAAAGTCCACGTAAAAAGAGATACAACATTACTATTTTGCCCTTTAACTAAGTGTCATATCAACAAAGCATTAAATATGGACAAATTGGAAAAGTCAATATTTATTAAATGTTCAATCATTCTACCGATAAAAACTCTAGCTCTTTTTTTTTTGGCTCAGCGAAAATAAAATTTCATTAACTTATAACACGAAGTTACAAGAAAAAAAAAAAACTCTAGCTCTTCCCAAAAGAACAAGCAAATTGGGATGGAAGGAGTATTTAAACAGGGAAATCATATACTATTATAAAGTAGGACTAAAGAAGAATGTATTGACCAATGAAGGGCTGCTCTTGCAATTAAGTAGGAAACTTGAACTATGTGGATTACGAACTAATAGTGAAGGTTTTTGGAAATGAAAGTAATTGTCAAGAGATTTTTTTTATTAAAAAAACATAAACAGAAATGTAATGAAATTATAGAAGCCTTCGGTCCCTTTAATAAAGTTCACATTTGAGCGATTTGTTTACTGTTCACGCTTGAGAAGATTAGTATGCATGTATAAGTGGTTTGTTAGAAATTCATTAGTGTGTTTATTTCTGGTCGAAGTTCATCTGATCGTTTGGTTTTTTATTGTCTTTTTTTCTTGGCTAGCAATGTATCTCTTTTTGAGCCCAGTCTAATCTTTGACCCAACTCAGACTCGGTTCGTTGGTCAGCGGCGTGCGCTTAGTCACATAGTTTTTCAAAATGTGTTGTGTTCCCGCTATCAATTCTCGCTATGTGCTTATGCTCTCAATCCTCGTTTTTTTGAATTTTAGTGATATGAAATGTGTTCTAAAAATGCTTTCACACCTGCGCTCTCCCTCCCACTCACACATGTACACACGCAAATTATGTGACTCAGGGCAAGGCGTGCGTGATACAGTAACTGGCCCAAAGCCCTCATAATTAAAGGACTAAAAATAGTACTGTAGTAGTTTTTTAGTTTTACAAATAAAGAATGGGATAATTACCTATTTTCTTAAAAATTGAGTTCTCCATAGTCCATATATAACAAACAAAATGAGACGAAAGGAATAGTAATTTCGTAACATATTATATAATCGAAAGGGAAAATTTCAAAATAGCACCTGACCTTTCATACAAATCACATATAGGCACCTGACCTTTTAAAATTATCAAAAAAACACCTGACCTATTTAAAAACTCATCAATTTTCCACCCGCCGTTAACTTCCCATCCAAAACTAACGGAAATGTTGAAAATGGGACAACATTCATTTGTCTTAACATTTTTTACACCTACCATTCTTTGTCTTCATTTTGAACAACTACTTTTCTTTCTTTGTCGTCACTTTTCACACCTACCCATGACTATTCTATGTTTTTTGTTTTTGCCTTTTCCTTTGTTTAATACAGAGTAATCTTGTTTGGCTGCATAGTTATGTATATTTAATTACTAAATTAATCTTGATTTCTTATTTTGGGTGGGTTTGAATTAAAAAGTTAAGTAATTTTGGTGACTTATTGATTCGTTTTGACGCAAAACTAACAAATACAATTTTTTTTTTGAATAAAGACAAAAAATAAGTCATGGGTAGGTTATTTTTTTGTAGGGATAGTCAATTAATAACTTACTACCTCCGTCCCAAAATATTTGTCCGGTCCGCAAAACGAGGACGTAAAAATAATTCAAGTTTTGCAAGAAAAATTTAAATTTTTTTCAACAATTTACTAGATCTCGACGAGTTCTTTTAATTTATGAAAAAAGTTTAGAATTTTTCTTAAAAGAAATGCATTATTTTTTTGTCCTCGTTTTGCGGACCGAATAAATATTTCGGGACGGGGGAGTATTTATTTTTAGTCGATGAGGGTATAAAGGCAGATAGGGTTACCAAAGATGATGTCATGTGGGACCATTCTTCTTATTCGCACAAAAATGCACATTTTCAACATTTCCGTTAGTTTTGGATGAGAAGTTAACGGCGGGTGGGAAATTGATGGGTTTTTAAATAGGTCAGGTGTTTTTTTGATAATTTTAAAAGGTCAAATACCTATGTGTGATTTGTGTGAAAGGTCAGGTGCTATTTTGAAATTTTCCCTAATGGAAATTCGAAATGGTAACTCATAACATATCGATACCGGTAAATATTGCACTAAAAAATGATACGATATCCAGACTCCAACTCCAGGCCAAGATGTGGGGAATTAAGTTTCGGAGGGGACCTTAACTTCCTCCACGGCCCTTCCCGCCTAAAGCTAATTTCTTCAACTATTAGGTCAATCAATTATGCAAATTCAGTTGCAGACTTCCCCCAACCAAATTGAAACCAAGTCTCCCTCTGCCATCCCCAACCGAGGTCAAATCTTCTGTACCGAGAAAGTGTCTGTGTCTCTGTACTCGTGCAATGGAGCTGCACAAATTGTGCAATCCTGCTGTTGCCATTGCACGGGACATTGATACATGCACTTTTGGTACAAGAAAGTAGAAACTTGCACCCTTTGGATACAAGAAACCCCAAGAAACAGAAATCAAGCTCTCCTCACAGGTTAATGGAGAAATCCGAAACAGTTATCCCTTCGGACTTCATTTCTTCTTGTTTGCACCCTAAAGGGTCTTCAATCCCTCCATCTGTCGAAACCCTAGACGATAAAGCTTTGTTTTTTTGGCACCAGCATTTGCGAGGGTGCTCAGAAAGATGAGTGGGTTGTAACCCAGTTCAATTTTTCAGTCAAAACAGACGAAGTGAATCAGGTACACCCTTTTAGTTAATTTTTCTTTCTTGGATTTCATGTTAGTTCACAGTTAGGTTAATTTTTTGTAATTGAAATGACAATGACCAAATTTACGCGTGAACTTCAAATTCCAGTGACCATTTATGTACTTCCCTCCATCCCGCAAAGCCACTGCGAATAGACATGCAATTTTTTAATAGAAAATGTAAAGTACCTCGGTTCAATTTTTTTTTTTTAAATTTTTGACGCCAGATAGTTTGGTGTCAAGAAATTTTAAAAACTATGCACGGAACTATTTTTAAAGTAAATATTTTTTGATCCAAAAATTGCACGGAGGGAGTAATTTGTATGATAACTAGTTATCCGAGCCAGCTTGTGCACCTCGACTGATGAAATTAACAATCGGGTGAACCTACCTCAGGATTTTTTTGTTGGTGGTGAGAGTCAAACTTGAACTTGAGGGCAAGCCTCTTGCTTTCTGCTCCAACTCGCCTAGCGCAGTTGGGCCATCTTGGACTTGAACCAGAGACCTTGCCTGTGAAGTAAATCATCACACCTACGGTGGAGTGCATAAGCCCCTGACAAGAGAGGGGCTACTTTCTTGTGGTAGTAATTGCGAATGAGCAAGTAGGGGGCGGCAACGAAAGAGGTAGCGAGACTGACCGCAATTGCAGGAATAGATTGACTTTCTTTCATTTTGGTTATGGAAAGTGAAAGTCGTTTCATTACTAAGCGTATATAATAAAATAGAGTAAAGGGATCTGCCGATAATTTGTTTGCCTTTTGGATGATTTGTGGTACAAAGGACGTAGGAAATGGCATTAATTCTTTGCCATGCTCATTTTCCACCTAAATGTATTAGACATTTGTTCATTCACTGAATCTGGGAGTTATAATGAAGGAATCGAAAACAGAAGAAACTCTTAAAGCACATTTTTTAATTAGTTCGAGATTAATGATAATCTAGAAATTTGTTATTGTAATGATGTCGTACTTTGCCAGTCCACTAATTAATTAAGTTTTTTAAATTTGCGTTAACCATACACTATATGGACCTTTTACTAAGATTAGATCAAAAGTTCACTAATTATTGATTCAACGATGATTTAGTTTTTTTGGAAATTAAAAATTTAAGTCGCATTGAGTAATTTTCTGCAAAACATGAGCCAAAAAGGAAAAAGTAAAAGAAGTTACACTTGCTCTATCGTATTTGATATACCGCATCTATACAAGATGCCTAACCTTGTTCTTAATTGTATGGTAGATGCCAAAACATTTCTTCTTGAATGATTTCAATGACCAACTTCGTTACTCTATCGATAAGTCCTAATTAGCTTGAGAGTACTTTTGTTAATGTTGTAATCATTAGCTTAATCTTTGACTCGTTCAATAACTTAAGTTATTAGGGTTGGAGTTTTTATTAGACAGACATTCAGGAATAGAATGATGGATTGGGGTTGGCCATTTGGGATCGAAAACAATGTGATTGAATGAACTGCCTCACTACATGAAAAGATTGATGTCTTTACATTTGGGTCCACTTCTCACTATTTTAAGACCACTGATTTATTTATTTCGATCGATGAGGATTATCATCTTTAATTTAGTGCATGACTTACTCAATTCATGTAGTTTGTTGACATTATGCAAATTTTGTTTCTATACTTATGGCATTTGTCGTTTTTGCTTTGAATTTTTACTCAATGTGGAAATTACAATATCAGTTGGTTGTTCCTCTTGGTTCCCCTTTACAAATGCAAACCTCAGATTGATCGAGGGTTCATATATGTCCAAGAAACTCCAGTCTGATTTGCTAACAGATTTGGAATAGAAACCTGTCGATGATCTTAAATATTATACCTTCAAGGCTTTAACTCAATTTAATATAATGAGTCCTGTCAGGCGCAGTCCATATAATATGTACATGATAACGCCAAATAACTTCGACACAACCTTAAAGAATTTAGTTTTAAACTTTCTGTGAGACATCGTCAACCATTGGCATTACACTTCAAACAATGCCACAGGCGCAAAATGCGTCTGGACCACTACGTCTCTCACTATGCTGCTAAATCTGCCACACAAGGATGTTGCGGGCCCCACCAAGCTTGTCAGAGATAGTGGTTTATGCGATGGTTCTTTTGGTGTCTTAAAACTTGTACTTTCGTAAATTTTTAGAGTTAATGCCTACAAGAAGTTGTGTCGATTCATGCTGAAAATATTTCCTTTTAAGGATGATTTTGTGCATATCCCACCTTAGCTGGCCATTAAAAGTTCAAGTGGATATGCATAAGAAGTAATGATGCCAAATTAAATGCATTTACTTGTTAAGGTAAGCAGGATAAAAAGGTAGAAACCTTTTGGGCTATGTGCATCCATACCATCTGTATCTTGCTGTCTCTCTATATGAATATTTGTTTGCATCCTTCTGTTTGGGGGATTAGGAAGAAATTTTAATATGTTACCATAAACAGTCCATCTAACTTAGGAACCTGAAGCATTGTGAATTGGCTAGGATATTGTTCACTAATTTTTGTGGTATTACTCGCTGCCTTCTACTGAATAATCGCCTACGTATTTTATCTTAATTCTTGCTATCATGACATACTTGTTGACCGTTTAAAATCATGCACGTTGGGCTTTTTGTGAATGTCCATTATTATGATGTCGGCCTTGTTTGTGGTAATAGAACGACAAAGGGGTGTCCACTTTGTTATCCAAGCGTTACTACTAGTTTGGAAACTGAAGGCTGCCTATTTGTCGGGCAGATGATCGATCACGTTTAACCGTTTAGTGTATTTGGTCGCTTTATATGCTGCAAATCCAAATGAATTTCCCTCAGCTTTGAGATTTCGGGATTCAATCTTGTGACATATTTGGTTGCTTTATATGTTGCAAATCCAACAGGATTGCGTTCACATTGAAGAATATTTTGGAAGTTACTTTAGGTTCTTACTTCTGATAGTGTGAAATGTGAACCAAATGCAACAAAAATAAAACAAAATATGAGAAAGAAGTAGGGGAATCAAATCCTAATCCAGCTTATATCGAGAAACGGGGAAGGAAAATAATCTCCTGATATGGTTAGTTGTTTCTTGGATGTAAATGTGCTTTGTCCTTTTATGGACACAGTGGACATATCTGTCAATTGCTCTAAACAGAGATGAGAAACCAGGTTAAATACATTTTTGTTTCATGTGTTGTGTGATACTTGAGCGTTTGTAGAAGGGGGAAACAACCCTTCTCCAGGTGAATAAAAGTAATGGACTTTAGTTATGGAGGTAACAGTAGTGGCTCAGGTGATGAACAAAAGGCCTCGAATAGTCGGAAAGGGAAGCACTATCACCGCCACACTACCTATCAGATACAACAGCTTGAGGGGTAAGACATTATTTCCTGGTTGTAGTTTTGTTTTGTGTAATGCTATAGCCATGGCTCTTGAGTCTTGCCAACTTTTCCCCCCATGGGTATGGATTTGTCCTTATTTCTTCTTCTTCTTCTATATGTATGTATTCGTTCTTATATATGTATTTGGAGGAGAGATTCAGATATAGGTCATAGAACTACAGAAGCCATGGGAGGTATCTTAGAGAGAGAGAGAGAGAGTGTGTGTGCCGGCTCATCTCTCTCTTTATCTTTGTGTGCATGTGTGTGTGCGAGAGAGAGAGAGAGAGCCTGCTTGGTTAACGATCTCTATCAGTAACGGAGGGTGAAGTAGTGTATATTTTTTCCTCTAATTGCTTTTCATTTACTTTATCTGTAAACAATTGTCAGTGGTGCTTTGATGATACTGATACATTCGTTGCCTTGGATTTCTTGAAATTTGTTTGGGCAATGCTGTTTCACCATAGCTTTCGTATTTTGTAGTTTTTAGCTTATTTGGTTGCGTTCGATATTGATCTGATCGTTCCTAAAGCTTTGTGTGTGTGTGTGTGTGTGTAATAATGGGATTTTTGGATGATGTGAATTTAAGGTTCTTCAAGGAATGCCCACATCCAGATGATAACCAGCGGCGTCAACTGAGTAGGGATCTGGGGCTTGAGCCTAAGCAGATCAAGTTTTGGTTTCAAAACAAGAGGACTCAGACAAAGGTGCTCACTTTTCATCACTCTAACCTTCCATTTACGTGTGCTGCTTCTCCGTGTTTTATTCAAATTTGGCCTCATAACTGGTAGCTCATCTTTACTTTGTATTTTTCAGGCTCAGAGTGAGAGAGCTGATAATAGTACTCTCAGGTTAGAGAATGAAAAAATCCAATGTGAGAACCTTGCAATCAGAGAGGCTATTAAAAATGTTATATGCCCAGCTTGTGGGGGCCCACCATTCGGCGAGGAAGAACGAAAACTTAATCTTCAGAAGCTAAAGATGGAAAATTCCCAGTTAAAACAAGAGGTTGGTTCTGTTCCTTGAAATTTAACATTGGCATGTTCATCGGTTCTTATTTATTCTTCCTGGTTTACTTGATATGATTTTATCACTGTATGTGTCTTTGCAGTATGAAAGGTTATCCCACATTATTTCCAACTACCTAGGAAAACCAGTTGGACAGATTCAATCGTTGTCACGCTCAACGGACTTGCAAACTGAAGGTTTCACAGGTCAAGGGATGCTAGGAGGCCCATTTGTTGACCTTGATTTTGGAAATTCTAGCAATTCCTTCATGCAATACTCATTAAATGGAATTGAAGAGATGGAAAAATCGGTCATGATTGAGACAGCTGTTAGTGCCATGGGTGAACTGCTGAGGCTTTTGCGAGTGAACGAACCTGTGTGGGTAAAGTCTTCAGCTGATGGGAGATATATTCTTCATCGCGACAGCTATAACAAGCTTTTCCCAAAACTTAATCACTTCACAAATTCCACTGCAAGGATAGAGTCGTCAAAAGATTCAGGCGTGGTGGCGATGAGCGCAATACACTTGGTCGACATGTTTCTGGATTCGGTTCACCCCTTATCGCATGCTTTAAATTTAATACTATCTACGATTCTTTATACCCCTTCTTTCCCTTTTTGTTTGTCAATGTCTCCAATTCAGGATGTCCTATATGAATCTCCACTTTGAAAAGCCATAGAATGGAACTTCTTAATTTGCAAAACTATCCATTACAAATGGTTAAAAATCTTTTTAGAAGAGGGGATAGAGGGGCAATATAGGAGTCTTATAACTTTTTATAAATGTCTTCTCATGAAAAATTGCAACTCCCAAAACGGACTAATATTGTGGGATGGAGGGAGTATTACAAATGAACAGTATGTGAGTAAATACTTTGATTCTGCAGAATAAATGGGGGGATCTTTTTCCTACAACAGTTACAAAAGCAAGGACAATTGAAGTAATTGATACTAGGATGTTGGGAGAGCAAGCTGGTGCCTTGCAGCTGGTAGGTAGATCACAGTCGTGGTGAATGAGCTACTACTTCCCTACCCACTCTTAAAAGAGCAAAAATACCTTGTTTGTTTCCTCCATATTTATTTATCTTATAATCAGATTTTGGAATGTTAAAAAGAACTCATTGATGCAGATGTACGAACAAATGCATATTTTGTCCCCTCTTGTGTCACCTCGAGAATTCTACTTCCTTCGATATTGCAGAGAAGTTGAGCCAGGCATGTGGGTGATGGTTGATGTGTCGTATGATTGGTCAAGAGACGACTGTCATGACTCTTCACTCCGATCATGGCGGCTTCCTTCTGGCTGCATCATTCAAGATAAGTCCAATGGATGCTCCGAGGTTAGTGGCTCTATAATCACTTGCCTTATGGTATAACTATAAATGAAGGCTACTTCAGATGATTTTACAAAAGTTCTACCAACCCAAAGTCGCTTTTTTAATCTGTTGTCATGGTCCTTGTTAGATAGCTTTTTATATTACATTGTTTGGCCATTTCCTAGTAGCTTTGGGACTAGAAACCCTCTATGTTCAACACTCATATTATACGAGTCTTTTCCCAATCTACAAGACGGCGTGCAATAGGCAAGCTTTGAAATTGTGTTGAATTTTGAGCACTTTGTTTTGTGTGCAAGTCATGGGAGTATTAGATAGCTTGATATATATATCAATTGTCGACTTATTTCCTACTTTTTGGACAATTTGTGATCTAACAGTTTACATACTTGCCCCAATGTGCTTATCCTATGTTTGCTTTGTTAGTTTCTTGTCGTTTATTGCATTAATGAATATCAAAGGTCACAAACTCAAATGTTTTATGTGGCCCTCATTCGTACTGTCATAATTGTAAGCAATGTGCACTGGGCTGCCTTTTTTCCTCTCCTAAACATTGCTTAATATCAATCAAGTTGGAACAATAAACTCATATGCTGCATGGTTACATTACCCTCATGCGTATTTTTGGAACTGTAAATATTGTGCATTGGGCTGCCTTTATTTCCATTTCACAAATATACGTTGCTTAACATCAGTTTTTGTTAGATTCTTAATCCATTGCCGTTGTAATTTGCTAGGTTACATGGGTGGAACATGTGGAAGTGGACGATAAGTCAAAAACTCATCGTCTCTATAGAGATCTAGTATGTGGTAGTTTGGCTTATGGAGCCAAACGATGGATTATTACTCTCCAGAGGATGTCCGAGAGATTGGCGTACTCATCGGCAGAGACAAGTCCACCTAGTCATGAATTTGCAGGGGGTACTTAATCGCCAACTATCTTTTTTTTTTTTGTTGTAATTAAGTCATCATATTAGAAGAGGCATTAAGGGAATGCCAAATTGTTCCCAACTATACAAGCTGTAGTAAAACTAGAAATAGAGAAATTCTATTATTCAGAGTATTATGTTACAAGAGGCCAGTACATCATTATATAGAGAAAACGTAGAAACCCTAAGTAAATTCTATTACATGAAAGGACAATACTACCCTTGTAACTAAACATTAATAACATCCTAAACATTTATATTCTAACACAAGCTATTCACCAAAAAACTTTTGATTTTAAACAAAGGCTTTTCAACCCCTTCAAAACATCTAGAATTTCTCCGCCAAATAATTCACATCAAGCAAAGGGGAACCATGGCCCAAACCAAAGTTCCCATGCCATTGAACAATGGTTAAGAAAATGATTTACCGTTTCTGCATCCCTTTTGCACATACAACAACAACGTCAATTTCACTACTATTCTCCACATTTTAATCAAGTTGTCTATAGTATGGATCTTGCCTTGAGCCGCCCACCAGACAAAAACTCACCTTTAACGGTGCCATTGTTTTCCAAATTGCTCGCCAAGGGAGGGATGTATTGCCATTACCTCATAAAGCTTGATAATATGACTTCACCTGAAAAGAGCCTGATCTGGAAAGATTCTATCGCATCTTGTCTTCCCCTTCTCCTATCCCTCGAATACCGTACACCCAGCAAAGCCAACAAAACCTCCTTCTCCCAATCACGAATATCCCTCCACAAGCAAATATCCCATACTGTAGCCTCGTCATTAAGAAGAAGCTAATCAGAAATGGATGCATCCCTATCACAAGCCAAATGATAAATACTTGGAAAGGACTCCCTCAAGCTCACATCCCCACACCTCACGTGATCCCAAAACTTCACCCTTCTCCCACACCCAACTATCTAACTGACACCTTGTGTTTCTCAAGACATCCCCCGTCCTAAAAGTCCCATTTTCCCTTTCGCTAGTCCCCCTTTCAGCTGCACGTTGTGACATCTTTCAAATTATTTCCCGAAATGTTAATTACATCATCTTTTTCGTCATTTTGATACCCCAACATGACAAGATACTATTTCCTTATTTACCCAAAATAAGATAATATTTCCTTTCACTGCTTGATTAATGACTATATCCAAACAAGGAAGGAATCATGAAATCCAACTAGACGATAATGCAAAACGGTGACAGAAAAAATCGTTACATATGTCATCATCCTTATTTTGTCACATTGTGTGGCTGGGAGCGTGGTTGGGGTCGAAACTAACCAGGGCAGGAAAGTTTGCCCTCCATATTTCTTGCTCTCACTTTACTTTCCCTTACCCTCTTGCTTATGTTTACCTTGTTTGTATCCAGTAATTGACATGCCTGAAGGAAGGAGAAGCGTAATGGATTTATCACATAGAATGGTGAAGAATTTCTGGGCGATGTTGAACATGTCAAGTAAACTGGACTTTCCTCATTGGTCTGAACTGAACAACAGTGGAGTTAGCGTCTCTGTTCGCCAGAGCAATGGACCAGGCCAACCCAGTGGCATGATTGTCAGTGCTGCGTCCTCTCTATGGCTCCCTATTTCATGCGAGACTCTCTTTAATTTCTTCCAAGATGAAAAAACAAAATCCCAGGTGAATTTCCAGTTACAGGTTTTGTCATCCAGTCAGTAACAGTGTTTCACATTAGGACTATGACTTTCTAAAATGTTCCCTCCGTCCCAATTTAATTTCTAAAGAAACGCAATTATCACACTTGTAAATCCTCAATTTCCAAGAGTCCCTTGAACTTTTTGAATATTTCACTTTAATCCAAAAGATAAGGGACAAAAGGGGAATTGTATAACTCTTGGTCCATTAATATAAAATCACAATGGGACAACGAAAAGGTGGACAAACAAATTGGATGCCAGGAGTGATTTCTTCCTTTTGTGTCACAGTGGGATGTGCTCTCTAATGGAAACCCAGTGCATGAGATTGCACATATCGCTTGTGGAACTCATCCAGGAAACTGTATATCCATTATCCAGGTAATTACTTTGTCTACTTTCAGTTTTTGTTGGGAAGTGTGTGGGTCAATCATCCAACTCTTGAAATTAACCTGCTAAATAAATGAGGCTTAAACCTTAGAAAAATTTAACATAGTAGTGCCTTAATGCAGTGCTGCCACTTTACATTCAGCCTGGTACGAGTGAGTCTCATTAAGAATGAATACAGTCCTGGACATTTTTGCCGAACAATGATGGGGTTTTATTGGTTGTTTCTGGGATGAATTGAAGCTTCTTGTTACATGAAACTTAAAAACAAGATGTTACCAGAGAAAACTTTGACAATTTCTGACAATGGCGCAAACAACCCAAAGCTTCAGCTTGTTTGCTTGAAACGAGTTTTGTTGACTCTTGAGTTAGCAAAGCTAGCGCTTACCTTAGATCGATCATTCCCGCTTGATGCTTTTTTGTTTTCGAAAGTACTTGTTAGGATATCATTAACTTTTACCTAGAGAGGTGCCCTAAATGTTGCATTGGCAGCTCTGCATTCCTCCTGGACAGGTCCCACTGTCGTCCCACTCTCTACCAAGATGAATGCATGCTGTGCTGCAGCACTGCATCCTAGATACTTTCCTGTGCAATTTTTATTTTTCTTGAGTATCACAATGCAAAATTAAATTCAAATCTGTATGTAAACTAGCCATTCGCCCCCAACGACAGCAACATGCTGGTGCTTCAGGAGAGCTGCATAGACCCTCTGGGATCACTTATAGTCTATGCCCCCATAGACTTCCCAGCCATCAAGT
The DNA here is from genome assembly GCA_018127125.1 of Rhododendron griersonianum. Classification (NCBI taxonomy): domain Eukaryota; kingdom Viridiplantae; phylum Streptophyta; class Magnoliopsida; order Ericales; family Ericaceae; genus Rhododendron; species Rhododendron griersonianum. The sequence goes on from CM030797.1 coordinate 42,590,132, forward strand.
CAGCCATAAGCGGCGAGGACTCCACCAACATTCCCATTCTTCCATCGGGTTTCATAATATCAGGTGATGGTTATTGTCCTGACAAAAGAACCGGCGGAGCTTCAACGAGCAGCACCGGAAACACAAGGTCAGGCGGTTCGCTTCTTACGGTGGCTTTCCAGATACTGGTGTGCACCCTCTCACATTCAAAGCAAATGGACATGGATTCCGTGACTACTGTCAATACCCTTGTTAGCTCTACCGTCCAGAAAATAAAGGCTGCCTTGGATTGCTCTGGTGTGGATCCATGACCTGGTGGGTTTGGTTGTTTTTGGTGGATCTTGTCCAATTTATTTCTGTTTCTTTTGGTTCAAAATAAAACTACAGGGAACAACTTTATGTGTGTTTAAACTGATTTTGTTGAACAACTTATTTGTTGCCTGAATAAACTTTATGTACTATCATTTGATTTAAGAACTAAACTTCTTGAAAGTTCTTTTCAACTTTAGTTAAAGGCTTGTAGGTGAACTCTTGCAATTATTATTTTCTGTGTATTTCACTCTCGATTTTACTTTTGCTTCTCTGATCTTGAAGTAGTTTTTTCTGCATTTCTGGTTATTTTCGAATGCTATTCGACTCACTAGAAATGGGAATTTTTGCCCCGCCGCTTGTGAACGGTGGAATTGGTCTCCTGGATTAGTCAAAGTAAGCGTCATTGATTAGTCTTGGACTCCCACACAGTATCATCAGATCAGTTAATGATGATATCACCTTTTTTTGAACGGAAGTTGTGATACTTTTTTGCACTCCTAGCCAAAGTGATATAGATTTTTATATTTTGAAATAACATCTTTCTATAGTATTATCAAGTTCATGTTATACCTATTAAATTAAAAGGATGTTTATTATTTTTATTTGCTATATTTCATACTCCCTCCGTCCCTTTTTAAATGTCCCGCTTCGTAACTCCAATTTATTAAGAAAACATCATCATTATAACTTCACATCAACTTTTACCTCCACTTTCCCTATTTACCCTCTATGGAAACATCAGCATTACACTTTTACTCATTAACTTTTCAAAATGTAATATACTTTTAGGGGCAAAATGGAAAATGTACCAATTTTTACCCACTAACTTTACAAAATTGACACTTATTAAGGGACAGCCCAAAATGAAATACTGAACTTTAAAAAGGGAACGGAGGGAGTATATCAATTAGGGAGAGTAAAATTAGGTGACACGTGGCAAGCGCGGGGGCTTCTCACAAAATGTCCCATTGCAATACTATATAGTATAGATGAACACCATAAGTTTAATTTTCCATGTAAGTATTTATTCCACTTATATCAGCACATTAGCCAATCGGACACCCTAAACCCAATCGAAAATTTGCACAAAATTTCACCTCGAAACTGGATCTTGATATTTGAAATATAATTGTAGTTTTCAAAAAGAAATCCAAGGAAAAACTTGCGAAATTTTCAATTTCCACTAATCCACATCTTATTCGCTCTCGCATTTGGTTGATACTATGCTTTCTAACAATTTAAAGATTCTAACAATTTAAAGAACTGAAATATTGCTTGGTTTTGAATATATAATATATGCTTTGTGATGTTTTTATGTTAGGTTTTTCGCTTCTCCATGTTGTAATTCGTTGAATTTGTCACAAAATGCTTACCAGCCGTGCATAACATGGATATTTGCTGGTACTTTCTAAGTACTCCATTAAAATGGGTGATTCTTCATCTTCAAAATGAAAACCCATATCCTGTCCAGTTAGGTCGCCTCCAGAGTCCAGACCAGTCCAGTTTGAGCCATTTTGTGGGTCTTTTCTGGTTTACAACAATGATCGGAACCATTCATAATTTAGAGCTCATCGATAACAAAGATTATGACAAAAATCAAGTTGATCCAATAAAGTTTAATATGATTTCAAAATGCAACCCATTTGGCACAATTATATGCATTTTAGTGCGTTTTGAAGTCATATCAAACCCTGCCCAAGTTCCATAGGATATAGTAGATTAGAATAGAGTAGGATTAACAAACGACCAAAAAAAAAAAAAATTCATATCAAACCGTATCTGATAAACCTGATTTCGAACATGTTCTTTGTTCTCGACAAACTTTAAAAAATTGAAGATTTCAAATTTTCAATAATTGTTGTGGGCTCAGGAAGAACCCACAAATGGCTCCAACGGGAGTGAAACCAAAACTGGACAGAAGCTACAGAAAACCCTAACCAGTCCTTCCACCCTGCCACAGGCCTCCAACAGCAATCTTCCGCCGCCTTCAACCACCATAAGACCCATAACCTCATCCCCTCCACCACCACCCCAACAGCCGTAACATTACCACCACCACCACCGCCGAAATCCTCCTCTCACCGGTGCCGGTGTGCCCTAACATTTCCCCAACCCCAGTGCCTACCTCTTCTCTCCACTCATTATCTGTGCATTCTGATCTCCTACTTACTAGTTCCAAAGAAATGTCGAAGAAAATAGTCCTGCGTCACCATAGTGGCAAGCCATCTCTCGCATCCTCCCCCCCAGAAACAATCGCGAGCAATGTGGACCTTCTAACAGAAATACTCCTCCGAGTCCCCGCCAAATCACTCGTCAGATTCAAGTCCGTGTCCAAACAATGGCTCTCTCTCATCTCCGACTCCCGATTCGCCCGCGACCATACCCAACAGAATCCCTCTCCTCCGCCCTCCGGCGTCTACTTCTACTCCGTCCACAATCGCTCGTTGCCCTTAAACGACCAGATCACCCGTGTCTCGGTTCGCGATCACCCACGAATGACTCTTCCGGGTTTCTCATTTCTTGATGATTCAGGATCAGGGTCCGGAACAAAAGTACATCACTCTTCCAATGGCTTGATGCTGTGCACCATTGGGTACTTCTTCGATTATGTGGTTTGTAATCTGACCACCCAAAAGTATGTGCTTCTTCCGACACTCACCGACTTGTCAGAATCATTTATTAGTCCGGTTGGATCTTACTTGGTTTTTTATCCTAAAAAATCGCCTTACTATAAAGTTGTGGTTGTTAGTTCTTCTTATGACTTTGATACTTCCAAATGTGATGTGTATTCTTCCGAGAGTGGCTCTTGGAACAGCACGGTTGTCACTCCGAGGGTGCACCAAAGGGTGGTCGGACGTGGGGCTGTTTGGAATGGAGCGGTCATTTTGATGAGTTGGTGGACGGATAATGGTATGGAGAGTTGTGCGAAGCATGACCACTCATACTATCGATTCGACATTGATGCAGAGAAGCTAACCACAGCACGAGTGCCGGCCCCAGATACCAATCTTTCTAAGTGGAATCTGTATTTCGGAGAATGTGAGGGTCATTTGCTTCTTATACAAATGCCTCAGTACAATTCTACTAAGTTCAGGGTGCTTGAGATGATGGACGGGGAGAACAACTTTCGGTGGACTGTTAAATATGTTCTAGATGTGACCCCATTAATATTTCCACGAATAAGAAACTGTAAATTTGTGGTGGTAAGTGTTGTGAATGTGGGAGCAAAGGAAAATGATCTTGCAGTGGTGTTATACATTCGAGGCAAAGTCATGTTGTATAATATCAAGTGCAAGACATTGAAGGTGCTTTGTGATTTGCCCAGAAGTGAATTGGCAATCTGGGTAGCCCATACTTACGATTATTCGTTTGAGTACATCGAAAGTCTGACGCCTGTTTGAGTGTTGTCCTTCATGTTGATGCAATGTCATAATATTTCTAGATGGTTCAAACATTGAGCATTTTGCTCTGTAGCTGTAGTAGTTGCTTGTTCATTGAAAGTTTGACGCCTGTTTGAGTGTTGTCCTTCATGTTGATGCAATGTCATAATATTTCTAGATGGTTCAAACATTGAGTATTCTGCTCTGTAGCTGTAGTAGTTGCTTGTTCATTGAAAGTTTTAACGCCTGTTTGAGTGATGTCCTAAATGTTGATGCAATGTCATAATATTTTCTTGTGGTTGAAAAACATTGACTATATTGCTCTTTAATGAGTTGCAGGTGCCTGTTCACTTGTTGTACTAGGTGCTTGTTCAATTGAAGGGTAAAGCCTGTTTGAGTGGGCTTTACATGTTGAAGCTGTTGAGTATGGATGCAGTGGAATACCACAAGAAATACATCTTTTATTAAGTACATACATTTTGCACCTATTCCTCACTCACATACTAATCTCCACAAGTGGTTCTCTCACTATTCTACACACACTCGAGCTGGACATTTGAAGTTATTGATACCGGGATGTTGGAGAGCAAGCTGGTGCCTTGCAGCTGGTACGTAGATCACAGGCCTGGTGAATGAACGCTTCCCTACTGACTCTTAAATGAGCAAAAATACCTTCAACCTACATGTTTGTTTCTTTTATAATCAGTGACATTTCAGAAACTTCAAGGGAGGGTATCCGGATTTGTCAGAAACCTCAGGGGAGGTTGGTGAAATTTACCCTTTGTTTTGACTATGAGGTTTTTTTTTTAATTAAATGTAAGAACATATCACTTTTATATTACTGTTGTGTTTGTTAAATCTAAAATTTCCAACAAAGTAATTTTGTAATTTGATTTTCGTAATATTGTTGATTGGGAGTAAAACAAAACGAGCCAAAACAAAACTAGAGAAATAAAGAAAGAGGGGTCTAAAAGAGTAAAAATGGCTGCTGCTGGGACTTGAACGCATGTGATGTGAAACTCAAGACAGCACCCAACGACTGCAACACCAAGCAAATGGTTTGTGCTACTCAAGGAAACAAATTTTTTTTTATTTTTATATCGAAGTTAAATTTTTTTTTTTGGTTACCCCGGCTCAGGGGTTTGCTGGCTTTACCCCGGGCCGGGCCGGCTTACTTTTATGTAGGAAAATGCATCACCTAGGCAACCCCTAATACCTTTTTGTGTTTGGAAGATAACTGAGAACCTCATGCTTACTCTTCCTCTTCTAATTTTGACAATCAACTGATTGGTTTTGCTTTTGATTAAATGGTGCCTGAACTTTCTATTTAATCGTGTAAATATAGAAGCGAATTACCAATACCTGCAACAGTCCTCCAAAAATTTCCAATACAATTATTTGGACTAAATTTACAGCATTGGTCCATCTGGTGAATAGCTAAGTTCTTCTGTTTGTAATTATTTATGTGGGAGTGCGAATACAAAGCCCGTGTTGAAATTCATCTTGACATGGTTAAGTCCTCATAACATCTTTTTTCTCCAACATCAACTCAAATCGATCGTCTAGATTCCTCATTTTACCGGGTTGTGCACATGCTATTTTATTTGGATATCTGAACACAACATTTTTTTCGACATACATAAATTTATTTTGTTCATCCGTTCCAAGTTAAAGAGCTTGATAGAGAGAAAAAATAAACGCAATTGATCTGCAGCTTCACCACATGTACCAGGATAGTTCCCAAGCCAAAGAACAAGCTAAGGAAGAGTACTAGATTTTTTTTTCTACTCAGTTTCAGGAAAACTAGATAATCTCAAACTAAAATTAATCTTTCTAACATTATGTGAAAATAAAAACGGCCATGGCTAATGGGAATAAGTGACATCATCCTCAAGTGAAAACTAATCATCTTGATAAAAAAAAGAAACCCTTTACCAAGCAGTCACAAAGAGGTACATTCGTAGGCGGGGGCAACATCATGTTTTATGTTTATATATGTCGGTAAACATTCGCCGTGCTTGGAGTTGCACATTTTGTCTTGTGAATCTTAAGTTTTTGAGATAAGAGTTTGTGAAGCAGAATTGCAAAATATGGTGATTGGTGATGGAAGAAAGATGAAAGAAAAATGATGTGTGCAGCCGTAACCCGTAAAGACATTGAAGGGAAGAGAGAGTAGAAGAAATGTGGCAATAGATACTAAAGAACAAAGATTATAGAGAGTAGAAGAAATGTGGCAATGGTACATTTCCCATTTTGGGCTACTGGTACCCCTTCAACAGAACTGAAAATATTGATTCTGGTACCGGTACCACTATAGCTACTGGTACCAAGTTACCAACCCCTACCAGTACCACTTTTACAGCCCCTTTGGCTGCCCAGATGAGAAAAGGAAAGAAAGGGGAGTGGTCTCCCGTATTAGAGAGAGAAGAAAAGAAAGAGGTGTGGTTTCTCACCAACCCATCCAAATACACGTGAGAAATCAAACTCTCACTCCCATCTTCGGCGACTGGCCTCTTTTTTGGCGACTCTCCGACGACCTGGAACTCTCCTCTCTCTTCTCCGGCAACCGCACAACCACTGGTCCGACGACGAAAAGACGCCGTTGTAGCCCGCACGCGCTGCCGAAAGTTGAGCGAGTGAGATCTACTCTCACCCACGCTCCCCACTCGCCTCTCCCTTCTCATTTTTCACGGAATCGCGCCAAAAGTGGCGAGAAACAAAAACGGGCTTTGAGGGGGCTCTTGTCTCCCGCCCTTCCTCACACTCTCTCGCCTTGTGGATCATCCCAACGGAGGAGAGATTGAATTCTCCCTCCTTCCCCTTTCATTTCTCCCGAAATCGCTCAATCCAAACGAGCTCTTATTGCCATGTCATGGGATTGTCACGCGATGTTTTCTACCCAAATACTTTAACAGATGGCTAACAGAAGGTGGCGAGTGCCAGTTTACTGGGTTAAGTGCATTAGTTCACATATTAGGGAGGAAAATCGGAAGTAAGTTACTGTTTAAGGGGGTATTTTGCAATTTACGCATATTATTTCGTATGTTTACTGTTTACTGTTTAGCAGTGCTGCGATCAAAACTTAGCCGAAAACCTTGTCGAACTGGTCCCCTCTCCAGTTCAGAAAAATCCTCTTGAGTTCAGAAAACCAGGTACCAATCTCTCTCTCTCTCTCTCTGTTTGCTGTATTTTTACGGGTGATTTGATGCTGAAACACAGAATAGTTAGGGGTCTTGTGTCTATTTGGCTTTACCTTCAAACCATTGAACAACCCAATTTGGCTTTTTACAAGTTCAGCTCTAATTGATAATTGGATACTGAGTTACAGCCTCTATAATCTTTGTTTTTGACAAAAAAAGTTATCTTCTTGCAGAATTGGATACTAAGTTACAGGTTCTATTATCTTTCTTCAGTTATGCTATTGACAGCCAATGGGTTGTCAATAAAACAAGAAACACACACAAAGGAAAGAGTTTTCATGCACTTTAACACTTTTCAAGGCGCTTAAACACATAGAAAACTGTGTTTTTATCTTCTTTTCCGTACCTTATTAATGGGCTGTTATTAGCATTTTCCATCTTTATTTTGGACAAAAAAGTCATCTTCTTGCAGTTGGAGGAGATGGGTGCTGCTTGGGAAACTACGGCAGTAGAGTTCTTACATGTATGTTCTCCTTCTATTTCCTTCTGCTGGATTGCCTGATTCTGTGGAGCTTAAATTGACATGCGTTTGATTTTTATAACTGTAGGGTTCTCACAGGCAAAGTCTTTTTTTGCCAAGAAATCTGTCTGTATGGAGGAACCGTGTTCTTTGGGGTACGCTTCGCAGTCGAATCCATTCACCGAGAATTTCGGCTAAACATATTTCGTTTCGGCCTTCCTGTCGATTAAAGGTCAGAGCTGCGGTTTCAGGGGATGTCAGCAGTGTTGTAGATGACAAATCAAGGGAGCTTCAGATGCCCACTGAGAAGGTTTTACATTTTTTTCGCATCCCATTGATACAGGAGGGTGCGACAGCTGAACTTCTAAAGTCGGTCCAGACAAAGGTTTCGAATAGAATAGTTGGGTTGAAAACTGAGCAGTGCTTCAATGTTGGGCTTGATTCTGGTCTTTCGAGCGAAAAACTTTCAGTTCTTAAATGGCTTCTAGGTGAAACTTATGAGCCAGATAATTTAGGTACGGAGAGCTTTCTTGATAAGGAAAAGAAGTCAGGGTCGACTATGGTGGTTATTGAAGTTGGACCCCGTTTGTCTTTTACGACGGCATGGTCTGCTAATGCTGTATCTATTTGCCGAGCATGTGGGTTGACGGAGGTGACCAGAATAGAAAGATCAAGGAGATACTTACTTTACATCGAGGCTGGAAATGATTCATTGCAAGATCAGCAAGTTAATGAGTTCACTGCAATGGTGCATGATAGGATGACTGAGTGTGTGTATTCCCATAAGCTCACATCCTTTGAAACGAGTGTGGTCCCTGAGGAAGTTCGAACTGTTCCAGTTGTGGAGAGGGGACGGGAGGCGCTGGAGGAAATTAATCAGAAAATGGGGTTGGCATTTGATGAACAAGATTTGGAGTATTACACTAAGCTTTTCAGAGATGACATAAAGCGGAATCCTACAACCGTTGAGCTCTTTGATATTGCGCAGTCTAACAGCGAGCACAGTCGGCACTGGTTTTTTACTGGGAAAATTGTCGTCGATGGTCAACCGATGAGTAGGACTCTCATGCAGATTGTCAAGAGCACTTTGCAAGCAAATCCAAATAATTCCGTCATTGGGTTCAAAGATAACTCAAGTGCAATTAAGGGGTTTATGGTGAAGCCGTTGCTACCAGTTCAGCCTGGCGTGACCTGTCCACTGAATACAAGTACTCGCGATCTTGATATCTTATTTACTGCGGAGACCCACAATTTTCCGTGCGCAGTGGCTCCTTACCCTGGTGCTGAGACTGGTGCAGGAGGTCGCATTAGAGATACTCACGCGACTGGAAGGGGGTCTTTTGTTGTTGCATCTACAGCTGGTTATTGTGTTGGGAATCTGAATATGGAGGATTCTTATGCACCGTGGGAAGATCCGTCATTCTCATACCCCTCGAATTTGGCTTCTCCTTTGCAGATCCTCATTGATGCGAGCAACGGTGCATCTGACTATGGGAACAAATTTGGAGAGCCCTTGATTCAGGGTTACACAAGATTTTTCGGAATGAGACTTCCAAATGGGGAAAGGCGAGAATGGTTGAAGCCGATCATGTTCAGTGGAGGGATTGGGATGATTGACGACATCCATATTTCAAAAGGAGAGCCTGACATTGGAATGTTAGTTGTAAAGATTGGAGGGCCTGCATATCGGATAGGAATGGGAGGTGGTGCAGCATCAAGCATGGTCAGTGGCCAGAACGACGCTGAGCTGGATTTCAATGCTGTACAACGTGGGGATGCAGAGATGGCACAGAAATTGTACCGTGTCGTTCGTGCTTGTGTTGAAATGGGAGACAAAAATCCGATAGTTAGTATTCATGATCAGGGTGCTGGAGGAAACTGTAATGTCGTTAAGGAGATAATATACCCAGAGGGTGCTGAGATTGATATTCGGGCAGTTGTAGTTGGTGACCACACCATGTCTGTTTTGGAAATATGGGGTGCTGAATACCAGGAGCAGGACGCGATATTGGTGAACCCTGAAAGCCGTAGCCTTTTGCAATCAATCTGTGATAGAGAAAGAGTCTCCATGGCTGTCATTGGGACAATTAGTGGTGAAGGACGTGTTGTTTTAGTTGATAGCAAAGCTATTGAGAGGTGTCGTTCCAATGGACTGCCTCCACCACCACCAGCTGTAGATCTTGAGCTGGAGAAAGTGCTTGGGGACATGCCTCAGAAAACTTTTCAGTTCCAACGCATGGTCCATGCGCTTTACCCCCTTGACATTGCTCCTGGGATAACATTGATGGATGCGCTGAAGAGGGTGCTCAGACTTCCTTCTGTTTGTTCAAAACGTTTCTTAACCACCAAGGTTGATAGGTGTGTAACAGGCCTTGTGGCACAACAACAAACTGTGGGTCCCTTGCAACTTCCTCTTTCTGATGTTGCTGTTATAGCACAAACTTACAATGATTTTACCGGGGGTGCTTGTGCAATTGGAGAACAGCCAATCAAAGGCCTTCTGGATCCAAAAGCAATGGCTCGACTAGCTGTTGGGGAAGCAGTCACAAATCTTGTTTGGGCAAAAGTTACATCGCTTTCTGATGTTAAAGCTAGTGGGAATTGGATGTATGCTGCGAAACTTGATGGGGAGGGAGCAGACATGTATGATGCCGCCATTGCTCTTTCAGAAACCATGATTGAGCTTGGAATTGCAATTGATGGCGGAAAGGACAGTCTTTCAATGGCAGCAAATGCATCAGGGGAGGTGGTCAAGGCTCCTGGAAACCTTGTTATCAGTGCCTATGTTACTTGTACTGATATAACCAAAACAGTGACACCAGATTTAAAGCTTGGAGATGATGGCGTGCTGCTTCTCATTGATCTGGCAAAAGGAAAGCGGCGTCTTGGTGGGTCTGCTCTTGCTCATGCTTTTGGCCAAGTTGGGGATGATTGTCCTGATCTCGATGATGTTTCTTATCTTAAAAGAGTATTTGATGGTGTTCAGGATCTTCTTTCTAATGCGCTGATCTCTGCTGGTCATGATGTTAGTGATGGTGGGGTCATTGTAAACGTACTCGAGATGGCGTTCGCTGGGAACTGTGGAATTTGCCTGGACTTAACCTCAGAAGATAATGGCCTCTTCCAAACGCTTTTCGCAGAAGAGCTTGGTCTTGTTCTTGAAATTAGTAAGAAGAACTTGGACACAGTAATGGGAAAGCTAGGCACTGCCGGTATTTCTGCTGATATCATCGGACAAGTAACTGCTGAACCCCTTGTTGAGTTGAAGTTTAATGGGGTAGGTTATTTGAATGAGAAAACTTCCAACCTTAGGGACTTGTGGGAAGAAACCAGTTTTCAGTTAGAAAAGTTCCAAAGGTTGGCATCTTGTGTGGATTTAGAAAAGGAAGGGCTGAAGAGTAGGCATGCACCTTCTTGGGAACTGTCCTTCGCTCCAACTTTTACAGATGAGAAATATATGACTGTTACTTCAAAGCCAAAAGTAGCTGTGATTAGGGAAGAGGGTAGCAATGGAGACAGAGAAATGTCTGCCGCATTTTTCACCGCTGGATTCGAACCATGGGATATCACTATGTCTGACCTTCTCAATGGGGTCATTTCTCTCCAAGAATTTCGTGGGGCTGTGTTTGTGGGGGGTTTTAGCTATGCTGATGTGCTTGATTCTGCTAAAGGTTGGTCCGCTTCTATCCGATTCAATAAGCCTCTTCTAAAGCAATTTGAGGAATTTTACAAGAGACCGGATACTTTCAGTCTCGGGGTTTGCAATGGGTGCCAGCTCATGGCTCTATTGGGTTGGGTCCCAGGCCCTGAAGTTGGAGGTGTGTTTGGGGTTGGTGGGGACCCCTCGCAACCGAGGTTTGTTCACAACGAATCTGGACGGTTTGAATGTCGATTCACTAGTGTGACAATAAAGGACTCCCCAGCTCTAATGTTTAAAGGAATGGAAGGAAGTACACTAGGTGTATGGGCTGCACATGGTGAGGGACGGGCATATTTTCCTGATGGGGGTGTCTTGGACAGGGTACTTGCGTCAAACTTGGTGCCTCTAAGATATTGTGACGACGATGGGAAACCAACTGAAGTCTACCCTTTCAATCTGAATGGATCTCCCTTGGGAATTGCAGCGATTTGTTCTCCTGATGGGAGGCATCTTGCATTGATGCCTCATCCGGAGCGATGCTTCTTGATGTGGCAGTTCCCTTGGTACCCAAAGCACTGGAATGTGGACAAAAAAGGCCCAAGCCCATGGTTAAGGATGTTCCAGAATGCTAGGGAGTGGTGCTCTTAGAGGGCTCTACTCAAGAGTTTTGATCAATCATGTACCGGTGTTCTAATGCGCTGTTTCTGGACAGCAGTATAGCAACTTCAGAGGTATGATTCTGCTTTTTCTTACTTTAAATTTAAAGGCTCTTGGTTTTTGTAACTTTGGAGGTGGATTAAGTTTTGGATTGTTGAGAAATAGTTGTTATGTAGGTTTTAGGGTGAACAGAGTTCATTTGTTTGCTTTGATTGTTCTAATGTTCATAATTATGCTGCATTTGTTGGGTTATTTCTTGGTTTGTTTCGAGATTGGATGGGAGTGCTTTTGTTATTTGGATAAGAAATACTATTTGTCGATTTTTTCTTTCTGCTTTTTCGTGGCATTTAATTTCCACTTCTATTGTCTGTTCACAGTTTGCCAAGTTCAGTTGCTGGAGGTACTACCTTCTCTCACCTTGAGTTACATAAATTCTCTTATTTCGGACGATTTTCTTCGTCTTATATTTGATAAAGACATGTCTATTGAAATGGTACTACATATCAAGTGACATAAATTGGCAAGGGCTGAAAGATTAGGATTGATTCACATTTTGTAGTTGGGTATCTCCTTTCAAATTAATGACTGTTTGGTTTCTTTGAAAAGGTATACTCTCCAGTAATAGAAAACATTTTCTCGTCTCTCTTCAAAACATTCTTATTTTGTCGAAATGGTAGCTACTAAAGGCCTGTTTTGACTTTGGATTGCGGGACAACAAAGTCTCGAGTTTCTACATCCAACAGCCTGTCAAGACAAAGGTGTTCTTTTTGACAGACTCGAGTCATGCTAAAAAAAATAGTCTATCGCCGAATTCGGCTGCAAGTTGAGTCGTACATATATTTTTGTTAATAGAGGACATTAGGATGCAATAGCCATAATTAGTCGGAGTTGGTGGCTGTTTCTGGCCGGTGGTTGTTGGCGTCGGCGGCGGTGGAGTTTGGTCTCGAGGCTGATGGATGTAGGTGGCTAGGGTTAGGGTTTGTTTTTTGCAGGTTTTGGTGGCGTTGATGGCAGATTGGGACTCTGAGGGTGAAGGTTTCAAGGGTTCAGAGGTGTACCGGCGGTGATGGCAGAAGAGGCTTGTGAATGCAGTGGAGGAGGCAGCAAGGGGAGTCGAGAGCAGAGGCAGCAAGGCGGTGGCGACAGCAAGGGGAGTTGAGGGCTGAAGCAGTAAGGCGGTATGGTGTAGCGGTGGCGGTGTGTGGAGGGTCCCGGTGGCGGCAATGGTGCGGCTAGCTTTGGAGGGTTTTCTTTGTAGCTCTGGGGCAGCAACAGGGGCTTGTTCCCCTGGTTCCGGTGGCGGCATGGACGCTTATCCAATGTTGGCAGCTGTTTTTGGGTGGCAGTGGTTTTTGCAGTTAGGAGGGTTGCAGGGTTTGGGTTTGGGCCTGGCCCATTTTTGTTGGTATCTTGCCAACGCTTGGGTATCGGGTAGCCTTAGGTTATTAATATTTCCTTTGGTTGCCCTTGTTCCTTTTAATCTTTATATCTTTTTGGAGATTAATAAAATTTCTTTTGCCGATAAAAAAAAAAAAAAAGCCTTTTAGAAATTTGTATGGATGTCTAGCTAGGTGGATGTGATGGATGGAACTAATATTGTGTTATAAAGAACCACCCCATTGCTTGAAGTAAAAGAAAATAATAATCTATGGAACCCTAAAAGAATAAAGTAAGAAAAACAAAATGAAAGTTATTCCTATCAATGAACTTGCTAATTGGAGCTTATATTCTGCAGAGTTTTCACAGGAAATGTCCAAGCGTGTAAATCTGCATGGTCTATTTTAGTGATTTTGTTTGGATGTTTGGCAATGCTAAGCTTGTGTCCACCAAGAATTGCATTTTTATGACTTGGAGCATTGAACAATACCAGTAGAATTCTAGGAGCTTTAGCATGGTAAAAGTACCAATCTAACTGTATAAAATGTGTAAGAGGTGCAGTGGTTTGTCAATAACCATTCACTATGTGGAATGTCTGCATTCTTGATATGTTGGGCTTTCACAGGCCATTTCTGAATGAATCACTAGCCCTGGAGGGAAATTTTTACGACTACTGCGTAGAAATTTTCCTTATAATGTAGTTTCTGGTTGGTTACTTAATGTAGTCTTCATACGAGGCATTTAAATAAATAGCCTTATGTGCGACTCCATGTATGTGGTAAACTGGAAAGCTAATGTGCTTGTTAGTTTCTTTCATGGTCCATTCATTGATTATTCCAGCTCATTATTGTGGAGCTTAATAAGGTTGCGTTTGATCAATTCCAGGTTTTTGAAATTAGATGTGGTTTTTCAAACTCTAGAAATGATTTAAGTAGTTTTTTGTTTTAACAATTACATATAACTAATTAACTACATGTATCTCTTTTTTTGTCGTGTCTCTCGCCCTGATCGTGTCCTATTTATTTAGAATTTTTCATCTGACATGTCATAGCCGTGTCAGTACATGTATTTGAACTTGTGCTTCTTAGTAGGGCGTATATTTAAAAAAAATTATTTAGGTATGAGAGTCCAGTCGAGCACTCGCGTAAGAGTTTGTTAGTGAGTCAGTGACAGTGAAGGGAATTGAAGAAAGGAAGCTGCTGCGAATCTGAAGTTGGGCAATTTTTTGAGTAGTGGTGAAAGAATGACATGATAGTAGTGGATAGTAAAGGTAGGGGAAGAGGAAGACCTAAACGGACTTTGGATGCCGTGATATGAAAGGATTTAGGCTTACTAAATCTAAGTGAACAGGTAGCCATGGACAGAGCTCAATGGGAAAATAGGATTTATGTTTTAGCCGATCCCAATTGATTGGAAGTTGGGACACAAGGCTCGGTTTGGTGAAAGAATGATCTTGCAGCTCGGCTTCATTCTATTGTGCGAAGTTGTGAGAAGATAAGAGGAAGTTCTAACAAACTTATTATGTGTGGTGCAGAAAAAATCCAATAGAATTGATAACGCTATTGAAGGTCTTATTGCGCATTCATGCTTCATGTATATTTTTTCGTTGTTTTGAGATTTTTTGAAAGTGCGTCAAGCCCAAAGTTAAGAAGGGATTGAATTATGACAAAAGAAAATTAGAACAGGTACACAGTTGTCATTTCCCCTAGGCGTCTGCTAACTACTTCACTTTGCAGTACATCTGGAAACCTGCATTTTAATAGAGGTTCAAATTATTGAAGTTCATATCGGGTTCTTTGATTGCTTGAAGGTACTCTTTCACGATGTTGATTGCAGTTGGAAACCAAATATTCACCTCAGTGTAGACTTTTGGCGCAAAACATTTGCGCCAATTCTCTTCAATGGAGCCTCCATTGGAATGTAGGTAGTCTGTTAAGTACACAATCTAGAAAACACCTACAAGTTGACCTTCAACACTTTGCCTTTTCTGCAACCTGACTGTAGCAACTATTCCTCTCTAATTACAATTACTAGAAGACCATTAAACTTAACACTGACTTAGACATATTAGCCGAGCAACAAGCACAAGATGATAACTTGGTTGCTTGCTACATTTCTCTTCTTCACAAAAACTATTTCGTTAACTTTTGGCGGAACGTTTTTGTTTACTTTTTCCGTATACTGTTTTTGCTAACATTTGCTATTGTTGGATCTAAAGTCTTGGTTTCAGTTAACGAGGATTCCATTCTTGAGCCTTCAGTTTGCTAAATATTGTACTTTTGTCTTGCTATTACCAGACCACTCTTGCTTGGAAAATGATGAGAAGTGGGACAAGCTCAGGACCTTTTTGAATGCGCTCAACCCTTTGTCAACTGGGTTAATGCTCTTACGGTGCTTTGTTAGTTGGGTTAATATGCTTTGTCGATGCTTTTCTTAATCTGTTTTGGTGCTTGTTTTTCTGTCAGTTGGGTTAGTACTCTTATGTCATGTTTGATACCAAGGTTCATTTGTGGTATAGGATTGTGAGCGTGGAGGGACCTTCGAAAGTCATGTTTGTTTTGTTTATCATGGCCCAGATTGATAATCCAAAGGGATTGTGAATCCCTCACTTTCAACGGATTCACCAACCCGAGGGGGTGTGTGTTATTACGAAACCTGTCCCATGGGTTTGTAGGAGTTGATGAGGATGAACCAGAAGTTGAAATAGAACATCATCAGCAGGAGCATGAATGTATCGCCAGTCTAGCATAATGAAAGGAGATTGCAGTATATATTCATTTCCGAGTAAAAGCTAGACCAAGCCACAGAAGTTGAAAAAAACCTATTAGCCCTCCAAGGATTGGAGTTGATAAGAGCATGGATAAAGTAAAGACACTCTTAGCCCTCCACAGTTGGAGATGAAAAGAGCAACAGAAGTGGAGATGGATCATGGACCCACACTACACAAGGATCACCAGGACTAAGACCAAAAACACACCCCCGAAAGACCAAAGACCCAACAGACACAAAACCCACCCGGACTAAGGACAAAGAACACCCCAAGAAGACATGAAAAAGATCGACAAAAAACCCCAAGACTAAACCAGACAAAAGACACCCCCCAAAAAGACACTAAAAAACACAGACCACAACACTCCAGATCACCCAAGACAACAACAAAAAGAGGAGACAGAAAGAAACAAGGAAAAACAGAAAAAGAAAAAAAGAGGCCAGAAAGGAGAAAAAAACTAGGAAAAAAGAACAGAAAGACACCCTAAGACAGAAAGCTAGGAATTTTAGATTTTAACCAATCTGATTCCATCCAAACACCTTTTGAAATCATCCACACAATAATCTTTGACATCATACAACCCTTTCACCCAGATAGCCATCCTTGTTTTTACTAAATCAATGGTCTCCCCTAGTCCCCACACTTTGTTTCTGAACACAACTTCATTTCTACATGTCCAGAGCACTGCATAAAAACTTGCCAACCAGCATATCCTCTCCAAATTTTTGAAAGAATTTTGATCTCAGATCTGAAATAGGGTTGAGTTTTTGAGGGCTAACCCATTGAAACTTCCACCACTCCATTTTTCTTGACCATATTTGTCATGAAAACTGACAGTTTAACAGTAGGTGGGCCGGAGTTTGACTAGTAGAACTGCAAAATGGACACAAATCTGAGCCCTCATTAAGAATCCCTCTCCTCACTAATACTGATTTTGAAGCAATGCAATCTTAAATAGCCATCCAAGTGAAAAGTTCAACTTTTGGAGGGCAGATATTTTTCCAGATCGATGATAAGACTTTGTCTTCCAAAAATGTTTGACCTTCCCATTTCAAGTAAGTTGACTTCACAGTGAAAGTCAAATCATTGCTCCAGGCCCATTGTAGAGAATCATCAACTGAATCTTGAAGTTGCACAACACTTAGGAGTTGCTTCAGAGTTGCATGTTGGTTCTCCTCCCAGTCACGTAATCTCCTACTAAATAGTAAATTCCATTGACCTAGATTTTGATTGCACACCACATCTGCTATCATTGCTTCCTTTTGAAGAGAAATACTGTAAAGTCTTGGGAAGACTGATTCAAGAGTTTCATCAACTAACCAATTGTGTTTCCAGAACTTGATTTTATTTCTTGAGTTGACCTTGAAAACAAAACCATGAATAATGCATTCTCCCATATCTGCACCAATGTTTCCCACTGAACACAAGTCTTTCCAAATTGTTGAAGGGCTACCTCTGCTAGGCATCTGTGGTAACTAGGTGTTCTCATCCAGATTATACTTCCTTGATACCACCTTGACCTAGACCTTGACCCAGCGGGCTTCTTTTTCCTTATTAAACCTCCACCACCATTTTGCTAGCAGGGCTACATTATGCTCCATTAGTCTTTTGATGCCTAGACCTCCAAACCTCCTATTCCTTATTAATTTCTCCCATTTCATAAGATGTAGCCTTTTTTTCTCATCTGTATCCCCCCACAAAAATTGCCTCTGGATCTTCTCAGTAGTATTTGCTACTGCAGCTGGCATCTTGAAAATAGACATGTAGTACACTGGAAGATTGCGCATATTTGATTTGACCAAAGATAGCTTCCCACTCATTGTCATATGCCCTTTCTTCCAGGGTTTGAGCTGGTCCTTAACTTTGTCAATCACTGGCTGCCAAATTGAAATTCTATTGGGGTTTGCTCCTAGTGGTAGTCCTAAGTATTTCATTGGAAGTTTCCCACTTGGACAATCAATGATTCTTGCTAAATTTTCAACCTCTTGTTCTTGTACACCAACCCCACACAACATGCTTTTGGAGAAATTAATTTTGAGACCAGACATTTGTTGAAACCACTTTAGGACTAATTTCAGGCTTAGGATCTCTTCTACATCATTGTTACAAAAGAAAATAGTATCATCAACAAACTGTAAATGTGAGATATTAACACCAGCTTTTCCTAATTGGATACCTCTGATAGAGCCATCTTCTTTAGCTCTTTCCATGAGGATATTAAGGGCTTCCACAACAATGTTAAAAAGGAATGGGGAGATTGGATCACCTTGCCTTGGGCCTTTTTTAGGAATAACCTCATCAGAGGCTGAACCATTTATAAGGATGGAAAGAGAAGGTGATGATATACATGTCTGAATCCATTGACACCATTTGCTACCACATCCAAACTTATTTAGCAAATCCAACAAGAAATTCCAATTGACGCAGTCGTATGCTTTTTCAAAGTCAATTTTCAGAATCAGACCACTAGCATTGTTTTGTTTCCAAAAAATGCATGATTTCATTTGCAATTAAAACACCATCTATAATCTGTTTACCCCCAACAAAAGCAGATTGAGCATCCCTATTATTGTTGGTAAAACACTTCTTAGTCTATTTGTAAGCACCTTTGCTAAGATTTTGTAAATGCAACCAACCATGCTAATAGGTCTAAAATCATTGAAATAGCATGCACCATCGATTTTGGGTATTAAGGCAATGAAAGTGCAGTTGATACCTTTAGCTAGGTTGGCATGCTCATAGAATTCTGCAAAGAAAGCTGCTACATCTTGCTTCATAAATTTCCAAGCTTTCTTGACAAAAGTGAAATTAAAACCAACCGGCCCAGGAGCCTTTAGACTATGGCAATCTTTTACTACAGCCTCAATTTCCTCCATATCAAATTGTTTTTCTAGCATCTGAGGTTGGGCTGGGGACAATTTCCTTGTTATTTGACCTCCCAATTTAGATCTGTTGGCTATCTCCTCCATGAACTTGGCTTTAAAATGATCTACTGCTGCAGTTTTGATAAGGGTTGGTTCCTCCAGAACTCTACCAGTCACTTTAATAGAGCATATTAGGTTCTTCCTGAATCTATTATTGGCAATGATTTGGAAGAACCTAGTATTTCTGTCACCTAACCTGAGCCAATTAATTCTTGATTTTTGTTTCCATAGACTTTCCACCAGTTTGTAACACTTCCAGTATTCCCCTTTCAGTCTGTTTCTTTGTCCCCTCTCTTCTTGGTTTAGCTGTCTTGTTTCACTGAGTAGTTCAAACTGATGGAGAATTTTTCCAATGTCCTGCAACCTTATATTCTCATCCCCAAATTCCAATTTGTTCCAAGCTTTAAATTTCTTCTTGACTTCTTTCAGCTTTTTAACTTTTTGGCACCCAACCCAACCATAAGTTTGGGACCCATTCCAAGCTTCCTCTGCTATCTTTAAACACTTTGGATGAGATAGCCAAACATCAAGAAACCTGAAAGGCTTAGGCCCCCAATCCCAGTTACAATCTGACAACATAATTGGGTAGTGATCTGATATAGGTCTAGGTAGCCCCCATTGAACCACTTTGAATTCCTCCAACCATTCCATACAGACTAGAAACTTGTCTAGCCTACTGTGGATTGCATTATCTTGGAAGTTTGTCCAAGTGTACCTCCTTCCCATCAGTGGCAAGTCTGTCAATGCAGCTTGGTCAATGAAATCCTAAAAATTCCTCATGTTTCTATCCACTCTATCACATCCCACTCTTTCACTCATTAGTCTAATCTCATTAAAATCACCACCTATGCACCAGGGTATTTGAGATGAGACTTTGGCTTGAAGTAGTTCACTCCATAATTCACTCCTTCCCCTAGGATCATTTGGAGCATACACATTCACCAGAGCACACTCAAAATTCAGAAGATGACCAGTAACTACTATAAAGTTTCTGTGGATAGTAACAGTGTTTGGTTTAAAGCACTCTTTGTTCCACATTGTTAAGATCCCCCATGATGTACCCCCCATGATGTACCCACTGCTTTTGATTCAGCAAACTCAATATCACTAATTCCCCACAGTCTTTGAATAGTAACATTTTCAAAACCTTCTGTCTTTGTCTCCTGTACCATGCAAACATCTGGTTTCCTATCTTTTATTAATTTAGTTAAGAATCTTTTCTTTTTGTAGCTCCTCAAACCCCTAATGTTCCATGAGATTATTTTCATCATTAGAGATAGCTAAGTACCTTGCCAACAGTTACTGAGATCCTGCTTGACTTGATTGCTTGTTCCTTTGCAACACAAAAAATTTGTTTGTCTCCACCTCAATCATGTTCTTCATCACCCTTGAATCCACCTCTGTAAAATCCATTCCCTGCCTCTTCGGTGATATTTAGTTCACTTTGGACTAACTTCTAAAAACATTCTTGTGTATCTGGAATCTCCCATTCCCCAGAATTCATGCAATCTTCATAAAGTTGACTTCTAAGGGATCTCCTTTGACTCCTTGGATCAAGCTCCACTTGTAAGTTTATTCCTTCCAATTGAGATGCAAGCCATTTGCTCTTTTGAACCAATCACTACTGGACCAAATAAGAAAATTGGTTCTCTTTGGATAATGTTATTGTTCTCCTCTTCTGCTGATTTGTTCTCCTCCGTTGTCTTGTTTTCTGCACGGGTTTCTTTAGAAAGGACCTCATTATTAGCTTGAGATCTCTCATGCATTAGCCCCTCGGAATCTTCAATAATAGAATCTAGCCAATGTGACATATAGCTGTTATCCTTTGCCATGTCCTTGATCCCCAGGGTTTGCTGATGTTTGAAGATGGATGGCTAGTTTTGTAAGTGTCATTTCTGCTATCAAGTGTTTACTGAAGATTTGAAGAGGTTTCAGTCCAATTTTCCAATGTGGGTCCTGCTCTGAATTCATTTCTTTCTGCTAAACATAAGTGTGGTTGGGGTGTCTCGGCAATGTCCACCTCTATTTTTTCATCAGGAATCGTCTAGATTGGATGAGGTCTTGAAGTCCACAAAGTCATCAACAGTGATCATTTTTCAATTGTATCCGGCAATATGTTTTTTTGTATTGTGTTCCCCTGTCTATTTTGGGGTTTTAAATGTTCTTCTAAGTTTCTGTCTTTCTTTTGGTTGGCTTCTTTCCAACTTTCCTTCCTTGGGTGGCAGGTGGCATATGATTATCCGTGATCTAGGTGCTAAATAGTTGGGATGTAGGTCGATGGTTGTGATGCCTTCTCTCGTTTCCTATTAATTTTTGTAACTTCATTTCATGATTAATAAAATTTTCTTCCTGATCAAAAAAAAAAACAGCTCCAAAAACAGCACACAAAAAACACTAGCCTCAAACACCTGCATCAAGCCACCAAGAGAACAGCAACCAAACTCAACAGGAGACACAAAGCATCGACAAAATCCCAGCCAAGCAATTACCAACAACTGAAAAATGCAGCAGAAACAGCTACAAACACCCAAATAGAAAGACAACAGAATTAGAACACCACAGAGAGGGAGGCACCATCCTCCAAACCATCAAAAATGCCAAGCTCCTTATCTGGAATTTCACCCTTCTCCAATTCATATACTATTTCTGAATATTAAAATCATCCCCCCATAATATTTAACTCCCAACAAAACTCCAGTATCCATATACTTGCGAGCTTTCTTAATTAGCGAGTAGTTTCTATTGCGAATGTCACTTGAAGAAAGAGAAGAATAAGAGACCACCTTATTGTTCTTCTTCACCTTGCCCACCTTTAACCCGAAATCAGTGTTTTTTCCTTCTCAACCCTCTTCAACCTCCTATCAAATTTTTGGACTGCTTCATGAATAGATTTCTCTCCTGGAACACAATGCCCAACACTCATATCCATCGCTACGGGCCTCGATCGAGTTATCGGACTAGTAATGGACTGGCACACTGAGTTGGAAGAGACCAATCCATCTTCCTTCCCTCTAAGGGTTACAACATTCTCCATCAAAACCGGATCCTTCCTTCTATGGTCTTCAATATTCTCGACAATATTATCCTTTCTCCATAGCAAAAAAATCACCCTTTTCGTCAACTTCATTAAAGGAAGGATGACCCGCAATAGTCTCGGCATTATAGAAGTTGAAATACAAGTTTAAACTATTTGGATAAATAAGTTGTAAAATAGCTTATTATAGAATGGATGTCTAAATTGCCCTTAATCATTGTATATAGATACTCTAAAATCAGGAGTTTTTTTGTCTGGCCATTTGCGAGCTTTTATAAGCTAATTTAGGCTTATGTGCTTAAAAATAGCTAATGAAGAGTCTTTACTAAAAATTGTGTATTATCACTTATTTTACCTTTTCAGCTTACTTAACTAAAAAACTGAGACTTTTTAAGCTCCAATTTTTGTTTTCTTTAACTTAAGTTGACAAAGTTACAAATGGACAAAAGACTCCTTTATTTTAAAGTGATTATATATAACTATATATTAAGGATGATTTAGACATTCATTCAGACTACAACAAAAACTGCTTTTTAGGGCAGTCAAAACTGCCTCAATAAGAGACCTGTTGGGGCAGTTTGTGTATTGGGGCACTCCACCTTAGTGCCACGTGTATCGATGCAGCTATAGGTCTAATGCGGCACTTGTTATGAGGCATTTTAAGACGCCTCAAGAACTCTTTTTCGCAACACTTTTAGGTGCCGCATAGATTACATATTGGGGCACATTATGAAGCCTCTAAATCTCTCCGTCGCTGCACTTATACGTGCCACAAAAAGTGTTTGAAGAGGCACACAAAACTGCCACATAAGCATATATATTAAGGCATTTCACGAAGCTGCTACAGCATGTTCATCGTGATTTCTTAACCATGGTTAATCATCTATAGCGACATTTTAAGGTGCTACAATAGCTTCATTGATGATGCGCTTGGAACTGCCTCCATAGATTTCTTAATAGGGCACTTTTAACTGCCCCAAAAGAAGTTTCTCTTTTAAAATTTTTTTTTTATAGCTAGATGCTAATTCAATCCCATACTACTCACCAAGCATCCAAAACTGAGAACTCAATTTCTTAAACATATAGAATCGCCAATTTACACTTACAAATTCTTGGATTGAATTTATAAATATAAGATCCTACAAATCCTACTAAGTTACAACTAAGATGAAGAGAAATACAACTAAGATGAAGAGAAATAGTCAATCAACCATATTTACGAGTCACTGAAGCTAAAAAAAAATATAACACCCACAAAATCCTCTCCGCAATCCCTATCAGCTTATTCCTCCTCGCAATCACTATCTTAATCCTTTGCTACTTGAATTGACAAACAATGATATATAATAAGAAACACACATTCAGAAAAAGGAAATTTAAGGAGTTCTATTATTGTTGCCAAGAATTAAAAAACAAGAAAACTAAAGAGAAGATCAGTCACATCTTCATATTAACAACCATTGTAGCATACCAAACTCAATCTCAGCAAGATATCCATTGAGAAAAAGATCATCATAATCCAAAAGGAGATTCCTATTGGCAACAACGACGCCATAGAATTCAGGTGTTCAAAGATTCCTATTAGCCAAGTTCCAATCAATATGAAAAGGACTGTGTCATGTAGTAGTTAACGCTTTAACTTTGTTAAACTTCACAAAACAGACAATTCAAACGGAAAGATTAATTGAGCTCCTGAACAAAAACAAGAGCATAAAAATGAAGTTCACTACGGAGAGAACCATACCAGAATAGATCTAGTAAACAATGCAAAGGCCTCGGCATCATATAACTACTGAAAAAGCTTTTTGTCCTCATGAAAATTCCCATGAGCACAATTTAAATAACCGTTGAAATTTAAAGCAACATCAACTATAAATGATAGATTATTCAAATGCATCCACTCTATATCGGAGATATTTAGTGATGTCACATATGGGCAAGAAACTTCTAGCCTTGAACTGTCATGCCTAAAGAGCTCAATCACCACATTATTTAGATTTACAAATGTAAAGTTCAGCTTATGGAATCTAACGCACCCAGACATGAACAACTTCAGATGAAATCTTATTGAGAATGTTAAATAAAATAGGCATAATAAGACTGCCTCCGTTATGATGCCACACATTTTTAAGTTTAAGCTAATATCAGCACATTTAGTGTTCTACCATCAATTATCACTGTAAGTTAAAAAGTAAAGGGAAAACAATCAGAACTATCAAAATTAAAAGACAGGAGTAAGGACCAATATCCAATCAACAAGAACCAATAGATATAGGCAAAGCAAGGACCAATGAATATAGGCAAAGCACACTCAATCAACAACCAAGGCACGTATAAGTTTTATAGCTTAGCAAGACACCAACTTGCCCCATGAAAATAACATAGGAGAAAACACTAGGAGAAGGACAGCTCTATGCTTAGTAAGAACAAAAGCAAAATCAAACAACAAAATACCAAAAGAAATGCACTTGTGAGTTTATCATTTACTTGGTTCGTTAACGGGCTGAACGATGGCTGCATCATCCATAGTTCCTTAGTGCGGCTGATAGGAATTAGGCTGCACATGGACATAGTTCCTTAGTGCGGCTGATAGGAATTAGGCTGTACATGGACTCGTCCAGGATTACGAATCGTTGGGGCCATGACCTAAAAACATGTTAATGAATAAAGCATGAAACAATCATAATCAGGACAATAGATATAAAACAAAAAGACACCCTTTCGGTCCAAAAAAAAAGGCACACCTTAAGTTGGATCCATGTATGACAAAAGCAGAACATATAGATTTTTGGTGGGTAAAATAGGGACAAACCCTCATCCTTAGCTTGATCTGGATCCATTACTTGAAGATCACAAGCCTAGTGATTTAAGCACAAGGAATTGTTCCTGTTGCCATCAGCCTTATACTTTTAGAAGTCATTGAAATAAGTAGTTCCATATGAAGTCAGTCGGGTCAGAGGTTAATGACCTTGTCATGCCCTTCTTAGTTTCTTAGTTTCTACACGCAATCACTTATTAACTATTTCATATCACTTCAAGCTTCAGTCGCGATCACTTATTAACTATTTCATATCACTTCAAGCTTCAGTAGCGATCACTTATTAACTATTTCATATCACTTCACGCTTCAGTAGAAAGAATATAACACCGGAAAAGGCCTAGTTTCTCCAACTAAATTCGGGTGTAGAATTAGGTCCTATTGCAAATAAAAGCATCACATCATGATCATCATGAAGTGGGCAGAATCACTTGAACAGAATGAAAGTAACAAAGCGAAAGGAAGGATTATAGCTATAGGATCCCAGCAATGCAAAGCTGTCTTCCCATTATGAAAGAAGGGTTCACAGCTGTAACATTGGACTTGAAGTTAAAAAAGAATGGTTTTTACGTACCTCGAGTTCATAAGATTTTGGTAGAAATTGGCTTAAAGCGTCTGCCAAGCTTGAAGAAGTTATTGAGCTTTGCGAAATCAACGACTTCGGGATTCTGCCGAAGATTCTGGAAAATAATTACACAAAAAAATGAACGAACCCATAAGGCTATTGTAGTTGGCACATTTTATCAAACACTTAGCAGGCAATTGAAGTACTTGTTTAGAAATGCTGAAAAACTTATAGTAAGGACACACATCCAAGCTCAACAAACTGTGAGGCTAATTAACACATTAAGATCTTTTAGTTTCCACATTGGTTTGCACATGTGAGTTTACTACAACTAAGCATTCCTTGGCACATTCTAAAATATCCTTGGCACATTCTAAAATCAGAACTGCAAACAACCAATTACCAGAATCTAGGAATCCAATCAAGAATTCTCTATATTTTTCAGTTGAGCTTCAGATATGATATGCTTAGTAGCAACATCAGCATTTAATCAAACACCGGGAATGCGTTCAAAAAAATGAACGGAGAGAGAGAGAGAGAGAGAGAGAGAGAGAGAGAGAGAGAGAGAGAGAGAGAGAGAGAGAGAGCAGTAATTTAGCCCAGGCAAGGGAAATTGTCAATACTAACCAGATTATCCTCTTATTCGAACAACCAATTTGGGGTTTTGCTTTAGATCTTCTACCTGTTTAGTCTATTGACACACACTGGCTTCGCGGACTTGTATAAACCACAGATGGCTTCGCGTACTTCATGCTGTCAAACAACTCTAGCAACGGCGGCAACAGAAGAGCTTCAGGTTCAGAGAGATCGAACCCAGAACTTGAGATAAACCGTACTCTGTGCATGTGTGTGCTCCAAATCGTGTTACGATCAAACAGAGAGAGAGAGAGAGAGTGTACCTGCGACGGATGGTAAGAGATCAACAACCAGTGAAGATGCCGGTGAGAGATCGACGACGGTTAGAAAGAAATCAGGGTAGTTCAAACGAAAGTGGTTTTCAAAAGAAAGAAATTAGGGGAGTTCAAAAGAAACCAGGGCTTTTCGTCTTAACTCTTAAGGGGGTTTTCGTTTGGGGGCGCATGAAAATTTGGGAGGGTAGTTCAAAAGAAAGTGAAAAAAAAGGGGGGAAATATGATTTTGGGTATACCACAGACGACGTCGTTTTTGGAGGGATGAAATTTCACAGGTGTTTCTGGAACGATTGACGTGCATAATCAGACCACATTTTCTTGTAGTGATCCGGATCTCTACTCGATTATCCAAACCATTCATTTTGCAGGACTCGTCAAATTGATTCTCCACGCAAAAGTTCAAATTGGTCGGACATCCGCAACTACCTCATCGAAATACTTTTATACAATGAAAAAAAATTAGATGAGTCTAATCATTTTTTTGGCATGAATAACCTATTCCAATATGGTGGTTACGTGTGTCCGTTAATCTTATTTTCGGCAGGAATGATCAGTAGTACAAGGTACAAATGATAGATAGTTTTGATCGCGAATAAATACCTCGAGTGGTGTTTGGGTTGGTGTATTATGAGACTTTAATACCTTCGGACACATTGAATGTCTTCCGATCAAGTAGTTGTTGATATCCGATGATCTTCTATTTGGGTGATACTTAAAGAATTGATAGAATATGAAATTCTAACGGTTTAGATCGTCCATTATAATAATAGACTCAACAATGACCTTTAGAATCTATACGTTTACTTACTTGAAAGTAAACTAAGTCATGTGCTGTAGGCAAATGTACAGTAGCCACATAACTACAACACAATCGTGACGATCGATACCGTTGATTTCCTTGAGCTTGTCAATTAAATCATTCACATGAATTTTTGGCTCAATCGGTTTAGAAAAACCCCTTCATCGGTATGCAAATTTGTTAATAAAATGAAAATTTTAAGTCTGATCAAGTGTTTAACGATACGCGATCAACTTCATTCTTGGTTCAAAGTGATTTAGTCCATATTACGTAAAAAATAGACGATTTTGATCGCAAAAGAAGGCCTCATGCGGTGCACTATAAGACTAATTTCTTGTAGTGTTAATACGTTTGGAGGAATTAAAGTCTGATAATACACCACTCGAACACTACCCGAGGTATTTTTTCGCAATCGGAACCGTCTATCTTTTAAATATGATAGAGTAGAATTAGTAGATCATTCAAACCCAGAATCAAGTTTATCGAACACCCATAACCGCCTCATCGGAATAGTTTATTCATGCAAAAAATGATTAGACTCATCTATTTTCTATATAAAAGTTTTTCAATGAGGTAGTCGCTTGTGTCCGATCAATTTGAACTTATGCGTGGAGATTCAATTCGACGAGTTCTGCAAGATGAATGGTTCGGATAGTTGAGTAAAGAGCCGGATGTGTCGAATTACGTATTGCAGTATTCGAGTGTAGAACATCTATCCTTATGCAAATGTTTTGGCCAGTTGAAAAAAAAAACGATGAAAACAAATAGGCTCGGTCCAGTGTTTGCTCCAGGGAATTTTTATTTTTTTTTCCCGACAAAATCAGTTAAGTTTGGCAAGGAATTATTTCCTCACAAATTATGGAAAATTGGTGAGGAAATTGTTTTGTGGCACTTTAAAGTGCCTCATTAACTACTTGATGAGGCAGTTTGTAAAATGCCCTTTAAAAAGTGCACAAAATTCCCAAGCCGATATTTTAAAAAAAAAGGTCGATCACAAAAACGTCGTAGTTTTATATCTCCAAGCAAGTGCCCTATTAAATCTAACTTTTTGAGGCACTTTAAATAGCCCTATCAAATTACCATAAAAAATATATATATATGTTAAATTTGGGGCCAATGCTGACTGCCGCAATAGGGAGAATCAAATAGGACACTTTAGAAGGTGGTGCCACATTAATAACTTGATAAGGCATTTTTGGAAAAATGCCCTTTCAAATGTGCCCCTAAATGCCCATTTTGTTGTAAGTATATTCTACAATTTACAAACAGTTTGATCCTATATTTAAGATTATAAAAAGCTACATCAAACATATTTACAATATATTTTAAGTATTTTAAGCAAATAATCAAAAAATCTATGATAAAAAGTTCAACTTATAAATGATAACACAGGTGGCTATAACGTCGTATCATGCACTTTTGGTTTACTTAGCACCCAGAACCAATAAGTGATTATTTAGTGCTCCTCAAGCACCACCACGCGTTGTGCTGCATGGACTTCGTGGTTCGTGTGGGAATCATCTCACTATGTGAAAGCCTATTCCAACTTGTCTTAGAGGAGGATCTTGGAGCACACGTACCTGTGCTCCATGAGAAATTAATATATAGTACTAATTTTCCACGCGCAGTACAGACAAGATCCTTCGTGGTGACTGATTTCCTATGTCCAAGAAAATAGTACTATCTAACAATAAAAGTAAGCTATCTCTCACATGCTCGGCGGAAATAATCGCGAGCAATGTTGATCTTCTAACAGAAATACTCCTGCGAGTCCCCGCCAAATCACTCATCAGGTTCAAATCCGTATCGAAACAATGGCTCTCTCTGATCTCCGACGCCCAATTCAGCCGAAACCATGGCCAACAAAATCCCTCTCCTCCCATCTCTGGCCTCTACTTCTACTCCAACCGCGATGGCTTGCTCTCCTTGAACGACCGAACTACCAGTGTCTCATTTCACGATCACCCACGGACAACTCTTCCGAATTTCTCATTCCTGGATGGATCAGGATCTGGTTCTGATCAAACAACAGTATGTCACTCTTCCAATGGCTTGATGCTGTGCACCATTAAGTACTCATACGATTATGTGGTTTGTAATTTGACCACCCAATCTCTGGCCTCTACTTCTACTCCAACCGCGATGGCTTGCTCTCCTTGAACGACCGAACTACCAGTGTCTCATTTCACGATCACCCACGGACAACTCTTCCGAATTTCTCATTCCTGGATGGATCAGGATCTGGTTCTGTCATACAATATAACATCAAGTGTAAGACATTGAACGTGCTTTGTGATTTGGCAGAAATTGACATTTCAAGTCGCTCTCACTTCATCGAAAGTCTAACGCCAGTCTGAGTGATAGATTTCCTCTACACGTTGAAGAAACGTCAGTAGTCTTTTGATTTGGTTCAAAACGTTGACTTATTTGCTATCTCATTCTAGTAGGTGCTTGTTCTTCAAAAGTCTCATAGCCTTTTGGTATGGTGCTTGTTGGATATCTTTTGTCATCAATTCTACTCCAATACTATGTCTTTTCTGTTGGTAATCACAACCTAGCTAGTCTTTTCGTATGTTCAGTGGTTCGATTTCTCCAAGGAGGAAGTGGGCGATGACGGTGGGCTATAGAAGCCTGTTGGGGAAAGAAGGTATAAGGGAGTGAGGGAAGATGCAACATGTTAAGTTCATGTTGATATGGTCGTCCGCTCCACTTGATCAGCTTCGTTCATGACACCAATGTGAGTATTACTCCATAAGTAACCCCAAACAATAGTACCCTGGCCTCCAGTTGGGCAAGTTGGTATCCCAACTGAAGAGAGTCATTTCCCTTTTGGACAGTAGTCACAGTACCCTCTCTTGCCAAATAGGAGTAATCGAATTGATGTTGGGAAAAATGTCATGCCATTGCCACCGGCTCTGGTAGGAAAGCCACAGCGCGCGATTGGGATAAGAAATTCAGCGCTATGAGAAGGAAATACAAGTTTAGAACCTCTGTTATTCAGAAAATTGTTGATCAAAAGTCTAATGCATGTTTGTGTCATATTGAAGCAAATGTCACAATCTTTTCATTTTGAGGCATGCCAAAGGGATTTCTTGTCTGGGCCTTGTGTCCCAACTCCTTTGTTTTGTTCTCACTTTGAGGAGGTTAACTCAACACAAAAATTGATGAAATTACTAGCTGGTTAGGGGTCATTTTCAACAGAGATAATAAATCCTATTAATAACGAATTCTGTTAGTACCTTTTTGTGTATTCCTGTTTTGTCAAGTACTGGAGTACTTGTTATGATATCACTAAATTGAAGTTGAAAAGTTCCATAAATTTTTTGTTGGTATATAGCACTGCATTCCTCCCGAGGATGGGACCAGGGAGGTCTAGTGGCGGCGACTGCCACGACAAGAATTTTAGAAATGCAATTATTATATGTAAAAAAAAATTTATGCCAAACTTATATAGTCTCGCCACCATTAGATTTTTTTAATATACATTTGGCCACTGTTAGGGTAAAATCCTGGTTCCGTCCTTGATTCCTCCATAGGCCCGATATAATTCGTGCTGAAAAATAGCGTGCCCCTGTGCCAAGTGCATTTGGGCCATTAGATTGTGTGAGTATTTTTTTTTATGTTTTAATAATATTTTTGTATGATCCAACGACCGAAAATGCACCCAGCGCAGGGGCACCCCATTTTTCGGCACAGAGGATCTCCGGCATCCTCCTCAAGCCAGGACTGAATCTCTTTCTTCTTTTTTTTTGGTAAAAGACGATTCATTAAAACATAATTAAGCGTTTACAAGTCTAGGGTAAGCAACCCCGCTCAAATCCGCATACAATAATGTAGCAATACAACTTAGAATAAAAGGGTAGACATGAAAATCTCCCACCAATTAACACTGGGGCGTCATTTGCCAACGCATCCGCACAGCGATTTGCTTCCCGGTAGATATGGTTGATGGCGACCACATCAAGCTCTAGCATCAGAGACCTGCAATCAAGCAATATGTTACGAAGCGGATGATTCACAACATTAACATCGTTGAACAGTTGAATGACACCCCTAGCGTCCACTTCCACTTCCAGATTATGTAAATTGCTTTCTTTAGCTAAAGTTAATCCATCCCTTAAAGCCCAGATCTCGGCCATAAGGCTGGAACTAGCACACATCTTTCTGTGAAACCCGCCAACCCATTGGCCATGGTGATCCCGAATAATCCCACCCGTGGAGGCAGCCCCTGAAGTTGAGTTAAAAGCTCCATCCGTATTAAGTTTATAGCGGTTAGAACATGGTGGAACCCAACCAACAAAGATGTCTTTTTTCAGAGGCAAATTCTTGTGGTGAATCATAAAAAACCACTCCAGGGACTTACTCAAGATAGTCTGAGTCAGTAAAGTGAGGTCCGTAGCATTCGAGTTGGAATTGTGATCGAACAAACAGCGGTTGTGGTCATTCCAGATGTGCCAAATGGCGAATAGGAACACAATATTATAGGAGACACCTGAATGGTGATTGCCCCCAACTTTCGAATTAGCCAAAATCCAAGTATATGGGTCATCAGAATGGTTGGTAGTGAGGTCCGTAGCATTCGACTGAATCTCTTTCTTCGCCCCCTATTTACGAGGCCCCACTCTCTATAACATGAATGCATGCATGCAGTACTGCTGCAGCCTAGATACTTTTGTCTTGCTGGTTACTCTATTACCAGACCTTTTTCAATGGGCTCAACCCTTTGTCAATTGGGTTAGTACTCTTATGCCATGTTTGATACCAGGGTTCATTTGTGGTATATATAGGATTGTGAAAGTGGCGGGACCATGTTTGTTTTGTTTATGATGGCCCAGATAAGATTGATAATCCAAAGGGATTATGAATCCCTCACTTTCACCGGATTCACCTGTCCCATGGGTTTGTAGGGTCTCAAAGGTTCATAGCAAGATTGTCCAGCCAGGCGCAAGTTCTAGATAAGCAGGCGGTGGCTGATTTTATTCCTTGTTAAGTGGGAATGTCAGTTCACACTCCAACGTCGCCTTTGAAATGTGGGGAAAAAAAATAAATTTCAGAACAATATTTAACTGATCAAATGGTTCATGAATTTGGCCCGAGGGCAAGTTTTAATTGGTTTGCCTCGCAATAAGGCCCTGTTTGTTATCGCTGACTTTAGAATTTTTGTTATATGATTAAAAGTCTTTATATATGTTGCAAATTAACATGTTTGGTGTATCTTTTTAGAAGTTGAAATATAAGATTAAGCTGTTAGGATAAATAAGTTGTAAAATAGCTTATAACAGAATGATTGTCTAAACTGCCCTTAATCATTGTATATAGATACTTTAAAATCAAGGAGTTTTTTGTCTGGCCATTTGCTAGCACTTATAAGCTAATTTAGGCTTATGTGCTTAAAAATAGCTAATGAAGAGTGTTTACTAGCAATTATGTAATTTTTTTTATTGACAAAAGTAACATTTTATTAGGGATAGGAAAATGGTAGTCCAACCAAAAGTTGGAAAATATAGCCAAAGGAACAAAGCCCGTAACACCTAAAGGCCTAAAATGCCCAAATAAACAATAAAAAACACACAATCCCCAAATCCCTGATTTGAAAAGTAAATTTATTTTACTTTTACCCTAAGTTGTTTTTGAAATATCCAATTTTTTCGTTGAGATGAATTTATAATCCACAAAAGTTTGTCGCAAAATGAACAAATATAAAATTTTTTAATAAGGAAAAAACAAAAAAGCCCCAAAAAGCCCTTAGCAGAACTCAGCCTTAGCAAAGCTAGCGCTTACCTAAGTTCAATCCCTCTTGGTTTTTTTATTTGTTTGTTTGTTTGTTTTCGAATGTAATTGTTATGATATCGCAATATTATCCGTAGAGAGGTTCTCTAAATACGGCGTTGGCAGTATTGAATTTTAAGATACTTTTCTGTGTAATTTTTAGTTCTCTGTAGCTTTAGTATACAATTTTCAAATAGTTTGAACATATTTACAATTTATTTTATCTATTTTAAGTAAATAATCAAAAACTCTATGAATTTTATAGAATTGTTCGGTTTTGTAGGGCTACTTGAGAAGACCATTCATGCTAAAATTTAATTTTGATTTGACGTTATCTATTCTATGAGATGTCAAACTTGGTTTGAAACTTCAACTTACGAAGTCCGATCAAAATGATTTTTCATACAATACATGTCTTCAAATAAATGAGTTTTTTTATTTATTAACTAGCAAGTTAATTTATTTTTCTAAAATAAATATGTCTTGAAGTCATAATTAATGCACATTATTTCAAGGCGTTTCCAATGTTCTTGAGTATCAAAAAAGTGGACGGGTGAAATTATCAGAGTAGGCTGAAAAGAGACCAAGGCCCTGTTCAATTTTGATTTTGAGGGAGGTTATTGAGAATATTAAATGAAGAAAAATAGATAGAAATTTTTTTTTTGGAGACCGGGCTCATGGGTTTTGAGACTCCGAAACAACCAAGCCCAAGAGATCCTGACCAGTCTGCCAGACCGGGCTCATGGGTTTTGGTATATTTATGTTATATCCCTCTAACATCCCAAAACCCTAACCAGTACTCCATGCACACCCCCACAACCTCCATCTTCCGCCACTTTCAACTACACCACACAAAAAAATGTCCAAGAAAATAGTGCTATCTAACAATAAAAGCAAGCTCTCTCTCGCATGCTCGGCGGAAATAATCGCGAGCAATATTGATCTTCTAACAGGAATACTCCTACGAGTCCCCGCCAAATCACTCATCAGATGCAAATCCGTATCCAAACAATGGGTCTCTCTCATCTCCGACGCCCGATTCTGCCGAAACCATACCCAACAAAATCCCTCTCCTCCCATCTCCGGCCTCTACTTCTACTCCATCTGCGGCCGAATTACCCGTGTCTCATTTCACGATCACCCACGGACAACTCTTCCGAATTTCTCATTCCTCGATGGATCAGGATCTGGTTCTGGAAGAACAGTACTGCACTCTTCCAACGGCTTGATGCTGTGCACCATTGAGTTTTACGATTTTGTGGTTTGTAATCTGACCACCCAAAAGTTCGTGGTTCTTCCCAAACTCGCTGCTGTATCCAAATCGTACTTTAGGCTGCAATATTACTTGATTTATGATCCTAAGAAGTCACCTTACTATAAAGTTGTGGTTATTAGATTTACTTATGACTTGGATACTTCCCAATTTGATGTGTACTCTTCCAAGAGCGGCTCTTGGAAAAGCACAGTTGCCACCCATAGGATTCCCAACGCGTGGTTGGGATATGGGGCCGTTTGGAATGGAAAAATCATTTGGATGAATTGCTGGCCGGGTCAGGAGTGTTGCTCGGAGCATGATCACTTTTACTTTGAATTCGACTTAGATGCAGAGAGGCCTACAACGGCTGGAGTGCAATCCCCGGCCGGTTATCATATTAAGGAGATTCTGTATTTTGGAGAATGTGGGGGTCGTTTGCTTCTTATACAAAATTCTTATTGGTACAATACTACTGAATTCTGCAGGGTGCTTGAGATGATAGATGGAGAGAGTAACTATCGGTGGACTGTCAAATACAGAATTGATCTAAAACACTTGCCATTGCCACCAAGAAGCGCCTATGGGTATTCGGTGGTAAGTGTTACGAATGTGGGAGCAAATGAAAATGATCTGGCATTGGTGTTATACGCTGGAGGCAAATTCATATGATATAACATCAAGTGTAAGACATTTAAGGTGCTTTGTGATTTGGAAGGAGGTGACTTTCCAGCTTGCATATTCCGTCCTTATCACTTCATTGAAAGTCTAACACCTGTTTGAGTGATGTCCTCGATCTATCTGCAGAAGAAATGTCGATATTTTTTTGATTTGGATCAAAACGTTGATTTATTTGCTATCTCTGTCATAGCCTAGTAGGTGCAATTGTTCTTCAAAAGCCTATATAACTTATGTTTAAGTGAGATCTTGAAGCTATTGTAGGGCCCTCGGTTATCAGCTCGGTAACCGGGGTACAAACCCTGTCCAGCAGCTAGGGTCCGGGTCAGGTTCTTCTGACTAGCTCTCTTCGGGAGATACTTCGGTCGGTGTTCAGACTTCGGTTGTTATCGTCTTCGGAGCATCGGTTCGCTGCATGCTCCAGTGCTTCCAAAGGCTTCCAGGAGATAACGGTTTCTGTGAGTGGGACCTATGAGGATCATGCTCCCTATGCAGCTGGCACAATCATTGAGATCTGTCCCATATGCTCCGTAACCACCTCGCCCCCCTCGTCATATGTGACGTCACCCGAGGAGGTTACACGAGCGTACTCACCACGCGCTAGCGTGGAGACCAAGCAAACCTAGGTCTATAAATACAAAGTGATACACACCTGAAAGAGGTACGCAATACTATCCTAACCCTAGACCTAAACACTTTCCCTGAGATCTAACTTGATCGTCGGAGGGTCACTGGGCAACCAAGGCCCTAGTGATTTGTTGCAGGTCAGGCGACGGACGAGCGGAGCAGCGGAGGAAGGAACCTAACCAGACACCACAGTCAAGGTCCCGATTAATCGAACCCCTACAATTGGCGACTCTGCTGGGGACCTAACTGTTCTTCATTCAATCACTTTCTTCCTGACAAAGGTTCCGTTCAAAGCTCTCCAACCCAACCATGGTGGAAATCGACGATTCACATCGCAACGAGACCACCTTCGGCCCCGGAAACCTCAAGGCCCCGGCGTCCGGCGGAACAGGCGCTCCTGGAAAGGTCCACATGTTCGTCGGACTCAGGGCATGGACTTCGACTCAGGAGGCAGGGGCTCCGGCCGAACTCCAATCCTACATCCGCCATCTGGAGTGGAAGATCGACGACCTCACGACAGTAGTGGAGCGCGACAGAAGCGTCCGAGACGAGTTGGCGGAGATCAAACACCTCCTCCAAATGTCCCCGTCTCATTCCTCCGGAGGCCGTGGCGGAAGAAGAAGCCACCACAGCCCTCCCCGCAGCCGTGACGGAGGACAGCTGGTCGAACACCGACCCCGCCTTTCAGTCAAGGACCGCCTCGAACCACCAGGCGAGGGTCGTAACGAAAGGGACGTCGAACGAAGAGAACGCTCCCGCTCCCCTAATCCAAAGGGTCCTCGAGGGAAGCGATCCGCCTTCGAAAGGCTTGGGGGCGGAAGCGTCTCCGCCTCCTCCACCCACCCAATCATATCCAAGGAGCGCCGCCAGGAGACCACCCCAAGTTTTGCCAACGAAAACAACGCCCTCTTGGAATTCCAAACAAAAGGGTATCGTGAGCGCCACAAGGGCCCTCGTTCAAAGAGTCCACTCATCCACCACCCCAAAGATGGTTACAAAAGGCTTGGTGGCGGAAGCCAAAATATTGAGCGCCTCGAGCCCTACGCCCGAGATAGCTACAGGAAGCAACGGTACGAGAGATCTCCCCAACGGTCAGGGAACTCCCAATCGAAGCGAAAAGAGTACGAGAGATCTCCTCAACGGTCAGGGAACTCCCAACCGAAGCGGAAGGAGTACGAAAGACATGACCGACCGCTGCCGAAGAAACATACCGCGACCGGGGGTTTAGACGGTCTCGACCGTTAGATCCGACCCCACCGGGACGCCCGTCTCGAGAGACTCACGACCTCCCCTTTCGTTAGGGAGATCGACTCGGTCACCCCCCCCGAAGGGCTTCACCCAACCCAAATTTGCAAAGTATGACGGCAAAACCGAGGCATACACTCATCTGGTTCAGTACAAGCTGGTCATGTCTCTTTTCCTTCGCAACGAGCCTTCGAACGACGCCTTCCTCAATAAGGTCTTCCCCGCCAGCCTCGGCAACCTGGGCTTGACTTGGTTCAACCAACTTCCTGCCAGATCGATCTCTTCTTTCGATTCTCTCTGTGACGCTTTTATGGCTCGGTTTGTCACGAGCAACAAGCATGAAAAGGAGATCGACTCCCTTCTCGCCCTACGCAAACGAACCGACGAAACGCTCCGCCAATATGCCGGTCGCTACTGGGAATTGTTCAACGAAATCGAAGGATGCGACGGTGTCATCTCCGCCCGCGGCTTCAAGCTCGGCCTAACCTCCCAGGACGAGCAGGTTTACGACGATCTCGCTCGGCACAAGCCAAATTCCATGAAGGATCTCATGACTCGAATTGAAGGTTGGTGCCAGCTTATCGAAACCAAAGCAGAGAGGGGCATGGGGAAGTCAACGAGCTCCAAGGCACCGTTTACTCCGGTGTCCGCTCCGGCTCCCGCCTCGGCTTCAACACCGAAGAAACAAGTCAACAACATCAAACAGTCCCCGAGGAAGGCACCGAAGCCCGGAGACTTCAGTGCAGAGAAAATCGTCTTTACTATGCCTATCTACAGGATTATCGACCAAGTAAATGACCAACCCTTTTTCTCCTTCCCCAACCAAAAACTCGGTACCGAGAATGGAAAAATCAAAAACCCAATAGTCCGATGTAGCTACCACAACGAACAAGGACACTTTACAACCGCTTGCAGGCCCTTCAAGGCCTACCTGGAGCAGCTTGTCCTCGGTGGCCATCTCAACAACTTCATCGATCATGAGAAAACGAGAGCACGGGCGCAGAATGCCGAAACCAGAGCCGAAGAGGAAATCCAGACGATTAACGTTATCCACGGCCCTCTCAATTCCGAAGCCGCCCGTATAATCCGCGCCGAGTTGAACGACGCCTCCTCTTCTAAACAGGTCATGCTCGTCGGTCCCGAGTCCAAACGTCCTCGAACCGACGAAGGATCCAAATGGACAATCACGTTCACCGAGAAGGACCTTGCGCGCGTCCAACTTCCGCACAACAACGCCCTCGTGGTCACACTGCGCATAGGCACCTTCAACGTCCGACGTGTCCTCGTGGATCAGGGGAGCTCGGCCGAGGTTATGTACTACTCCTTGTTTAAAGATTTGAAGCTCTCAGACGCCGATCTCCGTCCCTCCGAGGTCCCCCTCATAGGTTTCAACGGAGCTCCGGTCTGGCCCGTCGGTTTGATCACCCTACCCGTCCGCTCCGGCTCGGTCATGCTCGATATGGAGTTCGTCGTAGTCGATGTCCCAAGCCCCTATAATGCCATCGTTGGCCGCACCTGGCTCCATAAGTTAAAGGCTGTTGCCTCTACTTATCACCAGGTGGTCCGGTTCATCGGTGCCAACGGACGACAGGAAGATCTGTACGGCGACCAAACCGCCGCCAAACGCTGCTACGTCAATACTGTCCGAAGCAGCAAACAGACCTCCAGGGTGAACTTCATCGAAGTACCAGAGGCTCCGATTCTCGAAGACGTCGGGAGGCCCTCCGAGGAGAAGGCAGTTGAGGATCTTGTCACCATCCCTCTAACCGAGGATGGTTCCCGTTTCTTCCTTGTCGGTTCCTCACTCTCGGAAACCGAACGGAATGACATGGTGAACTTCCTCAAGAGCAACATTGAGGTTTTTGCTTGGACCCCCTACGAATGCCCGGGGTCGATCCAAAATTCATTTGCCACGAGCTCAATATCGACCGAACCAAGCGTCCGGTCATCCAGAAAGCAAGGCGACCCTCCCCGGTCCATTCCGACGCCGTTATCGACGAGGTCAACCGACTCCTAAACGCAGGAGCCGTACGAGAGGTGCAATACCCTAAGTGGTTGGCCAACACTGTGGTGGTCAAAAAGAAGAGCGGGAAGTGGCGAGTTTGTGTTGACTATTCAAACCTCAATGACACCTGCCCAAAGGACTTCTTCCCCCTCCCTTGGATAGATCAGCTCGTCGATGCCACAGCAGGCCACGCCCGACTTAGTTTCATGGATGCCTACCGGGGCTACCATCAAATCGCCATGAGCGACGGCGACGTCGAGAACACGTCATTCATCACCCCTCACGGCATCTTCGGTTATCTCGTCATGCCCTTCGACCTCAAAAACGCCGGAGCAACCTTCCAAAGGATGATAACCAAGATGTTCGAGCGTCTGCTGGGAGATACTATGATGGCCTACATCGACAATATGGTGGTTAAAAGCATGATGGCCGGCGACCATCTCTCCCACCTCGCCGAGGCATTTGAGATTCTCAAGACGCACAAGCTTCGCCTTAACGCCGAGAAGTGTGCCTTCGGTGTGAGCTCCGGCAAGTTCCTCGGGCATCTTGTCTCCCGACGGGGTATTGAGGCCGACCCTGCACAGCTCACAGCTATCGAAAAACTCTCGGCCCCCCACAACAAGAGAGATGTGCAGCGTCTAACCGGCATGGCCGCCGCCCTCAACAGATTTATTAGCCGATCTTCCGACAAGTGCAAACCATTCTTTACCCTCCTGAAGGGGAGCCGACGCAGCTTCAGCTGGACCGACGAGTGCGACCAGGCTCTACAACAGCTGAAGGACTACCTCTCCAAGGCCCCTCTCCTTGTCACTCCTCGGGACCAGGAAGACCTGTTCATTTATCTCGCCGTCTCGGCGCACGCCATAAGCTCGGTCCTCGTCCGACAGGAGGGGCGCGACCATCAGCCGATTTATTACTCTAGCAAGACGATGACACCCGCCGAGACACGCTATCTTCCCTTGGAAAAGCTTGTTCTCGGCCTCGTCTCCGCGTCTCAGAAGCTTGCACCGTACTTCCAATCCCACCGCATTTTCGTATTGACCGAGTATCCTCTCAAGTCTCTCCTCCGAAAAGTCGACCTCTCCAACCGAATCTCTCAATGGGCCGTCGAACTTGCCAACTACGAGAGCCACTTTCAACCAAGGACGGCGATTAAAGCCCAGGCACTCGCCGACTTTATCGCCGAGCTCACTCCGGCCGACGTCCTCGCTTCAAATCCAGCCCCCCGCCCCGAAGCCGCTCTCCAAGCAAATCCCAGCACCGCCTGGAAACTCTTCCATGGCGATGTATGGAAAATGTATGTTGATGGCGCCTCAAACAGCCGAGGCGCCGGGGCTGGGATCGTACTTCTATCTCCCTCTGGTGTATTACATGAAAGCTCCATCTCTATCAACTTTCCGGCCTCAAACAACGAGGCCGAATACAAGGCGCTCATCTTCGGACTCAAGACTGCCGAAGCCCTCGGGATTGAAGAGCTTATTCTCTACAGTGATTCACAATTGGTTGTCAACCAGCTCTCCGAGGAGTACGAGGCTCGGGACGACCGAATGCGTACTTACCTGAGCTCTGTTGTTCGGCTCCTCAAGAGCTTCCGAGCTATTCGCGTTGAGCACATCCCAAGAGACCAAAACGCTCATGCCGACGCTCTCGCCGGGCTCGCTACGGCCTGTGCTGCTTCGGGACACCGCTCCATCTCCTTCAGCTCCATCGACAAACCTAGCTTCGAGCTTGAGGTACTCAGTCATGAGATATTAAACGTGGAGCTTGGTCCGAGCTGGATGGATGAGATCGTCGGCTACCTACGCGACGACACACTACCAACCGACAAGAAGGACGCCCACCGACTCCGCAACAAGGCCGCCCTCTTCTGGCTCAATCCAAATGGCAAGCTCTACCGACGGTCGTTCACCGGCCCCTATTTATTGGTTGCACACCCCCACCAGGTCCCCGGGATCATCGAGGAACTACACGCCGGTGACAGTTTCCGGTGGACGCTCCATCGCCCACCGAGCAATTACCCAAGGATACTGGTGGCCAACAATGAAGAAGGACTCTGAAGAATTTGTGAAGCGTTGCCAGAAGTGTCAAATGTTTGCTCCCATTATTCATCAGCCAGCTCGGGATCTCAGCCCTCTCACCAGCCCATGGCCCTTCTCCCAGTGGGGCATGGACATCGTCGGCAAGCTCTCCATCGCTCATGGGGTATTCAAGTTACCTCTTAACCGCCACCGACTATTTCTCTAAGTGGGTCGAGGTCGAACCACTGGTCACGGTTGAAGAGTCGGACATCATGCGCTTCATATGGCGAAATATAATTTCTCGCTTCGGTGTACCCTTCGCCATCTTAACCGACAATGGCAGCCAGTTCACTGGTCAAAAGTACCGAGCACTCCTGGATGAATTTGGCATCAAATGGGACACTTCCACTCCGTACTACCCCCAGGGCAACGGGCAAGCAGAGGCTGCAAACAAAGCAATCTCGTCAGGACTGAAGCGACGGCTCGAATCACGCCGGGGCAAATGGGCCGAAGAGCTCCCTCGGGTACTCTGGGGCTACCGTACAACGCCTCGGCGATCCACCTGCTGAACCCCCTTCTCCTTAGCATTTGGGATGGAAGCTGTAATCCCCCTACAGGTCGGGCTCCCGATGATCCGTACCGAAGATTTCGACGAGTCGGTTAACGATGAGAACATTGCTGCAGACCTCGATCTGGCCGAGGAGGAACGGGAGAATGCAAGGATCAAACTAGCATCTTATCAGCAAGAGGTTGCCAAGGGCTACAACCGAAGCGTCCGCCTTCGGTCATTCAAGCCGGATGATCTTGTCTGGAAAAAGGTGGTGGACAAGTCCAAGAAGAGGAAGTTAATGCCTAATTGGGAGGGACCCTTCCGAGTCCTAAAACATCTCGGCTCGGGAAACTACAAGCTGGAAAAGTTAGATGGTTCCCCAAAGGCCAAAACCTGGAATGCCAATAACCTGAAGAAGTTTTATGGGTAGCCGGGCTTCGCTCTTTCCGGACTTATGTGTTTGGGAAATTTTTATTTCTTATCAATGTTTGATAGAAACCAGACTACTTTTGTAATGATTGGACTCTACAAAGTTTTTAATGAGAATCTCTTGTTGGTCACTAGTCTAATCTTGTCACTTACTCTTCGTACTCGGTTCGCCGTCGCGTGAACCGTTTTATCCTGACTTCAGGGACTGTCCTCCGCAGGATATTCCTCGGACAGAGCCCTCACCAAGTCACCACGACCTTTTCGGTCGTTCCAGACTTTTGGGCATCGGCGATAAGGACACTCGGTATTAATCCCGAGCCCCTTACACCGACCCCCAATAAGTCACACACTATTTAGATTCGCTACGTCCCGAAGCCATGGCCGACGCCATTCCCACTTCAGGACCCTAGCCCTAATCTAAATAGCAACGCCCTAATGAGTTGCTTCGGTTTTACTCCCTTCGGCTCGGCGTCAGCTAAAACAAAGCAGGGGCATGCAAAATTCAAAAAATTGCTAACTACTTTGCTTCGTTTTAACTTACTCAATCCTATATTCTGCCTCCCTTAGGTTTGGCATACATTTTTGAAAACCTCCTCGGTTAATGCTTCGGCTAAAATCCGTTGATACTCCACAGCATTTCAACAGAAGCAGGGGCATGAGGCTCCCTTCGGTTAGAAGCATAAAACCATTCGAGCACCTCAAAAATAAATAAGGCATTGAAACAGAAGAAACCATTCATTCAAAAACAGTGAAAAGGATTGCAAGTTTAAATCCAACAAAACTTTGGTTATCTGTTTGGTACCTACTCAGCAAAAAAACATTTACAAACCCTGGAACGGTAAAATCCAAATGTTCGGAACCGTCCAGCCAAATGTAAAACAAAAGAAAAGGTCAAATCCTAAGCATTGGGGGGCTGAGGGGTCTAGGCACCATCCTCGGTTGAAGCAGCGGCAGAAGGAGCGATCTGGGCACCATCCGTGGTTGAAGCAACGGCAACAGGAGCAGTCTGAATACCCACCTCGGGGTTTGGCGTCTGCTCGCCCTCCTCTTCTTCCTCCTCGGGCATGACAGCCTCCTCGGGCGGCACCTCGGGAAGGATCCAGAGTTCAGAGTCGGCTGGGAGATCGAGCTTACTCAAAAGAGCTTCGTGACCAAACCGAAGCCCGTCCACGAAGCGGTCCCTGTAAAGCTCGGCCTCAATCTCCCGAACCTGCTTCTGGTACTCTACCCCAGC
The DNA here is from genome assembly GCA_018127125.1 of Rhododendron griersonianum. Classification (NCBI taxonomy): domain Eukaryota; kingdom Viridiplantae; phylum Streptophyta; class Magnoliopsida; order Ericales; family Ericaceae; genus Rhododendron; species Rhododendron griersonianum. The sequence goes on from CM030797.1 coordinate 42,632,765, forward strand.
TGCGGCCCAACCATCGTTATAGCCCCTGTTCTTAGCAGCTTCAACCTCGATAGCTCGGGTAACCCTCAGGGTGGTGACATTCTCCTCGGCTTTTGCAACTCGAGCTTCGGCTGCCACCCTCTGCCCGTCGCACCTTTGAAAATCCGCAAGGTAAAGGTCGCAGGTCTCCCGAGCCACCTTCAGGTCATCCTCTCTCTGCTCAAGAGCCTTCTTCAGCTCATTAATCTCTCGCTCCTGACCCTTGCATCGGTCATTTATGACCAAGGCCCGAGCACCAGCCTGCGAGCAGAAAACCGAAGAAGGATCACAAAAATGGACTTAACTTACAACAATAAAAGTGGAAGGTAACAAACTTACAGTGAAAAGGGCCTGTGCTATCTCAGCGGTGATGTCCTCGGTCAACCCTTGGACAGCCCTGGCGTCCCTAGGAAGAATGCAGCCTCGGAGCATCCCGTACGCTGTACCTAGGTTTGACACGCTGTCCGCGTGGTGGATCTGCGCCCGGCGTAGTGGCAAAATTCCGGGGCCCAGGGAACCTCCGTGGCAGGAACCCAGGTTCCCCCCTCGATCCTCTCTCCAGACCCTCGGTCCTGCTCTTCCACCCTCTCCTCCCCCTCGGTAATCCGAGAAGTTTCCTTCTCCTTACCTCGGGCGCTACCCTCTCCCTCGTGCCGAGTCCTCTTCGCCGGGGGCTCCTGCGGAGAAACAGGGGTCACCCCCGAGGTCCCAGCACCAGGTGTGCTGGTGGCTGAGCCTCGGCCTCGGCCTCGGCCTCTTGACGTCCGACGTCTCAGGTTTAGCACTTCCCAAGCTCCATGGTCTGACATCTCGTCGCTCAGTCCGGTCCTCTCAGGCGTCTCTCGGTCAACCGCCTCTCTTACGATACCTAGGGGCTCGGAGCTGCTACCCTCGGTCCCAGAAGCGCTTCCTCTGCCTCCTCTCCCCGCTCCTCCGCCTCCTCTTCGTCCTCCTCCTCCTCTTCCCCCTCGTCCTGCCCTCGACACCCCTTGCTTCCTCGGTTTCTTCTTTAAGTAACTGGTGTACGAGGGGACGTAACCGAGGAGCTAAGGGGCGTAACGGTTGGTGATTAGGATTGCGTATGCGACAGTTATCCGAGAACGGACGGCTCTCTCCCGAAGCTACTAAACGGTGCCCTCGGCTGCAAAAGGTTGTCAAGACATGGAGAAATCAATACAAATTTACAAGGAAAAGTGTTTATTGAAATAAACTCGCTACCAAAGAGTAAGTTACCGATCAGGAGTTCCAATCTCAAATGGGACCATGGTGACTATATCTATGATCTCCCCGGGCCCGAACATGAAGTTCCCGGTGACCGAGACATAGATACTCGCCCACTCCTCGGAGTCCGATAGGTGATCGATCAAGAATGTGTCGTTCCCTGATCTGCAGGAGAGATAGTGTCGGTTGTGGCCTCGGTTAACCCCCAGAAGGTAGACACCGAAGAGCTCCTCAATACCGAACACCAGGTTAAACTGCCTCCTCAGCTCGATGATGCTGGTAATAATTCGGTAAGAATTCACCGTGAGCTGGGAGGAGGTAAGGTTGAGGGTTCGGAGCACCCGACGTACGAACTGGTGGAGGGGAAACCTGATGCCCCCCTCGCATATGGCCATCAGGGGGAAGATCAACTCCCCTGACCGATGCGGAAGATTCTTTGGGTCGGTGCCTTCTAGCAACCGAACCTCAACGTCAGGAGGGATGCTATAGAGCCTCTTGAACTCGGTGTAAGCTGCGGGATCCCCGGTGAAGTATTTATTCTTAAACGTGCAGGGCCTCATCGGTCTTCGGCGTCCCTGGATTTCCTCGGGCGCATTTCCGAACGGCCCCGGCCCGTGGTCCGACGTACTTGGGGCCTCCATCTCCCAGGGGTCAAGGGAAGTAGTCTCACGTGGGGCACGGTTAGGGTTGGCAGGCTCAATCTGGTCAACCGGGATTCGGTAAAACTTCTCCCTCCAAAGCTTTTGAAAGATGGCTTCTACCAAGGGATCGTCAGAACTACTGGAGCTGTCCGAGGAGAGTTCAATGACCATTCGCCCCTGCCTAAAAAACAAGGAAAATGTGCAAAACCCGTTAGCTATATGCCTAGGGGAGAGCAAAAGGTCCTAGCGCTCGGGGCGAGATGGTCCTCACTCTTCGGAATCTACGGGGCCTCGGTCATTCTTAAAGACTCTTCCCTCCTCGGAAAGGGTCCTCGGGGGGCTACAACTTTTTTCATTAGTCCAAAGGTTGAAGATAGGCCTCGGGAAGAATCTAGGCCTCGGGAAGAATATGGGCCTCGGGAAGAACAAGGACAGCAGCGGCGGGCGCCAGCGCCGCCGCGCACCAGACAGTTGCGAGTGGCGTTCCCGCCCCAATGCGCTCAGAAAACGTTGAAAAACACTAAGAAAAGCACTAAAACTTGAAGATTGATTGACAAAGATCAACATACCCAAGTCTGGAGAGGAGATCTGCTGCCAAAGTGCTTGAAATCGCGATCCAAAGCTTGCAAAACTCGGCGGCGGCGGTTCGACGGCGTCAGAAGGTTTCAGTAACCTTCTCTCTCCAGATGCTCTGAATTTATAGTGGAGCGTTCGAGGAGTCGCGCGGGAAACGAACCGTCGCCAACTGAACCGCTGGATCTTCGACGCGTGTCTTCATCAGACGGTCAGCAAACAGAGTTCTGAACCGAGGTCAGGCGCGCCGCGTACCGAGTCATTCACGCTTCGACACGTGCCCTGAAAGGATGTTTCGTACCAATCATCTGACGTTTCACGTGCCGAGGCGACGTATGATGTCACTCATTTCGGCGATGACTGACACGTGGCTCCTAGGGCAGAAGCAGGCGGCTCGGCTCTCACGAAGGTTACTCGGTTCTTCTCCAAGGCATTTCATCGGTTAAAAGCCCGGTTGCGCTAGTCCATCAGAGGAGTCAACTTCCCGAAGACCAGAATGGCACTCCGGAAGTTGAGGGGCTATTGTAGGGCCCTCGGTTATCAGCTCGGTAACCGGGGTACAAACCCTGTCCAGCAGCTAGGGTCCGGGCCAGGTTCTTCTGACTAGCTCTCTTCGGGAGATACTTCGGTCGGTGTTCGGACTTCGGTTGTTATCGTCTTCGGAGCATCGGTTCACTGCATGCTCCAGTACTTCCAGAGGCTTCCAGGAGATAACGGTTTCTGTGAGTGGGACCTATGAGGATCATGCTCCCCATGCAGCTGGCACAATCATTGAGATCTGTCCCATATGCTCCGTAACCACCTCGCCCCCCTCGTCATATGTGACGTCACCCGAGGAGGTTACCCGAGCATACTCACCACGCGCTAGCGTGGAGACCAAGCAAACCTAGGTCTATAAATACAAAGTGATACACACCTGAAAGAGGTACGCAATACTATCCTAACCCTAGACCTAAACACCTTCCCTGAGATCTAACTTGATCGTCGGAGGGTCACTGGGCAACCAAGGCCCTAGTGACTTGTTGCAGGTCAGGCGACGGACGAGCAGAGCAGCGGAGGAAGGAACCTAACCAGACACCACAGTCAAGGTCCCGATTAATCGAACCCCTACTGCTATGTCATAGCCTTTTTATATAGCAGTAAGTCTGTTTTTGATAATAGTCCCAACCTTGTTTGAAGGTGCAACATGTTACGTTCATGTTGAATCTTACAAGTACTTAAAAAATATGAACCTTAGTGTTCATGTTGAACCTTATAAGTACTTAAAAAAAATATGAACCTTAGTGGAATGGGGCCAGAGTCATTTCCTTTTGGACACCCTTTGCCTATGTTGCCAAATTATCGCATTAATGTTGGGAAAAATGTCCTGCCGCCGGCTCTGGTAGGAAAGCCACTGTGATTGGGATAAGAAATTCCGTGCTATGAGAAGGAAATACAAGTTTAAAACCCATGTTCTGAAACTTGTGTATGGGCAACCGTCTGGTGGCACCTAGGCGCTTGGTAAGGATCCAACGCCAAGATAAAAATTGGCCTAGGCGCCGACTAAGAAACTAGTCAGCCCAACATAGACAGAATCCTTTCTCTAGAGCGAGTTCCGAACCTGTTTGATTTTATTCAATCCCCTCGTTTGGAGAGTTTGAAACTTCAAGTGTTTAATTTTCTTGCACAAATGCTTTTTTTTTTTTTTCATTTATCAAGTGTTTAATTTTCTTGCACAAATGTTTTTTTTTTCCTTATAGTAAATGATTTCTTATCAAATCATACCACTTTTCAACACTTTTTCGTGTAGTTCCTCAATCCTAGTTTGTTAGTTCTTTCGTGTCACTTTGACATTGCTTATATCTCATTATTTATAATTAAATGTGATTTTAAAAAAATTATTTAATAAAGCTAATAATTAAGATCTATCAAATACGATCCATTTGTGTATATAAGCCGTATTACCAAATGAAGAATATATAACAAATTTTCTAATCCAGTTAAGATAAACTGAGGGACGGAGAGAGTAACACATTTGTTTTCTAGATAAATGAGTTTCAATCGAGTGAGTCACTTTAATTTTCAAGATAAATATATTTCAAATTTCATATTTGCTGATATTCAATCATTATGATTGACATATTGGCCTTGTTCGTTTTAGGGTCTCAAAACTCTTAGGCATGGTCTTCAATAAATTTTATTTAATTCTTGGGTCTGTCTATCTATCTCTCTGTACTTACTTTCAAAAATCTCTCTCAAATTCCAAACCGAACAAGGCCATTGAGATTTCATAAGGTGGGCTGCACAGCAGAAATCCCGAAACTAAACCCACCACCAGACCCAAAAACCCAAACGGGCCAAACCTATAAATTCTCTTCCTCCGAAATCTCCAAACCCTAAAACCACTCCTTCCAAACCTCTTCTCTCTTCTCATTCTCTGTGCATCCATCAAAAAAAATGTCAAAGGAAATACTACTACTCTCTCACACATGCTTGGCAGAAATAATCGCGAGCAATGTGGATCTTCTAACGGAAATACTCCTACGGGTCCCTGCAAAATCACTCACCAGATTGAAATCCGTATCCAAACAATGGCTCTCTCTCATCTCCGACTCCCGATTCGCCCGCAACCATACCCAACAAAATCCCTCTCCTCCCGTCTCCGGCCTCTACGTCTCCAGCCGCTACTTCTACCGCAACCGCAATAGCTCGCTATCCTTGAACCGCCAAATTACCGGCGTCTCCTTTTGCGATGGTCACCGGCGGACAACCCTTCCGAATTTCTCGTTTCTCGATGGATCAGGAGCAGGAATATTAAAACTTCATCACTCTTCCAATGGCTTGATGTTGTGGTCAAATGGGGATCAAACCTATCTGGTTTGTAATCCGACCACCCAAAAGTTTGTGGTTCTTCCCACACTGGCCGCCGCCCCTGTATCCGAATCCAAGTTACGTTACTTGATCTATGATCCTAGGAAATCCCATTACTATAAAGTTGTGGTTGTTAGGTCTTCTTATTACAAGAAAACTTCCCGATTCGATGTGTACTCTTCCGAGAGTGGCTCTTGGAAAAGCACGGTCGCCACCACGTGGATTCCCACGGGGTTGGAAAATGGGGCCGTTTGGAATGGGGCAATCTTTAGGATGAGTTGCGCGACGGATATGGATTGTCGCTGCTCCAAGCATGATCACGTCTACTATCGATTTGATATCGATGCGGAGAAGCTAACTACGACTCGAGTGCCATTCCCAGATACTAATCTTTCTAAGGGGATCCTGTATTTCGGAGAATGCGGAGGTCGTTTGTTTCTTATACAAGATCCTTGGTGCAAGGCTACGGAATTCAGGGTGCTTGAGATGATGGACGGAGAGAATGACTTTCGGTGGACTGTCAGATACATAGTAGATCTAACACCGCTAATATTGCCACAAACAAGCATCTATAGATTTTTGGCGATAAGTGTTATGAATGTGGGAGCGAATGAAAATGATCTCGCTGTGGTGGTGTACATTCGGGGCAAAGTCATACAATATAATATCGAGTCCAAGTCGTTGAAGGAGATTTTTGATTTGCCGGCGGCCGGAGGTCGCTTTCCAGTGTCCATATCCCATCCTCCTTACAAGCATTCTTATCGGTTCATCCAAAGTCTAACGCCTATTTGACTGATGTTCTCCACGTTAAAGCAAATGCCCATAGTCTTTTCATTTGGTTCAGAACGTATAATATTTTCTCTCTAATCGTAGTAGGTGCTTAATTGTTCATCGAAAGTCTAATGCATGTTTGAGTCATCTATAATACATTTCACGACGGTGTGGTGGCCCACACATTTTCTCTGCATAGATTTTGGCCGTTGGATTTAGGACACATTTTTCTGCATAAATCCTACCCGTTGAGTTGCTCGATATTGTTGCTCGATATTGTTTTAGTCAATTACCGGAAAAAAAAAATGATGGCATTCATTATAGGTTCAGTCATTTAAGGAATCATTGTGGTAGTGATTTATTAAATTTGGTAGTGATTGGGTGATTTGGTAATAAATCATTCATTCAGACACCAAAATCAACGGAAGGCTAATAAACGGAAGGGCTGAATTTGGTTAATTACCTTTCGAATTTGGTAATCATTCATTCAGCATCAACGGAAAACACCAAAATCAACGGAAGGCTAATAAACGGAAGGGCTGAATTTGGTTAATTGCCTTTCGAATTTGGTAATTAACGAAAGGTATTTTGTGCCAAAATCAACGGAAGGCTTTTGTTCACATTCATTCAGCATCTTTCTAAATTAACGAAAGGTATTTTTGCCAAAATCAACGGAAGGCTTTCGTTGATTCTTCTCCCTATTTTGGTACTGAAACTTCCTTATCAGTAAACCTACACATAATTATATCCTTTGCGAAAAAAATACTACTATTCTTCTTTACATTCCGCACGGTTCTCTCTCCATCTCTCCCATCACACGGTATATCTTGCTTCCCTTTTTTTCAGTTCTTTTTTTTTATCAGTTTTTTTTTTGCGAAAAAAATACTACTATTTTGGTACTGAAACTGACTTTTATTTTCAGTTCGTTGTAAAGTTGGCCATTAGTTTTTTTTGGTCGGCAAAGGAAAAATTGAGGTGAGTACATTCCGCACGGTTCTCTCTCCATCTTGCTTCCCTTTTTTTCAGTTCTTTTTTTTTTAATCAGTTTTCTGACTTTTTTTTCAGTTCGTTGTAAAATTGGCCATTAGTTTTTTTTGGTCGGCAAAGGAAAAATTGAGGTGAGTACATTCCGCACGGTACATCTTGCTTCCCTTTTTTTCAGTTCTTTTTTTTTATTCACATGCGAATAGAGTTAACTGGCTATTTTTTTCAGTTCGTTGTAAAGTTGGCCATTAGTTTTTTTTGGTCGGCAAAGGAAAAATTTTATTAGACTCAAAGGAATTTTTTTTTTTCCAGAAACTGTGTGTCTTGACCATTGTGCCTCTGTAGTGACTTTCGTGTTAAAAGTTGATTGGACGGAAGAATTTTCATACCTTTTCAAAGGTAATAAGCGATATACGATTACAAAAATTACGTATGGTGGTAAATATTTCATTGTCACACCTACATAATAATTCTTAATCTTATTTATGTAGGAATGTCGAGGACTGGCAACACCACAATGAGGTCGTCGTGATAACAGCTTTGTAAAGACATTGGATAAATCATATTTACATTTTATTTGTTATGTTGGGTTTTACAAATATGTAATTCATTTAACTCCATATTTACACCACAATGTGTGTTGAGTGATTTATGGATTTTGGAACATAACGACCTACTTGAGTATTCTGTTTCATATAATGTAGGCCACGAACGTACTTATGAACCAAGGTTCATAATGCCTTCATCTGAAGCTGTAGTTTCCGTGCATTATAAACCAAGGTTCATATTGCCTTCATCTGAGGCTGTCCAAGTGTGGTTTAATTTCGGATTCAGTTCCTGTTCATATGGACAATTTAATGTTCTAAAAAAAATTTGATGGGGATCCCAAATAACTCAAACGGTAAAAAGCATTAAAATGCCCACTGATGGGTTAATGGTGTTGAGACTTCGCTTTTACAAAATAACTTGCAAAACATTAAAATGCCCACTAATGCCTTCAGTATGGGTTAATGGGTTAATCGGTCTTTATTTGTCACTAAGGCCCCGTTCAATTGCCAGGAAAGTACAGGAAATGATGGGAAAATCAACTTTTCCATAACTTTTGTAATGTTCAGTTGGCAGGAAAGTAGTGAGAAACATGTTTTTAAGTTTTCCTGCAAGATTTACTTTCTTGCAAAAGTGATCTGGCCAAAAGCATAGGATTTTGCGTCACGGGAAAAGTTTTATCCATTGTGGGGCCAAAATAATTGGCGGGTAAGAAAAAAAGTGAATGACGCTAATACCAAAAAAATACAAATTAGGTTCTTAGAAAAACACTTTGACATTTACGTGAGCAACAACAATTTCGACTACTATGGTGCTTTCTGAGATAATTGTTGTGGGAAAAGATTGATAGTTTTTATTTTTGGAAGTAATTATTTATCTTGTAGTTGGTCTTTAATTTTCTTTTGTACTAACTAATTTTCAATGAGTTTTTGCATCGGCAACTAATCAAGCACGGTTGTTTAATATTTATTTATTTAGTTATTATCTACTTATTTTTTAAACTTTATTTGTACGGTTGATTATCAGAGAATGTCAATTTAAATGGGGGATTTGCATGACCATTCAGAATATAGCAAATTGAATAGGGAATTGCAAATCGATTTTTTCATTTCATGTTAAGGCTTTGCATTAGATAAAATACATTTTTTGTATGTATTAATTTTTGAAATATGATAGCCTATTATTTAGCTCTTAAAGTTACTTTTATTTAAAATTAGCCATGAGAATAAAAATAAAGAAGTTTTTCATAAGTGCCTTTTCCCGGCAAATGAATCACTAAACTTTAGTTTTCCTGCCAAAAAAAATTGTCAAATGAACACTCACAAGAAAATAGATTTCTTTTTCCTTTACTTCACTTGACTTAACTTTTACTGAGAATAACTTTCCAGTACAAAATTCCTGGCAATTGAACGGAGCCTAAGAGAACGAGCCTTACGAGAATATAAAAAAAAACAAACAAACTTACAGTTCTATGCAACAAAAATCCATGTGCTCTCCTATTTTGTTTCTAAGACGAGCCTTATGAGATTAAAAAAAACAAACATACAATTCCATCCAACAAAAAAACCGCAACCAAGCTGTCCAAACCGACCAACTGACGGTCTAGATGAAAACAGCCTTTTTATTTTCACTATCCATTTTTAAAAATTTCTTCCGTACCTTGCATCGGGACCGTCGATTGTATTGTATAACGGCCTGAATGTGCTGTACGAGTACCACGTAATTACCAATACCCAATGTGCACCCAAAAATTTCTCCTATCATACAGTGTACTCTCCCCCTCTCACGCACGTTTCTGAACTCACGTTCTTGACTGCCCTCAAGTTTCAGCCACTGATTCGTACAATTGAATCGTGAACTCTCTCACAGCCCTCACCTCTATTCTCTCCCTGCCCTCACCTCTATTCTCTCCCTCTCTCTCACGCCTGTCATTCTTCGTCCTTGCCTCACCGCCGTCGTCCGCTGCTTGATCTCCGATGATCCAAGCCCTAATTCTGGGGTCCAAAACTTAGACTATTCAGGTACCTCTCTCTCCATATCTCAAATCCGAATTTCTTATCCCACCCAGGGAGTAACTAAGCTATTTATCCTACTACGGATTACTAGGTCCTCTTACCGACCTCTTTTCCGAAACTTGGAATTCTAGAAGAAAAAAAGCGTAGGGGAAAAAGTCCTTAACTTTCTTGGTGAGTGCTTTTCATAGTTTTGTGGTTGGGAGTTCTTTGGGGGTATGATTAGGATTATGAACGGTTGGTATTTTTGTTCGTATAGTTTGGGCCTATGTTTGTTTGATGAAATTGCAAGATTTTTGTTTTTTTTATGATGATCAATTGACTATGTACACTAGATGTTTGATTTAATTCCTTAAAGAACTATAAGACCTAATTCCAAAATCCGTTAACAAAATCGGAGTTAGAAGAGAAATCTTCCACAATCTCTCTCTCTCTCTCTCTCTCTCTCTCTCTCTCAAGCATGCACATATGATACTTCTTAAGCTCTATGAAACTTTTGCATGTCATTTGAATCCGTTGAAGCACTTTACTATCTCCTCTAATTATTTTTTCGAACCTGCAAATCATATGTAGGTGACTGTGTGTTATTTTTGTTCACGATCTCTCTCTCGGAGAATACTCGATCAAATACGAGGCTAAGCGTTGATATTGCCGGTTTTGAGGTATCTCTTCTAGGCGGCATAACCATTTTCTACTGGTTGTTCATATCTTAGGGACCTTTTTTTAACTTTGTATACTGTTGTATGATTTTAGGAAAAAACGGCTTCTTAGAGAAGTTGGGTTCATGGATAGCGGCTGAGCGTTGTTATTGTCGGTTTTGAGGTATCTATTTTGATTTTCTTAGAGAAGTTGGGTTCATGTGTCGTGCCTTCAGGCATGGGCATGAGTTGATCGTTCGATCTCCAGTATTTATTTGCGTTTATTTGCATAAGCTAATCATTCGAGCCGTGCCTGAAGGCACGGGCATGCACTAGAAAAAATGCAGCCGGGGTCCATTTGTTCTTTACTCGATTTTGACGTATAGACTGTATTTGGAACTATTTATTGCATCTGTTCACTATTTTGCCTCTTACATCTATTGTGAAACAGAAGGCTCAATGGTCCAACAAAAAAAACGAACACGGACTACTGCCAAGGGAAAGGAAAATGCACCGGTATGATTCTTTGAATTTGTATAGAATTTTTTTTAAAAAAAAATATTGTTCAACCTCTTTCAAGTCTCTCTATTAACAATACGTAGGATCGACATCCTCTACAAAGAAATGTTGGGATTGTGGTACGTGATGAGCAAAACGTCAATGACATCCGTATCAATGAGGTGAGTCCATCAGTTTATCGAGAAAAAAAAATCTATTAGTTCCATATATTTATTATTATCTTTGGTAAATTTTGACAATATCCCGTACCCATTCAGGCAAAACAAATGTCAAACAAAGGAAAAGAAAAGGCAATTTATGCCATGGGAAATGCAAATGAATGGGTATGATTTCTCTACACTTCTTCAGAAACAAATAGACATGTTATCTTCTAATACTTCTATTAACATTTCTCAACTGAATTTGTACATGTAGATCCAACCTCTTCGCGACAAAAATATTGGAATAGTAATCCGTGATGAGCGGGACCACAATGTCATCCATGTGGGGAATGGAAATCAAAATTCAAGGGTATCTTTTGTCTTTCTTTTGGTAGTTTTAAAAATTATCTGGAGTCAAATAGCAAACTCTGAAGCATCTCCTTTCAATCTAATCTAACATCTAATCTAACAACGTCGTGCAAATAGTTTAGTTTTTGAAGTGCATTACGTGTTTGTTATCAATGATTCAGTAGAAGTAGAAATACATTTTTATATTGAATTTAAGGACTGATTATGTTTTGTCTTTTCTTCTTAATTTTAGAAAATTTGATGAATAAAAGCTTGATGTTGCTATATTATCATTAAGTTTAATTACGGGTTCTGTATTTTTACATTCTGAAGCTTGATTTTTTTAAGGACATAAAGTGGATTTTGTGATTATAGTTGGGTTTTGCCAGTTGTGATCCGTAATTTGTAGTGTGGTTGAACTGGCTGCGAATTTAAATAGCCGACGATAAGTGTCTTCGTACAGGTCCGGGCGCTACAGCTATTAGTTTGTTAATTTTTTTATGTGTCGATTCAAGTAAACCGGTGGATGTACTTAGCCTTCAAAATTGGATATTAGTTGAATACCGATTTCGAGCCGTGCCTTCAGGCACGGGCAATTCCTAGTATATCCTACATATTGAAGCAATGTCACAATCTTGTTTTCATATATTGAAGCATGCCAAAGGGATTTCTTGTCTGGCCTTGTGTCCCAACTCCTTTGATTGAAAGAGTATGAGTACACCATTTGGCGTACACCAAATATACACCACGTTGTGTAGGGCCCACTTTCGAGTCGTTGTGTGGGACCCACATCGAAGCCGCTTAATTTGTTTAAAATATATTTTAAGGTTCTTCGTAAAAAATAGTCAGTCGAAAAATGGTAAGGGCTTTTTTAGCTATTTCCTCAATTTCCTGATGCAAATAACTGATGAAGCCTTAATTGATATCCGACTGAACTGATTTAATAAGAAAATTCATAAAATTTGTTATAAAAAATTGACCGGTTCGAATCGTTTGCGTGGTACACTGAAATGAGTCCCTCACAACAACAGTGTATATTTATATTTGGTGGAAACCAAATGGTATACCCATAGTTTTATTGTTTCATATAATACATTTGTCTCGAGATAAATAAATGACTTTCAATTCGGCGTGTCAATTTATTTCTTCAAGATATATAATACTCCCGTAGTTTGAAATGATTGAATATCGAACAGTTTTTTACCTCTAAGTACAAAAAAGTGATACTTAATTCTCATTAGGGAGAGATGGAATACTTAATTACCACTAGGTCCACTTTTACAAAAATACATTTACCATTAATGGAAATGTCACCCTTGGGTTTTAAGGTATGCCAGTGTTTAGAGTACCTTAGTGGGTACCTTAGTACCCTAGGATTTTAGGGTACCCAAGGATACTAAGGTACCTTGAGATTTTAGGGTTTAGAATACCCTAGGATTTAAGGTACCCTAAGGTTTAGGTTTAGGCGCTTTCATAAAGTCTTAGAGTTGAGATTTAGACACTTTCATAGGGTTTTAGAATGCATTTTTCTATTATAGGGTTTTAGCGGTTTAGGCACTTTCATAGGATACCCTAGAGGTTTAGGCATTTTTATAGGGTATCCTAGAATTTAGACACTTTCATAGGGTGCCTTAGGAGTTAGACACTTTCAGTGTTTAAGATTTTAGGTACTTTCATAGGGTTTTAATGTTTCATTTATTAGAGAAGACCTGGTGAGAATTACTTTCTATTTTCTGGACCTAGAGGTAAAATGCCCAATATCGAATCCACTTGATTTTCGACCCGTTTAATCCAACCTATATTAACATCTCAAAACCCTAGCCACTCCCTCAACACTCCCACAGCCTCCAAAACCTATAAACTCTCTCTCTCTCTCTCTCTCTCTCTCTCTCCCTCTAGCCGAACAGCCGTAACGTTACTACCAACACAAGAGAGAGAACATCTCAACAGCCGTAACATTCTCTCTGCTTCATTCAATCTGCATCCTCTCCTTTCTGGATCGAAACATGTCAAAGAAAATAGCCCTCTCTACCAACACAAGCAAGCTATTTCTCACATCCTCCTCGCCGGAGAACCACTCACCGCCGCCCTCCGCAGAAATAATAGCAAGCAATGTGGATCTCCTAGCAGAAATACTCCTCCTGGTCCCAGCTAGACAACTCATCAAATTCAAGTCCGTATCCAAACGATGGCTCTCTCTCATCTCCGACTCCCGATTCGCCCGGAACCATACCCTCCAAAACCCCTCTCCCCTCCCCTCCGGCCTCTACTTCTACACCCAACCATACGGCTCCTATAATGATCAAATCACCCGTGTCTCTATTCACGATGACCCACGAACCAGTCTTCCCAATTTGCCATTTCACCAAGATTCAGGATCAAGAACAAGAGTACTACACTCTTCCAATGGCTTGATGTTGTGCTCAACTTTTGATTCCTACAATTATGTTATTTGTAATTTAACCACCCAAAAGTTTGCGGTACTTCCCAGACCCGTTGTATACATATCGTATTGTAGTAAGTTTGGATCGTACTGTTAAACATCACTAATGATTCTGTTTAACATGGTAACCAATTCCTCAAAATTGATAGTAACCCCGCGAGTTCGTACAGCAGTCTTAAATCCATTAAATGACTTAGGTAAACCTCGCATTGTATGAAAAAGTAGATCATCTTCATCAAGAGGACTGCCCGCAGCAGCTAGCTTTTGAGCATAGTCCTTGATTGTGTCAATATAAGCTTCCATTGTTGTCAATTTGGTGTGACAATACAGCCTATTCTTAAGCTCTTGTACATGATTCCGTGACAGAGAATTATACCGATTAGATAGAGATTCCCAAACTCTCTGAGTACTTGTTAACCCTAGAACATATGGTAGTGTGGTTTGGGACAGAGATGCAGTCAAACACGACAAAAGTTGTGAATCTATCAATTTCCAGAGAGTATGTGCAGAATTAGGGCCAAGAACCCCTGCTGTATTTTGAATCTGAGCAGGTGGACATTCAACTGTGCCTTCCAAGTAGTCAAAATAGCCATTGGCTCTCATAACATTTTCTACTTGAATACGCCATAACAAGTAATTTCCTCCATCCAATTTAACATTCACCAAAGCATGAAAATTAGACACGAGAAATGCAAGTGAAGGTGGTAGGGTTACCGCAGTTGTCGTCATTGAAGATTATGAACTCGAATCCTCAAGTAGAACAGCGTGAATCCTTGCCGATTGAAAGCGATCATAGAGAAAACGAGAAAACCTAATCTCAAGAAGTAGAAGACGAGAAAACCTCAGGATCGAACTCGAATCCTCAAGTAGAACAGCGTGAATCCTTGTCGATTGAAAACGATCACAGAGGAAACGAGAAAACCTAATCGCAAGAAGTAGACGACGAGAAAACCTCAGGATCGATGGACGTTGGTCTTCATCGCTCTGATACCATATGGAAAAGTAGGGAAAGAAAGAGTAAAGTGGAGAGAGAGAATTTAGTTGTCGATTCTTTCATTGATTGTCATTGACTAAATGAGATACATCGCTGGACTTAAATCACAAGATGCCAGCTAAGCATACAACTCCACTACCTGTCTAAGTAACATAATAGAAAACCCCCTTCTCGAATCACTAACTAACTATCATCTAAACATCACTAATGATTCTGTTTAACACGTACTTGGTTTTTGATCCAAAAAAATCACCTTACTACAAAGTTGTGGTGGCTAGTTTTGCTTATGACTTGAATTCTTCCCAACTTGATGTGTACTCCTCTGAGAATGCCTCATGGAAAAGCCCGATTCTCGCTCCGAAGATTCAATACCAAAGGACCGGAGTACATGGGGCTGTTTGGAATGGAGAACTCATTTTGATGAGTTGCGTTTGCGGGCCGAATTGGGAGAGCTGTGCAAAGCATGACCACTTGTACATTCGATTTGATATTGATGCAGAGAAGCTAACTACGACTCGAGTGCCATACTTGGACAGTAATCTTTCTCAAGAGATACTGTATTTCGGAGAATGTACCGATCATTTGCTTCTCATACAACGTTTTTGGAATGATCCTATGGAACTCGAGGTGCTTGAGATGATGGACGGAGAGAATTACTTTCGGTGGAATGTCAAATACGTAGTAGATCTAACACGGTTTAGATTGCGGAGTCGGAGTTGTGGTACGTTTTTGGTGATGAGTGTGATGAATGTAGGAGCAAATGAAAATGATCTCGCAGTGGTGTTATATATTTGGGGCAAAGTCATACAATATAATATCGATTGCAAGACGCTGAAGGTGCTTTGTGATTTTCCCAGAGGTGACTTTTGTGCCGTCATACACGCACTTTATGAATATTCTTTTTGCTTCATCGAAAGTTTAACGCCGGTTTGAGTGATGTTTGTACTTGTTGAAGCAATGACAATAGTCTTTTCATTTGGTTTCAAAATGTTGAGTATTTTGTTCTCCAATTCTAGTAGTTGCTTGTTCATTGAAGACCAACACCGGTTTGAGCGATGTCTATTATTTTGAAGCAATTTCATAATCTTTTCATTCGGTTCAAACATTAATACTCCCTCCGTCCCCTTTTAAGTGTCCTGCTTCGTAACTCCAACTTATTAAAAAGACATCATCATTATACCTTTCACATCAACTTTTTCCTCCACTTTCCCATCATCATTACACTTTTACTCACTAACTTTTCAAAATGGAATCTACTTTTAGGGACAAAATAGACAATTCACCAACTTTTACCCACTAACTTTACAAAATGGACATTTATTAAGGGACAGCCCAAAATGGAATACTGGACTGTAATAAAGGGACGGAGGGAGTATGTCTTTTCCGTTTTTAATCACAATTTTAGCAGCAGATTCAGGATTTTTGTCCGAGAGGGCCGACTTAATAGATTATATTCATCTTAGCGTGCATATATGCGCAATGGTGATAAGTGTTATGAATGTGGGAGCGAATGAAAATGATCTCGCAATGGTGTTGCACATTCGGGGCAAGGTCATACAATATAATATCGAGTCCAAGTCGTTGAAGGTGCTTTTTTTCGATTTGCCGCCCAGAGGTAACTTTCCAACGTGCGTATCCCATCCTTACAAGGTATTCTTATCAGTTCATCCAAAGTCTCGCGCCAATTTGTGCAATGCGATAGGCACTTGTTCATCGAACCTCTTACTCCAGTTATATGGTTCAAGAATTCAATATTTTGCTCTCGAACTGTAGTAGGTTGCATGTTTGAGTCATATCCTACATGTTATGATATCATTAAATTGAAGTTGAAAACTTCCACAAATTTTGGGTTGGTAGCACTGCATTCCCACTCGGCCCGAGATTTTCTGTGCCGAAAAATGGTATGCCCCCGTGTCGAGTTCATTGGACCGTTAAATTGTGTGAGTTTTTTTATGTTCTAAAATTTTTGTATGATCCAACGGCCAAAAGTGCACTTGGCGCAGGGACACACCATTTTTCGGGATAAAGAATCTCCGGCCTCCTCCTCAAGCCAGGACTGAATCTCTTTCTTCGTCCAGTCCCTTCTAATTATGAGCATTTGTGGGTTTGTCCCATAAATCGGAAAAAGAATCATGGTTTTGTAGGACTCGTCAAGAAGAACACCCATGTGAAAATTAGTTTGATTAGACATCGATCGTTCACTATATGAACTAATCGCTTTTGTGCAAGAAAAATGAAAACTAATCGGGGGTTTTTGATTAGTTCATATAACAAACGATGCCCAATCAATTGATTGAAAAAAGAGTACGACTATAAATGGTGTAACAAATGTACACCACATTGTGTGGGGCCCACTTTCGAGCTGTTTTGTGGGACCCACATCGTAGCCGCTCAATTTGTTAAAAGTAATTTTAAGGATCTTTGCAAAAACATTTAGTCAGTCGAAAAATGGTAAGGGCTTTTTCAGCTATTTGCTCAATTTCCCAATGCAAATAACCGATCAAGTCTACACTGATATCTGACTGAACTAATTTTTTATGGGAATCTATAAAAAATATTTTAAATGAATTGAGCCGCTCCGATAATTTGTGTGAGACATTGAAATAAGTTCATAACACATAGTGTATATTTAGTGTACACCAAACGATGTACGCATAGTTTAATTGTTTCATACAATACATTTGTCTTCAACTAAATAAATGACTTTCAATTCAGCGTGTCAATTTACTAGAATTTGCCCGTGCCTGAAGGCACAGCGCAACGCATTTTGAACACAACTAAAATGACTTGCGAAACTATTGACAGATTTTTTTCATACCCTTTTGTTTAGTTTAAAAAAAAAACACACACACACACACACCAAAAAACTTGAAATTGGTCGACCGATAAACAAAACAAAAAATTCTTACCCTTTTGTTTAGTTTATAATCTGCCTTACACTAATTTTATAAATGAAATTTTATTACTTTCTATCTTTCCATAACAAAAGAGAGTTGGGATAGGAAAAATTAGAGAAGATTTTGCTTTGCTTTGGAAAGAGAGAGTGCTAGGTTTCAAAAATTACTTCCCTTTCTTATTTCAAAATCTGGCTCTTTTTTTGCAATGAAATTTTAATGCTTTCTATCTATTCATAACAAAATATAGTTGGAATAAGAAAAGATTAGAGAAGATTGAAAATATGATTTTTCAACCCAAGGACTCTTCTCAGCTATAGGTATTTTTAGGGATAAGTTTGGGCCGATATATTTATTATATAGAATTTTTCCAGACAAATAATGCTCCAGTAGTTTGAAATGATTGAATATCGAATCCACGTGATTTTGGACCAATACAAATGAACCCAACCTATATATATTCTCTTCCTCTTAACATCTCACAACCCTAGCCACTCCCTCAACACCCCCACAGCCTCAAAAACCTATAATCCCATCTATCTATATATATATCTCTCTCTCTTCCTTCTAGGTCGAACATGTCAAACAAAATAGTCCTCTCGCCAGAGAACCACTCCCCGCCGCCCTCCGCAGAAATAATACTCCCTCCGTCCCTTTTTAAATGTCCTGCTTCGTAACTCCAACTTATTAAAAAGACATCATCATTATACCTTTCACATCAACTTTTTCCTCTACTTTCCCTACTTACCCATTATCATTACACTTTTACTCACTAACTTTTCAAAATGGAATCTACTTTTAGGGACAAAATAGACAATTCACCAACTTTTACCCACTAAAATGGACACTTATTAAGGGACAGCCCAAAATGAAATACTGGACTGTAATAAAGGGACGGAGGGAGTAGCAAGCAATGTGGATCTCCTCACAGAAATACTCCTACGGGTCTCAGCTACATCACTCATCAAATTCAAGTCCGTATCCAAACGATGGCTCTCTCTCATCTCTGACTCCCGATTCGCCCGGAAACATGCCCACCAAAATCCCTCTCCTCTCCCCTCCGGCCTTTACTTCTACACCACCCGCAATCGCTTTTTATCCTTAAACGGTCAAATCACCCGTGTCTCGGTTCGCGATGTCGACCCACGAACCAATCTTCCGAATTTATCGTTTCTCTGTGATTCAAGACCAAAATTTGAAACAAGAGTACTTCACTCTTCCAATGGCTTGATGTTGTGCTCCACTTTTGATACCTGTAATTGCATCGATAAGAATTATGTTATTTGTAATTTAACCACCCAAAAGTTCGTGTTACTTCCCACTCCCGTTGTATCCAAATCATATAGTAAGTTTGGATCTTACTTGGTTTTTTATCCAAAAAAATCACCTCACTATAGAGTTGTGGTGGTTAGTTTTTCTTATGACTTGAACACTTACCAACTTGATGTGTACTCTTCCGAGAGTGCCTCTTGGAAAAGACCGATTCTAGTTTCGAAGATCCAATACCATAATAGGACCGGAGTACATGCGGCTGTCTGGAATGGGGAGCTTATTATGATGCGTTGCGATCGCGGGTCGAATTGGGAGACTTGTGCAAAGCATGACCACTTCTACATTCGATTTGATATTGATGCAGAGAAGCTAACTACGACTCGAGTGCCGTTCTTGGACAGTAATCTTTCTCGAGGGGCATTGTATTTCGGAGAATGTACCGGTCGTTTGCTTCTTGTACAACGTTCTTGGAATGATTCTACGGAACTCGAGGTGCTTGAGATGATGGACAAAGAGAATGACTTTCGGTGGAATGTCAAATACATAGTAGACCTAACACCGTTCATATTGCCGAATAGAAGAAGTTGTAAATTTGTGGTGATCGGTGTTATGAATATAGGAGCAAATGAAAATGATCTCGCATTGGTGTTATATGTACGGGGAAAAGTCATACAATATAATATCGATTGCAAGACACTGAATGTGCTTTGTGATTTGCCCGGAGGTGACTTTTATGCCGGCATACGCCTAATTTATGAAGGTTCTTTTCGCTTCATCGAAAGTCTGACGCCTGTTTGAGTGATATCTCTACAATCTACATGTTGAAGCAATGACAATAGTCTTTTCATTGAATGTCTAACGTTGCCCTAGCTAATCTTTTCATTAATTGATTGAATATTTTGCTGTCTAATAGCAGTAGCTGCTTGTTCATTGAAGAGTACTAACACCGGTGTGAGCGATGTGCAACATTTTGAAGCAATTTCATAATCTTTTTATACGGTTCAAACATTAAATACTTTGCTCTCTAATTGTACTAGCCAAGAAGTTACTTATTTGGAATTATTTGGATTATCTTTTTTTCATTAGTAAGAATGTTCGCTTCTATTCTTAAATATGTCTTTTCTGTTGTTAATCACAACCTCAGTGGCAAAGCCAAGATTTTAGTGTGAGAGGGCCAACTTAATAAATATATATCGAGTCCAAGTCATTGAAGGTGCTTTTTGATTTGCCGCCCAGAGGTAACTTTCCAACGTGCATATGCCGTCCTTACAAGTATTCTTATCAGTTCATCCAAAGTCTAACGCCTATTTAACTTATGTTCTCCATAAAGCAATGCCATAGTCTTTTCATTTTGTTCAAAACGTATAAAATTTGGTCCCTAATCGTAGTAGGCGCTTGTCACTACAAGAAAAATGACAATATGTGACGAAATGGTGGTGAGGAAAGTAAATTTCGTCTCCAAATATACCTATTTTGTGAGGAAAATATTTTTTCGTCATCAATTAAGAGGGTAGAAAAATTTAAGGTGAGGAAATTTTATTTTGTCACCAAAAACAGTTAATCAGTGACGAAAAAATAAATTTTGTCAACAAAAGGGTGGACAAAAAAATATAAGGTGACGAAAAAATAAATTTCGTCGCTAATCCGTTTCCTCCACATATACTTGCAACCATTACGTGACGAAATAATTCCTCACAAAAGGAAATACTTTGGGTGACGAATTCTTTTTTGTCTTCCATTTTAAAGAGGGGATTTAGACAATTTAAAAAAAAAGTTAAAGAGGGGATCAAATAGTGTCAAAATTTCGATGGTAAAATAGGGCGGGGAAGTAGAACATTTAGTGACCAGAATTAATTAGTCATTGAAAGTGTTTTATAGGGTGCCTTTTCCATTTTTCAGGCGACCACATAATTTGGTCACTGAAAGTTAAGTAGATAACCCCTGTAGAGGTGTCAAACGTCTGTTATATACATTTTTGCAATTATCTTGAATGGTAAAATATAACGGACCTTAGTAAATCGTGTACTTTAATAATCGAGACCATTGATTTGATTGTTATTGTTGATTTAATTATTGTCATAAGTTTTGGGCTCGATCGGCTTTATGAAATTTTTCATCGGTACCAAAATTCATTATTAAAATGATATATTACGTCCGATCAAGTATGTAACGATAAAAGATTTACTTCATTCTTGGTAGAAATAATTTAATCTCTCTTATGTAAAATATAGACGGTTCCGATTTTAAAAAAATAGCTCAAGCGGCCCTCGAGTTATGCACTATAGGACTTTAATGTCTCTGGAATCACCGAATGTGTTACGATCATGTGGTTGCCGACATCTGATTATCACCGATTTTGGCGAGAATGATATAATTGATAAGATGTTAAATCCTAACGGTTTAGATCGATCATTAAAAAAAATGAGCCGGCAACTACCTTTAAAATTTACACATTGAATATACTTGTTTCTGAACCAAGGTCTGGTGCTATAGTCTAATGTACAGTAGCCAAACAACCGCAACACAATCACGACGATCGATACAGTTCATTTTTTTGTGCTTAGTGTTTTAATCATTCTCGTAAATTTTTGGGTCTATCGGGTTTTGAAAGTCTTTTCATCGAGACACAAATTCATTATTAGAATGATATTTTACGTCCGATCAAGTATGCACTGATAAGAGATTAACTTCATTATTGGCAGGAATAATCTAGCTCCTCTTACGCAAAAGATAGACAGTTTCGATTTAAAATTTTTTTATACAAATAATGAAGTTTATCCCGTAACTACCTCATTGGAATAGTTTAATTTGTCATGCAAAAAATAAATAGATTAATTTTTTACTATAATAGTGGTTCAATGAGGTAGTTGCGGATGTCTGATATGATCAAGTTGAACTTTTGCGTGAAAATTTAATTTGACGAGTCCTACAAGATGAATGATTCGGATAATCGAGGAGAGATCCAGACATAACAAACTACGCGATGCAATCTAAAAAACGGGATTGTAGAGCATTTGTTCTTTTGCAAATAGTTTGGTGGGCATCTAATTATTAAAGGGGCGGGAGATTGAAAAATTTTAGATGAAAAGTTGGTATATAACCGGCACCGTTTTATGTACGGTAATTTTTTTAATCAGCTACTGTAAATATTTTTCCCTCCCTTCTAGAGCTCTTACGAACCCGGCCGGACCGAAAAAACCGACCGATCAGTTCGGTCTTCGGTCGGTTCAGGGGAGTTTTTTGGTGATTCGGGGTGGAGGGGTTCGGTCTCGATTTTCTGGAATCTATATGGACTGAACCGAACCGAATGCGGACCGAATCGACCGAATCATATATATATATATTTATATAAATTGTTTTAATCTTCACCGTCAATTAATTTGGTGTTTTAATCTACACCATCCACTCCCAAACCCTACCCTATCTTTTACTCTCCCCACTCTAGAGTCCAGACCGCGCAGCCATTCCCTTCTCTCTATCCTCCACGATCTGCACCGCCTTCCTCCAGCAGTGCCGTCCTCGCCTCCGCCGCCCCCACCACGAACACCGCCTTCCTCCACCAGCGCCATCCTCGCCTCCACGATCTCCATTCCGCCACCACATCGGTAAGCGGATTTCACTCTCCATTCCGCCGCCGCCCTCAGATCTATTCTCTCTGTGTATGTGTGTGTGTGTGCGCGTGCGTGCGCTTTGTATTTTGATTTCTGGTTAATTTTCGGCTCAAATTTAGAAGGCTACATGTACCAAGGGGAGGGGTTGGACTAAATTGTCAATACCCTAGATCTTGATTTGCCAAAACGGCTGTAGCTACATCCATGCATACAGATTGAGAAGTTTTACTGGCCGCTTGTCGTTTATTCCCGTCGACAAATCTGCTTACCGAGCTTCTCACATTTCCCCTCTCCCTCCCTATCTAATCTATACATATTACAGCTTTTCTTTGAAGTTGTTGGTTATAAGCATACATATATGTCCGTGTATAAGCTTGTGATGAAAAGGGGAAAAGAGGGAAAAATTAGTTTAACTCCTCCAATCGATTGCTCTCTGTTCTAAATTACTTTAACTCCTCCAAGTTATATACACTAGTGTAAAAAAGATCAAAAAATACAAAAAGATATTTCCGGTAAGAATGCTCAAAGAGACTATTCAGTCGATTGAAACAAAGTTATTGAGGAGTATAATTTTTTCACTTGTGGGCTGTCTGTTAGTCTACATATTGTTTCCAAACAAGAAGGGAAGTGGTCATTACTGTGTGTAACTGAATGTGGTTTATCTCTGTCTCGTTTATGTGTATGCAGAGAGGCTAGCGTGAGGAAGGGGGGAAATTGCTATTAGAATCGCGTCACAGATATTTCAACAACGCTGGCGAAATGTTTGACCATGAGCATGAGGTATTCAATCTCAAAACCCTATATTGGCTTGAAAATCAGATTTTTGTTGAATATATTGGCTTGAAAAACGATAGCGAACAGGCTATTTTGGAAAGTTGTATTATATTACTCTCTCAGATTTCTCATCCTGCATGTCTGCACTTTGCTAGGAAATGATCGAGCCACCTATGATGCCCCATGGGATCTCAAGTTGACCCTTTTAGGCTATAGTGGCCACTTATCCAACTTCTTAATCTGACTGAAAGCATCTCCCTTGCCCTCTTTCCTTTTTCATATACTTAAAGGTCCACATATATGTTTGATGCCTCCCTTTCAATTGCTTTTGCCAATTTCACAAGAAGTGAGGCTAGAAGCTCAGGCATCCATGTTTCTATGCACGCATTCATCTGCCTTCAAATTCTAGATGTATGTGCTTTTTGCTTATGAACCATGTGAATGCAAGAGTACTATGTTTGCAGGTGGATGGCGGCAACACTATTGATTTCTATATCAATGTTGTGGCGCTATCGGTAGGTCTCAACTCCCTATTACTTCATCCTTCCAGCTCTATCGGTAAGTATTTACAAGAAGCAGGATAACAAAAAGTTCTCTTAGAAATATATATGCTTGTTTATCAAAATCAGTGCAGTACATGTATTGAACATATCAACATACTTTGTTGCATAGATACTTTGATGATCAATTGCATCCATGTGTCGTGACATTGGAAATTCATGAAGTCAACACTAAAAGAAAAACCTGTATTCAAGAAAAACCTGTAGCATTTGATTCAAGTATTCATGTTTTTAAATGTGTTCGACCTTTATGAGGAGCCAGCGAGAGGTGTATTCGTCCACTCCTTTATCATGAGACGTGTCTGAGTTTATTGATTTACATACATTATTTTGTAGGTTTTGCATGCTTTATCAGGTTTGGGTGGCATGCAAAGAATCAAGTTGGCTAAATGCTTTCATTTTGATTGTTTTATTGATATGCTTCGGCAGGTAATCCTCCTCTCATGGTTTTGTTACATTCCCTTATTTAATTTCTTGACCAAGAATGGCCCATTGACAACGAGTCATCTTGATATTGCTAAACCATTGTTCAATGTTCATATGACTCATGAAATGGCAGGTTCTACGTCACTATTTATGCTTATATACACATTCCTTTTCCTGTTTTATTCTCTATTTTCACCTTTTTTTTGTTGTTGCTTTCAATCTCTCTTCAAGTTGACTATATGATAACTGTGATTATACTTTTACCACGTTCTCTGTTTAAGCATATTTTTCTGTTTATAATAGGAACCTGATTTGGGCTTTTAGATCTACATAGGAACCATGCCAAGCATTCTTTGCTAATCAACTGGATTGGTGAGCAAGTAGGAAGAACAAGTTAATGGCTCATCTCAAGTGCATGGGGGCTCAGACTGGACATGTGATATCTAAATGTTTGGATTTTCTTTTTGTTGTATATGGTTTTTAAGCATGTCATAGTGACAACAATGTTTGATAATCAACAAAACAGACATACATACGAGAATTGTATTACAGAATTGCCATCGTGTGCATATTTTAACCAATGCAAGTGAAGTAGTTTCAGGCATTAAAGACGTCTCTCATGCTTGCTGTGTTTTGCAGAATGTGTTTTTAAGGATTTTATTGCTCTTGCTGCTACTTTTGATCATGTTACTGAAACAAAGGGTTCCTAGGAAAACTGTGGTGGAACCTCATAACATTGCCAAAGGAAATTGAAAGACTTTAGTTGTATCTGCATATGTTTAATGTGCTCTAAAAGACTCGGCCCCCTCGCTTGAGGTCTTGGAAATGGTCGGAAACGATATGCAGCAGTTAATCTTTCATTTGCAATTCATTTTTTACTTGAGCACTTATTTGGGAACCTCTCAGTATTTCGTTCTTTGTTAACTTCTAGCTGTTCATTTGCAGCAGCTCTTAGAATAATACCTTCCCTCCAATTCGAAAAAGCTCAGCAAGATCATGGAATTGCCCATGAATATCACCACAGATTGTTACAGGGCTTTTGACGGGCTACATGGAGAAGGGGAAAAAAAAAGCTACTTAGAATGGACATAAAGCGAGCCCGTATGTAAACTCACATGTTATAGACCATTAAAATGCAGATGCAGATACAAAACAAACCCCCCCTAACCTGCCCCCCTCAAAACCCAAAAGTAAAACAGAGAAAATGGGAGATACAAAGAAAAATTGAAGCAAACCCCACTAACCTGCCTTAAACTATTTTTGAAGCTATTTTCGAAATCAAGGGTTTCACTATTTTTGAAGCTTGTGGCTTCTGAAACTCGGTCCCTATTGAGTTGATTTGAAGGCTGTTGGACCTGATTCGAGCCTATTCGCATCCTAATCTTCTTGTTTTCAGTACGAAATCAAGTGGGTCATATAGTTTAAACCCTAGATATAGTCCTACCAGGTTTTTCGAGCTCTAATCTGCTCGTGACAAGGGTTTTCGAAACAAGATCTACTCCTACCACACAGTAGGGTGTGAGACCTGTTTGGACTAGATTTTTGCAAAATAAATAAGGAACAAACCTTTGAGTGGAACGTAGAACGAAATCAGGACGAAGTCCTGATTGGGCGGCCCTTCTGGATGTGCTTCATGAGGTCGGTCGAGAATCCCGCTATCTTGTTGCGGGGGAGCTTGGACGGGATAGTGGCCACTTCCTCGAGGATCTTCTTGGGGGCTTGATCTTCTTGGGGTATTCCGACTTCATTGCGGGGGGAGAGAGAGAGAGTTTTGAAATGAGAAGATGCAGAGTGGGGAAGAGGAATGGAGAGAGAGGAGTGAGTCTGATAAATTGGGTGGAAGCGGATAAAAAAAATTGGGTGGAATGCTATAATAGAATTAATGAAACGCTGTAGTTTCACTTCCGGCTTCTCTCCATGTCTTTTAAGAGCAGGAACGCTATTATTGTCCCTCTACAATAGCATTTATAAAAAAACGCTGTTAAATGATGCTATGAAAACCTCTATTTGTTGTAGTGCCATTGGATCAGTCAAACATGGCTGTTAGACATACACTTTACAGATAAAAAGGCGACCAAGTTATACAAGAGTATGAGGCTTTTTGTCTCTTTAAAAGTTTGGTTCTGTGCATTAATTATCCCATGCAGTGAACTTTTCCTTGCTTAAGGTTGTGGTACTGGTGTTGTATTTTGAGTTAGGTCCTCACTTGTTTCATTTGTATATTGTGAAGTTTACATAATGTTTTGTGTTCTATTAACATCATAACCAAAATACTTTATCCGACTTTTCATGTGTGCAGATTGAATATGCATAAGTTTGGTAGCGGGGAAGATGGTATATATACGCTCTACTATGAAGACTCTTTTTTTGGATGAAGTTCCGAGTCTTCTTTTCTGGATATATGCTTCTATGAAGACTTCTTTTTGGTTGAAGTTTCGAGTCTTCTTTATTTTAATGATGCTACCGAACTATGATAAACATATATGGTATGGCCTACTTTTCATGTTTTTTTCATGGGGACATTGATGCTTTGGACCCTATGGGTGGATGGACATTTTGGTGTAGAGTACATAGTTCTCGTGGTTAATGGATGTATAATTTGGACATGATTATATTGGTTTATGAAGATGTGTTGGCTATTATATATGGGGTAATGTATAATTTATTTGTTTGTATGAGTATTGAAATGAACAGGATAATATTGTATTGTAAGAAGAGTGTAGGTGATCGACAATCATTCGTCACTGATTGGCTTTAATTTATAATTTTAGGTGACAAAATATTTTGTCACCTTTATTTTTATTTTATTTTTTTAATTAAATCCTTCGGTGACGAAATTTTTTGTCACCTATGTGCTTAACTTGATCAATTACTTGCCACAATTAGTGACGAAATTGGAAATGGATGACAAATAATTATGGCAATGGTGACGAAATGTTTCATCATAGAAAACACAATTGGTGACGAATTTTTTTTGTCACCAAGTGATTTTTTCGTGACGAAATTTTTTGTCGTCAAAAGGCACTATGGGTGACGAAAAACGGATTTCGTCACTAGGGAGGAATCCTCGACGACCTTTAGTCGACAATTTTTTTTTCGTCACCTATACTATTTGTGACGAAAAATATGCCATTTGTGACGATTTTCACTCGTCACCAAATGTGATTTTTCTTGTAGTGCTCATCGAAAGCCTAATGCATGTTTCTGTTTGAGTCTTATCCTAGATATTGAAGCAATGTTACAATCTTTTCATATTGAAGCATGCCAAAGGGATTTCTTGTCTGGGCCTTGGGTCCCAAAGTCCTTTGTTTTGTTCTTATACTTTGAGGAGGATAACTCAATAGTCAATGAAGCGAATCGTGTTGTTTATGTTCCATGGAAAAAGGGACTCGGGATGGGCGAATCGTGTTGTTTATGTTCCATGGAAAAAGGGACTCGGGATGGTACTGGGCGGACCGTGATGTGCCCCAAAACGATGTTGTTTGGGGGCTGTCAAGGGTGAGTTCATTTGTCGCACAAGGGCCCTGGTTGGTGCAGCTAAAATAGGCACTCTTGTTGATTATTTTTATTTTATTTTTGCGGGATCCATTACGGGTCCTACAAAGATGATTCAAACTGCAAGTTATTTTTGAAATGGTCTTTTTTATGGATATTGAAAAAAGTAGGTCAATCTAATATCGGTAAGGGCTGTTTCAGAATTCGGAGGGCACCCTACGAATTCTTGAACACTCTACAAATTCTGAAACAGTCTTACTGATATCGGATTGAGCTAATTTTTTTTTAGGAACCCATACAAAAAATATTTGAAGAATAACTTGCTATTTGAATCATCTTTGTAAAATCCATATTGGGCCCCACAAAAATCAAGAAATTGTTGCGACAAGGGCTATGTTGCAGCTAAAATGGGCAAGAAATTGATGATTTTTGCGCTGCTCATTACAGACCCTACGAAGATGATTCAAACCGCAAGTTATTCTTAAAATATTTTTTATGACTTCTTGAAAAAAATTAGCTCAATTCGATATCGGTAAGAGCTGTTTCAGAATTCGTAGGGGTGCCCTACTTTCAGAATTCGTATTACGCCCTGCAAATTCTGTAACATTCTACGAATTATGAAACAGCCCTTATCGATATCAAATTGAGCTAATTTTTTAAGGAACCCATAAAAAAACTTAAAGAATAACTTGTGATTTGAATCATCACATAATAGGCCTTGCAAAAATAAAAATAAAAAAATCATCAACAGGAGTGCCCATTTTAGCTGCACCAAATAGGGCCCTTATGCAACAAATGAACTACCATTTCTTTTCTTTTTTTTGAATGGCGAAAAAGTTTTAATAATCTTTGATAGATTAATTATAAAGACTAAAAGGGCAAGGAGAAAGGCAACAAGTGCCTTTCCGAGACCCAAACCTTTGATTGGCAAGATGCCAACTAAGGAGAAAAATCTCAAGGGCCAAAGCCCTACACCTAAAAAGTAACAAAGCCCAGATTACACAATAAAGAGCAAATACCAGGAAAAAGCCTAAAAGTTCAAATACAAAGGTATTAGCCCAACAATAAATGAACTCTCCATGACAGTCCCAAAACGACATCGTTTTTGGGCATAGCACCTTCCGCCCATCATCATCCCCGATTCCTCGAAAAAGTGGGCTATATTGAAATGAGTAAGGGCTTTATCAGTTCTTTGCTCAATTTTCTTAATGCAAATAACTGATGAGCAGATCAAGCCTTTACTGATATCTAATTAAACTTATTTTTTACGAGAATCCTTGAAAATATTTTTGACCCGTTTAATGTTCTTCATGAATTTTGAAAGGCCAGGTATTCGGATTATCAAAGTGGCCGAAAAGGAACCGAAGAGATCCTGATCCAATACAACCCATAACCATACCAAAAATAACCCCAACCTATATATATTCTCTTCCTCTTTACATCTCAAAACCCTAACTAGCCACTCCCTCAACGCCCCCACAGCCTCAAAAACCTATAATCCCTCTCTCTCTCTCTCTCTCTCTCTCTCTCTCTCTCTCCTTCTAGGTCGAACATGTCAAACAAAATAGTCCTCTCTACCAACACAAGCAAGCTATCTCTCACATCCTCCTCGCCGGAGAACCACTCACCACCGCCCTCCGCAGAAATAATAGCAAGCAATGTGGATCTCCTAACAGAAATACTTCTCCGGGTCCCAGCTACATCACTCATCAAATTCAAGTCCGTATCCAAACGATGGCTCTCTCTCATCTCCGACTCCCGATTTGCCCGGAACCATGCCCACCAAAATCCCTCTCCTCTCCCCTCCGGCCTCTACTTCTACACCACCGGCAATCGCTCGTTACCCTTAAACGATCAAATCACCCGTGTCTCGGTTCGCGATCACCCCCGAACAACTCTTCCGGATTTCTCATTTCTAGATGATCATTTAGGATCAGGATCTGAAACAGCAGTAGATCACTCTTCCAATGGCTTGACGTTGTGCTCAGCTTTTGATACCTATAATTACCCGGATGAGAAGTACTATGTTATTTGTAATCTCACCACCCAAAAGTTCGTGGTACTTCCCGCAGGGCCCGTGGTATCCAAATTTAATTTCAAGATTGAATCTTACTTGGTTTTTGATCCAAAAAAAATCACCTTACTATAAAGTTGTGGGGGTTAATCTTGTTCCTGACTTGAATACTTACCAACTTGATGTGTACTCTTCCGAGAGTGGCTGTTGGAAAAGCCCGATTCTCGTTCCGTTGATTCACACGTACAGGAACGTACATGGGGCTGTTTGGAATGGAGAACTAATTTTGATGTGTTGCGTGTCGGATGGGGAGATCGATTGTGCAGAGCATGAACACTTCTACATTAGATTTGATATCGATGCAGAGAAGCTAACTACGACTCGAGTCCTGCCATACTTGGACAGTAATATTTCTCGACGGATACAGTATTTCGGAGAATGTAACGGTCATTTGCTTCTTATACAATGTTCTTGGTATGATCCTAAGGAATTCAAGGTGCTTGAGATGATAGACGGAGAGAATTACTTCCGGTGGAATGTTAAATACGTAGTAGATCTAACACCGTTTAGATTGACGAGGAGAAGTTATGGTACGTTTTCGGTGATGAGTGTTGTGAATGTAGGAGCAAATGAAAACGATCTCGCAGTGGTGGTATACGATCGGGATAAAGTCGTACAATATAATATCGAGTGCAAGACACTGAAGGTGCTTTGTGATTTGTCTGGAGGTGACTTTTTTGATGGCGTATTCTCACTTTTTGAAGATACATTTCGCTTTATCGAAAGTCTAACGCCTGTGTGAGTGATGTCTCTACATGTTTGAAGTAATGACAATAGTCTTTTCGTTTGGTTCAAAACGTTGAGTGTTTTGTTCTCTAATTATAGTAGTTGCTTATTCATTGAATGTCTAACGTTTATTGAAGACCAACACCGGTTTGAGCGATGTCCTATATCTTGAAGCAATTTCTTAATCTTTTCATACGGTTCAAACATATGTCTTTTCTGTTTTTCATTAGAAGTTAGTTATTCGGAATTGTTGGATTACCTTTTTTTCATTAGTAAGAATGTTGGCTTCAATTCTTAAATATGTCTTTTTTTGTTTTTAATCACAACCTCAACAGCAGAACCAGGATTTCGGTCCGAGGGGGCCAACTTAATAGATTATATTCATCTTAATTTATACTTATTGGTATCATAAAGCTTTCGCTTTTCCAATATAATACATTTTCACGTTGCTCCAAGCATGATCACGTCTACTATCGATTTGATTTTGATGCGGAGAAGCTAACTACGACTCGAGTGCCATCCCCAGATACTAATGTTTCTAAGGGGAGTCTGTGTTTTGGAGAATGTGGGGGTCATTTCTTTCTTATCCAAGTTCCTTGGTACGTACAAGGCTATCGGAATCAGTGTGCTTGAGATGATGGACAGAGAGAATGACTTTCGATATACTGTCAATTACATAGCAGACCTTACACAGTTAATATTGCCACAAAGAAGAAGCTGTAGATTTTTGGTGATAAGTGTTATGAATATGGGAGTAAATGAAAATAATCTCGCAATGGTGTTGTACATTCAGGGTAAAGTCGTACAATATATGACCCACGAACCAGTCTTCCGAATTTATCGTTTCTCCAAGATTCAGGATCAAGATTTGAAACGAGAGTACTCCACTCTTCCAATGGCTTGATGTTGTGCTCAACTTTTGATACCTATCACCTAACTACAAAGTTGTGGAGGTTATTTTTGCTAATGACTTGAATACTTCCCAATTTGATGTGTACTCTTCTGAGAGTGCCTCTTGGAAAAGCCTGATTCTCGCTCCGAAGAATGGGGAACTCATTTTGATGTGTTGCAGGCTAGGTCGAATTTGTGAGGGCGACATTGTGCAAAGCATGACCACTTGTACATTCGATTTGATATTGATGCAGAAAAGCTAACTAAAACTCGAGTGATGTGCATGGACAGTAATCTTTCTCGAGAGATATTGTATTTCGGAGAATGTACCGGTCATTTGCTTCTTGTTCAACGTTCTTGGAATGATCCTATATATGGAGCTCGAGGTGCTTGATATGATGGATCGAGAGAATAAACTTAGGTGGTATGTCAAATACGTAGTAGCTCTAACACCGTTAGGATTGATGAGTAGAAGTTGTGGTACGTTTTTCTGGCAAGATCGTACAATATAATATCGATTGCAAGACGATGAAGTTGCTTGGTGATTTGCCCAGAGGTGACTTTCATCCCAACATACGCCCACTTTATGAAGATTCTTTTTGCTTCATCGAAAGTTTTACGTCTGTTCGAGAGATGTTTCTACATGTTGAAGCAATGTCATAGTCTTTGGTTCAAAACGTTCAGCATTGTGTTATCTAATTCTAGTAATTGCTTTGTTCATTGAATGTCCTAACGTTTTTGGAGTGATGTCCTACATGTTGCAACGTGGTTCTAATCACAACTTCAGTGGCGGAGCCGGAATTTTAGTCGTACGGACCGAGTTAATACGTATAGTACTTATTGTATGATAAAGCTTTGGCTTTTCTAATATAATACCTTCTTCACACTGAAATTATTTGTAACGACCCAGATTTTCGACCCAATTTTTTTTTTTAATAGCGTTAATATTATTAGGTCTTAATTATTATTTTTTTTTCCTTAATAGATAAATACAAAAAAATAAGTATATTATCTTATTTATCTCTTTTATTATTGTTATTATTATTTTTAATTGCATGCATGTTTAAAACTCCTTCCATCTCTCCCTCTCCTACTCCTACTCAATCTCTACTTCAATTCCTCCCTAATCCTATTTTTCGTCCATCTCAAAGCCCAAGAGTTAGAATCCCATTAAAACTTAAACTTACCTTCCTCATCCAAATTCTCCTATAAATATCCCATTACTTCGACCCTAGGGCACACCACGCTACTCCTCGTCCATTACAAAAACCAAAAACCAACTCCATTCTCGTCCATATCATGTACCTCTGTTCACAGCCTGTTTCTTCCTAGCTAATGTCATTTTTAGGCCAGAGTTCCTTCACGAAAGTTGTAGAGGGCGTCGAGGGCTTCGATTTCAACCCAAGAATCACCCAAAATGATCAAATATTGATAGAGTTATCACCATCCAAAGTTTGGTAAAATTCTCGGATTCTGATTTCTAGGCAGATTCAGCGACCCTTCTAAATCCCCACTTTTCTCCTAGTTCGAATGGTTTTCGGGCTTAGACTTCTTCACAAAAATTGTAGAGCGTTTCAAGATCTTCACGTTAGACTCAAGAATCGTCCAAAACGGCAGAGGTTTGGTCAAGTTATTCCAGTCTAAAGTTACTGCTAGAATATCGATCTTTCGTTGCCAAACGAAAATCCACCGGACTCCACCAAATCGTTTTGTCTGGATTAAAGGTAGATTAATTGCTATCCCTATCTCCCCCTAAGTATATTAACGTGCTAAGGCCATCCACAGTGGTATAATCAAAAGCCAATTGTTTTTAAAGTTAACAATGTTTGTGCAAAAGATGGCTCACAATGGTATAATCAAACTTAGCAACATCCATAGAAATAATCAAATTTTGGACTTTGGATAACCAAAACTAGCAACATTTTTCAATAATCAAAATTTGTAGATCCCACACCGCATAAGTTAACTGGTTCTAAAATTTGTATACACGCATGTTTCAACTAGTATTTTCTTTTTTTCTTCTTCGCTTCTATATCTTTTTCACTTCCCCACAAATAGTTTCTCTTTCTTTCTCTCTAAAAGTGAAACTCATATCTCTCGATCATCTACAATTCAATCAATCGTCGCCGGATTAAGATATTTCACTCTTTTTTCTCGTTTCTATTTTTTTTATTTATTCCTCAAAATTAAGGGAGTGAATCGATATGTTTTTGCCCCAAAAAAAAATCATAATGGAGGGAAGTGAATGGAGAGAGAGAGAGAGAGAGAGAGAGAGAGAGAGAGAGAGAGATTATAGTGGATCTCTTATTTTGGTTATGGACTTGGAGTGACCATTGTGGACCTCAACATTGTTAAGCTTAGCTACCTCTTAAATGAATAATCAAAAGCTGATGTGTCAACTTTTGATTATCTATTTTTGATTATACCACTGTGGATGGCCTAAGATATTAGTTTTTATGATTAAAAAGAAAAAGAATCGAAATTAAAATCGAATGAACGAAACCTAGTTTTTTCCGAAAACTTCACTGTTCACTGTTCATAAGCATGGTTACTGTTCACGCTTTTTGTTGGTACTGTTCATGCCGGTTGGTTTTTAAAAAAAATGAAACCTAAATTACAGTTTTCCCCTTTATCTATTAAAGTGATGTGTTTCAGCCCTCATGCATTGTTAACCTATTAAAGTTTGCCCCTGAAGTTTATTAAGTTTATGTTTCGGTCCATTCATAAAAGGTTACGTGATTTTTATGCTTATTATTTATTTCAATTATTATTCTGATTGCTTATCTATTATTCCAACCTCTGATTGATATGTTAAATTGGACCCTAGAGACATGGGGTGGTATGCGAATAGATTTCACATAGACGATGCTGAGTTAATGGAAAAATGGTGAAGTGTTTGAGTTATGAAATTGTGGAATTGTGATTTGGGCCATAGCTATGGCAAGGGTGACCTGTTGGGCCCTGGATTGATGAGATTGTGGTGACCCTAACGTATGGTACGCCATGGGAAGTTCCAAAGGGTAATCGTGCCTTGCAAGGCCAGCAAGGGGGATTGTCTCATGACACGGTCATAGTTAGTGGCTTAGGAATAGTGCGACCCTAATGTATGGTACGCCATGGGAAGTTCCAAAGGGTAATCGTGCCCCCTGCTATGGTTGTGATAGATGGATGGGATTCGTAAGGAGATGGGATTAGGATTGGGATTCGTAAGGAGATGGGAATGGTAATGAGAAGGGATTGATAATGAGTATGTTTGTTTGGGATGGGATTAGATGATGGGATTATTAATATCATGTTTGTTTGAGATGGGATTAGATGATGGGATTGGATTGATAGAAGAAATTGGTAATGAGAAGGAGATGGGATTGGACTATTAATACCAAGTCCCACGGGGTATTTGTAATACTCATACGAAGTACATAACTTAGGTGAATTCATTTAGGACCCCGTGTGCAGGACAAGCAAGGGGGGATTTTCCATGACACGGTCATAGTTAGTGGTTATGGGAGGAAAGGATCTCGTGGATGAGATCTTAGATTTCACGTAGGGTTAATGGATAGTAATAAACTGGTTTATGTGGAAAATCTCTGTTTTACTTTTCGCATGATTATTATTATCTTATTACTTGCTAGCTGTAAAGTAAGAGGGGTGGTTGGGTTGGATTATTCTACTGGGTGATTTATCACTCACGGATACGTCTGTATCCTGGTAAATCGATTGCTTCGGCAATCAATTTGCCAGAGAGCGCAGGATTCAATGATGGTGCAATTCGACACAGAAGGAATATCAGGAATGAAGATCGAGTTTGCTTGGGATCCGTATCAAGCCTAGAGTCGGCTTTGAAGATAATATATTTTGAATCAGTAAATTTACCTTGAGATTGTAATAGCTAAAACTTTATTTTGAAAAATTATGTTTATTTAGCAAATTTTCTTAAGAAATTATTTTATTTTGCTTCCGAAAAATCGGGGCGTTACATATTGACCTAATGGAGTAAAAGTATGTGAATCATTTTGTTTTATTTCTTCAAGCTAGTACCATGCATATTATTTATTTATGAAAGAAAGAAAGTAAAATGGGAATGTAAAATAACGTAAAATTGGATTCGGATAGGGATACAAATGAATAGACAATCTATTCTCTTCTCTTTTTTTTCCAAAAAAATGATCTTGGAGATTCTTCGAAATCGATTTCTTCTTCTTCTTGGTCTTCTTACAGAACCAACATGCACTTTTGAACGCATTTTTGTTCTACGTCTCCAAGCTATATATCCCCAGAAAGTTCTGGACCTTCTGGTCATGGTAAGAAAGCTTTGTGTAACAAAAATTGCCTTTTTTTTTAATTGAAAAAGAGAGCAGACAGAATTCTATTGGTCGAATTCAAGACCTTTAACCATGGTTATTAATTGTCCAACTCCAATACAAGCATATTCCGCATTTTTCTTGGTACAATCGTTTAGTAAATGAGTCTTTTTCCTTGACGAAATCCAATACTGGGTTTGCACAACCAAAAAACTATTCGAAAGGTCTTCTATATTCTACATGAACTAATCGTGTTCGTGCAAAAAAAAACCCGATTAGTTTTCATTTTTCTTGCATAAAAGGGATTAGTTTTCATTTTTCTTGCATAATCGTGTTCTTCTTGAAGAGGTCTACGGAACCACCGATTCTGGTTCTTTGATTTATGGGACAAACCCACAAATGCTCATAATTAGAGGGAACTGGACCATAGCAAACGAACTCAGTCCCTTGAAAGGATCCTATCCTATCTATAGTCTAGGGGTGATAAAGATAACTGAAATAATCGTTAAACCTATCTAATACGAACCAAAGCGTGCGTTTTATTTGGTCTGGTTCTACAGTTCAGTAGCCTTTCCCGTTCAGCTAAATAAGCCAATTGGCTTATTTTTTTGTCCTTATTCAAATTTTTTTCGTATTTGTTAGTTTTTCGTCAATTTTTGGGGGATTATTGCATCATCATCATGAGAGGAATCTAAAAAGTTAAAAATTATGATCGAAATCCAATTTTTTTTTAATGAAGACGAAAAAATTGGCTTATTTTTGTCTTTATTTAAAAAATTTAGGTTTCGATCTTAATTTTTTACTTTTTAGATTCCTCTTATCATGACGATATTATAATCCCAAAAAAATTGTCAAAAAACAAACATGAAATAATCTAATGCGCTACAAAGTCCTAGAGGGGTGTGAATAGGACGACTAATTTAAAATTAAAGCAACTATTAATTCAAGCTACTATCCAAAATCCATGCCAATGCTATCCAAATTAATAATATGAGTTAAGAGCAATTAATCTAAAGAACGCAAACACCGAGATATACGTGGAAACTACTTAGGGTTAATCATACCCTAAGCATAAAACCACGACCTAACTACCAAAATTGCTATAGATCAAAAGGTTTACAAAGTGTTAAGAGAGGAATAACAACTTTACCCCAAAAGCTTATCCTAACTCCACCACTTTGATGTAGCTCCCCGAACTCCTTCTTGATCCCATAGCCACCACGAGTCCACCACCTCGATCTCCGCTCACCACGGCTCCGGAATCATCCGGCCAAGTAGTATCATCGGCATGTATGAGTGAATATGAGAGAAATTAAGATTTTTGTTTTTTTGCAAACTAAAACAATCTAGAGAGAACACATGAGAAATGAAGCATTTCTCTAGATTGACCGTAGATGACCAAGATACAAGATCTAAATCATCATATGCAAATTTGTGCCCAAATGAATAGGGAGAAGAGTGGTCTCTCTCTCTCTCTCTAAAATGGCTGGCTGTGCAAAAAATCGTGTGTATGTGTTACCCTAATTGAATGAAAAATCAGTATTTATAGTGGCAAGTACACAGGCCAATAAGAGCCAATATGAGGACGACACATAAGCGCTACCACGCGCTAGCATGGTATCCAGTCGACTCAAGAGCCAAGCGCTTCCAAGCGCCAGCGGGGTTCACAGCATCCTCGGATGACCAAGCGCTAGCACGCGCTAGCTCTAACAATGCGCCAGCGAAGCAACTAGCAAATGCGGGAGACTAGACAAAAATTAAGGCCAAAATGCTAATGCCCAGTTAAACATAAAACGTGATATATTAATTAAACATAAGGCATTAATCTATTTGGAATCTGGATAAAATAATGTGCTCAGTTGTATGAAGAATGTTTA
The DNA here is from genome assembly GCA_018127125.1 of Rhododendron griersonianum. Classification (NCBI taxonomy): domain Eukaryota; kingdom Viridiplantae; phylum Streptophyta; class Magnoliopsida; order Ericales; family Ericaceae; genus Rhododendron; species Rhododendron griersonianum. The sequence continues at coordinate 42,670,364 of CM030797.1, forward strand.
GTCTAAATGCAAAATAAAGTGCATGCATGTATACCTTTCCAATTCAGGTCCCCCAGCACTTTGAGCATTGCATAAGCTTTATCAACGTAGCTTCAAACACTGGGTGGAGATTCTAGACTCGATAAAAACAAAAACTACCACCAAAACCCAATTACAAGAAGCTAAAATGGTTTGACAAATCCGGAGAACGCCAAATACATTTACAAAACAAATACGAAAAAAATTTAAATAAGAACAAAAAAATAAGCCAGTTGGCTTATTTAGCCGAACGGAGATGGTTAGCAAAAATAAGAACTTCAAATCTGAACCGGATCTTTGAGCTACTCATCGATCATAGGTTGTTTTAGTTGATTTTTGGAGTTATTTTAGAAATGGTAGATTGCCAGAGGGTCTATGCAGCTCTCTTGAAGCATCAGCCTGTTGTTGTCGTTGGAGGCGAATGACTGGTTTACCGTTAACATACAGATTTGAATTAGTCATGTATAGTTATACTACAGAAAAGTAAAAAAAAAAAAAAACTTCAGCCAATCCAACAGTCGAAAAACTATTTTGAACAGAGACACGGGTTTTGGTACCGAGGAGATCGGACCCCTCGTAAATTGGGGCGAAGAAAGAGATTGAGTCCTGGCTTGAGGAGGAATGCAGTGCTGCCTACCAACCCAAAATTTTTGGAAAACTTTTCAACTTCTATTTAGTGATATCATAACAAGTACACTCCAGTACTAGAAAAACAGGAACACAATAAGGTACTGAACGGAAATCATTAACAGAATTCGTTATTGGATTTATTCTCTCTGGCGAAAATGAGCTGTGAATATGGCTAAGAATCGTCTGTTTCGAGTTCTGTTTACTCTGTTTTTGCTGTGGTTTTGCTTGATAGCTGTGGATTAGTGGCTGTGAAGTGGAGCATTTGAAAGATACTCAACGGATAACTCTGGTGCGTGCATATGACTGCTTATCAGCATGTAGGTTTTCCTTGGCATTTGATCGGCACTTAGATAGGTGCCAACCTTGTTGGGATGTCGTTTCTTTGTTTTTTTTTTTTCTTCTCTTATCAATATATTATACTTTTTCGCCGTTCGAAAAAAAAAAAAAAAAGTTAATCTCATCAAAGTGAGAACAAAACAAAGGAGTTGGGACCCAAGGCCCAGACAAGAAATCCCTTTGGCATGCCTCAATATATGAAAAGAAGATTGTGACATTGCTTCAATATGTAGGATATGACTGAAACAGAAACATGCATTAGACTTTCGATGAACAAGCACCTACTACGATTAGAGACCAAATTTTATACGTTTTGAACCAAATGAAAAGATTAACATGGAGAACATCAGTCAAATAGGCGTTAGACTTTGGATGAACAGATAAGAATACTTGTAAGGATGGGATAAGCAAGTTGGAATGTCACCTCCTGCATGCCAAATCACACAGCACCTTCAATGTCTTGCACTCGATGTTATATGTTACGATTTTGCCTCGAACATATAACACCACTGCCGGATCATTTTCATTCGCTCCCACATTCATAACACTTACCACCGAAAACCTACAGGTGCTTCTTCGTGGCAACGTTAAGGGTTTTAGATCAACTCCCCCGAAATTTATTCTCTCCGTCCATCATCTCAAGCACCCTAAATTCTGCAGCATTGTACCAAGGAATTTGCATAAGAAGCAGATGACCCCTACATTCTCCAAAATACACAATCCCCTTATATTCATAACCGGCCGGGGGATGGCAGTAATCCAGTGTTAGTTGCCCTCTCTGCATCTACGTCGAATTGAAACTAAAAGTGATCATGCTTCGAGCAACCATACGGCCGGACCCGGCCTGCAACTCATCCATAAGATTGCTCCATTCCAAACGGTCCCATGTCCCAACCACGGGTCGGGAATCCTCGGGGTACTGGCAACCGTGCTTTTCCAAGAGCCACTCTCGGAAGAGTACACATCAAACAGGGAAGTACCCAAGTCATCATAAGCAAAACTAACAACCACAACTTTATAGTAAGGAGATTTCTTAGGATCATAAATCAAGTAATATCGAAGCCTAAAGTACGAATTGGATACATCGGCGAGTTTGGGAAGAACCACGAACTTTTGGGTGGTCAGATTGAAAACCACATAATCTTGAAACTCAATGGTGCATAGCATCAAGCCATTGGAAGAGTGAAGTACTGTTGCTTTTTCAGAACCAGATCCTGATCCATCGAGAAATGAGAAATTCGGAAGAGTCGTCCGTCGGTGATCGTGAAATGAGACACAGGTAATTTGGTCGTTTAACGAGAGCGAGCCATCACGGTTGGAGTAGAAGTAGAGGCCGGAGATGGGAGGAGAGGGATTTTGTTGGGTATGGAACTTCTGTTAGAAGATCAACGTTGCTCGCGATTATTTCGGCCGAGCATGTGAGAGGTAGCTTGCTTTTATTGTTAGATAGTACTATTTTCTTGGACATTGATTTGGCGTGCATGCATGCACAGAGGCTGTGGGAACCGAGATTATTGATTGGTGGTGAGAGGAGAATTGATTTCTAGGAGAGAGAGAGAGAGAGAGAGAGAGGAGGAGGAGGAGGAGGAGTTCTAGGTTTTTGTGGTGGTTGAAAGCGGCGGAAGATGGAGGTTGTGGGGGCGTGGTGGGACTGGTTAGGGTTTTGAGATGTTAGAGGAAGGGAATATATATAGGTTCAGGTCATTGGGTCTCGACGGACTGGTCAGGATCTTTTTTGAGTCTTAAAACCGCTAAGCAGAGTCTTCAATAAATTTTTCCATCCAACCGTCCATTTTTTTGGATACTCAAGAACATTAAAAATAATAACGCTACAGACACAACACTCGGTCACACCCCGATCACATCACTCTCACATATGTGTTAACTTCTCACATTTAATTATAAATATGGGACCCACCCTCACCTTTAATTGCGCCATTATTGCATTAAAAATGCTGAGAAATGATCATGTGTATTAAGACTTCCAAACATCTATTGATTTTAGAAAAATAAATTAACGTACTAAATTAAAACTCATTTATTTCAAGATATATGTGTATATATTGTATAAAAATCCGATTGATCGGACTTTGTAAGCTGAAGTTTCAACCCAAGTTTGGCATACCATACACTAGACGATGTAAAATCAAGATTGATCGATCTTTAGCACGAATGCTCTTCTCGTGCAGTCCTACCAACCGAGCAATTCCGAAATTTTATTTGTGTCTGGGACGGATCCTTTTAGCGCTCAAAACCAGACTAGGCCTATAGCAAACTAGTTAGAAAATCCGTCACCACGGACTCACCAAACCCCAACAGTGACTTCCAGTTGGGCAAGTTGGCATCCCAATTGGAGAGGATCGAGCCGTTTCCTCTTGGACACACTCTCTTGCTTAATAATCGAAATGATGCTGGAAAAAATGTCATGCCAACAACTCTGGTTTCAATGCCACTGTGATTGAGATAAGATCCATCCCATAGCTATGAGAACAAGACAGAAGTTTCGAACGCGTTCTAATTTTCTTTTGAAGCAAACAAAATCGTATGCTTATTGTGACTATGAAATCCTTCGCACCGAAAAAACAAAAAGTGACTCAACCCTCAAGCAAATTCCATTGTCACAAGACAACAGTTTCAAATATCCCCAAATCTCTTTCCAACAGAAAAACAAACAACGACTCAACCGTCAAGTGAACTCCATTGTCACAAGACGAGCAACAGTTTCAAACATCCGCAGGACCATTGATTTCCTGCATCATTAATACAAAGTAAGATAGTGAACTTTGATGAATCAATAAGGTAAGAAGTCGTAATTGGATGTGAATCACCTTATTCGCAATTACAGCTCCATCAGGGATTTCCAACTTCACTCCAGATTTTGCAGCAACCACTAGTTTTCCCTGAAAATAGCACCAACGATTAGGGCATGAGTATTTTCGGTATGCAAAGAATCGTTGTTCTGTGGGCAAGACATGGTTCTTGTTTAATTCTAGCAAAATCTGATCTCAAGCTATACACGACATATGTTTGCTTAAGTAATTGTGAAGATAACTTGTTAATTAACAACAAATACGAAAGCTTAAACATATTTGATATTTTTCATGTTTAGAGAGGGGAGAGGAGGAGACACGCTAACGAAGTAAATCCTGATGTAAAGAGTAGGAAAACCCCTAAAAAGATTTGGTAGGCACAAGTATGTATGATAGGGGCAGCTTTGTTTTGCTCATAATTGTAGGACCAAAGAGAGCCTTTTCAGAAATCAGTGGGGGTCACCCTCTATCTCCAACGTTACAAGGTCATCAATAACAACGCATGTATGTAGATTTGTGTCCGTAAATCATTTCCATATTTCGGCAGCAAAACCATAGTGAAAGAGTGGCAGAAATGGAACATGAACTTGTGTAAGTACCTTCAGAGTAATGCCAGCTCCAAAGCACACATCACCAATCACCTTTAGGCTATCGAGCTCAATGATGCTAGGAATGGACTTGAAACGACTTAAGAAGTTGGCAACCTGGTATGGAAATTTGATGATCAGCGGCAGTGTATGAAAAAGCTACAACAATCTACAGTACCATGGAATATATTGCTACCTTTTTAAATTCGGGTCCCAACTCAATAGCAGGATTTTCAGGATTTGCCCTAGCTTTGTTTCGGATCACAAAGCCATCGTTCAACGTGTAAAGATCAGACTGCAAAATAGAAAGTGGATTTCCTAAACAAACCGTTGGACCAAAAGCGAAAATTCTTGAATTTAGTGTTGGGGAGAAGGTTAACCTGGACAAGAAGCAAATCTGAAGTTGCTTTCACCGGTAGGAATCGTGATCGTGGGACATTAATACCAATAGCATGATCGAAGAACTGGCTCGAAAAATACAACAGAAAATTTTACAAAACATCTCATACAGCAGACGGAACGACAGCTATTGGAGATATTGGTGCATGTGGCACTTACCCTAATTGCAGCACCAGCTGCCGTTTCCAGCTGAAGAACCTTGATCCCGTCCACTTCCTGAGAACCGGCCAGATTAAATTCATCACACTAAACAATTAGATGTTCAAAATTGACTTGATAGTTGCATGACCATCAAGGTAGAGAAAACATATACCTTGGGGTTTGGAATGATCTCCATCTTTAGTGCGTCCGCTTCAACAAGTCTTTTAATAGCTTTCAAGTTCACCCACCTGGCATAATATGGAGTTAGTATGTAGATTGCTGCTTGTGTTTCGTATGTAAAAGAGCATGACTTACAAGTTATTGGTATTGAATATTTTGAACTTCTCAATTGACTTGAATTCATTGACCTGGACAAATCAGTTAACCACATCAGCACTGCTGAGTAAATAAATATTAACTCTCTCTAACAGTTTAAGCTTTTAGATGAGTTGGTGGTTAACAATCTAATAAGCCCCAAACATGACAAAGTAATTTAACAACTACTGCATATGCATTACAACTAGGATGACACTAGGCACTTGGAAATTGTTCAATAGAGAATAAAACTACCCCACACTAGTGATTGAGTATCATCACCAGAAACGGGTACTAAACTAAATTGGGGTGGTGAAGTAGAGCAATATGCTAACATTACATACCAGGTACCCCACCCTAGAAATCTTTTTCCAAATGTTTGTTATCTCATTAATCCAGTTTCAAGATAGTGGAAGCAAACTTCCTCCACAAATTTGGCCCCCGACTTTCTTAACCGGTCCAAAATTTTCATAATCTGCCTATGGATGGAATTTGGAAAGTTCGCACAATGCAAAACCAGGGTTCCTTGTACTACACTAGTGCAATTTTCCTCTCGTCTCCTAATTCATGCTCCTCTTTCCCAAACTCCAAGATGGGCAACACTCCAGAATTTCAGAGAAGAAATTACCCTTCAATGATACACCCAATTCCTGTGACTAGTCTAAGAGTCACCAACTGCTCAAACAGCTACAAGCTCAGTTGAAGAATAACGTAAACAAGGTCAACAAATAAAAGCACAAAAGAAGGGTAAACAAAAATGAAATAGAGCTCACATGTTCATCGGGAACTTGTGCGATTTCAAGGAGCTGCATAAGACAAAGGCAAGTGAAACATCAGTACTGTACTTGTATTCAAAGCTCAAATGCATGCAGATACTTTATAGCACTTGAGAATCAAACAAAAAGCAGGGGAAAAAGAATGACAAATCATCGAACTAAAAGAAAGATCAGGCAGTATGGAAACAATGACATCAAACGGGTTCGTGTACCAAAAAAAATTACAGATTAAAAAACATCAAGCAGATTTGCATTCTAATTAAAAAAGCCTCAATGCATATAGCAATATATATTATGTTGTTATAGGAATTCTTGCATTTAGGAACTGAGAACTATGATGCCACAGAAAAGTCTGGGCATAGTACTAGCAGAGCAGACCAGAGAGAAGAGCTTAACGAGTGAGCGAGCGTAAAAAGCACGAAGGACATCATTTCCAATGAAATTATTCTCTTAACTCATGGAAAACCAGCCCTTCAGGTCTATTGGGAAAATCTTCGTACAATTATCGACATACCTATTTGAAGCTACAAAGGAGTAGGATCATGAAACCCTGGTACAAATTTTAAGGAGCGAAAGAAGACAAGTAAACAGCAAAACATGAACAACCGATGACACAAGTATTTACCTGGACTTTTCCTTCATAGGAAATCAGGGTACCGCCTTTCACATCAGCCAATGTTTTAGGTGTCACCTACAAAAGCCATGAAGCTATAAAAACAATTATGAATAGCAACATATGTATGATATACAACCACCACCTATAAATACCTCCATACAGTACTCATTCTTGCTTTGGATCAAATGCTTCAGGATTTCTGCAACACTAGATTAAGAAACAACTATCCAAATAATCCACTGTTCACCTTAGTTTGCCACTGACAACCCATATAAGCAGTAAAACGTAGAAGGTAAGATTAAAGCCAAAATATATAGAACCATATTGAGGATACTCAAATCAACAACAGCACCCAAGTTATCTGAGTTTGCAACGAATACATATTCCTTCCCCTGTAAAGGATAAAAAAAAAAGTGATTAAAAATTGGAAGAAATCTTGTGAATAAATATACAAGAAGTGCTGTCAAGATTAGATAAAAGTGAACTGGAGAGAAAAAGGAAAAACCTGCGACAATAATGCATCGAGCTTGCCACTGTTCTTCAATGCTGGAAACACATCACCATGGCCAGGAGGATACCTTCACAAGTAACAAGCTTTGTTAAGGTGAAGATAAGAACAAATTGAAAAAATGAATTACATCAGTTATATACCAATCAAAAGACGAGTTACATTTACCATCCATCCTTGCCCATATTTCCTTTGCATGGCAATGGCATAAAATCTTCAACAACCAAACGAGGGTACTGGCTCTGTGCAAATGAAATAAAAGAACGAATTTCAAGTTATCAAAATTTCAATAACTATCAGAAATGGATACTAGGGAAACTTTGCTTTGGCTTACCAACCTGATTAAATGTATGGATCTCAATGTTTGATTTAGCATATTTCTCTACAATCTACATCCATAAATCCAATTGATCAGTAATAAAACGTACCAACTTAATAGTTCTAAAAAAGAAGAAATGAAAAAAGCTTATGTTTATTCACCTTTTGTGTATCATCGTGGGTGTTGAATGAGTTCATTAATAGTAGCGGCACATTGCATCCATACTTAGAGTTTAAGGACTGCAAACAGCAAGAAGGGTCAAGCACATAAATTGAACAAAGAAAAAAGATGTACATGAAACACAAATCAGTAAATTGTTAAAGACCTCAATCTGTATGACAATTAAGTCTAGGAATGTCAACCCGTTACGAACTTCAATGACAGATCTGCAAATAATTTGTACATGTCAATTGCGCACAAATATGCTTTAGAAGTAAACCAGAAAACAATGCATGGATTCATGATCAGTGACAGGAGTTATGGTGCCACGAAGGATTTTTGAATCCGGACTTCCCAGCATCTCTGCCAATCTTGAATCATTTCCATTAAGTTTCCTGTACGACAAAGTAAAAGATATACGGAGCAGGCAGATTAATACTTAGGACCCGTGCAGCCCATTGTTGTTCCCAAACCTCCATTAAGCTTCAACACAACAAGTTTGTCCAAAAGCTTCTTGGTTTCAGCAGGATCTGCAACAATTCAACTGGTAATAAATTCTCAAGAAAGAACTCCATTGGATCAGGGATACACGCATAATCACTATAGTGAAGCACATATAGCAACTAAATCAATAAAACGAACCCCATAGTCAAAAAAATCACCTTCAGGGGTGGGTGCCAAGCTGTCGTAAGGAACCACCACCTCATCAGTAGGAGTCTTTATCTTACTCCATTCGATGTGTTGAGCTTCTCCACTTCAATGCAAAATGACATAAGGTTTGTCAACAACAAACGTTAACTCATCCAATTTGTTTGCTTGCTAAGGAAGTGCAAGAAAAATAAAATGGATTTATAGTCCTCTAGGGCCTTTCAAGGTTGGGATCTAAAGAGAACACCAAAAGAAGCCAATCAAATGGAGAAAGATGAAGACATGAGAGATTCATATAGTCATGTGAAAATTACAAACCAGTATTTAGAAGGACAAACTAATATATCTAGTACTTGAAAACAGTTGTCGGATAACTAGGAATCAAACAACCACTAATCTAATGCATGGGGTAAATTCAAGAATATTATCCAGCATTTCGTTGTTACGAATAATGTGATACCATGGGAGATGGTAGGATCGAATTCCTAGATGCATTAATACGCCACTACATGCAAGGCCCAATCTGATAGGGAGTAACTGCAAGTCTCCACCACATCACTTGGGCTCAATATAAATTGAGCAAACAGATCACCTCGAAAGGTTAAGACATCCAATATTATATTACTTCCTCCGTCACACAAAGATTGTCTATTTTCACAATTCACATCTTTCAAAACTTTATATTTTGTACTAACTTGTAATATTTCTTATGATTTTAAAATTTTGGTATAATAAAACTAAGTGAGATTAAACAAGATCCATATTGTGTATTTGAAATATTACACATTAAAAAATATCAATAATGTTATAAAAAAGTGTGAATAGTGAAAATGAACATTCTTAATCGTGGGAGGGAACAAGACACAACTTTTATTTTATTTATTCGATGTGAGACTTGACATTCAAAGATGTCCAAACAATTGGACATTACCAATCACTCTCCTATTCTAGTCCATTGCAACTAGGTACGAGGTTCTGGAATCACAATCACAATCTCATTCCATTACTACGATCCAAACCGATCCTCATAACACAAAGCACAAGATCAAATAATGAGAGAACGAATCACTAATGAATGATTTGAATCACTACTTCACCATACCTGAGAGAGCGAGAGACGAGGCTTATGAATCCCGATTTCTCGTTCTCACTGCAAATTACGAATGTATAGCTCAGATCCTCAGTAGTAAATTGCAATGCGGCATCCGATCCTCAAATGAAGAAAAAAGTGAGAAAGACTTTTCACCTGATTTCAGATAGGCCGGATACAGCAGACTGGAGCTTGGAGAGCTTTTCGGAATCCGCGGCGCTCAATTTGCCAGCAGCCATTGGAGACTGGTGCAGAGCTCCGATCTAGAGAGAGATAGAAATTGAAGAGTTTGGGTCTAGAGAAAGAGAGAGTGGAAGAGCGGAGAGCGAATTTGGGTGATGAGAATGTGAGAGTTTTATAAGGGTTCGCGCAACACAAGTGGCACTCGATCGTTGAGAACTTTCAGATTCAGCTAGCGGATTTTAAGGCATTTGACATTGACAAAACAGAGAGAGAGAGAGAGAGAGAGAGAGAGAGAGAGAGAGAGAGCATGGAAGCGAATGTGGCGGCAGGCCATGGAATTTGACATTTGAGAGCAAGTTTATCAATAATGAGGTAAAAAAAATGTAAAATACCCGTGAACAGTGTATTTTTTTTCATTTTACCTACTCATATTTCTTTCAACACTACACCAATACAATCTATTTTACCTATTCTCTATTAAAATATTATTACTTTCTTCCTCCAAAAGTACAATTTTTTTAAAAAAAAAGAAAGAGGAAGAGGGAGGGACAGAGAGAGGAAAGAGAAAATAATGGTACAAAATTCCAAAGCTGGTAAACAGTGGTGAGCCAAAAGTGCCGAAGCACTATTCCCAAATACATTTTAGCTTTGTGTTTAACTACTCTATTGTGGGCTACTTTGCCCTTTTTTGGTGAGCTAAAATAGCTTTTTAGCTATTTTTGCTTCACTGATACACTTGCTCTGAGAGCAAGTTTATCAGATGGGGTAAAATGACTTTTTTGCTATTTTACATAAGGAAAACCCACAAATGGCAGCAGTAGCAGGTGAGGTAAAAGATGAGGTAAATTGGCTTTGTTGAAATGGTGAGCTAAATCTACCGAAGATCTGTACATAGGCTTTCCATTTCTTTATTATTTTTTCTCTCTCTCTCACTGTCCCTCTCTCCCTCTCTCCTCAAAAAAGAAAAAGTAAAATAAAAGTAAAAATATTTTAATAGAGAATAGGTTAAATAGATAGTATTGGTGTAGTGTTGAGAGAAATGTGAGTAGGTAAAATGAAAAAAGTGCTCTCTGTTCACGGGGCATTTTACATTTTCATTGGTAAACTTGCTCTCAGACTAGATGGCGCGCCAATTTCAAGCACCAGTGCTATGACATTCTCGGCTTTCGGCTTCAGCTGCTAAGGGCTTCTTTTTTTTTTTTTTTGGCTAAATAACCAATTTGGATCATTTTTTTGTTTTTATTCAAAAAAAATCATATTTGTTATTTAGTTTTTTGTTGATTTTTTGTAGATTATTGTTTTCTTATGATGAGAGAAATCTAAAAAGTAAAAAATTACGACGAAAAACTCAAATTTTTTTAATAAAGACGGAAAAAACTAATAGGCCAATTTTTTTCGTCTTTATTAAAAAAAATTGGATTTCAATATTAATTTTTTACTTTTTTAGATTCCTCTCGTCGTGACAAAGCAATAATACATCAAAAAATTTACGAAAAAATTTGAATAAAGACAACAAAGTAATCGAAAATAGATAATTTAGCAAATTTACCACCTGATTTCAACTGCCAATAACTACCAATAGTGATCCCAAGTGAGGGCTAAAAACTGAACATTGGACTGTTGTTCAGGTTTTAAAAGTGTATTAAAATAGGTAAAAGTGTACGAGAATATGCCAAAATGCATTGAAAAGTGTAAAAAATATATTAAAATTTGTGAGTTTTTTTCCTTGGTTTATTGACACCGCACTAGACTACTGTTTCATTTCACGATCTGCTCTTGTAAGTTATGTTCATGCTCCATGCAAAAAAGATATGATCCGAATCCTATTTTATTTTAATAGATAGTCGAAGTATGATCGTCTATTTTTCTTGTTACATATAAAATTGGATTAAAATTCTTTACCGATGTCTGATCAATTTGAGTTCTTTGTGAATGATAAGAGCATTGGGACTACGAAAACGAACAAGTCATGTAGTCAAATGAAATATAAAAGAGTCATATTTTTCGTCAAATGATTGTAGTGTCTCCACTCTTTTGATTATCGAATAGGCATCCCTGTAACTGTAACAATCGAGTTAAGGAATAATGTGATTTCCGTTCTATTATCGACGCCTTGGATTTGGAATCCATCTTAATCACGAATTCTGACCTAATAAGTTGGCATCTTAATCATGAATAGGCTCTCAAAACCTTAGTCTCCGGGAATTAAAACTGTTCAGATTAGATCCCATAATTTTCGGGGGATTTTCGGTGGAGCGGTGAAATGCTTAGAAATCGAAAAGAATACCAACGGGAAAAGCACTCTTTGGGCTGACACTACTCACACTAGGCCTGTCAATGGATCGGATTCAATTCGAATCCTATTTGAAAAATCCGATTTGAATCCGATAACGTCGATCCGATAATCTGAATCCGGATTGGATTCGGATCAGATCCGAATTAAATCTGTTATCAATCTGATCCGAACTTTATTTTTTAATTTTTTTTAAAACTGTAAATTTTTTATTTTGAAAAAAAAATGTTTAAGAAGTTGTATTTTTATTTTTAAAAAATTGTTTATTTGTTTTGAAAAAAAAATTTGTATTTTTTTGCTAAAATTTTTGAAGTAAAAAAGTTTTCGGATCGGATTCGAATAACCACTATCTCAAATTTGGATTTCCGCTATCAAATTCAAGTCGGATCGGATTCGAGTCTTATCGGATTTGAATTTGTCGGATCCAGATCGGATCCGGCCCATTGACAGGCCTAGCCGACACTGAGTTGTGAAAATCTGAATCCACTAGACTCAACTCAATTTACTAAACCCCTTCACAAATTCCTGTTCAAAAAACACAACCAAAGTAGGATGCAAAAAAGTACTTTTAATGCGACATTTCAGTCGAATACTGTCTAAGCTGCATTAATATACAGAAATCAAACACCGCTCAACACGTCAGAACTTCTACATTTATGTTCAAGTGACGACATTTTCCGATGGGCATAGCCAACCAGAAAGAAAAATTACCTAAAGAGCGAAGTGGGAATAAACATTTTGAAAAGGAAAATAATTACAAAGGACAACCGCATCTTGATGCCGGGAAAAAAAAAAAGAAAAAAAAAGAGCCATTACAGACGCCGAGGCAAAAAGAAGGCTAGAATTAGACCTTTGCAAAGCTGCATAATTGGCTGCTTAAACTGCAAACAGTTGGTGATTCAACTGAACCCGAATTCAACTGTACCCGAATCGGCCCTCAAATCGTTGAAGAAAATTCTGCTAACGAAGTTAATTGTGCTAACAGAGCTCCAGGAATGACCGCTATAAGTAAAGTTGGATTCTTTGCTCTTCCCTCTCATCACAAGCTATTGTTGACGATTGGGTGTCTCTCTCGGCTAGGCATCTCTTATACGGTACAAACCCCTTCAAGCATTTATCAAGAGCCATTCTTTGCTCTGAGAAAGATAAATTTTCACTATTTGTACCTTGGAGTTTTGATTGTTGCACATTTTCCTCCTTTTCAGAAGAAACGCATCGACTTTGGATCTCAACTTCCCAATACCTATCACCATCTCCCCCTGCGTTCTCTGATCCAGTGTTTGAACCAGTCCGAGATCCTTCGTTCTGAACTTCTCTGTCTCGGGTTTGTGCGCAAACAAATGATGGACATGCTTTCATTGGAACAGGATTATGCAATGGAAAGGAAGCAAATGGTACGTTTCCATATAACGCCCACCAAGGGAGAGGAGGACTGGAAACACCATCTGCTGGATTCCGGTTTTCATTGAGAAACTGCATGTAGTAAAATGCTGCAGGCAATCCACTAGGAGCATTCCATTTTCCCTCCTCCATACTCATGTCTGAAAATCCCCATGGTAAAGAATGTAAATGTTTCCCATCACTCATGTCAGAAGACGGTAGCAACTCACAAAATGCCTCACTAGGCTTGTTAGAATCTGTGACTAGCACATTCTTCCCAAAGAGCTTGAAACTCCGAGTAGATCCTCCTGCCTCAGCTGACCCATCTTCACTAATAGCCTTGTCTTCAGGAAACACCTCCAAATTCTGGATAAATCAAACCAGCGATTGAAACGTTAAGTCAAGATGAAAGTTATACTTCCTGTATAAAAAGAGTACTGTAATGCTGAGTCGCTGACCATCTGAATAGAATCCATTTATATTTATCATCTAATGCATGGCAGACCCTATCACATTAACACCACTAGTATCCAAAAGTCATATGGTGTGGCCCCTCAGATGATAAATGTAAATTCAAAAAATTGTCAACACATCATTCATCATAAGGGCAAATGATAACTGAGGGCTGATGGAAAAGTACCATGGGAGCTTCCTCATCAGGGGAGGAACTAGTTGATGTACTAATCTGTAACAGAGATCCAGCTTCTTCTGGAGAAGAATTTGGTTCGCAACCTAAGAAGCCATCAGCAGATGAAACTGGTGAAAGGCTACCATTAGGTGTATTTGAATCCATTGTACCCATCATTTCTGAACCGATTGCAGAAAGAACCGAAGTTGGAGATTGGTTCTCTTGATCGGTCACATACGAATTCGGAGACATGGACCTTGTTTGTTGCTCTAAAACCGAGATTCCAGTTCTAACAGGAGAAACAAGTTTACGAGGATAAGGATGTGCAGGTTTCCTCTTTGGACGAGGGGGAGGAATCTCAATAGGCTTTACTGGACTTGCATCAGCATTGCTTGACTGCCGAACCACCTAATCATGGAGAAAGGGGGAATGAAAAGTGTGTTAATTGTGAACAGACAGTAAAATTATGGGCCGCAGGCCCGACAAAACGTAAGTAAGTTTGCAAGTCTTGGGCCACACGAAAATAATCTTAATGTGAATGGATATTGAAGGAGCATTAGACCTTGCAAAAGAATTTTTGAGCGTGGCTTCTAATCTGAACTGCAGTTTTGGTGGCCACATGCTCTACAGAATAGTAATATCAACTCAGTAAATCTATACAGAAAAACACTAAGGTCAAATAGCAATGAAGAATCACAATTTAAGTATTAACCAAATTACCTTCAATTCGTCGCCATGAGCGTCCATATAGCTTCAAAGCCTCGATAAACTTATCATGTTCTTCCTCTGTCCACCTTTCTCTTTGTTTTGTGATTGTGTAAGGTTTTCTCACCTATTGAAGTACGAAAGAGATAATTTGAGTATGAAAGACGGTGAATTGAAAACTTGGTGTATTTCTAAATAGATGGAGATAAGAAAAGTTCAGTTAAAACCTTTAGAGCATAGTCGTTCACTGTTGGAAGAACTCCACTTGATGTAGAGCCTCCACTTTGATCCTGTATAAGAGGATAAAGCAACTGATATTAGGAAGAGTACTTCGAATGCTATCAGAGTTTGTGCTAAATTCTCATCACAAAATGAGTTTTTGGGAATCACAATCGTATCACGTATTGTGAGATTGAAGTGCGCTACGTGATTTTCATGGCAAGTCTACAAGAAGTGTGTGTCCATTGCCAAAGTCCAAAACTTGATTACTTCGCAGCAGTATAAAGTCTCAGAAGCTGCCCACCCACCCCCCCACCCCGGCTTTTTCCTAATCCTCTTTCAGATTCTTCAGTAATACTCACATATTCCTACCAGAAATTTCTTCACAGCTATTACTTTATGCGGCAAAACAAAGACGGACACTTCCAAAAACGGTAAAATTAACACATCGGGGCAATAAACAGATTCAACTCACAATTGCTCAACTTAAATCACTTATACGAGTACTGAATAAATAGGTGATTGACCATATCCAAATTCTCATTTGCAAGAACACATGAAAGTTGGAAGGAAGGTCACTATTGCTGGAAGACCATTCTCAGACCACCAAACTCTAAATTTCGTAGAATGTTTTCTCCAATCCACTACGTCATTAGATCCACAAACCGGGTTGAGTCAAACATTTAACACAATACAGCCCATTTCGCTACTAGCAGAATACTATTTCAATCTTCAACTCTAATGCACTATCGGTCACTGATCCTAGTTTCATCCTCATTTGGCTGTACATCATTGAACAGCTACTTTTCCCCATGTTTTGAAATGATTTTGTCTTGTATAAGTAATAATAAATTGTTATTGAAAAGGCCTCGGATGCCACCCATGTACAAAAGAAAGCAAGGAACAGAAAAGAAAAGGCCATACTATCAAAGGACCGGTATACCCCTCTAAGCTCCAACTATGTTAGAACATGTCAAAGAATTGATTCATTACAGGGTTGCACTCCCTCAACTCTCAACTAAACATAGTAAAAACCAAAAAAAATCTTAATCTTGAACATAAATGATTGGCATATTTCTCAATAGAGCATTTAATAATCAGGGTCATTACTCTTTTAATTTTCTTTTTCTGGCCAAGTAGCAGGGTTAATATTCTCAACTTGCTTCTTAAAAAATAAGTACTTATTTTGCAACTTCTTATTCAAAATAATAAGGGTCATCCCACAAAATTCAAATACAAAATTTACTTCACATTTTCAAACTCAAAAATAATGTAAATGAAAAAAAAAAAAAAATTTACACCGTATTAAATATCTCAATGAGATCTATCAAACAAGATCCATAGTGATAGGAAAATTATTTGCGTAAACACATGATTTTTGAGCTTGAACTTGCCGTATACAAAAAATAAGACTGTTGCTATTGTGTTGGGCGCCGGCGGAGGGAAATCGTACCGGCAACCGCGCCGGGCCGTCTCCGGCCACCGGACGGCTGATCCAAGCCGTCCAAAAATTCTATAAAAAAAAACCTTTTCATATATACACGGAAAATGGGTGCTTGAATCAAGCACCCTACACACTTCGGATGCCGTTGATTCCCGCGTAGGCCCCGTTGGTTTTTTTTTTAGAATTTTTGGACGGCTCGGATTGGCCGTCCGGTGGCCCGAGACGGCCCGACGCGGCTGCCGGTACGATTTCTCTCCCCGGCCGGTCGGTACCTATATAAATTCTTCCAAAATATGTACCAGCCTTCTTATTTTTGTGGAACAACCCTTCTTATTGAACAAAAAATAAGTTCTTATTTGTGTTATGGAATACAGCCTTAGTGACTTCAGCCAATCAATACATCACAGAAACATGTCACTCTTCCTAATTAACTTGGCACTAAAAGCAAACAAGGACGAAATTAAGTTAGTGATCTGTCGTAATTTCTACTTTCCCGATAGAATTTGTTTAGCCTATCCACACAAAAAACAAAAAAAAACAAACAAACAAACAAACAATTTTTTTTTCCAATAAATGCATCTAAATTATTAAGTACTAGCTATTTTTAAATACTAAAAAGCTAAATCCGATACCTGTAAATCCATAGCTGCAGAAACCATCAAATCCTGAAGCAATTACTGAATCTGATCTTCTCTACCCTCAGCTTAACTTAGCTACCTCTCACTTCTCAAATCGAACAAATCCAATACAATTTACCTACTCATATCTCGATCCAAACAACAAGCACAAGAGCCAGTCAGTTTTCTGACTAGGATCTAGAGAGAGAGAGAGAGAGAGAGAGCGCGCTTTGGGACAAGAAGAGGGGGAGGAAGAAGAAGAGGAGAGAGATAAAAAGAGAGGAAAGGCGGGGCCGCCACGTCGGCTGATAATTTAGATTTATTTATTTTTTTTCCGGTGGAAAGATCGCGAATTCCAATTGGTATTCTTGTGGCTGACGTTCAACGGGGGAGGCCAGCGGACAGCTGGCGGTCGTGGTCGCCACTCCCGCTTTTATCTCGCAAAACGTGATTTTTTTTTTGCCCTTTTTTTTTTAGAAGCAGCGGTGCCAGAAATCTCGGCATTTTTATTTATTTTTTTTAAAAAAACTAGGATACACAGTTTGATGTATATCAAATGTACACCGAATTATGTGAGATCTATTTTGGTGTTATGTGAAAATGATCGGAGTCATTTGATTTGTTTAAAACATATTTTTACTACAAGACATTATAAAAACTCAGCTAATTCATATACTTGTCAGTGCTTAATCGATTTCAATCATGAATTCAAAAAAAACAAAAAAAATTGAAAGAATGGATCAATTTTGTCGATATCCGAGTGAACAGATTTTTTGTAAGGACCTGAAAAGGGACAGGATCATTAAGTGTATTAGGGGGTGTTCCAGGAAGCCTATTATTTTGAAAGTTCTTCTTTTTAATTTTCAAATATAATGAAAATATTTTTTTTTTTACCGTATAAAAGATCTCAATGAGATCTATCAAATATGATCCATATTATTTGCGTAAACACATAATTTTTAAACTTGAAATTACCTTTTTTTCAAAAAATATTTTTTTTAGAATCCGGATCACCTAGTCCAAAATGGGTTTGATCAGTCAAATTGCTGTACAAGTATGCCAAATGGTGTATCCATGGACTCGGGATGCTGTCGAGCGAGTATGGAGCGGTCAATCTAGCCTTTCATTTCGGTATGGACGATTCAGATTGAATCTAAGCGTATACAAATTGCATACAAATCTGAATCATCTATTACTCGGTTAAGATCCGAGCCATCAATTACTGAAAATGAGAACGATCGATCTGCATTGCTCTACAGAGAGATGCTGCCAAGCATCTACCATTATCCATAGTTTGATTTTATTCGGCTTTTTACGAGTGTGAGAGGAATAATTGTTCAGTGCCTTTAGGGCACCATGTGGCGTTGCCGGTTGCCCCGAACTCTTCTCTGCCACACATCACATTGGTATGAGCTCCGCACACTTTATGATAGAGACCACACCACACAGATATTTTACTTTCCACAAACTGATCAACACGTGTTGTAAGGCAGAGGAACACTGTGTAGTATATTCAAGATTCCTTGAGGATAATTGTCTAGTTTATTAAAATCGGATATGTTATTGTCCACAAATATTCTTCAGATATACAATAACGACAACAGAATCCATATAATCTCCAATCATTGGGGGTATGGGCGGGAAGGATTGGAGACAGACCTAATCTTTAACAAATATATACAAAGTGGCTGCTCTCAAAATACTACTGAAACAGTGGCCCTCCTAAATTACTTTAGAAAAATAATTATTTTTTTGACTTTCAACATTTTTCTTGACGAGATAAATTAGGAACATAAAAGAATGTAGATCAAACTTGAAAAAGTGTAAAATATTTGAAAATATTCTCTCTTTTGAATTTTGAATTTTTTTTTTTGGTAATGCAGGATTTTTCGGACCAGCTTACGCGCACCTCGGACTAATTCCTACAGCTCCTCCCACAGCCATTTCACACGCTTACGCGTGAGGCGAGGTGGCCCCAAGAGTTGGATTGCTCTCGTCAAAAAAAAATTTTAAAAAAAGCACAAAAATCATAGAATATGAAAATTAGGAAAAGATGACAAAATCTGATCCAAATACTCCTATATATCTGTCATTTTTGGAACAGACAATATCTGTCTGTAAAACGATAAAAAAAAAAAAAAGACTGACATATTCAACGATTTTTTTGTGATGACGAAAAAAGCTACAAATATCTACAGCCTCTAAAATGACGATGAGAGAGAGAGAGAGAAAAGAGGTAGGCCACAAGCTGTGGATAAAAAACAAGGTGTGGCCTGGATTTGGGATAAGGAAGAGAGAGAGAGAGAGGTGCACTTTCTCGTTGCGCTTTTGAACACGTCATCCGCCACCCACCGTTACTACTGTATTTATCAAGTCTGACACTGCACTTCCAAACGAGAGGTGCTAGGGGCACATCACCTTAACCACATCTAGGGGTGTACATGGTTCGGATTGGTCCGGTTCTTTAGAAAATCAGTAACCGGACCATTTCAAACGGTTCTAGAAAATTGAGAACCAGAACCTAACCAATACATGCATGGAACCTAACCAGAACCAAACCGCAAGACCGGTCCGATTTTGGTTCGGTTCCGGTTCTATCCAATAAGCATCCAAACACTTATTCACAACATATGAACTCATAAAATTAAAAAAATAGGAAGATAATCTGCTAGAATAGGAAAAGAAGGAAGAAAATAAAAGTTTTCCTAACAAATGAGATTTCATCTCTAAATAAATTAAGTTTTAGCAATAAAAAGATTAACCTACCAAATTTAAATACATATTTAATTACACACACATATGTATTTCTATATTTATCTTAGTTTTAAACGGTCCGATTCGGTTCTAACCACGGTTCATTAATTGAGAACCAGTAACCGAACCAAAATTAACGGTTCTTATTTTTTTAGAACCATAACCTGACCATGAAAACGCAGAATCGGACCAAATAGGACGGTTCAGTCCGGATCGGACCGGTTTTACGGTTCAGACGGTTTTCTTGAACACCCCTAACCACACCTCAACTACACCTCTCTCACATACAAGTGGAGCCCGTTCCAGTGGAATTCACCTGTATGTGAAAGGGGTGTGGTTGATGTGCCTCTAGCATTTTTCCTTCCAAAATTCAGATGTTACCAAATTGGGTTAAATATCTACTTGTCCCTTCAACTATTCGATTTTTAGTTACTTTCCCCTCCAACTATCAATTGAACGTACTTTTCCCTCCAGCTACTAAACTATTTGCCACTCCATCCAATTGCTCACTCCCGTCAAATCAATGGATGGAAAAACTAAACAACTAACCCCAAACGTGGTTTTGGCACCAAAAGAAGGGTAATCTGGACATTCTAGCTCAAACCCAACCCTAAAACGTGATTTCACCAAAATCTAAACCCAAAACCCAACCAAACCCACACTTACCGTCTTACCCACGCCTAAGATCCGAAACAGTACCTCCCCTTTTTTCTCTCAACAACAGTACCTCCCATTCCTTGCCATTGTTAAATGATCCTTCCCCCACCCCACCCCACCCCACCCCCTCACCGGCTCACCCACCATCTCTCTTGTCCCCATCAACACAGAGAAACCCCACAATCTCCACCAAATCAACTTATATTCTCCTTTTCAGAAAAAAGAAAAACTTATATTTTCGAAACCCTTGAACTTTAAAGGCTTCAAATGAAAGGCCTAGTTTTTACCTTCCAAATCTTGGGTTTTCCCACAAAACCCACCATTTATTGAAGTAACCAGAGCAAAGCCCATCCCATATTTCTCTCTATAGATAATCATACCCATGCAAATACTATAGAGAGAAGAACACGCACACCAAAGAGAAACAATTTCAAACTTCAACAGCACCGGGCCCGACGAGAAGAAGGTTGTTCGGTCTTTGTCAATTTTCTTTGGATTTTCTATCATTTCTGTCTTTGGGTTTATGACCAATTTGAGCTGTGTGTGGTCTTTTTGTTTTTTGGTAAGTTGTCTTTTCCATTTTCTTTTGGAATTTGTATCTTCGTGGCTATGGTGGAGAGGAGGGACGATGGAGAGGAGACGAACAAAGTTAGTGAAAGAGAGGGTGAGGGTGAAATGGATTGGAATGGGGACTGTGAGAGGGGATATACATACATATACATATATTTGTAGGTTAAAGGCATAAATACCCTGAAATTGGTAGTTGGATGATGATGGGATTTGGTCTGGTAGGTTTTCCGTCCATGAATTGGATGGAAGTGAGCAATTGGATGGAGTGGTTAACAGTTTGGTAGTTGGAGGGGGAAGTAAGTTCAATTGGTTGTTGGAGGGGGAAGTAACTAAAAATTGAATAGTTGAAGGGGCAAGTAGATATTTAACCCTTACGAAATTACTAGTAAAACCACGGAAAGATAAAGTAGACAGAGAAATTCAGAAAAAACATCTTTTTAGAAATTTGTTAATGTTTTAAATCAATTTCAAAAAACTATTTGTTTAATTTCTTTTTTAGTTTAAAAACTGCAAACTACTGTATATCTATTCATGAACTACTTGATTAAAGTTTATTTGAGATTGACTTGTATAACTATTTATGAAATATTTTTTTATAATCGTTAAGTTTACAAACTAATTTTAAATAAATTATTATTCGGCTCATTGACTCATTTATCAATACTGTTAACATCCCATACAGAAAAATATTTGTCTACGAAGCTATTTTAATTGTATATCAATGAATAATATAGATTTTTGTGCATAATGTTTTAAATTTCAAAACTGTCATTTGGTCGGATATCAATAGACACATTTGTTTTACTTCAAATTTTCTGATAACTCGCGAGTGGACGGAGCAGATAATTAATGTGAGGGCAAGTGCACCTATCGGTACCAAAAATGACTTTACCAAAGCTAATTTTGACCTCTTACACTGTCAAAAATTAATTCATAACAATGCATGTTGATCAGTTGATGGACCAATTTTGTGCCATATTGACCGAATTTCTAATAAAGACCATAGAATTAAACTCATTTTTTTATTTTTCAAATACAAATCAAATGACTTGAATTATACTCCTACGATATAAGTGTCAATATCCATCTTTGTTGCCACAATTTGGTACCAAATATAGCATTGCTATTTTTTGACATCCACAAATTACAACGAGTGGATTCGGGAAGGCTAAGTGGGGGAAGGTCAACCCCATTAGGAGCTGGACATTTGGTTGGATACCTCAGGAATCAGGAAAATTACTGGTTCCTGAAGTACTGTCACGTGGTGCTTCAGGAACCTTCTTCATCACCACATAAGTGTCGATATATTTTTTTTGATCGGCAACATAAGTGTCGTTTCACCGCAAAGCATGTGATTTTCCACCGTCAATATGCGATGAAAAAGACTTTTCGGAGTTCCACGTATTAGTTCTCTCCTGAATAATCACTCCGCAAATAAGGACCATTCGTTAGTGTCCAAGAAAAAAAAAAACAAATAAATAAAAATGGTCGCAAAAATCGGTGGCCACAAGCTAGTACTACTCCCTTTCTTGAAGTTATCTTCTGCCATGCGTCCAAGAGTGGAAGGTTCCAGTCAATGTTGTGGGACCCGACCAATCAGTAAGCAAATTTATGCTAAAGGAGGCCAAGAAAAAATGAACTCCATATTTTCCAAACTAGCAAAGATCTGCCTTGAGATCTCCCTGTCTGACTCCCCTTATACGACCCGTCTGTCTTACTCATCTCGGTCGTTGATTTCGCAAATTAACGGTTGAGATGGACCGAGCATATTTTTCTCCAAAACGATGTCGTCTTGAAAAAAAAGTGTTTGATCCATCTCAGTCGTTGATTTGCGAGATCAACGATCGAGAGGAATGAGACAGGTGGGTCGGACAGAGGGACTCGGACAGGGGATCCGGACTCCAAAGATCTTTCCAGTAGATCTGCGTGGCCTTTTAATTTCCACTTTGAATGAAAATTTTGGCCTGCGGGCAAGAAAAAGTCGAATTTGGCAATTTAAAATGAGAGTAAATTCTCCCTCCACTGTGCATTAATTGTAGTACTCAGAACCGTTCATCTTATAAGACTTGCAGAGTAATATATCCAAGTAAAAAAATCAGTTTCATCGGACATCGATAGGTATATTAAAATTTGTATTTTAGTTTGCAAACTGGACAGTTTGATTTTTTAAAGTTATATACTATTCGTGGCCTTCTATTTTATAAACCAAAATTTAATTTTGATATATCTATCGATGTTCGATCAATTTGATTTTTGGTGTGCGGATATTCTACTCAGCCGGTTCTACAGGATGAATGATTCTGATTATTGCAATGAATGTACGGTGAGACTATGATTGAAACTTGGAGTTTTTCACCCAATGGTAGAAAGAATTTATAATCACATTTAAAATAGGCCTATCTTGATCAGATGAAATTGTTGAAAATTCCTTCCCTCAGTTAGAGCCCACAAAAGAATCAAAACTGTTTTAGTTCTGACTCATATTCGCTTGTCAAAAACACATTAAAAATGATTTGTTACATACATAAATCAAGTTTAATATTTTTTCAAATTCGTTAAGTTTTTAAATCAAGCTCAAATATTTTTCTACTCGGCTCATATATTGTGACTAGCTCTCGTTACAAGTCAACTTGTTCAATGGTTTATCAGCCCTAGCCTTAATTAATAAAAACAAGAAAAGACCGTCTCACATTCTCATGCTTTTGAGAAAATACCTTCTAATTTCTGACGGATATGTGAAGTAATCAATCTGCACAATCATTTAACGAAAAAGAAGTACGAGTATTAAAATTATAAGCAACATATAAAAGAATTTACTTATAAACAAACTCGAATTTCAAAAAAAAAAAAAAATTCGTTATTTCCCTTAGCGATTTGTCTTCTTATTTTCCTAAATTTTCTCTTTCGTTTCTTCTGTCCACATTAAATTTAATATCAAAAGTTCCAAAGATGTTCAAAAAAAGAAAAAGAAAAAAAAGAGTTCCAAACACTGCTAAAGTACAATGAAAAATATGACTCCTCATAACACTAATAACCCCGTTCCACTTTCTCAAAGTAAGTACTTAAAAAATAAGGACATATTTTCAAGCTAAAAATAATAAGCTTACAAAGATAATTTTTTTGCAGGGTTTGATAGATCTTGATGAGATCTATCAAATAAGATCTATATTACATATATTTTTTTTATTTCAATAACCCTATTATTTTTAAACTTGAAAATTACAAATAAGAACTTATTTTTTAAGGGACGAAAGCGAAACACCCCATTCCATATTATTGTACTCCTAGAAACCCAACTACGGGTGAGTTTGACACAACTTTCCATAGCACAATCTTTTTGATTGCTTTCTTTTAGAATCTTTACAAGATGCAGTCAAATTTTTACACCATATCTTTCATCCCGATGAAAGGAATCGGCAAAGTATAAAAACCTATATCAAATTGAACTTTTTTTTATATATACAAAAATGATTAAAAAAAAAAGATTAAAATTTTTGACTCCGGACAACAAAAAATAACTAGAACCTTCTACGAAGAGTTTAAGATCCAAACATTGCACATGATTTAAGTGGTGGCAAAATACTAGTAGAACCTTCTTTTTGGTGGAGAGTTTGATTGGTAGATAATTTAAAAGTCTTAGGTCACGATAATGGACATTAGTATATTTGATTTGTTTAATCAAACAAGTTAAGTGGGGTATTGCACATGAGTATGCGTGTGTTATTTTGGCTTAATGGGTTTGGCCAAACGCAGCCTCAGCCACAAACTAAATGAAAGGGGGAGACAAAAGAATTAATGAATTACCTCCCTAACTAGTGAGATCCCACATCTTTAAAAAAAAACAAAAACAAAAACAACAACAAGAGCAACAACAGTAGAAATTGGGATCCACTCTCTTCGGCGGGTGAGTTTTTTGAGTTTTTTTTTTATGTCTTGGTTGGCTTGTTGGCTTCTTGCCAATTTTCGGGTAGTTTTTCTTTTTGCGTCCTGGCGGCATATGATCATCGGTGTGCAGGGTTGCCTATTTTTAAATTGGTGTCTTGGTTGGCTTCTTGCCAATTTTCGGATAGTTTTTCTCTTTGCGTCCTAGCGGCATATGATCATCGGTGTGCAGGGTTGCCTTTTTTTAAATTGGTGTCTTGGTTGGCTTCTTACCAATTTTCGGGTAGTTTTTCTCTTTGCGTCCTGGCGGCATATGATTATCGGTGTGCAGGGTTGCCTTTTTTTTGAATTGGTATGCTATTTGCATCAATAAGATGTCTCGTGCTTTAAAGTCCTTTTTAATCTTTATAATTTATTTTCAAAGATTAATTAAATTAAAAAAATTAATGTTAGAAAAACAAATGGGATCCACCCCTATTAAGAAGAGGCAAATAAATAACTCAGTTCCTGGCGGTTCAAGAAAATTAAGTTAGGGGCAACGTACATACTAGCGCTAAAAGTTTAAGGGCTTCTTGGATATCACATCTATATGGGGTAGGAATTTAAGGGCTTCTTGGATGGAATTCGAAAGTTGAAACTCTAGTCGTATCTTTGAGGAGTTTTGTTTTGCCTTCCAACTCTCGGTTGGTGGTTTTTCTGTTGTATCTCTCTTTGGCAATGTAGCATTTTTGTGCTCCATGCCTCCCCCTCGATGTAACCCGGTCGAGTTTTTATAAAAGTTTGCTTTGCCGATAAAAAAAAACGTACATACTAGCGCTTTTATGTCCTCACCTTAAGTGCAAATGTAAGGGTCCGTTTGAAATTTATCAAAATGAAAGGAAGAAAAAGAAAAAGGTTGCTGCTTTTGTCACTTGCTTTTTTGTTAACGTTACTCCCCTGCAAGTATATTTTTGGTGCAAAAAAGCACTTGCAGGAGAGTGACGTTAACAAAAAATGGAGTGACAAAATCATTTCCCAAGAAAAATGATTATAAATATTGAAAATGTGAGGAAATTATTATGTGCTCAATACTTACTTTTCTCATTAAGAAATTTACTTTCCTCTCATTCCTTTTTTCATATGTTCCAAACAAACCCTAAACGTAGGGTTCAAGTGGGTCTCATCAATCATCATAGCAAGGTCCATCACCACACTTAATTTACACATATCTCTCAATTAGAAGCAAAACTGACTTTCATGTTGAATGTTGATAGTGCTTACTGTGTTAGAATAATTAGATTAGTACTTTGAAAGAGGAGTTGGACCTAATCACATATTTAGCATGCGTGTTCTTGAGCGAGACCGTGAGCATGAAAGTGTGTTTGAAATACATCTCAACCTACTAAAATCCGCAAGAGCGAGGATTGAGAGCGTGAGCGCAATTCAAAGATTGAGAGCGGGAAGCGCATAGCATTTGGATTCGGAAACCTTGTGGTGCAGGGTGCACTACAGAGCGTGTGGTGCAGATCACAACCGTCCAAGAGTGATTTCGACGATCCAGATTTAAATGAAACTTTTCCGGGGAAGTTTCGTTTTAAATCAAGACCATTGAATACACGTTTGGACGGCTGTGATCTGCCCTACTGGGTGCCCTTCAGGGATCTGCCCTGCAGGATTCCCGGATCCGTATTTGAAGGATTATGTGACTAAACTTACTAGGGAAAATGAGAACGTGTTTTGATAATTAATACCCGCCAAGAATATTTTCAGTATTAACAAATATTCTCAACATGTCCGGTATTAATTATCAATACATGTCTTTGGCGGTCATTTTCCCAACTTACTAAAGTAAGGTTTGGACCGTTGAATTACTTTGGGTTTTGCTAGCGAACCAAACGGGCCCAAGACAAGCCCTAAATACGCCTTGAACTGGATTCATCGATCCTAAGAAAATAAGGTGGGTGTAGCGTGTAGTAGCTGAGCAACGTTTTGGAGGAGGGAATAAACCAAACTCTTCTATCTCTCTCTCTCTCTCTCTCTCTCTCTCTCTATAGGAAATAGGAGAGGCCAGAGCAGGAGTAGGGGACGATGGATAATAATAAGGGCACGGAAGCCCAGAAGTACGTGTGGGAAGGCGCGATCCCTCTCCAGATCCACCTCCACGAATCCGAAGTCACCACTCTCCCTCCTCCTCCGCCCGCCCTGGTACCAATTTAATTTACTGCAAGTTGAATGTGATTGGATTTTGCTTTAAATGTTACATCTTTATATACTTTGTTTGTTTTACGGCCGTTTCGTGTTGCTGGTACGGTAGTTGAGGAGTTGAGTTCAGTTCTAGGGTTAGGAGGTAAAGTGTTCCGGGAAACGAGTGTCTGTCGTAGTCGATGGTTCTAGTGAGATAAAATTTACTTAGGGCATGATTGATTGCTGGATTATTTTTGGGGAGGATTGGAAAGATGGGTAATGGAGATGGATTATGGATACATAGTTTTAAATAAAGGTAGCAGACTGTGTAGCGGTAGCGGGAATATCGAATGATAGTAGCGGGAATTTGGTGTAGCGATCGTGAATTTTTTGAAATCGTTTTTGGCGCCAAGGCCCATGTAGCGGCCGTAGCGGTCATGTAGCGGGTGAAAAATCGGACATAAAGTGATACATAGGGGGAACCGGCCGATACGGGTGTGAATTTAGGGTAGCACCGGTATGGCGGGGTGGCATGGTACATGACTACCTGAGGTCCGAAAACAGCTATGTAGATTTTTAAATCTATGGATGTATAGGAAATGTTTGGTTGATGGGAGGAGGATTATATTTGACCATTGGATGAAGAGGAGAGCTGAGCCAGATGGGAGGGACTAAGTGGTGCTTAGTGTTGGACTAAGGGTGAGCAAGAAGTGATGGACTAGCTAAGGGACTGTGGGGCCATATGTTCCCTAATCCCATCCTACCTGATCCGGTGAGGGTTGGCAAACCGGGTATTAGGTCTCAGACTATGGGCTGCAGAAGAAGGTATTAGGTCTAGTATAAATAGAGGCATACAGTTATTTGAGTGCAGAAAGCTTAGTTGCAGGAACCTCCTACCAAGGTGGCGAATCCACCTCATAACCTTGCTTCTGCTCTCCCACGTCAAACTCTCCTAGGAACCTTGCTTCCAAAGAGAAAGGAGCTCGCTTCCAACTAGTAACACAAGTAAATGATATCGAGTGAGAGAAAACATGAAGTAAGGATAAGATAGCAGAAAAATATTTGCCCAAATTTGCTCAAGTACTTATTATAAGGATACTATTTGCTTATATACGCTAAAACAATATTTGCAATTGACAGGAATTATGAATTATAGCGCTTTCTTCTATTACATGTTTATTTGTCTAATTTTTTCCTAAACGCTCCCCTGGCACTCCCAAATGAGCTTATGTGATTCTCTGTTTCCCCGCCTCCGCCCTGCCTTGCTTCGTGCAACTAGGGTAGAAAGCATTGCAACATCCACTTCTAACAAAATTTAATCTGGATCTGGGTTCATTGCTGAGAGTTTGGAAGAGAGCAGAATGCAGGTGGGCTTGAAAAGTGAATAGCAACCAGCTTAACTGCTTATAAGTTAAAACACATATGAGGTTCTGCTATAAAACATAGTAATAACTGTATCATGGTCAACCGGTTTGTAGGTATGCATGAGCTATGCCTGGGGTCAGCCCTTTAGTGATTCACCTCAGAACATTGTAGCTTGGCATAGGTATGGCTAAAGCCAATTTCTTCTGGGTTAGGTTTTTAAACAGATTATGAGTCTATGACTTCCTACATATTCCAGGCCATAGGCTTATTTTGCACAATTTGGAATGTAACATACTTGGCAATAGTCAGCTGGAGTGAAGATAAAGTAATTTGTGGGTTAACTTCAACAAATGGAGCCTTGGAAGTTTGAAGCATTTTTGGAATCCCCAAAGATTCAATTGTTGGAGGTCTGTGAACGGTGGGTTTAGGGTGTTTAATTTCCCTACTTTTTATCCACAGCATCTTGTTACTTCAACGTGCAAAATTAGCAATGGAATTATGGGTGGTTTTTATGTTGCACATTGTGATGTGTCTGATGCTGATAAGAGGCTGCCAATTGTCATTCTTGCCTCTTGGTGTGTATGTTTTGTGAACCGAAGACTTGGAATATTCACTTTTATGTGCACACCTTATAGTCAGGAGTCAACAATGAACATGAGTCACAATATAGTTTTTCGGAGTCAAACAATCTTGCTTAGTGTATATCTTGTGTCTCCGAATCTCGTATTGAATGAAGGCATTTGAGCTTGTCGTGACTGTGCATAGCCAAAATGGTGGCAGATTATTTGGGCACCACGATGTGAATTGATTGGTTACATAGCATGAGGATATGTTATTTTCTTTGTTTGTTTTGTCAATTGTTTCGTTTTTCAATTTGTGTGAAACTTTATTGTCAAGTACTGATTTGTTGTCTCTTGCTTGCATTGGACATAAAGCATGTATGATGACCTATACATTGGTTATTAGAATTGGTCAATTGAGTCTAGTCATTTGTGTTTATTCTAATGTAATCACATTAGATTTTTTTATTGGACTAACTGACAGGTAGAATAAGTGAGTCTCTTGGTTGTGGCCCACAATCATTTATGTGTTGATGAATGTGTTTCTCAAATGGGAACACAGCCATGGCACCTTTTTAGTGTTTGTTTAATGGCCTACTTAACTCAGTGGTTAGAGTATTGCTTTCATACGGCGGGAGTCATTGGTTCAAATCCAATAGTAGGTAGAGTATTGCTTTCTCCTATAGAAAGATCCTTGCCAACAAGCATCCGTTTCCTTTTTGTTTGAGTAGAGGGTAGAGAGACTATTTCACCAATCGAAGAAAGCGGCACTTTCGTGTTATTGACTTAACTTTCATGCAATTGATCATTTGGTTTTTGTGTGATTTCAGGTCTTGGCTCCTCGGATAGGGTACCTGCCTCTATTAGTTCCACAAATTAAACCTTTCTTCAATAGTGCACTTCCTCCTGGCGTAGACACCGTATGGTTTGAGTACAAAGGGTTACCCCTGAAGTGGTATGGTACTCTTTCCAGTTCTATCAATACATGATACATATTTTTGCTCCTTTGGGATTTAACATTTTGGATGAATGTTGTTGGCTAGAACTTATGTATGTGAGAGGATATATTGAGTTCTGTTGATCAAATCCATGTCATGAATGGAATCACTTGGCAGATATGAGAGAGGTCCATTGAGTTGTTGTGTTGCCTGAACTACTTTCACACAATCACACGTCTTGGAGATTTATGTAGGAGGGAAAACTTCCTTTGCTTTTATTCATGTTTAAAATATTGTACTTTCTTGTGTATTCTATCTCTGAGCCATTATTAAGCTAGGTGAACTGCTTTATTTTTCTTACACTAGTGTCACAATAGAATTAACAAGATACCTGACTTCCAGCTTCTCCTCGCCTCACCAGGGTTGACTTTGAGATCTCACATTCTCCCCATTGCACACCACATGTAAATGAGAGGTATCCCATCAATTTCAAATGCCCTTGCAAAGCAGCATGCCATGAGACAATCTCCATCCACACCCAAATATAGTCATATTTGAACTCCACCACCCTCCTCTAATATGTCTCCCTCACACAGACAAATCTCTTATGCCGTTGCTCTATCAAAGCTTGATTGGAAATTGCAAGCCTCCGAATTCCCAAACCTCCCTCCCTCAAAGGTTACTGATATGTCTCTCATTGATAAAAAAATACCGGATTGCAGGTGATAATAAGATTCACTGAAATGCAATGATTTCTCATAATTATGAAGTAGAGGTTGAACTATTCAGCAATGATTCTGATTTCTTACCATTCTGTTAGACACTTCCTCTGTGGTCAAGGAAAATCGGCATTTCACATTTATTGTGTGGTTGATCAGGAGAATTGGTGCAGTGATATTGGAATCATGCTAATAAGTAAGAAGGCTTCAATATTTGGTGAATGGATGTCGTCATTGTCTCCTTGCTTCGTCCAAATGATTAGTCTTATCAATCTGTTGTAACTTCAATTTCAGTTTCTACCAGTGATAAGAATGACATCCCTGGAGATAATGGCCTCTCTAGACATAATGATTTAGCCAAGAACCGAAAGATTGAAAAGAAGATTAAGCATTCATACCTTTCCCTTTTGTTAGAGCTTGTCCCATATTGGTCAACTATCACCCCCAAAAGCAAAAAATAGTATACGAGCTTCATTAGCCCAACCATCATTATTGCCAATTGGTTTTGAGTTGGATGTTTTATCATGGTATTTTCTTTGTTTTTTTGGTTTGACGTCAAGGGTGTCCGAGCTAGCTTACTTGCACCTTGGCTATCCCCTCCCCGGTTCAGTCAAAGGCAGGTCATCCACGCCGAGACTAGGGGATTCATAAGAGATTTCTCTCTTGCAGCCTCGCTCCAAGAGGTTGCCAAGTTTTGAACTTAGGATATTTGGGTTTACAGCTCATCTTGCCTCTTTAGCATGGTATTTACCCACTATTTGGCAAAACTTTCTAGATTGATCTCCCCGTGATTCTGCCATAAGTGCACTTTGTTTCGTTGTGATCTATGTGATTTTTTAATCCTTGTGATTTTGCCATTAGCATTTCTCCCGCATTTGGTAATCATAACATCTATGAGCCCATGCGGCTTCTCCACTTATTGCTAAATTGGTTTTGAGTTGGAATCTATGTTCTTGCCTTAAATGTCGCATCTCTGGTTTGGTTACATTTGTTGTAAGCAACAAAGCCACTAATTGAGCCTTGTTCGGAGTTGTAACGAAGCATAATCTTGAAAAAATAAAATAAAAAATAGATCAATTAGTAGGAGATTGCAAAAATAGAAACCAGGAAATAAAGGGAAGGACTACTGCATTTGACCCAGGTGAGCTTTCTTTGTGTCAACATACAAAAGCCACAATGAATTAGCTAATGTGGTGCATAAACATGTACGTTCTTCTGTGTGAAAGACATGCTAGCTTTATTTTGTCAGTGTGTGGAGCTTTCATTTCTCCAAGAACAGGTTTAACTATGTCGTGTAGTGTTTGGAACTTTAGGAGGTCTATTTATTGGGAGAGTGTGGCTAAAACATCTGGGGAAGCAAAAACTATAAATTACTGCAGTTGCTGATAACAGTCCATGGTGCTTGTCGACATTTTAATTAGTCCCACTTTTGATCTGATTTGTTTGATGAGCATTTTGTTGAGTAATGTTATTCGTGCTTTTGTCAGGTATATACCGACTGGGGTTCTCTTTGATCTTCTCTGTGCTGAACCTGAAAGACCTTGGAATCTAACAGTATGTTTATCGGAATAGCTCTCGGCAACCTTTTTGAATTATAAAGATGATTTTACTTTATCAATATAATTTCTTTAATGCGTAATTCTTCAAATATATATGGTTGAGTGGTGTTAGAAGACTAAATTTATTAAGAAATGAATGCGTACATTAATCTAATAGAAGTTAGCAACAACACCATCAAAGAGGAAATAGGGAGAAATTGAATGACATTGTATTTAATTCAAGTTGAGGGAGCTAGAAGAATTAGAAGGACGAGGGCATGGGTTTGAGCCTTTTAGGTAACATGATGGATTGACTTGACCTTCTGTAGATATGCTCTTTTTTCTGAAAACACCCATTGGAGGATACAAACTATGTAATCAGATCTTGAGTTATGGGGACAAATGCTAGTTGATTTGAGAGGCACCATTACGGGTTCTTCCAGAATTAAAAAAGAAATCATGAATACTGTTGAAGTTGTCTTCCCAATGGAATTACCTAGGCGTCGCAGTGCATCTATTGCGTTTGAAAATCTATTACATCATGGTTGGAAATAGAAAAAGAAAAACTTGAAGAAAAGACAAATCCATTGAAGTAGTTTGTAGTGAATTAACTTCAGTAATTCTCTGCCCCTTTCTCAGTGAAATGGTCGCCATAAAAGATGTTAGTATATGCAGGTTCTATGGCAGAAATGTTATAAACTAAGTAAATCCCATGTCCATCTTGGAATTCTAAAATTTGTTGTACAAATGATGTGGAGATAAAATTTATGATCATATCTAATTATCTTTAGCCTCTTTGCCATCTTAATAACTATGAAGTGTGGTCGCCGAAAATGGTAGGTCTATAATAACAGACAAGTACTAGCGGAGAATCTATATCCTGTTATTTTGTGCTTGCCTGCTTGGTTAATCATATTGTAGTTGGATTTATAGCTGTGAATGAGATTCGAGACGTCTAGGCTGTTAGAATTGTGGCTCATATCTTTAATATGAAGAGATACTAAGAAGTTCTAGAAAGAAGGCCAGATGTTGGAGCGGAGTGACGGCATTTGGCCATCATCGATAATCCAGTAAAAGTAGACTGGGCCGAAGGCCTAGGCGTTTCGTAAATTGGGGGGTGCTGGGGGCATAGCCCCCGCGGTATGGTACGGTATCGTACAAGGGTATATTTGGGATTCAGACCAAATACCAGGTTAGGGTTAGAATAGAGTCGGTATAAATACTCTATGTTGTAAACCCTATTTCATAACTGTGATAATAAAGAATAGTAGCCGCTCTCGCTCCCGTGGACGTACCCGGTTTTGGGGAACCACGTATATTGTTGTGTCGATTTCTTTACTGTTCTTATACTCGTAAATCGTGTGCGTGTGTGTGACGATCCTAACATAGGCTCTCCTTAGTCCCTAACCTCTTAACTCTTTAGTGACAAAACACGTTGGGCACCAACCTAACCAAACTGAGCCTTCAGTCCCACTTACTTGGGGTCGGCCACATGAACCTGTTTTCTCCATTGAACTTTTTCCAGGGCAAAATTGTAGATCCTTTCGAACTACCATCTCTAAAGAGAATGTTGGTCTACCACTCCCCTTAATGCTACGGTTGATACCCTCTACTGTAACCTTTTCACTCGTCTTAACTACCGCATCTTACCAATCTACGATAGACATGTCCAAACCACTTCAATCTATCCTGCCTCATCTTATCTTCTATCTGTGCAACTCTTACTATCCCGCGAAGGTTTCATGTCTAATTCTATCTCGCAAAGTGTTAAAACACATCCATCTCAATAATCTCGTTTCAACTACTTTCATCTTACTCGCTTGTTTCTTAGTAGCCGAACACTCCGTGACATATAACATGGCTGGTCTTATAGCACGTTGGGTTGGGCCCTATCTAATCTTTTTAATTTCTCAACACGTCGCATGTTGAAACTCACTTATGGTATGCCCCTTTTTGCTGTTCAGAAGTACATCATGAACCCATGTTATCTTCTTTTTGCAGGTGCATTTTAGAGGATATCCAGCTAACATTTTGACCCCTTGCGAAGGTGAAGATAGTGTAAAATGGAGCTTTATTAATTCATTAAAAGAGGTCAGGTATAATTGTTTGCTTATTGTGTTCCCATTCTATTTTTCAGGGACTTAAATCTCTCTCAATTTTACTTGCCTTATTATTGTAGTCAAACTGTATGTACTTGCTGCATAATATACATTTTCTTTGCCATTCATTGAATGTATTTTGCTTGGTTTCTTCTGTTCCTTCTAAAATATAGTTAGATAGTTTTGCTTGATATTGGTATTACATTGGGGTTTGCCTGCCCTTTGATTGAGCTAGCAATCCCTTGTTGTCGGAAAACAAGAGATTTAGCAATTTAATATCTTCTTTTCTTTTTTTTTTTGATCAGCAATTTCATTTATAACAATAAAACATTACGAGAAGGAGGACAATTTAATTTCTTTTATCATATACTAAACTAGAATGAGTTTGACGCTTAGTTTCAACAGTTAATGGATAGTTTACTATGTAGAAGCTTACTATTCTTAATACAAGATGGGACGTGGTCATAGAAGTCAGAAGCCTTATTATTGGCCTCTTGCAATCCGGGGAATCCTTCCATGCACTGCAGATCAGATGCATTCTTCTAGGTTTCTAGCAATCTGGAAAATACCTTGATGCAATGCTGGATCATTGTAGATTAGAAATTCAGAATGGTATAACCCCAGTATGGAAGTCATAATTTTACAGGTATTCCCAGAAGATTTGTGTTCTGGGGTTGCTTTTTTTTTTATTTTAAAATACACGGTCCTCGGTAGAACTCAACCACAAAGCTAACTTTTAAGGTGAGGCTGCCCCCACGCTTACATACTACATATTGATTTCGTACACAGGTAATGTTGGCACTAGCATCAATCCCTCCCTCTTGCCTACTGTGCTCACACGAAAGGTTTTCTGTCTCTCTGTTACCATGTTACACGGTCTTCTATAGAAGTCAATCCCAACTCTAGCTATTTAGACGAGGGTGCTAGTGCTGACTATCTTAAAAAAAAGAAAAAAGAAAAGGTGAGGGTGCTGTCACACTTATATGCTGCATATTACTTACGCTCACTAGCTAGGTGAGACTTCGCTCGCAGTTTCATGTTGGTAACTGTAACCTGCCACTTGAAGGCCCACCCCGCCTCTTGTATATAGCAGCATGCACGTCGCAAGTTTTGTCTAATGCATTGAGATGAAAGACAGAATGTTGCCCTAAACTAGTGTTGTTCACAGATGTACTTCCGATCCACAGCTGCCCGCTTTATCTATTACTCTTTTCTTTTTCTTTCGACCTCCTTTTTGCCCCTCTACCTTTTCCATTTTTCTTTCGTTTTGCTTCTTGTGTTTTAGAGAGCCTTAGTCGTAACAGCACTTTAAATTTGTCTGCAGGCAGCATACGTAATAAATGGGAATTGCAAAAATGTTATGAACATGTCCCAATCTGATCAGGTGGAGCTTTGGCGCTCTGTTTTAAATGGTATGGTTACTGAATAAGAACAAGTTGATACATCTCTGTTTCTTTTTTTGCTTCTTCTGCCTATAACATATTTACGGTTATCTAACAACGGATAAACAGTTGCCGAGCAAAAATAGCCGAGCAAAAAAACAACGGATAAACGGTTTGACAGAAGACAAAAAACATATGACATGCTAATGTAGACCTCCACATGCCACACTGTTCCAATGTTATTATATAAATACGAGCTTAGACTCAATCACATATTATTTGTGTCTACTGTTAATCAGATGAACGACCTACTTAATAAAGCTAATCATAATTCCATCTAAAGAAAAGGAAGGGTATTTAGTTTTCCAAAAAGTGTCCATTTTGTGTTTGACGCTAGTAGAGTGGTGTTTTGAAAGTATCCTTGGTATCAAATTCTATAGTTGTTTGTGGAGGACTATGTGATGCATGGCAATATGATTAATTCCTTGGCTGCAATTGGGTACTTAGCCGTTTGAGGTTTTTTTTTTTTTTTGATCGGCAACTTAGCCGTTTGAGTTTCCTAGTAATCAGTATTGAGATCAAGAATTTCTACTGAAAAGAAAAGTAAATGTCACACGATAGGATTTTTTTTTTTGCCAGTTTTTTTTCTTTTTGGTGGCAAGTTTCTATGTTAATACAGGAATCCCAGGATATTCCTTTTTTTATGGACATGATTGTTAAACCTTGCAAGTTGCAAAGTATAGCTTCTGCATTTTTTAATTTTCAAGAACTGTGAGAGAGGTTTTGATGCCAATACCACTGGTCCTATACTCATCTAGAGTGTGGCAAGTCATGATTGCTTTGAACTAATTGAGGGTATGCTCTATGTATTGTAATAACAAACCACAAGCCATACTTAAGCACCAGGCAGTGAGCACCGCAAAGCACTGCATTAAGGTGTGGAAAACAACTCTTGTAACCTGAGAGGAAACTTTTCAGCTATCCATGAAGAGATTTCTTACCTATATGTCATATTATCTATTGATTTGCTATCTCAATTTGTTAATTAATTTGTTGGTTCAGGCATCTTATTTGTGTTCTCCATCAGTCATGCTCTGATTTGTAACACAAATTCTGTTGCAGTTAACTTGGAAGCATACCTATGGGTTTCATCTAAGCTTAAACTGGGAATAGCAGGAGATGAGTTTTCAGTGAAATTGAACTCATCTGTATTAAAATCTCAACAAAGCGCTGTTGAGACAGATAATACTGGGTCAGTCAAAACAGGTGAGAAAAGCCCACATGTCAGTCGAAGTTTTATTTAGGGTCTTTTGTAGAGTACAGTAAACAAGTCATGCATGAGCACTGATCTTTTAATGCATATGGCATTTATCTTTCATTAGGAAGTTTATTCGAGTAATCATACTCTTGTTTTTTTTTTTAAAGTAACCACACTGTTGTTTGGGTTGCACTTTTTAAAGTGGGCCAGATATGATTTTGATTGTATTTTATCAGGTAGAATACCAGTTCGGTTGTATGTTTATAATGTCAATGAGGATTTTGATGATTTGGAAGATGCACCTCAGATTGATAGTTGGGACAAAATATCTTACATCAATCGACCTGTAGAGATTCACGGGGAAGGTAAGCTGAAATGCAAATTTTTCTTTTGACAAATTTATTGTTAGCTAGAAGCATATGGAACATTTTTGGATTCCATGCAACAAACATTAATCTATTTTCCTAACATCTATTCAACCCATGGGATTGAAAAATGAAAACAAGTTACTTTTAGTTTTTTTTTTTTTTGTTTTTGTTTCGTTGTATAGTGGATGATCATTTTCCCCCTACGCAGTATTGGTGGGGGTTCTTGTATGCAGATTATGACCTTTCATGTGGCTCCTAGTGTAACATTATTCCATGGCTTTGGACTGCAGGAAAATGCTTCACCTTACTTGATGCAGTAAAATCACTTCTGCCGGAGTTTTTTGCAGAACCGTCCTCGACAAATAAAGAAATACCGGAAGTCGAGGTAGGGGATGAACTAAGATTACCTTCAGAAGAATGTGGAAGCAGCCCAAGAACTACAACAGCAGATGTCGGAGAAACATCGTGTGAACATGTGTGGTCCAGCGACGTATCGGAAACCACTGAAATCAAGCTTCTCCGCATTCAAGGGATTGAACCTAAACTGGAGATCCCTTTTGGTTGGGTGGTAAACAACTTGATGAACCCAGAACGCTATCTTCATATTTGTGTTTACGTAAGGATTCCGGAACCAATTACCATTTAGCGAGCGCATCGCACGTGTTACCCTATCATTCGAGGGAGTTTTATGCTGTATAGAAATTGTACATAACACTTATATAGTAAGATTGAGCTCATTACCTGATTTCAATTGATTTCTAGTAGTTTCTTGATTGAAAAGTGTTAAGAAAAGGAAGGTTTGAATTGGCAGAGTTGATTTAATTGTTGTAGACTTTCTCATAATTAATGTAGCGTCACGACGTCACGTTGATATAAATTTAATGATGTGTGCTAAGATCTCTTCAATTTGTTCAAACTAAGATCTGAAACTCGTTTCTTTCGACTGAAAAAAAATAAAAAATTCTCCCACTAAATTCTGGAGGCTCTAGGGATGAGTCAGGAGCGGCAAGTCACTTGGGGACGATGCAAATCTCATCTCTGTAGCATTCGAGTCGTTCATTGCCGAGATGAAATATGAACCATTAGATTGTCGAATGGACGGCTTAGATGGTGCACAGCCACCCCGTTTTCGAAGTACAAATAGATTCATAAGATTGATAGGTGATGCAGATATTTTAAAATGAGATGTAAAAAGGTAATGTGGACATATAGGTTGAAGGTTTAACTACAAAGAAAGAAAATCTCTTGTTCTACACACAATTCTGATTTCTTTTGATTATTTTTATTAACAAAGGGGACAAAAGACAAGAGTTCACTTTATTTATTTTAATTTTTTTTTGTTGGGTTCTAAAAAAACCATAATCAATTGATTAAATTTTAATCAGCTTTTCTTTTTTCCTCTTTGGGGCTGTCTGATTCCTGTTACGTCGGACTCCTATGAGCTGTTTTGGGCATTCAGACTAGAAAAAGAAAACTTGAGGGGGACAAGCTTTCGGTTAATCACTATATTAAATTGCATTTAATACTCATAATTATTCCCTAAGTTAGGAAATAATTAATAAAAATTAGTCTTAGGTCCAATAATTAATACCTTGTTAATGATTGCGTCATCGTCCCAAATCCCCGTATTCATACCCACTTTTCTGTTCTCGACTTCAATTTTGCTTTATTTATAAATTATATTTGAAAGAAAATTACTAATTAATGAATGCGGATTATTTTTATATATATGACTGACAAAACAAAAGTTGATTGTTGATGTTCCTATGATTATTTTATTTCATGTTTACACTGAGGAAAAATCTAAAGTGTATATATATATATATCCTCTCCCTCTTATAGTGTCCTCCAATCATAACATGTTACGCCTTTCTGAAGGCGAACGTTATACCATTGACTGGTTAATATAATTATGACGGGGGACACCGTGAGAGAAGTGATTTTCGAAAAATGTTCTGCATGATAGGGTGAAAATGTTAAGCCATTGTGTGGTTTGAAAATTTATGTCATTCGTTCTTTTTTGTTACGCCTTCTTAATTTTGATTAATAAACTATCGGTTTTGCTAACCTCCGCCCACTAGGCGGAGAATAATATATACATAATTTCAAACAAGTTCGGATATTAATGCATATCTCATGGATATTAATACCCTTTTACAAATATCAATACACCTTTCTCGGATATCAATGTACATTTTACCTATTATCCTATACTCTTTCGATGTATGTAGAATAATCCATAAAATATTATGCTGTTGAGTAGTTAATGTGAGTCTGTAAATAATGATGTAGCCTAAGAGCATCCGCATTAGTGTCGCCTCTTACCTCTTTAAACTAAAGTAGCAAGTGAAAATTGGAAAAACACCCCAGAACACTCCAATATCAGCCTCGCTTCCTCCCTGGTTACTTTACAAAATATGTAACTTTGTAACAGTGCCTCGTCTAGCCAAACGAGCAACTGTTCATGCGGTAAACACAATATACTCCAATATTCAAGCAATTGAAGCTGGAGCAGGTGGGGCTCTGGACCAAACGTTGTCGTGTGGCCGATCACACAATTAGTGGATCTGGTTTGTCATCGTAGCTTGGTCGTGGTGGATCTTGTCCCAAGTCCTGGTGTATCTGGAAATTTTCTTTGAGCCACACCAGGAGTGAATTATGCCAAGCCTGAAATCCTGGCGGAAGTGCTGGTGGGCTTGGGCAAAGAAGTCGTGGTGGATTGGGGAGGAAGTTGGTTGCTTGCCGTTTGAGATGATTTTGGAGAGAGAAGGGGGTTAATCGGAGGGGGGTGATTTTGCCGGTGTGGACTCTGATCAATTTTGGGGCTGGGGTTGAGAACAAGATGAGTAAAGTTAGAGAGAGAGAGAGAGGTTTGCAGGGTTTTGCACCATTGTTGGTTTGGCTGGTTTTGGTTTAAATAAATAATATTTTTAATGGGATAGTATTAATATAGAGAGTCTGATGCAGTAGACATTTTAAAAATGAGTAGCTAAAGTAATAAAGTGACTTTTTAAGGTGTAAATTGGTCCAAAATGTAGAGAGGCTGGTGCGGATGCTCTAAAGGCCTATCTAACTTCTATCAATGTATTATTTTAATATAATCATACCCACAAAAGACAACTCTATAATTAAATTAATCACATTATTTTAGAGCTTGCTATGTTACTTTTTGTTTAGGGTCTCACATGAGGTCTGACGTGAGCACCACTTTATTAATTATTATACATGGTAGAAAAACATAAAATATAGAACAACTAATAATCCATATAATTATATAGTAACAGAAGAAACTTTAGACCACCTGGGGTTTTCATTGCTTCCACATGACCTTTTCTCCTTATTCTAATTATTAAATGGATTTTGATTTTTGTGCTCCACTTTTTATTGATGGCGTTTCACTTTGTTCATGAAGTTACTAGATGTTAAAAGTGAAACGCCATCGGTAAAAAATGGAGCGCGAAAATCAGTTTCCTAGCTTATTAAATGAGTGGTGTGGTTTTTAATTTATATCTACTCGTTCGGATCTCTTGAGTCATCATGATATGGGTTGAGCTCCTCCTTCTTTTAGCTAATTTTGCAAGACAAAGAAACATTTTAGTGCCTAACCGGCTGGAGATGACCGGTAGACATTCTGATGGCCATGCAAGTCCCACTTCAGAGAAGGAAAGTACAAATAAGTTAAAGTGAGTAAGGATAACGTACCTCTCTAGGGTTTCGTACTCTAATTTATATAGAGGGGCTTAAATGCCTTAGCCTCCAAGATAGAGCGAGTGCCGAATTTGTGACTTCACGAATAACAGCCTCTTGGTTTGTTGTTCATGCCTCACGGTTGCCGAAAGCCGCGCTGTCGGGTGGCGCGTGACCGAACCACAACTGGTGTAGCGTGGTCGAACCGTACAAGTCGGCACTGACGTATCGCTGCCTCAACAACACGTCACTCAGCTACGGACCAAACGATCCGTACGACTGTCTGTCGGTCATGTTGTCTGTTGGGCTTCCTGTCACCTTCTCTAGGTTGGGCCCATTTGGACGGTCCGGATGGATGACCCGCCAACCCGGCCCACTAAAAAAAATGCAAGGAATAAAAATGGTCATAGTATCATAGTAAGAAACATGAACAAAACATAAAAGGAGAAAAGCACCAAAAGGATGGATTGATCAAAAGGAAAAGTATGAGGGGGGCTAGAATGTACTTTTGGCATATTAAGGGACTTCACAAGTGATCCTACTGTGCCACGTGGAAACTTTCACGTCACTTGGCAAAAAGCCGGGGCCTATCAGAAGAAGTTGTGGACCGTAGGCCTATTCATTTTCCCTTTAAAACCTCACTGAAATGAGATTAAATTCCATCTGCCGGCAGCAGAAATTATGGGTTTTCATCATCATCATTTTGGATTTCATGGCGTGTTAATTGTTGATCTGAACAGTTCATCTTGTAAGGCTCGTAAAATAGCATTCTTATTCAAAAAATTAACTACACCGGATATCGATAGGTGTATCAAAGTTTAGATTTTGATTTATAAAACGGATGGTCGTGGACAGTTTAACTTGACAGGATCAGACCGTCCATTTTATAAACTAAAATTCAACTTTTGATTGATATTAATCAATTTGGTTTTTTGCGTGAATATACTACACCATGAGCCCTACAAGATTGTCCTCTCATTCCCCCCTCTTTTTTTTTTTTCAGACCTCCTACCCTCGCCGTCCTCGTCTTATCGGCTGTTAATCTTCCCATTGTTTCCCGTTGGAGTTTTACTGTTGGGTTCTCCGATTGTGCTTAACGGCTTGGGTTCTTTCGGGTTTGATGGAGTGGCCGGCGGCGTTGGCTCCCGCCGTGACCGTTTTTGGACGGCCCGGATCTCGCCTAACAGCTTGGTGTAGCGTCCGCGGTAGGTTGGTTATGTTCTGGGTTTCGGTTGGCTTTTCCGTGGGGTGGCCAGTGGTGGCTAGCTGGTGGATGTTGGAGGAGCTTGACCGGTGGTGGTGGTGGATCTATCAGAGGCGAATGGGTGGCGGTGTTTCCTTAGCTAGGGTTAGGTTTTGGGTTTTCTTTGGGCCGGGCTTTATTGTTTTATCTGGGCTTTTTAGGCCTTTTGGGTTGTATGTGTTGTCTATTGTTGTATTTGGACATTTTAGGCCCTCAGGTGTTTTATTGGGCTTTGTCCCTCTGGTTGTATGGTTCCAACTTTTGGTTGGATCTTTTCCTCTAATAAAATGTTACTTTTGCCGATAAAAAAAAAGAAAAAGATGAACGATTAGGATTATAACCATAAACACATGGCGAGGTCCACAATGGGCGGCGGTGAAAAACCCACCGTTTCCACCGCTGGAATTTGCCAGGTAAAATAAGTCTTCAAGTTGGTTTTTAAATTTTTTAATTAGGTGAACATTAAATAGATGAAACATGCACACACTCCAAAAACCATATAGGATCGATCAAGAATCACAGAGTTATCTTCAGAATTGGGATCCTAAAACTGAGGAAATAATTCAGTTGGACAAATTCAAACAAACAAAGATGTAAGTTGGACTACCGATAGATCTCATACTGTGCCCACTAGGGATGAAAGTAAGAACTGGTGGTTTGGTTTGTCACCTTCCAATCCGGAATAAACCGGACACCATGGGCGAT
Organism: Rhododendron griersonianum; assembly: GCA_018127125.1. NCBI lineage: Eukaryota > Viridiplantae > Streptophyta > Magnoliopsida > Ericales > Ericaceae > Rhododendron > Rhododendron griersonianum. Next base: position 42,713,073 of record CM030797.1, read on the forward strand.
TTTAAAATTTTTAATTTGTCGGTTGATCAGCGGTTGATGTGGCAACCACCAACCAGTCAATGTGTGGGCATGTGAAAGGAACATTCTTTTGATGATTATACACAAACCAAATGAAGACTGGAGAGAGAGAGAGAGAGAGAGAGAGAGAGAGAGAGAGAGAGAGAGAGAGAGAGAGAGATGGCAAAGGGGCATAGAGCCGCCGTTTCGTTGTCTTCAGATACAGTCTATCGACGATCGTTTTTTTTTGAAAGGCAAAAGATAAGCGTAGACATTTCTTTGCAACTTACTACATAATCTTCGAATCAGTTTACACGTATATTCACTAGTTGTGAGATCTACTTGACTTCCTATTCGCATAATTTTAATTAAAATCTAGGCTAAATTTCGTATCAAATGAATAGACCGTGCAAAAAAAAAAAAAATTTACTCGTCGATAACAAAATTTCGAATCATGAGAACTTTATATTAACTTAAAACACTTAAGCTATTAGGTGGAGAGATCCCAGCCAAGAATGGAGCCAGGGAGAGGCTAGTAGGGGCGATCGCCCCTGCAAGAAGGAAAAAAAAACTTTACTATTATATTAAATATATAAATAAATTTCCTATGAAAGTACATAGGCTCGCCACCCTCTATTATTTTAGGGGAAAAAAGGTAACTTTGAAATACAAGGATACCAACATTAATTTCTAAAGGCTAAAGGTTAAAATATAGCAAAATATAAAATTTGAGAGTTTAACATTGTGAATACTCAATTAATAAAACTCCAAAATTTTCACCTACAAAAATCCCCCATGATTAAGACTTTGAAGCCAGTTTCGAGAAAATAGAAACAGAAGAGAAGATATTTTTGGAAACCTTAAGTAATTTTGATGAAATCTAAGGTCTAGGTATGTTTTTGACTATGATCTCTTAAAAAAAAAAGAGAGCATGTTTTTGCCCAATCGTTTTACTAGATAGACTGAGGTAAGTCGTTATTTTTTTGTAATTTGTTAATTTATGAAAAGCATAATTAGGTATGGAGTGTTACATTTTTTTAGTTTTAATGTACTCGTTGTTATGCATGTTTATTTTTTATTTTTTGTCTCGCATACATGGTCGCCTCCCTTGTAGTAAAATTCCTTGACTCCGTCCCTGAATTTATCCCAGAGTTATATAAAATAATCACTTTACCCAGTGTCATGCACCTAGATCCTTAATTTTGTCTCAACTAATGAATAGAAACAGTTTGAGTTTAGTAATTTCAAATTACTACCAATTTGCATGGAATCACAGATCACCACGCGGAAGCTCGGATTCCAAGAAAGCACATAACCGAAGCATCGCATATAATTGGAAAGAGAGAGATAGAGACGCATACATTCACTTTTCGTATTGTGTCAATGTAGAGAGAGAGAGAGAGAGAGAGAGAGAGAGGAAAAAGCAAATAGGGGGAGGCAGCCACCCTTCCTTTAGCTTTAGATTTTGTCTTGTGGAGCTTCCTGTTTTTCCATCAAACCAAAAGGAAGACTGATTCTTGTTATCTTTCCATCCAAGCGCTCTCTCTCTCTCTCTCTCTCTCTCTCTCTCTCTCTCTCTTAAAACCCCCATCAGCACCCCATTTCTCAGACCCTCTCTCTCTCTCTCTCCTTCATTAATTCCCCTCCACAGTCCCCCCTCCCTCCCTCTATCTTCTTGGATATTGCTTAAGTTCTCTCTCTCGTTACTAGTTCAGACTGGCCTCCAACTTTTTTTTGGACAAGAGAGACTAGTTTCAACCTCCTTACATTTCTACTCTAAGAAATTAAGATCAGAAGAAGTTGTACTATTCTGTGAAGACATATATATACATACAAATAAATGGCACCGGTTTCGTTGCCGCCGGGCTTTCGGTTCCACCCGACCGACGAGGAGCTCGTGGCTTATTATCTCAGTAGAAAGATCAATGGCAAAAGGATTGAGCTAGAAGTCATCCCTGAAGTTGATCTCTACAAGTGCGAGCCATGGGACTTACCAGGTTTGTAACTCACTTACCATTTTCTGTTTCCACTTTAACAATTTATCCTTATAAAAATCTCGATGATATTCAAATGTATTGCCCAAATATGATCAAATATAAGTCACAAAGACTATTAAAAAGCGGCTTTAATTGAATTTTTAAAGGTTTAGGTTCGCAGGCCGGACTTTTATTTAGGGACGGAGAGGGTAATTATGTTCAATCATTTTCTTACATTTAGTTTGAAGAGCCAATACTCCTATAAATGATAAGACTCATTACCCAAAAGATTATAAAGTGAGAGTGAAGAAAGGTATAATGACCCTCTTGACTTGCACCCTTTCCCATTAATTAGCATTTATAAGGAAAATAAGTTTTTTAAAGTTTTATTGGTTTCAAAGTACATTCATGCCAATTAAGTTTTATTGATGTCCTATTACTTTCTTTATTTTCTTAAATACTGAATGTTCGGGCCAATTTGCTCGCACCACGACTACTTTCACTATATTGAGAAAAGTTTGTTTTTAAAGAGAAAAACACTGGTATTACAAAAGGATTTTTCATCGATAAAGGAAATCAACAAGAGTTTTTTTTTTTCGGAGATTGATTTGTATGTATAGTGTGAAGAAATTAAATATGGTAAAGAAAAAACTCAGTCAAAGGAGGTTCCATATTTTTCGTTCTCGCTTTTTGTTGGAGTTTCATGATTTGATCAGAAGAAAGAAACAGACCATTTATCTTTTCTTTTCATTCAAAGCATTGTGAAAATCCAGTTTTCACCATTTCAAACAAGCTTTATGGTCAAAAACTGAGGCTTTTAGTAATTAGTACTATTAAAATATCTTATGTGATCTTACTTTATGCTTAAAAAGAAAATAGATGGTAAGGATTAGGGCATGGTCCCCACATCTTTCAATGTCCTATTGAAGCAAAAAGATGTGTGGAGAGAGAGAGAGAGAGAGAGAGAGAGAGAGAGATGGGTGTAAAAGAACATGATTACACTATTTCCAAGAGATCATATGATCAGTTCAGACTTTCTTTTTGGCCACTCTTAAAATCAATTTACATGATAAAGAGAATAGACCTGGCCTGGAATAGTTTCACTCTGTAAGAGCCTGAAAGTTCAATGGCCAAAAAATAAAAAGGAAAATTTCTGTGATGGTCTTTGTATCTTTTCTTTTGTATACGTTTTAGTCCCTCTAGTTTTAATTGACTCATTTTAACCCTGGATTTAGCATTGTGTACGAATTATGTGGAATCAATAATGCTGGTTGGTTTGATAATTAATCTGATTTGTGGCTGACAAATCAATAGTGGTCATTGGGTCAATTGGTGTAAGTCATTTGGCATTGATCGTCCTTTATTACTGGTTTTTGACCTACATCGTAACTCAGGGACAAAATCAAGCAACTTATCGAAACTAGAGGCACCGAAGTGAGGCAAAGTGAAAACTACAAGGATCGTCTCCGTATATAGTTACCTAGATTAAATGGGAAATAAAATAAAGAAAATCTTATAGCTAGTACTCAATGCATTGTCAACTTTGACCATCTACTAATCTCAGACATTAGGATTAATTCTGTTCGGTTTGGATTTTGAGAGTAATAAGTGAAGAGAGATGGATAAAAAAATTATTGGAGATGGTGCGCGGGAGTTTTGAGACTCAAAACGAATAAGTGGAGAGAGATATTTTGTTTTCATATTTTCAATTGCTAAGAAAATATGAAAAATGTTTTATTTGCCCATATGCTTGAAACTTGAATTTTTCAAATTTGTCACAGGAAAATCCCTATTGCCAAGCAAGGATCTGGAGTGGTATTTCTTTAGTCCTCGAGACCGTAAATACCCAAATGGTTCAAGGACAAATCGGGCAACTAAAGCTGGATACTGGAAGGCCACAGGGAAGGACAGAAAGGTCAATTCACAGATGAGGGCTGTGGGGATGAAGAAAACCCTAGTTTACTATAGAGGGAGAGCACCCCACGGGGCACGTACTGATTGGGTGATGCATGAATACCGGCTCGATGAGAGAGAATGTGAAACCAACACTGGCTTGCAGGTGAGACTTTTCTTTGAGATTGTTTTCTTTTTTTTTAGCCGGATGTCCGAGCCACCTTGCGGCATCTCATCTAAAATTATTCGGAGTCTTGTTCGCGCAAACCAGTGGCCCCAAAGTTTTGAAATGTTTTCTCATGTTTAATTTTCGTGTTTTCGGAGATACATAAATAAATGAAGACCTAAAAAAAGCCCAGGTTTGCTGCCAATGATAGTAGATTAACACTTTTCGAAAATTTTCTTTTGGTTTTTGAAAACACATGCCCTTTTCATATTGTATACATTTTTTTAGGTACAAAATGGATAACATCAGTCTCTCGCTGTTGTTCTTTAAGAATGTTGTTTTTTGAAAATAAATTCACCAAATTAATATTTAAAAAAAAATATTTTGCGAAGTATTAGAATGAACCCAAAAGCAAAAGGGAACCCAACCAAACAATGCACCACTATTTTTAATTTTCAGTAATTAATGGGTTGGTTTTTGGAAAATGAATTGGTTTTGGAAACAGTTTGTCAAGCGAATTTTGCTATGTTTACTGATTACTAGCAAAAAAAAATAGATAACCATGCCAAGACCATGCCAAACGGACCTCCCACCTCTCTCTTTCCTTTCGAATTCGAAATTCTTTTGGCAATAAAGTTCATTAGGAGAAAGTCTATGTGCATTTACATTTGGCCACGAATTCGGACATAGATTTGGATTCGTCATATGCATGTAGACCGATTCTGAATACATCTGTGTCTATGTGCGAATACCCATTAGCTAGCAATCACTCATACCCACTTTGCTTAAACTCTTTCAGGATGCTTATGCTCTATGCCGGGTGTTTAAGAAGAGCGCAACCAGCTCAAAGATTGGTGACTGTGTGGGCTCATCGTCTAACCAAGTGTCTAGTGATCAATCATCTGGCGTCGATCTACCTTCGGAGGGAAGGTGTGAAGACGTGGACGGTTCTGGTTCTGATTATCAAACGCCAATGGACACAACTAGCTCACCTACTCCGGGCTCTACGCCGAACCATACCCATGGTTTGAACGACGAAAATTGGATGCGGTACTTGGCGGATGACGCATTTAGCCTTACCAATCAACCATTTCCAAATTGTGGAGTGGCTTCTTATCCTCCATCTAAGGTAATATAATTAGCATATTTTACACTTTGTAACCTCACACTTTGCCTTGAATTTCACATTGGCCCTTGCATTTTAAATAATTGTGACTATAAAAACCCTGTTAAAAATCCAAATTATTGTTTTATTCGTTTTTAGGTTGATATAGCATTGGAGTGTGCAAGGTTGCAACAGAGGCTCTCAATGCCTCCATTAGAGGCGCAAGACTTCCCACAAGGCGGCTTCGTCGACATGAAAACGGCACAATCGAGCTCCACCATCCATGCAAACACAGATGAACAAGACATTTTGCAGGAAATTCTCTCAGTTGCTCAGGTTTCTCAGGAACTGATAAATCAAGACTCGTGGAGTAGAAGCTACGCCCCGTCTAGCGATTTTTCATTTCCACCTCATCCTGAACAAGTTCCTCGCGGCATGAGCATGAGTACTGGTGATTCTTCAAGATTTTTGGGAAATACAAGCTCTTTAGGCGTTGGAGGCTCGGATGAAGGATTGAAAAGTGAAAGAGTGGTGGAGAACTTGAGATGGGTTGGGATGTCTAGCAAAGACTTAGAGAAGGTACTAACTTTGTTATCTACTTCACATTGTGCATGGCAACTTTCATATTCCATGGATTTATGAGTCTTGTTTTGTTGCTATTAGTGTCCATGTTGTCCCCTTAGGGAGTTGTCCCCATCCAAGCCATCCATGCACAGCAATGGACGATTAAAATTTCATCTTGGCCGAACAGATCTCAGCCATCCATCTGTGCATTGTCGAGATGAAATCTGAGTAGTCCATTGCAGAGCATGGACAGCTCAGATGGGGACAACACCCCTATTGTCCCTTAGGGGACAACAGGATCCCCGAGTTCAGATATAGTTTAAGTGGAGAATTTATTAATCTAACATGGTATCAGGGCTATTTGTCGGTCGCTCATTTCGCGCTACCCTTTGGTTAATTTGTAAATGAATGGTGTTGCACACAAAGGAAGTGTTCACTTGGTATGCATTACTAGGTCCAATTGCTAACACCTTAATGTTTCCAATTGAACAGAGTTTCTTGGAAGAATTCAAAGCTGTTCCGATAGGAAGCATATCAAATTTTCCAACAAGAGAAGGTATCGAAAATGCCACTAATTTTTCCTATTTCTATTCCGCGTTTTTACAGCTCCTTTCCCTTCCCCTACGCGCAAATTTCACTCTTTTTTGATTCATTCCGTTACCTGAAATCGATTTCAGGGGAAATGGATGATGATTGCAACAACTTCAACAAGTACAACGAGGTGGTCTCGAATGATTTCCCCCTTAGATTCAGCGATGTTACCCAGAACGACGATTTTTTGGATGATGGAGATGTGGATGATGATTTTTCCACTACTCCAAGCTTCGAAGTATACGAGAAAGTTGAGGTGCACTGTGGCATGCTTGTTTCGACTCGCCAAGTAGCCGATACATTCTTTCACCAAGTAGCGCCGTCTGAGATTGCTAAGGTCTATCTTATCCCCGCGGTGATGCACAATTACTCGACGACCAAGGCGGATTCACCAACAGAACCTAAGAGCAAGGGCTTATTTGGAAAAACAGTGAGTCCTATGATCACTATCATAGCTCTTCTATTGAATTACTATTGCTTGTATTTTGGTGATCAAAGCTTGGAGGATGAAAAATTGAGGAGAGAGAGCCTTCCAGCCAGCTGCAGCAATGTGTTGAAGAGCAGAGAGAGAGATTGCTCTAGTGAGACAGTTGCTTGGAATTACAGAAAGAGAAAGATTTGGTTTGTTGAAAAGATCATAGGAGAGAGGATTTCTTGTGTGGCATTGAAGAAGATCTTGTGGGCTTACCTCACCATTGCTTTGGCTATTTGTAGCATTTGGGTGCACCACATTGAGCCCAATTGTCCTTGACTAACTTTCTTTTTTCAATTTATTGAGTGCTAACCATAGTTGTTACATGGATGTACGTGCACGGTGCTATGCACATCCGAACCGTTCGTCTCGACAATCAATAATCAGCATTGTCGAACGGTTGGACGGTTAAGATTATATAGGGAGTTTATATGTTAGCCATACCCTAGTAGTTTGGAGTCATTTGTATCTTGATATACTTGGGCCTTTTTTTTTTTTTCCCTATCTTTGGATCAATCCCCCAATGTCTTATTGTCATGGAAAAAGGTTAATGGAACATGTGTTTTTTGTAGTCTTTTTGTTTGGCACTTGGTTATACATTTAACGGTTAATGCTTAGTATGCCAGGTTAGCATAACAGACGTTCACTGATTCTTTACAAGTGTATAAATCCTAATTCTCTCTTTGAAAACTTAATCAATATATAACTTGCTCGAGTTCACAAGCCTCATTTCAATATATGAGTTTTTAATTAGTGGGATTATTGCGCGTGCTTGCCAAATTGAAATATTTCTTTGTTATTGATCTTTTCTTGAACCGGGAAGATGAATACCTAATAATTATAATCATTGTACAAACTACAAAGAGTACTACTTCTGGTAACAACCCTATCTCTGTTTGAACCCATCTCACAACAATAACGAAATTACAACCCTATCTCTGCTTGGAGTTGGATGCTTTAACATGGTATCAGAGCTAGGACTTCGGAGAATTTGTGTCATAAGTGCACCGTTGTTTATTGTGATCCAAGTGTTATGGATCCTTTGTTTATCTCTCCACGTGCGAGTCGGGGGTCGCACGTGCGGGGGAGTGTTGGGATTTGTTCCATATTGATTAATTATCTTCTCCAAAAACTAGTATATGAGCCTGAGCGGCCTCTCCACTCTTTGCCAATTGGTTATAGGTCGGAACCCTCCAAGAGAAATCTAACAATAATAATGAGATGGTGCTCCATTTGGTCTTAATTCTATATATATATATTTTAATTCCATTTAGTACATTAGATTCCTTGCTTGAGACGAACTAGTAAAACTTCCATTTTAGAGGATCAAGTTGTATTTATTCCATGTACATTAAACAAACCGAAACTAAAGAGTAAATAAAATAACTAAGAGATTCGTACATCAATCCCATCACATAACTTTTGTAACATTTAAGATTACTAATTTCTTGAACTGATTTTTTATCCGATGGTAAGTCCAGGCCAGCTTACACCTACCTTAATTATTTTGCTCCCCAATCTGATCAAAGGAAGATTATTCACGCCGGCACTAGAGAATTCACAAGAGATTCTTTTCTTGTGACATGACAAACTAAAGATACCAATGCCATTGGCCGGTTTTATTAGATTTTCTTTTCTAATTGCGTAAGATGAGAAATTTTGATATCGTACTAATTAATAATGAACTCGATCTGAAGCCCAAATCAACAATTCTTCAATAACTACAAATAGGAAACACACATTGCAGGAGCATTTAATAACCACTCGTAACGAAAAATTGTTGTTGGAACATTGTCATGTGGTGGGATGGGAATTTGGAAATCCAGCAGTGTGGCAGTCCACACTGCAGGGGTTGTAGGGTGGCTGATCCGGCCGCCCATTTGAAGCCGACGACTCGGATTTAATCCAAGTTCCTATTGATCCGAGCCTTCATTGTTCGGATTAAAATCCAAACCATTCATACATTGTCGAAATAGACGGCCGAATCAGCCATTTTACAGCCCTGTTGGGCAGCCCGCCCGATAATTGGTTTGCACTTTTCCCACTGCACATTTAGCCTGTGAACAAACAGCTAGATGAGCAGTAAAAGTGGTTTTGATTACTTTGATCACATGCCTGCCTAGTGCCTACACCTCCACTTGATATAGCTAGAAACGCCTCACTTTCACTCTCTTTTTGTTTGTTTGCTTCTTTCTTTCTTTCTTTGTTTAAAGTAAAAAGAGGAAGTAGCGCGGATCAAAAAAAAAAAAAAAAAAAAAAAGAGGAAGTAGCTAGTAGCTAGTACATTCTCTACAAAAGCCATTACTATAAACTTATCTGGTGGTCCCTGGTAGAAGCCCGTGAAGATCCACCATGCAAATTCATCCCACTCCCTTTCTTGTTTTTTTCGATGGTGAGAGCGTGCGGACTAGTTTACTCGCACCTCGACTAATCTTTCTTTCGGTTCGGTTAAAAGCATACCATCCATGCTGGGATTAAGAAATTCACGAGAAATTACGTTTTTTTATGGCCAAATTTTTGTCAGATTCACATTGTATTTGTTGGGTTAATCATCTGTCTTGATGAGAGGAGTCTAAAAAGTAGAAAATTATGTTCTTAAGCAAAAAAACGGTTCACTAAAGACGAAAATTTACAAAACAGCTGGTATTTTTGTCTGAAGTGCCGTGAACTTTTATTTAACCTCAGTCCATATTTTTATACTTTTCTAGTACCTCTTGTCGAGAAGAATGATTAATTTCGAAAATTATGACTAAAAGCTAAAAGAAATAAGAAAGGTAAAAAACATGCACCGGGAAAAAAATACCAGACAAAAAATATAGGAAGCAAGGGGGCCAAAGTAAAGGAAAAATGAGAGGAGTTCTACCGTCCCAGAATTTAAGACTCTGCAACAACAATTCTTGTACAGCTACAAATACTATCACAAACACATTCACAAAGACGGGGAAGAGGATCTGGCCCACACAAACTGATAAACATATATATATGTATGTATATCGGGACGGTTCAAGGAACACCCAAATAAACATCTAAAAAAAACACCCCAAATCTCAATCTCATAGTTCCCGATCAAATTTTTATGATCCGAACCGTTCAATGTGTGCAAAATGTGATTTTCAGGGTGCCCGCGAGAAATTAGCAAAACATATGACCGGGAAGTGCTTATTTTGAGCAGTTTTTAATTGAACCGTTCATTAAATCTAAGTTAAAAACTGCTCAGATCAAGCCTTTTCCGATCATTTTTTTTTGCTGAAATCATGTTTTGATCACATTGAGCGGCTCGGATCATCAAAATTTGATCGGAAACTATGAGGTATTTTTTTAGGTGTCTAATTAGTTGTCCCCGGAACCGCCCCGTATATATATATATATAATTTTTTTTTGATCGGCAAAAGATGAATTTTATTAAAAAAGGGGAAAGGGGAAGGGAATCCAACAAAAAGTTGGACACAACACCATAAGGGCAAAGCCCAGAACACCGAAAGGTCTACCAGGGTCCACATCAGATAATACAATAAAGTTCAGCCCAATACCCAAATAAAACAAAGAAAGGGGAGCCAAATCCGGCCCAAGCCTGAACCGACCCATCCAAACCAAACCACAAAACCCTAACTGATAAACATATTAACCTTTGAAGTAAATTGTGGGTTCTAGATCTACTATTACTAGAGAGTCTGGACCGCATAATTCAATCTAAGAGGAAAAAAAACATGGAGCAATGGTATGATGAGGAAAGGAGATAACTCTGAGCAGAAGGTGGTGGTGGTGGTGGTGCATAGCCACATGGTAGGTGTAGCTACTACATGGAAAAGTGCAGGAGGTGTATAAGAGAACAATAGCCTATGAGATACTGAAAAAGAAGATGACAAAACAAATATGTCACCAACTACTTTGAGTTCACGGGTCGGAATGTTTCAACCAGTTAAGAGACATCACCATTAACCCCGAGGAATTGGCCTAGTAGTCAAGGTCTCTGGTACTTTGGAGTTTGCTGTCTCCTCTCAGAATTAGTCAGTATGCGCGTAAGCGGCCCGGACACTTGAGTTAAAAAAAAGGAGAGACATTATTACCATTAATTCCAAGTATTTAGGGTTTGGTTCGTCTCAAGGTCTTGGATTGAACTCTCCTTACTAGCAACAGAGGTAATCGTGGGAGTCCATCTAAGTAGATTAGACAAAAACCAACTCACTCCCACGCGTAAGCATGTGAAAACAGTTGTAAAATGGACTAAAGAGAATAGTCCAAAAAATGCACAAGCTTGCTCAGAACACCTTGCATTACTCAAAAAAAGGGGAGCAAGAGGGCTCATTTTTGGGCCTTTTCCATACTCGACTCTGCAATCGAAACTGATCTTCAACTAGTTGAGTGATTGTCCAAGCAAAAAATTAAATTAATCGGACATCGCTAATCGTATGATTAGAACATATCTATACGCAACTACGATTTGCTTTGTACTTATCGATCTTCAACCAAATTAACTTAATTTCGGGGCCAGACAATAATCAATTCGACGAGCCTAACAAGATGAAACAGTACTTGCAACCAAATAATTCACTACCCACAATTCAAATGCCATGACCCCACCCATGCCCCCATATGGCCTCACCACCCCATATCCCCATCCTAAATTCCCTCTCTCTCTCTCTCTAGTTGGTATGGTGGGGTTTGGGGATTCAAAATTGCAAAGGGCATCTTCCTCTACATCCCATTCCATTATATGCATGCTAGAGCTAGCTTGACTAAAAGGGTACTTAAATTCCTTTTGTTAAATTTCATCTTCATTAATTCAATTACAATGTCTTCGCCATTGTTGTTGTTTCTTGCTTGGTTTTGCATTTGTGAAGCTCTTGAGGGTGTGAATGCTGCCACTGGTAGTACTGTGAATGTTGGTAGTACTGTGAATGTTGGTAGTAACATTTCCAAGGTGGAAGATGCTTCTAATTTCCGCATATATTATGGCCAGTCTTTTAAGGTCATCAAAAATAGCCTCGACGGCAAGAGCTATCTCCTCAGCCAGGTTCTCTCTCTCTCTCTCTCTCTCTCTCTCTCTCTCTCTCTCTCTCTCTCTCTCTCTCTCCCTCCAACAGATACTTCAAACGTCATAAAAAATGGGCATTGTTAATTATCTCCCTTTATAAGGTGAAAATGTGATAGATGACGGTGGGATTTGGTATTTGAAGCATGCTAGGATGGGAAGTAAAATATGAAAGGTGAAATAAGTACTCCCTCCATTCTCGTTTTAAGTCTCTGGTACTATCCTAACCGGATTTTAAATTGGTTTTATTTGTCAATTGGTAATAATTTTTAATATACGATATGGATGTTATTTGATAGTTCTCGATTTGTACTAAGTAAAATTTTTAAAATCACCTAAAATATAATAGATTATAAGTTATAATCAATTGAAAAGTGGCACAGACTCTCAAAAAGAACAAAAAATGGGAATAGTATTTAAGGTATTTGGTAGAGCATGCAATGATGCAAAAGCTATAAAAAAAAAATGTGTACATTAAAGAATTTAAATTCTCTCTGTCGGCAATAAAAATCACGGGGTTTAAAGAATTTAAATTCTCTCTGTCGGCAATAAAAATCATAGGGTTTAAAGAATTTAAATTCTCTCTGTCGGCAATAAAAATCATGGGGTTTCTGCCTCCGCTGTTGTGGGTCCTGTCGTGTTCGTGTTCATTACTGTAATCTGAACGTTCATCTTGAAGGACTCACGGAGTAGTATATTCACGCAAAAAAAAAAAAGAAGCTTAATTGAATATCGATATGTATATCAAAAATTGAATTATGGTTTATAAGATGGACATTCTATCGATTATTGTAAAGTTAATATACTACTCGGCAGGCCCTACAACATAAACGATTCAAATTATAACAATAAATTCACGGTAGAGCCCACAACGGCGGTCAGAAGAAACCCACGATTTCCAACACTATCAAACACTAGAGGAAAGAATTTAAATACTCTTTAGAAAAGAATTGTCCTTGTTTGGAAGCAAATTGACAAAAGCAACCCCTCAAGACCACTCGTATGTCACGGGTCGAACAGAAGAGGGGTTTTGGTTCGGGGGCGGCCAGGGGTGCTGTTGGAACTTGTGGCTCATATGTTGTGTATGAGAGGTACTAAGAAGTTCTCGTACCCATCGCAGATTAGTTGGTTGGGCCGAAGGCCCAAAGGTTTGGGGGGTACGGTACGGAATTATTAGGGTTGAAATAGAAGTCGTGACTATATATACTCTCTATTGTAAAACCCTATGTACTGTGATCATAAATAAAACAGCTCCGCTCCCGTGGACGTACCCGGTTTGGGAAACCACGTATATCTCTGTGTCAATCCTTTACTGTTTATACTCGAATATTGTGTGCGTGTGTATTTAGATCCTTACAGGTGCAAGGGACCCGGGTCCCTGCACAATTCTAAATATTTCTTTTATATTATATTAATTCTTAGGTTCGAAAAATTTAATGGGATTGGATTTCGCAAGTAGCTATAAATGCTTATAAAAATATTCTTTATTATCAAACTAATCTACACGTGATTCGGACCCTTGCGAGACAACAAATTCTGTGTCCGCCACTACCGAGCCTCTAGGAAAATAAGCCATTTTTGCATTTCATAAATGAGAATACTCCGTACAAGTTTTCAGAACCCAAATGCATGGAATTACGGGAGTATTACTTTTCAAAAGCGGAGTGATTTTGCCACTCCCGAAATTGTTAACGGCACTCCTCTCAACTCATATTGATTTTGCCACTCCCCAATTTGGGAAGTGGCAAAATGAACCCATATTGATTTTGGCACTCCCCTAGGGAGTGCCGTTAACAATTTGAGGAGTGGAAAAATCGCTGCCCTTTCAAAAATGCTAAGTAAATATGTTTGGGAAATGATTTTGTCACTCTATTTTTTGTTAACGCCACTTCCCTGCAAGTGTATTTTCAGGGGAGTGACGTTAACAAAAAAGGGAGTGGCAAAATCAGCAGCCATATGTTTTTCTTATTCAGGAAAAAAATTCTAATATTTAACTTAGAATAAGTATGTGAAAATAATGTTGGCAGAATAACTCAAGAATGGCATCAAGGACGAAGTATTGCACGGGAAGGATCAAATCATTTGTCATCCCACTATCGAATTATTCGCTGGATACCAGTTATTTCCCAGGTAAATACTATATACGAAAACATAAGGCGGCCCCGTTTCGATAAGGTTTTTTTTAGTACTTATTTTTCGTTTTACGAGACTGATCATTCTCTCACAGTACATCACTTTGTCTGTTGATGATACTGATTATATATGACTACTCTGTAATAATGATGCTTCTTCTTCTTTTTCTCCTCCCTCTGGTCCGGTCTTCTTTCGGTGAAATTGCAGTTTCCTTCTTCGAGGTGAGAACTCCTTATTACGATTTTTCGTTAAATATTCTACTTGATGTTTTAATCCTATGAAAGCAAACACTTTAATTTGATTGTCGGAATATTTTTAAGAAAAAATGGGTAAGATAGGATTAAGAGGGCCGTAGTCGGTGAGTGGGTAGTCCGATGCCTAAGTTAGACACTAAGAGAGGTGGAAAGCACAACGGTCTCAGATCTAGAAAAAATGGCGTACCTCTTTAGGATTTATCCCTTAGGTTTATAAGAGTGAGTGTACTTTCTCTCCAAGTAAGTTCATGCTAGGCACAAGCTATGTGGCATCACATGTGTACGAAACGTGACACCAAGTCACCATGCAGAATGCAGCTGGCCGCTGAGTCACCTTCATAGGCTGGCCATAAATCTCTCACTCTACTCAGTGGGCTCCCATGTTGGGCTCGCTTCAGGGGATGATTGGGCCGAGCCTACGACGTCCATGTGCATCCGACCTAGGCGAGCCCCAATGCAATGGCTAGTCCAGGCCATTGCCTGGTCGGACTCGGCCCACTACACAATTTCCTCACTATATCCACAATAGACTCCTCATTATTAATCTGACGAATCAAACAGGTCTTAAACAAACTTTGATTTGAACCTCTAAACTTTTGTTAGAAACTTGTACAATTTGCTTGGTTGAGTAATTTGGTATATATGCTTTTGGACAGCTTTTGGGATTATTAGAAAACTTAAAGGGGATTACATCAGACACTGTGGCTTCTCAGTGTGTGCTGAAACTGTACAATGAGGGGCAAATTGGGTACATCAACAAGAGTGAGCCACAGCAGCTAAAACAATTTACAGCCCACTTCATTAGCAATTCTGATCAAGGGCAATCTTGTAACTTCGTTACTTTCCTTCCTGCTGAGGAGGACTCACCTCTCAAGGTATTTGCATCACTGTCTAGCTTCTGGCCTTTTTGTTTGTTTCTTTTTTACGCGACATGTTATTCGCAAATCATTACAAGAGGTCGATTCTGTTTCATTAACTCGAACCTACAACCTCATCTCGAAAACCACCACTTGGCCACTTGGGCTTAGCATTTTTTACCATTTTGTCCCCTTGTTATTTCTTAATTCTGGTCAAAATGTTAGTTTGGTTTCTCAACACTATGAAACTTTGAAAAGTACACA
The DNA here is from genome assembly GCA_018127125.1 of Rhododendron griersonianum. Taxonomy (NCBI): domain Eukaryota; kingdom Viridiplantae; phylum Streptophyta; class Magnoliopsida; order Ericales; family Ericaceae; genus Rhododendron; species Rhododendron griersonianum. Next base: position 42,728,377 of record CM030797.1, read on the forward strand.
ATTATCATCTGGTGAACTCTTCCAAACAGATGGGTATAACCAGTTTTTTGAAAAGTTAATCACTTATTTACTTTTACCCTTGAATTCTCAGAGAGCAGAGTGGATCAAATACCTTGGAGTATTTGCTAATGTGGAAGTCAGAGCTAATCAAGTCTATGCTGCTGTAAGAAACAGTATCAGATTCAAGAATACAATTTCTAGTTTTAACATTTTACTTCTGAGTAGTTGGCTTAAAATGTGGTTAATATGTAATTAGCCGTTGGTTTGCAGATTAAAGACAACTACATTTGCTTGAAAAACGCGTCTGCAAGTAAGACGACGTCGTTCAAACCAATAGTAGCTTGGATGGAGTACAATGCAGTAAGCGTCCTCTACTCTAAAAACTGATAGTGTGTAGTGCTGCCTTGGTTCATCTCTGTCGTCGAAAGGATTCACAATGTCGAAGGGTTTTCACCATTCGCCTTTCTCCTGACCTGATATTGTAAATGGACGGACAGAGATAAACGAATTGATAGTAGCGTATTACTTTGTCACGACCCAAACCCAGGGGGTTTCGAATCCGTGATAAGGCTAGTGATTAAGAATCACCCTAGGCCTCTTCTCACTCTTGTTTCGAAAACGGGTTACTTCCTACTCTAGCTCAAAGTTGCTCATCACCGTAGCTCTCGTTTCTGTTTTGCAGGGTGTGTGGTCTTTTACAAAGGAAACATACAAGTTAAAGGTATATCAATTATTGCCATTATGTACCTTAAACATTGAATGTATAAGAACCATAGAACTAAGGCATATACGATGATCATGGGGCGCCCAGTAAAACAAACAATCACAAGTGTGGGTAATGTTGAACAAGATTGTTTCGGGCAGGCTTACCGTGCTCTGAACAAATCCGTTTTCGGGCAGGCTAACCTTGTTTTGTACAACATCAAGGATGGTTCCAAACTATTCCGTTGCACAGTCACCCGAAAGGGTTCGAATTCGAAAAGATGGGGAAGATAGTACTGAGTCTATTTGCTCCATATTGTAGGATTCAACTTGAAAATTCTAACTATTCTTGACAAGGGAATGACTTCGGTGTCCCCGGTCATTTTGGGGATACCATAAATTTTGGCATAATAAAACCATTATGAGCATAACCAAAACCTATTACAAGCATAACAGAATCATAGCAAGGCATAACTTGTTTGTTATGTCTTGATTGGATTTGGTTATGCCTTGGTTGGTTTTTTGGATATTCCTTGGTTATGTTTTGTTTGGGTTCTATTATGCTTGTAATGGGTTTTAGTTATGCTCATAATGGTGAAGTTATGCCAAAAATTACGGTGTCCCCAAAATAACCGGGGACACCATAGCATCATCCTTTTGACTATTCTGCAATTGACAATCACATTGATAGATTGGACAATATGGTAATTGGGACTGGAATACCTCGAAAACTAGGATCATGGAATGATTGTTCTCTGCAACAACATTTCCTTCTGCAAGTTCAACACTAGGACATCTATCGATCAGATAGAAGCAGATGGAAATTTAGTCTAAAATAAGGATTATGTAGTCAAGATTCAAGGAACTTTAGATGTCTCTAACTTTGCTTGGTTTCATTCAACACATGTGTATGTAGCTTGTGGAAGATGCCGGTGGCGAAAATGTTGACAACTCCATCAACAGATTTACCTACAACATCTCCATACCCGACGACTTGGATGAATTCCATGCCATTCTATGTGTAAGTTCATTCTATGTGTTCCAAATTCTTACTAGTTTGCTCCATGAATGAGATAATGAATTTTTTAACGAATCAAAATTTTGCAAAATGTCCGCGATGTAATCCCACTGTACTTGCTGAGATTATATTTGTCTGTGTAGACTGTTGATGTAGCGATTGATGAAACCTCTGCTTCTGATCCATCGGGTTACAACATTTCCACCTTTCTCCAAAATATTAACCTCGAAGATAAATCTTGTTTCGCTTTTCTCACGAATCAAAGCCTGTGGAGATACGATAAGCGGATCCAAAACAATATCCCTCTCGGTGAGCCAAAACTCGTGTTATCACACTTCATCGTTATGCTTACTTTCTTTACGCAATTACATTTTGTACTTAATTTTGAGAAGCTAAATGTATAGTTGTTTGGCTATGTTGATGATTTTCGTTTGTTTGTCGGTTTTGTGATATCAAGACTGGTACGATGGAGCAGTGTCCCAGCCTCAACTGGTTCTTGCAGACCTAATTGAAGCTCTCTTCCCATCAGGAAATTACACCACCTCATATTTCAGAAATCTTGTGAAGGTCAGAAATTTTCCATTTATGAAATTGGGAACTTACTCCTTCTGTCCCTGTATTTTTCCCCGAACGTTCGTATTTGTCCACGTTGAGAAATCAACGGATACATCTTGGATCATTTCCGTCTACCCTACATCTCGGATCATATCTCGGTGAGCCAAAGTCGCAGCTTTTGAAATGGAATCACTATACATCTCCTTAAATGGTTGAATTTCTCAAAAGGGATCAAAGTTACGGGACGGGGGGGAGTACCATTTTTTCTCTTCTACTAGATCATATTACTCCCAACTTTTTTCCCCCCTTTTTACTAACTTGTACCTCTTAAAATGCAGGGAGAAGGAGTGGTAAATATGAGTCCAGAAATGTGTGATAGGGATAGCTCCATTCCCATGGACCCTACACTCATAGCTTGCAAATAAATTTTCGAGTGATTCCAATTTTTTTGGCCAGTTAAAAAAATTGCCCCTTGGCTCGATTGAGAGAGTTCAAATATGTATTTAATAACTTAATGTAGAGTGGGTTCCACTTTACAATATATTGATGTAAAAAATATATACAGTACTTTCTCATCCCTTGTCGCATTCTCCGGAGTATTTTGTGTAACTATGACACCATTCAGCGTGTTTTGATGTAATATCAGTTCCGCTTATGTTGGGCCATGTGTGCACGAGATGGGGCCCAAAGCCAAGCCGGTACAGATGAGTGGTCGGCTTGCTCGGCCTCAGGTCACGCCTCGTGCACACACGGCCAATCAGGACCATGCCACTGCATCACAGTTAATTTCACAAACTAAAAGAACAAATTCATATGCTCTTGTATATGGCAGTTACATTTATATCATGATTCATGACTCTCTCTCTCTCTCTGTGTAAGACAGCATGAGAAAATTCATCCTGCAAAACTTTCCTTCACATGGAGAATGCTAATACAAAGCTTATCCAGGAACAAGTAAAGCATGACAGTCACCACCTTCATCCCCTCCCCCACAGAAATTTACCCCTTTTTTCTTCTCTCTACATTAGCCTCTAGTTAAACTTGACACCTGAGTTAAAATCAAACAACAAACTCAGACTATAATGTTGAGGAGGAATCTAGCCCAAGCTACAACCCTCTCTCTTGCTATTCTCCTCTGCGTCTTCTTCATCCCCTACAACATCCGCCTAAAACCACCACTTCTATTTTCCTCAAACACCACCATCACGACAACCGGAACCCGTGATTCAAACCCGCGATTCAGCCTCTTGATCGGCATCCTAACCCGCGCAGACAATTACGCTCACCGCAACTTCCTCCGCCTCCTATACGGGATCCAATCCTCTCCCCTGGCACAAATCGACGTGAAATTCGTATTCTGTAACCTCACCAAGCCCGAACAAAGGGTGCTCATATCTCTCGAGATCATGCGATTCAATGACATTATAATCCTTAATTGCTATGAAAACATGAACTCTGGAAAGACTTATGCCTACTTCTCTTCGCTCCCTCGGATCCTGCCTCGACGGTACGACTATGTCATGAAGGCCGATGACGATGTTTACTTGAGGCTCGTACCGTTGGCTGTTTCATTGAATTTGTTACCTAGGGTTGATTTCTACTATGGGTTTGTGATTCCTTGTGCTAGTATGAACCCGTTCGTGTCTTACATGTCCGGGATGGGGTTTATACTATCCTGGGACCTCGTCGAATGGATTGGTGTATCCGATATACCAAAGAATGATACATTTGGGCCGGAGGATAAGTTGGTCGGAAAATGGTTGGATGTTGGGTGGAAGGCGAAGAACCGGTTCTCAAATAAGCCTGGAATGTATGATTATCCTGGAACTAATGGGAGGTGTTCACATGATCTTATTCCGGATACCGTGGCGGTTCACCGGCTTAAGAGGTGGGATCAATGGGTGCATGTCTTGAACTTTTTCAACGTAACCAAAGAACTAAAGCACTCCAAGCTATACAGTGTAGAGTTGAATTGATAAAGAAAGATGTGAAGTTTAAGATCAGGAAACATATTTTTTACTCGAAAATGTTTCAAGTTCCAGTTAGTATTGTATAACCCAGATATTTTTTTCCCCTAAATACATTGACATGGATCAGGTGAATCAGACATTGGGTACAGGAGATTTCCCTGAGACTCTGGGCATGAACGAATGAGGTGATGCGAAAATTGCCGAGTCCATAATGTTTCTGAGCCATATGTGTAGCCTTACTCGCCTTCGATGTACAATGCATGTTAAAATCATGTGGACTTGGCCCAAAAAAGACAATATTGTAACATGCCGGGACAGAAATATAGTATCGGTATCTGAATCGCAAAACAGAAAGAAAGATAGGAAATTCAGAAACAAGCCCAGATAATTCACGGGAAAAAAAAAATCGTTGATTGGGTGTATGATTTCACGAGGCTAGAAGAAAGCCAGTTTAAAAGCTCCCTCTCGTACCATCAAAGGTCAGAAACTATTCTAGCTAGTCACCGGAAAACAGAATAATGGCCTCAAGAACCTCCTAAAACACAGCAGTAGGGCAACACAGTGACCAGAGTAGTTTCGAAGCCCTTGATCAATCATTTCATACTTATCCGTGGTGATTCAAGGAGAGTAGGTAGTCCACAAGAGGCTGCGCACCCTGTGAGCCTGAGCCACCATTCAGATTGGAAGTGAGGAACTTACACAAAATTGAGTCCATTTCCAATAGATGAAGATAGAGTGAGGTGAGGCATTGAGAAGTCCATTGCTCCAAAATCAACCTCTAATGCATTCTCATCTTTTGCCCTGCAGTTTCAGAAAACAATGTGTCAACTTGACAAACTCAGCAGCATATTACACAAGAAATCAAGGCCAGTTTATTATGAGTTCTCTGGATCACAGAAATGATCACAAAATACTCACCTGGGTATGACCCCCAAAATGTCTCGAGCAATGATACAGACACATGTTTGGACACAGATCCAAACATAAATGCATACAGAATCTTTGGTACGTAGACCCCAAAAGATGGATATTTAACCTACACATTGGACGGCTCCGAACACAAATGCGTCCAGACACATGCGTCCAATCATTTTCCAAATGCGTCGTCCCCACATCATTCAATTGTCTATGTATTATTTTGCTTGGTTTCATGTTGCTTTTTTTTTTTTTTTTTTTTTCTGGGTATCTAAAATTCGAATTTGTGCTATTCATGGTTCCAAATAGAGGTTGAAAAAGATGGGTATTTCGATTCAACAATGGACAAGAAGTAAAATCTGAAGGTAAAATCTGAAGAAACCTCTAACAGTGTTGGAGGAGATGAAATTTGGGAGAGTTCCCGCCCCGATTTTGCTTGGTGCTCACATGTACAGAGGTTATAATTAACAGATATGAGACAATACCCAAACCTTGGAAGCCAAGGGGTAATACTAGATGGGCTAAAACACTCAATAAACAACCGAACAATCAATAAAGTCTTGTCCAAAACTTCCGAATTCTGAAACACTAACTTGATACCATATTAAAGCATTCAACTCAAAATCAATTGGTTATGAGTGGAGTGACTGTCGAAACTCATAAACCTGTAATTCATCAATGTGGGGCAAACTTTGTAACCTCTAGCAGTTATGACTCAAATTAATTAACCTCTAGCAACAATAGGGCAGATGTCGCAAGTTTGAATCCACGAATGCCAAACATTCAAACCTTGGGGCATTGGACGTTTGCCCGGCCGTTAATTTTAGGGCCCCGGAATTAGTTGAGGTGAGTGAAAGCTGGCTCGCACATTCGATTATCACAAACAAAAAGTGCCATAGATAAGGTTCAGAAACAAGGGTGCAAGTAAATAAAATACCAGTCCTCATCAACTATCCTTGTGCTCTAATGTTTAGTATAATGTAAAACGTGAATCTGCTCTAAATATACATTCATATTCGTAACCAGTTTAATGGTTGTTGTCCTTTTGTGTATTCTCATAAAAAAAACAACCATGTAGTAGGTAGCATAGGAAAATGCACCGGCATGATTCTTTGAATTTGTGTAGAAAAATTAAGGTTCGAACTCTTTCAAGTCTCTCTATTAACTCTATACCGTACCCTATTTTTACCACTCAATTACGTCGAATCACAAGGCTTCAGATCTGTAAGTATTCACTTATTATGCAAAGTTAGATTTGCTCTTATGTCAGAGCGCTGGATGGTGTGCTTAAGTTTACTCTTATGTTGTTAAATGCAAAACAATGGCTGGAGTTTGGGATGCACCTCGTTTTATTTTTACCACTCAATTACGTCGAATCACAAGGCTTCAGATCTGTAAGTATTCACTTATTATGCAAAGTTAGATTTGCTCTTATGTCAGAGCGCTGGATGGTGTGCTTAAGTTTACTCTTATGTTGTTAAATGCAAAACAATGGCTGGAGTTTGGGATGCACCTCGTTTAACAAAATGACATAGTTTTTGGGTCACTGCACACCTCACTTACAAAAGAATGTAGTTTTGGGTCACTACATCTATATAGTAAGTAAACTCACCCCGAGCGCCACCCCCCAATCAAAATGCGCTTTTCTTCCATTCCCAAATTCAAAACCCTACTCATGTTCTTCCATACCCGCAGTTTTCCCTCCCCATCTCTCTCCCCTAGCTTTTACCATGAATACCCTCGAAGATTGGCTTGTTAGGAACGTCAATAACACGCATTCTCAGGTGTATCTACGATGGAATGTGACGCGCCCAGCGGAGAAAGCGAGGAAAGTGATCAAAGGGATATTACATAGCTTAGCTGACATGCAGTAGATATCACGGTGTACTATATAACCCAGCAAATTACATTCTGAAAATGGTTCAAAACCACGACATAAGTAGGGATTGGAGGTATAGGTGGAATTTTGTCAAGCCATGCTAAGGTACCTATGTAGCACCGACACTCCAAAAGGGCGCCGTGTCCACGTATTGGACACGGGGACACGGCGGGGACACGCCCAAATACGTATTGGACACGCCATGTGGCGTGTCCAATAGTTTTTATTATTTTTTGATAGGGGACACAGCTGGGGACACGGCTAGGGGTCAAAATGTAATATTTTAAAATTTTTTCGGGGTTAATATGAAATTATTCAAAACATTTGGGTTAAACTGTAATTTTCCCTTTGAAAAAAATTTATACAATTTGTGAAATTATTCATATATAATGGTTCATAATTTTTTTTATATATATGTACATATGTTTTTTTTTATTTTTTATTTATACACGTGGCGTGTCCCCTGCCGTGTCCGTATCCCCATTTTTTTGGAATTGCCGTGTCCCGTGTCCGTGCATAGCTAAGTACAAGGCAGCAACTACTTAGGGGCAGCAATTTGACACTCAATGTGTATTGAGGATTATTTTTGGGAGAATATTACCTAATAGCATAGCAGATTATCCCCTTGTTCAATCCTTATCATGGTGGTTCGCACTTTAAGCAATCGTGCAGGTTTTGAACAACAAGGGGATAATCTGTAATGCTATCAGGTAATATTCTTCCAAAAATAATCATCAATACACACTGAGTGTCAACCTGTTGCCCCTGAGCACAAGTTGTTGTCTTGTACTTAGCATTTGGATCTTGACGGAATTCCACCACATACCTCTCATCCCTACTTATGTTGTGCTTTTGAGCCCATTTCAGAATGTAATTTGCCTAATTATAGAGTACACCATGATATCTACCAAAATGGTGCATGTCAGCTAAGCTACCCAATATACCTTTAATCACTTTCCACGTTTCCTCTGTTCGCCGCCTCACATTCCATCGTAGATACACTTGAGAATGTGTGTTATTGGCGTTCCTAACAAGCCAATCTTCGAGGGTATTAATGATTGTAAAAGCTAGAGAAGATAGACAAGGGAGAGAGAGCTGCGGATATGGAAAAACATGGCTAGGGTTTTGAATTTGAGAATGGAAGAAAAGCGTTTTGATCGGGAGCGGGGGCTGTGGTGAGTTTCCTCACTACATGCGTGCAGTGACCCCAAAACCACGCTGTCTTGTTAAATGAGGTGTGTAATGACCAAAAAACTACGTCGATCCCAAACATTAGTCAGTGCTCTGCATTTAACAACATAAAAGCAAATCTATGCACACCCGCCAATGCCCTACATAATAAGTGAATACTTATGAATCTGAAGCCTCGCAATTCGACGTGCTTGAGTGGTAAAAGTAGGGTACGGTGTAGAGTTAAATAGAGAGCTTTGAAAGAGGTCGAACCTTAATTTCTATACAAATTCAAAGAATCATACCGGTGCATTTTTCTATACTACCTACGTGTCTACATGGTTGTCTTTTTATGAGAATACACAAAAAGACAACCATCATTAAACTGATTACGAAGATTCAAATGCATAGCATTTGGGAACAAATTTTAGCTAATCGACTTTTTTAATGATTAGGATACAAAATGTTCTACCTATGCTCCCAAATCAGATGATAAACCTCCTTATCTTAATCAATAATTACGTTTACCCTAATGTGTTGAAGTCTAGCGGAGAACCAAAGTAACTATGCGCCATATGCAATGGTATAGACCATAGGCAGGTCGCATTCATCTTTACAATCCAAATTTAGTAAGTATTGTGGTGTAATGTGTTTCTAGCTTCTGGATGTATATACCACCTGGATTTGCAGTCTTGTGTTATCACCATTCAATCTAGCAATTGTATCGTCCATGGAGTTCTATTAGAGAGGAGAAGCAGAAAATCAAACAAATACTAATCACTTATGCCGTAACAGTAAATTTTGCATAGTACACAGCAAGCAGACGAAAATATGTTATCTATTATTGAACAGCACCTGAACATGGTTCGCCAGAGGTCGGCGATGCTTGCCGTCGCCTGGAGATGGTTTGCCGGAGATCGGCGACGGTCGCCGGAGGTCAGGGTTGGTTCGAAGGTCAGGCTATCACTGGGCATGTGATTCGACAGGTTTTAGGGTTCGACGATCACTGGGTATCTGATTTCGAAGAGTTTTATAGGGTTCTAAGGTTTTCGAAGGGTTTTATGGTTGATCAGAGTTTCGGTTGAACGTCAGTAGTTACAGAGGAGGGTATGGACCCATTTACTTAAAATCAAGTCCGATCCGTTCATTAACAAAATTACAGATATATGTTAAAATATTAAAATGACTAAATTATTAATGTATATTAAAATGACAGTATTAACCCCATATATTTAAATGACTAAAATACCTACGTACACTAAAATTACCATATTATCCTTTGCTCTTTTTATTTAATTGTTTGATTTTAAATTTTTTTTGACGAACAACTCTTCCTTTGCTTGGTTTTTTTGGGTTACACGGAAAAAGAAGCAGAAACTAAAATGAAGGTCAGCTTGATAGCACCTATAACGTCGAAAATTTCTTTTCCTTAATGGCGAATTTCCTTAATGGTGTAATGTATGTGGGTTCCAATATGAATGTGAGTAAATTTATGCAAGTGTTTGTGATTCTAAAATGACTTTTTGTCTTTTATGGATATGTTCGGAAATGTCCGATGTTACTCAAAGATTATTAACACAAATTAAGTAAAGACCACCTCAAGAATACGGATTACCATAGTAATTCACAAAATAAGTGTGCGTAAGCACGGACGTGAAAGTATTTTTAAACATATCCAACCTGCTAAAACTCTAAAAAACGAGCACGGTGCAAAAGATGTTAGTCTTTCTTACCGAGCACCTATAAACAGGGCTATTACAGAGGTGGAGAATCGCAACTGTCTTAAAGTATTTTAGATGGTACGAATTTTAATGCAACTTTTTCAGAAAAAAGTTAAACGGAAAGCTCCGTAGAAAAAAATTATGGGTGCAAAAACACAAGGCATTTTGAAGATTTATGTGGGTGAAGTATCACCCAAGTGTGACGATTGGCAATGTGCTGATTGCAGTGGATAATCCTTTTTCCCAAACCAAGCCCCGATTTTGCCACGTTGGAGGTACAACACGTGGTTTGTCTTTCAGCGTGACATGTTTTATGGGATCATTACTAATTTTTTTTGGTGGGTTATGTTCATGACTTGAGTCATTTAAGTTTACCCAAATAATGCCTAATTAAGACCCAATTAATAAATGGGTTAGATGGGTCGTTGAACCCATTCTAACCCAACTAATTAATGGGCTGGGTTGGGTCTATTTTTCAGTAGGTGAGTTTGGGTTCAATTTGCCACCCCTAATTATAGCCCAAGTCACTTTAGCCCGGGTCAATTTGAGAAAAACCAAAAAAAAAATTATATGTACAAATTTTTCTCAATTCATTTTTTTAAAGCCCAACTCATCCCATCAACCTATTTTGACTCAACGCTTTCAGTCTCTCTGTTAAGAGACGTTCTCTCCCTCTCTCCTACGTTCTTTCTTTCTACTTTTTCTCTCGTACTCTCCCTTTCTACTATCATCAAGGACAGGGGTTCTTGTTGATTGTTAGAGCTGAAAACCCAGTTAAATTAACTCAAGGAATTTCATGAAACCTCAGGAAAAGCCCTAAAAACCGACTTCAAGCTACCCATTGGTCAAGATGTCGATCAAAATGGGTTCTTTAAGCTACCATCTTCCAAATCGGGCGAAGGACTGACATCTAGGGTTTATGCTAAACCAAAAAATTGGGCTTTCATTGTTCAATCTTAGAGTCCATCACTCTTAATGAAGCTAGAATATAATCTTGATCTCCAACAAGGTAAACATGCTACTATTAAAATCCTTGAATCTCTACTAATAAGAAAAACTAGAATTTCTTTAATCTCTCATCAGTTTATTTATTTTTACGTTTGAGCAAAAATACCATTCAAGTACGTCGAATTGCGAGGCATCAGATTCGTACGTATTTCCTTATTATGCAGAGCACTGGCTGGTATGCTTAGATTTGCTCTTATATTATTAAATGTAGAGCATTGACTGATGTGTTCAGATTTATACTAATTTAGTTGATGCAGTCATGCAAAACACTGGCTGGTGTGCTTAGATTTTAAATTTTTGGTTCTTACAATCTTATTTTATTAGGTTTAAATTATAATGTAACAACAACAAAAAAAACTGGAGCGTTTTTTGAGATTTGCTGATGTCCAAGGATTTTTACGGGAGTGATTTTTTCATATTGTGCATTTAAAGACACCATTATGTTAACTCCTAAGAAATAGATATCCAATGTTTGCAATCGTTACAATCTGAACATTCACAATATGCGAGGTCAATGGTATGATGATACTAGCCATATATGCGGGGCATGAATTGGATTACAAGCCTTATTTATTAGAGAGAGTCTTGTCCAAAACTTGGAAGCCAAGGAGTTCTACTAGATGGGTTAAAAAAAATCAATAAACAACCGAACAATCAATAAAGAGACTCTTGTCCAAAACTTCCTCTGACACCCTAGCTCTGATACCATAAGCATTCAACTCAAAAACAATTGGTTACGAGTGGAGTGACTATCGAAACTCATAAACCTATAATTCATTAATGTGGGGCAAACTTTGTAACCTCTAGCAGTTATGACTTAAATTAAGTAACCTCTAGCAACTATAGGGCAGATGTCTCAAGTTCGAATCCACGAAGGCCAAACATTCTGTCACGACCCAAAACCTACCTTGGAAGTCGTGACCGGCCAAGCGGGTGTTAAGCCGCCGAAGGCCTGCTCATATTCTAATTTAAGGATTTCTAACATCGTCGTCATTTTAAACAATAGAATTCAAGTATGCGGAAGCGTAGAATAAATAAGATAATCCCAGAGCTTCGAAGTGTACAAATATAATAATTACAAACCATTAGACAACACATGATTCTCCACGGTTATTCTAGCACCCCATCCAGCCACAACTTGCTATCTACCTTAACCTGAAAAATTGGAAAAGGTTTTCATAAGCCGAAGCTCGGGTGAGACACGTATACCAAAGTTACAAGTTTGACCATGGAAATACCCCACATTATAAAACAATTCAAAGTAACAATTCAAATATTTCGTTGACCATCCAATACATGCATTTTTTTGTCCGTAAGCTCATTTCTTCGGTCCAAGAGATGGACCCTTTTCATTTCATTTCTCTTTCAACTTTTGCACTTTCGAGCGATAATAGCATTCAACAGTATTTATTGCCAGTTGGTTGGGGAGCGACCCCATTGAAGAGTGGTAAGATATCATTACCCTGTGATGCCTGGCTGCATCTCCTACCTTATTACTTCACGCCACTAGTATCTTTATCCGTCCCCTAGCGCTCGGGACACCGTTCGAATGAATCATATTATCACAAGCATGTACTAGCAACCAGTAGAATTCAAGTTTCCAAAACATATTGCCATGGTCTAATTTAACTGAAACTCAAAAGATTTATAAACCAGCCATCGCATGCATTAACATCAATTAAACCAAGTAGGAAGTTCAAATTCCATATTTTCCAACAAAATCAAGTAATGGCATCTCATTCCAAAATTTCAGAAATACATGTAACTAAGGTATGCGCAACTCACCCAAAAAAAGATGCGTCTAGCCCAAGGCACTGGTACCTATACAAAATGTATCACGAATTACTTCTTGCCACAGTTTGTTGAACTTAATTTAGTAATTAACTTTAATTTCTTCATTAGGCCGTCGGGTCGGCATAAGTACTGTTTTTTTTTTAAGTCCTATTACAGAGGAAGTTTATAATTAATCTATCATCATTCCCAGAGGCTGTGGGTACAAAAATAACGTATAAGTTTGAAAAAGAATTCATCAGTTAGGATAGGTACGAAGAATTGGTGGAGTCTTTTAATTAACTTAATTAAACTCCTATATTAATCTCCTAAATTTAGAGTTAAAAACTGTCAAAGTAACACCTATAAACAACCTACTTAACTCAATTTACGGCGGCGAGTTCCGAAGCCGAACTCTTTGCCGGAAAGGGTTTCACTGGTGAAGAAATTACAGAAAGGTTCAGGTATGGCGAATGCGAGGAGAGAGAGTTGTACGGTGGAGATTGAGGTGAAAGGAAATGGCCAAAGTAGTGTCGAGATGGCCGGCAGCCATGGCTGCCGTTTCCCAGGGACATGCGCATCGAGTGTGTGTGAGTTGTAAGTAATTTTTTGCCCCAAATCTACTTCCTCTATTATAAACAGTATACATATCTCTTATTATTAACTGTAAAATAGATTAATAGGTGAGAAAGATTACCAATAGGAACTGCAGAAATCCTCCGGAAAACAAACGGAACGGTAGGCGGTGGATCTCGGCAAAAGGAAGTGCGTATAGGGTACAGGAGCGTCTCTCCCTTTCTTTATTCTTTTTACTTTGCTTTTGTGTTTTAAATTGATAAATACGGTACTTATAAGGGAAAATTGCAGAACAGTGGGAAGAGGGGCAAAAAATGCCCAAGTCATGGACCAGTTTTTCGGAATTCAAAATCCATGGGAAGGAGAAAAGTAATTCCAAAGACATGGAATTCAAAATAGACCTGGACAAAAATACCCCCTTCTCTTACACGACGTCATTCGCTCTATTCCCTCCCAAAACGTGAAATCCTCCCACCCCAAATCACTCTGAAACCCTATCGCTGAAACCCCTCTCTCTCTCTCTCTCTCTCTCTCTCTCCATCTCGTTGCTCCCTCTCTCTTCCTCTCTTTCTTGCCAACCGACGACCAGAGCAGCCCTCTTCATTGATCAGGTTTCAGAATTCAATGGGTTTGAACTTGGGGGAATTTCCAGCACGGATTTCTTGAAAGTAAAGAGCTAATTCCTCGAGTTCCATCCTCGTCCAGGGTAAGAGTTCTTGACCTACACAACTTCAATTTTATCTCATTAACACGTACTTATTATTATTTGTTCCAGTGCTTTATTGTTGTTTTTGCCACATTCTTCAATTTTATCTAGGTTTGAACTTCCGAAATCCCCTGGGTTGGAGATATTTTCTACTGTTTCTTGCCGTCTGTAACAGATATTTTGTATACGATGATTAGTTGTTTTGCTTTTTCTGGGTTACAGGGTTAGTATGTCATGCAGAGGTTTGTTCTGACAAATTTTGCGGATTAGCAATTTTTCACGGATTTGTAATTTTTCTGTTTGATTTCGTTGTGGAGATTGATATAGGGGGCCCATTGATATATAGAACATAGAACTTCGATTTTCAGTTTCCCATCTCTTTTCCGTATGCCATTCGTGGTGCATGTGTTTGTTAGGATTTTGTGGTAATTTTTTTTGATGTCTGTGTATTATGTGTTGAGACCAGTGGCACTAAAACACAATTAGTCACATGATTAGGAACAAGAACACATATTTTGCCGTGGGTATATTGGTATTATATAGGGCTATGAATACAATTTTGGGATGGCCAAAACAGTTGGGAGTTAATGCATATAATTAATGTAATTTTTTTTTTAAGAAAAAGGAGTCATGATTAAACATCCCAAATAGAGAATAAAATCCTTGGTTTACCCAACAGAAAGCAACTGCGTTCAACTAAGACAATCCAAACAGAAACACATGGCTCCAAAAAAACTTACGAAGATCACCGATCAAGCACTGAACTCGATCAGGCAGGCAGCATAATCAATCCATTCTCAATGCATCAATCCTGCTAGCTTTTAATACTTGATTACTATCGATTTCCTCATTTACAAGGCGGCTATGATAGGTTTGATATGTTCTGAACTCTTTTATTGGCTTAAGTTATAGTTGGATAGCGTGGATAGTATTTTTTTTTAGGTCATTATTAGGTATATTAGGATTTATGAAAATGTTTGCAACAATTTGGGTTTCCAATTAGGCATTGCAGTCAAATATCCTCGTGGCCTCTTATTTCCACCGAGTTAGCAGCTGATTTTTTTTCTCCCTTGATTAGAAAATGACACACAAGATTAAAAGTTGGGCTAAGAAATCCATCTCTTGCGCTGGTATGCTACAAGTTGTCCATTCCATTAGCATCCAAGTTTTTTGGAGCTTGCTCCTTGATTCCTTTCCAAAAAGGATATGTAGTGGATTCAACATGGAACTTGAGGCCGGATGCGGCTGAGATTATGCAGGTATCGGTTGTCTTTGTCCAATATTTCATGAAGTTCTTGAGCAGTAGCTACATATAGGTTTGAATCCCTCATTTTCTTATTTCACATGGAACTTGAGGCTTACTATTTTTGTGTTTTATTAAGATCATCAACAGATAGTGATATTTAGGGAAGGCTTAAGCATCGAAAAACTGAAATTCTCAGAGTTCCATATGGAGTTAATTCTTTAGTCCTATTTTGCCATGCAAAAAAAAAAAAGAGCTCCCATGGTGCCCTTCCATTGATAGGCGGAACCAGAGTAATGATTTAAAATCCCCTTGCTTCTGAAAAGACAGGTTTTATTGATTGATTCAAAACCTAAATCTGCATGATCTTGTAATTTTAGTGCTCATTTGGTTGCCTTATGTGCTAAATTAGGAATATGATTGTTGTTTAGGTACTTCAATTGGCTTCTGTGATGGTTATGTATGAGACTATATGAGACACTTTCAATTAGTTGACCAAAACAACTTGTAATTATTGGATTGTGAATGTTGTTTAGGGGTTAAACCCTTTTTAGTTAGTCATTACCAATGTTGCAAACTAAAGGGTTTCTAGGCTTTTTAAACATCCCATGTAGTCCATAAAGTGGTATCGCTGCATATATATGTGGAGTTGATGAGTCCATATAGCAATTAAGGGGCTTTAGGGTTGTAGATGATGTCAGATGTTCCCTCAGTGTCGAAGTCTTGCGTGACATACATTATCGTTACTCTTTTTATTTTCACTTCTGTTTTTCTTCGAATTATTTTTAAGACAATTGTCAATTTCCTTCAAAGTTCAATCTTAGTGATATGTAAATATATGCATATATCTATTTGTTTTATTGTGGTTCTTTGAACTGCCATTGAATTTTGATATCATTTCTTCTGCGACAATAAGGCTCTGGATAAAGTAGAGTATGTTGATGAGTTGATTTTTCAAATGCAGGCATCGAAGGAATCGGAACTGTGCATGCTGTTAAATTAATCACAAAATTTGGTAGGTTGAGATGGTACTGTCTGCTATTTGGTTGAATACCTGCATGTGTTGTAAGATCAGTTTGAGCTGGAAAATGAGTATGGAAAGTTCTGATTCCTTGTCTCCCTATCAGACACTTTAGCGCATCAGCTCTGTTAAATTCTGCACACTGTTAGAATAACATTTTGGTTTGGGTTTAGTATTAACATGGGGACAAAAGAGGTACAAGGATTACATGAAGAAATACTAAAACTGGGAAAGAACATACTCTATTTGTATATGGTGTCTTATAATTGTATACTGTATAATGCTTATAAAGGTACAAACTTTGCCAGCAGTAACTAAAACTAAGTATTACTCTGATCTAGAATCCCATAATGGTTTGGCAAATCTCACTCCAACTCAACCTTTATGTTTGGAGACTTGTAGCAATTGTGTATAATAGGGACCCATATTACTTAGACAGCACAAACCAGAACATCCTATACCAAGAGATTGGTGTACTCGTGTTACTCAACTCTTTGAACTTGACAAACCTTCATTGCATATTTTGTTGTTTTGTCTATTCCACCCTTGGACATCTGTTGTCTTCATAATGCGTAATCAGGCGTAATCACGTACAATCCAAAGCAAGAAAGAACTACTTTCTGATATCAAATCTATCTAGCCATAGAGATTTCTTTCACCGGTCTCATGGATCATTCCGTAGACCAATATAAACTAGGTCTTTGGACCACTGCTAAATGCTATCTCCCAATGGTCCAGTATTTGTGTACTGTAAATTATATTTTGAGTTAATGAATATGTATGCTGTGGATAATGGGCACCACATATGAACTTAGTGTTCCGTTGCATAATCCAGTTTAATGGAGTTTGAGAGGTTTTAATAATGACACAACCTTCAAAACTATGATGGCCACTTTGCCCCTTGCGGTAGACAGATTCTCAAACTTTTATAAACCAAGGTCCAAGAGACTCATGAACTCTACTCTTCTAACTCTGGTCGACAAACTTGAAATGAAATCTACTTGTCATGTCCTCACCTTATTGTTTTCTGACATGTCTTTTTATTAGTTTTTCGGCTTTGCCCAACCACCCTTGATATGGATGAAGGAATACACTATTAACTTGGTACAAGCTAAACCAAAGATGACGTTCTTTCAGATATCAGTTACCCACATGCAAGATTTCTCCTCAGTCATCCTAATATTTACTTATGTCTGTAACACCTGTTCCGAGCATTCACGTGCATCGCATATGACATTTAACTTTATGTTGCATAGGTCATGCTATTTGATTCATGTGTTGTGTTATCATCTGCATATCATTCATTAATTGTCTAGCAATACATGATTTAATTTGAGGGTTTACTTAAGTTAATTAGAAAAGATTGGACTTGGTAGTTGGAATGAAGGGTAAAAGATGAGTTATGGCCCATTTAAACCCATACACCCAACCTCATGGGATAATTTTTTTCCTAATTAACCTTCTACGTTATTCTCATTGTTTCCACCGCCTCACTGCTATTGTAAAATGACACAGAGAGAGAGAGAGAGAGAGAGAGAGAGAGAGAGAGAGAGAGAGAAGTGGTGAAGAGAAGAAGGAGAAAATTAGGGAAAATTTTGTAGGCTTTGAATTGAAGATTAGACTTGGTAATTCATTCTTCTTATTCTTGAATATCATGTTTCTTCTTAAATACCATGCTTTCATTGTAGAATTCATGCTCTAGATGTTGATTTAGGTTGAACTTGGGTTTGGGTTGAAATCTTAAAGAAGCTCAAGAACCCTAATTGAACCTCTTGAATTTCATGTTTAGAACTTGTTTTGATGCATGAATTTGATGTTATTGAAGTAGCTCTTTAATATATCTGAGTTTGAGCATGATTAGTAAGGTTTTGATGTGAGTTTGAAGTATTTTGGAAGGGTTTAAGAGTTGAAAATTGAAGGAAGAACAAGACGTAATTTTCTGGAAAATCTGCAGAATTGGGAAACCTTGAATCTGACCTGATTTTGAGGATTTTTTTGAGGCAGTTCCTAAACTTCAAAAACTATGGGATTTTTATTGAGACTTCCTCTATGAGTCTTCTATCTACAGTAAAAATTTCAGGATCTAGTTCAAAGTATTGAGCACTATAGAAAATTTTAATCTAGCATCACTCAAATTCGGAATTGAGCAGTCTGCGCCGACACAAGTTGGAAAAACAGTCATATCTCCTAGCTCGAGACTCGAAAACACATTCCGCTTGCTTTGCTGAAAACTAGACACATAGAGCTTTCTAACGATGCAAACCGTACGCTGTGGTTATGCCTGAGCAATAACAGATTTGCTGTTAAAGTTGATCCAAAATCTGTCTCTGCACCAGTTTTAGTATTATGTTAAATTATAATCGCGAGACCGTAGTAAGGTTACCCGAACTCCGTTTTTGATGCATGACCTGTCGATTCGAAGAGGAAGAAGTTAACTTTTCAACGGTTTAAGTGAAATTCTTAGAATTCACGATTACGTATTGGATATGGTCAGAACCGTACACGTTGGCCATGGACTAAGCCTTATTCTTGGAAATTCTTGTATCAAATCTCATTGAATCATCTTTGGAGCATTGAAGCACATCATCCATCATTTTTATTGCATTGGTCTCATTCATTATCATATTAGGGATGGAGATTAAAAAGAAGATCATAGGCTAGACTTATTGATGCATTTTACTTGCATTTTAACATGAGTTGGAGTACGAATTATACTAAGTGTAGTGTCATTCATATTCTAGGATCGGGGGACGAGTCTCCACCTCAAGGTTGAGAAGGAGGCTTTTCGCTTTTGTCTTTTGGATCTCTAAGGTGAGTGTTGTTTCATTTAAGTGGCTAGCTAAAAATAAACTTATACTTTTTCTGCAAATATTGCAAATTTTTTACGGTTGTGGATATGGATCAAGATGCTTGAAACATGTTTTTTTTATAATTTCAATAGCATGTCATAGCTGTATTGTTCTTTGGATTTGCTTTTTTCTTGATGTACACAAGAAGGGTATAAATTATCTGTTTGCTGTACACAAACAAGGTCTAAATTGTTGAAAGTACCCTGTTCACAGGGTCACGGTACCGTCATAACTCCTGGTTGCGAAGAAAGCAACCTTATGGCTTCTTGAAATATTGTTGCTTACTTAATTGTTTGTGAAGAATAGTACGTTTCTTGCTAAATATGATTAGAAGTATTATTTGATCCATGTTTGCTCGTGTAAACTGTTTTATGCTTTCCGCTTGAATGAAGCAGTAACACTCACAATCCTTTCAGGTATCCAAAATAGAGTTTTGGTCCACTACTGGTCTGACAGGCTGTAGGAGTGGAGATGAGGGACGACTTGGTGTCCTTTTGGCGTAGTACCTATTATGATATAAATTTTTGGAAAGTTGTTGTACCTTATGTGGATGTGAACTCTTCTTGTATAGTTCTCTTGTAAACGTTATTTTGGAAGCCAGGTGTAATCTTTTTGGTCGACTTTGTCCTGCGTTTATGGAATGAATGTTATTAAGGTTGATATCTAGCTTTCTTTGAGACAGTTTTTGCTAATCCTCTTAAAGCGGGTCGTTACAATGTCTGTCTCATAGGTCAATGTCTGGCCATTTCTAAGGTGTATACTTTTTTTTCCTGGTTAAATCTATTGTGTATACTGGATCTAGAAAATTTCTACATTGAACTATCATCACCTATGTTATCAATATTTATGGACCGAGCTAGGACCTATGTTCATAACTTACATGAATCCCTTTCTTATTCTGATGACTATTTTCAGAACGTCAAGTAAAATGAGGCTTAATTAGGTTGAGTTATGAATGATAGTAGTTGCTTTGAACAGTTCTGTTGCTCACATTTGCAACTATATCCCTTGAGCTATAATTCAGAATATTGGAGCTCCATCCTATCTTAATTCCCTCACTTCCGTTGACTACTAACATTGGTATCATCGGCATGTACCTTTAGAAAATGGCAAATGAATATACAACATGCCAAACAACTTCATCGTAATATAAATTGTTTACTACTACTCAAAAAACATACCAAGTACGTTCAATAGATTGTCCATCTTCATTCAAGTAGTCAAAGAAGGATGTCATCATCCTTGGGGAACAGGAATCTCGTAAAAAAAGATGTGGAGTGTATACGTACGTACGTACCACTTGTAATCGAAGGTATTGACCGCTGAAGATCTGCCATTGAAAACAATATAAGCTCCTTGTTGACAAAGTCACTATACTTAATGAGCTTCTCCTTCTGATCAAGGTAAGTACCAGGCTGCAACGACAAAAACAAATAAAGTGTTGTCCCCATTAGAAAACACAACTTTTGCAAACCAAAAGAGAACTTACAAATTTGAGGAATACATTACATAACTTCAAACCTCAAAGTGTCGGAGCCAATTCTTTCTTGCTTCAATTTTCTTCTTGCTGAAGGCAAGCTCAATTGCTTCCCCATCTTGTTCATCTTCCCAGATGATGTCTTTCCTGTGGCTTTCAAGATCATGGAAGTATTCCTGTGGCTTTCAAGATCATTGGTAGTTATGGCCTACGTGGCCAACAAACCGTTAGCTAACCTATCTTCACTAGCCCCCCTTGGCGTGTATATGGTGTAACTTATTTTCATAGAGAGAGCAATTTAATTTCCACAAAGGGCAACTTTATTTCATAGAAGGAGCAACATATGTGGATTCACAAAGCAACTATCTCCGGCAACAAAACATAGAGTTCTTGCATAGATCCAACAACAATACTACCACAATTTATAATTACTAGAATGAAATAAAATACAATTACTCCTATTCGTCATCGGAATACTTAGATACTTCGGGGTCGGATATACTAAATTATATAAATGATTTTCCTAACTTTATGTAGGATCAGCCACAGATGAGACGTTATCGAGACATGCAATTTTCCAATTTCATCAAATGGCGCCGTATTTTTGTTGATTGGGGAAACTAGAAGTTGAAGGCACGCGTCTGAACAAACATTTAGTTATGACAATAAATGGATTTGCCATTTCATGGGTTCCATCCAAGGTGCAACCACGTAATATTGAAGGTTTTGGTGTTACTCAAAACACCAAGAAAGTTTGATATGGCCTGTCACTGCTATAATTGAATTTAAATAATTTAAATAAATACTCCGACCCGAGTTTAAGGCATTGGTGTTACTGAAATCCACATACCACTTTATTCCCATAATTTAATTAAAGAGCCAAAACAAATCAAGTTTACTTCTATAACCAACATTACCAACCAAACGGAAGGCCCAATGGGATAGCCTTCAAAATCAACTACAAAACCACCTGATTAACACATACAACCAAAGCTACGAAAACCAATCACTAGAACAAAGAAAGAGTCTGCTTTTGAGTACCATGGTTAGAACATGACCATTACACTTTTAGTCTCAACTATAGTTAGAGAGAGAGAGAGGGGCTAATTACCATACAAAAAAATTCAACAACCAATAGTTCAATTTAAAAGGGTCTAGTACAAGGAAGTTGACACAATTAGCAAATGGCATCCCCACCGTGCGATTGCACCCTGGTACGCCAATAGTAGGATACCGATCTTCAGCCGAACCAACCTATGCTGCCTGGAACACAATTACAAAATTGTTATTTCGTCAGAATTAGAAATTTGCATTACTTACATAACAGAAATTTGATTGAATATAGAGAGAATAACCCCAAAAACCACCCAACTGGGCCTTTGAGCAAAGATTACCAATGAACATGAAGGATGTAACCAAACATGCTTTCCAGTCAATGCGACCTCACATCCAAGTTGATCATAACCGGAATACATAGCCACATTCTTTGAAAGTGAAGAGAGACAAGTTTGTTGCTCAAAAGACACCTGTGCATTCCAATGCTAGTAACTTGGAATAATAAGATTAAGCTCATGCCGAAGACAAGTTTCCAATCAACAGACAATGTCTTGCCATCTCCGCATGGATTTGGCATTTCCAACACCACGTATTATTGAGGCACACCTTCCCATTCCTTATAAACAGAGAGCAAAGTCAAAAGGTCACCATTGGGATGGCAAAATTGCACCTTATAGTAATCAAATTTAAGCTTATCTTCCTCATTACCCATTCTGCAAAATATGCTACTGGCATTTGGCATTATGGCAGCCAGAACAAGACCCTCTTTACCCAAGCGGTGCTCGAAGCATTGAAGAATTAATTTTCCCAACCAAGGTTCAATGCCCAATCTTACCAATTTCAGCCCATTCGTTGTTAAATTCAAAATATCATTCTTTAATAAAAACATGTCACACCCTGTTCCGAAATAGCACCTCATCAGCCTATCCCGATACGACACGCAACAACAACCCAACGACAACCAACTACTAGCAATTCCAAGAATAACTAAAAACTGAAGTTCAACAGCCACATTTTATTTACATCTCAAAATAACTGTCATTTACAAATTACAGCGGAAGTCTGTCAAGAAATAAATAAATAAAAATAAACTATACATAACCAACTATTATCAAAAAAAAAAACTAAACTAGGCAAAAATCATCCACGGGCCAGGAGACAAAGACTCCAACCGGCCTCAACCACGCACTCCTCGAGCGAGTCACAAAAACACGCAAAAACGCGACCTGTAGTGGACACCGACCTATACTGCAAAACTGGAACCCAAAACGAGTCCCATGAGTGTATATGAGACATGGATGCTAATCAATGAAAACATTAAATCTAGCATCACAAATAAATATGCATTAAGCAAATTATCGACACGAAGTCTTTAGTTCGACACAAAGTCATTAAATCCGACACGAAGTCATTAACTTGGCATAAAGCCAAAGAATTCGACACGAAGTCAGGAGCACGACACTAAGTCCGGCTGTTGGCCGTTGTTGTCCATCAACACAAAGTCACAGTTCAATATCACAAATTCAATCCAATTGAAGAACATCTATGAATCGAACACTCACCTCGGTCTCCAACAAAAAGGAAAACCAACACAAGCTCACTCCCTACGTGGAGTCGCGGTACTTGTCGTTGCTTCCGAACCTAACATTCATCATACGTAACCACACATGTGAGTATTAATATGGGAATACTCATAAGAACGAATTTTAGCAACTACTTGCTTATACTCCTTAACAAAATATAACAATAGAAGCACTAACTTCAACCAAGTCTAGCAACTGTTTTTCAGTTCTCAACAATATGAACTCGAGTTCCAATTCACACACAGCTTATTCCAGGCAAACATGACCAGTTTCAGCCATTTAAATTCAATTACAGCACCCTAAGGGGTGTTTTATGCCTCTAAAACATATTTTCAGCATTCACTAGCAATTTCCTGCACTTAAACACATATTTCCTGCACATAACGCATATTTCCTGCACAGCACATATTTCCTGCACTTATCAATGGTTTTTCAGCAGTTATATAATCGATTTCGGCATCCAAATGTCAATTTCCAGCAACCAAAACTCAGGTTCAGCACCTATAAACCCAGTTCCAGCACCTAAGTAATTGTTTTCAGCATACAAACTACTTTGAGCTACTAATTTGAGCACATACAAGCGGTTTCCGTAGTAAAATTCCTGCAGAAACTCAAGTAATAGTAACCTAATCATCAAATTCAAGTTCGAACATTTAATTTTTCCACTTCCAATCTCAAATGACAGTTCCAGAACGAAAGAATGCAAGCAATGGTCAAACTTGATTTTCTAGGGCACCAAAAACCCTCCTGATATAAAACCAACAGACCCAATTCAAGAACATGAAAATTACCTAGTTTTTTTTCAAGTATAAGAGACATCAAGAGAAAGAGAATAGCTTACTGATTTTGGCTTAACTCCCTTGCTCCTCTCTTCACTCTATACGTCTCCCTCTCTCTCTCTCTAAACGTAGAAGAGAAGTCTCTGCCTTTGGGTTTCTTTTTTTTTTTATTCCAATAAATATGTATAACATATACACACATGCACTTCAGGTGAAGCCCACGTCCACACATAGCACATCTTTCTTTTTTTTGTAAACTAAGACCCTATAGTTCTAGGAAAACACATTAAAGGTCCACATAAAAATAAAACCCACTTTCCATTCTCTTTTTACTAGTTTTTTTTTTTTAAGTGTTATAAGGATAACTGACTCACACACATGCAATTAAAATATTTGCTCTACACACCCATAAGTTATAAAATGAACTCTTAAGCACCTTAAGTTAATAGGATGTTACAAAACAGCTCTAACTGGATAAGATTTCTAATGGCCATGTCAATAGCTATTGCATTAAGAGCATCAATAAAATCTAAACTCTGTACCCATCAGTTGTGCCCAAAGCAAGAATCCTTAAAACTACCACACCAAGATGAACCCAAGTGATTTATTGGGTTCCTAATGAGGTGGCATCAATTGAAAATCACTCTCGGAATAAAGTCTATAACACCTTCCCGGTTCAGTTCTCCCAGCACGACCATTTACCTTTTTGATTTGCAGAGCTCAAACTAATCCAGCAAACCTTGAGGACATTCATACCAGAGCCAAGTTCAAACCTAGTCTCTTTCACCATAAAAGGTAACGCAACTACAGAGGGAAATTTGAACTTTTCACAATTCCATTCTACTTCCATCTGAGATTTGAACTTTTTCACAACCCCATTCTACTTTTCAAATAAGGTCCAACTTTGTTCGAAAAAGTAAGCGTACGATACGATTAGGATACGAGCATATTTTTTCTTAGGAGACACGCTCCATTTCAATTATCCAACTGGAAATCCCAACAACGTCTTACCCAATCAAGGAATGGACTAAACTAGGATATGAACAAACAAATCTTATCAAGCAAAGAAACTTGACAATTCAAAGGCTTTAATAGTTAAAATGGCTATAATAGAAACTTATTAACAAAAGAAACTGCTACAACCAATCTAGGGCAAACATTCTTACATAGAGAGCAACAACAGTTCTTACAAGGAGAAAAACCAGGTCACTTAAAGAGCAACTATTTTGTTTTCAAGAAAAACAAACTTACGTGACTTGAAGAACCACATTTCATACAGACCAACACACCCTTGTAAAGGGAAAACCATTCAGTGAGCTAAAATATAGGTCACTGTCCTTAACAGTCTAGGGCATACATTCTTACAAAGAGAGCAACAACAGTTCATAAAAGGAGCAACATTTGGTGACTTAGAGAGCAACGTTTGTATTTTCAGAAAAAAACAAGTTACACGACTTGAAGGAGAACCACATTTCACACACACAAGGGTAAAGGGACAGCCATTGAGTGAGTTAAAACATGGGTGACTGCCCTTAACAGTCAAGGGCATACTATCTTACAAAGAGAGCAACAACAGTTCATAAAAGGAGCAACATTTGGTGACTTAGAGAGCAACGTTTGTATTTTCAGACAAAAACAAGTTACACGACTTGAAGGAGAATCACATTTCATACACACCAACACACACAAGGGTGAAGGGACAGCCATTGAGTGAGTTAAAGCATGGGTGACTGCCCATAACAGACCAGGGCATACTATCTTACAAATAGAGCATTAAAATTTCATAAAAGGAGCAACATTAGGTGACTTAGAGAGCAACATTTGTATTTTCAGAAAAAAAAAACAAGTTACACGACTTGAAGGAAAACCACATTTCATACACACCAACACACACAAGGGTGAAGGGACAGCTATTGAGTGAGTTAAAACATGGGTGACTTCCCTTAACAGTCAAGGGCATACTATCTTACAAAAAGAGCAACAACAGTTCATAAAAGGAGCAACATTTGATGACTTAAAGAGCAACGTTTGTATTTTCAGAAAAAAACAAGTTACACGACTTGAGGGAGAACCACATTTCATAGACACCAACACACACAAGGGTGAAGGGACAGCCATTGAGTGCGTTAAAACATGGGTGACTGCCCTTAACAGTCAAGGGCATACTATCTTACAAACAGAGCAACAACAGTTCATAAAACGAGCAATATTTGGTGACTTAGAGAGCAACGTTTGTATTTTCAGACAAAAACAAGTTACACGACTTGAAAGAGAACCACATTTCATACACGCAAACACACACAAAGGTAAAGGGACAGCCATTGAGTGAGTTAAAACATGGGTGACTGCCCTTAACAGTCAAGGGTATACTATCTTACAAAGAGAGTAACAACAGTTCATAAAAGGAGCAACATTTGGTGACTTAGAGAGCAACGTTTGTATTTTCAGAAAAAATCAACTTACACGACTTGAAGGAGAATCACATTTCATACACACCAACACACACAAGGGTGAAGGGACAGCCATTGAGTGAGTTAAAGCATGGGTGACTGCCATAGGGCATACTATCTTACAAAGAGAGCATTAAAATTTCATAAAAGGAGCAACATTAGGTGACTTAGAGAGCAACATTTGTATTTTCAGAAAAAAACAAGTTACACGACTTGAAAGAAAATCACATTTCATACACACCAACACACACAAGGGTGAAGGGCCAGCCATTGAGTGAGTTAAAGCATGGGTGACTGCCCTTAACAGTCAAGGGCATACTATCTTACAAAGAGAGCAACAACAGTTCATAAAAGGAGTAACATTTGGTGACTTAGAGAGCAACGTTTGTATTTTCAGAAAAAAAATAAGTTACACGACTTGAAGAAGAATCACATTTCATACACACCAACACACACAAGGGTGAAGGGACAGCCATTGAGTGAGTTAAACCATGGATGACTGCCCTTAACAGTCCAGGGCATACTATCTTACAAAGAAAGCAACAAAAGTTCATAAAAGGAGCAACATTGGGGGACTTAAAGAGCAACGTTTGTATTTTCTGGAAAAAAACACCAGCAACCAAAAACATCACTCACCCCTTTTTTTTCAACAAGTCACCTCCACATGATCCAATATCCCTTCTCAAGACACAATATGGATAGTAGAGCTTAACAAGAAAAGGCTATCATGCAAGAGGCTCAAATGGGCTCACAAGGGATAAGTGTATGAAAGAAAGAAACGAACTGGCTCAAAGTATCAAAGGCGGCCTATAATCCTTTCCCAAGGGCAACACATCCATGCAAATTTTCAAACCCAAGAGATAAATAAACATCACATTAAGTTCCCAATACTTGACAACAAAGAGAATGAGATCAACTACGAATATGTTCTTCTGTGACAAATTAGAGTTTATGTGACACCCACTCCAAGAAAAGGTAAGGCTCTAAACTCACATGGGCATAAGTCTCCACTAAACAAGCCATTAAGAACAGTCAGTATGCAACTCAAAAAGCGACCAAAGCCCACATAAACGTGAAGTGCAAAAGTGCTAAGAATAAGTGCCATGACGAATTTCTTGCGACAAGCTAGCAAAAAGAACTACAATACCATAGAGATATCCAAGCAAGTTACACGACTTGAAGGAAAACCACATTTCATACACACCAACACACACAAGGGTGAAGGGACAGCCATTGAGTGAGTTAAAACATGGGTGGCTGCCCTTAATAGTCCAGGGCATACTATCTTACAAAGAGAGCAATAACAGTTCATAAAAGGAGCAACATTTGGTGACTTAAAGAGCAACATTTGTATTTTCAGAAAAAAACAAGTTACACGTCTTGAAGGAGAACCACATTTCATACACACCAACACACACAAGGGTGAAGGGACAGCCATTGAGTGAGTTAAAGCATGGGTGACTGCCCTTAACAGTCCAGGGCATACTATCTTACAAAGAGAGCAACGAAAGTTAATACAAGAAGCAACATTAGGTGACTTAAAAAGCAACCTTCGTATTTTCAGGAAAAAACAAGTTACATAACTTGAAGAATAACCACATTTCATACACACCAACACACACAAGGGTAAAGGGACAACCATTGAGTGAGTACAAACATGGGTGACTGCCCTTAACAGTCTAGGGCATACTTTCTTACATAGAGAGCAACAAAAATTCATACAAGGTGTAACATTAGGTGACTTAAAGAGCAACTATTATATTTTCAGGAAGAGTTTTTTTCGAAAACATCCCTCAAACTATCAAAAACGTTTACTCTGTCCTCCAACTATTGAATCCATGTCTATGTTGTCCTCTCTAACTTCTATTAACATTTAAACGAAAAGCAGCCATGCGAGCAGCACATTCCACACCTTAAGGGGCAGAAATTTCATTCCACATCAATCCACCAATCTGGTGCCAGACTGAAATGGGTTTCCTACAATCGCGGTATATATACAGACATACAATCGAGAGATAAAACAGAGTACAACACCAAGAGTACACCACCAGCCTCCATCCCTTGACCTATCTCCCTCCCTGTGACTTCCCTCCCTTCCTGTGACCTCCCTCCATCTCCAGCCATGCATTCCTCATCCTCATCCTCTTCAAACACTCTAAATGAGTACCCTATTGATCATTTCATGGTTGACAAGACTGTAACTGTTGGAAATCTAAAGTATCTACCATGAAGTTGTGTCCATGTTTGAAGTGCTCAAAAACTTAAGCTATGACTGTGTCCTAAGTTGTGTCTGTGTCCAAAATTTGTGTCTAAAAATGCAAATAAACGATTTCACCATTGCCTTCTGCATTTGTTTGCGTAATGAAATGATTTCACCACTCCAAATTTGGTAACAGAGCTGCATCTAAACTGGTGGAGGAAAGTGCATCCATCAAAGTACAACAAAGTGCAGCAATCATTACAAACCAATGCTGAAACTGAAAGTGCATAACACAAAACTTAAACTGAAAGTACAGATTCAATGCCAAATACAGATTCAGCAGCTATAAAACTAAAGTAGGTTCAACTACTTCATATTCAACTGTCATGACCTACAAAAAAAATAGACCACATTCTGGTTTTGCTATTACTTACAAATTTCTGGATTTGTGTGTGTAAGAATGGTGTGGATTCAACTGTCATTAGCTACAAAAATCGTTCAGTGCAGCCAACTCCTCTCCTTAAGCCTTCATCGATCAAAATTCTGAATTTGAGTGTGTAACAATGGTGTGGACTATGGAGTGATGAGTAGGCTATGTATACAAAGTATGAGAGACAGAGAGAAGGGGGAGGGTTTTGTGCATGGAATTCTGGATTGATGTGGAATGGCATTTTTGCCCTTTCACTTGTGGGGAATTAGCGCATGTGCTGCTCACATGTGTGTTTTCCGTTTAAAAGTTAAAAGAAGTTAGAGAAGAGGACAACATAGACTTGGAGGACTAAGTAACCGTCTTTGATAGTTTGATGACGAAGTAAACAAATGGTGTATAGTTTGAGGGAGGGATGTTTCCAAATAATACTCTTACAGTAAAAAAAAACATGTTACATAACTTCAAGAAGAACCACATTTCATTTCATACGAAGCAACACACAAGGGTAAAGGGACAGCCATTCAGTAAGTTAAAACATGGGTGACTGCCCTTAATAGCCTAGGGCATACTTTCTTACATAGAGAGCAACAACAGTTCTTACAAGGAGTAACATTAGATGACTTAAAGAGCAACTGCTATATTTTCTGGAAAAACAAACTTCCATTGCAATGGCGACAATGGGGGTACAGAATGGTGGATCAAATGTTGGTATTAACATAGTACATTTTTCTCCTAGGGGGAACTAATGGGCAAGTCTCAATATTGCCCCTTCTATTCCTCACTCATACAATGTGAAAAACCAAATTGCTTATAAACAAATTCACATGGATGGAATGAGAGAAGAGAAAAGAGAGAAAACTGCAAACAAATTGAAACACCCAACCCAAAAAATTCCTTACCAGATGCGTACGATTTTCTGTTTGGTCAAGGACAAGATCTTGCTTCTTCTTCCGTGGAATGGTAAGAGTACTGTACCATTGAGAGAGAGATGAAGTCAGAGAGGAAGAAGAGGTGAAGGAGAAGAGGTCGAGAGGAGGAAAGAAGCAGAACAAACCCTACCTCTTGTTGTTCGCTTCCAGTCGGACGTCCTGTTCAGAGCCGTGTGGGAATTGGAAGGAATTGAAGGGGGAACGATGGATGGGTGGGTGGGTGGGTTTGGGGTTTAGGGTTTTTTTGATAAAGGGTATAACAGTCATTTTAGGTGGCCTCTCCATGTATTGGGAATTAATCTTTCTCCTTGTCATGTTTAGATGAATTCCGAAAAAAGTGTTCCAGCATTTGGGCATTAGTTGCCCCTTTACCCACTGATATGCAATTCTCCCTACTTATAATAGGGTCATATACTCCTATATACTTCGGTGGAAAGGAAGTGAAACATGCAAAGAAGACACCTGTCACAATCCTCCTCATGACTCAGCATATTTCGCGTTCCATTAATGCGAACTCTGACCAAACGCGTTCGAATTCCAGTCTCCAAAAAATTCCCAAAAATTCAACACAGACTAATAGTAGTAATTTAAGGGTCATCGTGGCGGTGTAGGATTTTTAAGGTAAATCCCAACGTTGCATAACTCATACAGTGAGTTGGGTTCCTATTCGGACAACGTGACTAAACTTCTTCTTCTTTTTTTTTTAATGGAAAGTCAGGATTATACACCTTCAAACCTTGGGGCACTGGAGGTTTGCTCGACCATTAATTTCAGGACCCCATAATTAGTCGAGGTGCTCGAAAGCTGGCTCGCACATCCGGTTATCATAAACTAAAAGTGATATAGATAACTTCCAGAAAAAAGGGTGCAAGTAAATAAAATACCAGTCCTCGTCAACTACCATTTCTTTGCATTTCAAGTAGTCCGTGGCCGTGATTCCCTTTTACTGATAGGTCAAACAGAGCTCACTTTAACAAACTCCCTGAATCCTGGATTTGGTCTGATGGCAAATGCAACATAAGGAGGAACAACAGCCGCCTTCTGCAAATTCCATGCCAATATGGGATTAACAATTTAGGTTGTGATCTTAAAATGTTTGGAAAACAGAATAGAAAACAAGAATGAATGAGTCCATTTGTTGAATAGATAAGTTGCTAGCTATAGATATCTCTGTTTACCACCGTAGGTGGTAGCCTAGTTGGTAGGCCAGTTGTTTCTCCCATATGAGACTTAAGTTCAAGTCCTGGGACGTCCTTGTCCTACAGGGGTGTTCCTCCCGGGCAGTAGCTATGGCTCAAATATATATATATATATATATATATATCTGTTTAACAAATTGTGTCTAAATGCTTTATTATTTTTCTGATAACCGAATGTCTGGTCTCTAAAGTTAATAACTGAACAAACCCTCCAATAGTTCCAAGGTTTGGAATATTTGGCCTCTATGAGATTCGAACATGCAACTCATGCCAACTCGGCCAAACCCATTGAGTTAAAATGCTTGATTCCTTTATGTGATTTTGCAAGTTGTCAATTTGACTCGCAACATGTGGGTCAGATGATGAGAGAAGTGAAAAAACTCCATTTCAAGGCAAAGAGAATCTTTGAACAATTTTGAACAAATCAGAGCAAGTACACCAATGGTTAGGAAAAGGGAAAAATTCAAAAAAACCCCTGAACTTTGAACTCAATGTCAAATAGGCACCTGAACTTAAATAAACTTCAATTGAACACCTGAACTTTCACTCCGTTATCAATTTACCCCCTGCCGTCTCAATCCGTTACTTGTCGTTAACGGCACAGTTAAAAAAAAAAAAACTTACCACCAGTTTGCAATCCTATGGAGCAGAAACGTGATTATGAGAGCCTTAGAGACAAAATTTGATTATGTCTCTTTAGAATAATATGATCAGAATAATAAGATCTTTACACCCGTTCAAACGGATTAAAAATTGGAGCACTTAATTTTTTAACCATATTTTTTAATATATAAACGGTCTAAAAAAAATATTTTTTTAACCATATTTTTTTTAGACCGTTTATATATTAAAAATATGGTTAAAAAATTAAGTGCTCCAATTTTTAACCGTTTGAACGGTGTGAAGATCTTATTATTCGATCATATTATTCTAAAGAGACATAATCAAATTTTGTCTCTAAACTCTCATAATCACGTTTCTATAGGAACAATTAATAATTTTTATTTAACCAAAACGCGTTGCCATTTTGGTGTGTGGGTAGTGGCTGATGTGCAGAGCCCCCCGGTCCGGGTAATAAGTGGAGAGAGATAGAGAGAGAAATGTTGGAAGTAGGGGGAATTTTTTTAAAAATTCTTTTTGAAAATTTGAGCACTTAATTTTTTTTTGAGACCGTTTATATATTAAAAAATATGGTTAAAAAATTAAGTGCTCCAATTTTTAATCCGTTTGAACGGGTGTGAAGATCTTATTATTCTGATCATATTATTCTAAAGAGACATAATCAAATTTTGTCTCTAAGGCTCTCATAATCACGTTTCTGCTTCATAGGATTGCAAACTGGTGGTAAGTTTTTTTTTTAACTGTGCAGTTAACGACAAGTAACGGATTAAGACGACAGGGGGTAAATTGATAACGGAGTGAAAGTTCAGGTGTTCAATTGAAGTTTATTTAAGTTCAGGTGCCTATTTGACATTGAGTTCAAAGTTCAGGGGTTTTTTTGAATTTTTCCCGTTAGGAAAACTAACCACTAAACAGTGCCAAATTGCATTTTTGCTGGCTCCTTTTAACTTTCATACTACACCAATGCTCTCCATAATCTTCTCCATTCCATTAAAATATTATAAATTACCCCATGCGACAGAAGAGAGAGAAAAAGCAGAAGAGAGAGGGAGAGAGAGAATTGCTAGGAAAATAATAAAAAAGTGTGTAGATGGTGAATAGTGCTTAGCTATTTTTGGCTACCAATCGGAAGAAATGTATTTTACATTTGGGTTTTGCTAGTCTGCTGCATTGGAGTTTTGGGTGTTTACTTCTCTACTTTACCTAATTTTGTGGATATAGCTCATCTGATATACTTGCTCTCAATGTCTTCAAGCCCACCATCTTCCATTCTAACATTATATAATGAACATTAAGATTAATAAAAAAGTACAGTACATCATGCCTAGGGAGTCTTAAACAATGTTTTTATCCTTGTGCTCTAATGTTTAGCATAATATAAGACGTGTATCCAGGGGCGGACCCACCATAGGGCACGTGGGGTCACGTGTCCCCAAGCCCTTTTAAAAAAAAAAAATCGGAATTTTTTATGTATATATATTATATATGCGATCATGCATAAGATGTTAAAGTTTTGTGCAGTGGTAAGTGACAGGACATGGGAAAGGATAGACGTGAGTTCGAGTCCCAGTCACCCAACTTTTTTAGGTTTTTTTCAAAATCCACTGGAAACTCTTTCAAGGGATGGGTTCGAGTCCCAATCACCTAACTTTTTTAGGTTTGTTTCAAAATCCACTGGAAACTCTTTCACAAGTCTTTCACAAGTCGCAACCAAGGTGTCTCTCACTCCCCAACGTCTTCAATCATTTGTGTAATACTCAATATGAATCTACACATTATATTTGTACATTTTTGGTCCTCGAAAAATGTACTTGTAGAGTTAATAATAGAAAAATAGATGATGAACATGTGATAATATTTTTTTAACACATATAGTCGAAGTGCGTAAGTTTGTCCAAGTAGCTTGTTATTAAAATATATATATACTTTAAAATTATTACTTTATCATGAATGCTAATTAAAATTTTTTGGGTGTGAATATGCTTAATCAACTGTAACTCATATATTATGGCGTTACAAAGAAAATTGGTACCCCCACTATGTCTAATTCCTGGGTCCGCCACCGCATGTATCTGCTCTAAATATAATTGCAACAAGCCCCAATGGTAAACTATTTTAAAACTCTTCCCTTAAGCTCTGATATATACTTGTTGAAACCCCTAGGTTTACTTTGAATCGGTGGCACTTCTGGGGGACACCGGTGGAGATGAAGCCGTGGAGATGGGAGACACCGGAGGAAATGGATCAGCTGTGGTTGACGCTGGGGGTGGTGCGGCAGTAGCTACAGGCGATCCGAGAGCCATGAATGGGCTTTGTGAGGAGTCAATCGTCTGTTTCGAAAAAAATCGTCTGTTTCGAACTGGAATTGGTGAAATGACGTGTTCGGGTTTTATGTAGGGTTGTCCAAAAAAATCGAGAACTGTGAAACCGGTCGAGACCGAACCAATCCGTGACTTTTGGATTTTGTTCGTGGATTAATGGTCCGGACACGGATTCGAAAATTAAAAACCTGTGAAATACGGATTAGGATTGAATTTTTATTTTTAAATCGTGGATTAACGAAACCGGACCGTGCGATATTTAAAAAAATATACATGTGAGTAATGTTTATAAATAAGGGCAAAGTACGGATTACCTCCCTGAGGTTTTGGCCTTTTGCAGATGACCTCCCTGTGATTTACTAATGACCAAATAGCCTCCCTATGATTTTGGATTAAAGTGCAACTGTTACATTTTCCGTCCAAATTAACGGAAGGTAGACTACACGCCCCTATTCTGAGAGTGGGAAAGGGAAAAAATAACTGGTACAGGGAAAATCAAATGTAAAAAGACTATAATATCCTTTCTTCATCTTCTTCCTTAAACAATCCCACCCATTTCCGATCCACCAAAACCCCAACGCTAAGCTCCTCTCCCTCCTCCTTAAATCCATCACATGGTCCTTATCATCTCTCTCCTCTTCATCTTCCTAAGCATCACCGCTGTAATCTTCCGCTACTTCTTCTTCGCCGGCAGCCATGCCCTCCACCGCCGCCGTCGATAAATTTCCCACCGCCGACCGCCTTCGTCTTTGCTTCTCCGCCGGCCACAAGATGGTCACACCAAGTACGTCCCTCTTTACTCGCCGGACCAAACGTCGACCGAAGCTCTACAAAATGAGGCCCTTCTCTCACTAGTTCAAAATCTTCTTTCATTCAACAAATCTCGGTCTGTTTGTTCTCTCCAAGGCCAGAAGATTTTCGTCGGAGTGCCCTTTGATCCTCAATTTCTGAATTACATAGCTATTGTATCTGAATTTTTGGATTTTAGAAATAGGTTTTTAGTTTAGGGGTTCTGGAATTTGGGGGCTTTTATGTGAAAATTTGCTCTTAGTTGGATTCATGTTCAGTGAAAATTATTTTGTGCAATTGTTTGAAGTAAATCGTGCCACGTGAATTGCTTCCTATAACAATGGAATACCCTGTTTTTTTTCCCCTTCTAATGGACATAGAATACCCTGTTTTACCCGTTTTCCTCCTTAACAGTATTGTGCGAAGTGAATAGTGGTGGTAAAGCTCTTTTGTACACTTCCTTGATCTGCATTCTCCTTAAAAATCTCTGCACTAACTCTTTTAAATTTGATTTTGATTGCGATGAAGCTTGTTTTGTTCTTGAATTCATATTTTGTCTGTATGTTCATATTGTCCATGGTGTGTAGTGGTGAAGAAATTCTACTTCTAGCAATCTATTTTGTTCGCAGCAAGGAGGGAAAGCCAATGGTAGTCAGCGATACAGATTGGACAGAGAGAGAACTAACCCAGATGGGAAAAAAACTACAAGGGCAGTAAAGTAAATTACTATTTTCCGTTGACAGAGTTAGAGTTGCAAAAAAGTCCCAAACCATAGGGAGGCTAATTGGTCATTAATAAAACACAGGGAGGTCATCTGCAAAAGGCCCAAACCTCAGGGAGGTAATCCATACTTTGCCCTATAAATAATTATAACTTCACTAATTGTTATGAATTTTTTAAAACAATTTTACATTAATGTGACGATATATAAAATTTGAGGGATAATAAGTGTAATGTTACGGAATGTCATAACTAATACTAAGTGTTTGCACTTTTGCATTTTTAGTTGGCAATAGCATCATTTTATTTTTATGGAAGGAAATCTGTGGATAAAACCGGGACCGAAGCGTGACTTACGGTTCGGATTGAAACCGAACCGTGAGACTTTTGGATTAGGATTGGAATGTATTTTCTAAAAACCGTGAGATACAGATTAGAATTGAATTCGTGGGAATCGGTTCCAATCCAGACCGTGCACAACCCTAGTTTTATGTTGGCAGGGGCAGTGGTGGTGGAGACAAAGGAGGGAGAACTGGTGGTGGAAGGGGCTGGGCTGGAAGGAGAGTGGTGTTGGAATGAGAGGAGGGAGCACTGATGGTGGAAGAAGGCTGGACTGGAAGGGGAAGGTGTCATCGAGTGAGTACAGCAGGAAATTCAAAGCCAACATGGTCCCAATACTGACCATGTGTCATTGCATTAAATTATGAGGATCACTTTTGTTTTTGTCCAGATCCACTTTTGCTCTGTTGTAAGAGCATCCGTAATGGGTTTGTTATATTTGTGTATCAAAACGTTTGTTAAGGTATGTGTTAGGATAAAAAAAATAGGTCTCATAAGTGTATGTTAACTTAGAAGAGTGTTAGTAAATATATGAGTTCCTCAATGGGTTTGATAGGAGTGTGTTAATTCTTTAAAATAATGTCAAAATAATGGCTATAATAAAAAAAAAAGTAGTGTGGACATTTATGTTTTATGGTTGAAGTTTGGATT
The DNA here is from genome assembly GCA_018127125.1 of Rhododendron griersonianum. Taxonomy (NCBI): domain Eukaryota; kingdom Viridiplantae; phylum Streptophyta; class Magnoliopsida; order Ericales; family Ericaceae; genus Rhododendron; species Rhododendron griersonianum. The sequence continues at coordinate 42,765,024 of CM030797.1, forward strand.
TATAGAAATAGGGCCCACTTATTGTTTGTTAGCTTGGTTGCCAAACTTAATAACCATGCTAACACACTACTAGATTTAGCACACTCTAACACACATGCATTGTGGCACCTAAAAATACAATTTTGTTTGTTAAGTCTTAACACATATAATTAACACACTAATTAACAAATCCATTGCGGATGCCCTAACTTGCTTTATTGTAATGCATTTTGATTCCTTGCCAGTAGTACACATATGACAGACTTGGGTCAAGGTTGCTTTTTGAATATTATGGTCAATGGCAAGTAGGCCAATGGTTTGAGTGGTGCCACTGTTTTTGGATTAATTTGTGAGACAATGGGAAGCGGGTATATGCATTGAATATTGTGTGTTGTTTACCAAAAAATATTGTGTGTTGAAATTGCTTTTTTGTTGAAATTGTGTTGAAGCAGGTATATGCAAGTAGGCCAATGTATAGATTGTTTTTTTATTTTGGCAAAAGCGTGAAATTGTTTTCTCTTTCATGAGAGATGCTACATACACTACCATCCATCCACTACATCATCCACTACATTTTTTATGGGGCTCACCCCGGGTCTCAAAAAAATACAGAAAAATGTTCATAAATTTTAGAATAATATTTTTATGGAGCCCTGTAAAAAATCAGCTCCAATGGATATCGGTAAGTATTATTTCTTCATTAATAAGTCTAGGTACACTACATTCAACCACTACACCATCCATTACATGTGTTTGTAGAGCCCACTCCGGGTCCCAAAAAAATACAGAAAAATGTTCATAAGTTTTAAAATAATATATTATGGGGCTTTGTAAAAAATCAGCTCCAACAAATATCGGTAAATATTATTTCTTGATTCGTAGAGGCGAAACTATGCAGTTGAGCAGTTTCGCTCCTACAAATCAAGAAATAATACTTACCGATATCCATTGGAGCTGATTTTTTACAGGGCTCCATAAAAATATTATTCTAAAATTTATGAACATTTTTCTGTATTTTTTTGAGACCCGGGGTGAGCCCCATAAAAAATGTAGTGGATGATGTAGTGGATGGATGGTAGTGTATGTAGCATCTCTCTTTTTGTTTGGCCAATGTGTAGACTTTTTTTGTTGAAACTGTTTTTTTTAATTTTGGCAAAATGCTGACCAAGATTTTGGGGGAAGGAGGTGGGTTTGGATTAAAAGTTAAGTGACTTTCTATTTTATTGTCCTTATTCAAAAAAAGTTTGCATTTGTTAATTTTGTGTGAAACTTTTGTGACTTATCAATTCGTTTCGACGAGAGGAATTGAAAAAGTAAATTTTTTTTTATCAAAACTCATAATTTTTTGAATAAAGACAAAAATAAGTCAATAAGATGTTTATTTTTACTTATTTGTCTTTTTGAAAAAAATTATGAGTTTCGATCCAAATTTTTTACTTTTCCGATTCCTCTCGTCAAGACGAATTAATAAGTCCCAAAAGTTTCACACAAAATTAACAAATGCAAAAAAAATGAATAAAAAAAAAGACAAAATGACTTAATTTGAAGGGGGACCATTTTTATAAGCAGGGGACCATTTTTATATATAGGGCGACCATTTTCGGCGGCAAATGTTCCCTCCAATGGACCTAGGGTAAGGGAGGGGAAAGGGCAATAATGCCCCTCAAAAGGAGTCACGTGTTGAGCACGTCATTTTTTTCGTCCAAAAAGAAAACAGATTCCTTCTAAAGGATGACATTGAAAAAAATTGAAAAATCAAAATGTTTTTATGCCGAAATTAAAAGATGAAGGACAAAAATGAATTTTTGATCAAAGTCAAAGAGATATAAAAGGAATTTTCCCTTTTTCACACATGCATACATTTTTTCTGCCCACACCCCACTATATGCACACATTCACACGGCACTTTTTAGTTTTGTGTGTTGGGTGGATACAAGACATGGCAGGCAATGCATTTTTTGGTGTGCCCTTTGGGGCCAAGTGCCAACACACCCATTTTTGTGTTTTTTGCCCGTTGGGGCCACGAGCAAACAGCTCTTTTTTGTTTTGTTTTTTTCCTTTTTCATATCTTATCTTAGATCTATAAATAGGGGAGGGGACTCATTTTCCTTTTCCAATTCAATTCAATTCTCTTCTCAATCTGTCTCAAAATCTCTCAAGTCTTAAGTATTCAACCTCCAAAATCTCTAAGTCTCAACTCTCAAGCCCTCACCAACTTAGAGCTCGAAAATTTGAAGCACCCAAGTTCGAAAATTTGAAGCACTCACCCACTCAAGCTTGAAATTTGCAGCTCAAGCATTATTTCTTCCGAGCCCTTGCTATGGGTATAACACTTTTGTGTACAACAATTGTACACCACCTCGTGTTGGACGAGTTCGATGACCAGTTTGAGGTTCCATACAAATGATCCGAACCGTTCAATTTGTTCAGAATTTTTTTTGAAGGGTCTGTGTTAAAAATCAGTTCAGGCAAATATTAGTAAATACTTGATCCATACATTCTTTTTTTGTTCTCTAATTGTACGGACCAAAAAAAATAACATATGGATCAAGCACTTACCGGTATCCTCCTGAACTGATTTTTTAAAGGGACCTTTCAAAAAATATTCTGAACAAATTGAAAGGCTCGAAATATTTGCGTGAGACCTCAAAATAGGTCCCACACAAGGTGGTGTACAAGTGTTGTACCCATAGCAATTTCGATTTCTTCTACACTAGTAAGAGCAGTAGCCCAAGGAAATTCTAACCCGCCTACCAGCTGGTCAATTAGGCTAGCTGGTGGGCTGGGCCTGGCCTTCAATTTAAGGTACATAGCTCGATTGGCAAAAAGGAAAAAGCATACTCGGCCTAGCCCATGGGCGGGCTTAGGTCTCTCAAAACCCTAGCCCCGGAGCTCTCTCTTTCCATCTCTCAAAACCCTAGTTATGTTCTAATAGACCCGCGTAGCTCTCTCTCTCCATCTCTCTCCCTCTCTCTCCCATAGTTTTACAATCATGTATACCCTTGATGATTGGCTTTCAAGGAACGCCATTAACATGCATTCTCTGGCGAATCAGCGTCTAATAGAGGAAGCAAGGAAACTTACGAAAGGGATATTGGGTAGCGTAGCTGACATGCACAAATCTGATAGATATCATGGTGGACTCCATAAACCAGAAAATTACATTCTGAAACAGGTTCAAAATCATGACAAAATATTTAGTGATTGGAAGTACGAGGTGGAATTTCGTGAAGACCCAACTGCTGAGTACAACGCAGCAACTCTTGCTCAAGGGCAGGAGTTTGACACTAAATGTGTATTGAAGATCATTTTTGGGGGAATATTACCTGGTAGCATTAGAGATTATCCCCTTGATGTTCAAAACCTGCACGATTGCCTAGAAAGGAACCACCAGGATAAGAATTACCTGGCAAATCACACATCAATCTGGTCCTGGCAAGACAGGTTCGAATTTTTTCAGAAGTTGGACAAATGGAAGAGGTATTATGGTGCTAACAAGTTGAGGACTGCATTGGTATTTGTTCAGAATAGTAAGTATGCTTCTTGGAAAAGCGAGATTCAACCAACCAGTCCATTATATAAGGTATGGTTAAAAACTTAGAAGCGTTTTGGAATTAGTTGCGTGTGATTGAATTAATTATGCCCCTTTGATGCTGTGAAATTTTATTCTTCACTTGTGGAAAGTGGCAACCTGTTGGAGCTATGTAGGACACCATAGCTCCAAGAAATGTTCTACCCCTTTAGAGAAACTGGTAAAGTGAAGTAATCGAAATAGATTTTCTGGAACTATTTTTCAGGTGGATGCCATCAAAATGGTCTCAAATAGCATTAGAAACTACGCAATAAGAATGTCAAATGTAATTCAACATCTAATCCTTAGTGCATTATCATTTCTCAAGAACAACTTCAAAGATCCATTGGTCCAAGTACCTTGGTAATACATTTAAAAGAGACATTACAGCAAGAAATAGGGCGATAATCCCTAACTGTAGAAGGGGAACTAACCTTAGGGACTAAAGAAATAGCCGTTGCGTTCCACTCCTTCAGTATGTATCCATTTGCAAAAAAGGCAGTCACAGCATCTATCAAGTCCTGACCCACCACCTCCCAATTTCTCTGGTAGAACATCGAGTTGTAGCCATCTGGCCCAGAGGCCTTATCGCCATTAATAGACCACAAAGCCTTCCTAATTTCATCCCAATTACTGGCCTTATCAATAACTCTTGATCTGAACTTGAAACTTGAGACCTTATTGCTTGTTGTAGCTGAGTTCGATCATCAATTCTGCCATCAAACTCTGTTCCCAAAAGACCAATATAATAGTTAAGAATGTTCTCCTTTATAGCCCCAGAATCCTCAATAATAACACCATTTTCATCTTGCAAACTGAGAATAGAGTTCCTCACTCTACGCATACACATTTTATGATGGAAGAACCTGGTATTCTGGTCCCCTAAGGCCAGCCATTTAACTCTGGACCTTTGCCGAATAAAAGACTCTTCAGCTGTTCTTAACTCCACATACTTATGGACCAAATCCTTCTCTTTGTTGCAAAGGTCTGTATTGTAAGGAGATGCAAAAAACTGCTCTTGTATTCTAACTAGCTCATCTCTAGTCTCCATAACTCTATTACTGATATTAGAGTACTGATTCTTATTCATCTGCTTTAAGGATTAGGAACCCTTCAATCTCTTCATTTTGTGTAGAGAACAAACATAGGGCTACCGACCACGGGCATACTCCAAGAACTAATAAAAATCTGACCAAACTCAGGATTCTTCAACCAAAAGTTAAAAAAGTTAAAAGGGTTTCCTTCTTCCATTGGATTGAACCATAGCTACTGAAATCAAGCAGTGATCTGAAATCCCTGGTGGCAAAAAAACAGCCTCAGAATATGGGAACAGGTCCATCCAAGCTGTATTAGAAATCACTCTATCCAACTTGCTTTTGTTATCTCCAGCCCCTCCCCTTTTATTTGACCAGGTAAACCAAAACCCCTTTGTAGGTAAATCATCCTGAGCAACATCAACAAGGCACTGATTCAGATCAGATGCAGCTTGACTATCAAACCCCACCAACCTTTCAGAACTTAGCCTGACTGTATTGAAATCTCCTAGCAGTATCCAAGCTTTATTTGGGTCACATCTATAAACAAACCTCATATCTCTCCACAAAGATCTTCTATCCACTATAGTATTATGACCATAAACAACAGAAACCAAAAATCTTTTTTTGTCATTCCGAACCTCTACCTCCACAACCATCAACTGATCAGACTTGAACGCTGGAGATACATCAAAAACCAAGTCATCCCACCCCAAAATAATCCTAGCCACAGGGCCAGTACTGTAATTATCCATTGACAACCAACAATTAGGAAAGCAACAAGACACAACAGACTGAATGTTAGCACTTCTAATCTTTTGTCTCCACAATACCCAAAAGACTAAAATGGTTAGAACAAATAACACTTCTGACTTTTGTTTCAGAAGGTCATTCAACCCTCGGATATTCCAAGTACCAATTTTAAGCATTTAAACGGTGGGCTTCTTAGTACCACCACCCATCCCAGGGTTACCCTCAGCTCTCCCCCTACCCTTTTTCACAGGGAGAGGCATATAAATAGGGACTTGCACCATACCTGCTACAAAATCAGCATCTGAAGGCAGTTGAAGACTCTCCCCATTCTCCAGCTCCTCGCTTGCAGACTGGAGGATAGCAAATTTATTCATGCCACAAGCAATATCCTTCACCTGTAAACCAGACCTACCAACTTGTACATTTAGAGCAGAACTAGTCTTGCCTCGTGATAGGGCACTATAAGTACTATTTATCTCCCTCCATATATGTCTTAATACTTGCAAAGAATTAATCATTCTGATTCAAACAGATGTTGGAGTTTTGGAGTTTTGCATTTAAAGAGAACCAATATTCATCAAAACCACTTCAAGAACACATACAACGAGCAGTAAAACAACAAAGCAAAGGTGTCTAAAGTAAGTATAAGCACTGTAACTTTAAGAAATCTACATATCTTCAATTAACATTACTAAGTTGAGAATAGGAGGACAAAGCACCAAACCATCAACACATATGGCAAATGAAAACGCCAAAGACAATATATATTGGTTTGAATACATGTGAGAAAATACTCTACCAAGAAAGATATGAATTTCTTTTCCTTCTTTACATTATGATGAATACAATTTGCAAAAGGCGCTTTGGAACGCAAGGACTTGCGAGTACAACTTTACCACCATAGCAGCAAAGATTTGAAGTTTTGCTGGAATTTCTTTGCACTAGAGAAAGAGCAAATGCCTATTCCATTGTAGTTGGAAATCAGAGCAACAAAGAACTTTAGGCGAAAACAAAAGCCAACAACAAAGACATAAATAAATAAATTATACACAGATATACACCAACCTTCTACTAAGGGCGCCCTTAACTTGCTAAGTTGCGGACCTCCCATTTCCCGATCAAATTTCGATGATCCGAACCGTTCAATATAGCAGAATGTGATTTTAAGGGTCATCGCGAGAAATCAGCAAAAAATATGACCGGGAAGTGTTTGATATGAAAAATAGTTTTTTATTGAACCGTTGAATGAAAACTGCTCGGATGAAGCACTTCCCGGTCATATTTTTTGCTGATTTCTCGCGGAGACCCTTAAAATAACATTCTGATCACATTGAACGGTTCGGATCATCGAAATTTGATCGGGAAAGGGAAGGTCCGCAACTTATAAGTTAAGGGTGCCCATGAGGGGGTCTTCATTTTAGTTAAAATGCGGACCTCCTCATTTCTCCCATTTTCCGATTGAATTTCGATGATCCGAGCCACTCAATGTATTCAGAACATGATTTTAAGGGTATTCACGAGAAATAGGGGGAAAAAATGACTGGAAAGAGCTTGATTTGAGCAGTTTTTATTTGAATCGTTCGATAAAAAATTGTTCGGAACTGTTCGGATGAAGCCCTTTCCGGTCATTTTTTTTGTCGATTTCTTGCGGGTAGCCTTAAAATCACATTCTGAACATATTGAGCGGCTCGGATCATCGAAATTCAATTGGGAAAGGGAGGTCCGCATTTTAACTAAAAGGAGGACCCCCTCATGGGAGATAGACTATATATATATATTGACGTTATTGACAATTAGAACATTTACCTAGCTCTGAAATAGTAGGAGTAAAACATTGTCCATTTCCATCTATGCATGTTGTACTGTTTAGGCCGGTGGTTTTCAATCTTCTTTGATGTAAAGATGTTGATGGAGACAATACAGGTATAATGGGTATTATTTGTTCACTTCTAAGTTAGTAGCTTGCCCCACATAATCAACATAGTGTAATAAAATACCAATTGATCAACATATTCTCCACAAAGCTCATTCATCTTGGCAAAACATGAAAATGAAGGGAAACAGAGACCATAAAATGGCAGGTTCACCCAATCACAAATTAAAGAGTTTTGCAGCATTTGACAATCAAAATTGGAGTCCATTGAGGCTGCATATGAACAACGTATAGCTCAGGTGATGTTATGTAGATATACACTTTGTTGTAGGGATAAGAAGCAAATTAGGAGATCGGGTAAGTCCCACAGGACTATTAGCTTCAAAATAAGTTGAAATGGGTAAGAGATGACAATAAATGAAGTCAAAGGCTTGATATCATAGCTATGAAGTCCGTGAATATTAATGATCGCAAGCCTTAATGTCCTTAATGTTAGTGACATAGAGGACTTAATTGAACAGTTGGGGACTTATACACAAAGCAAATTACAAGGTCGGGTAAGTCCCAATGTTAGTGACATAGCGGACTTATACGCAAAGCTCCGAAATAAAATAATGTTCCTGCAGTTTAGAACCCACATTCTGCAGTACCTAACAAGTTTTTGCATTTCTAAAACGAGTTGGCAGATAAAACTTTGGCTAACGAATTTAATCGAACAGTTGGGGTGTGTAAAGATGTAAGCATTTGAAAACAAAGGATCTGTGCTTTACCCAGCATTGACTACTCAATTTCAAAACTTAAAATTCACTCCTAAGACACAAATGGTGGACAAAAAACATGGTTGGTTGAATCATATAAAAGGTAAAACTACTTGTTATGAATTTGGGGCAACGAGTTGGGCTTGCTTGGTACGAATCCAAAACCCAATACCATTTTTTAACTGAAACTGTCTAATTTGTGGTCACTTCGCACCGAGGGAAAATAAAGCCCTTAATCCATCGACCAATTGGTGTGCATAACATCAGCAGATCAATTTTTTTTCATAAAGGGATGTCAGTTTGATGTTGATGGTGGCATCCATTTGAAAGCAGAGATATATGTTGCCAAAGTTTCTAGTGATGGAGATGTTTACAATCAATGAAGATGGAGGGACAGAGGATGAGAAAGATTGAACTTACTATGCAAATAGCAGTCATGTCGGATTCTTGCATCCATGAGAACTGGATGAAGGGCTCAATACGGATACCATGTTCGTATGAATGTCGACAGCAGTCCCAAAACGCATAAAGGTCGTGGAACAATATGGAGTGAGAGTCAGAGGAAGAGGGATGGAGAGAGCCGTTTGTAGATCAACTGGATACGTTCTTTGGGGAGTTAAAGGACATGTCGTTTGGTTTGGGGGCTGCGCTGTTTTGGCCTTTGGAGGAGGAGAAGTAGGAAGGGTATTTTGTCAGACTCTTTCATAAGGAAAGTACAGATTTTATAAGAAAGTATAGATAGACTAGGACATAACAGCATCGCAATGGGTTTGTTATCTGGTGTGTTAATTATGTGTGTTAAAGACTTAACAAACAAAATTGTATTTTTTGGTGCCACAATACATGTGTGTTAGAGTGTGCTAAATCTAGTAGTGTGTTAGCATGATTATTAAGTTTGGCAACCAAGCTAACAAATAATAAGTGGGCCCTACTTCTATAAATTCAAACTTCAACCATAAAACATAAATGCCCACACTACTTTTTTTTATAGCCATTATTTTAAAGAGTTAACACACTCATATCAAACCCATTGAGATATTCATATATTTAGTAACACACTTCTGAGTTAACATACACTTACGGGACCCATTTTTTTTTATCCTAACACATACCTTAACAAACATTTTGATACACAAATATAACAAACCCATTACGGATGCTCTAAGGTAGGTTAGAGGTCAAGGCACCGTCCCAGATTACCTTCCTTTCTCTAATTTTTTTTAATTTTTAAATTCAAATATAATAAAAATAAAAAATAATTTTTTGATTTTTTTTTTGCATCGTATAAAAGATCTCAATGAGATCTATCAAATTTTTTTTATATTTGTAGAAAAGTTATTTGTATAAATACATAATTTTTGAGCTTGAAATCACCATTCTTTAAAAAAAAATATTCTTTTTCTCTAATAACTTGTCAAATGTTGAATTACAGACGTAGGCGGGAGATTGAAGGGTTAGTGGTTTTGCAAGACATGTATATTGTAGGTTCGTGTTCTGTGCTAGATAGCTGACGCGTAGATCTCGCGTGAGTTGGAGAGGTGTGATTGTTTGGTGGTTAAAAGAAAAGGGAAAAGAGAGACAATCTAGTGAGGTGAAGGAAAGGGCACGGGAATGGAAAAGACAAAGACAACGTGTCTCTGTCTTGTTATGGGACACAGACAGATTTTCCTAGATGGATTGGATAATATTAGCCCAAGGAGAATGTTCTTCTTCCTTTGGTCCAATACTCTCTATTTCCTTTCTATAGAAAAGCCTGTCTTTGTCTCATATTTGTGTCTATATCTTTTTATGGGAATGTCGAAACTGTATATATAGGCTCAAGGGCTTAAGTCGGTTCCCAGGGCAGCCTAATCAAATCTCGACATGTGTCCTTTTTGTTCCCGAGGTCGCGAGGATGACATCACTTTGAGCGCGCGCCACCCCTTGACGAACCCCTTTCCTTAGCCACCAAACTACTAGATTTCCCTCAATTCCCATAAGAGCAATGTCGCGACCCGCGGTGATCGCATCTTCGCTAAAACCCCTTTGGTCCTGCTTTTTGACCAGGGCGCTCTATTATCTGAGTAATCTTTGCATATCTTGGCCCCTCTCGTGCTCGTTGGCTTCCTGGAGCTGCATGGACCAATCTCTTCTTGCGATGGCTCTCGCTATCTCTCTGTCCTTTTAATTCTTTTAATCTTTTATTTGATCTCTTTGAGGCCCTCCCTCGCGCGCTATGTCTGCGCGCGGGCCCCATCTCGCGCCATCCGACGCTAAGGCTCTTGTAGTAACAGCCATCACTTGTGTGCTGTTCCTCGTGTTACTTCCACGTGTCATTCCGTGGGTGGGTGGTCAAAGTTCTCCTTTCGGTCAACGATGTAGGTGGAGAAAAACGAATAGTACCTATAACAGCACTGAATCTCGTTTCCTCACGTGCTTGTCCAATCGGAACCCCAACGCCTTCGCCTGAACCCTAACCTGTAAAATAGACAAGGGGTGAGCGCACATTTGCCTCTCGTGGCAAAGGCCCTCCGATGCCTAAGTTAGTATCTCGTACTGTACGTAACCCTAATTATTGGTTGGAGAGTATGAAATAATTGCCAGTAATTGCGTACCTTTTGCCTCTAGGTTTACCTTGTATTTATAGATATGAGCACACTTGCTTTCCAAGCATCCTCATTGCCCAAGACTCCTGTCTCGTACAGGAAACCTGGCATTTCCAGGGATTCTCTTGCCCAATCAATCGAGATCCCTTACTCATAGGGGCTCTTCTCTTTATGGAACTCATTTCATCATAGGACTGTCTCCTCACCTATCTTTACTGGATATTGGGTTCTTCTTCTAGAACACTCCTACTGCCTTATCTCTTAGGACTGCATTCTTTCAGATGACTACATCTGTTCGGTACACACCTCAGCCGAACAGATTGAACCAATCAACGAATTCTCATGTCTTTGATCCTCTATTGCCGAACAAACTGCACCAACTAATGACTTCTCATGTCTTTGGTCCCTTTTAGCCAAACAGACTACCTGATCTAGTGACCTCTGGTACCACTGGATCTTATCGCCGTACTTCATCTTGTTTGGAGTCCCATATTACTTTTCTCATTACACGGATCTGGCATACCACGTGTTTGGCCATTAATTGTATCTGTTCGGAAATACCTCCCTACAAACGATTCATTATTTTGACCAGACCTACAATTGCCCCCCGTGCGTGCACGTTGTGAACATCATCGTGCGCGTGTGGTTCGTCTTTCACTAAAATTATGTCTCTAGGCATCATTAACGTGCCTTAGTGGCCTATAGTTTTCATGAGAGGGAGAACAAGGTGATGTGATGCGTTGCGCCATGTGGCGATTTGAACAAAAGGTCATGACGTTATGGACACATCATGCCCCCTTGCCTTGATTACCTGAACAGTTGCGTGTCTTGGTGCCCTTTTGTGTACCAGAGTTACTCACGGGGTGGCAGCCTTTATGGAGGAGTTTTCTTAACCCCTCTAAAAGCCTCCCTTGTTTCATATTTTCACCTTTCACTTTTACTCTCAAGTTTTCACCTTCTCTCTTCTTCTCCATCGCTCTTCTCTTCGAGCCCTCTGAATTAGCCGTCGCTTCCTCCGATCAGTGCCACCCCCTCGCTTTCCCTTTCAACAGTGTTCATTATTTAGTCAATGGCGTGTGACGACATCGACAACGGTAGCAGCCATGCCATGGATGGCAATGCCGTTCTTCCGCAGGACCAATGGCATAGAGCCCCTTATCTCAGGTCTGTCAACGATCCCTTTTGGACCGCCATGGGTGAGTACCAACCCACCGACGCTGCTGTGAGCGATCCTCTTCTCATTGCACTAGAGGCGCCCATCGAAAGCGCTGATCTTGTGCCTCCCTCCTCCGTTCTCAGGCTTCGAGTAGAGCGATGGGATTTCCCTCGCTCGGAGACTCGTTTCAACGTGGGATGCAGTCCTCCCACTGATTGGCCCGCGTGGGTGGACGATGTCTTGGCAGTTCCTGTATACCGCAATATTCTGCAGAGGTCGCTTGTTCTGGAAGCCATCCTCATCTCCCGCGACTTGACCCTCCTGCGCAACGATCGCAGCATTGAGAATCTTGAAATGGTGGTCTCGCGCTGGAGCATAGACACCCATACCTCTGTGTGGGCATGGGGAGAATCTGGACCCTTTCTGGAAAATACCTTCGGGCTCATGCGCTTGCATCCGCACGGCCGCAGGCTCCTGGATCTTGATAACTTGTCCTTGGATGAGACCGCTAACATGCAAGCCTTCCGCGCAGCCTTTACTGAAGCCAAAAAGGTCGGGTCTCGCTTCAAGGCGGATGGGACACTCAGGGCCCCACCCATTCCGCGTAAAGCCTTGTGAAGGAACTAGTTACGTCTCTTCTTCAAGGACTTCCAACCTCCGAAGTCTGTCCCTGCCGGCTCTTCCGCGGAGTTCGTCGCTGGGCCCTATTATCGCCAACCCATGTACTTGGCGGGCTTTCTCGTGTACTTTCTCTTTAACTTTGTCCTTCCGGACTTCCCCTCGGAGATTGTCAGCCCGTTTGTATTTCCTTTTGCCGCCTGTCTCGTGCACGACAAGGCTGTGGCGTTGGGCCCCTTCTTTTTGGGTTGTTTGTTCAATCACTTGGACCGGGTTCACACGGACATGGAGCGATCACTGGGTCGCTACGACATGATCTCTATGATTCACTCGAGCTTCTTGCTGGCCTTCTTTTTTGAGCACTGCCCCACCATCGCGCCACCACCATCAACAGTCCCAGCGCGGGGAAGGCAACGCTTTTGGATTGAGAGGTGGTCCGGTGCCTTTTCGCGCGCCCTCCTGAGCAGCTACTACGGCCGTAGCGCGCACTTCCTCCCGTGCCCCTACATGGTCCAACTTGAGGGGATGGCAGAAAATAATGACTTCTTTCTACCCATGCGGATGCTACTATCCACGGCGGGGCTTCCAGATGAGCTCGCGCGAACCGTTATCAACTCTTACTGCATCTCTCTACCGGGTTGGCTCCCCGTCTCAACAGAAGGCTCGCGCTCGGTTGTATATTGTGCGAACAGAATCGCCAGGCAATTTGGTTATGACCAAGTGACCCCCAGCGCAGTACCCTCGTTTCTGGACTTCATCGAAAGTCAAGGTCGCTTCCTCCTTGCCAACTTGGGTAGTTTGGTAGCTGGCCATGAAAACACCCTCTTGCCTGTTTATGATCGTGTTGGTGCCTTCACCATTGGCTTCCATCTGTCTTGGCGGTGGAACTTGGACTCCTTTCCTTCAGTTCGTCCAAGGAAGCAACCTCGTGCCCCAGCCATCTGTAGTTCAAACACAAGATATATCACAGCGCTCCTCAAGAGCCAGGAACCAGGATTGGCGGGGCATTCATAGCCAATGGGCTGTCACTGTTGCATTCCCCATATCGTGGATGCCCATGGGCCTCGCGGCTGCAGTAGCCGTTGGACCATCAACACCCTTAGCACAAGAGGCCGACCGCCCACGGAAGGGGCGGGCAACAAGGAGGGTAGTGGTAGAGGAGCAAGAACCCCCCATCGAGGCAAGGCATCTGCGAAAGCGCATTCGCACGGTATGTTCAACCAACCTCTCTTAAGTGTTAATGATTTATGCACTTTAATTCTTTAGTGTCGTAACTTCTTTTTCCTTTGCAATTATGCTTTTAGGCTGGGGAAATTTTGTGCGAGCAAGAGCAAAAGGCCACCACTGGGTCCGTGAGGCCACATGTGATCTCTCCTCAAGTTCCAATAACTTGTCGCACTGTAGGTAAACTTTTTTTTGACTTAGCTTCTTTTTTTTTCTGCGCGCTCCTCCTTCCTTTCATTCTTGTCTTGCACTGTTAACAACACACATTCTAAGCGTTCTTTCTTTTGCTGCTTCCCTCTTACTTTGGGCAATTAGCGTTGATGACACCGAGGAGGAAGAGGACTCTGACAAGGAAACTCTTAATGTAGGGCTTCAAAGGCTTGCTGGTAGGGGCGCGCCACCTACGCAGCCTATTTCTCCTCCCGCACAGCAGGCGGTGGAGGTGATAGAGGTTAAGGACTCCCTTGATATGGGGCGTGCACACAGGACAACAAACATAGTACAATCTCCCTCTGGACCCCGCGTGCACCTCCCCCTGCAGAACAATCGTCTATTGTTGTAGGAGGTATGCTTGAATTTTCTCCCATATTTGAGGACCTTTATAGGGGGCCAAGCAAAATTTCTTCTTCATCTCCAAGTCATGCAGGCTCTCCTTACACTCATTCTACTTCCTTTGACGATCCAGATCGGTCTCCTTCCCAATCAGCCCCATCAGAGGAGTGCGAGGAGACCCCAAGCGTAGACACTCATGAATCTGTGCGGGGTGTTGACATGGATATGAGGAGGCTAACCTCGTGGACTTGGCCAGGACTCGCCACCACAATGGAACTAAGACATCCACAACGGGGAATCTTTGGGCAGATCTTGTCACGCTAGGGGCCCAAACTGACTCATCACGCACTCGCCCTCCCGCGCAGGCCGGTACCCCAACGCGCGCCTGTCAAAGGGTCGCAGTGGTTTCTGAGGGTCACTCCAAAGCCTCAACACTCCAAGCCGCCAATCGTCCTCCCAATCTTGACTTAGTCGCAGATGCCACCAGCCTTTCCTCGCGTCCTGCCCCGTTCACTCGTCATTCAATCACAAGTACCTCTGCACCGCCAGCTGTCCTCTTACTCCATTTGCCACACGCCCAGCCCGAAGGAGGTGAGCTCCCAGACATAGAATTCATAGAGTTAGAGTTGTCGTACATGATAAGAGCAATGGGTTTTTTACCAGGTGAAGATCTATTGAATGGGCGAGGTAGTTAGGCTCTGGGAGATTTTGGTCGTGACATGACTGAGAGTGCCATGGCTAGGGAAGCAGGACACGGGGAGATCAGCACCGGGGTTAACGCTGGGGAGATCCAAGCAGAACAGATGCAAGAGGATGCCTTTCCTATGATCCAAACCGACATAGGGATGCAGCCCGAAGGTATGGATATCAAGGTGGATGAGGCAACACGAAACGCTGAGAAGCAGACAGTATAAGAGGAAAGGGTACCGACTCCTCATGAGGTGATCCGCAATTTCCCCGCGGGTCACGTGGATGAGGTATGCTTTCCCCTTCTGAACTCTATCGCACTGGTCCATCTTGAGACGTTTGCGAACTTTAGGTGTCGTTCCTTAGCTGCTGCTGGATCTTTCCTCACGATGCTTCATGACTCTGTCCGCCACTGGAATCCCTTGTCCGCACTTTCACTCTGGCGATGGAGCAAGAGCTCCAAGCCTTAAGTCTTGATCTTGCATAGGTGGGTTTTGACCTTAGCTGGATGACTCAATGGGGGGCAGAGGTGCTGGCTGCTGCGAGGAGGCGAGAGGTTCAAGAGAGGATCTGTGTACTGACAGACCGGCTGGAGTTCGTGCGGAAGCAGGTGGCTGATATTGAGGGAGAGCTGGTTGAGGCCCAATTGGATGATCTGGAGCTGGCTGTTAGGGCGCCCCATGAGTTCAATCTTGATGATTCTGTTTTTGGGGGGTCGTTGCCCCTATAGCCGTTTTGTACACATCTTGTTATTCATTCAAACTCTGTATGACTATTGCTTTTATGTAATTTTTGAATTTTGTAGTCATAATGTTTGTTTCCTTAGTACCAAGTTATTTCATTTATCCTTATGCTTTTTGTTTCATACGCATCTTAAAACAAAAAAATAAGCTCTATTCATTGAATGCATAAGCTGAACAATACATCTTGTTCGTAATTTAAAGCATCAAAGAGGCCCACTCTACTTCCTTGAAAAGGAACAACATCTAGCTTCTGGAACTGCGCGCACTTGTGCCCATCGCGCACATCTACGCCTTATTCAAAAAGGCTACTTTGATACAAATGACACTAAGAAAATAGTAATTCTCACGGGGAAGACTCTGGTATGAAAGATAATGATAACAAAATAACAATTTCCAAAGGGAAGACTAGTACGAAAGATCGTAAAAAGGCAACAAACAAGAGACTCTGGTAAATTTTAGGGATAAAACTTCTTGATGAACTTGGATTAACTGTTCCAGTCTTGTACCCATCATTAACATGCGCTAGGTGATAATACCCTCTATTGGAAGACTTGATAACTTCATATTTGGGTGTTTCCAAGTTCCTCATAACTGCAATGGTTGACTTCCAGACTAGGTCGCCAGTCGTAAAGGTGCGCGAACAACACCTTTGTTGTAATACCTTGCCACTGATTCCCAATACCTTTCCTCCATCTGCGCGGCCCTGTTCCTTCTTTCTTTAAGCGCCTCTAGGTCCGCTCTTTTTGTCTCTTCAGTGTTTTCCACTGCAAGCGCCATCCTCGCGGAAGGGATGCTGAGTTCTGCGAGCAAAACTGTGTCCGCACCGTACACTAAGCTTAAAGGACTCGCACGGGTGGACTTTCTTTTTGACATTCTATATGCCCAAAGGGCAATGGGTAAGTGATCAGCCCACGCCCCCTCGCGCTCATCCAACAGCTTACTGAGAATCCTTGTCAAGGTCAAGGTCTTCGTTTGTCACCTTTGCCTGCCCATTGCCTTGTGGGTAATACGCGCTAGACATGTGGTGCTCCACAGAATACTCCTCCAGCAATCTTCTCACATTTTTGTTGACAAATGGAGTGCCATTGTCTGATAAAATAACCTTGGGAATGCCGAATCTGCAGACAATATTTTCCTTGATGAATTCCAATACTGCCGCTCTCGTCACTCTTCCCAATGTACAGCCTCTACCCACTTAGTACAGATTTCGGTTGCAGCCAAGATCCATCTGTGAGTGCGCGAGGCAGGCGTGATTGGCCCTACCAGATCCATGGCCCATATGTGGAATGGGTACGACGCGCGAATGGTATGGAGCTCCACAGATAGGGTGTAACACTCTGTCCCACGTCAAAAGTCTACATGGATGATCTTGGGCATATAACAAACCTTATGGGCTACTACTAGTACCTTGGGCTTAAGCTTTTGGGCCATGTGGTATGGCCTGTGGATCAAAATCAAGGTACTAGGCCAGTGGTCTACTTGGGGCGTTACAGGTGGTATCAAAGCCATCCATGTACACGACCATGTGGGCCTTGTTGTTTGGTTGGATTTGGTTATTGGTTTGATTAGTATATATCGGTGATTATAGTGCTCAACCCCTCGTGAGGGCACGAGGCTATAAAGTTGGGGAGATTGTAACACTCCGTCCCACATTGGAAGTCTACATGGATGATCTTGGACATATAACAAATCTTGTGGGCTACTACTAGTACCTTGGGCTTAAGCTTTTGGGCCATATGTGGTGTAGCTTGTGGATCAAAATCAAGGTACCAGGCTAGTGGTCACTTGGGGCGTTACACGGGGCGTGAACCAGGTTTTCAAATTTCTGACATGCCTGACATCTTAGAACATGGCACTGTGCGTCTTTCTCTATAGTGGGCCAGTAATAGCCCAGGTGAATCATTTGCTCATACAATCTCCTCCATCCTTGGTGTTCACTTTCATGCATTTTCTATAATACCTTCTCTGCCTCTTCCATTGATAAACATTTCAAGGGTAACCCGTCAATTGTCCTTTTGAAAAGCAGGTCCTTTTCAAGGAAGAACCTTCGCACTATGCGGACCACTCTCGCGGCTTCCCTCCTTTCTGTGGGGAGACACCCCTCTCACAAGAAGTCAATGTAAAGCTATCTCCAATCATCCCCTTGGCCATCAATATAGGTGACGAAATGCTCTAGCTCGACCGCACAGAGCGAGCACCGCGCGTAAGCGTTGGCCACAACAGCTGCATCCTTTTTTATATTTGGCCAGTAGTAGCCACGTCTTTGAACCCGTCTGTATAATGCCACTTTGCTATCCCTGCAGCTAGCCTCGTGGACCTGGTCTAGTCTTTCTTTGGCTTCTTCTAGGCTAACGCATCGCGCAAGCCACCCATGAGGCGCGCAATGATACAATTTTTCATGCCAAACCATAAATTAAGATAGGTCTGTGAGTGTCATGGTGCCTCCTTCTCTTGCTAGCTGCGATTTTATAGCATCTCGCCAATGTAGAAAGAGCATCGGGGAATCTATTTTTTGATCTTGGCTTTTGAACAATGCTAACTTCTGAAAAACGCTCCATTAATTGCTGAACTGTCGTCCTATACAGTGCAAGCGTTGGCTCTTTCAGCGCGTATACCCCCTCCGTTTGCAGAATCACAAGTTTTGAATTCCCTACAATTTCCAAACAACTGATCTTTCTTTCCTTCGCAGCCAATAACCCTAGTATCAAAGCCTCGTACTTTGCCTCGTTGTTTAAGCAGGGAAAATTCAACTTGTATGCGAGGTAAAGTTTTTCTCCTTGATCGTTTGTGAGTACAATCCCAGCGCCGTCGAGGCCTTCTCCTGCGGCCCCGTCAAAGCTTAGGGACCAGCGCATGTCATCAGTGCAGGTTGCTAGAGCTTCGAAACCATCTCTCGGCAAGGATTCTTTTAGTGGCTCGCATTGTCTGCTGGGAAACTGGGCCAACTAGCCGGCCAACGCTTGACTCTTAACAGCACGGCGGGTAACGCATGTGATATCAAATTCTGTGAGTGCCAACAACCATCGCGTGACCCACCCTGTCAGGGCTGGTCGTGACAGCAGGTGTAGGGAGGTATTCCTGAACAAGGACAAACAGGGCCCGAACACGTGGTACGTGGGACCATGGTGTAAATATGATGGGGGAAGTCGTCGTGCAAGCCGGTGGTCGGCAATATGGACCAGCGATATGAAATGTCATTAGTCCAGGAAGTCTGTATGGGGTCAAGGTCCAGTAAACATGAGAAGTTATTGGACCAAGAGATTGATAAAGGACCAGTGACATGTGAAGTCGTTGGTCCAAGTAGTTTGTTCCTGGTCCAAAAGGGCCGAACAGGAGGAGAGGTCCTGAGAGGATGTTGGTCCAAGAGGACGTTGGTCTAAGTAGTTTGTTCCTGGTCCAAAAGGGCCGAACAGGAGGAGAGGTCCTGAGAGGACGTTGGTCCAAGAGGACGTTGGTCCAAGTAGTTTGTTCCTGGTCCAAAAGGGCCGAACAGGAGGAGAGCTCCTGAGAGGACGTTGGTCCAAGTAGCCGAACAAGGGAAGAACTCCAATCAAGTGCTGGAGCAGAGGGAATACTCTAGGAGGTTCCATTACAATTGGTTCCATAAAGGAATGGGATCCCGAGAATATAGGATCCAGGAGAGATACCCAACGGGAATGGGATGTTCGGTCAGTTATGGAAAAGAGTCCTAAAAGGACTAAGGTAATGAACTGATAAGGGAACGAGAATCCAACGCCGAGCGTGACCATGAGTACGACGGCGGGTTCAATACCGAGCCGGAAATATCCTTCACCACCAGGACCGAGTCCGAAGCCGAACACAAGCTTGGACCTGAGGCCGAGTCTAGGCTTCGTTCCCAGGCCGGAGCCACATCTTCCCGTTCTGCCCCTGCTGAAACCTCGTCCGAGAACATGGAGTATGCCGACCTTTTCGAGTGGGGTCACGTGTGTCCCCACGCCCATTACTTTAGCGGGCGTCCCAACGAATACGCAGACTTCTGCCGAGCGTATGACATTCCGGATGATGTCGTCGTTCATCAGGTAGCCAGTAATAAGATTAGGGACAAGTTAACAGACCGTCCCGAACACATAACGGTTCCCTTGATGGCCATCTGTGAGGCTGGGCTCTGTTTCCCCCTGCATCCATTTCTGAGGGAACTGTTGGCCAGTTCGGCTTAGTACCTCATTTCTTTGCAGTCAACAGTTATAGGATTGTGATGTCCATAATCAAGTTGAAAGAGCTGCACAACCTCGAGTTCCCGTAGCCGACCTCTTTCATACATACATCATGTCTAGGCACGGGAAAACTGGCCGTAGATATCTGTCGACGCGTGGCGGCAAGGAGCCTTTGATAGATGGGCTTCCCATCACTGACAAATGGGCTAACTTCTATGTCAAAGTTAGTGGGAACTACGAGTTCGGCGATCAGTCAATGCGGCTGCATTCTGTGCCGAAGATAACGGACTTCCGAGGTTTCTTTAATTTACCGAACACGATTTTACTCCTCCATTGTATTCTTGATATTTGGCTAACACTTTTCCCTTTTGCAGATCACCGAGCAATTATCAAGACCCAAAATTCTTTGGCCGTCGAGGGTCACGTGGAAGTGCTGAAGGCCCTTATTTGCCGTGACGCGCCGACGCTGCTTGGTTACGAGCCTTCGTACAAAGGGAAGTTGACGAAGAGGAAGAAGAAGGACAAGGAGGATGGGCCGAGCACGAAGGCTAAAGGTAAGAAAGCAGCTGCTAAAGAGCAAGGTGTCGGTGGCAATATTTCGAAGCCGAGCAAGAAGGTGAAGGAACTGAGGCTCAAGTTTCCCACCTTCAAGAAGTCAGCCGACTTCTGGTTTCAGGATAGTCAACCCGCCGACTTCCGAGGTATCGATATTCCTGCTCTCCGAACTCTTATCCCCGAATTTGCCGACGATATGGGCCGAAGGAATGTCTTGAAGGTTAACTTAAGAGATGGCGCCGCAGCTCGCCAAAAGGAAGCTGCACCATCCGAGAATCCTTCGAAGAAGCAGAAGGTTACACATGACTTCTTCCCCACCAGGCCGCCGACGCCGCTGCCGAAGGAGAAGGATCAAACCGAGTCATCAGCTGCGGGCGGCTCAAAAGCTGTGGAGAGGGCAGCAGGTTCAGGTGGCCGAGCGATCGTGCCAGAGTTTGCGCCATCGTTTGCGATGGCCGACAGCAGGGTGGTTACGGTTGAGGACAGCATCAAGGAGGAGCCTGGCCTCGCTGTGACCATGCTGCACGGGCTGGCTCTGCCGAAGGACATGGACAGGGTTCCAGGGGAGCTTCAGCCGAGCTTGGTCCATACCAGTGCTTATCTCATCCAGGTACGCTTTTGACTTAGTTTCTTAGTTCTTTATTATCTTTTGAAGTTTTGCCGAGGCTGATGACTTGTCTCGTGTAGGCTGGGCAAGCTTTACTGCGTGCTTCTCGTCAAGCCGAGCTCTTGGCCGCTGAAAGGACTCGTTACCGTGATGACGCGAAAGCCGAGCGTGAAAAGACAAAGGCTGCGAAGAACGGCTTGAGGCTTGCCAAGTCCAGGGTTGCCGAGCTCGAAAAAGAGAGGGATGAAGCCCTTGAGAAAGCCAAGGAGTCTGACCGCGAGCTCGGTCAAGTTGTGAGGAGGGAGAAGAGGAAGATGAAGGAGGTGGACGAGAAGGCCTACCAGGCGGGGTATGATCGAGCCGGAGCAGAGTACATGAGAGATGATCGGTCGATGGTGAATGAGGAGGTCCAGAAGAAGGTTCCTATTGCGTACCGAAAAGGGTACAAGGCTGGGGTGCAGGCTGCTTGTGGGGTTATGCAGCTGGAGCCTGATATGAACCTGATGAAGGCCATCCCTGCAGCCGTAGTGCCCGAGATCGTGTTGCCGTACACGGAGGAAGAATGTGCCCCACTTCCTCCGGAGGAGTTTTCTGAGAGCGAGGAAGACGTTGATGATCTGACTGGGGCCGACGCTGAAGGTGGAGGGGATGGTTCAAGTGGGAGGAAGAAGGCCGAGGCTGCAAACGCCGAGCAAGGCACCGAGCAAGCTGAGAAGAATGATGAAGTGGCTGTTGATGCCAAGGACGGTGTTGCTCGTGTTGCTGAAGTTGCAGCAGAGGGTGATCCTCCCCAAATTTAGAGTTTCTAGTTTCTTAGAGTTGTGTTTTTTTTTTCCTTTTGAACTTTTGAAGTTTTTTGTTGGACTGGACGGCTCCGAACTTAGGAGTTTACCATGCCAGGTGTAATAGTTAACTTGGGGGTCGGCACCGAACGGTTTACTACGCCGTACTTCTCAGCTTAAGATCTTTGACAACACTTGTCTTTATTTCAAAGTTTTGAATGAATGCATGGCTTCTTTTTGCAATGTCTCTGTTAATGCCGAGCTTGACTGATTGCCTTCATGTCTTCACAAGAATTTTGTAGGTCTTGCATGTTTATGAATGTGTAATTGTCCGTAGCCCCCCACTTTGGTTTGGGTTCGGCAGAATAGTTGAGAATCTTTCATGATCGAAATGGTTAAGTATAGATATTGCAGCCGAGCCTTGACCAAAGTATTATTGTCCTTCGAACAGGTCGCCGAACATGAGACTTTTGAAGCTATTATGATTCAGCTTGTTTTGATTGTAAGATTGTAAGAATGTGAGATGCCCCTTGCCAGTGGCTGGGGCTCGGCCAAAGTGTCAGCCGCTGGCCATGGTAAAGGAACGTTGAGAGTAGCTGATTGATTTGTGGGTTTTTTGCTCGCCAAAATGCGAGTGTGGATTTTCGGTGGCCGACCATAATGTCTTGCCAATCCGAGCCGAAGCCTAAGTTCCATTAGAAATGTGTATTTTAGGCTCGGCGGACCGTACGTCCATTGATTGCTTCTTTGGGCGGTAATAGTGGCCGAAGCAAGAAAGGGCTTTTTAAGGAGCCGTTTGTGGTGTGACCGAAGTCAACGTTTGTGTTCGGCGTTGTAGCCGAAGGTCGAACGATGCTTGAAATGCTTTTGAAAACTTTTTACCAAAAAGATTGTCATTTCATTGATAGTTCTCGAAGTACAGGTAAAATATTGAAGATAAAAACAGTAACAGTGGGTCGAAGCCCTTCTTTGTAAAGAAAATAGACAGGCTGGCCGAAGCCGAATAAAAAGTGACAGTTTTGCCGAGCTTGGTATGAAGAGGTTCACATGTAAGCCCTCTTGAGGTTTTGTGCATTCCATGGGTTGGTGAGCACCTTCCCTTTCATGTCTTCGAGGGTGTAAGCCCCTTCACCAGCAACTTTGACGATGCAAAAAGGCCATTCCCAATTAGGCATGAATTTTTTCTTCTTGCTTGCTTGTACGACCTTTCGCCAAACCAAATCGTCAGGTTTGAACTTCTTGATTCGAACACTCCTGTTGTATCCATTGGCAACTTGCTGTTGATATTCGGCAAGCTTCAGCCGAGTGTCATCGCGTTTTTCTTCAGCCAGAATTAGCTCTTGCTCCACGGCTTCATCATTTGTCTGTGGGTTGAAGTTTTCCGTTCGGAGGGTTGGGAACCTTGACTCCAGTGGGATGACGGCCTCCATGCCGAATGCCATCGAGAAGGGGGTTTGGCCTATGGAACGACGTGGTGTGGAGCGGTAAGCCCATAAAACTCTGGGAAGTTCTTCTGCCCATTTTCCTCTTTTTGAGTTCAATCTGCGTTTTATCCCTGCACAGACTGTCTTGTTCGAGGCCTCGGCTTGGCCATTTCCTTGAGGGTAAGCTGGGGTTGAGTTGAAGAATCGTATGCCGAACTCCTCGCAGAGACTTGTGAGGCCGTCCCCGACAAATTGGGTGCCGTTGTCGGAGACGATGGTATAGGGTACACCGAACCTTGTCACAATGTTTCTCCATATGAATCGTTGGACGTCTGCTTCTGTGATGGTGATGAGGGCCTCGGCTTCTACCCACTTTGAGAAATAATCCGTTGCAGTGATCAAGAATTTGAAGCCTCCAGGTGCTGTCGGGAGTTTCCCGACGATGTCGAGCCCCCATTGCGCGAATGGCCATGGACTTGTGATGGGGGAGAGATTCTGAGCCGGCTGCTTGGGGATTGGGGAAAATAGTTGGCATGGTCGGCACCTCCGGACGATATCTTCGCAGTCTTTTTTCATGTTTTTCCAAAAGTATCCTTGACTCATCGCGCGTTGGCATAACGAACGACCACCAGAGTGGCAGCTGCAGCTTCCGGAGTGCAGTTCATCAAGGATCTCGGCAACTTGGTTAGGGTGGACGACGAGAAGATAGGGCCCGGAAATGGATTTTCTATAGAGTTGACCGCTCTCAGAGAGCCAATAGTAAGCGGCCTTGTTCCTGATTCGAAAGGCTTCTTTTTTGTCGTCAGGTAAGGTGTCATTCCTCAGGAAAGCGATGATTTCATCCATCCAGCTTGGACCAAGTTCGATGTTGAGCACCTCTGGAGTTGTGTCAAAACTTGGGTGGTCGATGTTGCCGAAGTTTATTGTTCGGAACTCAGATGCTTTTGAGGCCGAGGCGAGGCCAGCAAGTGCATCTGCGTGTGCGTTGTGCTCGCGGTTGATCTGCTCGATGTTGAAATTTTTGAAGCGAGTGATGAGTTCTGCTGCCGTGGCCTGGTACTTCATCATCCTTGGGTCCCGAGCTTCGTAGTCCCCCAGCACCTGATTGACTATAAGTTGAGAGTCGCAAAACACGGCCAAGTCGTCAACTTTCATTGCGATTGCCGAGCGTAATCCAGCAAGCAGGGCTTCATATTCGGCCTCATTGTTTGTGGCGGGGAAGTCGATGCTGATGGCACTTTCATGAAGAGTTCCGCAAGGAGAGATCAAGACGACTCCAGCTCCGGCCCCGTTGTTGTTGGAGGCGCCGTCAACTTGCATTCGCCAAGTGTCTCCCTGAAAGAGGAGCCACCGTTTCTCTTTTGATTCGTGTTCGGCAGAGGGTTGGGTTGGAGGAGTGTTTAGGATCTCGGAGTCTTCCGGGGTGAGCTCGGCAATGAAGTCGGCGAGGACTTGCCCTTTGATTGCCGTCCTTGGTTCAAAGCGGATGTCAAAATTTGCCAACTCGACCGCCCATTTGGATACTCTGTTTGAGAGGTCGGCTTTTCGAAAAAGCGCTTTGAGAGGATATTCGGTTAAGACAGTGATTGTATGTGCCTGAAAGTACGGTAGAAGTTTTCTCGCCGCAGATACCAGGGCGAGTGCCAACTTCTCCAGCGGAAGGTATCGAGTCTGGGCGGGTAGGAGTGTCTTGCTTGTGAAATAAACAGGCATGTCGTCGGCCCCTTCTCGCCGGACAAGAGCTGAGCTGATGGCGTGGGTTGAGACCGCCAGGTAAAGGTAAAGGGTTTCGAATTCCTTAGGTTTTACCATTAGGGGTGAAGTACCGAGATAGTCTTTGAGCTCGGCCAGCGCTTTGTCGCAGTCTGGCGTCCATTCGAAGCTTCGTCAGCTTTTCCCTTTAAGGGCGTGAAAAAAGGAGTGGCATTTGTCAGACGACTTGCTGATGAAGCGGTTGAGGGCTGCCGCCATCCTTATGAGTTTTTGTACCTCTCTGATTGTTCTTGGTGGCCGAAGGTCTGCCACCGCCTTGATTTGGTTGGGGTCGGCCTCGATGCCGCGTCATGTGACCAAGTGGCTGAGGAATTTTCCAGCACTGACGCCGAACGCACATTTCTCCGGATTTAGACGGAGTTTGTGGAATTTGAGGATCTCGAAGACCTCGGCCAGCTCCTTCAGATGATTGTGCTCCTTCTGACTCTTGACGACGAGGTCGTCAATGTATGCTTCTAGGATGTTGCCTATTTGTGCATAGAGCATTTTGAAGATTGCTCTGTTGAATGTAGCTCCTGAGTTTTTGAGGCCGAATGGCATCACCCT
The DNA here is from genome assembly GCA_018127125.1 of Rhododendron griersonianum. Lineage (NCBI taxonomy): Eukaryota > Viridiplantae > Streptophyta > Magnoliopsida > Ericales > Ericaceae > Rhododendron > Rhododendron griersonianum. The sequence continues at coordinate 42,790,419 of CM030797.1, forward strand.
ATAGCAGAAAATACCATGTGGAGTGATGAATGCTGTTTTGTCCATGTCGCCCGGGTCCATGGCAATCTGCTGATAGCCACGGTAGGCATCCAAGAAACTCAACCGAGCATGGCCTGCTGTTGCATCTACTAGTTGGTCGATCTTTGGCAACGGAAACCAGTCCTTTGGACAGGCGTCATTGAGGTTCGTGTAGTCGACGCAAACTCTCCATTTCCCATTCTTCTTCTTTACAACCACAGTGTTAGAGAGCCAAGTTGGGTACTACACTTCTTGAATTGCGTTGGTGTCGAGAAGTCGGTTGACCTCTTCGATGACGGCGTCGGCGTGCTCAGGTGCCGAACGTCGAGCTCATTGTACCACCGATTTGGAGTCCTTTTTTATGTTGAGGGAATGGCAAATGAAGTTGGGATCCACCCCTGGCATCTCCTCTGGGGTCCATGCAAAGACTTCCAGATTTTCTTTGAGGAACTAGAACATCTCTTCTCGCTCGGCGTCGGTTAGTGAAGAGCCAAGTAAGAAAAAGCGTGATCCGTCCTCGTTGATGGGCATTTTCACCAGGTCCTCCTCTGCTTTGTCCTCGGCCTTTTGGCCGATGTCTTCGATTACGGCCATGTCTGGGACTTCAACCCATTGCACTTGTTTTGCTTTGGAAGAACTGTGTACGGCGGAGAAGTAGCATTTTTTAGACGCGATTTGGTCACCTCGTAAATCTTCCTGTCTTCCTGTGGCGCCGATGAAGCGGACAACCTGGTGGTATGTTGAAGCAATTGCTTGCATTCCATGGAGCCAAGCTCGGCTGAGGATGGCGTCGTATAGGCTCGGCGCGTTGACGACGATGAATTCAACGGTTAGAGTCTTTGAGCCGACGACGACCGGGAGGAAGATTCTGCCGAGCGGCCATACAGGAGCTCCGTTGAAGCCAATGAGGGGTACCTCGGTGGGCTGCAAGGCCGACTCTGGTAGGTCCAACTTCTTGAAGAGGTCATAGTACATAACCTCAGCTGAACTTCCTTGATCAATGAGGACGCGCTTGACGTCATGAACACCGATCTGGACGGTGACGACGAGTGCATCCGAATGTGGAGTCTGAACGTGTTCAAGGTCATGTTCGGTAAAGCTTATCGTCCATTTGGGCAAGTCTTGTGGTCGTGAACGTTTGGATCCACAGCCGACGGAGAGTATCTCTTTTGAAGTTGAGGCTTGATCGATGTCGGCTCTGAGGGTGGTTTCGAATGCCTTTGTTACTGGTCCATGGATGACGTGGATCAGCGGTCGTTGTTCGTTGGGGTTGGGATTTGTCTGCCGGGCGAGCGTCTTTGATCGATCAATGTATTGATCGAGGTGACCTTGAGCTGCAAGCTTTTCGAGGAGTGCTTTGTATGGTGCTTTGTGGTAAGAGCATTTTTTCCTTGGATTTTGATCCGGTTGGCCGGTGTCGGTTCCAAGCTTGCCCGTCGGCCATTCAAACCATGGTTGTCTCATTATTTCCTTCAGAAAAGACCAAATTGGTTCCTTGAAGTGTGTGGTCTCGGCTACGTAGTCATGTTCCTTTGGCTGACGCTTCTTCCCCTCTTTGATGTTGTGCACTTGCTTCTTCGGCTGCGCTTGTTGGGTCGCCGCTTGTGCCGGCAGCTGGTGTACGGTCGAGGAGAATGGGTTGGTTGAGCTTGGGATTCCCTGTGCGGCCTTGTCTGCATAGAGTTCCTCGAGAGCACAAAATCTTTCCACGACACGCATCAATTCACCCATGCCATGAGGTGGACGGATGGCGAGTTCGTCTAGGATTTTGCTCCCGATTTCCAGACCGTTTTTGAAAGTGCGTGCAGCCCAATATTCATCGATTCCTGGAATTTCGTTGAATAGCTGCCAGTAACGTTCGGCATATTGCTTGAGAGTTTCGGACGAGAGTTTTCTCATCTGAGATAGGGATTCAGGCTCTTTAGCCGTTTGTTGCTCGTGATGAAGCGTGTGTTGAAGGCGCGTTCGAGGTCGACCAGGTTCCTTACGGATCCAGCGGGCAACTTGTTGAACCACTGGAGTCCCAGGGAGCCGAGGCTGGACGGGAACGCCTTGCATTTTACTTCATCCTTTAGAGTGCAGAGCTCAATGGTCTGTCTGAAGTGGATGAGGTGAGTGTAGGCCTCGCAGGTCGTTGGATCGAACTTCATGAATTTGGGTAGATGAAAAGTGGGTTCCGGCGGCGTGTTGATGATGTGGGAGGTGAATGAGGATACGCCGAGATCCTTCAGTTGCCTTTCAAACCCTGGGCGCGGCGGTTTGCCGTGCTCGTCTGTTTTTGATCTCTTGGAATCCCTTTCCTTGTTCTCCTTTGCTGATGTCTTCTCGGCTTCCCTTCGCCGAAGCTTGTCTCGCAGGTCCGTCGCTGTTCGGCGTGGGCCATCAACGGTTTTGTCCTTGTTGCGACGGGTCTTGTTCTCATCGTTCGCGCCCTCGGTGCGTACGCCTTTCCCGTTGCGCCGAGCGTGGTGCTCGTCGTCTACGTTTTCAATTGGGATGTTCCCTAGGCGTTCGGAGACATGGGGTCTGGTCCGTGCAGAATCTCGGCTACGGTGCGAGACCGTTGTGCAAGAGAACTCTGCACGACCAGTCGAGTACGTACTTGTAAACGACTCGGTATCCCTTGTCCTGATTCCATCGTGATGGCTTCTAGAACGATGTGTTCCAGATACGGTGGGTTGCTTGTAGACGATGATTTCTCTGGCGTCGCCTGGTGCTGGAGTGAAGCCTAGGCGGTCTTTCACGGATCCGCGTTGGCCGCCCTCGTTCTGACGCCCTTGTGGTGGCGGTGGTGGAGTTTGCCTGCCTCTTCCCCCGCCTCCGCCAGATCTTGATGCGGCAGGGGTGGCGTCCTGCTGCATGCGTTGCTTCATTTGGGCCACCTCCGCCCTTAGCGCGGCCAGTTCATTGTCGCGTTCGTCGTCGCGACGCTGCAGTAGGCAGATGTAGGCCGAAGTTACGTCGTCTGAGACGGGTGAGAGTCCGGACCCAGGGGCGAGGGAGATGGACATGTGCCTTTCGAGGGTTGGTGCGGAGATGACGTTTCTACTAGCGTCTTTAGCCCCCGAAGCGGCTGCGTCTGCTAGATCTCCGCCCATGGTAGGTGATTTAGTGGTTGTTTTATGAAGGAGTGATGGGGGTTTTGAGGATGTGAAAGCCGTTTGAATCAAAAGTATTTCACGTCGGGTTCACCAATTGTGTGGCCCGTGATCCTTGATCCTCGCTCCTCCGTTGATGGTTCGATGGATGTTGAGCCTTCTTCTCCTAGCCTGCACAGGGAACGCACGACTAAGACCTTGCCGGGGGTTGTCCCGGCAAGGCCCTCCGGCGAGAGGATGAGTACAGTGCAGAGAGAGGAAACAGAAAGCTTAGAGAGAGTAAGTGTATATATAGAGTAGCGTGTACCTGTTAGGGTTATCATCACTAGATATTTATAGGGCCTCCTGGCTTGCTCTCCAAGTACGATCGCGTGCCTTCCACGAGCCGAGTGACGTCATAGTGACGTCAAAGAATAGATCTGGTAACCGTTTTCGGGGCTGAGCTGGCACACCCATGTGCGCCCATGATCATCTTCTGTTATAACCGCCTCTGCACGTGGCAGGACGCGTGGCTTAACAGATAGCCGTCGTCGGCAGCCAGCCGTGCTCTGCGGATGGCCGAACATGGATAATGCCGAGCCTGGCCATGCGTCAAATGGGGAAGGTAACGTTGCCGTAGGCTTTGCCGATGACGGAATCCGAGCACAGGCTTGTCTCCTGCCGAGCCTGTGGCAAGTCGAATATCAACGACAAACCGACGACGGCAGCCAAGCACAAAGCCGATGCTTGGTACGTAGCAAGCTAGGTCCGCACTATTGCGAACATCTATGTTCGGCCCGCTACACATTACATGTTGCGCGCCCACAGCTCATATGAGCCCATACTTGCGTACCATTCTTTACTATTGTTCATTATAATTGGTAATCGGAAAAAAAGTAGTTATATTAATAATCAAAAAAACTAAGATGTAAATACCATGATAATCTATAGTTCCAATTATTACTGACAACTTTTCATTATATAGGAAACGATGGATGATAGTCTTGTTTTTAAAGCGATTATGGGAAAAGAAATTTAAAATTTAATGGCATCTTGGGGGTAAAGTCTGAATTAAAAAGGGGTCACTATGCCATATATATATGTATTAAGTGTATATCAGTAGAAGTGCTCTTGTATTTTCCAAGGCATTGGGTAGTTGACCGCAGTTACCACTATGGAAGTCCGCCCTCCCATGAAGTCCCCTCCACAAATTGAAGTCTCGTTTCCCTCCCCACTAATCCTCGTCCAAACATACCTTTACAGAGATAGTGTTTGTCTATTTTTCTCTCATAGTCGACAAATTGATTGGGAATGGTGTAAGTGCTGGAATGTGGATGTTTGTGGTTGTGGAGTTTGGTTTCTTGCCGTATTTCAGGACTTCTCTGGAAGCAAACTAAATGAAGTGAATGGAAATGGAAGAAGAATAACAAAATGGACTTTATTACTCCTCAAAGTAGAAGTCAGTCGACTATGAAAACACAATCGAAGAGACGATTAAGTTACAAGCTACTCCTAGTGCGAGAAATGTAAAGTACAGATAAAAAGTAGAAGCCTTTGGGCGATTGAGTGGGGGTTGAAATTGTCTTCTCTTCTTATATTTATAGGCCTCACTTCGACTTGAATTTCAAATCTAGCAGAGTTCCCACCAATAATTTGAATCAAGCGGTTATCTCTTCTTTCTTCTCCACGTTCTTGACCAGGCGGTTTCTTCACTGTTCGGATGCACGATCCATTATGATTGCTTTTCTTAACTGCTTTTGTTAACTGCTCCATCCATGATCTGCTTGTAACTTGTCTTCAAAACACGTGACTTAATTGTTTCTTCAACCGTCGATTAGTCCATTTGACCCCCTGTTTATGTGTCGCATGTCTTTCTAACTGGTTCAAATAATGACAACACGTGTCGTCATTTGAGCTAGTCGATCAATATAGACCGAAATATGGTGTAAACAGATAGATTACCCAAAACAAACACAATAATTTGGCAACCCATGTACCTATCGACAAGAATGGAGCCAAGGGGGTCTAGTGGTGGCGGCCACCACGATAAGAATTTTAGAAAATGTAATTATTATATGTAAAAAGAAAAAATTATCCCCAATATATATAGACCCGCCACCGCTAAATTTTTTTCATTATTTTTTGCTATATACTAGTCCTTAATCTTCTAATTTTTTTTCAAGAAAGGAGACCCCCAAAAGTATTCCAAAACTAAATTTAATGGGTCAAAGTGAAATAATATAAAGGATGAGGTCTATTAAGGAAAAAAAACTCCACACTTGGCTTTTTTGCAAAGTACTTTATAAGATAAGACAAAAAATTAAAAAAAAACAAAATCTAAAATAACTTAACCTAGAGGTATGCACTGTGAACGACTCCAATGCCGGCAGTAGTGGTCGTGTGATATATTGGTATTGAAAGACAGCTCACCGTTCACATCGAGAGTTTCGAAAAATTAAAAAATCCACAAGGGAAGAGTGATGGCATGCCATGCCGGGCAGGTGAGATCAAATAGATAATAAGTACTAAAACAACGGGGAACCCCTATCTCCAACCGATGGAAGAGGTTAAGGATTTAGTGGAAGAGGGGCAGCAGCCCAAAGGCAAAAGAGGGCATACTCCCTCCGTTCCTTTTTAAGTGTCCCGCTTCGTAACTCCAACTTATTAAAAAAATCATCATTACATCTTTCACATCAACTTTTACCTCAACTTTCCCTACTCACCCTCTATGGAGACATCATCATTACACTTTTATTTACTAATTTTTCAAAATGGAATATACTTTTAGGGGCAAAATGAAAAATATACGGGTAACTTTTATCCACTAACTTTACAAAATAGACACTTATTAAGGGACAGCCCAAAATGAAATACTGGACTTTAAAAAGGGGACGGAGGGAGTAATTATTTGGCGTTTTGTGTGAATTTCTCAAACTCTATTGGAAAAAAGGTTAGTCTTCTTCAATTTTTCAATATTCAATTGAAGTTACAAAAATTATTGAACGTTTTGAATTCCTTGTTGAGTTTGTCTTGAACAGTAGATGATATTTGCACTATAGGGAAAAAAATATAACTGTTTATTGATTTGTGTAAATTAACAAATGTGGTAAGGAATCATGGTCAGATTTGTGTAAACTAATGTGATAGGTAATCATGGTTAAGAAAACATCATTTACTATAGTTTTCGTTATGTTATTTTAATATTTTCTAGAGTCGATGACTCAATGTACTCGGGTTCGGATGGAGTGGTCGGCGTTGGCTCTCGCCGTGGCTGTCATTGGGCGGCCCGGTACTCGCCTAACGGCATGGTGTAGCTTCCGCAACAGTTTTGGGTTTGCTAGGTTTTTGCCGTGGGTGGCCTGAGTTGGCTTGGTGGATGTCGGTGGTTTTCTGGCAGTGGTTTTCTGGCGGTGGTTTGCTTTGTCTGTGGCGGTGGGAGGCAACTCTTGGGCTAGATTTAGGGTTTTCTTTTGGATTAGGCTTTCATAGTTGTATTTGGACTTTTAGACCCTTTGGGTTTTCTGTGCAGTAAATTGTTTATCTGAGCTTTTTAGGCCCTTATGTATTGCATTAGACTTGTCCCTTTGCTTTGGTTCCAACTTTTTGTAAGATACATTTCCCCTCCTAATAAAATGCTATTTTGCTGTTCAAAAAAAAAAAAACTAATGTGGTAAGTAATCATGGTCAAGAAAACATCATTTACTATAGTTTTTATTATGCTATTTTAATATTTCCTAGAGTCGATGACTATTGATATTGTGATGCATCTTTTTATTTTTTTTATTATACATTTTGCCATTACTAGGATAAAATCATGCCTCCATTCCTGCCTATTCAGAACAGAACTAACCGCAAGTTCAAAATCCTCGACAATTCATGATTGGCTAAACCACAATTCCAAAGCTTACAGAATTCAATACTGAAATCACATATCATGTTCTTCAACAAGGATTTCCAATAGTCGAGATTTGGCAATGATGTGTTTAAATAAATCCAAGTAAAAATTACAATCAATACAGCCCTCCAAACGGAGAAATTGGCTAGAAGACTTCACATGGACCCAAACTCTCTCTCCCCCACCTATCTTCTCAAGCTTCTACAATCGTGAATACCCTCGAAGATTGGCTTGTTAGGAACGCCGCACTCTCAGGTGTATCTACGTTGGAATGTGTGGCATCCAATGGAAGGAGGCAAGGAAAGTTATTAAAGGGATATTGGGTAGCTTAGCTGACATGCACAATTCTGATAGATAATCATATCCAGCAAATTACATTCTGAAACAGGTTCAAAACCACGACATAAATAGTGATTGGAGATATTAGGTGAAATTTCGTCAAGACCCAAATCAAGAGCAGTAGTTTGACACCCAGTATGTATTGAGGAGTATTTTTGAGAGAATATTACTTGATAGCATTGCAAATTATCCCCCTGATGTTCATAACCTGCACAATTGCCCGAGGAACCACCATGATAAAGTTACCTAACAAAGTCTTGGAAAGACAAGGTTCGATTTTATTTTTTTTTAAAGTTGGACATGTGGAGGAAATAGAAGGGTGTTTACAAGTTGAGGACTGCATTGGGATATGTTTAGACAAATATGCTTCCTGCCTGATTGAATCTGCCTTTGTCAAATACGCATAACTATTTGACTTATCATATCCCAACACAGTCCTATACGTGTAAACACCCTTACGTGGATGATTTGCCAGGTAATCCTTTTCATGGAAGTTCCTCCTTAATTAAATGTGCAAGTTTTGAATATCAGAGAAATAATATGAAATGCTATCAGGTAATATTCTTCCAAAAATAATTCTCAATACACACTGAGTGTCAAACTGCTGCTCCCGAACAGGAGTTGCTGCCTTGTACTTAGCATTTGGGTCTTGACGAAATTCCACCTGATACCTCCAATCCCTACTTATGTCGTGGTTTTGAACCCGTTCCAAAACGTAATTTGCTGGATTATAGAGCATACTACGATATCTACCAGAATTGTATGTAGAATATCAGCATGTAGAATAAGAGCACACGAGATAAACATTTTGCATGTAGAACATCTGCCCTTATACATTTTGGAGGACCCTGCATCAGTCAACAACAAAAACATGTCAAGATTATCAGGATTGAATAAACATCATAACTATACAGTATCATAAGATAGAGGTAGCTAACAACCACATGCCAACATGAGAATCTAAGAAAGACCGACACGTCTACCCGCCTCACATATCCGTGTCCGACACGACGCGACACGACACTCTCCAAACACGTATTGGCTATTGCACATGCCTAATACTTGTCTAATGTTATCATAATATTTCTTTTGCCTAGACACATTGTGGATACCCTAGAACATGTTGGCAACACTCTTCGAATATGCTAAGGACATATTAAAATGTCTTTGATGATTATATGAAATCATAACATACCGCTATAATACAAATTCACTTCACATTTGAAGTGTCCCCAATGTGTGTCTGTGTCCTTATTTTTGAAGAAATGACATGTTTGCATGTCGTGTCGTGTTGTGTCTATATCCCATATCCATCTCCATGCTTCTTAGATGAGAAACATTAGGAGTCTGTTTGGACCTTGGATACATGGATAATGAATAGCAAGGGATTTTCCTCGTACCCTAGAATTGAGGGTAGTAGGATCAAATACTCAAAACCCTACGGCAATTGTTTTTCAAGCAATGCTATGTCCACAGATAACAAACACAGACCCAAACATATCACATGACATAGGTCCCACATTACATGATGCCCACCCCTCATATGAGCCCCTACCTATCCACCATTCTTTACTATTGTTCATTATAATTGGTAATCGAAAAAAAAAATAGTTTTATCAAAATAACCTGAGATGTAAATACACTGATAATATAGAGTTTCAATCATTACTGACAACTTTTCATATATATAGAAAACGATGGATGACAGCCTTATTTGTAAAGCGATTATGGGAAAAGAAATTTAAAATTTAAAGGGGTCTTGGCGGTAAATTTTGAATTAAAAAGGGGTCAACTGTGCCACATATGTATTAGTTAGTGTAGAACAGTAAAAGTGCTCTTGTATTTTCCAAGGCATTAGGGTAGTTGACCGCACTTACCACTATGGAAGTCCGGCCTCCCATGAAGTCCCCTCGACAAATTTAATTCTTGTTTCCCTCCTCTAATCCTCGTCCAAACATAACCTTACAAAGATAGATTACCCAAAAGGGCCAAAACAAACACAATATTTTGGCAACCGATGCACCTATCGAGAACAGAACTAACCGCAAGTTCAAAAAAAAATTGGAGGTCCTGGGCCACTCACGATTGGCTAAACCACAATTCCAAAGCTTACAAAATTCAAAACTGAAATCACATATCATGTTCTTCTACAAGGATTTCCAAAAGTTGAGATTTGGCAATGATGTGTTTAAATTAAATCCAAGTAAAAATTGCAGTCAATACAGCCCTCCAAACGGAGAAAGTGGCTATTAAACTTCATATGTTTTCTACAAATTGTTTCCAATGTTTTTATAAATCATGATGCTAAGATTTTCTGGAAGTCAATATTCATGATCCAGGTTTTGGCGATGCTGAAGAACACAAATATCATGTTGTCAAGACTCAAATAAGTCTTTGAACGTCTGTCTTTGATTAGAGTCAAAGTCCATGGACCCAAAGATAAGGGCGCTGGTAACCAGCTCAAGGGCTCGAGGTTATCCAGGTTTTGGCGATGCTGAAGAACACAAATATCATGTTGTCAAGACTCAAATAAGTCTTTGAACGTCTGTCTTTGATTAGAGTCAAAGTCCATGGACCCAAAGATAAGGGCGCTGGTAACCAGCTCAAGGGCTCGAGGTTCAAATTCGGGCCACTCCTTAAAAAGAAAAAAGAGCAGTCATATGTGCTGCCATACGTCTTAGCACCTGGTTACGGGACTCAATGACGAATACATGTTCAACTATAAGAATTTAACATATAATGAAAATCCTAGATTTGGTTGTATCATTTGGGTTATGGATCTCATTTGATTCATTCCTGAGTGAGTTCAGTTACTTTGTTGAAGATTTTATCTCTCGATTATATTGTAACAACTCGCCCCAGCTGACCTGCTTAAACCTTAACCTAACCATGTGGCTCAAAAGGTTAATCTTGGGTTACACAATAGCTGGTCAGAATCACCTATATATATTACTTCAACTATTACTCACCCATCGATGTGGGACTTATTCCCAAGTCGGTTCTCACAATCTCTTCACCTTGTGATGCAATGTCCTCGTTGCATTGACCCAACAACCTTTCCCTAGTGGCCATGGTGCTCGTACAACACAATCAGTGTGCTTGTACTAGATTCTAAAGGTGGCCCCTACCATGTGACCAGGGTTGTGCTCTGATACCAACTGTAACGACCCGCCCCAGCTGACCTGCTTAACACTTAGCCTAATTACGTGGCTCAAAAGGTTAATCTCGAGTTACACAGTAGCTGGTCGGAATTACCTATATATATTACTTCAACTATTACTCACCCACCGATGTGGGACTTATTCCCAAGGGGTTCTCACGTATACTGAGCTCATAGTGTATCCATGTGAATCACAACTATGTAATCTGCAATCCATGATTGATTCTTTATTGATGGCCTAAACGTATACCCACATGCAATTCTGATGTGAATCCCCAATTTCAAACCCAAACTAGGTTCATTTGAAGCCAAAATTGCATTTATTCGATCTTCAATTGACTGTGCTTCGTTTTGAGTTCGGTTGAGACCAACTTGACTACCTAGATACACCATGAACCCTAATTGTATTGGATTTAGCATAGTTATCCAAATTGTACGATTCCCGATTCATAGGGGTGTAAACGTGCCGAATTGAGTCAACCATTTGATATTCGGGATCAGTTTGGTATGGTCTAGGTCAGGCTTGAGTTCGGTTTGTCTCAGTGTTCTAAAAGTCGCTAGACGGTAGTCAGGCGACCGGGCACCGCATAGCGCCTAGGCCGGATTAATCGGCACCTAGACATTAAGCGGATTTTCTATTTTTTTAAATATTCTCCTACCCCCTCCCTAAGTTTTGAGAGCAAATATAACAAAATAAGTAAAACAAAACATTAAATATGGCACTCCAAAGAAAAATTACACCGCCGAGACACCTAATCGTCCGCCTAGCCACCTAACCCCGCCTAATCCATCTAGCGCCTAGCCGTTAATTTTTAAAAATTACACCGCTGAGCCATCTAATCATCCGCCTAGCTGTCTAGCCCCACCTAATCCGCCTAGTGCCTAGCCCGCCTAGCCGATTAATCACGCCTAATGACCGATTAATCGGCCTGCCTAGACGCCCTACCACCTAGGTGCCGATCATAGTTATCGAAATCGTACGATTCCCTATTCGAATCGTACAATTCGGTTCAATTCAGGTATAAAACGATTCAGATCGATTATATGAATCACAAATAGGTAAGAATCAAAGTGAGAATCGCAAATCGTGAGAATCGTACGATTCACCTTGTTTTCAAATGAGTGGGTTTTCCGTTGGGTTTCTGCATATAAATCACAAAATACCTTAAATTTATGGGAGGCGAGGGGTTGGAATTTCTTGTCTGACCTGGAGAGAACCCTAACATCGAAGAACACGAAGACCAGAGCCTCGTCGACATGGATGTTTGAATTGCATCTCGTTCCAGTCGGTGAGGGTACTGACTTTTGATTTACCCATATGTTTACTACTGGGGTGTATATTAGTTTATATTTTTGTGGTGTGCATATATTATATATTATAGTAGTTAGTGGAGTGTATATTATATATTATATATACACTAGACTAAGTTAGTGGTGTGCAACTGTGCATATTATATATTATACTTGTTAGTGGTGTGTATATATAATTTATATCACCAGCAAGTGGGGTGTACATTAGTATATAAAGTCAGTTAAAAAAACAAAACAAAAAACAGAGTAATAAACTTCTTTTTTTAACTAGTGTCTTGCTTATTAGATCACTAAATCATCTATTTATCTTATGAAACAATACTTTTAATTATTCAAACTTGAAATCTACATTTTTTATGCATTTTCAAGATTTTGACCAAATCGGAACAATTCACAATTCAATTCGATTCACAATTCGCAAATGAGCCATTTTGATTCTCGATTTGACAACTATGGCGCTGATTAATCGGCTGCCTAGGCCGTCTTTTAGAACACTTACTCGTCTAACATTTTTAAATTTTAGGCTCGGCTCACTAAGGCTTGTTAAAGTTAACCGAGCTGAACCGAGCCACTCAGGTTTGACCAAATTTTTTTTTTAACTGTAGCAGATTAATTATCTCCCAATCCCTTTCACGGGAGCAGCCCCACTTTTGAGCACAAACGATCCGAGCTGTTCATTAAATTTAAAATATTTTTTTGAGGATTTTCGCAAAAAATACTCAATCCAATACGTATAAGTGCTTGATCCAATCATTTAACTTTTCATTCAGATTATATGATCCTTAAATCCGAATAAAGTTGGATAACTAGATCGAACACTTATAGATATGGCATTGAACTGATTTTTTTCGAGCTACCTGGAAAAAATATTTTAAATTTAATGAACGGCTCGGATGGTTAGATGAGACCCGTAGTGGGTCCCACATCATAATCTGTGCAAGATCTATGCACAGATGTTCTTAACAGTGACCCCCTTTGGATGCTCAAGGAGGAGGAGAAAAGGAAGCGGAGCCTTTCTCTCCCCCAAATCTCACTATTTTTGGTGAGATTGGGTGAGAAAAGTGAATGACCAATCAAAACATTTCTTGTTTATACTTTTCTCTCCAATTCTCTCCAAAATGTTCACTACAAATGAGTAATTTCTTAAGAAACCACAACCATTTCTTTCTTTTCTCATGAAATCCCTCCATCTAAAGGGGATGTAAGTGTACTAACTTTTTTTATTTATTTTTAATATGTTTACTAGTTAGTAGCCTAGTGGGGTGTATATTATATTTATATTACCGAGTTTTTTTTCTTTTTATCCCCTAAACTATGCACATTGTCTATACTTAGTCCCTAATCTATCAATTTGATGATTTCATCCTCTCAACTATCATACCGTTACGTACTTAGTCTAATAGATAACAGAAATTAGAAATTTGGACGGAAAATGTCACATAAGGCCCTATTTGGGACCCTATAAAGCAGATACTTGATTATGACAGCCTTAGAGATAAAAATTAATTATGTCCTTTTAGGATAAAATGATCAAAAAATAAGATCTTCGCATCTGTTCAAACAAATTAAAAATTGGAGCACTTAATTTATTTACAAGATTCATATATTAGAATCTTATGTGACATTTTATAAAGACTTAACACATACATATTTTTTTTAAAAGACTTGAGTTCTTTATATAGAATTTAGACTATTTACATATTAAAAATATGGTTAAAAATTAAGCGCTCTAATTTTCAATCCGTGTGAACCGGTGTGAAGATCTTATTCTTCTGATCATTTCATGCTAAAATATTAAAATTAATTTTTCTTTCTAGAGCTCTCATAATCAAGTATCTGCTTTACAGGGTCCCAAACATGCCTTAGATGGCATTTTTCGTCCAAATTCCTAACTTCCATTATCTATTGCACTAAGTAGGTAATGGTACGATAGTTGAGGGGATAAAATCATCAAATTAATAGTTTAGAGATTAAGTAGAGAAAATGTGCACAATTTAAGGGATAAAAAGAAAAAAAACTCTTATATTACCAGCTTTATATTATATATATATTTATATTACTAGTCCAGTGGAGTGTATATTATATTTATATTACTAATTAGTGGGGTGTATATTATATTTGGTTTAATCATTAGTTTAATCAAATCAATTACAAATCCAACTTCTACTTGCTATTCGAGTTAAATTAGAAATTAATTCAAAGTACCGTAACTTAGGTTTTTACTCCCCCGTGAATGATCTTGGACATAACCATTGTTCTTCGGAATAATTGTTAGTTCCTTGTTTTATAATTTTATTTTTGGTACAAAAACGACAGACCATGTTCCTTCTTCATCTGCATTGGTTTGTCAGTTTTACGGATCAACTATCAATTATCATTGGCTTTGACAGTTTGTGCGTACAAGATTAACACAAAAAATGAATAAAGCGTTTAAAAAAGTTCCTCAAGTAACCAAAAAACAAAAGCAGCAAGGAAATCACTTAAAAATGAGGAACAGAAGAAAGACTCACGATGGCAGAGTGAAGGCGCTACAGATCGCATTGAAACTAGTCCCGCTCTCAATGACAAAAAGTGCGGAGTGCAGAAATTTGCCCACGAAAAAAGCACACCTTTCTTGTTCAGAGTAGTAGGTTTCTTTCGAAGCCTCAAACATTGTGAGATCAACATAAAATTTGCTTGGATCGGTGGCCTCAGGATCCAAAGGATGTGGAGGGTTACCAACGATCAAATAACAAAACCGTCTCTGCCCCATGTGCGTGAGGGAAGATGAGGGATCCGCCAAACAGGTATGGGCCTCAACCACACCAGGCGACAAGAAGGCCAAATTGCCAAACAATTCCTCTTCTTGGCCGTTGTTACAGACAGATGATGGACCAAATGAACAAGGCCCAAAAGGGGTGTCAGAACAGGCGTACAAGGTATCCTTCACAAACTCGGCACTGCCTTCGAAAGGAGGAACAACATCCTCAAAGATTCCCCGACGCGACTCTTCTTCTTCGGACATTTTGCGCCAGAGAGGGCGAGAGGAGAAGGGATTACAGCCGTCTGAAATTATTTTGGTCCATCCAAATGAGTCGAGATCAAAACAGAACAATCCCTCAGCAGCAGTCGAAATGAAGACCTTCCTATTGACAAGGGCGTGCCCGTTAAACATAGTGTTGTGGAAAGGAGGATCCACTGGCAATGGGAGCCATTTTCCATTTTCAAAAACCTCAAACCGGGATAGCTTCTTGTCGTTGGTATCGGACCACAGTACGGATCCAGAGAGCACAAAAATCTTAGAATCAGCCACAAACGCCAAAGGGCAGAACTTTCCGGCATTCAATTTTGGAGCGACCTCCAACAAGCAAGTAGTGGGATCGAATGTGTAGACATCTCGTGAGTACCGGGCCTCACAGAAGTTCTCATAGTGATCAAATAACCCCCCAAGGAAATGTATCTTGGAATCAAACTCAACGGCGCACATGCCGTACGGATACTTCGTGCGGGGAAATTCAACGAGGGGAGGAAAAAGTGTCCGTTGATCTAGTGGGTAGGAGGGATCAGATTCAGATTGAGGGGGAGGAAGGAGAGGGTTGGGAATATCAACAGCATATAGAGAGTGAGTATTAGGACAGCCATAATCGTGAACAAAGAACATGTAAATCGATTTTTCTGAGTTTGCTTCAACCATAACTGTTGAAGTGGCAGCTGATGCCGAGGAGTTGTTTTCTCGGCTACCGTCACTTTTAGCTTATTCCTTTTGTTGTTTTAGGCTCTATTTAGAACATAGAGAAAATGAGGGGAAGCAAAGAAAAATAAAAAAAAATTCCCTCTAAGTTATTTGGTTCCTCTAGAAAGGATAAAAGTCGAGGAGACATATGAGAGAGAAACCCTTTCCAAGAAAGAGAAACTTATTCACGGCTTATTTACAAGCCAACCCATTTCTTCCACGTCACATAAACAGTGGTAACATAAACAGCGGTAGGGCCATGAAATCATCCACATCACACCTGATCAACCCCTTTCCCATCCATTTCTCTTCAGATCGTGTCCGTACATTTGCCCCTCCGCCATCTGCCCTCCTCTTCCCTCCCACAGCCTCCACCGCCATCTTTCCCCCTGCAACTAATTTCCATCTCTCTCTACCTTCCCCCATAGTTGCCGCCCCGACACCGTCATACTAAAATGCCTCTCTCTACTACCTGATAGGCGGGAGAAGACAGGTATTTCTTCTTTTTATTTTCCTTTTGGAACCGAACAAGAGAAAAACCCTTTTTCTGTCACTGTCCTCTCATTTCTTTCTAGAACCAAACAAGTAAAAGTAACACTTTGTTCCTACTTTCCCTCTTAAAACATTCTCTCTTCTTTTTCTTTCCCTTCCACAAGTTAAAAAACAAGGAAAGATAGGGTTTGCCGAAGCCCCAATATATCTTAGTTGGGACTTTCTTAATATGACGTCTCAGTGTACTCGCGCCAACTGCAAAAAAGAAGATTAATTCAGACAGGAACGAGGCCACGAATTAGTTCAGGAGGGCCGACCTAACACATATACTTTTTATAATAAAAAAAACTATCGAACTCTCATTAGTATATAGTATTTCATTTGTATGTAATACTTGTGATGTTTGTCCTTGCCCCGTTCCAGAAACGGGAATAAATACTTATTTTTTAAAAAGACAATTTCAAGTTCAAAAATTATGTTTTTACGCAAATAATTTTACTAGCAATATAGATTTTGTTTGATAAAAAAAATTAAAAAGGTTTTTGGAAAATTATTTTTCATTTACATTATTTGCGAAAAAAAATTATTTTTCATTTATTTACATTATTTTTTAGTTTGAAAATGTGAAATAAGCTGCTTATTTTTTAAGAAAGGTTTTTGGAACGGGGCCTTGTATTGTAGAAACTAAAGTACTCACGTACTTGTATTTTATGGCAAATGCTATGATGTCCCCTACCCAAAGGGGGACACCGGTTATGGCTCACAAAGATTTTTTGTTATGCCTTTGAGTGGTTATGTTATGCCATTTTTGTAAAAATGACAAAACGCTTGTTATGCCATTTTTAAAAAGTGTTATGCCTCCGAGTGGTTTGTTATACCATTTTTGAAAAAGTGTTATGATCTAATATTATAATAATAATAATAATAATAACAACAATAAATGTTATGTCATTTTAAAACATGATCCACATAATAGCATAACATGTTATGCCATCAATTTTCTGTTTCTATTGTAAATACATAAAAAAGTATATAAATTATTATAAGTATACCAATAAATGAAAGAGAAAAAAAATTACGAGGAGGCCGTGAAAATAATTTATGTCGCTCAATCGCGCATTCAAATGTGTTTTAGACGGTCCGAATTTTGAAAAAATTATTTGCTAGAAGAATTTTAACTCTTCGCGCGAATAGTTTTTAAAATCCGAACCATATGACATTATTTTGTGGTGTGGTATTGTGCAAGGTTAATTGCCGAAACGGATGGCTGAGATTGTGCGGTTTTTATTTTGAGAAAATGCTAGGCTGGTAGCAGTTTATAACACCAAAATTCATGAAACTTTGTCACAACAAATTGTAGAGCATCGTTTTCTATGTTTTTAATTTCTGAAATTATATGCTTACCCTTGAGTTTCTTTGCCGCCACTTTTAACGTGTCTAATGTGTATTTCAGCAACTCCTCAGGAATTGGTATCCTAGGTCGGTCCTCCCTTTTTGGCATCCACCAATTGTAAATCACATGCTCACGAAAGAGAGAGAGAGTCTCCAGAAATGAGAGGCAGACTGTTTTGATCGGTCGGGATATTCCTCCCCTCCAATGCGTTATCTGTACATGAAAGCGAGATTAATAACAACAGTGCTATTGACACATACAATGCACATACAGATTTTGTACAGATTTCAATGTGGGACCCACTACGGCTATAATTTTGTGCTTTTTGCCTTTTTTGCGTCGAAGAAAAGGAGTAAACTACTGATATGAAAATTTGTGTATAAAAATTGCTACCACCGAACAAAACGGGTTATGCTCTTCTCCCTTTCCTAATCCTCCATACCCCTCCCAACTCACAATTTTTGGCTCCATGGCGAGCTAGAAAACATAAACTGAATCGTTCACCTCATAGGCTTCGTCATGAATAATGTGTTCACAGAAATTATTTTGATCCGACAATCCTATGTAAGGAAGCGAATCTCTAGAGCCTTCTTTGATAAAAGAGTTAGATGATGGAATTGGATTAGTAAACCCGTGGGGCCCCTAATCCGGCGTTTGGTTTCGCAAGTGAGGATCGGACTATGAAGCACATGGGATTATCAATCCGGCAAAATGGGTGGATTAGGAATCCCACCATGAACCAGGTATTAGCAAATCCTATGCTAAGTCCCCCTTGGTCAGTTGCAAAAATACCCATGCTGAAAATAACTAATGGTGTAATCCTATCCCATCCAAACCTAAACAAACATGGTACTAATAATTTCATCGTCCAATCCCATGCAAAACAAACATGGGAGGGTGATTTAACCACTTCACTATTAATCTAATCTCATTATGAATCTCATCCCAATCTCATCTCATTATGAATCTCACCCCATCTATCACAGTTATAAAATGAGGCCTTAGAGTTGACTACTTAAGTTCGCAAATATATTTGCTATCCATTTGGTAAAACAAAAGAATTGTTTAATAGTACTTAATATTATTCACTCAAACTAATTTTTTGCACATATATTCTTTTCAACGAGAACTACGAGGTGAAAGAATCGGACTACTTTTTAGTCCGCCATAGAAAAGAAAAAAGAGTTTGGGGAGTAAGGAGGATTGGGGTATGGAAGGGAACTTAACCCATAATTAAAATCCTCGCTCTGTGACGCATAAGAGCATCAACCAAAATGTGCCACGTTAACATTTGATTATCAATTTAGTCCATAATCAAACTTAACAATTTTTACCTCCACATTGGTTATTTTTGCATCTCTAACAACAAAAAAACCCACAATACACAAAGCACATTTGTTCAATCGCAAACAAGTTCCAATTACGCACCGGCCACACCAAATTATTCGTCTCATCATTCCAATATGGGGTGTTCTTGAGTTTTGAGTTTGGTTATGAGATCAAAAGCTCGCCAGGATTGAAAAGCAAATCGGGAAGAATATCGAAATCCGACAACCCACGGGTAGGACAAAAAAAAAATTTGATCATGTATATAGATACAAGGATAATATTTTCACGAAGATGTAACAACAAGAATATTAGGTACTACTTGGATTGCTAGTCAACACGTATTTAAGTATTTAAGGCTCACACCGTTCGTTTTGGGATTTTGGATTTGTAGGTAAATCTAGAGAGAAATAAAGTAATGATTGAAAATAAAGATAATAATTGGAGAGAGATAGAAAGAAAAATAAGGATAATGATTGGAGTGAAATAAGATAATGATTAGAATCTAAAATCTAAAACCCCAAAACAAACGTGGTCTAATGTACTGTTTCGAACGTAGGGAAAAAAAGGAGAAAAGAAGATAAAATAATTACTAAGGAAATGAAAGAAAAGATTGAAGAGATACTGGGAAAATGTTAAATTGAAATTTGAAAATTTCCCTTCTCTTTTTTAAGAACCAAACAAGAAAAAAAAAATTAATTTCTTCTTCTTTTCACAAATTCCAAATAGAGCCTAAAGAGCAGCCACAATGTAATAATCAAAAGTAAATAATCAAAACTTGTCATATCAAATTTTGACTATCTATTTATAAATAACTAATGTTAGGGTTAGAAATGTCAAGTCCCACATTGTTTATTTTTTGTCCATAATCAAAATGTGTCGTCAAAAATTCAAATCTAACGGTAAGTTTTTCTTTTCTCAATCTAACAATCTACCTTGAATGGCATTCTAGTAAAATAAGTGAAAGTGGAGACCATTTGTCAAAATTCATAAAATAATCAATATTGTTAAATGTACAGCCACTTGCCAAGGTGAAAAGTGAGTTTCACCTATCAATAAAACATTGGTTTTATGCATAGTGAGTATCACTTTTTCATGATTGTTGTACTTAATTGAGAAGATGTGAAGTCCAATAAATTTAGTTATTTGTAAGAAGTTGCTAATTTCGATTATTCAATAGTCAAAATTTAATTATTTCAATGTGAGCTCTTTTTTAAGCACAATTAGGTTTTGGTTATTCTACTAAACTCAATGTAATAATCAAAATTAGATAACCAAACGTTGTCACATCACCTTTTGGCTATCCATTAAAGACATTGCTAGGATTAACAATGTAGAGTTCCCCAATGTAATCATCAAAATTATGTTTTTGGAAAAACTATTGTTTTCTAAAAACAATTGAGAAAAAATAGGAGTAGTTTTTAAAAAAACTCTCTTTCATAAAATGTTTAAGTAAAAAAACAGTTTTTTAATTTTTTTTGAAAACATTGTTGAGAGAGAGAAGGTTTTTGCGTACTGATGATTGAAAAATTTTGGAAACCACTAAATTTGGTTATTGACAACATACTCACATGTGTTGATCATGTATTTACTAAATATCTGAACAAGATTTTTGACAAAATTAATGTTTATGCCTAACTATACAAAATAAGCAAAGCCGATCATCAAAATCTGCTCGAAAATGGCTTAAAAATTAAAAACGGACCAAAGAGGAACACCACCACCACCACCACCACCCCACCTATGCCTGGGATATATAAAAGTTTCTCGGGGTAGCTACTGAATTACTTATTTCTCGTTTAACATCAGGATATTTGTCTAACGTCTAATTCCCCTATATCTCCAATTCCGTTCCGGTTCAGTATGTAATATATGCAACTAAGAATAAACGGAAAAAGAAAACGGAGGTGTGCGCACTCAACCAACAAAGCAAATATCGATCGGAATTGTCCTATTTTTTCTTTTTCATTTCTAACAAGCATACATATGCAGTCCTCGAACTTACCAATGAATATCTGCGCAAAATGGAAAATAACCCCTTCACCTGCGGAGTGGATCTATCAGCCTTTCATCAAGATGCAATCTACAGCGGAGTGGATCGGATCTGATGGCTTTTCTGTGTATGTGCGGCTACCACAACTCGGCAAAGCCCTAAGAGAAAATGTCAACATGCTCTTCTATATATATTCTCAGCATCACAGGATAGCTGTCAGACAGACAGGTGCAGGGATTCTTTTCAATATACAGTAATATATTATTTTTCTTTCAATCTCAGCCTTTTTTTTTTTTTGAAACTCAATCTCACCCTTTCATCCTACAGCATCCAAAGCCCTAGGCGCGAGATGTACCTTGGGGGGGGGGGGGGGGGGGCCTTCATCCTACAGCATCCAAAGCCCTAGGCGCGAGGGGCGGCGAGCCCCTGGACAAAACAAACTAACAAACAAACTTTTAGGGTTTCAAATGTGTATGGGTATATTAGTCATTTTACATTGCCCTCACCATGTATGGGGTATTTCATTTCTTCCGTTTCATATATGAGGAATTTCAAAAAAACCTGTTTATGGGTTGGGAAATATTTGCTCTAACTCCCACTGAACCGTAAAAATCACCCAACTAGGTTTTTAATGGCACTTTCAGTGAATACTCCAAAATTAAAGGACTCATTTGGTTAATCCGTGGCTCAACGTAGCTCACACACGTCCCAATCGTGTCAGGGATTCTTCTCAATATAATACTACTATTGTTGTTCTTTCAATCTCAGCCTTTCATCCTACATCATCCAATGGCCTTACACAAAATAACTTTTTAATGGCACTTTCAGTAAATACTTCAAGATTAAATGACGCATTTGGTCAATCCTTGGCTCAGCCGCCTCAACCTAGGGTTCGGCTGTATGTTAATATCCATTTCGGTCCATTGAATGGCTGGGATTAACTCTATTGCATCCACAGCTCCACAGCATGCCATGTCATGTTCTTACATTTTGCCTCTCAAAAGAAAGGAGAATGGTTAACGGAAAGATCAGTCAAATTCAGCTTTTGCCCTTTAAAAAATAAATATTTATTTATAATTTTTAAGCTTAAAAATAATAATATGTTTACTGAAATAAACATATATATACAATATAAATCTTGTTTGATAAATGTCGATGAGATCTATCAAAATCTGTAAAAAAAAAATTAAAAAACTATTTTTGTAAGCTCATTATTTTAAAATTTAAAAATATGTCTTTATTTTTTAAGTACTTACTCCCTCCGCCCCATAAAGTTTGGCACTTCCACTATTTCAGCCCTATAAAAAAATTAACTATATCTTTTAATCCGTCATATTTTTTATAAGCAATATGGATCTTATTTGATAGATTTTAATTTGTTCTATTAAACAAAGTTTAAAAAATCGTCTAAAATATTATAGATTAAAAGATATAAGCAATTTAAAAATGGCACGCATTCCTGAAAATGACAAACTTTATGGGACGGAGGGAGTATTTGAGAAAGCAGAACGGGATGCATATTTTTTGATTTCAATAAGCCTATCATTTTTAAACTTAAAAATTATAAACAAATACTTATTTTTTAAGAACCCAAACCGAAACTGGAAACACTGCAAAATCCAAACCAAACTCCACTCCACTCCAATGGAGATTTAAAAAAAAAAAACCCACTCCAGCTAAACTATTACTATTTAATAAGAAATCAATCTTTTTGTTACCAGAAAACTTAAATTGTCGACGAGAAAAGTTTGTCTACTTCAAGAACTCTTTTTCTGTTCCTTTTTTTTTTTTTTTTTTTTTATACGTCCAGTTAAGCACTTAATTTTAATTTTTGAGATTGTTCATATATTAAAAATATAATGGAAAAATCAAGTGTTTTAATTTTCAATCTATTTGAATCGGTGCGAAGATCAGCCACGAACGCCAAAGGGCAGAATTTTCCAGCGTTCAATTTTGGAGCGACCGCCAACAAGGAAGTAGTGGGATCGAATATGTACACATCTCGTGAGTACCGGGCGTTCTCATAGTGATCGGAATTGTCCTATTTTTCTTTTCCATTTCTAACATGCATACATATGCAATCCTCGAACTTACCTATGAATACCTGCGCAAAATTGAAAATAACCCCTTCACCTGCGGAGTGGATCTATCAGCCTTTCATCAAGATGCAATCTACTGCGGAGTGGATCGGATCTGATGGCTTTTCTGTGTATGTATGACGTGACTCCTGAACAAAGAGGTCAAGATCTGTAAACTCCGGCGACCAAGATCTGAAAACTCCGGCAACGAAGCTTTCTCCGGCGACGATCTCCCAACACCAGCGACAAGCTAGCAACTCCGGCGATGAGCGAGCAACTCCGGTGTAGCACGCCTTCCTTTCCTTTCTCACGGAATCGCGCCACATCCGGCGCGATTCAGAAATGGGGTCTTGAGAGGAAACGGTTTCTCTCCTTCCTGTTTGCTCCATAACTGCAGAAAAATTAGTAACACTTCCCCACCCCTTTCTCGCCTGATGGCTCTCACAAACGAGGGAGCGAGTCGGATTCCTCACCCTCTCCTTTCTTCTCGCTCGAAATCACTCGTTCCAAAGGGAGTGTAAGAGAAAATGCCGACATGATGTTCTATATATATTCTCAGCATCACAGGGATTGTGAGATAGCGGGGATTGGGGGATTCTTTTCAATATAGCTGTCGACTGGTGCAGGGATTCTTTTCAATATAATATATTATTGTTCCTTCAATCTCAGCCTTTCATCCTATACATCATCCAATGCCCTAGGCGCGAGATGTACCTTGTGGGGGGGGGGACATGATGTACCATATATATTCTCAGCATCACAGGGATTGTGGGATTGTGGGATTCTTTTCAATATAATACTCGTATTGTTCTTTCAATCTCATTTGGTCAATCCAAAGTTAAATATATGACGCACTCCAAGGTTCCGTTCAGTTGTCGAGAAAGTTGTGTTGAAAATTGGTTTCCAGAAAAAATGAAGTGAGGTGAAGTAAAAGAAAAAGAAGCATTTGGTCAATCTAGGGTTCGGCTCTAGTCCAGTACGTTAATATCCATTTTGGTCCATTGAATGGCTGAGATTAACTCTATTGCATCCACAGCTCCACAGCATGCCATGTCATGTTCTTGCATTTGCCTCTCAAAAGAAAGGAGAATGGTTAACGGAAAGATCAGTCAAATTTCGCTTTTGCCCCTTAAAAAATACAGTAGTAAGTACTTATTTGTAATTTTCAAACTTAAAAATAATATGTTTACTGAAGTAAAAAAATATATACAATATGGATCTTGTTTTATAGATGTCAATTAGATCTATCAAACCCTGCAAAAAAAATTAAAAAATTATTTTTGTAAGCTCATTATTTTTAAGCTTGAAAATAGATCCTTATTTTTTAAGTACTTATTTGAAAAAGCGGAACGGGATGCATATTTTTTTATTTCAGTAAGCCTACTATTTTAAGCTTGAAAATTGTAAACAAATACTTATTTTTTAAGAACCCAATCTGGAACGGGGAACTCTGCAAAATCCAAACCAAACTCCACTCCAGTTCAGATTTAAAAAAAAAAAACCCCACTCCAGCTAAACTAAGAAATCAATCTTTTTGTTACCATAAAACTTAAATTGTCAACGAGAAAAGTTTGTCTACTTCAAGAACTCTTTTTCTGTTCTTTTTTTTTGTACGTCCTGCTAAGCACTTAATTTTAATTTTTGAGATTGTTCATATATTAAAAATATGACGGAAAAATTAACTGCTTTAATTTTCAATTCATTTGAACCGGTGCGAAGATCTTATTTTTCTGATCATTTTATTATAAACTGTCATAATTAATTTTTATTTTTAGGGCTCTTATAAGTAAGTATCTGCTCATTATTTGGGATCCTGTAGAGCATATATTTGATTATGAGAACCCTATAGACAAAAATTAATTATGATCCTTTTTAGGATAAAATAAAAAAAATCCCCACATCGGTTCAAAGGGATTGAAAATTGGAGCACTTAATTTTTTTACACTGTTTATATATTACTAAAAAATATGGTTAAATTATTAAGTGCTCCAATTTTTAATTTTTTTGACCCGTTGTGAAGATTTTATTTTTCTGATCATTTTATCCTATAGCAAAGAAAGCCTAAACCTTCACTAGATAGAGTTGGAGCTTTCTTTTGAGTTGCATCTAGTTCAGTAGGTGCCCTGATAGTCATTTTTATCTCTAGGGCTCTAATAATCAAGTATCTGCTTTACAAGATTTCAAATAATGAATAGATACTTAATTATAAGAGCCCTCGAGACAAAAATTAATTATAATTTTTTAGAAAAAAATGATCAAAAAATAATATCTTTGCACCGGTTCAAATAGATTAAAAATTAGAGCACTTAATTTTTTCACAATATTTTTAATATATGAACAGTTTAAAAAATTTAAATGCTCCAATTTTCAATCCATTTAAACCTGTGTGAATATCTTATTTTTTTGATAATGTTATTCCAAATGATCATAATTAATTTTTGCCTTTAGTACTCTCATAATTAAGTATTTGCTCAACAAAGTTCCAAATAATGAGCAAATACTTAATTATGAGAATTATAGAGACAAAAATTAAGCGGCTTGATCATATTAGTGTGGGACTCCGAAGTGGATCTCACACGACTCTTTGCATATTTGTTGTACAACAAAATATAGTGTACCCATAGTTTTATGGCAAGAAATACTATATGTGCCCAATAATTGCACAAACGTTAAAAATATGAACCCACTTTTGCATTTATGAGGGCAAGTGCCAAGTAAAATGTGAGGCGACACGACTCTTTGCATATTTTTAATCCGTTTAAATCAGTGTGAATATCTTAATTCAATGAAAGGTGGAGATTTATGCGAGAGGATAAATCTTGTGCGTTGTTATTTTTTGGGATAAGAAAACCCAGCAACTCTTGGTTTAGAGATGAAATACCAATCAAACCCAGCAATTCTCAATTAACGTTTCATAAAATCTAAACACCCAATTAACAAAGTATGCCCAAAAAAGTAGGAAGAAAATTCTAGTGATTGTCCGTACTTGAAAGCAAGACGCAATATAAATAAAGTATCCTTCCTTGATAAATATACTCACCTGCACACCCAACTCCTCCCAAACTCTATTTTTTCAATGAAGTCAAGTAAGGTCGATCTAATAAATTCCATCAAGCTAATTAAAGAAAAATACGATATACAGAAAATGAAACCAACGCAATCCATAATCTAATTGTGTGCAAGGAAAAAGGGTGCATTGTTACAACAACTATTTTTCTTTCTGTAAAAATCTCATCTACAACAACTATTTTTATGGAAAAGTGGTATGTTACCCCGTAATTAAGGGGTGTTTTACTTACTACTCCCTCCGTCTCAATTTAAATACTCCCTATGTAAAGTCGTAGTATCATTTTGATTTTCTTGAAAGTTTTTTGCACCATTTAAAAGTACTCATTGAAATCTTTTGAACAATGCAAAAAAACTTCAAAATTAATTCCGAAAGTACTTTATTTTTTGAGGTCAAAATGATACTCATCAGTTATTGAAATTTCGATTTTACTTTATTCCGAATTTCAAAATGATACTCATCAGTACTTTATTCCCAAAGTTTCAAATTTTAAAATGCTATTGAAATTTAAAATTTACTTATCAGTTATGGAAAACATGAATTCTACTAAAAACATTGAATACCATAGGTAGGCATGCAAAAGAAAAAGGTGATTAAAACCGCTAGATCGGAGAGAGAGTGAGAGAGATTAGATCGGACTTCCCATAATCGGAGAGAGAGAGAGAGTGATTTCCAATTAGATCATACCACTTAGATCATCATAATCGTATTTTAATACGAAATCGAGCTCATAAAATGGGGATCGGAGAGATTTCCGTATTTTAGATCATCATAATCGTATTAAAGGCATTATTATATGGAGAGAGAGTGTTTGAAAATCAGATTTCCAAATTAGGCATTGGAATGTGTGATTGAGGCCCCGTTCCGGAAACCTTCTTAAAAAATAAGTACTTATTTCATCAACTTCTTATTCCACCTTCTTATTTTTTCCAAACAAAAAGTTTTTTTCACATTTTCAAACTCAAATATAACATAAATGAAAAAAAAAAAAATTTTTTTTTTGCACCGTTTTAAAGATCTCAATAAGATCTATCAAATAAGATCCATAGTGGGAGGAAAATTTTTTGCGTAACCCTATTGTTTTTGACCTGGAAGTTGCTGTATACCAAAACAGAGGACTGTTGGTATGAGAATGAGGACCGGCGGTCGGAAATCGTACCGGTAGCAGAAAATTCTAAAAAAAAAAAACAAGGGGGCCTTCGTGGGAATCAACAGCATCCGAGGTGTGTAAGGAGCTTGATTCGAGCACCCCTTTTTCGTGTACATATGAAACTTCAAATGTACACGGAAAGGGGGTGCTCGAATCAAGCACCCTACACACCTCGGATGCCGTTGATTCCTGCGTAAGCCCCCCTCCCCGGCGCCCATTGGTACCTATATAAATTCTTCCCAATTAATCAACACCCATCTTATTTTTCGGGAATAGGCCTTCTTTTCTCATAAAAAATGAGAACTTTGGGGAGTTCTGGAACACAGCCTGAGAATGCTCAAAAAATATTAAGTATTTACGGACATGCCAACAAAATGGAGGGTGGAGATTTATGTAGGGGATAAGTTAGAGCCGTTAGATTTATGTACATAAGATTCAAATACTGAGCTAATTTATTATATAGATGTTCTTCCATATCCAAACCATACAAGGGCGGAAGTACTTGAGAGCTAAGGTGGGCAATAGTTAGGGGTCTCAAACGGGTGGATTTGGGCCAAATTGGATAAGTTGTATGTGGCTTAGATCTTTAACAGAAAATTACCAGCCGGTCCAGTTTTTTGACATCTAATTCCCACTAAGGATGTAAAAGCTGTTTAATTACGTGCAAGGATAAACAAAAGCTGAAGTTACCATTTTACCCTTATTTCATTTATCTTCAGATCATGTTTCACACTTGTTCCCCGTCTCTCTCTCTCTAGCAAGTTCTAAATCCAAACCCACACCCCATTCCTCAAGGCCCCGTCTACTGCCGCCTCCACACTGGCTCTCCCAACCATGGAAGCTTTCAGCCTACTCAAGTTCTGGCGACTCAACCCCACCGACAATCCTTCGCCCGCCGTCGACCTCGACGCCGACGCCCCCATCCAGCTCGTCGAATCGGACAGCGAGTCCTCCTCCTCCGAGGACTCCGTCTTCGACCTCGAATTCACTCTCTCAGGCCAAGACTCACGCGATGACTCACCCAAAAACAACGACGTTGACTCCGCCTCCGATTTCCTCGAATCTCCCAACGACGGCTTCTGCAAATCTGACCGCAACAGACCGCAGCAACACTGCGAAATTTCATTCTATTCGTGGTTAATTTAAGAGAGTCAAAATTGGATAGTGGATGGAAGCAAAAATAACATAAAGCCCTATCGTAGTACTTTTTCCGGAAATTTCACAATTTCGCAGTGATTTTTTGGAAATTTCGCAGTGTGAAATTTGGAATTTCGCAGTGATTTTTTGGAAATTTCGCAGTGTGAAATTTGAAATTTCGCAGTGATTTTTTGGAATTTTCGCAGTGTGAAATTTGGAAATTCGCAGTGCAGGAAACAAGCTAAATTACGCCTGGGAGTTGACTCCTCTTAAATGTACTCCCCCAACCTTCTCCGACACTCATAAAACTCATCAAAATTACAAAATAAACCTCAATTCCATTTGCAGTTACGCCCCCCTCCCCTCTTCGGTAACTGAGAACCCTTTACCAAGGGCCACCGTGGGTTGGTTCCCCATCGAATCCGACACGCCGGAGTCGTCGGAGGTGCCGTGGGGGTGACGCTGATGCCGTTCGTGGTGCGGGACGAGAACGGAACCCCCCGGTGTACGGATCCGACGGCCACCTCCTGCTGCGGTGCGAGAGCTGCTGGGCCTACTACAACACCTTCTGCGAGCACGAGCAGTGGGCCTCAGTCTGAAATTCGCTGTCAAACACTTCCTCCAGGAACTTGACTAGCCCCTTGATTAACTCGCAGTGAAATTCGCAGTCAGCAGCTACCGTACCTCAGCCGCGCCCAGCCGCGTTCATCGGACATAGTTCGTCGGAGAACGCTACTTCCGGCAAGTGCAGTGGACCCTCCGTCGTGGAAGGGAACGGTCGTCGTGGAGTCGTGTGTTGTCAACACCTGAGGAAGGGAACGTGGGCAGAGAGATTTGAGGGAGAGGGTGTTTTTTGGGAAAAAAATTTGTGAAATCCTCAGGGGTGCTTTTTCAATTTGGATTGGAGTGGAAGGGAATTAGGAGTGCTAAAGTGGACCGGCCCGTAAATGGCCCGATCTTTAATTGGCCATTGGCCCATTTAGAACCCATTAATTAAGAGCTAAAATACTCATACCCAACCCGACCCATTTACTTAAAATCAAATCCGACCCGCTCATTAACCCAATTACATATATATTACTCCGTAAAAGATTAAAATGACTAAATTACCCATGTACACTAAAATGACAATATTACCCCAATACATCTAAATGACTAAGATACCCATGTACACTAAAATTACCATATTATCCTTTTCTGTTTTTTATTTGACTGTGAACAACTCTTCCTTTGCTCCTTTTTTTTGGGTTACACGGAAAAAGAAAGCAGAAACTAAAATGAAGGTCAGCATAGCAGCATGCCAGCAACAACAGCTTGATAGCACCTATAACGTGGAAAATTTCTTTTCTTTACTGGCAAATTTCCTTAATGGTGTAGTGTGTGTGGATCCCAATGTGAATGCGAATAAATTTGTGTAAGTGTTTGTGATTTTAGAATGATTTTTTATTTTTTATGGATATGTTCGGAAATGTCCGATGTTACTCAAAGATTATTAACACAAATTAAGTAAAGACCACCTCATGAATTATGAATACGGATTACCATAGTAATTCACATAATAAGTGTGTGTAAGCATGGACGTGAAAGTATTTTTAAATATATCAAACTTGCTAAAACTCTAAAAAACGAGCGCTGTCTTTCTTACCAAGCACCTGTAAACAGTGCTTTTAATGAGGTGGAGAATCGCAACCATCCGAAAGTATTTTGGATGGTACAAATTTTAATGAAAAATTTTCGGGAAAAAATTAAACAGAAAGCTCCGTAGAAAAAAATTTATGGGTGCAAAAACACAAGGCATTTTGAAGATTTTTGTGGGTGATGTATCACCCAAGTGTGACGATTGGCAATGCCAATGTGATGATTGCAATGGATAATCCTTTTTCCCAAACCAGGCCCCAATTTTGCCACGTTGGAGGTACAACACGTGATTTTGCCACGTTGGGTCTATTTTTAGTAGGTGAGTTTGGATTTATAAATGGGTTTGGGTTCAATTTACCATCCCTAACTATAGCCCAATTCACTTTAGCCAGGTCACTTTGAGAAAAACCAATATATATATATATATGTACAAGTTTTGCTCAATTCATTTTTTTTTACGCCCAACCCATCCCACCAACCTATTTTGACTCAGCGCTTTCAGCCTCTCTGTTAACAGACGTTCTCACCCTCTCTTCTACGTTCTTTCTTTCTACTTTCTTACTCTCCCTCTTTACTATCGTCAAGGGCAGAGGTTCTTGTTGATTGTTCAGAACTGAAAACCCAGTTAAATTAACTTAAGGAATTTCATGAAACCTCAAGAAAAGACCTAAAAAGCAACTTCAAGCTACCCATTGGTTAAGATGTCGATCAAAATGGGTTCATTAAGCTACCATCTTCCAAATCGGGCGAAGGATTGACATCTAGGGTTTATGCTTGTTGGAAAAATGTATGCATATTGATTTGTTGAAAAATTATATGTATTACAATTACATATTTATTTTTATGAATGTTGAAAAAATGATATCTATTTTGATGATGTTTTGGCAAATGCTAATCTATCGAAAAGTCTTTTTCGGACTAAATTTTCTAGGCCTTGAAACATTGCATAAAGTCTCTTGGATTCAATGTTTAATATTTACAAAGACTTAATGAGCTCAATACATGCTTTAACGGGATTATTCAGATGAATTTTTGAGCCACAGGTTGACGAACCGACTGACAGGCCAGCTGTCTTTACAGAGAGCTGTGACAACCGGAGTGCACCAATTGACAGGCCGGAAGTCCGAGTGGAAGTCCAGTAGTGTTATTCTGCAGAAAAAGCTACAGATCAGTGGGGTTCCAACGGCTATATCCTCCACCCCTCAACTCTTCAACGGCTCCATCACTTTACAAACGGTTAATAGGAGATTGGATGGCTATATAAGGCTTCAAGAACTCATTGATGAGTACCAATCCAAGCTACAACATTCCATATCATTTCAAGAGCAAATTCTCCAAAGATCAAGTCCAAAATTCTCCTTGTTCTTCCACTTTCATATTTTTCTTGAGAGAAAATTTGTACAAGTCGTGAGCGATAATTTTCATACTTTCTCCACATACTTGTAATTCCTAAGCGAGTGTTTGAGTCAAACACTTGAAAACTTAGAAGACCAAATTCGGGTTTGAATTTGGGTGTTATTGTTTTCGAGAGGTTTTCGGAGAAAACTCTTGCGATTGTACTAGCTCCTCGGGAAAGCTAGGGGATAAGGTCGTTGTAAGCACCCGCAAGACTTACTGCTTGTAATCTTTTTGAAGATTAAAGGAACCTTCAAATAGTTGCTTGAGGATAAGTGGACTAGGCCGGACCATGGACAAATCCATGCCGAACCTCTCTAACTCTCTCTCTCTTTTATTTGCGCATATCGTTTTGATTAAAAGGTTATTATTATTTTTTTTCAAAAAGTGAGAAGATTGTATTGATAAACGCCCAACGGCACTTACAAAATGGAGATCATTTCAAAGAACTTGGACAAAGCCAAACTAATCGTCAAACAAATACAAAACAAGTAAATCACAAAGCAAATCGATGTCTTTCATCCTAACCCAGACATGACCTGACGCAATAACGACACTTTTAAACTGCCTAACATCTAATTAGGAGTTTCAAACGAGAAAAAGTGCAAAATTAAATACAAAAGACACCAAATACATTATGAACGCACCAATGAACTCCCAAATACTACAGATCTGTCAAGCCGCCACGGGTTGCCTCGCCAAAGACATTGTATAGGGATAGAACGCTGAAGCACAAATATCGTTGTGAAGCAACCTCGATTGAGATAACCCGATCTGTAGACAATATTCGTCCAAAGACGAAACTAATAACTCTCATTGAACGAGAGACAAAACTCTCACAGATTAGACAACAAGTCGTAGATCTGAAGAGACGGAAGGGGGGAAAAAAAAGGGGGGAGTCGGTAGTACCATGGCCTCCCCCTCCTGCCGCCGCACACGGGTATGGAACCCACGGGGGGAGGGGAAGGGAGAAGATCGAGGAGTTGTGGTGGCTAGGGTTGAAAGAGAGGAAGAGAGAGATAGGGTTGAGAGAGATGATTAAAAGATTGTTAGAGATAATCTTTATTGGTATTTTTACTTAGCAACCCTATTCATCTCCTTTCTAGGTTGCCATTTTTGGGTAACAATGCTAAACCAAAAAATTGGGCTTTCATTGTTCAACCTTAGAGTCCATCACTCTTAATGAAGCTGGAACATTATCCTTATCTCCAACACGGTAAACATGCTTCTATTAAAATACTTGAATCTCTCATTGATGAGAAAAACTAGAATTTCTTTAATTTCTCATCTAGTTTATTTATTTTTACGTTTGAGCAGAAATACCATTCAAGTACATCGAATTGCGCGGCATTAGATCCGTAAGTATTTCCTTATTATGTAGAGCACTGGCTGGTGTGCTTAGATTTGCTCTTATATTATTAAATGCAGAGAAATGACTAGTGTGTTTAGATTTATACTGATTTAGTTGATGCAATCATGCAAAACACTGGCTGGTGTGCTTAAATTTTAAAATTTTTGGTTCTTACAATCATATTTTTTTAGGTTTAAATTATAATGTAACAACAAAAAATCTGGAGCGTTTTTTGAGATTTGCAGATGTCCAAGGATTTTTACGGGAGCGATTTTTTCATATTGTGCATTTAAAGACCACTATATTAACTCCTAAGAAATAGATATCCAATGTTCGCAATCGTCACAATCTGAACATTCACAATATGTGAGGTTAATGGTATGATGATACTAGCCATATACGCGGTGCATGGATTGAATTACAAGCCTTATTTATTAGAGATTGCCCGTATGCATATTATATACACTATTTTGCCCATAGTTGTTAAATACCTACAATACATGATACGTATCTTACGATTTGTATAATCTCATTCGGAGAACGATATGAATCCCACCATATATCCTTTTTATATAGAAATTACACGATATTACAGCATATCCTACAATTCATACGTGTATCCTAATTCAGTACGTATCGTCTAATTTTTATTGGGAAAAAGTCAAACAAGTCTGACCTTATTTCAAGAAGCGGAACCCCAAATGCATTAATTTAAGACGTTTGATCTAATTATGGAATCTTTCAAACCATTTGATAGACATTTAATTTAATCTCAATATAGGGTTTGTATAAAAGAAAGAACCATACTTCGATTGTATTAGAAATTACGTGATATTAAGTTGTGGAACTTATGTGTAAAAACAACCTCTGGTTGATGTCTCAGGTTAGACATTGCAAGGGTCCTCAATAATTGTCTCTGTGGTGTGTCCAACTCCATTTGCATTGGCTTTATTCAACTTCATGGGTTCTTCATCTTGATGAACTTGTACTGTTGTCAATTCAATGTCTCTTTTTCTTTGTACAAAGTTCTCTTTCTAGCATTGATCTTGTCTTTCTCTTCTTGGGGTAGCTGAGAATATGGTGTCTTGCTCTCCTTCTTGGGTGCCATATCAACTCAGAAGTTGTGAATACTATGATGAGGTAACCTGTGGATTCTCTTATTGAGTGAAATTAAAATAGTTAAGTAATCCACGAGTAATTCATAAAATGAAAGATTACCTTTGATGTCAAATGAACATAAACTCAGATGAGTAATAAAATGATTACAGAACTTATTCAGGTTGCCCAAAAAAAAAAAAAATACAAATGGTAATCATCCTGTATAATATTGATCTCTTTGTATATTGAAAAGCAAAGAGACAAACCTGTGATTGGTGGTATAATTCAAGTCTGGTTGGAAGAATCAGTGCAAACGGTTTGATAGTGTAGTAAGCTTCTACTGGCATCTAATCTCTGAAGTTGGAGTAGGGTGCATAAAATCATTATTCAGCATATCATTGTTATAAGAAGATTTTATGGAATATCTGCACATATATCAAGATATCATTAATATCTGGTGCTATAATGGTAGTTTATTTTGGTTATGCAGTCAATATGTGTACCTGATAAGCAGTTGGTGATAAGGTTATCCTTTGAATAGTTTAACTATGGAATGCATTGTAGACTCGTATTCTCTTACTTGTTAGTAAGTGTGGTAAGCTACGTTCCTATATCAGAAATGTCCCCTATATGTTCTAGCATGAGGCTATAGTTTAGTTATTTTCTTACTTGCTTTTGCGATATAGAAAAAGGCTAACCACAAAAAACAACAATCAATATGTGTCTATGGAAACATCTCGAAACCTTTTAAGTCATTTTGATGCTGTAAATGTGTTTTCCCAGATCCTACTATTTAACATCACATGAAAAAAAAAAAAATGGCTCAGGACAAATTCAAAATTCATAGTTTCAAAATTAAGAGTCTCAGATTCTTTGTTATTCAATTCGGAATGTTAATCTGAATGAAGGTTTCTCAGAACTGGTTAAACTTATGCACAATTTTCTCCCCTCTGTTCCATGTAGATTGCAAAAACATAGTCAACTGATACAAAATGTGTGGTTCATCTAACAATAGCAGTAGATAGAATTTCAGAAGATACAATCGAATATGTAACCAATCTATTGGTTCGGGGGCCTTCCTTGTACAATACACAAATAGAAATTTCAAAGCACACATCATATTATAAGCGGTTAAACTAAAAGCGCAAGCAAAACTTATTTTCTTACTTTCCTTTGCAATGTACAAAGGGGGGACCAGAAAGGCAAAAAAAAAAACCCTACCTCTTATGGAGACATTTTGAATGCACGATCTCAGATGATTTCTCTTAACTGAATAAATCAACGACCAGGTAAAAAAACTAATCAAAACAGAAGATTTTTTTTACAACAAAGCAACAAAAAATTCCACAAAAAAACAGTAAGAGACTACAAAAAACGTAAAATAATATAATAACCAAATCCAAAAAAAAAACACTAAAACAAAGCTCCAAATAAGCAAAATCATGTTCGGGTTAAAAACGGACTCCACGTGTTCATTCCCAGACACCATCCCTAAATCCCCAACCTTATCCTTCTATATCTATATGTATAACTACTTTTCCTTTTTCATGTATATATCAGTTCTGAACAGGTTCTCTAACAACACATGCAAGTTCAAAACCAACACAAATTCATCAAAAACAAAGCTCCTTGATCAGCTAATTACAGTTTCTTCAACTAAACCTAAGATTTCAGGCAGTTAGGTCAAGCTCTGTTTGATGAAAAAAAACTAATTCACAGCACTGTCCGTACATTCAAAGCGACAGCAATCCAAGGTAAGGTGAATCTGCAAACTTATATACATATTGGATATTTCCCAAACTTCTATACATACACATATCCTTACATATATCTATATGTATATGTACACAGAATGGAGAAGAAAAACTGTATAGTTTACTCAAAATTCGAATCCCAGATTGGAAAATACCTGCTGAATTTAGAGCGATGGCACATGAGGGGAGAAAACCTGCTGAATTTAGAGCGATGCCACATGAGGGTTTTTTCTCCTTTTCTGAAAAAACACTAAAACAAATCTCCAAATAAGCAAAATCACCTCTTGTCCGGCTTCCTCGTCTGGAATCTCGTCGTCGTCGTCATATCACTGTCTCCGTCACTGTCGTAATCGTCTCCGTCATCATCGTCGTCCATTGAAAAACAAGCGGCCCAATCCGGAGTTATGCAACACCTTCAAAGGACACAAATATTTGCTATTAATCTGTACCAGTCGCCTCCGCAAGGGCCAGTGCGAGATCTGGTTCGTCTACTCTTCGTCTTCGTCTCACAGCCGAAGTGGGGAGAGAGAGGGAGGGGGAAAAAAGGGAAGAAAGTCGTACACGTCGTTTTCTACGTCTTTAGTAGTATTAGACAGCCAGCCATGAGTTCAAAATGCCCAAAATACCCACGAACGACCCGAAAATTCCTCACACAAAGAGACAAAATAACAGCATTTTGAGAGGGACACACATGGAATTCTTCAAAAGTCTGAAAACCTATTAAAGTAATTTGTAAATTCGGATGAATAGTGCGTGAACAGTACTGCTGGCCCACCACCAGGTGTGGTCAAACAAGGAAATACCCCCACCCCAAAGCCTCCCTCTACCCAGCTGAAGGACACAATTGGAAACAATTGGCTAAATTGGCCAAACCGAAGAAATTGGCAAACTGCTTCTATTATACCGGGGGGTGGATATGTGAAGTTTAAGATCAGGAAACATATTTTTTACTCGAAAATGTTTCAAGTTCCAGTTAGTATTGTATAACCCAGATATTTTTTTTCCCTAAATACATTAACATGGATCTGGTGAATCAGACATTGGGGACAGGAGATTTCCCTGAGACTCTGGGCATGAACGAATGAGGTGATGCAAAAATTGCCGAGTCCATAATGTTTCTGAGCCATATATGTAGCCTTACTTGCCTTCGATGTACAATGCATGTTAAAATCATGTGGACTTGGCCCAAAAAAGACAATACTGTAACATGCCGGGCCAGAGCTATAGTACCGGTATCTGAATCGCAAAACAGAAAGAAAGATAGGAAATACAGCAACAAGCCCAGTTAGTTCATGGGGAAAAAAAAAATCGTTGATCGGGTGTATGATATCACGAGGCTAGAAGAAAGCCAGTTTAAAAGCTCCTTCTTATGCATCATACCATCAAAGGTCAGAAACTATTCTAGCTAGTCACCGGAAAACAGAATAACAGCCACCTCCTAAAACACAGCAGTAGTGCAAGAGTGCAACACAGTGACCAGAGTAGTTTCGAAGCCCTTGATCAATCATTTGACTGTGAACAAAAATCATTGATAGTGTCCTTAAGCAACCAAGAATTTGAAGAAAAAAAGAAGAAGAAATTGTTTTCATACTTCTCCGCAGTGATTCAAGGAGAGTAGGTAGTCCACAAGAGGCTGTGCACCCTCTGAGCCTGAGCCACCATTCAGATTGGAAGTGAGGAACTTAAACAAAATTGAGTCCATTTCCAATAGATGAAGATAGAGTGAGGTGAGGCATTGAGAAGTCCATTGCTCCAAAATCAACCTCTAATGCATTCTCATCTTTTGCCCTGTAGTTTCAGAAAACAATGTGTCAACTTGACAAACTCAGCAGCATATTACACAAGAAATCAAGGCCAGTTTATTATGAGTTTTCTGGATCACAGAAATTATCACAAAATACTAACCTCCGTATGACCCCCAAAATGTCTCAAGCAATGATACAGACACATATGTTTGGACATAGATCCGAACATAAATGCGTACGGAATCTTTGGTACGTAGACCCCAAAAGATGGATATTTAACCTACACATTTGACGGCTCCGAACACAACTGCGTCCGGACACATGCGTCCAATCATTTTCCAAATGCGTCATCCCCACATCATTCAATTGTCTATGTATTATTTTGCTTGGTTTTATGTTGCCTTTTTTTTTTCCCGGGTATCTAAAATTCGAATTTGTGCTATTCATGGTTCCAAGTAGAAGTTGAAAAAGATGGGAATTTCGATTCAACAATGGACAAGAAGTAAAATCTGAAGAAACCTCTAACAGTGTTGGAGGAGATGAAATTTGGGAGAGTCCCCACCCCGATTTTGCTTGGTGCTCACATGTACGGAGGTTATAATTAACGGATATAGACAAACTAACGGGAATTAATGCTTTCCCGTTAGGAGGTAAACAAAAAATCTGTAACATAGGCATCATAACGAAACAAGGTGCACTTTTTTGTGTGTGCCAACATTGTATGCATTAGTGGGGGGTTTTGAGAGTGAATTAGTGAGTTAACAACTAAGGGAGTTCGACATCTCTCCATAGACTCGATATCCAAACCTTGGAAGCCAAGGGGTACTTCCAGATGGGCTAAAACAATCAATAAACAACCGAACAATCAATAAAGTCTTGTCCAAAACTTCCAAATTCTGAAACCCTAACTCTGATACCATATTAAAGCATTCAACTCAAAATCAAATGGTTATGAGTGGAGTGACTGTCGAAACTCATAAACCTGTAATTCATCAATGTGGGGCAAACTTTGTAACCTCTAGCAGTTATGACTCAAATTAATTAACCTCTAGCAACAATAGGGCAGATGTCGCAAGTTCGAATCCACGAATGCCAAACATTCAAACCTTAGGGCACTGGAGGTTTGCCCGGCCGTTAATTTTAGGGCCCCGGAATTAGTCGAGGTGCGCAAAAGCTGGCTCGCACATTCGATTATCACAAACAAAAAGCGCCATAGATAAGGTTCAGAAACAAGGGTGCAAGTAAATAAAATACCAGTCCTCATCAACTATCCTTGTGCTCTAATGTTTAGTATAATGTAAAACGTGAAACGTGAATCTGCTCTAAATATACATTCATATTCGTAACCAGTTTAATGGTTGTTGTCATTTTGTGTATTCTCATTAAAAAAAAACAACCATGTAGCCACGTAGGTAGCATAGGAAAATGCAGCGGCATGATTCTTAGAATTTGTATAGAAAAATTAAGGTTCGACCTCTTTCAAGTTTCTCTATTAACTCTACACCGTACCCTGCTTTTACCACTCAATTACGTCGAATCGCAAGGCTTCAGATCCGTAAGTATTCACTTAATATGCAATATGTTGTTAAATGCAGAGCGCTGGATGGTGTGCTTAGATTTACTCTTATGTTGTTAAATGCAAAACAGTGGCTGGAGTTTGGGATGCACCTCATTTAACAAAATGACATAGTTTTTGGGTCACTGCACACCTCACTTAACAAAAGAACGTAGTTTTGGGTCACTGCATCTATGTAGTAAGTAAACTCACCCCGAGCGCCACCCCCCGATCAAAACGCGCTTTTCTTCCATTCCCAAATTCAAAACCTTACTCATGTTCTTCCATACCCGTAGTTCTCCCTCCCCTAGCTTTTACCATGAATACCCTCGAAGATTGGCTTGTTAGGAACGTCAATAACACGCATTCTCAGGTGTATCTGCGATGGAATGTGAGGCGTCCAGCAGAGAAAGCGAGGAAAGTGATCAAATGGATATTAGGTAGCTTAGCTGACATGCACAATTCTGGTAGATATCATGGTGTACTATATAACCCAACAAATTACATTCTGAAAAGGGTTCAAAACCACGACATAAGTAGGGATTGGAGGTATAGGTGGAATTTTGTCAAACCTCAAATGCTAAGTACAAGGCAACAACGGCTTAGGGGCAGCAATTTGACACTCAGTGTGTATTGAGGATTATTTTTGGGAGAATATTACCTAATAGCATTGCAGATTATCCCCTTGTTGTTCAAAATCTGCACGATTGCCTAAAGAGCTTACCACCATGATAAGGATTATCTAGCAAATCACCCATGATAGGTTCAATTTTTTTTTTTTTGTCCAAGACAAGTTGTCAGGTAATCCTTATCATGGTGGTTCGCTCTTTAAGCAATCGTGTAGGTTTTGAACAACAAAGGGATAATCTGTAATGCTATCAGGTAATATTCTTCCAAAAATAATCATCAATACACACTGAGTGTCAACCTGTTGCCCCCGAGCACAAGTTGTTGTCTTGTACTTAGCATTTGGATCTTGACGAAATTTCACCACATACCTCGCATCCCTACTTATGTTGTGCTTTTGAGCCCATTTCATAATGTAATTTGCTGAATTATAGAGTACACCATGATATCTACCAAAATGGTGCATGTCAGCTAAGCTACCCAATATACCTTTAATCACTTTCCTCGTTTCCTCTGTTGGCCGCCTCACATTCCAACGTAGATACACCTGAGAATGTGTGTTATTGGCATTCCTAACAAGCCAATCTTCGAGGGTATTCATGATTGTAAAAGCTAGAGAAGCTAGAGAATGGAGAGAGCTGTGGATATGGAAAAACATGGCTAGGGTTTTGAATTCGAGAATGGAAGAAAAGCGTTTTGATCGGGAGTGGGGGCTGTGGTGAGTTTCCTCACTACATGGGTGCAGTGACCCCAAAACCACGTTGTCTTGTTAAATGAGGTGTGTAATGACCCAAAAACTATGTCGATCCCAAACATCAGTTAGTACTCTGCATTTAACAACATAAAAGCAAATCTAAGCACACCCGCCATTGCCCTGCATAATAAGTGAATACTTACGAATCTGAAGCCTCGCAATTCGACGTGCTTGAGTGTTAAAAGTAGGGTACGGTGTAGAGTTAATAGAGAGCTTTGAAAGAGGTCGAACCTTAATTTTTTTATAAGAACTCTATACAAATTCAAAGAATCATACTGGTGCATTTTCTATACTACCTATGTGTCTACATGATTGTCTTTTTATGAGAATACACAAAAAGACAACCACCATTAAACTGATTACAAAGATTCGAATGCATAGCATTTGGGAACAAATTTTAGCTAATCGACTTTATTAACGATTAGGGTACAAAATGTTCTACCTATGCTCCCAAATCAGATGATAACCATCCTTATCATAATCAATAATTACGTTTACTCTAATGTGTTGAAGTCTAGCGGAGAACCAAAGTAACTATGTGCCATACGCAATGGTATAGACCATAGGCAGGTCGCATTCATCTTTACAATCCAAAGTATTGTGGTGTAGTGTGTTTCTAGCTTCTGGATGTATATACCACCTGGATTTGCAGTCTCGTGTTATCACCATTCAATCTAGCAATTGTATCGTCCATTGAGTTCTATTACAGAGGAGAAACAGAAAATCAAACAAATACTAGTAATTACTAATGCCGTAACAGTAAATTTTGCATAGTACACAGCATGCAGACAAAAATATGTCATCTATTATTGAACAGCACCTGAACATGGTTCGCCGGAGGTCGGCGATGCTTGCCGTCGCCTGGAGATGGTTTGCCGGAGATCGGCAACGGTCGCCGGAGGTCAGGGTTGGTTCGAAGGTCAGGCTATCACTGGGCACGTGATTCGACAGGTTTTAGGGTTCAACAATCACCGGGTATGTGATTTCGAAGAGTTTAGGGGAGGGGAATCACTGGGTATGTTATTTCTAAGGTTTTCGAAGGGTTTTATGGTTGATCAGAGTTTCGGTCATCAATAGGCTAGGGTTTTGAACATTTACAGTCGAGGGTATGGACCCATTTACTTAAAATCAAGTCCCACCTCTTCATTAACTTAATTACATATATATGTTAAAAAATTGGTTTAATTGCAAGAACACCCTCTAAACTATCATTTTTTGGCAACTTGACCCCCTTAAGTTTAAATTTGAGCAACTTTACCCCCCCTAACTACCAAATTCGAGCAACTTCACCCCTCCCCCATTTTCCTTTAAAAAAATGAACGGACCGAAATAAAAAGACCAACGTACCCCCAAGCTACCTAGTCGCTACCCGTAGTGCCAAAAAAGCCCTACCCATAGCCAAAGTTCAGAATCTGTGCAATGTTGAAAATTTGGGACAGCTATCCGTAGCCCAAAAAAGGCCCTACCCGTAGCCGCTGGGTGTAAGGGTATTTTTGTACGTTGATTTACTTTTCCATCCAATTTTGAAAATTTTCATCCAAATTCATAACAGAATTGGACGGAAAATGGGGAAAGGGTGAAGTTGCTCAAATTTGCTAGTTAGGGGGGTGAAGTTGCTCGAATTTAAACTTAAGGGGGTGAAGTTGCCAAAAAGTGATAGTTTAGGGGGTGTTCTTGCAATTAAGCCTAAAAAATTAAAATGATTAAGGGAGCGACTATTCGCAACCCTGTTTTTTCTCCCTTATCCCCTTACTCCATATAGTCTTTTTAAAACAGAAAATTTTCTCCAGGGAACCCAATAAATGTCCCTGATCTTCCAATTATACCCTTTCTCTAAAAAATTACACTTTAAACCCACTCACCCATCAAAACCCTAAACTCCCCACCCCCTGGTCTCCCCACCCCATTTACGTCGGCAGGCCACTCCCACGCCATTTCCACCTCCCACCTCCTCCACCACCATAGCCACCACCGCAGCACCACCTCTCATGCCGCCGCACCACCGCCACACTACCACATCAGGTGTCGTTCTCTTTCTCTCTCATTCTGTTCTTCTTCTTCTTCTTCTTCTCTCTCTCTCTGTTCACCGCCACACCACCGCCACACCACCACAAGAGGTGTCGTTCTCTCTCTCTCTGACTCTGTTCTTCTTCTTCCTCTCTCTCTCTCTCTCTTCTTCACCACCGCCACACCACTGCCTCACCACCGCCAGCCACACCACCGCCTCACCACTGCCAGCCACACCACCGCCCCAGCCCAGCCATTTACATACATGTATTTGTGTAGAGATTTTGGTAATTAGATCCCGTATTTGTTTAGAAATTTTGGTAATTAGATCCCGAAATTGGTAGCAAAAAACGGTGAATGTTGAGATCTGTAAGTTTATATGTGAGATGCTAGGGTTTTTTTTAACAAGAGTTTGAAGGGAGCATAAAAGTTGTTTTTGAAGCGGCCGTTTTGAATTTCTATTTAGAGTTCTGTATGCAGAATTATGCAACTAGTGTTGCCAATGTTAATCATATTCTGTGGGGGTATGTGGGGCCAGGGGATCATATTCTGTTACTAGGGAAAATAATGGTATTATTCTTCTTTATGTTAAAGGATCAAAACACCCAACTAGTGTTGCCAATGTTAATCAAATAAACAGCGCTGCTACATTTGTATAAGCATTGTTTAGTCAGAGAAGTATGTGGCACCCCCTTTGACTCTCTTTAGTTCGGTCCCTGCAGTTTCAATATCAATTACCAACTCACCGGTATTTGTTGTTTTATGCAATAACTGGTTGTGACAATGTCACACCTCTCGGTTTCTTTGCGATGTCTATGCTGACATTGGTCTTCTACCTTTTGATATAGGATTTGCGACACCGTTGTGACATTGCTTGCAGGATTTATCTGGGGCAATTAGCGAGTAGGATTTGATTCCATAATGTTTTGTCACTGGAGAAGTCCTTCAAGTTTAAAAAACAGTTCACCTCAAGTTTTTTGAGTTGTGCCATTAACTTCAGCTCTTAGTTAGCATCTCCATTTATGCTCCTTTCATGGACTTATAACTTTGCCTTTTTGAAGTTGTTTCTGTGGAAGGAGTGAATGAGGGTAACTGCTGCAAATGATATCTATGGGGTCTATATCTCTGTCAGATTTTCACTTTCTGCCTGTTTTAATGCATCACTGATTATTACAGAATCTGTGGGGTGCTTTGTTGATAGTTACATTTTATTTGGGAATTTGGACTAGTCACAATGTGGCATTTCTGACAAAAAAAAATTCTGGGGTTTTTGTTTGGAAAAATTATGGAAGTTTTGCTTAGAAAGCTAGACATTTTGTGTCTAAGTTTTCTTGTTGGATTCCACTTCCGGCAATCATCGACTTGACAATATTTTATCCTGGAACAAAAACACGGATGAATATGAACTATTAACTACTACATGTGGAAAAATCCGCACAAAAGTATAGGTTAACTTTGTCAAAGACTTAGGTGATGAGTTAAGGACTGTTCACTTTTGGTTGAACCCTTTCCATACTATTGGTATAATCTCTCTCTCTCTCTCCTGTTCACATGGGATCGACAGTCTCTTGATGTTGATCTATCCCTGTGTGGCACGCTTTATGACACATGACATAATAAAATTTACTGTTCAGTGGCCATTACCCGGTGAGATATTGTCCATCAATTAGGAAGGGGAAGAATCTACTTGATGATTTTCTGTCACATACTTTCTGGTGGCAATGCACCTTAATCTTTCTCCCTTTTTTTTTTGTCTTGCTTTTTTTTTGGGGGGATCTTCCAATTTCTTAGCTAGGTCTATTTTGAGACATTCTTGATGTCAAGAATAATTTTCTTTGCCACAAGGCACGGCTACATTGCTTAAGCATCAGTCTTCCCACCATGGAACATTTTCTATTTCTTTACGATTCTTGTCTAAGAAACAAAGTGATCAACCAAATTTTGTAACAAAGTGATCAACCCTTTGCTTGGAGGTTTCAAGCAAGTTTCGGACTGAAGGTGTCACTATAGTCTATAGTAGATGTTTTCATTTCGTAGCCACTGGGAATATAGGCTTATATACCAAAGGAGGAGGAGTTGATGAGAACTTGTAGTATTTTACTGTCTCTTTTACATTTGACGAAGATCGGGCATCACTTCATGTGTTGGAACATAGTATAATTCTTTGCGAAGGGTGAGAGTCCCAACATG
The DNA here is from genome assembly GCA_018127125.1 of Rhododendron griersonianum. Lineage (NCBI taxonomy): Eukaryota > Viridiplantae > Streptophyta > Magnoliopsida > Ericales > Ericaceae > Rhododendron > Rhododendron griersonianum. The sequence goes on from CM030797.1 coordinate 42,834,681, forward strand.
CATTTCTTTGCATAACTATTTGAAAAGGGTGGGTGTCCCAACACTTCTCAACTATCAGTACTACGGGAACTTTTCTAAACAGAAAATAGAACACCCAATTACGAAAATAGTGAATCCGGAACTAAGTTCTTGTTTTTCTCCAGTGAGAGACAAGAGTCCCATTACGCTTGTTCAGTTGTTTACCATTTCCATAAGGTATTATTGGCATTGTTATTTTTTGTTGCCTCTTTTCGGACTTCTAAATTTGTATTATTGTTATTGTTATTATATGCAGGTTATTATGCGTCCACCGCGTGGAGGTCGAGGCCGAGGTCGGGCCCGGGGGCGGGGTGTCGTCCACGACGAGTCTGAGGTTGTTGAGGTAAACAGCTTGACATACATGTCCGAGTTTATACTCAATAAAAAAACTACTATGCTTAGCTCTGATCTGTCCCACATATAGTGGACAGGGCATGTGACCAAAACAGTGAAATATTGTGTACAAAAAATGGGTTTCAGTTTGTGTCCAAAAATCTAAAAAAACCACTCCGCTTAGCTTGGATCTTTTTATCATGAATGTTTGATGATAGTTGATGTGTAGCATTCCACTAGAACTAAACGAAATGAAATGTTTGGAGATTGATGACAAAACTTCCTCTTTTAAAAATAACTTGTAAATTGTGGTACTCATATACGTGTAGCTTATGCGTCCACAGCCTCGAGGTCGAGGAGGAGGCCAAGATCGGGGCCGGGGCCGGGGCCAGGCTGAAGTGCATCGTGAGGAAGAGGAGGAAGTGGTATTTAAGTTTCGCATGTTCAGACTCAACCCTGTGGAAATGGTAAAGGAAAGTTTTAGGCATCAAAATATCAATATATAATTGTGAAAAGATATGGACACCGTGAAATATGCATGGTGTTAACCATTTACCTGTTGCTTGTCAGGTTGCCAAAGTGCATTACATTGTTCGTCCAAGCTGATACGAATTTCTGCCTATACGGTCCCAACCAACTTGTCTCAACGTACTTAATCGCATCAGGATATAGCACAAACTCCCGCTTCATTGTACAAAGTGCTTGCTCGTATAAAGATATAGTTGGTGAGTAGACCAGTGAATCCCAAGCATGCTTAAACAAAGCCCAAGTCGTCTCATCAAACATCTTCCTACATTTGGCATATACATTTTGCCCAATATGCCACCGACAAAGAAGATGGTTGGCCGTTGGGAACACTCTTGTAATGGCATTCACCAGGGCTAACTCCTTGTCTGTCACAATAACACAGGGAAGTGCATCGGGATCCATCATTCTCTTCAAATTCTCCAACACCCACGTATAGTTTTCCACTTTCTCCCCATCGATGAATGCAAAGGCAGCCGAGAAAGTCCTCTCGGTTGATGTAATGCCAACAATCTGGAGTAAAGGAAACCTGTATCTATTGGTCTTGTATGTGCAATCCATCAACAAAACCCGAGGGAAACTACGCAACATGTCACCAGAAGTAGGATGTGACCAAAACAAGTCCTTCAGGCAGTCATTGTCATCTTTCCGGTTAAACTCGATGTACCCATTTTCTTGCAACTTAGCCAATAAATATTGCATTTGAGATCTCCCCGCTCGGTCCTTAAACCCATGCTTGTAGCATGCGTTGTAGATGGTTTTCATTGAACTTACATTGAATTCATCCTTACCCTTTATTAGACTTAGGATCTCTCGCGGGGATGACAATGACGAAACACACATATCCACCAACATAGTCGACTGCTCCGAAGACAACCTCGCGGGATAAGCGTGCCCCTCAAGTTGTTTCGCGGGAGGATGATTGTGATTGCCGTTGACGACACTGACAGTCCAACCTTCCAACCCCTTAATACATCTTAGTTCAAACGGACATTCGCATTTCTTAGTTCCTGTGACGCGTCCTATCTTCTTTGCCTTCCCTTCTTTGCCATTCTCCTTCACATTACCTCCTTTGTCCTTTGCCTTGTTGATAAACGGTCTATACTTTCCACCCCGTTCACATGCAAACCGCATCCTTGGACTTCGGTTCTTTGCCATTCTCTCTGACGACTTAATGATAATCACAAACCCATTTTCCTTGCCGATAGATGTTATCCAATCTCTCAATACATCTTCAGATGGAAAAACCTACAAACATGATTGAACAAAAACATTTCATAGTAGTAAACAAACAAAATCAAAAGAACCATTGAATCATCCACATGTTTGAAAACACTCACATTCTCCGTTGTAAACTCCCGTGTGAAATCATATAGGTCCAGCCACACTGGTGGACCTATGTGGCTGCCCTGCGCACTCACATTCTCTGTCGTAAACTCCTGTGCGGTCACTGGACCTATGTGGCTGCCGTTCGTTGAAGCATCATCCTGAAGAAAGTATCAAAAATTCAAAAGTCCATTAAAACAAGTTTTCGGCCTCTCTGGGATCTGTTTCGGTACGTGAATGTCGAAAATACATAGAATTCGGTATATAACTGTTGAACATAAGTATAAATTTCGGTAACAACATGTCGAATATATGTAAACAATTTGGTAAATGATAAGCCCTCAATAGTGTAAATAATAGGGCTTATCTCTCTCTATTTTGTCACACTCACGTGCGTAACTTGCTTGATTGGAACGATATTGCACGAAAGGTGTGTTTTTGGCGTTTTCAGGTAAATCGTGTGAATAAGGCGCATTTGAAGGCCATGGATAGCCCCGAGTGTGTCCAAGTACCCAAGACCACGTGGCGCTCCGCGACCGAGTCCCAAAAGTCATGAAAAGAAGCTTTGAAGCATACTCGGGATGTCCAAGGATCAAGGGAAGTAAGGGAGATGCAAGGATGTTACCCAAAGCAACTCATTTTCCGACCAGCTGAGGGTAGAATCGACATAATTTTTGATGTAAAAATTACTTTTGATCCAAACCACTTGGGTTAGAAAGTAGACTCAACAAGCTTTCCAACGCTTCGAAAAACACCCAAAACCGAGTTCGGGAGTGTCCGGAGCGAGCCCGCGAAGTTGGAAAAGTGTCTGCAGAATCCAGCAAGCTCAGGGATCGATCCCACAATGTTCAGGGATCGATCCCCCCCTCCTTATCAGCTCCTGCAGCATCCAGAAAGCTCAGGGATCGATCCCCCAATGTTTAGGGATCGATCCCTCACTCCTGCGCGGACATTTCAGTGGCATTTTTGTAATTTTTTGTAAAGGGGTATATATACCACCCTTAGCCCGATTTTAGGGCATTATTACTTTTGCACTTTTTCTCTTTACCTCCATTAAAGCTTAGCTCCCACCTCTCTCCTTATTCAAGCTTAAGGAGGATTTTTAGGTACGATCCATTTACTTTCGAAGCTTTTGGTCTTTATTAAAGTTGTAAGGAATCTCGTTCTCTTCGTGGATCTTGTGTTTATTTCGAATTTTATCAATGTTTAGCATTTTCCTTATCTTTACCCTTGCTCATTTCATGTCTTCTTTCAATATGTGTGAGTAGTGTTCAAGGCTTGGTCATGGGGTGATTTCTACCCCATGATTTAGGTAGTTTAATGGCTTCTCTCATTTTTTGTGCTTAATGTGGTTTGTGAATGGATTAAGTTCATTTTTATGTAACAAAACCTAGGGTTGTTAACCTCTTTGATTATGTGTAGGCAAGGACTTGATCTCTTGCCACATGTAATGCTTGGAGCTATGTCACTCTAGGTGTTTGCCAAAATGCCTCAAAGAACTTGTTGAACTCTAATCTTTGGTCTAAACTTAGGGTTGTTAACTTCTTTGATTGGGTGTAGACAAGTCTCCTTGGCACACCCAATGCTTAGAACTATGGCACTCTATGTGTTTGATAAAATGCCTAAATGAGTTCCTTTCCATTTCCAAACCCCGTTGTATGAGTTAAACTTGGTTTTCATGGTTAAATCTTCCGAGTGAGATCAAATGACAATGACTCTCACTTGAGTTATCAAAGAGAAGCATTAAACGGCCTAAGTTATGGGCGGAATGAACCCTTAGACCTTGCCGCTTTTAATTTCTAGTCAATCTTCGTTTTCATTTAAGTAGGAGGTAGAGAGAATTCCACCACTCAAAAGTTGGCCGTCTCAAAGCCGAACTAAAGGTTGGCGGTCCTAACGCTAAAAATCCTTCGTAAATCAAACCTCCGGCCTAGCTCCATTGACTCCCTGTGGATTCGACCTCGGACTTCCGAGTTTATTATGCTGCAACCGACCTAGCCTTACGCTTGGGGCACTCTCTACTATGACACACTTTGGTCGAGCAAGCAGTAAACAACTGTCGAACTATATAGGAATGGCACGGTAAATAGCTGTTGAAACAATAATTATGTTTCGGTAACTACACGTCGAAAATATGTTCATGCTTCGTAAACAACTGCCGAACCACTATATACAAAAATAATACATACATTTCGATAATAGCTGTTGAAACAATAATTATATTTCGGTAACTACACGTCGAAAATATGTTCATACTTCGGTAAACAACTGCCGAAACCACTATATACAAAATTCATATATACATTTCGGTAAATAGCTGTTGAAAAAAATATTATATTTCGGTAACTACACGTCGAAAATATGTTCATACTTCGGTAAACAACTGCCGAAACCACTATATACAAAATTCATATATATACATTTCGGTAAATAGCTGTTGAAAACAAGATTATATTTCGGTAACTACACGTCGAAAATATGTTCATACTTCGGTAAACAACTGCCGAAACCACTATTTTCGGTAAATGGCTGTTGAAACAATACTTATATTTCGGTAACTACACGTCGAAAATATGTTCATGCTTCGGTAAACAACTGTCGAACTATATATAGGGAAAATCATACATACATTTCGGTAAATATCTGTTGCAAACAAGATTATATTTCGGTAATTGAATGCTGAAAATGTATCTAAATTTCGGTAACTAACTGTCGAGTATGGTAATATTTTACAGTGGTTAGCTACCGAAATTACCTACTTTATTCTGTTCATTCTCTTCGAACCAGAAACATCGAAAAACCCTTGAAAAAACTGCATTTTGTAAACCCAGACGCCACAACAACAAAACAGAGGCATTGTAAATGGAAAAACTTACCTCCTCACGCGGCTTCCAACATACAAGGTCCATCACAGTATCTTTCTTCTCCTCTGCCATCGCATTGTAAATAGAATTTGATTCAATTTCAAAATCTAAATCTACAAGTGGGTCAAAAAATGGATCAATGGAAGGACTTGATCCTTTCATTGATACATTATTTGGTCCTTGTTTCTCCTCCATTGGAAGATTTGAGAGAGAGGAGAAAAGAAAATGATGAAGAGAGAGGAGAAGAGAAGAAGTTGAACAGTACGAAGATGAAGAACAGTACGCAAATGAAGAACAGGTCTGTGTGTTTTTTTCTTTTAAAACGTAAATGAAGATTTTGAGGGGGAAGGGGGAAAACGTGAATGATGATTTTGAGGGGGAAGGGGGAAGTGGATAATTTAGGGGTTTTAGTCTTTGGGGCATATAGGTCATTTCACGTATAAGTATAAGGGTAAGTAGGTCACTTTGCATTAGGGGGTCATGTTGTAATTAGTTGGCAATTTTTAAAGGGCTAAGGGAGAAAAAACGAGGCTGCGAATAGTCACTCCCATGATTAAATTATCCATGTACACTAAAATAACAATATTACCCCTATATATTTATAAGACTAAAATATTCATGTACAATAAAATTACCATATTATCCTTTGCTTTTGTTTATTTGACTGTTTGATTTAAATTTTTTTTTTGACGAACAACTCTTACTTTGCTCCTTTTTTTTGGGTTACACGGAAAAAGAAGCAGAAACTAAAATGAAGGTCAGCATAGGAGCGTGCCAGCAACAACAGCCTGATAGCACCTATATCGTAAAAAATTTCTTTTCCTTAATGGCGAATCTCCTCAATAGTGTAATGTATGTAGGTCCGAATGTGAATGTGTAAATTTGTGTAAGTGTTTGTGGTTCTAGAATGATTTTTTGGTTTTTATTGAAATGTTCGGAAATGCCCGAAGTTACTCAAAGATTATTAACACAAATTAAGTAAAGACCTCCTCATGAATACGGATTACCATAGTAATTAATTCACATAATAAGTGTGCGTAAGCATGGACGTAAAAGTATTTTTAAACATATCCAACCTGCTAAAAGTCTAAAAAATGAGCTCGGTGCAAAAGATGTTAGTCTTTCTTACCGAGCACCTGTAAACAGGGCTTTTACAGAGGTGGAGAATCGCAACCGTCCGAAAGTTTTTTAGATGGTACGAATTTTAATGCAACTTTTTCGGGAAAAAGTTAAACGGAAAGCTCCGTAGAAAAAAATTTATGGGTGCAAAAACACAAGGCATTTTGAAGATTTATGCGGGTGAAGTATCACCCAAGTGTGACGATTGGCAATGTTCTGATTGCAGTGGATAATCCTTTTTCCCAAACCAGGCCCCGATTTTGTCACGTTGGAGGTACAACCGCACAACACGTGGTTTGTCTTTCAGCGTGACATGTTTTATGGGATCGTTACTATTTTTTTTATCGGTTATGTTCATGACTTGGGTCATTTAAATTGATTCAAATAATATCCAATTAATAAATGAGTTAGATGAGTTGTTGAACTCATTCTAACCCAACTAATTAATGGACTGGGTTAGGTCTATTTTTCAATAGGTGAGTTTTGGTTTGGGTTCAATTTGTCACACATAGCTATAGCCCAAGTCACTTTAGCCTAGGTCACTTTCGGAGAAACCAAAAAAAATAAAAATAAAATTTATATGTACAAATTTTGCTCAATTCATTTTTTTTAAAGCCCAACCCATCCCACCAACCTATTTTGACTTAGCGCTTTTAGTCTCTGTTTCTCTCCCTCTCTCCTATGTTCTTTCTCTGTACTTTCCCTCTCGTACTCTCCCTCTCTACTATCGTCAAGGGCAGGGGTTCTTGTTGATTATTCAGAGCTGTAACTCAAGGAATTTCATGAAACCTTAGAAAGAGCCCTAAAAAGCGACTTCAAGCTACCCGTTGGTCAAGATGTCGATCAAAATGGGTTCATTAAGCTACCATCTTCCAAATCGAGCGACGGATTGACATCTAGGGTTTATGCTAAACCAAAAAATTGGGCTTTCATTGTTCAATCTTAGGGCCCCATCACTCTTAATGAAGTTGGAACATTATCCTGATCTCCAACAAAGTAAATATGCTACTATTAAAATCCTTGAATCTCTCACTACAAGAAAAACGGGATTTGCCAGCGGGCTGGCGTAGACCCCCTTTACCAAAAACCAAAATAGAGGGGGCGGGGAGCACATATGCTGTTACCGGGTTTTGAACCCTGGACATTGGACCTACTTGATACCTGCGCTTCCCTTCTCCAGCCACTGCACCAAACATCATTTCCATTACATGTTTTGAAATGTTTAAAAAATAACAGTAATTTTTTTGTTAACTATTAGGTAGATTATTCTTATTATAAAAAGGGTGAATCACTCCTCCCATGAGAATTATTTTTATGTTCTATGCTCTATTTTTGTTCCACTAACATTTCAAAAGCTTTATATTAGTAATTTTTATATTTGTATTTTACTGGATCTTTTTCAACCACTACCACCACGACCCCAAATATATAATGCCTCTAATGGGAATATTGCTTATTTCGATTGAGGCAAAATTTTACGGAAATGTTTTAATCAACAAGGACAACAAAATGAACGGATTGGAGATCGCGGCATTAAAGTAATAGATGCATTCCGACCCCCACCAAAGTCTTTATTTTTTATTTGAACTATCTATTTTTACATATTACGGAATTCATCATTCTTACCAAGAATAAAGTTAAATTAATCGGGTATCGCTACACACTTGATCGGAAAAAAAAAACCCATTTTGTTAATGAAATTGTGTCTCGATAAAGAAGCTTTCTAAACCCAATTGAGATATTTTTTTTACGAGAATGATAAAATCAACAAGAAAAACAAAATCAACGGTCTGCGTTGTTGTAATTGTGTCGCGGTTGAATGGCTACCATATGTTCAAGTACAACACAAGACTTAGTTTATTAACAGTTGCATTGGATATCGACGATCGCCTGATCGGACAACATTTGATGCATCCCTAGGCATTAGAGTATTAGATCGCAACCCGACCCCCACAAGAGTCTTTATTTTTCGATCCGAACTGTTCGTCTTTTTTTACATATTACGTAATTCATCGATCGTACCAAGAATGAAGTTGATCGGGTATCGCTACACATTTGCTCGAAGAGTATTAAAAATGTATACATATAGTAATATTATTAGATTTTGGTCGATCAATTTATTTTTTCATTGGGTCTACTCCTGCGCTTTTTCCTGGGCCGCTGGGAAATGGGGAGTCTATTCTAGCGCTTTTTCTAAACGCTGGTAAATGATGGGCCTATGCCAGCGCTTTTGCTTGGGCGCTGGGAAAGGGTCGGTCTATTCCAGCGCTTTTGGTTTAAGTGCTGGGAAATCCTCATTCTAGTAGCGGCTAAAAAAAGCGCTGGTATAGACCTCCTATTGTAGCGCTTTTTGCAAGTGCTGGTAGAAAAAACGCTAGTGTTGATCAAATTTCTTGTAGTGTCTCATTGATAAGAAAAACTAGAATTTCTTTAATCTCTCATCTAGTTTATTTATTTTTACGTTTGAGCATAGATACCATTCAAATACGTCGAATTGCGAGGCATTAGATTCGTAAGTATTCCCTTATTATGCAGAGCGCTGGCTGGTATGCTTAAATTTGCTCTTATATTATTAAATGCAGAGCGTGTGTATAGATTTATACTGATTTAGTTGATGCATGCAAAACACTGGCTGGTGTGCTTAAATTTTAAAATTTTGGTTCTTACAATCTTATTTTTTTAGGTTTAAATTATAATGTAACAATAACAAAAAATCTGAAGCGTTTTTGAGATTTGCTGAGTCAAAGGATTTTTACGAGAGCGATTTATTCATATTTTTTCATACACGCCAATATTAACTAACATGTCACAAATCACTCATGGGTTATAACAATCAAGGCAAAAATACCACATTCAAAAGAATATAAATCCTCAAACCCTAAGGTGTTCCACCCGAACCATGTATAGCATTAAAACACTAGCATCACACGAAAATCACCACATAACATGTAGAGAATGAGAGAAATCCTTACCAAAATGGGTTTTGAGCAAAACCCTAAGTCTACCAAGTGTTATAAGCTTGAATCTACCAAAAACAAGCTCCACCCAAGCTTTGCTACAAGATCTAGAGAGGATATAACCCAAAAACAAGATAAAAAAGCATAGATCAACAAGTGATTGAGAGGAGAGAGAGAAAAACGTGATAGAGAGTCAAGGAGTGAGAGTAAGAATACAAAACTTACCCTTTGTTCACCAAATGCGAGATTCAAGTGTATTTGAGGTAGAAATCACTTGGATCTTGAAGATTTGAAGTAGAAATCAAGGGGTTTGAGTGAGATTGGAGTGGGATAGGTGAGAGATGGTGTTTCCAAATCTGTTTCGTGAGTTTTGGGTGTAAAAAATGGTAAAATGGGGTATTTATAGTGTCCAAAAAGCGTGTTGAGTTTTTTGAAATTCAACAGCGGATACCGGTGCTGGGCGATTCCCAGTACCGGTACTGGAACCCCAAAATGCCAAAATAACTCAACTTCTGGACAACGGGTACTGGTACTGGGCAAAAGGCAGTACCGGTACTGGCTGGACAGAAAAAAGAAATTTCACCGAAAGTCACCCAATCAAATCCCAATCGCTACCAACACTTCCAAACATCATTACAACATCAAAATACGATCTTCCTCATATTTAAACGATTAAAGAAATTAAAGATAATTTATGAGTCTCTACAAAATTCATCCTCGAAAAGTTTCCTTCACATGGAGAACGCTAATACTACAAGCTTCTCCAGGAACAAGTGAAGCATGAGACAAGTCACCACCTTCATCACCTCCCCCACAAAAATTTACCACTTTTTCCTTCTTCTCTCCACATTAGCCTCTAGTTAAACTCTACACCCAAAGTTAACATCAAACAACAAACTCAGGTTATAATGTTTTTTTTTGAACAGAGGTTATAATGTTGAGGATGAATATTGCCCTGGCTACAACCCTCTCTCTTGCTATTCTCCTCTACATCTTCTTCATCCTCTACAACATCCGCCTAAAACCACCACTTTTATTTTCCTCAAACACCACCATCACGATGAATGAAACCCGTGATTCAAACCTGCGAATCAGCCTATTGATCGGCATACTAACCCGTGCAGACAACTACGCTCACCGCAACTTCCTCCGCCTCCTATACGGGATCCAATCCTCTCCCCTGGCAGAAATCGACGTGAAATTCGTATTCTGTAACCTCACCAAGCCCGAACAAAGGGTGCTCATATCTCTCGAGATCATGCGATTCAATGACATTATAATCCTTAATTGCTATGAAAACATGAACTCTGGAAAGACTTATGCCTACTTCTCTTCACTCCCTCGGATCCTGCCTCGACGGTACGACTATGTCATGAAGGCCGATGACGATGTTTACTTGAGGCTCGTACCGTTGGCTGTTTCATTGAATTTGTTACCTAGGGTTGATTTCTACTATGGGTTTGTGATTCCTTGCGCTAGTATGAACCCGTTTGTGTCTTACATGTCCGGGATGGGGTTTCTGCTATCTTGGGACCTCGTCGAATGGATTAGTGTATCTGATATACCTAAGAATGATACGTTTGGGCCGGAGGATAAGTTGGTCGGAAAATGGTTGGATGTTGAGTGGAAGGCGAAGAACCGGTTCTCAAATAAGCCTGGAATGTATGATTATCCTGGAACTAATGGGAGGTGTTCACATGATCTTATTCCGGATACCGTGGCAGTTCACCGGCTTAAGAGGTGGGATCAATGGGTGCATGTCTTGAACTTTTTCAATGTAACCAAAGAACTAAAGCACTCCAAGCTATACAGTGTAGAGTCGAATTGATAAAGAAATATGTGAAGTTTAAGATTAGGAAACATATTTTTAACTCGGCATTGTTTCAAGTTCCAGTTAGTAATGTAAATCCAAGATATGTTTTCCTAAATACATTGACATGGATCTGGTGAATCAGACATAAGACCCCAGATTTACCGGAGACTCTGGGCCTAAACGTACGAGGTGAGGGGGAAATCGCCAAGTCCATACGTCATATATGTAGCCTTACACGCGTTCGATGAACAATGCATGTAAAAATCATGTGGACATAGCTCAAAAGGACAGTATTGTACAATGCTGCGCTATAGTATCGGTATCTGAATCGCAAAACTGAAAGAAAGATAGGAAATACGGCAACATGCCCAGACAGTTGACACTGCTACCTACATTCACGGGGAAAAAAATCATTGCTTGGCGTAATCCGTATGATATCAGGAGGCTAGAAGAAAGCCAGTTTAAAAGCTCCCTATTATGCATCATACCATCGAAGGTCAGAAACTATTCTAGCTAGTCACCGGAAAACAGCACAACAGCCTCAAGAACCACCTTAAAACACTGCAGTAGTGCAACACAATGACCAGAGTAGTTTTGAAGCCCTTAAGCAATCATGACTGTGAACAAAAATCACTGGCAGTATCCTTAAGCAACCAAGAATGCACAAGGGGTTTGTGGCAAAGAAAACCCAAGTCATGAAAAATAAAGCAGGAATGCGAATAAGTCGTCTTCTTAGGAGACGAGAGATAACAATAGTACTATTGGAAATTTGGAACTACAAGGGGATGTAAACAAAATTCTTCTATACCTTTGCAACCTGTCAAAGCGAATTAGAAAAAAAAAATCATTCAGTAATGGTACACGATATCTTAAGTCTTCAACCATAAAGGAGTCAAGAATAGGTAAAAATTTCTTTCAAGGAGAAGAAAATACCTCAGAATGGAATGGCAGTGCATGAATAGATGTCGTGAATGGGGACATATTCTGAAGAAGAACTAGTTTGACTGCCCAGCAGGAGTTATTATGTTCGACGTCAAGAAGGATGGATCCCCAAACGGCCTGCTTGAATAGCATGAAAACTAGCAAATGTCAGACATTTACTGTGTCCACAACAGTTTTAATTAAGCTCGGCTTAACCAACATTAGAAAAAGACATGGGAAAGTGAAACAAATAACCAGCCTTTACTAATATTTACACGACGGAAACACCCTATTTGACCGTTAAAAGGAGGTTAAAAAAAAAAAACACCCCCCAAATTGATTGGGTAAAGGATTAAGATTCCCCTTTCATAAAGACGAAATCAGAGAAAAGGTTTGATTCCTTGTGAAACTTTCAAATGCAAGATATTACTGATATTAGCAGGAATAGGATTCTTTCGAGTTAGATTTGGAAATCCAGGATATAGACTTAAGAATGATTACATTTGACAGCACGGATAAAGAGTTAAAAATCCTGGGCCTCCCTTGATAGTCTCAGTAATCCAAAAGAAAGTTGTTTAATAAACATAGGAAATAAAGGCAAAAAGACCAAAATTCATCTTTACACCACAATTACCAAGCCATTATCCTTCTACTCACCTTGGCATAATTACGTACACCAGCGCAAAGGTTATTGCCATAAATAAGGAAAGCCCACCAACTGCAATGTATGCTATGCCCAGAAAATCATTTTTTCCACCAATCCAACTTGTGGTTGAAAGCACCAGCGTCTTCTTGCCGCCAAAGCTATATGTGTTGTAGTTGTTCTGTATTACCACTGCTATACTCTGGTTAGCTTCAAGATCCACCTCTATCTTTCCGTAGAGCTTTCTAAAAGTTGGTAATGCCGCAGTTCGCATCCATACAATGAGATCCACTTGCTCACTTAACTGTTACATGCAGCATGATGAACAAACAATAGTTGCAGGGGAACAGAAACCAGAAATAAAATAAAATAAAATTAAAGTTAGGCATCTATAACTGATAAAACAAATATAATATGAACATACAGGTATGCTTTTGTTGAGTTTTGCACCCCCAATCAAGCCACTACTCTGGAAATTCTTAGGATAGACATTGGACCCGAATTTATGCTGTTGATCGCTTTTCCAAGCTATGTCCTTTTTACTGATCTCGAGATCTTCCTTCTGATAAGAAAGTCGATATGTATCGTTGAACAAACTCCAAGCAATAAGGCCACAAGGAACTATGGGTCCTCCGATTGATGTTGATTCTGGGTCACAGTCTTCTGTGTCATACTCGTACGCCTTGCTCCGCAACTGATCGTCACTTCGACTTTGGGCATACCTGGAAATTTAAAGTCACAAGTCAGAGATAGAAAAGTTCAACGATTCATCTGAAGTCCATTACCCAATAAATTCAGCCACAGAACTTGATTCTTAAAATTGTATTGCACAAAATATACTGCTGTTCTGACGATATAGTGCATTCTAGGGTTTTAATTAAGAGGAACACCTAAATATGTGTATAAATATGTAACTTACCGGCGATGATTCTGGTAGAAGTTATCGAGCTGATAATAGATATAAATGGGACTTTTCATTTTCTTGGGAACCTGAAAATCATTCAAGCAAAATAATTTAGCACATCCGCAAGTGGTTAAGCTGATAGGAGAATTGAAATAAAGATTAAAAAAACCCGCGGACACAGTAGTAGGGATTTCACTAACCGTTAAACTTCTGATACAGGTCTTGTTAGTTTTGGCGCTCTGGATATATGCAAGTGCATCATTGCTATAAGTTGAAGGAACGCAAGCCTTATCATAACGGTCTACAATTTCCACCACCTGCATGTCAAACAAAGAGAAGTTCAGGTTCATTATCAAGTGGATGCTGACTACAAAACTTCACTAATGGAATGGTAAGAACTAAGAAGGAATTCAAAACCATACCTTCTCTGATGCAAACAAGGAAGCAAGGCCGATTGGAATGAAGATGACTCCGACAGAGATGAATGCCGTAATAACCTGAAACCGTGAGAAAAGAGAGACCATTACTTGCGCGCAAGAGGAGAGGAAACAGCTTTTCCAGAAGATGATTCAGCTAGACATAATATCAAGGACAAACATACCCATCTGTGGGATAGAATTGGTTTGCAAGCAGGAAGCTCTTGTTGAGTGAACTTTGAATCTATAGTATATAACAAACATCATGCAAATGAGTTATGAACAATGGAATTACGGGATAACAACAACCGCAAGGAATAACCATGAATTCTGCAACTAAAGTAACCAACCCCGATCAATCGAATATTGCGATTGATAAAAGCTGGATCGGGGGGGGCGTGGAGCATGTATTTATTATTAAGAGACAAAAAGATCATTTCTCCATTTAATGAGTTATTTGGCTAGGAGGAAATGAAAAAGGGATATGCACCTCAAGTTCTCAACCACAAGATGAAATTCAGCAGTGTGATGAAGGAAACTGATTATATCTTTACCCTAAGGTAGAAATGGCTTAAGAGTGATGAGGGTGTAACTGCTAACAGTAGGCAATAAAGTTCTCTACAGTTGAGGACAACTAGACCCAGCATATCAAAGCTAAGCAAAATCCATCTTTTAACCAACCAATGGTGATGATTATACCCTCCGAAATGCCATTCCTGATTCTAGTTGGCCCTAGCCATCTCTAATACTCAAGAGCATTAACCTAAGCTGCCAGTTGCCCCAAATTAAGAAGGAGAAAGTTGCCTGGCCTCATGATACCTCGTGATAACTTCAGTGTTTGATGTCCACTCAGTGCTTGATTTTAGTCATTTACCTTGAGGAATTTGGATAGAAACTGAATTCAAAAAAGCAGAGAACTTTACTGCAGTTGAGCTTTTCGTTGAACTTTGAAGATACTCAAACTACCTTGTAGCTTGTACTATGCTAGGAGCCCATGCACCGTATACAAACCACCAAGAGGCTGGTAAATTGGTAATCTTACAAATTTGATCCATTTAAGAAGAAATCTTATTTTTTTCATATAAAATAGCCATATCATCATTGCCTAGAAAACATCCTTATCATTAGATACCACACAAGCTGTTGCAGATTCAACCCAACACACACAATTGCACGAAGAATAAACCAAGCAAGAAACAAGGAATGCAAGACACACAAATTTACGCGGTTCTCCAATCGGGTAATTGGGTACATCCATAGCTCATGCCAGTTTTCCCTACCTAACGAATGAAAAAGAGTACACAAATAACATTGCCACTGCATATAGCATGACTTGACATCCCGGGTTTTGAATCATCGATTACCGAATACCCCTCTTCAGGTCCAACACCGACACAGTCACTGGCAAGCCAAAGAGTGAATCAGGCTTCACAAACCCAACACAAACTTTTGCACAGAAAGATTGAACTTGTCAACAACCACCTTATTGTGAGGGTTAATTCCAAGAATATAATCTTCACAATATACAATGTAGGATTATCCCCCAAAACAACAAAATACCAGGGTTAGAGAATGTTGATAAATTGAACCAACTGCAAGAAAAATCATGTAAATCCAAGAGTTCTTCGGCCCAACGGCATCAAGGGTGCAATTAGGTGCTAGTAAGGGGATCAGTAGTTAAACTCCTCTAAGGTGCTAATCTAACAATAAAAAGAAAAGAAAACATCACATAAAATGCGAAAAAAAAAAAAAGGGAACGCACATTTGGGTTTCTTGGAATTCTTCTTTTTTGCAGCAGCAGCAGCAGAAGCAGGTGATTCTGAAGGTCCAGCCGCATCCTCAGGGTCCATCATCTTCAAGATATACCTCTACATACAGAACCAAATATGATAAATTTTAGAGAGAGAAAATGAGCGGGGGGAGAGAGAGAGAGAGAGAGGAATTGGGTTGCCGAGTGGATCGAGAAAGGGGGGAAGACTAACCAGTGCGTGAAAAATAAACTAGGATTTCCATGAGGTTTTGCCGGTTGAGGAACACGCAACAAGAAGTCAGAGTGAGAGGGAGAGGAGGCCGCGAATCTAGCGGTTTGAAAACCACCCTTGGAGTTCGTTAGTTGGCGCGAGCCTAACTACCAGTCTCTCTCTCTCTCTCTCTCAATGCCGATTGCCGAGTCAAGTTTGCTTCTTAACTCCACTAGTTTAGAGTCCAATGCTTGAACGAAACTCTGTTTGCACATGTAATCCCCCACATATCATGCACACGTGTTTTTGCGGGATCCGAGTTGAGTCCGGCAAAATGATCTGAACCGCTCATTTTACTTTGAACATTTTTTATAAGTTGCTAAAAAAAATCAAGTCAATTGAATATCGGTGAATTTTGCCCTACAAATTTTGAAAAACCCTTATCGTTATCCGATTGAGTTGGGTTTTTTCAACAAACCATACAAATATTTCAAGAAAAAATGAGAAGTTCGGACCAACTTTGCGGGACCTGAGTTGGGTCCCGAAACACATATGTGCATGACCTGTGGGAATTATCTGTGCGCATAAACGTTGATGCTTAAGAGGAGCGTTTGGACTTTGGAGTAGCTATTCTTACTGTGGTGCCCGATGCCCCTTTTTACTACTCCCTCTGTTTCAATTTATTTGTCCATTTTTGGGAATTCAATTTTTTAGGGAACATAATAGTTACACCTAAAAGCATTTAACTTTCCAACATTTACCCTTTTAACTTTTTTAAAAAGTTACTTTATTTGAAAAGGCAAGGGCAAAAATGACATTTATTTTATTAAAAAGTCAAATGGACAAACATTTTGGAACACGAAAAAGTCTAAAAGTGGACAAACAAATCAGAACGGAGAATGTACACATTAGAGGATGAGGCCTACATACTTGTCTTAGAAAAGGGGTAGTGCCATTGTACATTGAATAAGTTTTCCTTTTGGAGGGAAAACAAAGGAAAAATAATCCTTTTCTTTTGTTTGGTTCGTAATTTAGAACCCACATGCATTAATAGTTCTTGTGAACTAGATATATATACTGTGTGTGAGATTACTCTTATTCAACGTGCTGTATAGTGTAATTATGGTGACGGCATGTCTCTTTTAGAACGGTGACTACTTCGCAGGAGCACCTTCCAGCCGAATATTTTAGTGTCTTGGGAATTCCTATGGTCACACTCAAGGGGCATCACTACGCTCATTTCATATTCTTACCTGCTTAATTGAGGACAAAAATGGTTCTTAATTTTTAAGAAAACTGTGGTACGTACCATATATCTATAGTGTGAAGTGCGTACCATTCGAATGTAACAAGTTTCTTTTCATATCAGTTCCGTATGATCCTTTGTTCACAATATTCGAGCCAACTTACGTACTATTCCTTGCTAATTAGTACAATTAACCGTCTATCTATTCACTAAATAAACACGAAAAACAGGAAACATACTATATCACAAGAAGTGACGGGTTTAATCACTTGTTATTATCATATTAAACATTTTTTATACATCAAAGAATTGATTGATCTGCATCAAATCACACGCCAAATTCTCTTTTATTGTTTTGCTCTATACAATGCACTTTTCTTGTTGTAAGCAAATCAATATACAAAGGGGGAAAAAAATAAAATAAAAAGTGAAGCAGGTAGCACCAATGGAGACTGGCCCTGAATCCAGCTGCCATGTGACATTGAATCTTCAAGATCCGAACAACCTGGAGATCATTCAACTTGTTTAAAAGGAAAATAGTTACCATATAAAATAGTAAAAATAAACAATCAGTCAACTGAAATTGTACTCTTCACCTCTGCAATCGAGTTTGCGTGCGCTTGATGCTACAAAAACGAAGAAAAAGAAACAAGTGAGATACTTGAACAAGAAATGGACAAACATTTGATCGAGAAATACGTAGAACGGGTTTCTCTGGTCTAAGTGTATCTGTCCTTCCCTGAGGTTGATTTCCCATCATGGGTTTGTGAACGACCCATGAAAGGGAAAGAAATAAGAAAACTAAACAAATATTCACTTCAATGTTTTTTTCTTTTTTTCCCCGCCATAAATCTATGGCGAAACACATGCAGACTAAGACAAGTACGTAAACTAGGAAGGCCTTATGGAATCTAGTTTGAGACAGGTAGTCACTAGTCAGAGCTCAAAACTGAAAGGTCTATTATGATTAGAAAAATAATGTGTAGGATGTGTTTGGATCGATAGAGAACTTGTTGAGCGGAAAGAAAAGGTGAGGGAAACATACATTCAATGTTTGACAGTATTTCCCCTACGTTTTCTTCTCCATCCACAAATCCCTCCCCATATCCTAGATCCAAACACAGTCTTAGTGAAAGGTACATTGGGGTGGTCACAAACATAAAAAAAAAGGGCTATAAGGGAGGGACTGAAAGGTACAATGTGGTCACAAACACAAAAAAGGGGTCATCCTTCTTATCAAGATATGAGGTATGATAATGGTTTTAAAGAAGTCAAGTGTGGGAAAATTGGGTTGTAACTTACCTTTGAGAGGGCTGTGCTTTGGGTTTTTCTTTAGGCACTTGTGGTTGGGAAGCTTCAGAAGTGGGGACATTCTTCACCTGTGAAAGTCAAAACAAGTTGTCAAATCCCTTGTCACATTAGACTAAGTCGAGCAACATCTTCCATCTATGATATAGCTGTTGAGTAGCTTGATATAAATTGTTGGACCCGTTTTCTAATGGCCTAAGTTTTGGGGACAATCGGTAACTTAACATGGTATTAGACCTCAGGTTGGGAGTAGTCTTGGATTCAAGTCTCCTGTTTCTCGTTTGCGTTCTCCTTCTCCCCTTCTTGTTATGTTTTGCTCAACCTATGGATATTTGCATCTTCACGTGCAAGACAGGATTGCACGTGAGAGAGGACACTGAATAACTTCATATACATTGTTGGGCGCATTTCCTAATAGCTTAAGTTTCGGAGACATTTGGTAACTTAACAGCAAAAGCAACATACCAAGTTCCTGAACTGGAGATTATAGAACATTTGGATGTATCTTTGCTTTGCTTGCTTCTGGTCCTTATTCAACTGCCTCCAGAAGCTATATATAGAGCCCATATTCAACACCTTGTTTGCATATATCTTCCATGTGTAGCTGCAAAAAAGAATAGCACAGGAACAATATTTATGATTAGGTCCTGTTTGGCATAGGCTTTTAAGCTGACATTTCAGACTCTTTTAAGAGGATTTTCTTGCCCACTGCAATTTTTGAGGTACTGTCAAAAAATTCAAAAGACATGACATTATCTACACACACACACACAAACTGGAGAGAAAGACACAAAAAGCCATTTAAAGAAGCTCAGAAAACCTATGCAAGAATTCAAAGAAGCAATGTGGAAAAACTTCTTATTAACTTACCACTCATTGATACGCTGCAACCCCCCTTTGGAAATCCGGTTCCAATACTCAGGATCCTCCTTGCACTTCTGAAAAAAGTCAGCAATCTTATTCCCGGACTCATCTCCGTTAGTTGGATCAATATGGAACCCGGAAACCCCGTCAACAATGATCTCCGCGGGACCTCCTTGACTGGTCGCGAACGTGGGTAATCCACAGTTCATTGCTTCAATAACCGTAAGTCCGAATGCTTCGTAGAGTGCAGGTTGCACAAAAGCTCCTTTTGTATCAGCAATGCAACGGTAAAGCTCTCCGTTTCGGTGCCTATCAGTTTGTGCTGCTATCCATCTGATTTGACCCTTGAGTTGGTATTTTTCGATCAACATGTGCATCTTTTTTATTTCGGCTGCTTCTTCTCTGTCTTTGGATTTTGAAGGATCAAAGAAACCCGCCACAACAACGAGATTAACCAAACTCCTGAGTCTCTTGTTTTTGCCATACCACTCGGTTAATCCGCTGATGTTCTTCACTACATCAAGCCTTGCCATTGAGAAGATCATGGGTTTTTTCCTGTCTTCTAGGTATCCACTGATTTTCGAACATTTCAGAACATGTTAGATGCTTGTGCTATCAAATTTACAGGAAACAATACTTCCTATTTTCCACAGTTGAAATTGAAGCAGTAGAGAAGAAAACAATGTATCAAGTGGTTGTTTGTTGAAAAGTTTATATTGTTAATTCTTGGGGTCTCGATCTAAAAACATCAAAATCGATACTTTGGAAAATCAACTTTTGAGTTGCTTTATCCAAAATAGAAGCAGGAATTGCGTTCTAAAGTTAACATAAACAGCGCCAAAAGAAATAAAAACTGGAGTATAGTTAAGAGAGGTTGAGGACCAAAAAACTGAAGCAGTTTTATCTGAGGGAAATTTGGCAATGAAAATGAAGCTACGCAGCTTTAAAAGGAAGGAAACACCAAAGCGGTGTTCTTCTTTTTGAAGTTGCATATGTAATCATATTGGGAATTCATGATAGTTTAGAGACTCTTGACGCTTACATGTGCTCACTGTTATCGACTTTATTGAAGAGAAGTTCTTCAATGCCAGGACGAAATGATGTGAATCGCTTCTGCTCCGTGCAAGGGAAATAGACAGATTGATCTGCCCCGGGAGCAGCAATATTGAATTTGGGATCGAAAACGTTGATGCCGGAAACAACTCTGCAGAGCCCTGGAAGCGTAAATGCAGTGTGGCTTTCATACTGCCCAGGCCTATCTTTGCTGCAACCATAGAACATTCTCCATGTTACGATGTTATTTTTGTTTAAGGTTTTTCATTTTATTCCCACATCTCAGCTTAAATTCTGACACCTGTTTGGAATCGTTTTCGTTTTCTTCTTTACAGCAAATTAGTTTCGCAAACCGTTTCTGAAAAAGTATTTTGGGGAAATTTTTTGAAAACAGCCAACTTTAAAACGAAACGAAAAAAGTGAAAGCAATTGGAAATGTGAAAGCAATTCTCTAACCTTCCAGCGATCTCCTGGTATGTGCTTGTGATGATGAAATCTGCTGCATTCATTGCAATAGTATCAGCTGTGAATTGGCATGAGAAGTGGTACTTTGGGTCCAACTCTTTCCACTTAAGGTCTGAATCCTCGTACTTTGTCTTCTCCAAAGCATGTGCAATAGTCCCCTGGCCAAAACACTCCTAGTCAGTAAAATATATTACTCAACAAATAGTTTAAAATTTGCTAGAACTGATGAAGGCACCAGAGTTGTTCCCAGTTTGCTAGCCAAAAGTGATGCCACCAAATTCCCATCGGTATAGTTTCCAATGATAAGATCCGGTTTATCTTCCATGTGCTCAAGGATTTGCTCCGCAGCATCCTATTTATTGAAAACGAAAGGTGAAAATTCACAAACAAAACAATCCGTTTAACTTTGCTTGGATCTTGGATTTGTGGAGAGATTTATAAAGAGAAAACAGAAGGACATGGGTAATAAGTGGAACTTTGGATATGTTTCCATAGTTTTTCCCATTTCTTTTTGTTTCTCCCCCAAATCTTACACATCCAATGTTCTAACACGTATTTAAGCAAAAGGTTGTAAAGGCGAAATTGGGGAAACGGTATTTGATGACTAATGTAGCAAATACCTGAGTAAACCTTTCAAGGTAGGGGTATATATCAAAACGCGAAACCCATTGTGGAAGCACTCCATTTTCTGTCTTGAAAGGCACCCGAAGGATGTTGGAGTGCTTCGTATTTGCGATTGGTTCTAACTCCACATTGCACTTAGTCCCCTTAGCATCGGGGATTAGTCGAGTTACCTGATATAATCAATAAGAGCATGATCAATTCTTGTGCAGTTGATAGGAAAAAGAAGCTTTGTGTCAATTTTGGCACTCACAACAAGAATCTGAGGCTTCATGTTAAGGCCTTGATGCTTCATCCGGATGAGCAGTTCTTCCTCCAAAGCAACCACTTGATCCAAAACATAAACCACCTGTTGAGTGCAATCAAGTGAAGTTTCAATAAACTATTACATCAGAAACAAGAACTTGGTATTGTTTTTGTTTCCATCATCTGCATTTTCGTTTTTTTTTTCATGCGTTGGGCTAGAACATAAATAAAATAAAATAAAAAAACTTTAAAAGCATGCATTGTGTCTTGACTCTTGAGAAATGAATTGTTTTCAAGGAGTTAACGAAAACTGTTTTCAGAAACAAGTTTCGTGTTTCCAGAAAGTTTTGAAAACAGAAAACGGAAGTGCATACCTGTCCGCCGGTGTCTGGCAAACCAAGAACATCGGCTTGACCAAAATACCCATGGACTGAGAACAGTACAACATTGAAGACTGTTGGAACCCTGCCAAAGAACTTCTCAACATTTAAGGGGTCAGGTGCTTGGAAAATCTCTGAAAGTGACCTCATTGTCTCCTTCACTCTTTCTACGGTATCACCCCATCCCTTCTCAAATCCCCATCGCCGAAACCTGTAGGAGATATTATACTAGATGTCAATCTCATACCAATAGCACTACGTTGAAAAATTCTGTACAAAAGCAGAAAATGAAACTTATGGCTCGGATTCACACGACAATCACCTTTGCTCAAAGTCCTGATATGGTGTGTCCTTGGGTAGGGTTGAAAGGGCTGCTTCGGCTATTATTAGCGCAGTTTGAAGCTTTGAAGCTGTGTTGACGGTCTCATTGATCATCAGTTTCTGCATATTTCGAACCAAACCATGATTAGAAACAGCTCATTCTACTATAAACAAGGCTAAAACAACAGGTTTACACGATGCAATACGCCAAACTACTTTATTTCATATATGCACCAGAAATAAACTTTTGATGATACATAGTTTTTCAACTTCGACCATATAACATAGATGAGCAACAAAATTTATAATGTCATGCATTGCATATCGCACCATGAATTAATCTTTTGGTATCGCAAAATATTTACCCAAGCGTACGTATCAATTTTACAGGTTTTACCTCTAAGCGAAGCATACTGAATTGTAATAGAGGTGTCATACCGTAAGATTTTCCCTCCCATAGATATGCTTACGTTTAACAATATGTATTGATTTCAGCTCTAAATGTATCAACTCGAACGATTTTGACAACACCGACTAATTTTGAAAAAAAAAACAGTTGATCTCATACTTCTCCATGGTGATTCAAGGAGAGTAGGTAGTCCACAAGAGGCTGCGCACCCTGTGAGCCTGAGCCACCATTCAGATTGGAAGTAAGGAACTTCGAAACGAAATGGAGTCCATTTCCAATAGATGAAGATAGGGTGAGGTGAGGCATTGAGAAGTCCATTGCTCCAAAATCAACCTCTAATGCATTCTCATCCTTTGCCCTGCAATTTCAGAAAAAAAATGTGTCAGCTTGACAAACTCACAGCATATTACACAATAAATCAAGGCCAGTTTTTTGTGAGTTTCCTGAATCACAAAATACTCACAAAATGTCTCACCCAATGCTACTGACGCATATTTTAGGATATAGATTAAGACATATATGTGTCCAGAGTCATCCGATGCACGTAGACCCAAGATGCACATGGAACCTACACACATATATGTGTCTCGACGTCTGTGTTCAATTATTTTCCTAACGTCTCGCCCCCACCTCATTGGAGTGTTCTATGTACTTAGTTTGCTTGGATTCATGTGACCTTTTCTTTCTGGGCATCTAAAATTGAAATCTGTGCTATTCATGGTTCCAAAGTTGAAAAAGATGGGAATTTCGATTGAACAACGGTAAAGGAGTAAAATTTGAAGAAACCTGTAACAATGTTGGAGGAGACGAAATTTGGGAGAGTCCCCGCCCAAATTTTGCTCGGTGCTCACATGTACGGAAGTTATAATTAACAAATGTGAGACAAACTAACACTTCCCGTTAAGAGGTAAACAAAGAATCTATAACCTGGGCATCATAACGTAACGAAACAAGGTGTACTAAAAGCACAAACAGTCAGACAATCAATGAAGAAGAGAGTCTTGTTCCTAAACTTCCCCTAGCTCTGATACCATACTGGAGCTGCAGCACTCAACCAATACTCAAAACCAACTGGTTTTGAGTGTACTGTCTAAAATTTGGAGGAGACGAAATTTGGGAGAGTCCCCGCCCAAAAATTTTGCTCGGTGCTCACATGTACGGAGGTTATAATTAACAAATGTGAGACAAACTAACACTTCCCGTTAAGAGGTAAACAAAGAATCTATAACCTAGGCATCATAACGTAACGAAACAAGGTGCACTAAAAGCACAAACAGTCAGACAATCAATGAAGAAGAGAGTCTTGTTCCTAAACTTCCCCTATCTCTGATACCATACTGGAGCACTCAACCAATACTCAAAACCAATTGGTTACGAGTGTACTGTCTAAACTTATACGAGTTGAAATTCTTTTCGCCCGCGGCAAAAAACCTAGGTTTCCCCCAACCTCCATTAGCAATCTGAACCATGCTCTTGTAGGTAATATTAAAATTTGGGTTTTAGTTTGTAAAATGGATGATCGGACATCAACGGGTATGTTGAATTTTGCATGGATATAACATCATGTGGGTCCTACAATATGACGGTGGAACCCACAATGGCAGTGACGAAAAACACATTGCTGGGGCGGAAAGAATTTAAACTCAACTCATATGGTACCTTAAAATTCATCAATGTGGGGCAATCTTTGTAACCTCTTGCAGTTATGATCAGGGCTGTAAACGAACCGAGCAGCTCGCGAGCTCGGCTCGTTCGACAAAAGCTTGGCTCGTTAAGGGAGGCTCGACTCAATTAAAGAGACTCGTTTAGTAAATGACTAAACTCGGCTCATTAAGAGCTCGGCTCGTTAAGGCTAGAGCAGAGCTCGAACTCAAATTTTTGGATGATTTAGTAAACGAGCCGAGCTTGAGCTCGAATTAAGTGGCATAGATAAGTTTGAGAATAAAATACCAGTCCTCATCAACTATCATTTCTTTGCATCTCAAGTACTCCGCAGCCGTGATTCCCTCTACTGATAGGTCAACAGAGCTCACTTTAACAAATTCCCAGTACCCCGGATTTGGTCTGATGGCAAATGCAACATAAGGAGGAACAACAGCCGCCTCCTGCAAATTCAATGCCAAAATTGGATTGAAAATTTTATTAGCCTGTGATCTTGAAATGTTTTGGAAGACAGAATTGAAAAACAAGAATGAATAAGTCCAACTGTTCAGTTCAATATTGCTCTATTTAACAAATAGTGTCGAGATGTTAATTTTTTTTTTCGACAGTTACTTGTGTCTTGACCTGTTTACGCGCATTCATGCCGAGATTAGGAAATTCGCAAGAAATTACTTTTTCCGAGACCTGACCCACTAAATCAATTGTATGGGGAGCCAAGGACGGCTTCAAGCAAACAGGCAAACACCCTGGACTTGAAAAATCAACTAAAATTTTGTATTTTTTTTTACATATAATTTGATTTTTCTCTCATATTTTTTTCATATTGTCGGCACTTAATTATTCATGAGTAATCAAAGTAAAAAAAAAAAACTTCACTTAAATTTATGAGTTTGTAAATAATATAACTTAACAAAACAAAATAAATTAAGCACAATTCATTTTTATTCATAATAAAAAATTTCATTTATATAGAGTTTTGTAGGAGTATACGAAGAAATTTCTTTATGTTTTTGTCACCACTGAATTAAAACCCTGAAGCTGCCACTGTGGGAAGCAAACCCACCTACTAACCGGAATAACTCTTGGGGCTCAAAATGCTTTATACTTTAGCAACGTTCCAAGTTTGTATTTTATTCCTTCTATACTTTTATTAGAAGTTGTCCATTTGACTTGCAACATGAGGGTCCAATGATGACAGAAGTGAAAAAATGAAACTTCTACCAAATGTTACTCCATATCTTATGCTGAATTTGACAAAAAAACATTAGCCCTATGGAAAACTATGACCTCGTGATACAAGTCAAAACGACATCGTTTTGCTGGATTTTTCTACGTGTTTTTAGAAACGTTAATCATCGAACGACTTTATTTGAATTCTTTTGATGCACAAGGCTAGCTCTATCGTAACGCTTGTCCCACTTGTTGAAAACAAACCTGGGTTGTGCATAAAATGTAGCCGAGCAAGCCGCTCAAGACCTGCTCTCTTTCGGCCTTATCGTTGATGACGATCTCCATTTCACCCATCAAGTGGTGAAGCTTCATCAACCTCTTCCCCTTCTCGACGTACTTAGCGAAGCACCTCTTCATGTAGTACCGGCTCTCCCTCAATGCGTCCGGCATGCTATCGGCTATCGTCTCTGACCGCTTTAAGGCCGGAGAAATACTAGAAGCAGCAGCCATTTTTTTTCACAATAACAGAGATGTATATAACTAAAGAGACTTGTTTGGTTCCAATGTATTTTTTCCTTGAATTTGTTTGGATACTTATAGTATTTTTCCTTGAATTTGTTTGGATACTTATAGTATTTTTCCTTGAAGCGTGTGTCTTTTTGTTTGGAAATGGCCAAAGAAAAGAAAAGCAGAATGCAACAAGAGGAGAAAGGAGATTCTTCAAGGCCAGCAGAGAAAAATGTCACAGAAAGGAGAGATTCCTGGTTGGAAACCAAGGTAATCTCTCTCTCTCTCTCTCTCTCTCTGGAGGATAATTCTTTTCTTTATGTTTTTCATTCATTCATTAGTTTGTTGATCAGAGAGGAGAAAGAAAAGAATACTTCTAATTCCAAGGGGCAGCTCAAGTAGCAGTCGTAAACCCAAACATCTTGAGTTCGAAACTTGGCAATCTCTTAGGATCCAGTCAATAGGTTCGGCTGTAAGAGAGAAATCTTTTGTGAATCCCTTAGTCTGACGTCTGAACCATTGAACAAAAACAGGAATACTAAACAGGGGAATTGCTTGGACGACGGAGACTTGACCACACGAGGTGAGGCCACCCAAGACCTAGCTCTGATACCATGTTAGATTTCTTGGAAGGTTCCAACCTAAAACCAATTGGCAAAAGGTGGAGTAACCTCTAGAATATATTAATTAAACTTGGGTGGCTTAGATGAGCGATGTGAGATTAAGTCTAACAAAAGTACTTATTTTTTAAGAAGGTAATTTCAAGTTCAAAAATAATGTGTTTATGCAAATAATTTTCCTAATAATATAGATCTTGTTTGATAGGAGATTAGGAGTAGATCTCATTGAGATCTTTTGAACGGTGCAAAAAAAATCAAAAAATTATTTTTCATTAACATTATTTTTTAGTTTGAAAATGTAAAATAAGTATTTATTTTTTTTTTGAAGGTGCTCTGGAATGGGTTGAATCTTGAGAGATTCTTGAAGATGAGAAGATTGTCATGGAAGCCAAAACGGAATTCTTAGAGCCCATTTCACAACACATTCTTAAAAAATAAATACTTATTTCACATTTTCAAACTCAAAAATAATGTAAATGAAAAATATTTTTTTGATTTTTTGGGTACCGTTCAAAAGATCTCAATGAGATCTATCAAATAAGATCCATATTGCTAGAAAAATTATTTGCGTAAACACATAATTTTTGAGTTTGAAATTACCTTCTTAAAAAATACTCCATCCGTCCCAAATTGGATGTCAATTTTTGATATCCGTGCCAATTTCAACTCCTTATATCTTTTAATATGGATCTCAAAAAATATGCAATATAGATCTTATTTGATAGTTCTCGATTAATTTTATTATACAAAGTTTTCAAACTCATGAAAAACATTATAGATTGAAAGATAAAATCGATGAAAAATGATACGAATTTCAAAAATTGTCATTCTTTTTGAGACGGAGGGAGTGATGCAGATTGGATTTTAGGAAAAATAGTATTTTATTAGTATTTTATTTTACGGCTTTAGTTTTAGTATTTTGTTAGGAACTAGTGCTTGCCCGTGCCTACGGCACTACGCACCCCGGTTGGAATTGTCCGTGCCTACGGCACTTGCTAGCTAATGGCTCAAACATTAGTGTGTAGTATATGATTCTCTTCTTAGTGGCATGAAAAAGAATTACCCGTGCTTATGGCACTCCTCCAACTATACATTTAAGCTAACTACAAAGAACTATTAATTTGCTTATGGAATTCCAGTAAATACTAGGTAAAAAATTTTCTAATACAGTTTAACAATTTAACCCGCTTCGAACCTCACCGCTTACCTTATGAAGAAGAGTGTGTCTACACATGTGTTGAAGGTATATAAATAATAAAGTTTTAAAAAAAGTTCATAAAGGGACAACAACTCAGGATGATCATGTCAAAAGAACACAATAAGCTGAATATATGGGATTGAATATCAAAAAAAGTTTTGGCCAGTGGAACACAATAATCATTATTTCTTGGTTGGCCAGTGGGAAAAAAATTCCTCGTCTTGTGGGATTGTATACTGCAACTTTGCAAGTAATGAATGAGACTTGCAATTACGAACCAACCAAACGAAACCAAATACGGAGTACAGTTCAAAAAAAAAAAAACGAAACCAAATCAACAAAACCCTAAAATACAGTTTAAAAAAAAAAAAACCCAAATCAACCACAAAGCCGAGAGATCAATGAATTAAGTTACTGAGATGAAGAACCAGAGTGAATCGTAGTCGTCATAGAACACCGCAAACAGGGGTGTCAATTTGCTGTTTGGAGCGGAAAAAAAAATTGCCGCTTTTTTTTTTTAACCGAAAATATGTTGCTTGATATGGCTTCATTAATGCGATGTCAGCTTATTATGGAAAGTTGTAATTGGTATCTGGACCGTTGGATTTGTTTGTATGAGTAGATAAAACTTGTGTGAGGGAGAAATCTGAGCCATTGAAAGTATAAAACTACTTGGCACTGAAGACTTGTTCGAACTTACGCATCATGCGTTCCACTTTTGAACATAGAATAGTGATTCCAAACCACGAACCGTTTATTCTATAGTGCCACATAAATTGATATTCATGCACGAGTTCCGTTTGATCGTACATTATTAATATATATATATATATATATACACACACAAACATACACATTTGAAGCCTTGACTTGAATTTGATAATGTTAAATTTTTTTGAAGGCTTATTTTGCAATATCCAAGTTTGACACCCTCCCTCTCCAATCAAAGCGTCAATAATTGCTATATATTCAACTGAATTCACATTATTTGAGCCTTGAAATTTAATTGACACCTTCACTGTTTGGCTTCAAGTTTGGCAATGGAGGGGTGAGAGATGTCAAATCCACGTAGGATTTGCCTTATGAAAACGAAAAAAGTGATTCCAAAAGGTAATAAATTGGAAAAAACCAAAAGGTAATAAATTTACAAAAGAAAATGAGGTGAACCCCAAATTGATAGTTTTTTGTAGCTAGCTTAAAAGTTTAGTTGGGGGGTGCCGTAAGCACGAGTAATTCTCTTTCGTGGAACTAATTAAGAAGAGGATCACATACTACACACTAATGAATCGATTTAGTGTTTGAGCCACTAGCTAGGAAGTGCCTTAGGCACGGACAATTCCAACCAGGATGTATAGTGCCGTAGGCACGGGCAGGGCAAACACTAGTATAGTCATACATAACAACAATTTACATATTACTTCATTTGCTAATAAATTACTTATAAACATATAAACAATTTAATTAACTACACAAAGTAATCCCTTAATATTTTTTTTTATAACTTATTATACGTCTAGACCAGCTTTTGCACGCCTCATCTAATCATTGGGGCCCACCGCTTGCTTATGTGGAGCCCAATTAAAGCCGGTACATAGCTCCGTATGATTTGACCCTAGAGGAATTGATAACATTTGAGAGGTTTCGAACTTGAGACCTTCAGAGGGAACATACCGATAAGTTTCGGATATTGAACACCAGACCAACCCTTCACGAACTAATGGTTACAACCACCTCTTCCCTCCTTCAATAAAACACTTCACAAACTCATAAACTAAACTCAACCTAAGATTCTCCTGGAGTACTATTTGACTTTTAGGGTTCGTATTTTTTACTCAAAATATGAAGTTGGCCCAAAATATGTCGGTGAACATGCCACCAAAGGTATACTCTTAACAAAATAATTTTGCAACCAAATGAGCACTACATCTGGAAAGTCTTATTCGGAGAGTTCTTGATTTGAATTTTAACCCATTTTAGTCTTCTTTTAACAATAGCATTTTCGACGTGCGGATTGTATACTGCAAGTAATGAATGAGGCTTACCCCGATCAACCAGCCAACTCCCTCCTTGCAATTACGAACCAACCAAACGAAACCAAATACAGTAAATAAATAAATAAAAATCGAAACCAAATCAACAAAACCCTAAAATACAGTTCAAAAAAAAAATTCCAAATCAACCACAAAATCGAGAGATCAATGAATTAAGTTACTGAGATGAAGAACCAGAGTGAATCGTAGTTGCCGTAGAATGCCACAAACAGGGGTGTCAATCTGCCGTTTGGAGAGAAAAAAAAATCTGCCGTTTTTTTTTTTTGATCCGGAAATCTGCCGCTTGATATGGCTTCATTAATGTGATGTCAGCTTATTGTGGAAAGTTGTAATTTATCCAAACAATGTAAGTTATTTGCGAAGATGCCATTGGTATCTGGACGGTTGGATTTGTTTGTATGGGTAGATAAAACTTGTTTGAGAGAGAAATCTGAACCATTGAAAAGGAATATTTCTAAAGAATATTCCTAAACACCCTTCTGTTTTATTAGATAGATATTATAATTTAGGATTGTTAATATAGAATTATTTAGTTTCTTAATTTAGGTTGATTCAATTTCCTATTTTATATTCTCTTATTTTACAAGAATTAGGGTTGCTTCCTAATTTTTTTTATTCCTTTTTAATTCTAGGGTGGCTACTACTATATAATAAGACTAGTGCTAACCCGTGCCTACGGCACTACGCATCCCGGTTGGAAGGAGATGGCAGTTGTGTGATTTAGGTGAAAACCATGGGCACTTAACCGAGAAGTGGGAGGATGCATTACAGCCTTTGGATCAAATGAATCTAAGCCGTTCCAACAACTTGTCCCCACACCCTTCTGTTTTATAATAGAGATTGTAGCTATTAAGGCAAGGGAGTTGTTTATGATTGATTAATGAAAATTTGAGAAGTTTTCTTTTAATTGTGTGTTCGTAGAGGGAGTACCTCTAGTTCATACTTGTTCGTGATTGTCCTTGTTGCGCGTTCTTCTTTTTCGACACGCCTCCCTGCATCAGGGAGTAAGTACTTATTTTGAGTTTTGGAACGGAATCAGGTTCTTGAAGATGAGAAGATTGTCATGGAAGCGAAAACGGAACAAAACATCAATATAGACAAAACTAGCGTTGTATCCGTTAGATGCACCAGACAAAAAGAAGATTGTCATTTGGTTTGGTTTGTTTAAATCCTGAAAAGACCGTAAAAATTGAGGAAAAATTAATTTTAAATTTAATTTTCCTATAGGAGTTAGAGTTCAGATACCACATCCAACAAAAGAGCAAGTGATGGAGGCCAGATTTATTTCCGTTGCAAAAAAAGAAAAAAAGAAAAAGGAGGAAGTTGGATAATCTAATATCACATATGAGAAGACGCTACAAATAATCATTGTATTCAAAAAACAATTCGAAGAGGAGGGTTGTTGGGACTTCGTGGGTCTATTAATAGATGACTCGAAGAATTCGAAGAGCCTTCTTTGCACAAATATTTGCGGATCGATTACAACCACTAGAAAGAGCCTCTTTTTTTTTTGTAACCCCTGGATAGTTGTAAGATATTGGGGGGAGGGTGGGGGTAACCTTCAAACCTATTTCAAAGGGAAAAAAAACCCACACAATTGGCTAATCTGGATAAAATAATAAATAAATAAATAAGACAAAACAAAACAAGTCAGTGGGACTTCACTAGAGTTTCTTCATTTATATTTGTAATTTTGTATACGAAGAGGGAAATTATGTCAATAATTGCAATAGAGAGGTTTTGTTGGTCTTTCACTCTTCAATCCCTTCGGGCAGGAAAGTGGAGTGCAGTGCAATTGGTATCTCCCTTATACTCTCATGCACGTACGTGGGCATGGTTCGATTTCCGTAAGCCCATCTTCCTCCCCAAGTCCCCTAGGATAGAGTAGATTAGGATTAACGAATGGTAAAAATAATAATAATAAAATCCCTTGGGATAGAATTCACAATAGAGTGTAAATTCTATTCGGATGAGCCGGAAAAGGAGGGTTTTCCACCACCCCATGAGCCCCCTTCGTGCATTTTTTTGGATAATCCAAACCGTGCATCTTGTAGAGCCTGTAAAATAATATATCTATGCAAAAAATCAGCTTGTCCGGATATCGATTGGTATGTCAAAAGTTGAGTTTTTAGATTAAAAAAATGAACGGTTGTCGACAATTTAAATTAAAAAGCAGTTGATAGATCCAGGTCGTCCATTTTTTTTAATCTAGAAATCAACTTTTGACATACTTATCAATATCCGGACAAGCTTATTTTTTTGCATAGATACATTATACAAAATGCACGATTTTAATTGCCCAAAAAAATGTGAGAAGGAGGCCCACAGGGGGTGCTGGCAGAAATCCCCATCTGTCCGGCTTATCCGGAAAGAATTTAATCTCTTCACGATAACACCCCCCACATGAGTTGGCTAATCCGGTCATTTTTGTGGGATTGGCAGTCCCCTAGGACTCCTAGGCCACCTCTCGTATCTGATTTGTATCGATATAACTTGCGTTTTCTATCCTGATCGAGAACGAAACCAAAACATGCTTTTGGAAGCCCCACCAGGGTTTAGTCCAATCCGGCTACCAAACAAGGCATCTTTAAATGCGAGAAAAAGGCATATGCCCGAAGGGCAAAAGTGCCAAAAAAAAAAACACTCTCTCCGTCCCAATTTATTTATCCAATCTCGGATTTTCAATTTATTAAGAAAATCAAATCCAACCCATTAATTTAAAAATTTACATAATCTGATCAATTGATTTTAAAATTGAACCATCAATTTGAGACATATATAAATCAAAAAAGAGATAAACAAATCGAGACGAATGAAGTAACTTACGTGTCCGGTACTTCAGCCCCCGACCACCAGCCCAATGGGCCCCCAATACCGACCATGTGGTCTTTCTTTCAACATACCTGTACCGGAAATTGCTATGGGCATTGGGTAAAACATGTACATCACTTTGTGTGGGACCCATTTTGAGGTTCCATACAAATATTTCGATCAATTCAATTTGTTCAAAATAAATTTTTAAGAGTCCCTTTTAAAAATCAGTTTGGCAGGATATTGGTAAGTGCTCGATCCATATGTTATTTTTTGGGTCCGTACGATTAGAGACCAAAAAAGAACGTATTGATTAAGTACTTACCAATATCCGGCTAAACTGATTTTTTACAAGGACCATTCGAAAAAAATCCTGAATAAATTGAACTGCTCAGATCATTTGTGTGGAACCTCGAAATGGTCCCACATAAGGCGGTATACAAGTGTCGTACCTATAGCAAGGCTTTACCCAAACGAAATGAGACTAATCGAGATCTAGCGCCCACGAAAAGCAGCTAAGAGAGGTACTACTGGACTCACCCATGAGATTATCCATAATTTTCCTAGCAATATAGATCTTATTGAGATCTTTGAATGGTGCAAAAAAAATCAAAAAATTATTTTTCATTTACATTATTTTTTAGTTTGAAAATGTGAAAGTACTTATTTTTTTAGAAGGTATTCTGGAACGGGTAGAATCTTGAGAGATTCTTGAAGATGAGAAGATTGGCATGGAAGCGAAAACGGAGTTCTTAGAGCCCATCCCACAACACCTTTTTAAAAAATAAATACTTATTTCACATTTTCAAACTCAAAAATAATGTAAATGAAAAATAATTTTTTGATTTTTTTGGTACTGTTCAAAAGATTTCAATGAATCAAATAAGATCCATATTGTTAGAAAAATTATTTGTAAATACATAATTTTTGAGTTTGAAATTACCTTCTTAAAAAATAAATACTTATTTTGAGTTTTGGAACGGAATCAGATTCTTGAAGATGAGAAGATTGTCATGGAAGAGAAAACGGAACAAAACATTAATATAGACAAAACTAGCGTTGTACCCGTTAGATGCACCAGACAAAAAGAAGATTGTCATTTGGTTTGGTTTGTTTAAATCCTCAAAAGACCGTAAAAATTGAGGAAAAATTAATTTTAAATTTTAAATTTAATTTTCCTATAGGAGTTAGAGTTCAGATACCACGTCCAACAAAAGAGCAAGTGATGGAGGCCAGATTTATTTCCGTTGCAAAAAAAAAAGGAGGAGGTTGGATAATCTAATATCACATATGAGAGGGCGCTACAAATAACCATTGTATTCAAAAAACAATTCAAAGAGGAGGGTTGTTGGGACTTCGTGGGTCTATTAATCGATGACTCAAACAATTCGAAGAGCCTTGTTTGCACAATTATTTGCGGCTCGATTACAACCACTAGAAAGAGGCCCTTTTTTTTTTGTTGTAAGATATTGGGGTGGGGGGGAACCTTCAAAAAGGGGGAAAAAAAAACCACAAAATTGGCTAATCTGGATAAAATAAAAAAAAACAAGTCATTGGGGCTTCACTAGAGTTTCTTCATTTATATTTGTAATTTTGTATACGAAGAGGGAAATTCTGTCAATAATTGCAATAGAGAGGTTTTGTTGGTCTTTCACTCTTCAATCCCTTCGGGCAGGCAAGTGGAGTGCAGTGCAGTGCAGTTAGTATCTTCCTTATACTCTCATGCACATGGGCAGGATTCGATTCCCGTAAGCCCATCTCCCTCCCTAAGTCCCCTAGGATTAGGGCTGTAAACGAACCGAATCGAGCCGAACCCTGTTAAGTTTGGCTCGAGTTCGTTAAGGTACTAGTTCGGCTCAAGTTCGGCTCGTTAAAATTTTTCAAGGCTCGGGTTCGGCTCGGTTGGGTTCGTTAAGGTACTAGTTTGGCTTGAGTTCGGCTCGAGTTCGGCTCGGGTTCGATTTGAACCTGAACATCTTGGCTCGAGTTTGGCTCGTTAAACTCATACGAATGGAGCCGAGCCGAATCTAAGTTCAAATTGAGCTCATCAAGACTCGGTTTTGGTTCGGCTTGGCTCATTAAACTCAAGCGAACCCAAACTCTCTCATTGATCGTATAGAATTTGGGAGAAAAATAAGTATTGAATTATATATACAACCTTAAAAATTTTTATATTTACAAATAGACCCCTATTGAATTATTAATTAAATTTAAGTATAGGTTTGCGAGCCTAACCGAGCCGAATACCGTTAGACACAAGTTCGGCTCATTTACGGAACGAGCTTAGAATTGAGGTTCAGGTTCAGGTTCAGTTCGTTTAGCAAACGAATCAAACTCGAACGAGCTCTTGCCGAACCGAGTCTCGAACAGTTCGCGAACGGCTCAGTTCATTTACAGCCTTACCTGGGATAGAGTAGATTATGATTAACGAATGGTAAAAATAATAATAATAAAATCCCTTGGGATAGAATTCACAATAGAGTGTAAATTCTGTCCGGATGAGCCGGAAAAGGAGGGTTTTCCACCACCTCATGGGCCCCCTTCGTGCATTTTTTTGAGTAATCCAAACCGTGCATCTTGTAGAGCCTGTAAAATAATATATCCATGCAAAAAATCAGCTTGTCCGGATATCGATAGGTATGTCAAAAGTTGAGTTTTTAGATAAAAAAATGAAATGGTTGTCGACAGTTTAACTTAAAAAGCAGTTGATAGATCCAGGCCGTCCATTTTTTGGTCTAGAAATCAACTTTTGACATACTTATCAATGTCCGGACAAGCTGATTTTTTTGCGTAGATACATTATTTTACAGGCCCTACAAAATGCACGATTTTAATTACCCAAAAAAATGTGAGAAGGAGGCCCACGGGGGTGCTGGCAGAAATTCCCCTCTGTCCGGCTCATCCGGAAAGAATTTAATCTCTTCACGATAACACCCCCCACATGAGTTGGCTAATCCGGTCATTTTTGTGGGATTGGGAATCCCCTAGGCTCCTAGTCCACCTCTCGTATCTAATTTGTATTAATATAACTTGCGTTTTCTATCCTGATCGAGAACGAAACCAAAACATGCTTTTGGAAGCCCCACCAGGGTTTAGTCCAATCCGGCTACCAAACAAGGCATCTTTAAATGCGAGAAAAAGGCATATGCCCGAAGGGCAAAAGTGCAAAAAAAAAAACCCCACCTTGTTTGGATGAACTTTTAGAAAGTTATTTTTGAGAGTTAAGTGGTAATGAGTGGAGAGAGATAGAGAGAGAAATTTATTGAAAACTGTGCCGAGAGTAAAAGTTACTCTCAAAATGCTCATCCAAACAAGGTGCTATCTCCGTCCCGATTTATTTATCCAATCTCGGATTTTCAATTTATTAAGAAAATCAAATCCAACCCATTAATTTAAAAATTTACATAATCTGATCAATAGATTTTAAAATTGAACCATCAATTTGAGACATATATAAATCAAAAAAGAGATAAACAAATTGAGACGAATGAAGTAACTTACGTGTCCGGTACTTCAGCCACCGACCACCAGCCCAATGGGCCCCCAATACCGACCATGTGGTCTTTCTTTCAACATACCTGTACCGGAAATTGCTATGGGCATTGGGTAAAACATGTACATCACTTTGTGTGGAACCCATTTTGAGGTTCCATACAAATATTTCGATCATTTCAATTTGTTCAAAATAAATTTTTAAGAGTCCCTTTTAAAAATCAGTTTGGCAGGATATTGGTAAGTGCTCGATCCACACGTTATTTTTTAGGTCCGTACGATTAGAGACCAAAAAAGAACGTATAGATTAAGTACTTACCAATATCCGGCTAAACTGATTTTTTACAAGGACCATTCGAAAAAATCTTGAACAAATTGAACGGCTCAGATCATTTGTGTGGAACCTCGAAATGGTCCCACATAAGGCGGTGTACAAGTGTCGTACCTATAGCAAGGCTTTACCCAAACGAAATGAGACTAATAGAGAACTAGCGCCCACGAAAAGCAGCTAAGAGAGGTACTACTGGACTCACCCATGAGATTATCCATATGAAGTTTCACCTCTCAATCCGTTGGCCTACCCCCGAAAATCAAACTCACACCTAAACCGGTTGCCCTACCCTCAGAAATCAAACTCACACCTAATCGGCCTCACACCTAATCGGCTTAACCTGATCCCAAAAATCGAACTCAAAACTACTACTACTACCCAACCTCAGTGGAGACAACTCGTTGGGTATGTGGTCGTTTTACTACTCTGTACTATACACTGGGACCCACTCGAACCCAAAAAACTTCGCTTTTTCCTCCTTTTGTGGGCCCGCCTTCTACTAGGATCCACCATCCGCATTTGGAACCCACGTGGACCGACACGTGTACGGTGTACCGAACCTCCCACACCACCCAACTACTGTACATAATAAGACCCCGTGGATGGTTTCTTATTGATAACCTTATCGACCACTTATTGGCTGAAATCTCCACGTGTCAGTCTAGTGGATCGATCGCCCGGATCTCGGTATCTCACGTCTATTCGCGGGATGAGGGATGATACCAAGCACCCAGCCAAGCGGCTGATTCGGACGTTCATCTCGATAATTGATAGTTCGGATATTTGTCGAGCAATCGACGGCTCAAATTTATATAAGCTTATATTCAATTCGAATCGTCCGTGCCGAGATGAACGACCACATCGACCGATTTACACCCGCTTGGCAGCTATGCCGCTCTGCAGTAGGAGAGGGTACGTCTAAGATTTGTGCTTAAGAGGAATCATGTAAATTTTCTTGCTAATCACTCTTTCCGTCTCAAATTTTTTGTCCACTTTTACTATTTTGGATATTTTAGAAAATTATTCATTTTTTCAAATGTATAATGTTTTTAATATGTATTATGATCTTATTTGATGGACCTTCGATTTTATTTATTTAAAAAAGTTTTCAAAATCATGTAAATATTATGAATTGAAAATTTTAAGTATTAAAAATGGCGCGTATTCAGAAAAAACAAACAAAAAAAATTGGGACGAATGAAAGTATTAAGTATATTATAGCAATGGCCGAAATGTTGCTTCAATGGTTTCGTAGCTATTTTTACAATCACCACTCTTCCCTTCATTTTAAACAAATTCATCCAACAACTCTCCTTACCCAAACTTCAAATTAATGCAAATTTTACTTAATTTCATTATCTAAATTTTGAAAGCTACTGATAACATAAATTCCGATAAAAATATTACAAATCGGAAATCTTCAATTTGTGAAACTTTTCTTTTTATACTTTTATCCTTTTTGTTGTTTTCAATGGAAATGTCTAAAATAATTTGAGGGGAGGAGAGGTTCGACGACGGGGAAGAGAGCTGAAATCAGTGTGTTGGGAGGAAAAAAAAGACTTGACAAAGTTACCTATATATGACAAAGGGCTTGCAGCTCAATGGTATTTTCTGGTTCTTCTCTTGTGGGAGGTCAGTGTTCGAGTCCCATCAGGGACGTTTGTGGTTCAGGATTATAAACTTGCCTTTGAATCCGTTTGGACTACTAACTACCCCTTAACCACTGCTGATGTATATTGGTTGGAAAAAAAACCTATATGTAAAATTTGTGCTGAATATAGCACCAAGAATACCTATAGCTATATGTAACATTTTATAAACCTAGGGACAAAGGGGTAAGTGTAAGGGTGGGATGGCCGGGTTGGGCCACCTCCAACCTTGCTAGAATCACCATGTATGTAGTATTAAAATGCACATTAAATATACATAAATGTACTTTAAAAATTGGTTACAACGGCCCTTCCAAACTTCAAAAAAATAAAATAAAAAGTGGTTATGTGGTGTAAAACGATTACTTCCGTTAAGTGAATATGTTTTTTTTGACAAGTACGAATAAAAAATAACTATTTTTTTTGTAAAGTATAATTCCTCGGACTTCGTGCTTAAATTTCGAGCTACAGGTAAAGAAAATTTCAGAATTCGACATCTATGTGAAAATGGAAAATTTCGAATTCTAAATTCCATCCTTCCCTCCGTGTAAATCTACGAGCCCCAAATCTAGCTCCGTTTTTTTTCTTTTCTCATATTATAATACATTAGTGGGGATTGGATTTACAGAGTTTAGTAAGTTAGTTCACAAAGAATTCAACGTCGATTTTTCAATGTACCTCAAAATTAGAACCTTGACTTTTGGACATGTTTGTTATCATAATAATTACTACTAACGAATGGAATAGCATACCGCTACGTCAACGAAAGTCTACAAAATGTCACAATTACTAATCTCTCCCAATCTTGTGATAAGAAGAAGATTGGGTGTCCCGTGTCAACCATACAATAGAGAGAGAGAGAGACAGAGAGAGAGAGAATTGTCGGAGTCTGGATTCTCTGGAAGAGTGGAGAGGTGGGTGAGTCAGGAAACCATACAAAACAGGGAGGCAAGTGACCTGGGCGGCCATTGATCATTTCTTTACTGTGATTGTGATACTACTTTTTTTTTTATAAAAAAGAACAGAAAGGCCTACTTTTTATTTCAAGTATATTTGGAGATTCTGTGAAATTCACAGTGTGAATGGTTGGTTAGGATTCTGACCAATAAACAGGTGAGTTCCTTCCAAAAATACTTTAATTTTCTTGCTGCTTTCATTGACGCCGGTCATCATCCATCATTTTTGGTGGATCTCTCTAGCTAGCCCTCTACGTGTAATGAATTACAACAAGCGAAATCTTATTTTAATCCCAGTTGACTAAAAATAGAAACCACCCATTACCCAAAGAAGATTGCCAAACAGTTCACTTGACCCTTATTTTACTCAACCCTCCTCTGGAACCTCTCCCCACTTTCTTAAGCACTAGTATAGTTTCTTGGAGATCCAATTGCTTCAAGCTTCATTCTTTGAGCCTTTTCACATTTGTGAGTTTTCCCATATTTTTCATTTAGGGATTTTTTTTGAGGGTTTAAGATACTGGGGATTCATCTTCTTGTGGGTGCTGTCTGACTGTTTGCTCACTAGGACTTTTTGTTTCATTGTACAGAAACCCCAGAAAGTTCTTGTTTTGCTGCTTCAAGAGCTCAAGAACTCTACTTTCAGCTGGTTGTATATTCACTTTTTGTTGGGTTTTCCTCAACTTTCCCTCAAAAAGGGAACTGGGTTTTGCTCAAAAGGAGACAAACTTTAGTGGGTATATTGCTCAAAGGGGGGGAAAATTGTTCCAAAGAGTGTTTTGCCATCAGGGTTTCATTTCAAGCTCAAGTTCAAATTCAAAATGTCTGTTGCTTTTATATGGGTTGTTTCCCCCAATTCTGAGGTCTCCAATTGCTTTGGATTCCTCGAATCCGCCCGAGAAGGGAACCGCCTATTTGATTCCTCCAGATACATTTCTAGAGACAGAAGTTTGATTTGCCATAGCAAATTCAAAAGGGGCAACAAAAAGAACTGGAAATATAGCTCCTCGAATGCGGATTTGAGCTATTCATACTCTGGAAAGAAGGGGAAATCCCCTATAGTTTCTAGTCTAGTGGCGAATCCTACCGGAGAAATGGCAACCTCATCTGAGCAGAAGGTGTATGATGTGGTGTTAAAGCAGGCGGCTTTGGTTAAGAAGCAGCTGAAAAATGCAGAAGATTATGATGTGAAACCAGATATTGTGCTTCCGGGGACTTTGAGCCTTTTGAGTGAAGCTTATGACCGTTGTGGAGAAGTTTGTGCAGAGTATGCCAAGACATTTTACCTCGGTTAGGAATTAAATTTTCTGTTATCTGTCATTTAAACTTAAGAGGGAATTTATTTGATTTACTAGTAGTTGAGAATAAATGATTGTTGGGCTTGTCTAATATATAATTCTTTTAGGAATTAATCTGTCATTATGTTTGCCTTTTTGCAGGAACGCTGCTGATGACTCCGGAGAGGCGAAGAGCTATATGGGCAATATATGGTGAGGAATCTATGTTCTGCATTAGATATGTTGTATTTAGAAGTAGAATTGAAATGCTTGATTTACTTTTTGTTTTACTTGGGTTGTTTAAGGAAGAATAAAAGTGAATTGCTGGGATATCCCGGGGTCTAGTTGGGTCTGGACAAGAAAAATGGACTACTTGGCTATTAAACGAAGTTTTTCCATTGCAGTTTCTGTCAAATTTTTGGATGCATGCTGATTTTATTAGCTTTATGTCCAAATCTGTAGCTATCAGATTGTATTTTATAAGTGACACGTACCCAGATACCGGTTATGTACGCTAAGTTTTTGCATTTGTATTGGGAAGTGGGGACATTGTATAGTCTCCACTAATTTACTAATCTTTGATTTCAACTTTGACCTTGTGTTTTTTGTTTTTTCTGTTGGTATTTTTGAGAAGTGCAAAATAAGAACAAGAGTGTAAAAGAAGCCATTGTTTTGGTAGAGTATTGGGATTATGCAGTTTAGAGCTTGCTGAATGGTGGACCTGTGGTATCTAATCAAGATTTCATAGTATATCATCACCAAGTCATGATCAAATAGTGCTAGTTTAGTTCTGACAACATCATTTCCCTAAATGATAATGAGCCCTAAAATTTTCATTTCTGCTTTGTCTTTCAAAGGTAGCCAATTCATATATCCTAATGATGTGTAATGCGTGATGAGTATTGCAAAGATAAGCTTATTTT
Organism: Rhododendron griersonianum; assembly: GCA_018127125.1. NCBI lineage: Eukaryota > Viridiplantae > Streptophyta > Magnoliopsida > Ericales > Ericaceae > Rhododendron > Rhododendron griersonianum. The sequence goes on from CM030797.1 coordinate 42,876,041, forward strand.
CTTTCTTGTTTTTGGTGGTTGTGTTGGTTCATAAAGTGTGGTGTAGGAGGACAGATGAGCTTGTTGACGGGCCTAATGCATCACACATAACTCCTAAAGCTTTAGATAGGTGGGAATCAAGACTAGAAGATATTTTTCGAGGACGCCCATTTGATATGCTTGATGCTGCCTTGTCAGATACAGTTACGAGGTTCCCTGTCGATATTCAGGTTGGGAATCTCTCGATGTTTTATTTTTTTGAATGACTTGTACATACCATCTCATGGGATTGTATTTGCAGTAAAACTACTCGAGGTTCTGTTTTGAGGCAACTCTAACTGATAACCTTCACTTAGCTCTTGTGATGCACTAACAATTTTCTGTTCGTTTCAATGTTATGACCAACTTAAGATATGTCAGTCCTAATACCTAATACCCTCCTTGATTTGCTAAAATTGTATGTGAGATTGAAGTTCTATAATCTCAATATTCTCTTTAAGTTTATCACCCCTAGATTTCACTTGAAACCCGCTGTTTGTATAATGCAAAGGCATTCTGGAACTAACCTCCTTGCCTTGGTCGTTCCCTTAACGCTGTGACATTTTCTTGTCGTCTATAATGTAAGAGCACTATAAGTTAAACTTCACTTTGAAACATCTCTGTTTGTTTTATTTATTTGGGTAATGTCAACTCTCGTCATAATTTGCACAGTAGCAATTTTTTGTAGTTTTTGTGGTTTGAGAGTGAGTAAAAAGTTAATTTTGTTTTGCAGCCATTCAAAGACATGATTGAAGGGATGAGGATGGACCTCATAAAGTCTAGATACAAAAACTTCGACGAGTTATACCTCTACTGTTACTATGTTGCCGGGACTGTTGGATTGATGAGTGTTCCGATTATGGGCATTGCACCTGAAACACAGGCAACAACGGAGAGCGTCTATAATGCTGCCTTGGCTTTAGGGATTGCTAATCAGTTGACCAACATTCTCAGGGATGTTGGAGAAGAGTAAGCACATAGTTCTGAAGTTCTATTTCGTTCAACTTTTAAGCATCATGATGATTTTTGCTAGTACCACAATTCCATGGATCACAAGGCTTTGTCTGGATTTTGGATTTCCCTCTCAGAACCAAAGCTGCATTTCCCTAACCTTTTCATTTCCTTCCACAAATTGCGTCACAAATCCAAGATCCGAACACAGCATGAAAGATATTGATTCACGTGCTTGATGATTTAAGACTGTTTTAAGACCATGCATGATGGTAACACATGCGATCATCATGGAATCCTAGCACGACTGTGTTTGGATCATGGATCATCGGAAGGAAAGGAAAGATAAGATAATGAAGTGAAGCCTCTCATTTGTTTTCCCCATGATCATTTTTTCCTGACGGTGAATTCCTCCAAAAGTCCAAATCTATGATCCAAACCCTGTCGAAAGGAAGTACGTGAAATCTCAATCTTTACACCACTAGTTGCAGTATCAAATAACTGCACTTCCCGATTACACCCCTCACGTTGGTTTTTACCGAAAATTGGATGCATTATATGCAGTAACTATCTTTAGCAATTGCTCCGAAAGTAGCTTTTGTTGTTCTTTTAATGTAAAAAGAAAAGGTCTTCATTTGCCATTTTCTTATATCTTTGTTTTGCACCAGTGCAAGAAGAGGTAGGGTTTACCTACCACAAGATGAACTAGCACAGGCTGGGCTATCGGACGAGGACATATTTGCAGGAAAAGTAACAGACAAGTGGAGGACCTTTATGAAGAATCAAATTAAGAGGGCGAGGTTGTTCTTTGACGAGGCAGAGAAAGGAGTCACAGAGCTTAACTCAGCCAGTAGATGGCCGGTAAGTGATCATTTACCAATTACCCCGAACCTTGGGAAAATTATTCATTACCATACTGCCATGCCTCGATATATTTTCGGGAAAAGTTGAATCCCTTTAGACCTTTTGATACCCTTCTGCTGGACTTGGTTGATATTGAAAGTGCTGTTAATGTTGACTCACCTTGGCGCCTTCACAGATGATCTAAGCAATTTTCAAACTGCCTCAGGAGGCTCTAGGGATTACGTTTTAAGGTCGGAATTCCAAAAAATGCTTTGAAATCTTTGGAAAGCGACGTTTGTAATGAACAGTTTTTTCCAAAAAACGCCAGTACCCTAGAAATTTACCTTTCGGAAGATGCATTCCAAACTCCAAAGTATGATACCTTCTTTTTTTTTCCTAAATTGATGATTCAGCGGTCCAACAAAATCCGTATGGTTTTCCAGGCTTATTTTCTTTAAGTTTCATCAGGAAGAGTAAAAGCTGGAATATAATGACCTAAAATCAAGAGCAATTGGAGTATTAGAAACAGGATAAGGTGAATTTGAAGGAAAGTAGAATATAATTCTCCAATTTCGTTTCATATGTGCTTGCATTACGACACAAACCTATACAAGTCTACGTCTACCATACCGCAATTTAGAGCATACCGAGTTCCACATTTCCCTTTCCCTTGCATGACTGGAAATGAACATTGCATAACCGCGAATGCAACTGTTTTTTTCCTACTGCTGCAGGTCTGGGCATCGCTGCTTCTGTACCGCCAAATATTGGACGAGATCGAAGCCAACGATTACAACAACTTTACGAGAAGGGCTTATGTTAGCAAACCAAAGAAGGTACTCGCGTTGCCAGTCGCTTACGCGAAATCTCTTGTCTCCCCATCAAGGATGTCGTCTCTAATACAGGCATGAATGCAAGTACGAAGATCCGAATTGCCTAAAACCATGATTTATATATAGCTGAGAAAAGAATGTTAAAATCTTGTATAGTAGGGACTGTAAGTCACAATGCAGTAAGAATTCATGAAGGTGTTAGAATAGCTTTTTCTGCGCTTTCTTATCTTGATGCTAGAAGTTGAGGGCAACAACTTATTCACATGGTTCCTTTGGTATTCAAAATGTAGTACTCCACATAATTCCCGGACATCCGGTTATAAAAGAAAATGTAGTACCACACACAAAATTTTGGGCAGTAGTTTCGTTTACACTTGCTATCGAGACAGATCAGGACGTCTTTTGTAGGAACTGCGAATGCTTTTGTTTTAGATGACTATTGAAATCACGAAGAGACGGCAAACTGTTAGTCATTAGCTTTCATTATGCACAAAAGTCATCTGCAGTTCTTGTAGCAGATTATAGGATTGGTTCTTGTTGTGCAAAGAGGCGAATACGCTGAATAGGGTATAACCAAGTAATTAAAAATGACAACAGAAATTTAAACAAGCATTCATGAAGCAAGTATAAGACTTTGCCAAGTTCAGGTGAAAACAATTCCAAGGGGGCCATGCCAGTCTTGAGTTTGCAATTTTGACTTTCACCACCAGGGGGAAAAAAAAACTCAGGGCGTTGTGACAATTGAAGGCGTAATTGGTTAACGCCGGCTTGCCAGGATTGGATCGCAGTCAAACTTTGAGTAGGCGTGAACGACTTGATTTGACTCCTAATTCGAGTGAAAGTGCGCGGCACGGCCTAGGGGTTGGACCATGAGTGGTTCTTTTGTTGCCCCAACGAAGAGGACTTCTAATTTTCCAACAGTGTGGAAGAAAAATAGAACAAATTCATTAAATCTATTTAATAAAGTTGAATGGCGTGCAAGGAAATAGAAACGGAAATAACGGGCTAAAGCTGAGTTTGACATTGAAATGAAACTCAAAAAGATTGAGTGATATAAAAATGGACAACTGATACCGGAAATGGATAAGTGCAAGTACTACAAAGAAAGAGATAAAGAAAGTGCTGGACTTTGGTGTTGAAAGCAGACCTGGGGATGCTATCGAGCAGTGCCGAACGGTTGATCTGGCCGTTCATCTCGGCACAAACGGCTCAGATCCAATCTGAGCGCATACAAATCGCATACAAGTCTGAGTTGTCCATTGCTTGGGTAAGACCCGAGCTGTCCATTGTCGAAGATGAGCGGTCGGATCGACCGCTATGCACAGCTCCCATTCCAACTCTAAGCCTTCAAATCTTGCATTTGTAGACAAGGAACCAACTGGTCAAAGGCCTGGAATTCAGCTACAAACTCTTCCTAAATTGTGCAAAGTGCCCCATGTTCATACCCCACTCTCCATCATGGCAGTTTTTATCGACAATTTGGAGGGGAAAAAAGAGAGCAGTTTTTCAAGTCCCACTCCCTATGAATAGGAATATATAAATCATGGAGCCTTTGGATATTCAACTGAAACTAATACACCTTCCGTCCTAATCTGTTGGTCTCTTTTCGGGATTCCAACTTATTCAGAAAATTTCATCATTACACCTGTCATTTTTTTTCCTTTTCTCTTTTTATCCATCAAAACATCATCATTGCATGTACTTAATTTCAAAACGTAAGGACAAAAAAAGTAAACCCATCACTTTTTGCGCATTGCTTTTTAACCGAGACAATCTTTTTTGGACAATAAAAAGTGCTAACTAGGACCAAAAAATTGGGACGGAAAGAGTAATATCAAAAGGCCCAGCTAATTGGGACAATAGAAAAAGCATATTAAAATCTTGGGTATGGAAATCACTACGGTTAGTGGACTTCAAAACCTCTGGTCAAGGCCCAGCCCAAACTTATTGCCCTTCGAGGTTGGGCCTTGGGCACCAAGGTCCACTATAGCTTGGGCCTTCTCTGGTAATGGCCTAGGGTAACTAGCCACGACTTGGAGTAAGGATCAACGTGCCCCCACTCGATTCTCCGAAATAATTTTTTTATTTTTTTTGGATATTTAGGAGTGTTCAAAACAATTTACGTGCACATTGATTAATCTCTAGGACCAAACCTATTTTCCACTACCGGGTGAACTTGCCCCATAAGAGTTGATAGCACCTGAAATAATACGTAAGACCTTTGAAGAAAAAAAAATACTAATCTCAGGCCTTAGCCACCAAACCCACTCATTGGGTTTAATTTTTTTAAGAAACTTCGACATCGTTCTAACATATAGTCTTAGAATTATGATAGTGTCCTATAAACTGTATACACTAAATTTTCGTTTGCAAATATTTATTAAGCTTCTTCTTAACTACGTAATTTTTACACCTTTCTTTTCTTTGTAAGTTCACTTGAAAGAAACAATAACATATTAAGTAAAGTGATGGAGGAAATTCACTATCTTTTTTTGATGAAATTCTTCTTTACCGTTATAACTAATAAGTGCCCCAACGAACGTAAATTCCTGGGTCTCCCACCGCAATCAGGCATATCAACCCTTCCTTGTGCGTGATCATAGGGACTCCAAACTTGTGGTTTGACCACGAAGGAGACCCAAAATCCATAGGTACGCAACGTCTCCCCCAAGACCGAAGAAAGCAATAGGCGGATTATAGAATTCAAACGGGAGCGAGAGTGTGTCAGGCAGTGGGAGTAACCCATTGCCATCTTGGCTACCTGCATGGTCGAAATGATAAACTTTGAACACTAAGGGTAGGGTCCAGACCAAACATCAAAAACAATAATGGTAGGGTAGGTTTGCGACGTATGAACCAACACCACAATTGTCTCAGCAAATTCATAGATCAACATAATTTCTGTTGGGCTCTATATATGAACAATTCGTGTATCTGCGTACCGCTGTCTGTTGGTGGTTTCTGTTTTCAAAGTTCTTCGAATGACAGAACCACATTGGATCATGTTTAGGCAGTGACGGAAACTGAATTTGTTAATGCGGCGAAAGGATAGAACCAGGAGGGTTTAGTGGCGGACAAGAATTTTAGAAAATGCAATTATTATATGTGAAAAAAAAAAATTATCCCCAACTTATATAGTCTTGCCACTGCTAGGTTTTTTTCCTTATTTTTTATTATATACTAGTCATAAATCTTCTTCTTTTTCAAGAAAGGAGACCCAAAAAAGTATTCCAAAACTAAATTCAATGGGCCAAAGTGAAATAATATAAATGATGATGTGTAATTAAGGGGAAAAAATTCCACATTCTAATCCTGAAACAACTTAACCTAAAAAATTAAGGGAATTTAATTATAATGTCATTCCCCAAATTTATAATGTTACTCCCAAAAGGGAGTGCAGTTATCAATTTGGGAAATCCATATAGGGATCTGGGGAGTGACATTATAAATTTGGGGAGTGGCATTATCGATGCCGAAAATTAAAGTTAGTCTTTTTTCACAGAAAGTCTACTCACATGGATTTTCCGTGCACAGATCACTGTGTGGGGCCCACTAAGGGTCCCACACAAACGATCTGAGCCGTTCATTAAATTTAAAACACTTTTTCAAGGGCCCTCATTAGAAATCAGCTCAATCCGATACCTATAGGTGCTCGATCCGTACATCTAAACTTTCATTCAGAGTTTAGGATCTCGGATTGTTTGTGTGGGCCCCACTATGGGCCCCGCACAATGATTTGTGCACAATTTGTGCACAAAAAATCTGTGTGAGTACTCGGACTCCTTTTTTCATACTACATGTGCAAATAATAAACATCATTTACTATAGTTTTTATTATATTATTTTAATTTTTTCTAGAGCCAATGACTATTAATATTGTAATGCATCGTTTTATTTTTTTAGTATGCATTTCGTCATTGCTAGGATAAAATCTTGGTTCCATCCCTGTGGTGATGCCGAAATTCGGAAGTTAGCGAACGAAGTGAAAAAGTCAAATCTACAACAAAAGTTCCACAAAAATATAAACATTTTTTTATTTAAGTTTCGCAGTAAAAATTTCTATAATACATACACCTAAAGTCACAAAAGTTATTTGTGATCGAGGCCATGCTAAACGAAATTTAAGCCAGTTCTTTGCATAATAATATCACTTCAAAGAGTGATATTGTCATTTTTTAAAAAAAATTATGAGTTTCAAACACAATTTTATACTTATCTGATTCCTCTCGCCGAGACGAATCAATAAGTCACAAAAATTTGACCCAAAGCAAAAAAATGCGGAAAAAAAATATGAATAAAGACGAAAAAAGTTGAACTTAACTTTTTAAGCCAAACCTAACCTAATTAAATACTCTGTTTTGGAATCTATTTTTGTTTTGGAGCTGTATTGATGCATAATAATGCAACAAAGAGGTGGCATCGACTATGATCGAATTCACATGAAATGGAGTACTGCTTTTGCTATAAAAGAGATGGGCACCTGTCTCATACATCACTTCAAAAAAATGCTTTTGTTATACTAGTCTAAACAGTCTTCTTTTTATAATTCAGGTGTTTGGGTTAATTTACGTGCATTTTGACTAATCTTTGTGACTCAATCTCAATGCTCACTAGCGAGAAGCCTAATTAAAGCCGCGGTAAAACTTCGTATGTACAGATTGACCCCAAATGAGTTAATAACAAAGTTAGTTGGAACTTGGAAGAGCTTGGATTTTGACTTGTTATACATTACTATGGTGATTAGTTTCCTATTGTAAATTTCTAATATAACAAAGTTATTATTATTTTCTCATACTGTAAATTTACATTTTGTTGTTAAAATGGGAACAAGACAATCCCTCCAACCAACATGGGAATAAATTAAGATTAATGGGTAGGTTGGGGTGGTAATTAAAATAATTGGGGGTGGGACCAATCACAAACTTCTTCATCCTTTCTTCATTCTTGCCAAGCACGTACCCATCATGCACTTTTTTATTTTTGAACGGACCCATCATGCACTTTACTTGTCACTTCTTTCTTCAATTTTTGTGATATTTCCAAAGGTAAGGTAGTTGTACGTTCTTTTTTGGCTCGGGAAAAAAAATATTACTATTGAAACTCAATAAAAGTACATCGAGAGGGTTGGATACAACACAATGTAAATAGTAAGGTAGGTGTATACCAAACCGAGTCTTAAGTCTCAATTAATTGTGATCAGTTACATAAATATTTTTTCTCCATTGATCTCAAGGTAGGTGTATGTATATAGATATTTATATATGCCCTTATATACATATTGGTTTGTTTCTATTAAAGTATATTGTTTAGGCACGACTAGTTACTTATGAACTCACAAATCAAACTCAATTCATCCTCCACGTGCATCCGGGCTGCATGTGAAGGGGAGTGTTAGACTTGTCTCACATCGCCCATTTAAACCACTCAAGCTTGGTTAATAAATTCTAGAGGCTACTGCACCTATTGTCAATTGATTTTAGGTTGAAACCCTTCAAGAATTCTAACATGGTATCAGAGCTAGATCTTTTAATTAGTCAACTCCTGGTCTCTTGGTCTGTCACCTCCACGTGCAGCCGGGCTGCACGTGAGGTGGAGTGTTAGACTTGTCCCACATCGCTCATTTAAGCCATCCGAGCTTGGTTAATATAGTCTAGAGGCTACTCCACCTATAGCCAATTAGTTTTAGGTTGGAACCCTCCAAGAAATCTAACATGGTATTAGAGCTAGGTCTTGGGTGGCCTCATCTCGTGGGAAAGTAGCCAATTGGTTTTAGGTTGGAACCTTCCAATAAATCTAACATGGTATTAGAGCTAGGTCTTAGGTGGCCTCATCTCATGGGAAAATCTCTTGTCATCTCCGTCGCCCGAGTCAATCAGTCAACTCCTGGTCTGTCACCTCCACATGCATTCGGGCTGCACGTGAGGGGGAGTGTTAGACTTACCCCACATCGCTCATTTAAGCCACCCAAACTTGGTTAATATATTCTAGAGGCTACTTCACCTATCGCCAATTGGTTTTAGGTTGGAACCCTCCAAAAAATCTAACATGGTATCAACGCTAGGTCTTGGGTGGCCTCACCTATCGTGGAAAAGTCTTTGTCATCGCTATCGCCTGAGTCAATCGCTCAGCTCCTGGTCTGTCACTTCCACGTGCATTCGGGCTGAACGTGAGGAAGAGTGTTAGACTTGTCCCACATCGCCCATTTAAGCCACCCAAGCTCGGTTAATAAATTCTAGAGATTACTCCACCTATTGTCAGTTAATTTTAGGTTGAAATCCTTCAAGAAATTTAACAATCCAAATATGTGTGTACCAAATATGTATGTACCAGCCTTGTTCGTTTGGAGGTTTCAAAATCTTTGGGCACGGACTCCAATTTCCTCTATCTATCTTTCTCGACTCATTACTTTCAAAAATCTCTCTCAAAACTCAAACCGAACAAGAATATTTTTCAAGATTCTCTCGTGATTCAGTGACAAAAAATACACCAAGATATTGGTAGTTACAAACAAATTTACAGGAGGATTTGAACACTTCCCATTTTCCACATATGCCATCACTATATATGTATCTATGGAGGAATTTGCGAATGAAAAACAAAGATTAATGTGCTTGACTGCCTTTTGTCATTTTCTTTGCAACTTCCTTTTTATATTTAGTCCAGGATATCCACTACAAGAAAATTGATCTATATCGACAGCCAAAAGGGATTGTCACCGAAATATTCTAGTGACACAAAAATGATTGTCACAAAAGTGTCACACCAAAAGTACGTAGCTAAAAGTATATAATGACAACTTTCTACAAAAGTATCTAGAGCATCTCCAATGGTTCTGGCCATTTTATAGGAGAAAAATCATTTTTTTGGCTTGCTACAGTATTATTTGGGCAAAATTTGGTAAAAGTATCCGCTAAGAGTTTTTAAAAAATAAGTACTTATTTGCAATTTTCAAGCTTTAAAATAATGGATTTACCGAAATAATTTGTGTGTATTTGACAGATCTCAATGAGATCTTTTAAACGGTGCAATTTTTTTTTTTTCGTAAATACATTATTTTTAAGTTTAAAAATTACAAATAAGTACTTATTTTTTAAGAACCCATAGCAGAATACTAAAGTCATTATTTGGCCTCAATCACTTGCATCCTTTAAACATATATATCACCATCACGAGATTACTCATACGAGCCTAGATCACAATCCTTACAACAAATGGCTTGGGCCATTTGCATTACTAAATTTGGCTAAAGAAATGGCAAGCTATTTTTTGGCTCACAAAATGACTCCCTATTTTTTTGGGTTAAAGGATAGAACAATATTTCATTGATACGAAATAGTACAAAAACATCAGAACGGACAACCAATTAACCCCCTGAAGATCGAGAAGACAAAAGCCACAAAAAAGGGTAAACTCCCATGTACAAAAACTAGCACCTCTCACAGCTCTCTGGGCCACACAATGGCTCCCCAATGGAGGAGAGAATATCAGGCTTGAAGCCAAAATATGGCTTCAGCTCCCCGTTGGTTTTTTTTCTCACCCTTACTAGATGAACATCACCTACATCGGTGTAGCAGCACCGACGTACATTACTATTTGTAGGTTATGCTCATTGAGTTTCTTTCTCACCTATACCTACAACTCTATGTAGAATAAGCATCATCTCTATAGAGTCGTACATACATCTCTGCTGTTGAATTAAAATTGCTGAAAATCTGACGACTTTTAGTAACGTACGATTTTTGGTTCATGTCAATGTTGTTAGGGTAATAAACATAAATAATTTAATACAGAGGGTAACAATGCAAGATGATTTTTTTGGGGTAATAAATGTAAATACTTCATACAATAGGTATACAATGTTCTTGCACTAACATATAGGATGGCGATTTTTTAGGGGTAATAAACGTAAATAATTTCGTACAAATATTTTATAATTTATACTCTCTTTTCTTTTTAATTTTTTTTACTTTATGGGGAAATCTTGGAGGGACCCATTGGCCTTTTTGAAGACTCAAAAGTAAATTTAGAAACCAAATCTCTAAAAATACCAATGGATCCCTCCAAGATTCTCTCATAATTAAAGTACAAATTAAATTGAAGAAAAAATAGATAAATTACAAAATCTCCCCTCAATATATCACATCTATTCTTCATTTTGAAGTTTTAGAGGTGGGTTAGAGATGCTCCAAAGGCTACAAGGAAAAAGATTCTTTTGATCAGCAAAAGAATATTGTGCAGATCGATAATTAACAGCAAAAGATAATAAGCACGAGCCCTTGGGGGCGGTAATTGCTATGGCTATTTGGCCCCTTCTGGGGCTCGCCGCGGGTCTGGAGCCCCTATGGTCACGCCGAAAGGAGGGTTGCTATGTCCGGTCGCCTCCTCCTCCACCCTTTTGGCTTAGCAAAAAAATCTCTATGTAAAGGGGTTTTTTTTTTTAGAAGAAGATTGGTGCCATTTTTATTACTATAAAGGAAATCCAAGATGATCAAATTACAGAATTACAGGATAATAATAAGACACAGGGGACAAAACACCCAAAACAAACACTTATAACTCCGTAATACAACTTCGGATAAAACAACTGGAGCACACTCAACAACGGCAAATGCTACTTGGCTACACGCCGGCCGGTGAATGTCAAGAATTTGCAAAGGGCACTTTTCTTGGTGGATATATATTAAATCTGGGGACCTGTAGTGCACAAAAATCACAAACAAGGAAATCTGGAGATCCTGTAGTACACAAATCACAAACATATATGGTACAAGCCTCCACATGCAATCGCTCTGTGTGAAGTTGGCATATGCACGACTTCTTTGCAAAGCAAATTTGTAGGAGTACCAAAAAAGAGGACTCATCCTCAATACTTCCAAAATACAATCATGGAAAATGCTATTAGATGGTTGTCCAAAATTATTCATATTAAGCAAAACAAGGGCGCTGCTATTCACACCCCTCAATTTTCTCCCGTAGCCCTTTAAAAATTTTCATATGTTTCGACAATTAGTTACCGAAATTGAGATACATTTTCGACAGTTAGTTACCGAAATTGAGATACATTTTCAGCATCCAATTACCGAAATATATGTTTCTTGTGCATTTCCGACATGTAGTTACCGAAATATAATCTTATTTTCAACAGCTATTTACCGAAATGTATGTTCGGCAGTTGTTTACCGAATGTTGAACATATTTTCGACATGTAGTTAGTGAAATATAATTTTTAAAAATTTTTAACGGGCTACGGGAGAAAATTTGAGGATTGCGAATAGTCGCCCCCCAAAACAAATGTCCACCAATGGATGGACCGACATATATATGATTGCAATTAACCTCGGAAAAATATATCCATATGGGGTGGTTGTTTTTCTCAATAATTCTGAGTGGTTGATACCTTTTTTTTTTCCAAATAAATCATTTAGGGTGGCAAAACTTAATTTTGCAAGGCCCTTGGGGCCGGACTTCAGGTTGGTGCTGTGGAGTGAGGTGCACAGTACCGTGCTGTGCATCTCGGAGCCATCGGATTGTGCATCCGACGGCTCGGATCTCATCTCGGCAACCAACGATCGAGAGCCATTCATTGCCGAGATAAGATCCGAGCCGTCGGATGCACGATCCGACGGCTCCGAGGTGCACAGCACGGTACTGCGCACACCACCATCCCCCAATTCCTTGGGGCCACCCCATGCGGAAAAACCCTTTGGATTAGCAAAAGTTGGTGGGAGGCATGTAGAGATTAATCATGTGGTGCGCGCAAGTTGGCCCGAGGACCACTCTTCATACCAAAAAAAAAAACCTCAATTTGGCAAGCCATCTTCATGTTAGATTCTCGTATATTTTAGTTCCATAATTGTCCTTCTTGTTATAGTGCCAACAATATCTCACTTTCTATTTTTTTTTCCTACAAGAAGCGGTATTTTCATTGATATTAATGGAGATAAAAAAACTACGATGAACGGGTGGAGGCCTAAATAGGAGTTACAATCATTTGAACTAGCTATTACACCCATAATACTAGAAACGACTTAAAACTAGGTAATGGACTACCCCACGTACGGCTCCCAATGTGTTGCTGATCATGTGGTAAGGCAAGTTCTATTATTGCTTGAATGTGGGGGATTTGATCTGCATGGTTTCAGGATCGAGCTCAATTGTTTTGAATCCCTGTTACACCTAACATAAAGATATATAATAGAATGAAAAATGTACATTTATATAGTTGGTAGTCACAAGTTAGGGCCCCACAAGTTATATCTTCTTATTGGGATCACAATTAGTCACAAGTTATATCTTCTTATTATTGGGATCACAATTAGTCACAAGTTATATCTTCTTATTATTGGGATCACAATTAGTCACAAGTTATATCTTCTTATGGTTGGGATCACAATTAGTCACAAGTTATATCTTCTTATTGGGATCACAATTAGTCACAAGTTATATCTTCTTATTGGGATCACAATTTCTTGTTACAAATAACGAAATCTTTTTAATGGATCTTTCGCGCTTGCTATTAATAGCCCGGCCACCAACCTGTCAAGTCTTTTTTAATAAAATTTTGTTGCCGATAAAAAATAAAAATAGCCCACCAACCTGCCATGTCAAATTTGTGGGATTTTCAACTCGGTACGAGTGTTCTCTATAAATCCCACTCGGGTGGTCGAATCAGGTTTTGAACTGTAGTGCTCTTTGAAAATCCCGCCTGGGCAGCAGAAATCACGCGATTTGGCCGATTTTGGTTATAATATTCTGGACTTCCTAAAAATTAGTTATGGAGTTTTTTGGACTCTATATGCAAATTAAGGAAACATAATTTGGCAAGGATTCAGGAAGTAATCTGTGGCTATAAATATACCCTTGCTCTCCCATAGGATTTGAACTTCTTGAGTGAATTCCTCTGAGATTAGGGTTCTTTGGAAGATCTTCATCTGTTAATTTGCGGCTGCCCCTTTTATGGTGAGTTCTGTAGGCCTTCAATCATCTCGAAGATCATCTATTTCGCCTATTCTTTATGGTTGAAACCGTAAGATTTTGTGAGAATCATTTGTATCTGTGTGGCATCCGGTTACATCTGTGGAACTCCGTTTCGTCTATGTCTCTTGGTTAAAAACCCTAGGGGTTTTTGGGGACTTGATGAGAGAGATCTAGAGTTTGTATTTGGTGATAGATACTAATTTGGGTGTTTTGGTGAAAGAACTTGTTTTTTGGGGTTGGTGAGAGTCTCTTTGTAAGGACTTTTTCTGTTTGTCACCATGCATTGTAGCTCTTCGGAGCATCATTCTCTTCACGCAGTGCAATCGTCTCTCATTTGCTTGCCCCTATGTAATAGGTTTACAATAATCGTATATAAGCCGAACTAAGTATATCTTGGTCTCTCTTATTTGTTTTCTTTGTTTGGTTTGGTTTCTCGGGGTTTTTTTTTCCGGATATGTTTGGTTTGTTGTTTTTCCAATATCACGGTCATCAAGGATCGTCGGGTTGCGGTTGGGTCCTTCGGCTTCGAGGACCCGCTACACAACAAAATTTGACATCTTAAGTCGGAGATGCTAGCTCTAAAAAGGGCAAAGTCCACTTTCACCCCCTGTGATTATAACCATGTGCGGATACCTCCCTCATGGTTTAAAACTGAGCATATAACGTACCTGTGGTTTTGAAAATATGTGGATAGACCCTCTGCCGTCATGTTTTCTATCCATATTAACGGAGGTGTATCTCACACGCCTCTAGAATGTAATCTGAGTCGTTCATAATGTATTAAATAAAGAATAGAGTATCTCTGTAAAAAATCATCTCGATCAGGCATCAATAACCCAGTGATCTAATTTTTAGTAAATTCAAATTTGAAAATTTAATTTCATAACAAAATCAATTCGACCATGAGTTTTTCATTTTTTGATTGACTTGAATTTTGGCATAGATGTAGTACTTGTCAAAATTTACAATATCAACGGTTTGGATTCAATTTTTGGTATAGGGGATGGTGTGGTTAGATTTAAAAAAGAAGAAGAATCAAGGGACATGATGAGGGTATATCAGTATTTTAATGTTGTGTTCGTTAATATAGATGGAAAACATTACGGCAGGGGGTCTATCCGTACATTTTCAAAACCACAGGTAGGTTTTGTACTCAATTTTAAACCATGAGGGGGGTATCCGCACATGGCGATAACCACAGGGGGTGAAAGTGGACTTTGCCCCTCTAAATACTAGTACTAGTAATTATTTGTCCTATTGTGCAACCATTCCAAACGTGGTCTAAGTAGATAACAATCTTTTAGGTCACGAATACTCTAGCTAGGTTGGTTCTCTTCCTCTCCTCTCGGAAAAATTTTCAGTGGCAGGTGGGTACCACGTGGTGCCCGCTAGCTCGGCACATCCGAGCCATTTATTGCGTTTTTGGACGGTTCGAATTTAGAGAGAGAAAGTGTTTGGATGAGAGGAGAGAGAGGGTTTCAATCCGAACCGTTCAAAAGTGTACTTATTGGACAACCCAGATATGCTGAACGGGTACCACGTGGGATATGGCCAACCGGCACCGAAAAAATTCTCCTCTCCCAGACAGGTCTATGGTATTTCTCTATTTTCTTCAATGCATGTGCAAAGAAGAAAAAACTAGAAAAGATAGTGTGTCCTTCAGGTTAAGTGCTCGGAAATTTACACCGACAAATCTGCTTTTGTATCTGCTTTCTACAAAATTTCCCAAACATTTCCACAAGACTTGGACGAGGTTGGTAACAACTAACAAGAAGAGAATAAGAATAATTACTATTATAGAAACGTTTTCTATTTTTCTTGGCGTCCGATAAACGAACAAAGCTGCGCGAGTTCGAGCGATCGAGTTTTAAGCGTTGAAAAAGCTTATTCCAAATTTTTCGTTGTTGGAACATATTAAGCTTGAGTATTTTTAAAAAAAAATTGTTAGGAACATACTCGCTACGTGCACGTATAATGTTCAAAAAGTACTAGCTAAGCAAGTTAGCTTGAAAGTACATCTGAAACTCTTTCATCTTTCAAATCAAACTTGTACGTTTCACCGTTCGGCTCGTTTACCAACCCTATATATGTTATCTTGACCACAAATTGCTCAAGAACTAAAAGCAAAGCAAAGTCTAGGAACAGAATTTTAAAATACAACTCCGAACAAAATTGTATCCAGACCTTCAGATATATGTGAATCCATGTGAATCTAACGGTTTGTGTCCGAAGTTGTGTTTTAAAGATGTGTTTGTATCATTGCTTTTATAAGCAGAACCTTCTTTTCATGGATGTGGTGTATCATGACCAGTTGGCCACCAAAGATTTTTTTTTTTTTGGTAACTCATCGCCACCAAAGATTGTCTTGTACTTTTAATGATATTAGCACCATTCATTTCGTTGGTCTAGTTTCTGTCAAGATGGTCCATGAAAAAGACACCTGCACGTTAGGTGGCCCGAACGCTTTGTGAAGACTTTGTCTGTTTGTCACCATTGTAGCTCTTCGGAACATTGTTCTCATCTTCATATAGTGGAATCGTCTCTCGTTTGTTTGCCATGGAGAAGGTTTACAACCGAAGCCGAACCACGTATATCTTGGTTTCTTTGTTTGGTTTAGTTTCTTCATTTGTTTTTCGGATATGTTTGATTTGTTATTTTTTCAATATCATGGTCATCAACGATCATTGGGTTGTGGTTGGGTCCTTTGAGGGCCCGCTGCACAACAAAATTTGACATCTTTTAGTTTGTACGTAGATGCTAGCTCTAAATACTAGTAATTAATTATTTGCACAAATACTCTAGCTAGTTTGGTTTCGCTTCCTCTCTTAGACATGCAGGTGTATGGTATATTTCTCTATTTTCTTTTCTTCAATGCAAGTCTTCCCCACACTGGACCCTGCTACAAATGTAGTCCAGTAACGACCTGCTCCATCTTTGTACAATATTGTCCACTTTGGACGCCCAAAGCCCATAGACTTTCCAGTAGGTCACCCATCCTTGGACTATCCCAGGATGAGCACGCTTAACTGCAAAGTTTCTATGCGTTTTGGCCCGCCCTCACGGCTTTAAAAGGCCTTGTACAAGTAGGAGAGATCTTTTCTTATAAACCATGACTTGCCCCCTCCCGTCCGGACGGAGCCTGCTTCCTGCAGTACCGCCGGCCACCGGAAAGCGGGGTGTCACAACAATAGTGCATCATCAGAGCCATCCAAAAGTACAAAAGTATTTTTAATGGTTCAAATTTTCTAAAAGTATCCTCCATGTATGATATGTTTTGAATTCTGGTCTATTAATTGTAGAGATAGATAGCTCGGATCGTGTATTACAACACCCTGTAGTGCACCCACGCATCAGATGCAGCATGTGCCCGGCCCGTTTCCAAACACATCCTCTATTGATTGTGGAGATGGACGGCTCAGATCTTGCCCGTCAATGTATGTCTACCCCAAACAGGTCTTCTGTCCTAGTACTTTAGAGCAAAGAAGAAATCAACTAGAAAAGATAAGAGTATCCTTCAGGTTAAGTGCTCGGAAATTTACACCCACAAATCTGCTTTCTACAAAATTTCCCAAACATTTCCGCAAGACTTGGACGAGGACCACGAGGTTGGTAACAAGAAGAAAATAAGAACAATGACTATTACAGATTTTTTATTTTATTTTTCTTGACCTTCAATAAACGAACCAAGTTCGAGCTCGAGTTTCAAACGTTAAAAAGCTTATTCCAAAATTTTCGTACACTGTCTAGTATTCACACACTGTCAGTTTATGAGTCCTCCCATAAATTAGAATATTAAAAGTAGGCTGTTAATTTTGTCACTCCTTTTTTTTGTTAACGCCACTCCCATACAAATGTATTTTTGGTGCAAAAATACACTTGCAGGGTAGTGGCGTTAACAAAAAAGGGAGTGGCAAAATCATTTCCCTAAAAGTAACATTATCTTTACAAAATATAAAAGTACCTAATTTCCTAATATACACTGTCAGTTTTCGTAATCACCCATTTGGAACAAGGTAATTAATATTTTGTATATCTTGGTTAATTTCTTTGTTTGGTTTAGTTTCTTCATTTGTTTTTTCGGATATGTTTGATTTGTTATTTTTCTAATATCATGATCATGAACGATCGTTGGGTTGTGGTTGGGTCCTTTGAGGGCCCGCTGCACAACAAAATTTGACAGCTTTTAGTTTGTAGATGCTAGCTCTAAATACTAGTAATTAAGGTGGTGTTCCACTTTAAGAAAAAGTGCTTTTTTTTCAAAATGTTTGAATTTCAAACTCAAATATAATGAAAATGAAAAATATTTTTTCAATTTTTTTTTGCACCGTTTAAAAGATCTTAATGAGATCTATCAAAGAAGATCCATATTGGTAGGAAAATTATTTGCGTAAACACATGAGTTTTGGGCTTGAAATTACCTCTGTTTGAAAAAAAAACACTTTCTCTTAAAGTGGAACACCACCTATTTGCACAAATACTCTAGCTAGTTTGGTTTCTCTTCCTCTCTTAGACAGGTGTATGGTATTTCTCTATTTTCTTTTCTTCAATGCAAGTCTTCCCCACACAGGACCCTGTTACAAATGTAGTACACAATAGTGCACCATCAGAGCCATCCAAAAGTATTTTTAACGGTTCAAATTTTCTACAAGTATCCTCCATGTATGATATGTTTTGAATTCTAGTCTATTAATTGTAAAGATAAATAGCTCGGATCATGTATTACAACACCCTGTAGTGCACCCACGCGTCACATCCAGTTCCCCGTTTCCAAACACATCCTCCGTTGATTGTAGAGATGGACGGCTCAGATCTTGCCGTTCAATGTATGTCTACCCCCGAACAGGTCTTCTGTCCTCAGTACTTTATAGCAAAGAAGAAATCAACTAGAAAAGATAGTATGTCCTTCAGGTTAAGTGCTCGGAAATTTTACACCCACAAATCTGCTTTCTACAAAATTTCCCAAACATTTCCGCAAGACTTGGACGAGGACCACGTGGTTGGTAACAAGAAGAAAATAAGAACAATGACTATTACAGATTTTTTTTTAATTTTTCTTGACCTTCAATAAACGAACCAAGTTCGAGCTCGAGTTTCAAGCGTTAAAAAGCTTATTCCAAAATTTTCGTTATTGGAACATATTAAGCTTGAGTATTTATTTTTTTAAAATTTGTTAGGATTTCAAAATATGCAAGCTAGCTTGAATATACTACTACTACTCGGCTCGCTATGTGCACGTATAATGTTGAAAAAATACTAGCTACTTGAGTTAGGCACACCGGCCTAATAAACAAGCTAGCTAGCTAGCTAGCTTGAACATACATCTGAAACTCTTTCACTTTTCTTCAAACCAAACTTGAACAGTTCACTGTTCGGCTCGTTTACCAACCGTACATATGTTTTCTTGACCACAAATTGCTATGTACTCGAGAATTAAAAGCAAAGAAAAGTCTAGGAACACAATTTTAAAATACAACTCCGAACAAAATTGTGTCCGCACCAAAACCATAATTAGGTGAACTTGGATCCATGTGAATCTAACGGTTGTATTCGAAGTTGTGTTTTAAAGATGTATTTGTATCATTGCTTTTATAAGCAGAACCACGTTTTCATGGATGTGATGTACCATTGCCACCAAAGATTGTCTCCACTGTACTTTTAATGATATTAGCACCATTCATTTCGTTGATCTAGTTTCTGTCAAGATCGTCCACGAAAAAGACACCTGCACGTTAGGTAGCCTGGACACTTGAGCGATCTAAGAAACGGGAAAAGGACGTTTTATTCGTTAATTATTTACTTTGTTTGGTCAGAAAACGGGAGATGTTACTTTCATGTGATTTGCATTGCATTTTCCATTTCTCTTCCTTTTTTCTTTTTTTCTTTTTTTATATATATGGTGGGTATAGAACATAATCCTGGACTTGAAAACCTCATTTCATCTAAGATCCCTCCTCTGATTCTTGTCGACCTCAGTTCATGATCTGAGTCATTCACGTCGTAGACCTCAGCGTGCAAATTGTTCGTACCCAAAATCAAATTGATCAATACTGGTAAAAGTTCGGTTGAATCATATTTGTCATAAGAGCAATGGACGGTCCGAGTTTGACCGTCCTTTGGTCTGAAGTCAAATAGGCTCATCTTAAGGAATTTCAATGTTTGATCAACTTCGTTTGTTTTTCATGGATAATGCACACATCAAACCTACAATGTGAACGGCTCGGATCATAAAATAAGATAGTGGTGTGAGTCTCATTTTACGCCAGATGAGATTTCACTTGAGCAAGAGATCAGCATGGGATCTTGATTCTAGAACCAACAAACCGAGAGCTACCCATTTTTTTGTTTGGAATAATATCGTCACCAAAGAATAATCGTAATAAAGCAAAAGTGGAAATTAAATCAATCCAACGGTCCAAATCTCATCTCCATCATCTGAGCATCCGAGCCGTACGTTCATTACCGAAATAAAATCTGGACCGTTGGATTGTCGAACGGACAGTCCGGATGTGCACAGCACCGGTCCGGTGAATTCTGGCAGCCCAATGTGAAAAGTCCTTTTTAAATGTAGTCAAGAGTCTTCATTGAATTCAAAACCATGGGTTGGTACTACCAAATCACCTCCCCTAGCTAAGCGTGTGTTTTCGATAAAATTAACTGGTTTTTTTTAGCATCTCGGACCAATTAGAGCACTATAGCAAGCGCAACCCGAAACCCGAATGGCCACAAGGGCAAGTGGCTGACCAAGAAATATGAAGAAAAAAGAAAGGAAAATGACCCAAACCTAAACTTAAATACTATGTACCAAACCTCATAATCCAACCAAATAGAACACGCCTACGATTGCAGAGAAAACCTAATTACCATAAGGAAGCATAGCAGTCGAAAACCAAACCTGAGACACCACCCCTGGCCTATTACTACTATAAAATCCAGAACCAAGCAACTAGAAGAGCAAATGATACCAAAAAGAACAACACCAAACCGAACAAAAAACAAACCGCAGCGTCGATCGATCGATCCTCTCTAGACCTCGGACAAAACCGCCAAACAAGCAACGGAAACTGTAAAACTCCAGAGAGAGAGAGACACCATCCGCCAACCACGACCACCATCCTCGACCAATTAGAGCACTACAGCAAGCGCCACCCGAAACCCGAATGGCCACAAGGGCAAGTGGCTGACCAAGAAATATGAAAAAAGGAAAACGACCCAAACCTAAACTTAAATACTACGTACCAAATCTCAGAATCCAACCAAATAGAACACGCCTACGAATGCAGAGAAAACCTAATTACCATAAGGAAGCATAGCATTTGGTTTTCGACTGCCAAGCATAGCATTTAGTGACGCATGGTAGTCACGTGAATTGGGCCCCGCAAATAGATGGTAAGATTTTTAGCTTGGAGTTCGACTTCCTCAAACTTTAATTGGGTCCCGCAAGTAGATGGTAAAGATTTTTTTCCGTATTTAGCCGGTCCGTTTTGAGCTGAATTCCGAGTTACCATTTAAAAAAATCTCGTAACATGCAAAGCCAAAAATCCGACCAACGGGTAGCACTTCCAAAATATGGGCCCATTGCTAGCTTTTTCCAAGGACACAAATGTTTCCCACTATATATATCTCCATTCCATTACCCTCACGACAATTACCCTCGACTCCTCTCTCTCTCTCGCATCGTTTTGGCACAATGGACAGGCTACCAAAATGTGAAGCAAATTATGTACCTCTCACTCCTCTCACCTTCTTGAAGAGGGCCTCGGCGGTTTACGCCAACCGGACATCTATAATATACGCCAGAACCTGCTTCACGTGGCGGCAAACCTACGAGCGGTGCCGCCGCATCGCTTGTTCTCTCCGGTCACTAAACGTTGTCAAGAACGATGTCGTAAGTACTCTTCTTTGTCACCCGCTCATACATTGGCAAAATATATGGCCATGTAGTTGGAAGCTCGCACGCGAACAAGTTTTTTATTTATGACGATAATCCGTCTAACAAAACTATTAGTTACACTACCGTTAATAAACACGCCTCAAAGGGTTGGCCAGGTAGTTGAAGCTCTCGATCGCTAGCTAGACTCGACAATCAGATTCGAGTACTCTTGCTAGTGAACTTGCTGCTGCAACCAATTAAAAATCAAAACTTTGTCATGCAAGCCTAGCATAGTCCATAAATGACCAAATAGTCCCCGCTCCTTTTTCATGCTTGGTTTGGTTGCTAGCTAAAATTGAAATATAGGTACAAATAGATAGGTCCCCTTGATTTTATCCGGTTGTTAATTAATAATCACTTACTACTATATTATTTAGCTTGATTAATTAATTTAGGTTCCGTAGAATCGTTAATACTACCAATTAAACTAGATATTCACTACAACTTGCTTAACTAAATAGCTTGAACTTTTGTTCTTGCTTACAGAAATTAAGCTATACGTACGAAACATATCTACAAGTTATTTTTTGGTTTTAAATAAACCATAAAATAATCATAAATCCAATTTTTTTTTAAATTGTGAGTGATAACAATGGGCCGGGTATATATGGGGCCGATTCCGCTCACACAGCATTTGACGCAAGTTTTGTGTGAGACCCCCACACAAATGATCTGAGCCGTTTAATTTATTAAAAACGTGTTTTTAAGTGTTCTCGTAAAATATCAACTCGATGGATATCAGTAAGCTAGGGCTTGATCGGTTCATTCCGTTGATTTTACAAGAAAAAATTGAATGAACTGATTAAGCCTTTATCGATATCCGAGAGAGTTGATTTTCTTACAATAACACTTAAAAACATGTTTTTAAAAAGTTGAACAGCTCCGATCATTTGCGTGAGGGTCCCGCCCAAAATTTGTGTCAAACGTTGTGTGAGTGGAACCGGCTCATATGTGTGTGTGTGTGTGTGTTTTTTAGAAAATTCTCTCAAGAAAAGGCAATTTATTGGTATGGTTGGTCCTATTTTATTTACACAGGTATCAGTGTTGGCTCCCAATACTCCAGCAATGTATGAGATGCATTTCGCAGTGCCCATGGCTGGGGCAGTCCTCAACGCCATCAACACCAGGCTAGATGCTAAAAACATAGCCACAATTCTCAAGCACTCCCAAGCCAAGGTCTTCTTTGTGGACTACCAATACGTGCCCGTGGCGAGCGAGGCCCTCCGGCTACTAATGCCCGAGTTGGAAGGTGCCGCGGTGGCCATGCCATCCGTGGTACTGCCGCTAGTGGTTGTCATCGACGACATCGACTCCCCCACCGGCGTCAGACTCGGTGAGCTGGAATACGAGCAGCTAGTCCACAACGGCAGCGCAGGGTTCGTCCAGGACGAGATTGAGGACGAGTGGGACCCGATCTCCCTGAACTACACCTCCGGGACGACATCGGCTCCCAAGGGAGTCGTTCTTAGCCACAGAGGTGCCTACCTGAGTACTCTGAGCCTGATTCTGGGATGGGAAATGGGGACCGAGCCTGTTTATTTGTGGTCGCTCCCCATGTTCCACTGCAACGGTTGGACCTTCACTTGGGGAGTAGCAGCTAGGGGCGGGACCAACGTGTGCATTCGCAGCACCACGGCCCAAGAGATCTATTCCAACATTGCGTTACACAAGGTAACCCACATGTGTTGCGCGCCCGTAGTCTTCAATATCCTCTTGGAAGCCAAACCGCACGAGCCCAAGAAAATCACGACCCCGGTCCAGATACTCACCGGCGGGGCACCCCCACCGCCCTCGAAACTCGAGGAGATCGAGGAACTTGGGTTCCACGTCGTCCATGCTTATGGCATCACTGAGGCCACCGGGCCTGCCCTTGTCTGCGAGTGGCAGGCCCAGTGGAACCAACTGTCGCGCCGTCAGCAGGCGACGCTGAAGGCGCGACAGGGCATCAGCGTGTTGACACTATCGAACGTGGACGTGAAGGACTTAAACACGATGATGAGCGTACCGCACGACGGGAAAACGATGGGCGAAATCGTCATCCGCGGCAGCAGTGTCATGAAAGGATACTTCAAAGACGAAATCGCCACCGCGAAGGCCTTCCACAAGGGGTGGTTTCTCACGGGCGATATCGGAGTCATCCACCCGGACGGGTACCTGGAAATCAAGGACCGGTCGAAGGACGTTATCATATCCGGCGGCGAAAACATCAGCAGTGTCGAGGTGGAGTCGGTGCTCTGCCGCCACCCGAGGGTGCTGGAGGCGGCGGTGGTGGCAATACCGCATCCGCGCTGGGGGGAGAGCCCCTGCGCCTTCGTGACCCTGAAAAGGGACTTCTCGGGCACCATGACGGAGGCCGATATCGTCGCGCATTGCCGGAAAAACATGGCCGGATTCATGACGCCGAAGAAGGTGCAGTTCGTGGGTGAGCTGCCCAAGACTTCGACGGGGAAAATTCAGAAATTCCAGCTGAGGGAATTGGCGAAAACACTGGTGGTGACGGAGACCGATCAATCAACCAAGAAATCAACACAGTTGAAGAGAGATCAAACACCTCGGTACCGAAATCAAGCTCATGAACAGATCATGGCTTCATCTCGTCTTTGAATTTTTATTTTTTTTTCACTTGGAATGGATAATGAATTAATAAGGGGAATGGCTTGAAAAAGTCTCTTCGTTTGGGTATTCCATCCTAATAAAATTGGTAAGTAACGTAATACTAATATTATGAGCAAGAGTATGATTATACAGTAAGAAATTATTGTACAGAACTGTTTGTATATATACTGGAGTATTTTTTTTTTTTTTGGCTCGAGACTGTTCGGGCCGTATTACATGCACCTCAATTAATTTTTGAAGCATTAATCCTACGGTCGAAATCAGTGAACTTACAATTTTGCTTTTGCTCGATTCATCAAATGGTGGTTTCGAACATCATCGTCTCATTTCTTGGCCCTTAGTTAGGCTGAGTTTTCCCAATTGTCTTAACGGAATAAACGGATTGAAGTCCACAAAATTAGGATTTTTAAACAACTCATTCTCCTCATATCGTACATCTACTAATTAAAAGTTCATTTTGCGAAAACTTCTCCGAAGTCCTTAAGTTAAAGACAAATGTTTTAGAAGAAATTCGCCCTTAGACTAGTATAAGATCACACACACACACACAAAACAGGGAATAAATAAATAAATAAATAAAGGCTAGATATCGATAAATTCTTTTAATTTATGAAAAAAGTTTGAATTTTTCTTGAAAGAAATGCATTACTTTAATTTGAGTCCTCATTTTACGGACCGGACAAATATTTTGGGACTGAGGGAGTACTTAACTCTAAAAAAGCTCATGACACTGCATTACGGTGAATCGGTTAAAGCATTACGGGAATATGATAATTAAGTGACACTGCATTAATCATGTGATCGTTTTGGGTCTCAAAACCCCTACGCAAGGTTTCCGATAAATTTTTTCTATTTATCTCTATCCACTCATTACTCTTCAAAAAACTCTCTCAAAATCCAAACGGAATAGATTAGGCCCTCATACATGAGATAGAGATCAATCAACAAACAGAGCCTCTTATACAGCATAAATAGTGATCTTGCCGATATTATACAGCATAACGGAGGTCCTCCTCCGCTTGTTCCGCTCCTATTCTGATGTAGGACAAGAATTTAGGAGATTTCAATTACTCGTATATGGAAACTTTATTTTAGGAATTATTCATTTTAGGAATTCTTCTTTTAGTGCCGCTTGTTTAGGTATATTCCTATCAGTCTTTTAATTTTGTTAGTGTTGGTTTCCAAGTATTGTTTTACTTGGTCTCCACTCTGAGTAGTTACCTTATTATTAAGACTCCTACTAGTATAAATAGGGGTGTAAGTTATTCAATTATAAGTTTTTATTAATAATATTGCAGAGTTTCTCTCTTTCTTCCTCGTACGCAAGGTTTGCACTTTGCTAGGAGTTGTTTATCTCGTTTGAATTAATACGCTAACTAGTCTCTCGTAAATTCCGTTGCGTCATATTCTTGCCAAGTGGTCAGCACTGTGGTTGGAATGTTTTTTTTTTTTTTTCGGTAAAGGTACTTCTTTTCTTTTTTTTTATCCGCGGTAAAGGTACTTACGCACTTGGAAAATTCAAGCATTTCGTTCCCCGACTTACCATAAACTGCAGCAAATAGAGATAGCTTAATCACACTTTTTCTCAGGCGATTCCACCTTAGAGTGCAGATTAAACCAAATCATCTCGGCTTTGTTTGGTTGGTATTTTAGTTTAGTTTAGTTTTGATAGTGGGTGGAGAGAGAAATATGGTAATAATTGGAGAGAAGGGTAATGAGTAGAGAGGGATGACAAAATAATAATTGAAAAAATAAGATAATAATTGGAAAAAGAAATAGAATAATGATTGAAAAATAAAATTAAAACAAAAATAAAATAGCAACCAAATACGGAGTACAACCCTCATCATCGATCCCATCGCATAGGGTTCCTGCGCACTTGGATTTTTCCTCAACACATCTGCTCAGACAGCACTAGAGCAAGGACAATCAAAAAACACATGATTGTGTGGAGTTTTTCAGTGCCGGGCACAGGCCACGTGGTGCCGAGCACCATTTCGGCCGTCTAAACGTGTTTTGGACGATCCAGATCTGTTTGGGTAATTTTTAAGTGTTAAATTACCAAAATACCCCCTCAAGCCCAAACAGATTTGGACCGTCCAAAACATGCTTGGACGGCCGAGATGCGTGCTCGGCACCACGTGGCCCGTGCCCACCCGACACTGAAAAATTTCTCGATTGTGTGTCTCCACATTACCACTATTGCACATCACACATGAAGCTACCCCAAGTACAAAGTGTAAGAAAAAGTCTCCTTTAACTGGTTATGTCCCACATGTTATTAAGATAACAAACATCACATTCAAGTGTATTGTGGTGGTTTTGGATTGAACGGATTAGAATGGATTCATACCAATGTTTGTTGTACTCATTTATGATGGGTAGATGTAGCTTAGGCTATTTGAGGAGGAGGTCCCCCTCTCAACTCATTGCAGAAAAATAGATAGTCTGGATTTGTAAGGTTTAAGGGTCAAGAGAGAAAAACTTCCTACTCCCAAGAGCTTGTTTTGCTCTTGCATTACGGATTGGATTAACGGCAAGACTTATTATCTCTTCTATTAAGGGTTTGGATCTTATCTCTTATCTTATATATCTACATGGATCCAGGTTAATAGATTTTATACAAATCCCTTTAAGTATTTCCACTGTACTTATTTGATTGTGAAAATTCATGATGTTCTAGATCCTGTAATTTAAGTTTACACAGAGGACTCCAAGATCCGAACAAAATAAGAAAAAAACAACAAAGAAAACAACAAACAAACATAAAATCCCGCAAACATTGAGAACTGCGGAGACCCCCTATTCGCTCGTGGATGTATCTTTAGGAGATGTTGCATAATAAAGGCCCACCTGGGCACGTGTTTTTCGAACCACACAACTTTGCACCATCCCTGAATGTTGCTAGACCAGTGGTTATACAACAGAAGAAATATCAGGGCAATGATGGCCAGTGGCCCAGTACACTTGTCTTTACTTAAGTTTCAAAAGCACCACATGAGGACTACTCATTTAAAATGTATTTTCCCTATCCTGTCCTGTTGCAGAAAAGTTTGCAATGTTAAAACTCAAGTAACCAATAGTTGGGAAATGGGAAAATTATTCAATACTCCGGCACTATACTCCCTTCCCGCATATAATTTGTGGGGCCTACATATGGACTCCGTGTGGGCCCCACATATTATGTGAAGGAAGGGAGTATATTCCGGAGTACTGACCCAATCGTTGTTTGTAAAAGGATTTGTCTCTGGAGAGGAGAGAAATTATGAGATGCTCAGGGAGCAAAGCCATGTGGGACTCTAAAAGTGTGTTTTGAAAGTTTAGGGGACAAAGTGACATGTGGTATTCTGTGAATGGTGGGGAGCATTGCTCCGAGAGCACTCAATAAACTCCGTCGAAGATATCCTCTGTGTCTTCATTGCGGTTTGTTTTCAACGACAAGAACTATATTTCAAAATTCTCATTCACGTGACTAAACATAAACTTGCAAAAATTTTACATTTAAATACAATACGACAAATATGATCTTGTATTTGTCATTCATATATAACGTAAATAATCTCTTCTATCGATCGGAAAAAACAAACAAGCAGTCCCTGACTCCCTAATTCGAAATACGTACACTTTCCACTCCATCCAAGATTGACACTTTATTCATGCAGTTTATGCTCCTTAACTACTTGTTTCCTATTCCACTAACCATGCTTTTTCAGCTCCAAAAAATAGTTGAAGGAAAATCCTTCCAAATCCCAACACATACCAATGCACATTGTTGAAGTATTATATATTAGACTTTTCACTACTTGAAATGGAAACTTGAATCGAAATCCAACCCTAAATTGATGTTGCTCTACCCTACAAACCTATAACATACCCATATAAATTCTCATGTGGTGCTATATTTTTGGATTTCTTGGAAAGAAAATCTAAGAATTGATTTGGTTTCCCCAGCCACCTAATTATGCAATCTCTCTTGGATCAAATTTCAATTGCATTTTTCTAGCTAGGTTGTTCCAACCACCTTTCATTTTTCAATTCGATAATTAAGATCGTGAACCACGTTATAATTATAAAGGGCTGGGGAGATACCTCTTCTGAGCCTGAAATTGTGGGTAAGGGTTAGACTAGGAGGAAGATATTTTGCATGATATTTTGACTGAAATTACACAGGAACAGAGGGATATCCCTCTTCTTTTTTTTTTCTTTCCAATGTACTTACTATATAAAGACGCGAGCACATGCATAATATCTATATTGTAATATAGAGCGAAAATGTGGTGAACATACAAACAAAGTAACATCCACGGCCGTTCGATCCTATTTTTGTGTCAAGGTTGTAACCGTCAGCTCATTTCTCTTTAAACAATAAGTATAGAGAATATTCTCCTAATAAATCTACCATGTTCTCTTCTTCACTTTTTAGGCAATGTGTAGATTGCATTTATCTGGTAGAGCAGTCAGGTAGCTAGAGAGGGTACTCTTCTTTTTTTTTTGAACAGCGAAAAATTTTATTAATCAACTGTAAAGGATTACAATGATTAAACGGGACAAGAGGATGACATCCCAACTATGTTGGCACCCCACCCCATGACGATCATCTGTCACTCGAGGCCCAAGAGGTAGAGAGGGTACTTGACGCTATCTGACCTTCTGACGCATCGTAGTTTTTGATAATTAATTCAGGATGTCCGAGCACAAAACCCACATGCAAATATAAGGATATGTGTTTCTACGGAGGAAAAAAAAAAAAAAACTTTCATCCGGCCCATGCATATATATGCTAGAGTTACTCTTAAGAGCCTATTTTTCGTACCTAAGACAATAAGGGGCCACTAGTTCAGTAGTGAAAGTCAGTACGTTCACTAAATCAAGGCTGTTACTTTGTACAAATTTATCCCTTTGAGATTCATTCCGAGCGTATAAATACAAAACAAACCCTTCAATTTATAAAGCTTGATGAGTACACAAATAGGAGAGAGAGAGAGAGAGAGAGAGAGAGAGAGTTCTACGCAAAATTATCAGTGTCAAGTGATCAAAAAGGCCTTCTGTTGGCTACATAGATTACGGTATCACATTACTCACATGTCAATTCTTTTAAAATCAGATGTCCGGGCCATCTTGAGCACACCTCAACTAATTTCGGGGCCATAAAATTAATGACTAGACGAATCTTCCAGTGCCCCAAACTTAAGAATGTTTACCCCTTACCCTTTGGAGGTTTTTCTCGATCGCATGTCAAATTATCCTTTTCATACGATGCCAAGAGACAATTATTCTTTCTTTTTTCTTTTTCTCTTTTGGGATTGGACGCTAGCTATATCATTACTTTTTTTGAAAGTTAGCCTTATGCGAAAAGAAGTGTGTCTTCAAGATTTTGGACAACCATAATAAGAGAAAATCTTGTTTACAGAGCAGTTGTAAATAAATGTTTACGGAGCTCAATTTCGACCGTCCAAAAGTGTTTTGGACAGTCTAGATTTTTAAAAAACTATTCGCACGAATAGTTATAGTTTAACTATTCGCGCGAATAGTTTTTTTTAAATCCGAACCATTGATTGCCGAAATGGATGGCTGACATTGCACGGCTCCGTAAATAGGTTGTTTGCAGCTGCTCCGGAAATAAGTTTCTCTTTAATAAGAAACGTTGGTATCAATTGAGAGGGGGGCAGAAAAAAGTTGAGTGTTGCCTCATCTTCGCTTTACCCAGTTATATATGCAGTAGTCAAACCCTAATCCCTACATATAATTGATTTTCGTACTCCACTTTTAGAGTGGAGATAGTAAATTTTGAAATGCAAATATCAATATCCCTTTTTTATGGTGAAAATAAAGACAGAATGTGGTTATATAGTCACCAAAAGGATTTACCCAGTTACGCAACTTTTTATTTAGAAGTGTCCTGTGTTTTGGATCTGGAAAAATTGAAAAGAAAGCACGACTCTAAACATGACCATTTGGGTGAAAACTTTGCCTATATATTCAACCATTTTAAGAAACGAAATGTGGAGGGTTTGCTTGTCTTTTGCGGACCCAGGGATGCCTTTGATTGCCGAGATGAGCGGCCGGATTGGCCGCTCTGCAACTGCTCTATAGAAAGATGCATGGCAGCATCTCCCATTCCGTTTTTGGCTTGGTTTGAGATCTCACGAGGTTATTGAGGGTTTTTTAGTAGTATGCTGTTTGAATGATTCTGGGCAGGTTTTGTAAGGGCATCGGTTTTGACCATGTTTTGTTTTGTTTTGTTTCGGTTTGGTTTGGTTTTATCTCCAGTTGGGCTTTTTGTTTGGCCATTTTTTCTTTCGGCCCTTGGTATTTTGATTGGCGTCTTGCCTTTCTAATTTTTGGGTCCTAGTTTGCCATTGCCGTTGTGTCTTTGATATGTTTAATCTCTGTTTCCTTTTCAAAAATTAATAAAGAAAAATTAGGGTGAACAATTCCATATTTCATTTAACCTTGCCATTCTGTTTCTCTTCACTTACCAAACATAACACCAGTCATTTCGTTAGTGTGATCTTCCAAAATTACTGATTCATTTTGCAGTTTATATAGTCCGGACAGTGAATCCATGCGCTCGATGAATCCACGCTAAAACTACTGGAAATGCATTTTAAACCGATTACGCTTTTTTATACACAAACTTTTCTAAACATTTCTTGAAGATTTACTAGGGTAAAGCATAAACGTCATACACGAATAAGGATTGAATTTTGAGAATTTCTTTGCACTAATTTTCATGAGCTGCATTCATTCACACAAAAACACATCATTTACAAGTTTCCATCAAGTGCACCGTGAGCTTTTTGAACTTCCATTACGCGATACATCATGATCATTGTCCATCGACTGTCACATTGAGACACACAAAAGCTCAAAAGCACAATTAGATATCGTTGCCGTATATGAACAGAACTCAGAAGCAAATATACTCGTGAAGATCAAAAACATATAAATTCAATGACTGTTTCTTTCTAAAAATGTGTTCTGGTAACCCGATTCTGAAACCGCCGCCAAACACAAATCTTTTTACTTAACTTATCTGCCTAGTAATATCCTTCGCTGAGAATTCCTAGAAAAGAAATTCATGGGAACGGTAAGGGGGGGACCAAGAGGTAAGAAGCTCTGGTTTCAAGACATGAAAGCGTGTAAAAATTTCAGTAGTCGAAACTCTGGACAGAGTCATCTGGACACTGATGTTCACAGAGCCGAAGCTGTGCAGATCCGATGCATGTGAGTCCCATATTGCACTCGTGGGATCCACGTGCATTGGGCGACCCTGTGTCCGGATCCCTGCATCCCTAGCACTGCTCAAAAAGTATACTTGATCTAAAATGGAAAACACAAAAGTCATTCCATTAGCAGATCAGGAAGCCTTGTTTTAAGCAGGTGCAATCGATTAAAAGAAATAGGGAGAGTCTTATTGTTAGCTCCTTGGGGAAGGAGCAAGTTGACTTTTACGAAACGAAATGACAATTACCAGCCCTCGGTCCACTAAACGAGGCGACATCATAAGAGGTGTGAAGCATCAACTCTTTTGTGATGGAAGGCATGTTATCTATCACAAATAGCCAAATAGATGGATTATATGACAAAGCTATGTGGAGTACCGACCCCATCGCATGATGCCTGAATTCTTTGCAAGGCCCCCCCACCCCCCACCAGGATTGTGGGAACCATCAATCACAAAAAGTCAATAACAGACACAAACAAGTTTCTATAGGCGGGCTTGTGAATGGAAAGGTGACAAGTGCACAACATTGCTGAAAGAATGCATGAACACCAGAGCAAGGAGGAAATGGGAATCACAAATCAAGGAAGTGGGCTGCTTGACAGATAACAATCACTGACAAGGACGAAGTGGGAATCACAAATCAATAAGTGGATTGGGCGCTTATTGAACACATACAAATCATCGTGTTCATGAATTCGTGGATGAAAAAACTATAGGGAAGGATGAGGGACAGCGGACAGGCATGTGCTTCCACAACCCTTTGTGGACCCATCATGTGACAATGAAATTGTAACAGACAGTGCGACGCGAATTCGGCTGGAGACCATCAATTACATTGTCCTTGGCAGATACATGCAAAGGTGTTGTAGGTGTAAAATCACAGGTACATTAGGACAAGGTGAGTGTAAATCCACATTGTGTCCATCTGATGATTTGCACTTGTGTAAGCTTAGAAGCCAAGGGAAGCTTAATTATCTTATTTCAACAAACAAAGAAATTAAGAGGTTATACAACAAATCAGAAAAATTCAGGCACTCAACACTTGCAAGACACAGTTCCCCCAGCAACGCTTACTTTGTTTACTCATGTATATTCTTTCTTCGGAAGGGTAAACTCATTGCAAGTGTACCTACGGATAAAGTTTAGGTTATATGATATCACCAGTTGATTAAAATTGCCTCAATTTTTAAAAACATCCTACTACAGCATGAGGGAAAGAAAATACAACAAAATAACGATGAAGCGGAAACTCAAAAAGCATAGATCAAAGAAGATTACAGGAAACAGTTAGGCACAGCATGATGCAGCTTGGGATCCTTCTGTTGGTCTGTCCACAAGAACCATCCCTGCTGGATTTTGAGCAGGCTGAGCACTAGGCAACCTCTTAGCTATTTCCGAAACAAAAAAGCACGATTCCAATTAGCAGGTCATTGGCAGAGTAAATATTGACAACCAAAACTAGAAAGTTGACAAACAAGAGAAATAACATCAAACGAATACCTGACGCAAGGTAAGAGTGATAGAATTGGAAGTAAAATATCATAGATCAGTGATAAGGCTCAACTACAATCATCTCCCAATAGTAAATACTGAACTATCTTAAGTGTCATGCTTAGCTATGACCCTTTTTTTTTTTCTTAACAAGGCAATCTTATAAAGGGACCACGCCCGAAAACTCAAGGAGATGGCCTTGAGAACAAGCTAACCATACAAGTCAAAGAGAAAAAACAAGACTAAACTGGGCCAAACACAATCTCACACCAAAATCAAATTAGTTCACAGATACTGATATGGTTGGTACTGGTTTGATTGGTGGTAACACTTGAACCCATATTGTCTCTCAAAAACACAGAGAAGAGAGATGAAAGTTAGGCATTTAAGTTGTTTTCTTACTTATTAGCATATGGATAGCTTAGTCATTGTTCTAGTTAGGGTTCTCTTTTCCCTTGTAAATTTATTTTGTGAAATCAGTCCTGTTAGTTGTATGATAGGGCTAGCAGTGACAGGGTATTAGAGCCCACAGCTGATGGAGTATTCGTGACGTGTGGCTTCCAGAACCCTAACTGAAGTCTTCCTTGTCGAAGTTCAGGAAAGCCTCTTGGTTACCAACAGGGCAATGCAATCCCAGTTGAACAGAGACGTCCGATAATGAAGTTATTACTTAATCCAAGAGACCTTTCCAAGCCATGTACACTACAAAACCAGAGTTCCCACAAGATGGCATTCAATAGTTTACTTTCTCATGAAAGTGGAACCCACTTGGGGATCCCTATGAGAACACAAAAAAAACAGATCAAAATTACACATATTGGGATAACATAAACCAAAAACAAGAGATAACAACCTTCTTGTGGAGTAAAGTACTTGTATACCAACAGAAGGAAGAACAGACAAATAGCGAGCAACCATGCAGCTCATAACCAAATTCCAAAGATTCTAGGCAACTCTCCCATTCAACAGTAAGACTCAGAAACACACCTATTTCATAGAAAATATCTTTGACATTAGCAGCAGTTTTGGCAGAGGTTTCGATGAAAAAAAGACCAATTTCCTCAGCATACGCTCGTGCCTCCTGCAAAGTTATTGATCAGAAGCAGATCATATAAGCAAACCACAGCAAACATCACGCCTAAAGAGAGAATACTTTGAATCTGCAACTCCTATTATGCATTTGCAAAGTTTAAGCAAATCCGTAAGTAAAATAAAAGCCACTAAGTGAAAAACTACCACAAAAAAAAAAGGAGATGGCATGCAAGAAATGAATGGAGGTATGGCAATGCCATAATTGCAGTCAAAGACATTGTAATTGAGATTAACCAGCCCCCATATACAAGTTGTGACTTGTAAGAATCAAATTTGAAATGATACTCTTGTGGGATACAGGGCACAGTCAAGGTTGATGATCAGTTTGTGAACCTCGAAGTCCAAGACGCTCTCTGAGGAACATCCAGGCAATGGTTTTCCTTCCGATGTTGATATCGCTTTTTCAGGCAACGGTTTGGTGGTAGTGATGAAGAGGAAGGGCCAGAGTAACCAAATAAGGATGATTTGGGGGGGTTGATTCTGCTTCCAGGTGTGGAGGAGCCTGATGCTCAGAAGGCTTTGTTCTGGGGGGATGCCTCTTTAACAAAAGAGACTGGGAAATCAGTTTTCGACCCTATTTCGTTGGTGACGCTTCCTCCTAGCCATAGGTAACATAGAGAAACCAATTACATGGATGGGTAAGTTGGGATCAGGTTATGATAATCGTTGAGGAGATAGAGGTGTATTAAAGGTTCAGGAGATAGAGGTGCACGTTAAATAATCACTTAGAGGTTGATGATCTTGGGTCAATGGTTCTTAACAAAGTTGGCATTTCTTCGGGTGGTTGTGAGACTTTGCTTGATTCGATTGAGGGTGGTAAGAAATTTGGAGGAACTGAACAAGAAGTATGGTTTCTGAGGATACGTCACAGGAAGATAAAGGCTTTAAATCTTCTACGAAGGATAGAGCTTAAATGCCTACAATCTTCAGTTAACTAACAACAAGAAGAAAAGCAAAGGCATAAAAGGGGATAGGAAGGAAGAATTTTTTGGGTTTTAGACTCACAAATGATTTCAGGGGGTAACTTACACAAGAAGCATCCTGGCGTCAAATCAGCAGTTATTAAAAAAGCACTGGGATATAAATAGAAAGCCAGGACTCCTGGGGAGAAAATACTCTATATGCGGCATGGGATCTGTTTTTACTTGTTTTTTTGGAAGTTTGAATCAAGGTTGCTTGTGGGTGTTGGTTTGATCCCTTTTTTTTTCATTTTCTTGTTCTCTTTTTTTTTTTTCCCTGGCGGGTTGACCAGGTTCCACCACTGCTTCTTGGAGTTCATTGTGGGGACTGATGGACTGCTCAAATCGAACCTGCCTGCATTTGGACTGTGAACCCTCTGCACTTGATCTAATAACATCTCTGTTTTATGCCAATAAGAGAAGAAAAAAACCACAAATTAAATAAAAGTTCAAGGGATCTACTGAACTAGATCAAAAAATTGAGCATGTATCCATTGTATGACCTCTATCAGAAGGCATGATATCTGAATAACACGAAGACATGAAAAAGAAAGCAATTCGACAGTATATGTAAGCACAAAGCAGGAGTGGCAGGACCTATCCACAGCAGAAAGACAGTAGTCGCCGACATAACAAAAAGAATACCGTTATGCTCTATACGTGCACTTATTTGTATGTGACAGAGAATGTAGAACTTACTTCTACCGGCACTTCCCTCTTATCTGCCAAATCGGCTTTATTTCCAGCAATAGTCATCACCATGTTAGGATTACCTGTACAAACCACATGAAATGGTCAAATGACAGCAACATATGAGTCAGAAAACCTTATCTCAGCACAACTCTTCCCGAGCACCTTGCTTCTGAAGTTCTTGCACCCACTTCTTAGCCCGTGCAAAGGAGTCCTAATGAACTCAAGGAAAAGGGAAATCCAATCAGCAATAGAAAATTACAAAGGATATAATACAAAAACCACACAATTAGCAGTAGCGAACATACAAGTTCTTATGCAAGAGCAGAAGAGCTTCTCCAATGGTTTGCTAAAATTGCATGCCATCGCTAAAAAATTGGCATGAAGCTCAACAAGAAGCTTGCCAATGGCTAGGTATAGTGCTTGCTAAATTCATCTATTTAAAAGTAAGAAGCAGAATACAAGTACGCTAAATTCATCTATTTACTAGTAAGAAGCAGAAACTGGAGGTACTCATAATCCAATAAGGCAAAAATGTATGACAGGATGGCTGTCAATGCAAAGAAAAGAAGCATATTATCCAAACTCATCACTATTTTAACAACGTACATAAAAACCCTGCGTATCTACAAATGCAGAAAGCTAAGGTACGCATGAACGTATGCCACAAAAATGTTCTGTATTTGTTGAGTTACGAACGGGCAAACACTACAGCAAAGTAAAGTTCCGCATGTTTAGAATTAGTTACGATTCTTATGAAGTGTATGGTTCATGTATTGCACATTTTCTGCGATAGGATTTACTACGTCACTTTTAGCTCATTTGTTCAGACTTTTTTTTTTCATTATGCATAGTTACAAGGCCAGTTACGAAGGAATATATATTGTATGCAGTGTTGTCAAAGTCTTTCGATTAATGATATGTATCTTACAATTCAATACATTTAGCAACAAAATAGATACATATCTCTAGCTGTTTCTTATGTTAAAAAATATCTTACGAAACGCACATGATACGGTAGGTATCTTACAATTTGATATGTTTAGAAGTAAAACCGACACGTATCTCTAAATGTATCTTTCGCTTAATCAACATTATTGGATACCATACAATCCACAATTCGATACACTGCATGCAATGCCATAAATTCTGTTACTAGGCCATATTATATGGTTGGTGACGTGAAATTT
Organism: Rhododendron griersonianum; assembly: GCA_018127125.1. Classification (NCBI taxonomy): domain Eukaryota; kingdom Viridiplantae; phylum Streptophyta; class Magnoliopsida; order Ericales; family Ericaceae; genus Rhododendron; species Rhododendron griersonianum. The sequence goes on from CM030797.1 coordinate 42,912,859, forward strand.
CGTGTTATGAAAGTCTTTTCTTAATACATGCAATAGATTTTGTATCATAGTTTGGGTATATTACTCTTGTTAGCATATCATATTGATACGTTTACAAAACCCAGTAAGATACGCAAAATGACAAAACAAAACATGCTATGTATCCCGTTTCTTGACAACCTCGACGTACAGAAATGTTGCGAGTCATTTTGACCACTATTTAGACTCATTACAGAAATATTTGGTGTTAATTACGAATAGTTTTTATTAGTTACAAACATATTCCCTCCCTCCCTCCAAAAAAGACTGTCCTATCTGCAATCGAGAACTTAAAAATGCATTTTTATCACATAAAAATCAAAACTTTTTTTGATAAATTAAAAGAACTCGGAGATATTGACTAGTAACTAGCGGCAGAAAATTTGAATTTTTTTTGACAAAATACATTATTTTTTAAACTCATTTTACGGACTGAACAATCTTTTCGGAACGAATGTAGCCACACTCACACAACTAACTTTTATTATCTCAAAAGTACATACACAATTACCCTTCTCTCACACATCCACTCTCGTAGCTTTGACCTCACTGGTGATGGGGGGGAGACCCCCCAATCTCTCCTCTCTTCTCTCTGTTTTCCCACACTATAATCTGAATACACTTACATATACTAATACATGGTTACAATCCACCACAGCCACACATTTGCATCTAACATCCAACGCCCTCTTCAATTCCAGACATCACACACCTCTCCACTCTCGTGTTGTCTGTCAACACATGGAGGACCCCACAACAAGTTTACCATTCCTAACAGTAGACATATTCCAAGTAAATTACTAGAGTTGCGCGTAAGCTCGCCCGAACACCTAAGTTATTGAAAATAAATGTGTGTATTAGTATAGGAGAGAGGTCGAACCGTGCTAGTGATATCGTAGACGATGATAGCAGCAGCTGCACCTCTGTAGTACATCGGTGCCAAGCTGTGGTACCTCTCTTGGCCGGCAGTGTCCCAGATCTCGAACTTCAACGTCTCGTCGCCCACCGCCAGCGTTTGCGAGAAGAACGCCGCTCCAATCGTCGATTCCTACCACCACCACAATCACAATCACAATCACTAATCACAATCACTAATCACTAATCCCTAATCCCTAACCAACCTCGTCAACTACAATAAAATTACAACTCCGGAAACATTAGCAAAACCAAAAAAAGAGAGATTGTGCACCTGGAATTCGAAGAATTGGCCTTTGACGAAGCGCAGGACGAGGCTCGATTTTCCGGCTCCCATGTCGCCGAGCAATACCTTGGAGTTGGATTATGAATCGTCATAGGAAATTGAAGGTAACAGAATTATGGAGATAAAAATGAAGAGTGAGTACTATATAAGTAGATATAGAACTCACGAGTTTTGCATTGCGAGTGTTCTGACCCATCGTTGCCATGATTGTCTTGTCTACTGATTTTGAGGTCTTCCGTGAGCTTTGAGAGAGAGAGAGAGAGAGAGAGTGAGAGAGAGGTTTCACCGTTTCAGCTTGCAGGCGCAACGTGCCCAAGGAAGAAAGGCAGCATTCCCTGCGTCCCAAAGAAATGTGAGAAGTTTTTCAGTGCCGAGCGGGTATTGCTGACGTGGCACCGTTCGGCGCATCTCAACCGTCCAATTCACTTTTGGACGGCTCGGATTAAAATCATCTCTCTCCTCTCACCCCAACACTTTCTCTTTCCTTTTTCTCTCTCAAAATCTGAGCCGTCCAAATACAAAATGGACGGCTCGGCACTGAAAAAATTTCCCAATATTCTTTGTCTATTTGCAATATTTGTGTCAGTTTTAAATCGTTTATATTATTATTTTAGAGTTTTTTTTCTAAGATATGTTCTACATAAAAATTGGGTAAAAATCATAATATTTTATTTTACCGATTCCTTTTGTCGAACCAATAATACATAAAGGTTTGATGCAAAATTAACAAATTGAACAAAAACAAAAACAAAAAAATTTGTAGTTTACAACTGGTAATTTAGCGGAAACAGGGACTAAGACTCACAACACTATTTAAGAGAAGATTTACACTTTGATGTGTTCCTAGCATTTTTGATCTTTCAATATAGATCTTCAAAAATATGTAATTTGTTTAATAGTTTTTTATTGGTTCTATAATAAAAAGATTTCAAAATTATATTAAAAAAATATTACTATATTAAAAGATATAAATAATTAAAAATAGCATGAACATTAAAAATGATAAAACAAAAATAGGATGGAGGTAGCAGCTAAAGTTTGTCAAGGAGTGAAGAAGACAATTTGGTGATTTGGATGGTGGCCTGGCTTACGGATAAGAGAAGTGGACAAGTAAACAACGTTAACGCATACGTCCATGCATAGATCAGAATAGTGTCTGAGTTTCACGAGAAATTTTTCGGTGCCCGGATGGCCGGGTATCACCTGGTATCCGCTCGGTTTATCCGGGCCGTCCATTTAGGTTTTGAACGGTTCGGATTTGGAGAGAGAAAGAGGAGAGAGAGTGTGGGGGTAAGAGGAGAGAGAGTGTTTTAATCCGGACCGTCCAATACACTTTTGGACGGCTCGGATGCGCCCGCTCGGGCACCACATCAACCGGGTGACGTGATACCCACCCGACACTGAAAGATTTCTCGAGTTTCACACAATAAACGTGTGGTCTACACGCATAAGAAAATCTTCTAAGATGAGAGAGAGAGAGAGAGTTTTGTTTTTCTATTAGTACTTGCACAACAACTAGTGAAGTAATTATTATTTGTAAGAAAAAAAATTGGATGTATACATACATTTTCAAATGGTTTCCATCTTTGAATAGAATGCTAATTCGTTGCTGAATGAAATTATCTAAATTGTGTTCCATTAATTAAAATAAGTACTTCTTTTTAAAATAAGTGCTTATTTTTTGAATTAAAGGTAATATATTATGAGAGAATGATATGTCTTATAAAACGAAAAAATAAGTACTTAAAAAATAACAACCTTAACAAAACAAGGTTGTGTCGATTAATGTACGGGAACTCATAATCCTTTTTACTTTTTTAATGTCCCAAAAACTGTTTTTTTTTGTGAAAGTGAAAGAAGAACGAGATAGTCTAGGAAATTGTGGAGTTAAGTTTTACTATTAAATATTTTAACGTTGTGCCCATTCGATAAACGAGGCTAAAAAAACACCAATGTGATTTTTTTGGCCCATACTGCATCAAACAGGGACAACGCTAATGACGAAGAAAAGAAAGTGACAGGAGAAAATTGAAATCGTTTTTCTCTCCTGCCGAACACCGCCGTCCAAATTGGTCTGAAAAGGGTTCTTTATTGTCTTCAACAGGCCAACGTACCTGTTAATGGGGTCTTCAAATGGATTTGTGAAACAGCAATCCAACAAGAATGGTTTTCCAAACAAATTTGATCAAACTATTTTTAAGCTAAAAGAAATCCTCCACAAAACATCAATTGATTTGGAACAAACACTAATCCATTGCTTAAACGAGAATGAGAAGACATTTCACATCCTTGAGATTTGGAGGGGAACTGTGGCTTCAAGATCCTCATCCCTCCCAGAAATGAGCTGGATCATATAGAAGTTGCCGAGTCTCTCCAAGAGATACCTTCGGCAATTTTCGGCCGCCATAATTCCAGACGAGTAGGCCCCATGGACAGAACCCTGGTTCTCCATGCTAACTGCTTCACCAGCGAAGAAAAGATTACCCAATGGCAAACGAAGCTTATCGTACAAATCTTCAGGCTTCCCAACCGCATCGTACGAATAACACCCAAGCGAGTTGGGATCCGTTCCCCAACGCGATACAAGATGTTGAACCTGCATGTGGGAGACAAGCAAGTACTAGTTAGGAACTACTTCACATTTAGTTGCAGGTGGCAAATCTGCTCTCGGACTTAAAGGGAGAGCTTCTGTACCTCCCTCTCCAAGAGATAGGATTCTGTATCTGAATCTTAACGAAAGTTCCTTAGAGCATTTACACATGTAGTGCTAGTTCGTGATATATTCAAATTGCAAAATATGCTTGCTTCTAGGTGATGTCTACATAAACATGTCCGACACAGATCTCAAAACGTTATCCGAGTGTATGACGTGGGTACTTTATAGTTTATACATCTGGAGGAATCACAGCTCCCAATCTTTGCATCTCGTATGTATGTGCCCTCCCTCACCCAGCCCCACCCACTACCATTCGCACTTTGTGCAACTTTGCATCAACACAACATTTTTTTTTTTTATAAGTAACTTTGCATCAACACGACCAATCTTGGTTTCTCACCAAAGCACAAGAACTAAGGATAATGTCCATGAATTCATGAAATTTACATATCCAAAACAGCCAAAATTCGCATAAACATCGTTGAGTAGAGGGACTGCAAGTACCAGAATAGAAAAATCAAAGAACTTACTGGCTCAGTAGCTTGGGGGAACATTTTCCTGAGCTGCAGCATCACGAAATTAACAGCAGCCTCATCAGATAGCTTCTCAAGGTCATAAGCAAATCTTCCAGCAGCCATATAGACTAGAACAGGATGGCCTGTTGCCTTGTGGAGATTGAGAAAATAGCCACAGGCATAAGAAGTGGGTGCGGCAATGCCTAAATATTCCACAGTTGGCCAAAATACGTCATTGAAGCGCAAGGCGACCTTGTTCTCATTGCCCATACCAAGATCTGAAATTGCAGAAAGCTTCCACGCAGGCAGTTTAGGCTCAAAATCAATTAATTTAGCTTTAAGGATCCCAAGGGGTAAAGTTGAAATGACAGCGTCTGCAATGAAGTGCCTTCCGTCCTCGACCGTGACCATAGCTTTTCTACTGCCATAGGATATTTTCGTGATTCTGAAAACATATTAATACGATATAATTTTAGTTCTTATGTAACCTGACAAAATACATGAAAATTAATTTTTCATCCACATAATTCCGCAATAATTATCTTTATTCATTTTATTTTACTCGCGTAGAATATTTTTTCACTAACCTAACAAAATCCGTGAAGTTTCAAATTTTGGCACCCCCAAAAAGTTGTACTTAGTAATTAGGTTTGTTCATTTGCTTTTACTTCTGTAAAATTGGTGCATTTGTCTTGCATAATCTAGAAAATACTCCAGCTATGTTTAAAAAACACAATGCAGCTCTCATTAAGGTCTTTGGCATATTTATGAATAACCTTTTCCAAATTAGAGCAGCTACAAGTAGGAATTGTTTAACCCTTCTGAGTGGGTTAGGAGGGAGAGGGTAAGGCATTTTGAAGAAAGTTGCACGCAAATACGTACAACTTTGCATGTGCGTAAGATAACCCTGCCTATTGTTTTCATTCTTGCAGTAACTGACCACTGAAGACGTCAAACGTGACTGCCAATCGAAATTATTTGTACTGTATTATCTTGAAGTCTTGTTACCTATCTGATAATTTTTCCTATCATGAGGACACACATAGTTTGATCGTTCGCAATATCGGGTATGTTCAGCACTTGTAAAAATGAAACCAGAAAACCATCTACCATTCATAAATTATGCAAACCTACCGGTGATTTAAGCGAATGTCAATGTCCTTCGCGAGGGCCTTAATTACAGGGTGATAACCTTGCACCATTAGTCCATGACCACCAGAAAGAACGTGTTCCTGCAAATCCAGTAGTAATCCTCTACTGAGTACGCAAACCATGCAATGTACCAGTGACTTATTGTAATAATACAGAGATTTGACTTTCATCTAATTCATGCAAAACCATCTACTTATATGCATGCTTCGAAAAACTGCTTTCTAAATCATTCCCTTCAAGTACTACACATACTATTGCACTAAAACTATCTATCTACTGTAGATAAGAAAGTCCAGATGGATGATTGAAAGTTTGAATATGCATAATAAGACATTTTATATATACTAGAGTGTGGTGAATTCGGTGGGAAAATACATCTTTAATAAAATTCAGGAGCAATAAGGGCTTAAGATTAGCAGCACATTAAATAGCAAATCAAATGTATTGTCATAGCATGACGCACAAGGGACTGCGTAAGCTATCCATATAACTTGAACTACCATTAACTGAGTTCCTTTTAAACACAAGCAGAAGACAATCAGCCTATAAACTATATTGATCCAACAGTCTAACTTGCCTGATCCCAGGTTTTCAACGAGATCATATCCGCATCTACAGCAAACCATGCTTCCATTCTACATACATACCATTGTAAAACTTTTTGGGCGAGTCCTTCTTGTCTACAAAAGGAACAAATTGTATTGACGACCAATAAATCCAATAGCACCAGAAGTATCAACCGCGCTCATCCTATGCTTTAATATTTCTTATACCTTAATTCCGGATGCCTGTCCAACACAATGGACATTGCTTGAAGAACGGACATGTCATCCGGGTGTTCATCTCTCACTTTCTCCGTCTAAAGATGTCAACAGACCAATAAGTAACTTGTCAAGTGCAATTGACCAGAGTAGAGTAGTACAAATTTTCAACAGTCAAAAGCTTACCTCTTTCAGAATTCTCACGAACACATCCCCGACTTCAATTACCATCTGTTGAGGAACTTGACCGCCATCCATATCAAAAAGTGCATAGCTGAAACAACCAAATAAATCCTTAATATTGTAGTTCTATCTAAAGACACAAGGAAGTGCAATAACATTAGGGAACGTGGGAAACAGTAGAGATCCATAGAGCTGACACACGGTGTTGTATCGCTCAGCTACTTCACAGACAGATGATAGCTTCGATTCCAGCAGATACGAGATTCAGGCCAATCTTTTTTTCAGGTAATATCCACATTAAGAAAGTTATGCAGAATTAATTAACCTAGCTTTGAAGCTGTTTAGCACCAACACAGAAAATACAGAACAGCAATGACCAAATAGAAAATATAAGGCTAGCATTTCGAACAAGCAATCAATTGATGAAGGTCAGGGGCCTGAACTGCAAAACAATGCAAAGGGAGGGAACTACGAAGAAATTTTTAACCGCATGGTTGAACTATAACTACGACCTTTTAGCTTATAGAAAAAAGGCGTCTCACCTGATGCTTGATCTAATTAATGTGAAATACACTTTAGAACGGAACGGATAATAGTCTGCAAATTACCTTTGCAAGTCATGATCATACAAAACAGAGTTGTCACCACTAGTACGATATAATGTAAGCCCCAACGAACGTATCAGAGGAGCCAAAGGATTTTCGTTGCAAACACCATGTAACCTGAATGAGGCACAATGGAAAGGTAATAAGCAAAACCGTGAAGGCATAAAAAGGCAGTTGTTACTTGCATCATGACAATCACAAAGCCATCCCTCCATGCACAGATACAAAAGTGTAAGACGTGCAGTTACCCGTAATACTAATGTTAACTGGCAAAATCATGTCAACTTGCCAATCAAAAAAAAAATTTCATGTCAACTCGTATAGAAAGACTAAGGGAAAATGACGGCCCAGGACGTGTTTTGATAATTAATACCCACTAAGGACAAGCTAAGAACATTTGTTAATGCTGAAAATGTCCTTGACGGGTATTAATTATCAAAACGCGTCCTTAGCCGTCATTTTCCCAAAGACTAATTAGGCAACAGAATTTGCAAACATGGGAAACTATGCAGAAATTTTTCACAAAAACGAGAAAAAAAGAATCTTCAAAGCATTAGTAGTAGATAGAAAATCCAACAAACTCCAAGCTTGAAAGGTTAATTAGTTCAACAAAAGTGCCCATAAAATTACTGGAACCATAAAGAACTTGGAACTGCTTTTATAATTTATTATTTATGAAAATCTTATGAAAAAAATCACTGAAATGAAGTTGTTGAAACAAATTTTTTACTTCAAACCACAAAACTTGGTTTACAACTTAGATCTTTGAAGTGCAGTTGGTCAAACAAATTTTTTACTTCAAATTCTAAACCAACCAATCATGCTTTGGACGAAAAAAAAATAACCAAACAAAACAGGACACCCAATGACATCAAAACAATCCATGCATAGAAAGTCTTGCTCATCTGTATAAGAAAAGAGAAATTTTAAGTATAAGCTTGCCATGAGGCTCCCATATCTACTGGACAACCAAATGAGTAGTCAGTGTGGATACGGCCACCAATTCTATCCCGCGACTCCAACAACAGTACCTGAAGAGAATCATAGCAGTAAGTCCATGACATTAGCAGATCAATTTTTTTGCTCCCTCTGTACCAAAAGAAATAATTCCACTAAGAAAATGAGCATAGTTTTATAGGGTGGGAATTATTTTACATTGTTCTATTCCACATTCAGTGTTGACTTCTTAGAAGAATAGAAATTAGAAACTTCCAAGCAACATTTTTATCAGAGGTTTAGCAGGGAATTCATAGATAGATAGACTTTTGAATATTGGCCATGGATATAGGCTATATAGCAACTTGGGGCATACAGATAGCAAATGGGGGCTAGTACTTTGACACACAGGTAGTAAGTAGTAAGCTCGTTATTAGGAATTAGAATAGACTTCAAGGTTGAAAAAATAACCACCTTAATAGAAGCATTGTGGAGGATATGTGCAGCAGAAATCCCAGAAATACCAGCTCCAATCACAATGACTGAAGGAGGTGAACCATGTTGCCTCTCAATGTGTGAGGCAAATGTGCCTAGTCAACAAACAGAAATATATCAGCAAGGTAAATGGAAGTCCATATGGGAACAAATTGAACATAATAACCAATAAAAAAAACCCACTACTCCTGCTACAGAGACGCCGGGACATGTCAACTGAGAACGTCGCTAGTGAAAAAGTAAAAGATTGTAAGTCATGACCACTTGAACTGTTGCAACCAATAAGAATTATTTGATTGGTTTCAGAGTAATATGCACTTGGCTAAACCCAACTCATTGCCTTAGCCCCATCCAAGATAAATCTGATCTTTGTAACTGAATTCAATTAACTGCAACTTAGGATCCCAAGAGCCTAAAAAGTTGTTTTAAGGTCCGTCCACATATCACCAAATATCTTTAACACGATCATTACGAATTACTAGTCCTTAAATGTCGAACCACTTAATTGCTTCAAAATAGCAAGCTCAAAATACATGAAAGATGTAGTCATGATTCATGACTTGTTAGCATAACTAAAAGCTCCCATTACCACATGCCATTTCTCAGCGCAAATGCTTCAAGCCCTTGGTTGAAAGTTGAAACCAACAATTAAGCTTCCAATACCATGATACATGAACTAACTAAACTTTTACTATAAGTTTGTAGGAATGGCAGAAGTTTTAATCACTTTTTTTTCTGTACAGTTTAGCAACAAATTTCTCAACATAAGCATGTTTTGCTTTCTGGTTACACCAACTCGTATCGCCTTTGTTTTCTGTTTCCTGTTCTCATTTTGAGGAAACACAACAAAGCTATTAGGCACAATGTTCTAAAAATCGCAAGGTGCTAGTCAAGTGGAAGAGAGGCACCTAGTGCCAAGGTGCTGACTAGTCGGCCGCCTAATCTAGGCATTGGACCACATTCTAGCGCCGAGGCGAGAACTAGTCAACCTAGGAGGCCGACTTTTAGAACATTGGTTAAGCAATAAATTTCCAATCTAGTTTTGGGGAGATTTCTTTCTCTCTCTTTTTTTTCTATCTCCCCCGAAAAGTAATACTATATCAAAACTGTGTTTGTTGTTTCCAAAACCATCTCTCAAAATTGTCATGTAAAACTGCTTTTCAAAATGGGACCCGAACCATTTCGTTGCTATCTAATTTATCCCACTGTCAAAGCTAATCAACAGTTTCCATAATGCAACTTCATCACAGTGTGAACTAATTTTAAGGGGATAAATTTGTTTGTCCACTTAAAGACTTTTTCATGTTTCAAAACATCTGATACATTTGACTTTTTAACGAATCAAATTCCCTTTTTTACCCTTACAATCTTTTACCATAAAGTAACTTTTCGAAAAAGTCAAAGGGTAAATCCATATAGGTTAGAAAGTTGAATATGCTAGTGGTTATCTCCTGATTCTTCCACAAGGGAGACCAAGATTCAAGTCTCGTTAGAGGTGTCTGGAGTTCAGGCTATGGACAACTTCTCGACTGTTGTGGACTAATTAACTAACTCCCGCTAACCCCACTAATGTATACAATATTGACACACACACAAAAATTAGGCGCAATCATTGTTCCCTAGAAAGATTGAATTCTCCAAATTAGATAAATTTGTTTGACCATGTTCCAAAATATTCGTCTAATTGGCTTTTGATTAATCAAATTCCCTTTTTGCTCTTGTATTTTTATAATAAAGTAGTTTTCCGAAAAAGTTAAAGGGGTAAGTTAGGTAGTTGAATAGGTGAAATCATTGTTCCCTAATAAAATTGAATTCTCAAAATTTGACCTATTATTATTATTTTATATTAGTATAATACAACAGACATTACCTAAACTAATACTCCAATCATACTACTCATAAAGCAATAATTAAACATGAAAATCCCAAATTCAACCTTAATAAATGCATCGAAATTGAATCTAACCGTCAAGAAACTTATCCGCGGTTGAATCCTTGAACCCCATTAGAGAACAAACCGAATGCAGCTTCAACGAATCAGCGAGAATTTTTGAATTAGAATTCGAATCCGAAACGAAATCACAGACCGACGATTTATTTATTTATTTAATTTACGGACGTATAGGATTCAAGAAATTGGAAATCAGTTGGAACGAGTGATAGAGAATGAAGATCAAGAGGCCGGCAACGAAGCGGCTGAGATTGGAGGAGCAGCGCAGCTTATCAAACCAGCTCATAATACGATTGTTGTTGCGAAATTGTTACGGGTGGATCCAATGACGAGGAGAACAACTGTCGGTTGCATAGATCGATCGATCGATTCCCTACTCTCTCTCTCTCTCTCTCTCTCTCTCTCTCTCCCCTCTTCTCTCTCTCTCTCTCTCTCTCTCTGGTTTTCTTTTGTTTCTCCGTTTCTCTCTCTAGAAGATGAGAAGTCCAGAGATGTATACGCGCACCCGCCACTCCTAACCCAACTGTATCATGTTTCTTTATAACACCACGTTTCATTAATATAACGAGAGAAATACAACGCAGCATTGTGCGATAATTTTTTTTTTTTTGCGCAAATTGGATACCACTTGGCGGTACTCAACGTGCATTCGAGCCGTTCAAATGTATATTGTACGGCGTAGAACCGAGCACTTTCTCTCCTACTCAGTCGATCACTCTCTCTCTCTCCTCTTTCTCGGCCTCTAAATCCTGGCCATCCAAAGCATGTTTAAACGGCTCAGATGCGTGTTCTGGTACCACTCAGACTATACTCTATTTGCACCAAAAAATACTCTTGCATTGTGCAATGACAGGTCAGCACTCCTCAGGGATTGTCTTATCTCTGTCACAATAAATAGTTCCTTATGTATTAAAAAATTACAGCCAAGCTTATGCATATTTTGATTAATTTCGGAGTTATAAAAGGTTTTTTTTTTTTTGTCATTCGTTAAATCTAATTTATTCTAGGGGAGTAGGGGAATCGGGAATGGGTGCTTACGGGAATCAAACCTGCATGAGAGTATAAGGGAGGCACCAACTCCACTCCACCCCACTTGTTGAAGTTATAACGTTAACGAATGTGGAATACGACAATAGGCAAATCTCCAAAGTTCGGAAAGGTTTCTTTAAAATTCAACCTTGCGACCTCTGTCATAGTAGTATTTTTTTTATAACAAGATATCCGGACTAGTTTATATACACCTCGATTAACTATAGGTTATCATTAATTGGGGAAATCTTTAGGGGGCCAGGTTTGAAACGTTTAGCCTTCCTAAAATTTAATTTTTGCGACCTCTTGGAGATTAACCTTAGGTTTCTGCCTCATACTTACTCGACCAAACTCATTTGGATTTATAAATAAATAAATAAATAAACCTTTTTGTTGGTCCATATTAGAGAAAATTCATAAATGTCATTTCAAAAAATAACTTGGAGATTTGCCCGTAAGAGGAAATTCAGTAATACCAGATACTGGAGATAAATATTTACTAATTTCTGGACATATGAATCGGAATCCTTTTTTATCTGAGTGGAGTTTTCATAATTAGATTTCTGAAATACATTTCGGTAATTTTTTCTATCGCCGATATCAAAAACTTGTTGTCTAAATTTTTCAAAAAATTTAGAAGACATCCAAAGAAATATTTCTATTTGTGTAAATGTATTTTTCGATAAAAAAATAATTTTAAAAATGTTGGCGTGCATTTATTTCGATAAGTTCGCAATATTATTTTGGTAATTCTTAAAACTGCAGCGAAACGGAGCAACTGCAAGTCTATCAAATTGTTTGATTGTGTGATTGGATTTGGAGAGTCAAGGAACACGAGTATACTATATTAGGTGTCCGGATCAGTTCACGCGCACATCTACTAATTCTGGAGATTATAAATCCACCATAGACATTACGTTGTTGCAATGAACTTCGTTTCATTTCAATGAATCCATACAGGGACGGAACCAGGATTTCCTAAACGCAAGGGCCAAACTATAAACAACAAGATTCTGAAATTTCAAGGTTCGGGAATCTAATAGTTTGTTTGGTTTGGATTTTGAGGGAAGTTTTCTGGGTTACGAGTGAGAGGGGTAAAACGAGAAATGAGACTAATAATTGAAGGGAAAGCTTATGAGTTATGAGAAACCGTGCGCAGATAGAGAGGTTGGGTTTTGAGACCCAAAGCGGACATATTCTAAAGCATTTAAATGTCTAAATAACACTCAATACAAAGCACAATATGTATGTGTTCAAGCAAAATACAACTACTCCCTCCGTCCCGGATTGTTTGTCCCCTTTTTGACTTTTTGAGAGCGTTTGACCTCTCAAAGAATTGTCTATAATTTTCAATTCGTAATATTTTTAATATGCAATATGGATCTTGTTTGATAGATCTCAATTAATTGAATTATACAAAATCTTCAAAATCATAAAAAACATTATAAAATGTAAGTTATAAATATATTTTTGAAAGACACGAATTTCAACAATTGGACAAACAAATTGGGACGGAGGGAGTAATATTTATATTGAAATGGGAGGGGACCGAAACTACCCAGGGGCCTTAGCCCCCGTAAGCCGAAGCCTAGATCCGTTTCTGATTATCCATGTTTGATTATGTGGTTGGATTATGAGAGAGAAATCATAAATCATGTCAAATCAATTTCATAGTTTGTCAGAGAAAATTCAATGACGGATAAAATAAAATAAAATTCTTCTACGATCACAAATACTTACACGAGCACATTCATATTCACATGAAAATCCGTACACACTATACATCCAGTGTGTGCGACCCACAAATAAATGGGAGTGTGTTTGTATTTGTTTGTGTAAATAAGTTTGTTGTTGTAGATTTTTTGCAAAAAAAAAAATACTGGAAATTAAAAGTTTTCCAATTTTTCATGCAGAACGTCCAAAATCCTTAGGTCGTGTTTGATTCGTGGTTAGATTAGGAGCTAAGAATTCTCGGGCCATCAATTGGAGAAATTTTTCGGTGCCGGGTGGTATATTCCACGTGGTGCCTGCTCGGCACATCCAGAATGTCCAATGCATTTTTGGACGGTCCAAATTGAAATCCTCTCTCTCCTCTCACCCATCACTCTCTCTCTCCTTCTTTTTTTTTCCTCTCCAAATTCGAGCCTTCCAAAACCGCAATAGACGACCCGGATGTGCCGAGTGGGCAACACGTGGTACCCCACCCGGCACTGAAAAATTCTTACATCAATTGAGTACAAACACGACAAGCTCAGATCTGCTTGTAAAAGAACATGTACTCCATAGAATTTTCCTTGATTTTATGGGACCTACAGCCAAACACGACAAGCTCGGATCGAAGACTATAATATCAAACAATCATTCTATAACTATAAATACTTACATAAATTCATTCACATTTACATTGGGACCCACATACACTATATCTCCCGTGTGTATGGGCCCCACCAAAAGATATGAGTGTATGTATAAAATGTGTGTAACTATTTGTGATATAATATAATTGAATATCAAATCATAATAAATTCAGTAAGCTAATGCCATATAGCCACATACACATTATACTTATGTAGTGATAATGGAGAAATTTTTTTTTGTGTGTCGGGCTGGTACCACACACGTGGTATCCGTTGGTGATTCTGGCTGTTCAAACGTGTTTTGAACGGTCCGGGTTCTAGGGAGAGGAAAAAAAGGAGAGAAAGTGGTTGGGTGAGGAGAGAGAGGGAATAAATTTGGGCCGTCAAAACACGTTTGGACAGCTGGGATTGCCGACGGGTACCGCTACGTGGTACCCGCTCGTGATAATCAATTCGATACGTGTCCAATTTGAGCTTCCATCGTGACTGAAATTTGTCGGCAATGATAATCCAAAAAACAATTGTTTTTGTCAATGTCTATTGCTTTTGGATGTTTGGCAACTAATAATATGGAATTGACGGTATGCTAATCAAAAGGAAAACAAAATTAACCTTTACGAAAGATTTTTATAGTGAGAGAAAAATGGATTCTGGCTATCTATAAATCTATATATACTGTACTAAGGAAATGTATTTTCTCTTAAAAGCTTCCAAACCTTCAATTCTAATTTTCTACATTTTTTATTTTTTTTGTTCATAAAAAATGGATAGAGAGGGAAACATGGGGAACGTGGGGGTAGAGAGAGAGAGGGGAACGTGGGAGGGAGGGAGAGAGAGAGACGTGGGGAGGGGGGGTTGAATATGGAGATAAAATCATTCTATACTTCTCGGGCACCGTCTTGTGGTACCCCAAACTTATTTTTTCATCACAAATATCTTTTTAATGCATAAAATGTGACCAATACTAGCGTGCATGGAATACGGAATTGAAAAAAATATTAAACTATGTTTTCTCTTCCAAACTTTCAATCCTAATTTTCTACATTTTTTATTTTTTTTTTGTTTATAAAAAATAGATAGAGAGGGAAACATGGGGAAGTGGGGGGTAGAGAGAGAGAGAGAGAGGGGGAACATGGGAGGGAGGGAGAGAGAGAGAGACATAGACATGGGGACTGGGGGTTGAATATGGAGAAAAAATCATTTTATACTTCTCGGGCACCATCTCGTGGTACCCCAAACTTATCTACAGTATCTATCTATGTATATACTAAGGAAATGTGTTCATTTTTGATTTTTTTGTTCATAAAAAATGGATAAAGAGGGAAACATGGGGAACGTGGGGGTAGGGAGAGAGGGGAACGTGGGAGGGAGGGAGAGAGAGAGACGTGGGGATTGGAGGGTTGAATACGGAGAAAAAATCATTCTATACTTCTCGGGCACCATCTCGTGGTACCACAAACTTATTTTTCATCACAAATATCTTTTTAATGCATAAAATGTGACCAATACTAGCGTGCATAGAATACGGGATTGAAAAAAATATTAAACTATGTTTTCTCTTCAAAAGCTTCCAAACCTTCAATCCTAATTTTCTACATTTTTTATTTTTATAAAAAAAATAGATAGAGAGGGAAACATGGGGAAGTCGGGGTAGAGAGAGAGGGGAACGTGGGAGGGAGGGAGAGAGAGAGAGACTAGGGGGTTGAATATGGAGAAAAAATCATTCTATACTTCTTGGGCACCATCTCGTGGTACCCCAAACTTATTTTTCATCACAAATATCTTTTTAATGCATAAAATGTGACCAATACTAACATGCATAGAATACGGGATTGGAAAAAATATTAGTAACTATCTTTTTTCTCAACTAGCGTTGTGACCGTTCAATACACGAGGCCAAAAAAAACCGATGTCATCTCCGGTTGATACACAGGGCCAAAAAAACCAATGTGATTTTTTTTTATCCCGTGCATCGAACGGGCACGAATGTTAGTTACTACTATTACCATGTGGCAGACCAATATTTGATGTTGATTGGAGCATATGTGGTTTGGCTAGCTATGAACTTTTTTTAACTGCGAGGTTTTCACATTAGTCGAGCTGTTTTTACTAAATGATTATGTGTAACGACCCGAATTTTTTACCCAATTTTTTTTTAAATAATAGCGTTAATATTATTAGATCTTTATTATTATTATTATTTTTATATATATCCTTTTCCTTAATTGATAAATACAGAAAAATATAATTATCTTATTTATCTCTTTTATTAGTTGCATGCATGATTAGAATTCCTTCCATTTCTCCATCTCCTATTCCTACTCGATCTCTACCACTCCCCTAACCATATTTTCGTCCATATTCCGTCCCCATCGAAACTCGAGAATTTGAAACCTTTTCAAATACGAATTATTCACCCTCATCGAAAATTCTCTTATAAATAACCCTTAAGCTCGACCCTAGGGTTCACCACGAAATTCCTCATACCCTACCAGTCCAGAAAAGAGAGAGAATTCGAAGAAAATCGAACTCCAATCCATGGAGTTTTAGAGAGAGAAAGAAAGAGAGAGAAAAGTGGGTTTCGTGTCTACGATCAACCGAAACTCAAATTGATCGTTCCAATCACTTCCCTCAACCCCAAGCATCTCCAAACGTCATCCAATTCGAGCCCAAGGTTCCCCGATCGAAGAAACCGAAGTCTTCTTCTCCAAACGTTCAAGATTCGTTTTAAATCAATCCGACCCGATTCGAGGTATTATAATCCCTTCCAAACACTCCTCTAAGTATATTTAATGTTTTTATGCTTAAGCCAATAGCCCCCATAGTCCCATGCATCAAAACCGTAGTCGAAAAACCAAAAAAACGATTTCTGGACGCAACCTTGCGGCCGCAAGGTGCGGGCCGCAAGCACCAGGCCAGAGTTTGCGGCAGGAGGCCCCACCGCAAGGTCAACTGGTCAGACCTTGCGGTTTCTACTGTTTTGGTTCGAATCAATTTTTCGACCCTCCGAACATTGTTTTCGACGCCCGATCTATTTTTCCTAGACTCCTAACACCTCAAAGATCATAACTTGTTAATATCATATTTTTTTTATTTTAATATCTATTTAATTAATTTTTTGTTTATTTTCAATCAAAAGTTTCAAACAAAAAATCCTTGCGACCTTATAAACCATTTTATAAATTCTCAAAATATTTTTTTTTAGATTCTTTACATCCTAAAGATGATATGTTGTTAACCTCAACATATTTTATTTATTAAATAATTTATTATCTATTTATTCTAATTTTGACAACCTTAAAAATCATTTCTATTTTAAAAATAATTCCGTAACCCTCCGGACCCACTTTTTGATACTCAAACATGTTACGTAGGACCCTAGGACTCCTTTTAGAGCCATGCTACCTATTCTAGTGTTATTAATTACTTATTGTATTTATTATGATCATTAATCAAATTATTTTCCTAAATAAAAATTTATACAAGCCTAGATTATATTCTTTTTATTAAAACTTTTATTTATTAAAATTTCCTTACCTTATTAATGACTTGTTGATCATACAGAACTAAGGGCAACGGCCCATTCATAAAAGGCTATGTGATTCTTTTTATGATTACTGTTTATTCCAATTATTATTCTGATTGCTTGTTTATCATTCCAACCTTTGATTGATCTGTTAGATTGGACCCTAGAGACATGGGGTGGTATGCGAAATAGAAATCACTTAAACGATGTTAGTTAATGGATGAATTGGAAAGTTTTTGTTTTAAATTGCCTACAGGCGTGATTTTGAAATATGATGAGATTGTAATGAGAATTAAGAGTCCTGGCGAGAGTCCAGTGGAACACCAAGAGTCCTGGCGAGAGTCCAGTGGAACATCCAGAGTCCTGGCGAGAGTCCAGTGGTAATTTGAGAGTCCTGGCGAGAGTCCAGTGGAACATTAAGAGTCCTGGCGAGAGTCCAGTGGAACATCCAGAGTCCTGGCGAGAGTCCAGTGGTAATTTGAGAGTCCTGGCGAGAGTCCAGTGGAACATTAAGAGTCCTGGCGAGAGTCCAGTGGAACATCCAGAGTCCTGGCGAGAGTCCAGTGGTAATTTGAGAGTCCTGGCGAGAGTCCAGTGGAACATTAAGAGTCCTGGCGAGAGTCCAGTGGAACATCAAGAGTCCTGGCGAGAGTCCAGTGGAACATCCAGAGTCCTGGCGAGAGTCCAGTGGTAATTTGAGAGTCCTGGCGAGAGTCAGTGGAACATCGAGAGTCCCGCGAGAGTCCAGGTGGTAAATTGAGAGTCCCGGTGTGTTCCAGGTGATAAATTTTGATGATAAAACATGGGACGTAGTCCATAGATGTTTTCTGTTGATAAAATCTGGTGGTTCAGTGATGTTTTGCGATGATAAAACCTAGCGGAGGCCTAGCGATATTTTGTGATAAAAACCTGGCGGGTAGTCCAGAGTATTGATAAAACCCGGCGGTGGTCCAGAGTGATGTCTTGTGATGATAAAACTTGGTGGTGGTCCGGTGACGTTTTATGTTGATAAAACTTGGTAGGTGGTCCAGTGAAATTTTGTGATGACAGAACTAACGGGAGTCCAGTGGAAATTTTGATGTGGTGATTAATATAGGCAAACCCTAGTTATGGTCGGGGCGTGAATAGTTTTCTCTTGTTGTTAGGCTATTGGACAGAAATGAATAAATTCATGTGTGATACTTCTATTTTACTTTCCTGCATTAATAATATATGGTTATCTGCTAGCTGTAATGTAAGAGGGGTGGTTGGGTTGGATTATTCTACTGGGTGATTTATCACTCACGGATACGTCTGTATCCTGGTAAATCGATTGCTTCGGCGATCAATTTGCCAGAGGGCGCAGGATTCAATGAAGAGGATTCAACGATGGTGCAGTTCAACACAAGAAGAATATCAGGAATAGAGATCGAATATGCTTGGGAGTTAGCTCTGAAGTTAATGTATTTTGAATTGGTAAATTTATTTTGAGATTGTAATAGACCTTTATTTTGGAAAATTATAATTATTTAGCAAAATTTTCTTAAGAAATTATTTTATTTTGCTTCCGAAAAGTCGGGGCGTTACATTATGAGATCACACAATTACGATTAGCCTTTTCATATGTGAAGAAAACAATGTATGAAGGGCGATTTCATAATTTCATATAAATAAAGACTCCAAAAAAATAAAAATAAAGTGCACTTCCAAAAAAAAGGGAATGCTAAAATCAATTACATATATATCTCGTTAATGTATTGAGTAAGTCAAAGCGTTATAGCAGAAGTTGAACACAAGATCGTTAATCGAACGTAGCAAATAATGTAGTGCTATCTTAGAAATATCCTTACCATCATAGCCTCTTTCGCAGGAAAAAAATGCTCGACGTCTCCCCTTTTTTTTGGTCGTTGGAAGTTGATTTTGCTAGAATAGTTAGATTAGCAGCTTGAAGGATGAGACGGTGAGCTCGCGACAGTCTTTTTTCCGACAATTATCGGCTACTCAGCATTTTTGACTGATTGTGAATCTGGAACCCACAGTCTCTCACACCAACTTGTGGACTGCGACAGAAAATAAGCAGACAAAACATAAAAACTTTGGGTTATCCATAAAGTTGATACATTGTCCCACGAGGGCGGCCACTAAATTGCACTATCAATTTTGGGTATCCAAAGCCCACCATCACCTATGGCTTTGTTCACTCGGGATTTCCAGAACCATTTATTCTCTCTCACAGCACGGTTTTAATAAATTTTATTTATTGATTACTCTCGTATCTCTATCTATCTCAAAACTTATTACCCTAGAAAACCTCTCTCAAAACCTTAATCAAACAATATCTGGAGAGGTGGATTCGTAGAATTGCAGCAATTTGGCTGGGAACTGCATGCACCTAGTGTAATTCAACTATTTTCAATCTCATTTCGGGTCTATTTTGACGATTGGACTCATTCACGTTACTGATTACATCCAGTAAAATAATCACGTAAAAAAACCTCCTTCATCGAATAAAATGTATGTACCCGACTCAATATCAAAGTATTTACATTGATTGGAGCACATGTATCTTCAAAAAATGCGTTATTTGAGATGCAATTCAAAGTGTTAATTTCAAGTTATATGGAGTATTTTGTTCGAAATAAAGGAGGTCCGATAATGTATTGATCAGTATTCTATCAACGTGATCTTTTACTTGGTTGTTCAACGAGCTAGTTATATATCAATGAGTGAGATCATTAAAGTAGACCCGAAACTCGAAATGAGGTAAAAATTGGCCAGGTGCAGTCCCAACCGCCATACTGCTGAGAAGTCGTCCCCTTCACTAAACGCTTAAATTTATTTTGGCGCTCCACTTTTGTACGCAGGCGCTCGCCTGCGTACAAAAGTGGAGCGCCAAGAATATGCCCATGGCTTTGGGCAAAGGATAAAGCATATTCTGTGGCTATTGTAGTGTTGGCTCTCTCTTCCCTTTCTGGCTTTCTCACATGGAAATGGACAGCATTAATGAACCACATGTCCAGAGTCCTGCCAGGCATTTTCCTTGAAGTTTCGCTCGCTCTCTCTCTCTCTCTACAGAAGTTCTGAATTTGCACGGGGTTGAATTGTCTTCAGTTGTCCTTACTTACTGGAGGGTTCAATTGGGCTGTGCACAAAAACGGATTCAAAATTTCTAACCCACAACGAAGTGGGGTCCATTCTTCTTTGTCTCAAAAATCTCTATATTTTTTTGCCGATGGATTTTCCGGCAATTGGATTGTGTGATTTTCTTTTATGTTTTGAATCTAACGGCCGGAACTCATCGGCACAGAGTAATCTGCCTCCAACAAAGTATAGACCATAAAAGAACTTAATTACTCCAACCATACCTTCAACCTGAAAGGACAAATTTTGCAATTTTAAAGCTCTGTTTGGAACTCGGAGAAAGAAATGGAAAACAATTGTAACAAAAATGAGAGGGAAAGTTAGAGAGTACTAGTAATTGGGAGAAAAGTTGAATTTATGTTTGAAAATTTCCCTTCACCTTTCTCAAGAACCTAGTATTTGAAAAGAAAATGAGAGGGAAAGTTAGAGAGTACTAATTGGGAGAAAAGTTGAATTTATGTTTGAAAATTTCCCTTCACCTTTCTCAAGAACCTATTTGAAAAGAAAATGAGAGGGAAAGTTAGAGAGTACTAATTGGGAGAAAAGTTGAATTTATGTTTGAAAATTTCCCTTCACCTTTCTCAAGAACCTAGTATTTGAAAAGAAAATTTCCTTTCTACTTCATTCTCCAAATTCCAAACGGAGCCTAAATATTTTGATCAATTCCTATCAAAACGGCGGGATTGTTTCAAAACATAGGCTGGACGGCCGTCCATGCCCAACCACCCTTGATCAACATAAGAGTTACATTTGAGCAACTCATATTGTTCATCTTGTAAAGGATGTTGAAAAGATCTTTCACATTCTCTCTTTTTCGTTCTTCTTTGCTGCTTATCATTGTTCTATTAATGCCCCATTGACGACACTGACGACGACAACAACAATGAAACAAATCCCGAGGGGTTGGCAAGTGGACACAAGAAAGCAACAAGTGCTTGACAATGAGGTCGTTGTTCGAGTCTCACGGAGGCTAACTATCCCAAACCTTGGGGCCACTGAGGTTATGTCCGGTCGTTACTTTCATGGTCCCGAAATTAGTCGAGGTGCATGCAAACTGGCCCCAAATATCCGGTTATCAAAACGAAAACACAACTACATCAAGAACAAGAACACAATGTATTGGAGCCGATCCTACGCAACATACTTAACAATTTGAGAACCAATAGGATTCAGACACAAACTTCAATAACTACCTTGCTAGATGTTCACAACAAATAATTTTACAGAGAGGGTATCTGCAAGGGCTCATACATAAACTACCATCTTCTAGATTGAGAAACTAGCTCAAAAATACCCAAAAACAACATCAAACAAACAAGGGGTTTTGATTAGAAAAGCTACAAAGTGTGCCAGTGGATCCATGTGGAGGAGCAGAGGGTATAGGGGCCCTATTATTACCAACAAAGCTAGGAGTCCTCTTTGCACCAAGTGAAGAGCAAGAACCCCTAGAATTAGAAGCCTTCTTTGTGATAAGCCTTGATGAGGAATTTGCCCTGGGAAGGTGGTGGCTTGAAGAAGATGTGTGGTGGTTCTGAGCTGATAATAATCCTACATAGCTCTTGCAGGATTTGAGCTTCTTGTTGTAAGGGTTTTCTGGCTTGGCTAGGTCTTCCAAGCTCCTCACATTTGTTAGGGAAGTGAATGACTGGGACTTCCCCTGGAAGTACTTCGAAAGCCCTCTCCTGCAAAGTTGCAAAAGGAAAACATTAGCTATTTGGTACAAGAAAAGCATAGATTTCAACCCAAAATGGAAAACGTTTTAGATGAGATAAAAACAGGGCCCCTTATTAGTTTAGATAGTCTAAGCTCTGGTGACATATTCAAAAAAAAAAAAAAGATAGTCTAAGCTCTGTGTGACAATCACAATGGCATGCTACCAAGAAGCACCGACACTAGAGCAGGTGGCATGTTTGTGTCCGACACACTTAAAAAGGAGGTCGTGTGTCCGACACTCTTTCCGTTACGAAAGAAATAAATATTAGTGTCTTGTGACTAAGGAATAAATGTTTGATCGACGTGCGACAATCAAAGACAGCAAAATTTGACATGTCACTATAATATACAAAGTAGGGGAAAATTGTAATTCCTTCCAATCTATGGGACTGACCTAATTTTCCTGTAAAGTGGGCTGTTGACCTAATTTTCCTGTAAAGTGGGCTGTAGTCCTCCGTGCCATTATAGCAATACCAAACTCTGTCAATTTTGAAGAGAAGTTTGGCAGCCAAAATTTGGCAAGAGCTTTCTCTCTAGTCCATTTGAGCCCACAAACATCTAAAGTTTGACTTTTTGTGAACCAATTAAAGAATGAAATGAAGCAGAATTGTGAAATTACAACTTTTTTTTTAATAACTCAGGTATCTGGACCAGCTTACGCCTGCAACGACTAATCCTGAGAGAAAGTTACAAAATCTTCCTAATACAACATACCGAAAAAGAAAATTGAAAATAACTGGCATGATTTTCATAGTTATAACCATTTTCACGGTTGATAAACGAATCGAACTATCCGAGTTCCATTTTGTGTCCGCTCGGAGGAATAACTTCGAGGCGTTTCATCTCGTGAGTTCATTAGGTGAGTGACCAACAGGAAATTCATGGGGAAAGGTGGGCTTATATCTTAGATGCTTTCGTTAGAAATTCATTTGATTTCATTTATTCTATAAACAGACCAAGCTTAAATCCTTTTCGCCGATCAAAAAAAAAAAAGCTCAATTTTTTTTGTGAAGCTCGTTAAGCAGTAAAATCGAACATGGACAAAAAACTAACAAAATTTGAACATATTTAGATCGGTAATAAGCTTACAAACTAAATTTGAACCATCTACTAGTTCAACTCCTTTATAAGCCCATACTATTTTCAGTTATTTATGCTACTTTGGCATGATCCATTTTTTTTTTCAAAGAATAAGAGAGTAATTCCACTTATCACCTCCGCTAGAGGTGATCTGGATAGTCCACAAAACACTCACTTCACAAAGTCTGCTCTGGGGCTATTTAAGGTATTTAAGCAACTTAACTCAGTTAGGTCAAAGTCTAAAGTTCGAAACTTTACAGGTGCTATCAATTTTGGAGACAGTCCCCGAAACTTCATACGCGATTTTGCCCCGCTCCAAATTGAATGCAGATTGGTCTTAGACTCTTAGGGAATAATTGAGGTGCGCGTAAGGGGTTCGAACACTTTGAAGTA
Organism: Rhododendron griersonianum; assembly: GCA_018127125.1. Taxonomy (NCBI): domain Eukaryota; kingdom Viridiplantae; phylum Streptophyta; class Magnoliopsida; order Ericales; family Ericaceae; genus Rhododendron; species Rhododendron griersonianum. Next base: position 42,936,550 of record CM030797.1, read on the forward strand.
TCAAAAGTTGTGCAAATAAAAAAAAAAAAAAAAGAGAAGAGAGAACATACTTGATAGGTAATTGCTGCATGAGAGAAGACATGTCATGCAATGGGGAAGTACTTGCAATCTGGCCGGAGGAATTGGAAGCCGAAGGCGGCGGCGGCGGGGAATTAGGAGAGGAGGCAGAGGAAGTCACCTCATCCTCCATTAAATCAGATTCCAAAGACCCAACACTAGAAACCCCAGAAGAACACTCAGAAGAGATGGAATCAACAACTTCCACCTCACCCAGATTCCCATTCTTGTTCTCTTTGTTCTCAATTTTGTTCTCTCTGTTCTCAATTTTGTTCTCTCTGTTCAAGGAAGAAAACCCCATTTTCAGCTTGGATCATCCAAACAGACCTCAAAAAATTCTCGATCTTGAAATTTTCAACCCTACCCACCAAACAAAAATGCAGCAGCTGCACAAATCTCTCTCTGGATTTTATTGGAATGGGTTAGAAAATGAGATGGCGATGAAGAAGAGGGAGGAGTGAGAGGATAGGAAGGAAAACAAAGCAGGGGAAGAAGGATAAGGGTGAAGGAGTATATATATGGAGAGAGAGTGATTCGGGATTATCCTGTTATTTCTTTCTTTTTCTTTGTTCCCCAATACCCACCACACCACCCACCCCCCGCCCTAAATAGTAAGTCAATGCAAAGCCCAAACTATCCTCTTGAGCGCGTGAAGATGTGTTAATTGGAGGAACTCTCTTGTTCGGATCAACTTACGCACACGTCATTAGTCTTGGGCCGTCATCCCAACGTCCAAGGACAGGAAATTCAGCAAAAGCCGGAGCAAAGTTCTGTATGAATCGGTTCAAAAAGGGTTGATAGAACCTGAGAGATTTTGAACTTGAGACCGTAGTCATAGGTTTTAATCACTAGGATCAACTTCTCAGGGTTATTAGAGTAATTAGTGTGAGAGAAGTTGATTGAAATTTAAAAAGATAATAGTATGATTTTCAAATTTTCTTCCAAAAATAATTTCACGGTTTCACCTATTGTTTGTCGTTTTACCTGTTGATTTTTATATCAGTTTTCACTTTTCACTTGTTGAAGTTTAAACGGATAACGATTTTATGCATTGATTTTCATATATTCTCCCAAAATAATTGTTCGTTTTTTAAAAATTGTTTCCAAATTTCGTGGAGGGCTAAATTTTTGGAATAGATGGAGTAAAATAAAAAAATGAATCAATTGTTATTGGCTGCGAATAATCCAGAATACAATCATCTGTGGGCCAATTTATCCTCACATCGACTAATATTTTTTTTCCCCGGGTCTGGTCAAAGCTAAATCATCTACGCTGCAGTAAGCGAAATACACGCATAGAAGGTGAGCGCGTGGCTGTTGTGTTCTTCAAGAACGTTAACTATGGATAAGGCTCCACGTTCCCTTTTCATGCCAATATTAATCTCTTTTTTAGTAACTTTAAAAAATTTAAATTTCCATCGGCGCTAGCTCGCTGTTTTGAGGAGTTTTATTCCCATGAAACATCACACCCACCCAATAAATATAAAAAGAGTTTCAAGGGAGTATATGAATTTGGGCCAAAAGATTATTCTATCCACACTTTTTTGTCGGAATATTATTCTTCCCACAAGGGAAACTCTAGAGATCTTATCCATTATCATATGAGAGGGAGAAGATCCCGTCCAGTTTTGGCTTCCAACCAGTCCGGTCAATTTTTGGGCCATTCATGGACATTTTTCGAGCCCATAACAAATATCAAAATTGTTCCGATCGAGGTGATTTTGGCGTGGTAAATGTGCTCGACGAGTTCTAAAAGTTGAACGATTCGGATCACTGATGTGGGTCCGGGAAAGGCTCGCAAATGATCCAAACCGGACCGGACTAGTTGGAAGCCAAAACTAGACGGGATACGCCTCCCATATGAGAGAGTATATATATAAATAAATAAAAAGTACTCCCTCCGTCCCTAAATAAGTGTCCGGCGCGCAAAACTAGGCCTTACAAAAGATGTATGTTTTTCGTTAAAAAATCTATTTTTTTCCCACAATCTAATAGAACCCATTACTATCTATTGATTTGTGAAAAAAAATTGAATTTTTTAACAAAACAAATGCATATTTTTAAAGGCCTAGGTTTGCGCGCCGGACACTTATTTAGGGACGGAGGGAGTACAAAAGAGTGCGGAAACAGATTTACATATATATTCTTTTCGAACTAAGATTACTAAAATATCAATTTATTATTGGTGCGAGACGTATTGGTATAGCTAAGATATCAGGTACCGTTTAGTATTTATCGTTATCAATATTATTTTTCCACATTATAAAATTGAGCATAAAATGCCTTTGTTTTCTAAGAAACAAGATTAAAAAAACAAAAAACAAAATAGTCCACTACCATCCGGTACGAGCTGATAAAATTTGTTTCGACCGATATTTGCTCCAAAATGGAATTACAATTTTAGAGTGACCAATTTGCTCAAAAAATGCTTACGTAATTTACTAGCCCATTTGATGGGGATTTAAAATACCAAAATCGATATTTATATATCTATTTTTTGCAATTATGTCTTTGATTGAAGCGAGAAATAATACTTCCTCCATCTTGTATTATTTGTCCGATTTGTTCATTTTTTAAAATTTGGTTTTTTTTTCTAAGGAAAAAAAGTAGCTTCGTTCTTAATTTCTTTATAATAATATTTGGGAAATGATTTTGTCACTCCCCTGCAAGTGTATTTGCACAAAAATACACTTGCAGGGGAGTGACGTTAACAAAAAAAGGAGTGACAAAATGATAATGCCACACCCTACAAGTGTATTTTTGCACCAAAAAATACACTTGCAGGATGTGACATTATCAAAAAAGGGTGTGGCAAAATCACTACCCATATTTTTGCTAATTTTATTGATTTTAGGACCGCATTAGAGATAGGATGAGTCAGCACTAACCAGTCAAATTATTTAGAAAGTACACATCTGAATTCCCTTCTCTCATCCACACACTTCATGCCCATACTTATCCATCCACATGAGAGAGAGAGAGAGAGAGAGAGAGAGAGAGTTGTCTGCTGGTAAATTTCCTTGCAAATGGTAAAGGTTTGTCGGGTTGGACATTATGCGGAGGAGTACTTCTTTACCAAAACGAAGCATCCTCCATTGAATTCAAGAATCTAGCTTCCCTATGTTGGAAGAATTTTTTGAAAAGAATCTCTCTCTTTTTTTTTATATATATATATAGGAAAAATCATTTTATACCATGAAACTATTCATTGTCGAAACGATAACCGATTTACTAGTGGAGAAGCTTCTCTTCAATCCAACCGCTAAGAACTCGGGTCCTAAACTCGAAGTTAGAACGAGGTTTTGGTGCCTCAATGAGTGAATCCCGCAAGTGGTTTCTTTTGCTAGATTAAACTAATAGGCCCCGTTTGATAAACGGATTGGAGGTTGGGATTGGTATTAACAGTCCAATCCCAACTCCTTCACATTACCAATCCCTTCTCATTACCAATTTCTTCTATCAATCCAATCCCATCGTCTAATCCCATCTCAAACAAACATGATATTAATAATCCCATCATCTAATCCCATCCCAAACAAACATACTTATTATCAATCCCTTCTCATTACCAATCCCATCTCCTTACGAATCCCAATCCTAATCCCATCTCCTTACGAATCCCATCCATCTATCACTGTTATCAAACGGGGCCATAAAAGCTTCTTTTTTTTAACACAAAAAAAAAATACTGTAAAACTGTAGATGAAAGGGGAGGAATTTTGGAATCTAAACATAGATAAATTCAAAACAAACATCCAACTACTTGAGTCATCTTTTTAAGTTTTGAAAAATGACGTTTGTCGTCGTTAAACGATATGTTGATTTTCCTAGAGTTATCTTGTGTGATGAACACTTTTGGCATTAATAAGTTTTTTTTTTTTTTTTTTTCCCGTTTTTGATACGGTTGGAAATTGGACCTCCAAGCATTCGAACCATGCATTTGGGTGGGATAGCACTTAGACCAATTGGGGGATCGTGCTGCGCACCATCATATTTCTCATGTACATCCAGTAAGGTTGGATTTGGTAATGTCTGGTTGGCAAAGTTGGATTTCTGACTTCTTGTAAGCTTCCGGGGCTTTAGAAGCATAGGCTGGATCAGTTGGGCTTAAAAACCAGAATAGGCTCATGAGAAAATGACCGGCCGGTCCTGTTTTCAAGTTTCATAGCTCACTAAGTCTTTGTCGGGCTTGCCCCAATGCCTTATCCTTATGGATTCTATGAGTGTAATTTTACATTTTTATCCCGATTTTAATTAAGTGAAGGCACAATGACATCGATAATAGCCCTTATGAACCCTATAAAACACTCAATAGTGTGAATGACTAAAATTTTAGCTAATTAATGTGCAAAAACTAGCTCCAATGGACTAGATAAGTTAGCTCATTAACCTATCACTCAATAACTCACTCTATAAATTTAGCCACCTATTTATGCACTCACTAAATTTTGTGGGCCCCATTTTAAAACTAAATGATATAGTTGTTGACCTTTTCAATCTCCCATTTTACCGTTGCTCTTTTTTTTTTGGTGTGGTTTTAAATAACAAAACTAACTAGTCCATTGGGGCACCATCCACTCAATAAACTAATGACCACTAACACTTCATAAGTGGGTCCCATTTTTACAAAAAACTTCCATTCAACCATCTAATTTTACTTATTCCACTAGAGATGCTCTTAGGGTTTCAAATCTCCCATCCATCTATCTCTCTCTCTCTCTCTCTCTCGTTATGGCGTCCACTTCCGGTCAAGCCCCACGCCTAGCCTCCTCTGAGACCAAGTCCTATGTCGACAACAAGCGCAAGGACGACATCCGTCGCGCCAACATTGTGGCCGCCCAAGCCATGGCCGACGCCATCCGGACCTCTCTCTCCAGTCATGGTTCGTCATGTGGTGCATTTATACTTGTTGATTTTCGAACTATTTGTCTATTTGGATAGATTCTTTCTTTATTGTACTTATTTTTAACCGTCTAAGAGCAATATTTTAAAATAATATCATTAATAAAACTATATCGATCATTCTAAAACTTGTCGATGTTCATGTAAAACATACTCTCAAATTTTGTCTGAGATTTTTTGCTTATTTTTACATAATTTAAGTGAAAGTATGTGTTATATATTTTTGTAGTTTGTAATGCATGCCTTAATTGTGTACGATCATATTATGGTTAACTAGAAAAATAAATTTTCGCCCCTATAATTAATAAGGTGCCCCCACTAAACGACATTTCTGAATCCGTCTCTGCCTAGCCTCCTCCAAGATCGAGTCCTACGTCGACAACAAACGCAAGGAAGAGATCCGCCGCACGAACATCGTGGCCAACGCCATCCGGACCTCTCCCCCTCTCCAGTCATGGCATCCGCATCCGTTCAAGCCCCGCGCCTAGCCTCCTCCAAGATCTCGCCCAACGTCGACAACAAGCGCAAGGAAGACCTCTGCCGCAGCAACATTGCGGCCGCCCTGGCTGTGGCCGACGCCGTCCGGACCAGCCTGGGCCTCAAGGGCATGGACAAGATGATCTCCACCGCCTCTGGCGAGGTCATCATCACCGACGTTGGTGGTGATGATCTCCACTCTTCAAAGTAAACGCTACGGATCACCTTTTTCAATGCAGGAAGAAACCTAGTGATTCCTTGAGTAGTATTTCTCTCCAGGTAATGGTTTGTGGTTGAATTCATATTTTTCTCCCCCTAAAACTTATTTGTGACTAAGGCTGTATTCTTGTGAACTTATAACTTATTTTGATATTTTTTACTTTTCATACCATTTTGTTTAGTTTTTCGTCGTAATTTTTTGGTTAATCGTTCGTCAAGACAAGACGAGCCGGAAAAGTATAAAAATATAGTCCGATATTGAAAAAATTCAAATAAGACGACACTTTAGACAAATAAAACAACTGTTTGATACTTTTTTCATCTTAGTGAACTTTTTTTTTTGCTTCCCGGTCACAATTTCATAGTTTTAAACTCCTCTCATCGAGACGGATGATTAATCCAAAAAATATGACATGAATCTAACAAAACACACTAAACGAAGAAGAAAACTAAGTTTACAAGAATGAAACCTAAAAATCCATATCAAAATCCATCACCCTCGACCCCATTCTCAGGTGCGGCATATTTGGTGGGAACAAGGGCAAGGGCCAAATTCAGCCATGGTGCGCTTGTTGGCCAGTCACCCTACAACATGTATTCCCTTTTGGGTGCATAGGTGGAAGAGTAGTCAATGAAGCATAAATTCCATTTGTCCATGTAGACCAATAGGTAGAGAGAGAGAGAGATATATATATATGGAGCTTCACTATTTTCTTTTCTTTTTTCTTTGTATAATCGGATGTTCAAATCAGCTTTTGCGCAACTCAAAAAATTCCAGAATCTCGAAGTTAACGAGTCAACGATTGAACAAACCTCAAGTATTGCATGTCCGTAAAGATTCTTTCACTGGCGATATGAAAGTCGAATTGCGAGCTTAAGAACCAACCCCTTACGGGTTGTTCATTATTTTCATCTCTACTTGATTCTTTTAGAAGTTCCCGATACTGAACTTATGGAGGGATATGTAACAGGAAAACAACTATTCGCGAAATCGAAAAGACCTCCAGTTTCAGTCTAACTTGCAGTAGGCAGACATATTTTCCTTCATAACCGGTATCAGACTAAGAAGTCAAAAACAACAATGCTCCTAATGTATGGAGTCCCAAAAATAGAAGTCAACAATACTAATGATATAACCGACAATAAGAAACGAAACTGCGTTTTCTCACCTAATCTCACCATTTCTCTGGTGGGAAATGACACGAAACAACATGAAGCTCGTAGGTAATACCATTTCTCACACTCTTTTATTCATCCAAACTAGACTCATTTCTGTTTTCTCCTCACCAAACCCCTCCCTCCTATGGAGCTCTTAGGTTTACTCATAGAAAGCCACATAAAAATGTCTTCTTTTTCTGCTCAGCAGATACATACTGGGGGGAACTAAAACAGCATGATTTACAACTAGAACGATACCCGGAGACCAAGCAACGACATGAGCTGAGAAATAAACTGAGGGTGACCAGGCCAAGCCGATCCGGTTACCAGATTCCCATCAGTAAAACAGCGGTCTATCGGATCCGGTTCTAACCACTTTGCCCCAGATAGGACTACATTGAGTTTCACAGCCGGGTATGCGGTGCATTTCCTCCCCTGCACAGAAATTCATCACTCAGCACATTAAATTGATAGAGCAACAAGACAAAACATGTACTAATTTGCAGACCATGACCAACATCAGGTTCATGATGCAACAAGACTTTCAAGAACAAACTGAGAAAAAAAAAACTTTCAAGAACAATGGGCATAGCATTTACAATTTTTCTGATGCAAGTCTTGGGAGGGAAAAAAATGGACGGGAAGAATTATTCAACTGTGACTGGCATTTGAGCTTTTAATCTTGATATTATTATTCCATTGTTGAGAGTGACATGTGGAAGGGTTCGCGGCCAGGATGCAAAAGTTTGTGGTCACGATGCAAAAGTTTGTGGTCACGATGCAAAAGTTTGTGGCCATGATGTAAAAGTTTGCGACCATGATGTAAAAGTTTGAGGCCAGGATGCAAAAGTTTGAGGCCACGACGTAAAGTTTACGGCCACGATGTAAAAGTTTGCGGCCATGATGTATAAGTTTGCGGCCACACTGCAGAAGTTTGCGGCCAAGATGTAAAAGTACGAGGCCACGATGCAGATGCAAAAGTTTGCAGCCACGATGTAAAAGTTCGCGGTAAAAGTTTGAGGCCACAATGCAAAAGTTCGCGGCCACGATGCAAAAGTTTGCAGCCAAGATGCAAAAGTTTGCGACCATGATAAATCAACACTTACGCCCAGAAACTACTCCGTTTACAGAACGAGTAAGCGAATTTGCATTTGCTTAGGAAGATAATTAGCCATCAATGTGAAGTAATCTTAAAAAAGGATGCACCAACAGAACATAGAAAACAGAAATTGATCGATGTATAGAAAGAATGTTGATAATTTACCTTGAGAACACCAGCAGCAGCCAAAATCTGTTGTCCATGGCAGATTGATGCCACGGGCTTTTCGGCCTCCATGAATTCTATTACCAATTTGATTACCGATCCATCCAGCGCCAGGTATTCTGGAGCCCGGCCTCCGGGGATCACAAGAGCATCATAGCTAGAAGCATCAATGCCTTCGAAATCAGCAGTCAGCGTGAAATCATGGCCCGGTTTTTCAGTGTAAGTTTGGTCGCCTTCAAAATCATGGACTGCCGTTACGCATTTATCACCTGCTGCCTTGTTGGGGCAGACAGCATCAACATGGCATCCAAGAGCTTGAAGAGACTGGAAAGGAACCATTACCTCATAATCTTCCATGTAATCCTGCAAGAGCAGAAATGAGGCAACAGTTCTTCGTAAAGGTGCGTAAAATCGCAAACCAATGTCATTACAGATACAAGTTTGATATGATCCGAAATTTCACATCAGGAAGTAGTTTGTGCACTACAAATTTCTTGTTCGATATATTTGACTTTTTCGGAAGATAATCTCATTCATGCCTAGTACACTACACGAAATCGAAAATTCTAAGTAGTAGAAATATGGGGGAGCATACATTTCAGGACCTCAGTTTTTGTTCCGAAAAATATACGTATATCACATTCTATCAAAATGAACACAAGAGGATATTGTTGGCATTATCGAATAGGAGCATTTGCTTCGAAGAAAAATATTGATACCATGGAACATCGAAAAGAGTACTCGTAAACAGAAAGAAAAAGGTGCATCAGGCATGTAGTTTCACAGTAAGGTTTTGGTGAAAGAGAACCCATTTTTGGCTTTATGGTTTTGTTGCTGTAGTTATACCAGGCAAGGTTGCAAACTTGCAATTATCTAGGATTCAGAGGCCATAGGAAGTACACATGTAGAGGCCGCGAAAAGAGAGATCAAATGTAAAAAAAAAAGACGGAAAAGGCCTCAACTCGCGTATGAGTCTGCCCTTTTCTGCTTAAACTTAACCGACAGAGATATATCTTACCCCACAGAGAAAAAGAATCCGTTTCTCAGAACTTGTTATGGTGCCTCCGAGTGCCTTCAAGAAAAGCCGGATGTATTCGGGATGACCTTTATACATCACCGCCGTTATGAGATTCCCATCGACAACACAAGCCGACTTGGTGTCTGGTTCCACCCAATGAGCACCTGCAGCGACGAGTACAGGTTTCACAGTTGGATACGCTGTGCACTTCCGGCCTTTAAGATAGCCTGCACCTGCCAGTATCAGTTGCCCATGGCAAATAGCTGCAATCGGCTTTCCAGAGTCGGAAAATTTCTTCACCAAGTCTAAAACAGAATCGTTAACTGAGAGATATTCTGGAGCCCGTCCGCCTGGAAGTACCAACCCATCGTACTTGCTCACGTCAATATCATCAAACGTTGCATTTAGAGTGAAGTTATGACCCCTCGACTCAGAATAGAACTGTATATCATAAAAACGTCGAATTGTGGTTAGGAATAGATAAGAGGAGGCAATGAAAACAATTCTTTAGGGTGTTTGACAAACTAAACGAACTCGTTCAAATTCACTTACATCAATCATAGATATCGAGAACGTTAGCGCATCAAACTCAAAAACTATTGGTAGCAGTGGAGAGGAGGTGATAAGTAACTGACATATGTGGTATGCTTCGACACTCCAATGAGTGGAGAAGCCACTTAGACTCGTATACTAGTTTTGGACGTGATAATGTACTACTGACATGGGGCATGTTAACTCTCCCACCTTGCTCGTCAAGAGAGTGCACTTAATTATATGGCACAACATAGCAGAATGCAGCGCAAACAAATAGAGAGAATCAACCAAGAGAGTCCTACCCAAAAGACTCAGAAAGCGTAGTTCTAATAGCTTGTTAAATCATACACCTCGAAATCAATTTAGAGGTGATAATTAACCAATATCGGACAAGCTCCAACCGAAAAAGAACCAACATGCTCCAACTGAAAACAAAGTCTATGTATCACATCTTCCAGGAAACTGAGTTCGATAAAGTCTATATCGTTCTGCCTAAAAGCGAAGTATGAAACTTCAAAAATTTCGTCCGACGAGAAGATAATTTCTTCTGGCCCTTGTACTCATTATGCCTCCTTATCAACATCTAAGCCAAGATACATGCTCCAACTGAAAAACTTGAGACAAATTCAAACACCTACGACCCCAAAAGCATTTCTGAACGGCGGTCAAATTTTGAGCGATGCTCGTACTATAATGTTTGAATTTGAATTTCAATGGCCCTAGCTGAGTGCCCCCATTGCCAACCTAATACGGTGATGACAAATCGATCGCTATATCCAAAACTGTGGAAGATGATTCTAAGAAGTGTACTAAATCAAGTACAAGTGAGTCTCGCTATGGCAATTCGTCACCATTCGATCACAGATTATAGTTACTATACACACACACACAGAACAGGTGAGCTCAAACCTGATGAGGAGACGCCTGCGAAATAGCAGTGCGGCAAATGTCCCCTGCTTTCTTTCCCGGACAAACTGCGTCGACTGACACTCCGTATGCTTGCAATGATTGAAACGGAACCATTGCCTATAAAAATCCATAACAAACAAACACGAGCATGATGAAGTTCATGTATATACAACATATACGCAGTGGCGACTTTAAATGGGCCCCCGCCAGTGGACAGTGTGATTGGTCTTTCCAGAATTAGTCGAGGTGCGTAAATGACCTCCATACAATTTAGTGTCGACACCACAAAGGATTAGTTTTCTCCCTTATAATCTACTTGATCTCAATATATTGCACTGGTAAAAAGTGAGAGCGTAAAAACGCAGGGTTCGCTCATCTCTTGCGTCTATATATGCTCGTGTCTTATCATGCAACGATTTCATAATATTAATATGAAACCTTGTCGAATGTGCGCATGCAATTGTAGAAGTTCGTGTAGTTACTTTTTCGTGTTTGGAAAAGTAAAAAGAACAGTTCGTTGCTGTAGTTTTTTTGGAAACATGTAGATTAGTAAGTTTTCATTATCATAGACAATTTTCTTACACCACTGAGAGAGAGAGAGAGAGAGAGAGAGAAAACCTCGTAGTCTTCCATGTAGTCGCCACAAATCATCAGTACTGTTCTCTGAGCTTTGGAATCCGCCATTTGAGAGAGAGAGAGAGAGAGAGAGAGAAGTGACTTTGTGTGGAGGTGTTTGTTGAGGAAAGTGATCCTGATTAGAACTTATAAAGACTACTCCAAACAGCGGACGCATGCTGTGACATATTCACTGGTACGTATTTTTTCAGAGTTCATTTTCTATCACATATTTTTTTCAGAGTTCATACATTTAGTACTATTGGTCCTCACCGAAATATGTGGTAAAAAATATATAGAATTGAGGAATCACGTGGCGGTGGTGACTCTAGACCATTTGAATAATTTTTCAAAAGAGAGATTTGAGACTCTCGTAGCCCCCCATTCTTGACTTCTGTTGCCTTGCCTTTTGTAATTTTCTCCTCTTTCATATCGCGCTTGTGAATTCTGGATTACCGCCTTAAAAAATAAATATTTTATTTGAAATTTTCAAGTTAAAAATAATAGCCTTACTGAAATAAAATAAAAATATGCAATATGCATATAGTTTTATAGATCTCGATGAGATCTATCAAACCCTGCAAAAAAAATTGAAAAATTATTTTCCATTTACATTATTTTTGAGTTTGAAAATATGAAATAAACTGCTTATTTTTTAAGAATGTTTTTGGAATGGGAGGCCCCGTTCCGCTTTCTCAAATAAGTATTTAAAAAATAAGAACCTATTTTCAAGCTTAAAAATAATGAATTTATAAAAATAATTTTTTAATTTTTTTTGCAGGGTTTAATAGATCTCATCGAAATCTAGCAAATAAAATTCATATTGCATATTTTTTTTATTCCAGTAAACCTATTATTTTTAAACTTAAAAATTGCAAATAAATAGGGCAAATCTGGAACACACCCTAAATTGCGTCCGCCGCTGGTAGAAAAATCGAACTTTTCTCAGTGCCACGTCATCCAGACAATGCAAAACTGGGTCAAATCACGAGGTGGAGGAACCCAAACACTTTGATGACATGGCTCGAGGAGATTGGTTTAGAGGAAAAGTTGGGTTGGTAGACAATTTTTAATTAGAGGAAAAGTTGGGTTTTCCAACTGATAGACAAAATTTAAGCTCACACCAACATATTTTTTTGGTTAATATTAAAAAAAATTGAATTTCAATCGTAATTTTTTACTTTTTAGATTCCTTTCGTCATGACGAAGCAAAAAAGATCTATGAAAAACTGACAAATGCGAGAAAAAAATTATGCCATTTGGCTTATTAGGGCAAAATAGACCTTGGAGACTTGTTTTTTCACGAATGGCTTGTACAATGTACGAATTACGATAACGTATTTTTCCAAGTGGGACTATAAGATCTCAATGAGAGATTGAAGAGAAATGTTACAACCACTAATGTCTTGTTCATTTTACGACTCTACTCAAAAAATACTTCTCAACTCAATCATTACTCTCATTTCTCTCTCTAACTTTTCAATCATTATTCTCATTTCTCATTCTATCTCTCTCCATTTTTTTACTTCTCTCTCCACTTTTTTATTTCTCTCCAATCATTATTCTTATTTCTCTCTCCACTCATTATCCAAAAATTCTAACCAAACAAAGCATCATTCTTGCACACAATTGCATACAGTGTGCAAGCTTCACAAATACTCGACTCTCTGTCCATCCTCAAACAGAAAGTTAATTTTTTTTATTTTTTGTGTGTGTCTGTGTGTGTGTGCAGTGGCGGACCCAGGAATTTGACATAGTGGGGACACCAATTTTTTTGTACCGTAATATACGAGTTACAATTAAGCACATTTAATTCAAAATAATTTTAGCTTTCATGATAAATTAACAAATTTAAAGTATATATGTATTTTAATAACTAGCTACTTGAACAAACTTATGCACCTCGACTATATGTGTTAAAACAATATTGTCACATGTTCATCATCTATTTTTCTATTACTAACTCTACGATTACAGTTTTGGGGACCAAAAGTATACAAATGCAATGTGGGGGTAGACTCGAACCCACGAACAGTATAAAAAACAAGATACGCACTACTATTTTAGTAGCCTTTTGGAAAAAAAAACAAAAAACAAAAAAACACATTTTCCTACTGCCTCTTGGGAAAAAGGCAAAAAAAACCCAAAGAAGAGTGTGGAGCAGTCTCAAACCCACAACCTCTTGTTTACAATTTACAGGAAGAGCACTTTACCACTACACCAACAGACAACTATGTACATACATTCGACATAAATAATATATATATATATACAAAATTGCCAAAAAAAAAAATATATATTTTGAAGGGTGTGAGGGCACGTGACCCCACGTGCCCTATGGTGGGTCCGCCTCTGTGTGTGTGTGTGTGTGTGTGTGGGGGGGGGGGACAAAATGAACCTCGTATACATGTACCCTATGTTACATGGATCCTTCATTTTGGCTCAAGTACCCGTGTCGATGTGTCCGACACTCATATCCTTTTGGACACTCGGATCCTCTAATTGTTAAGATACTTAAAGAAAAGGAATATCAAATTAGATAGAAAAGCGATATTTCGAGTATTTCACACAAACAAGAAATAGGGAATTAGAAAAAACATAATTTTCTTAACCCTTTCTTATTTAAATACATTTGTAAACATAGTTTACGATACAAAATTATGCAATATATAATACAAACAAGAGTTCAGGACGTGTCCCCGTACCCGTATCCAAGTTTGGGACATATATCCACGTATCCTAAGATTTAAGTTTAGGAAGGTCCGATACTCGGACTTGCACCCGCACCCGATACTCGCACCCGAGTCCATGTAACATAGCATGTACCCTCTTTTATTCATCCAAACAAGTCTCATTTCTGTTTTCTCCTCACCAAACCCATCGCATCCTATGGGCTAGTAGGTTCACTCACAGAAAGCCACATAAACACGTCTTCCTTTTCTGTTCAGCAGATACACACTAGCGGGAACTAAAACAGCTTGAACAACTAGAAGGATACCCGGACACCAAGCAACGACATCAGCTGAGAAATGAACTGAGGGTGACCTGGCCAAGCTGCTCCGGTCACCAGATTCCCATCAGTAAAACAGCGGTCTATAGGATCAGGTTCTAACCACTTTGCCCCAGATAAGACTACCTGGAGTTTAACAGCCGGGTATGCAGTACATTTCCTACCCTGGAGCGAAATTCATCACTCAGTCAGAACATTAGATTGATAAAGCAACAAAATATGAATGATCAAATAAGAGGTCTTAGCTCTGATGCTACATACAACACATGTAGATTACAAAACATGAATAACATTAGACTCGTAATGCAACAAGAGCTTAGGGAACGATGGTATATCTTACAATTTCACTGATGCAAGTTTTAGGAGGAAAAAAACAGATGCTGATAGTAGAGTCTGGACTATAAATCGGTCTCGTATATGTTGCTAGCTATGAAGCACGGATACTCTATTTTGGCCTCCGTATCACGTATCGTATCCGTATCGGATACCGATACTCTCGGATACTCTCCGGATACGTATCCGATACGCTTTTTAAAGTATCCTGCTTTTAGAATTATTTTTTGGTATCCCGATACGCGCGGATACTCTCGGATACACTCCGGATACGTATCCAATACGTTTTTTTTTTAAAGTATCCTGCTTTTAGAATTATTTTCGGTATCCCAATAAGTTTTGGATACGCGCGGATACGTTTTTGATACGCGGGAGGGTAAATATGTTATTACTTAAAATATATGGGTTAAAATTGCAAGTAGGACTATACTTTTCTTTTTCCCCCACCAATCAACACCAGAAACACACCGACGATATCCTCTCTCTCGACAACCTTGTAAGTCTCTCTCTCGTTGTGTGTATGTAAATATATATCTCTCGACATGTGAAATGGTGAACTTGTGTGATGGAAAACTTTAATCATTAATGAAATTTTAGGAATTAAAAATTATATATACACAACAACAACAACAACAGAACCCATGTAATCCCCCATCAAAAATTATATATAATATATTTTTTATTTACTTTTATATTCAACGTATCCCCCAACGTATCGTATCCTTCTTTTTGAAAAAATCACGTATCTGCGTATCCGTATCGTATCGTGTCCGTATCCCGTATCCGTATCCGTGCTTCTTAGGTTGCTAGTGATAGCGATGGAATGATATCAGGATTAAAAGCTCAAATGGCCAGTTTGCCATACCAGAGATCTAGGTGGCAATAGATGAAAATTTACCAGAAATAGGATACATAGATGTACAAGTACAACCTAGTTTGTTGTTTGATGGGATAAGATATTGTGCTGGAAGCTTTTTAGCCGGTGTTGCTTTAGTGTCAAGGTTGGTAGGCTGAGTTTTAACTACCGAACCTTTGGCACCTGTGGATGACATTATATGTATTTGTTGAAATTTTGCGAGCATAGTTGGTGATATGTGCGGATAATGGATAATAGCAAGGCTAAAAACAAGGGCCAGTTTGCCTTCTGAGATTATGTGGCAATAGGGCAAATGCTTATATATTCAACAACTTGTGTTGTTTGATTTGCGAAGACATTGCACTCGAATGTAAAAAATGCTGCTTTAGGATATGGTTATGATGTTTTGCATCGGAACTTCTGAATTTCTGTTAGCCTTGTGGTCACTGTGATGGCTTCACTTTTGTGTAATCTTTTTCTGTGTTTGTGAGGCCATGGTTTTCTTCTCAAGAATTATAGTCCACACAAATCAACACCTACACTCAAGGCCAAGTACTGGCAAAAGTTTTAACAAATATCAATGCAACTACATGTTAGTTCCACAGGAGACTACCCTTATAAAAAGTATATGCATACGAGCACAGCAATTTCATGGAAAAATATATCACTAAAGAAGTCAAAAATCAGTTTACTGGACCAGTAAGCAAAGCTGCGAACATGTATTTACTTAGGAAGATAATTAACTGTCAATGTGAACTCTTTTGAAGAAAAGGATGCACCAAAAAAGTACAGAGCAGGGAAGGTGACAATCTACCTTGAGAACACCAGCAGCAGCCAAAATCTGTTGTCCATGGCAGATTGATGCCACTGGCTTTTCAGCCTCCATGAATTCTTTCACCAATTTAATAACTGATCCATCCAGTGCAAGATATTCAGGAGCCCGGCCTCCAGGGATCACAAGAGCATCATAGCTAGAAGCATCTATACCTTCGAAATTAGCTGTTAGAGTGAAATCATGGCCCGGCTTTTCAGTGTAAGTTTGGTCACCTTCAAAATCATGGACTGCCGTTGGGCATTTATCACCCGCTGCCTTCTTGGGGCAAACAGCATCAACGTGGCATCCGAGAGCTTGAAGAGACTGGAAAGGAACCATTACCTCATAGTCTTCCATGTAATCCTGCACAAGCAGAAATGAGGCGACAAGTCTTCATAACATTGCATAAAATTGCAAACCAGTGTTATCACAAATATGATTTCAATAAGTTCCGAAAGATCACATCACCAAGTAGTTTGTACACGAGAACTTTCTTGTTTAAAAACTCCATATGTAGTTTATTCAAGATTTTCAAGACATAGGTTGACTCCAAGACCATACCCATAGTGTCAAAGACTGCTTTGTAAATTCCCAAAGCAAACAAATTGAAATACTTCATTCCAAATAAGATCACGGAAAGCACTTGCATACATTAGAGAAAATAAGACATTCCTTTGCAGCACTCTTGGTCAATTGAATTACAATGCTTGCTCTGTCATCAATTGTCAAACTTTCATTACAAAATGTACGGAACAACAATGCTAGCAGTTTATGAAAAGACAGGAATCACTAAATTTTAGAACTCAACGGGTCAACATTTGTCTTGGAAACAAAAATACAAAATCTGTTGTTACATCTGCAAGATTCTTTCATGATATATTTGACTTTTTCAGCATGTGATCTTTTTTATTGCAATTACACTGCACTAAATTGAAACTTCTAAATCTAAGAAATATGGTGAAGCATACATTTCAGGACCTCGCTTTTGGGTCCGAGCAAAATATGTGCATCCATTCAAGTAAAGAGGACATATTAGAACATAAGTTGGCATTTTCTGATGGGAATATTCCATTTGAAGAAATTTATTGATGCCAATGAGCATCCAAAAGAATGCTTGTAAATTGATAGAAAGTCAAAGCATTATATAAGAAAATAAGAGCATTCAAGAGTTAAAGGCCTATGGAGACCCATTCTACGCAGGAAAAGTTAGGCAAATAAACAGTTAAGGGTTATCAGATATGTGGTTTTGCATAAAGGTGTGAAAGAGAACCCATTTTGGCTTCATGTTCTATTGCTCTAGTTCCACCTGCCAATCTAGCAATTGTCTAGGATTCAGAGTCCATATGAGGTACACAAGCTGTAGTCACGAAAACAGAGATCAAAATGGAAAAAATGTAGAAAAAGACCTCAACTCAAATACAAGTCTGTTTGAACTCACAATACAAGGCTGCCCTTTTCTGCTTGAACTTAAACAAGAGGGAACATAACTTACCCCACAGAGAAATAGAATCCGTTTCTCAGAACCTTTTATGGTGCCTCCGAGTGCCTTTACAAAAAGCCGGATGAATTCAGGGTGACTTTCATATGTAACAGCAGTTATGATATTCTCATGAACAGCGCATGCCGACATTGTGTCCGGTTCCACCCAATGAGCACCTGCATCAATGAGTACAGGTTTCACAGCAGGATAAGATGTGCACTTCCGACCTTTAAGACACCCTGCACCTGCCAGTATCATTTGTCCATAGCAAAGGGAGGCAATTGGTTTTCCAGAGTTGGAAAATTTCTTCACCAGGTCTACAACAGAATCATTAAGTGACAGATATTCCGGAGACCGTCCGCCTGGAATTACCAAGCCGTCATATTTGCTAACCTCAATATCTTCAAATGTTGCATTTAGAGTGAAGTTATGACCCCTCGACTCAGAATAGGTCTGTATCCCATAAAAATGTTGAAGTGTGATTAGGAATAGACAAGAGGAGGCAATGAAAGCAGTTCTTTAGGGTATTAGACCAACAGAACTTCGGCATCAAAAACAAAGGCAGCTTCGTCGGAGGAAACCACTAGATACCCAATTCCAATTCACTTACTTGCAATGCTGAAGTAATAAAGTAGAGCATAGTTAGCCTATCCATTTTTTACCCAGCAATTGCCCCTTTGTGGCAAAGTTCCACAGGGCACATGAGCAATGCCACCAAATAAATGCACTAGGTATATGTCCATGATAAAAACTTAGAACTCCAGATTTCTAAGGTGTAATGCAGACTTTAGTAACTTTCTTTCCGAGTTGGAATGGATGCGAAACCTAACACATACGTACTGATAACAGCAACCAGAAAGAAATACAAACATGGCTCTCAGCATGAAGATGTGTGACACATTATGCTAGTGCTTTTAGACCATCCTCGCTTGAGGTTAAGTCACTACAGAGTGGTGGAAATATGTCCTAATACTGCTTCCTTGAATGCAGCAATGATTTGGAGCACGTAAAAGCTTTCACAACAAATGCAGTAAAATATTGAACCTCGCATATGAAGGAGAATAACTGAATAAAGTTATTGGATACCTTCGACAAAGATTAATTACTGAACCTCCAATTTGAGGAAAAAGAGTTTCTATACAAGTTGACATTCAAACCTAATACACTGACCTTTTAGTTTTACTTATTGGCTACTGCATCGTGTCCGTGACCACTAAATGCCACATTGATTGATCATGCATCCAGAAGTCTAAAGTGAACAGTATCTCAGAAGAGCAATTCCAGTCCAAGTCATATTCCAATTTTGATCCTCAACATCGTTAAAGTAAAATTTGCTAAGCCATGTTTGCACTTAGTTTATGACAATCTCCGAAGCCAACCAGGTTATCGTCAACCTTCAACGAAAATTGTATTCCGTATGACATCTATGACCCCCAAAAAATTTTAAACTGGGATCAAAATCCGAGGGATAATCTAAATAACATGTTCCAACCTAATGATTTCAACGGCCCTCATTGATCCCTTAATGGCCAGCAGCCCAGCATCAATATGGCAAACGGATATAAGGAATGCTAAAACATACAACTCAAAACCAACTGACTACAGTGTAAAGGTGATAATCGATATACAGGACAAGCTTCTACACTGCAAAGAGTGGACAGACTTGTTAAAAGAAAAACGAGTGGGCAGTGGCGAAATCAGGATTTTGTCGTAGGGGGTGCCCAAATTTTTTAGTTAAGCATGAGGAATATCATTTAAGACTAAACTTTCATAGGGAAGTACAAACTTACAGTTTCTCTTCAAAAATTGCACGTCAATTTATTTAATACATAAATGACGACGTAATTGTGTTTAATACATGTAGCTCAACATTTTTGACAAGTAAAACCAGTGTTTTTTCAAGAAAATTTTCTTTTCAATACAGAAAACTAATGGAATTCATTGGGTCAAGACCAAAAAAGATTGAAGTGGAATCATAAATACTACAATTTGTATCTTTGTATTAAGTTAATTTTCATCCGTAAAGAGATAGTGGTGCCGGTGCAATACAAATTTGCTATTTGGCCATGTATATGAAACATATATATGGGTGTTGATAGCAAGTCAGGGCACCCCCACCTATTTACCTAGGTCCGCCCCTACGAGTGGACAGACCACTTAGGCTCACATACACTAGTTTTGGATGTGAAAATGTAGCAATTTATGGACACTAGTTTTGGATGTGAAACTTGAACTCCCCCACCTTGTACTGGGCCAAACCAGAACATATCTTGGGCCCAATGATCGGGCAGCCCAAAGCAGAGAGTGTTTGGGCTGGACAAGTCACTTTTGAGTTGACACACTGGTAGGGGCGTGTGGCCTGATGTGTGTGAGCCCAAGCCCGTGGGATTGCAGAAGTTAGGCCTTTGGGCCGGACCGGGTCGAAGGAGGTATGACCTGGACAAAGACAGGAAGGATCCGCGTGGATGCCAGGCAAGGCAGCTCGGTCACGTGGAGGGGAGTCCGTCCACGTAGCACTAGATGCGTCATGCATGACGCCAATCTTAAAGGTGGTTCGGGCGTGACGTCACAAGGCATGTGCCTAGCACATGATTACTTGGAGCCTAAGTCTAGTCTCCCTATATAGAGTACATGACTGAATCCTAGAAAGGTACACCATTACCGTTCACCAAAGAGCTTTGTTCTTTCCTTCTCTTGAGTTGGGACTGCATTAGGGTGCCTTCTGGCTTTGTACGGCCGGCTAGACACTAATTGGTGGTTGATCTTGCAGGTTGGGTACGTATCAAGAAGGAAGGTCCAGATCTGATCAGATCCGTACTAGAGGTCCAAGAGACAAACTGGATCGCTTCCACTATACACCTTAAGAGGGTGCACTTGTGTGGTACAACACAAAAAAATGCACTTTATAGCACAAACAAGCAGAGAATCAATCAAGAGACTCCTGCCCAAAAGACTCTAAAAGTTGATCTCGAATAGCCTGTTAAATCATCCAACTCAAAATTATTTTGGAGGTAATGGTTAATAAATGCGGGACAAGCTCCAACTAAAAAAAAAAAAAGTGAAAATTTCAAACATATGTTATTGTGAACCACAAAAACACTTCTAAACGGGGATCCAACTTTGAGGATACTCTTAATTAATAACTTGTTTCAATTCCATTGGCCCTCGCTGAATCACCTAATTGCCAGTTTGCCACCATACACCATACAAACTGGCAATTATCTTTCGCAATTTTGAGAAGTCTAATAAATTGAGTACGAGTAAGTCGAGCTTTGGCAACTACTCACTAATTACACGCACAGAATATAAGTAAACACAAACCTGATGACCACGAAAATCATGAATAGCGGTTCGACAGACGTCTCCGGCTTTCTTTCCGGGGCAAACTGCGTCGACTGACACTCCGTATGCTTGCAATGCTTGAAACGGAACCATCGCCTATAAAAAATTCCATAACAATCAAAAACACAAACAAGCACGAGCATAGAATCCATATAGATACAACATACTATACGTGTAGAGAGAAGAGAAGAGATTGAGAGAACACCTCGAAGTCTTCCATGTAGTCGCCGCACAGCATCAGTACGTTTCTCTGAGCTTCTGTATTCGCCATTGTAGAGAGAGAGAGAGAGAGAGAGAGAGAGAGAGAGTGGAGGAGTTTTTTGAGCAAGTGATCCCGTTATCCAATGCGCAACTGCTGTAGTGCAATCCGTGCGCGTGTAGGGCGACACACATTTGTTGATCTCATTAATTAACAGTCCAGATTAAAAATAATCTTTTACCGGAAAGAGATAATTATTATCGATCAAAAATTAAAAACACATCGTAACTATTGATTGACGAGATCAACGGTCCGTGTTCTGCACTACATGTGCACTACACCGAGATGCACTACAGAACACATATCCTCCACGCCACGAAATCAGGGAAAGTGGGGGGGGGGGGGAATGACTAAAATGAGAGGGAAATGGAAGGGAAATGTTGTTATTTATAAAACGAAGGCCTTGTTCCGCTAAGAGTTCTTCAAATATAAATACACTAATGATTACAACACAACACAATACGTCGATTAAAAAAAAAGGGCACGACACAACACTTTTTTTTATTACAACTTAGAAAAAATTATCCTTCCATTCTAGTGATCACAACTTAACAAACCCAATTGAAAAATTTTATAATTTATTTTTTAAAACTCTCTTCAAATAGGATAAACTGAACTAATTTCTTCTAAGAATAATTTCACAACAAATAATACCACACCCATTGAAAAAGTAGAAGCATATACCCAAATGATATTTCTAATTAACTTATACACAACCATTCGTTAACAACTATCACAATCAACTACAGTAATACTTATATCACACTCGTATACAATATAGTTCAACCAGCAACTAATCCCAAAAAAAAAATATGAAACATTTAAAAACTCCAATTCTTGTAAATTAACGAATACGGTTTTTCTTTAAGATTGAAAGTTACATCTGAATGCTACAATTTGAGTTAATTTTCCCCTTTTCAAATCAAAGGAATGCCACAGGCCTACAACTGAGACAAATTATCAAGCACTACTATTTCAAATCATGCATTCAAAAAATAGGTGAAACAACTTGTTTTTTCTTTTGTGACTAAAGTTTCTATAATATTTTTCTATTGTTATCTCAATTGATAAAAGAAATGAATTGAATAGAATTCTCTAATGGATGAGTGAACATTTACAATGCACAACACCACAATGATAGAGTTTAAGATTGACGATAGGGAGAAGAAAATGTTTTGATAATAAAAGGCACGTTGTTAAATAAAGAAATAATATTTATATCCCCAAAAAAAGGCAACATTGCCTAAGAAATAAGGAAAGAGGGAGGGAGAGAATAAATTTATTAAAGGAGTTGATTGGACGGCGATAACATATTGAAAATTTGATCTGACGGCTGAAAAAGTGCTCTTATTTGAATGTATAGACAAAAATCACTCTATTTTATAATATAGATATTTTTCATTTTTTAAACTTAAAAATAACGTATTTACGAAAATATATTTTTTATTTTTTTGGTACCGTTGAAATGATCTCATCGAGATCTATCCAAAAAAATCCATACTGTGCAAAAAATTATTGAAATACTTACGGCGTACATCGAAAAAAGTTAGAAGATTGAATTAAGTTCTTACACATATTCAATTGAGTTGATTTTTCACGTGGCCTTTTGAAAAAATATTTTAAAATTTATCAACGGATCGGATCATTTGTATGGAACCCGTGACATATCCAACACGGCAATGTCCTCCGCATGTACAACCTATGGCCGATATCAATAGCACCTCTCCTGGAAAACAAAACTCGTCGATGGTAGAAGGTTCTAGCAATTTCTAGGATCGAAATTTTTCATTTTTCTCGGAAAATGTGTGTTTCAGGAAAATAATTATATTTTCTTACACTCAGGCCCTGTTCCGCTAAGGAAAGTAAGAACTTATTTTTCATATATGATGTATTGCGAGAGAATGATCTGTCTCGTAACTGGACAAGTAATTTAGAGTATTCGATGCACGTTAAATCCACACTGAATTAGTCCGAACAAATTGGTAATGCTCAGCTTCAATCCGTAGCATTTTTTAATTGTCCCAAAGAACCAATTGGACAAATAGAATATAATCATATGCTAATTACTAAAGGTGGCAATCCAAATCCATATTTCTTAACCCGCCCAAATCCGCCCACTTATAACCCAACCCAATCCGCCCATATTATGTAATGGGTTGATATGGGTTGAACCCATATCAACCCATATTTATATGGGTTGAGAGTGGGTTAAATATGGGTCAGAATTAAAAATGGCCCAACACCTCTTTCTCTCTCAGCCCACACTCTCCCCCCGTCTTTCTCTGGTACACATTTGGCGTCGAGATTAGAAGAGAGAGTAAATAAACCCAAGTGTAGAGAGAGAGAGAGAGATAGACAACCAGATCAAATTCAATCATACTCCTTCATTTCAACTCCTCTCTCTCTCTCTCAACTCCCGTTTTTTTGCTAGAAAAATGTCCCAGTGATATAAGTACACCAAATTCTCTCTCTCTCTCTCTCTCTACGAATCTCTCCATTCCAGTGAGATAAGTACACCAATTTTTTTTGACTTTTTTTTTTAAAGTGATTTTTTAAAAAAATATATAGGTAAAGGACAAAAAATTTTACTTTTCCATTTGCCACCTCTAAAATTCATCCACACAAATTCTCTCTCTCTCTCTCTCTCTCTCCAATCCCTTGAGCTCCTATGAGCGACAAGTATTTTACGATTTTTGATTCGCTCCAATCAGAAAAGTACGGAGTAAAAAATTTTGACTTTTACCCAAATATTTTTGAAAACATCCAAGATAAAGCCCAAAAAACCGATTGTTGGGATTTATCTTGAATATTACAAAAAATATTAGGGTAAAAGTAAAAAAAAAATTACTTTTTCGATTCTCTCGTTGAGACGAACTAATAGGAATAAAAAGTTTGTCGCAAAACAAACAAATACAAAAAATTGAGTTTTAATCATAAAATTTTACTTTTCTGAATTCCCTTATTGAGACAAATCACCCGCGGGGGGAAGGGAGAAAAAGGAAAACAAAAAACAAAACCAAAAAAAAAAAATAGGGGAGGAAAATGGGTCGGGTCGGGCGGGTTTGGGTTTGGCTTGACCCATATTTGACCCGACCCGTTTCAACCCGTTTACTTTTTGACCCATATTCGACCCGCCCATATTTGACCCACGACCCGTTTCAACCCGCCCAAACCCGCCCGGACCTGCCCGTTTGCCACCTCTACTAATTACTATTCAACCACTGGTACACCATGATGGTTTCCACCATTATTCTCCACTATAATATTTGAAGCTTTTTAATGCGTTGTATAATTGGTGGATGATCTTACAATGGTGGTTTAGGTGAGAAATCAACCACTACGCAATTTCAAGTATCCTCCTAACTGGGGCATAATAAATCAAATGGCTTATTTTTTTGTCCTTATTCAATTTTTTTTTGCACGTGTTAGTTTTTCGTTGATTTTTTGAGAATTATTGCTTCGTCATAATGAGAGAAATCTAAAAAGTAAAAAATTACGATCGAAATTCAAATTTTTTTTTGAATAAAGACAAAAATAATCCAGTAATCCAATTTTTTCGTCTTTATTAAAAAAAATTGGATTTCGATCGAATTTTTCCTTTTGTAGATT
This sequence comes from Rhododendron griersonianum, assembly GCA_018127125.1. Taxonomy (NCBI): domain Eukaryota; kingdom Viridiplantae; phylum Streptophyta; class Magnoliopsida; order Ericales; family Ericaceae; genus Rhododendron; species Rhododendron griersonianum. The sequence continues at coordinate 42,961,406 of CM030797.1, forward strand.
CCTCTCGTCATGACGAAGCAATAATCCTAAAAAATTCGACGAAAAACTAACAAATGCAAAAAAAATTTGAATAAGAACAAAGAAAAAAAATTTATTCTACTTATAATGCCAAACTAGGTCAGTAAGGTTGGGCTTTAGGCTTCTTGTAAGCTTACGGGGCTTAGAAGCTTAGGCCTAATAAGTTGGGCCTAAAAGCAAAATATGCTAATCTCAAAGGCTTGGCCCAAACAAGAATGATTTATCCTCTCTTTTCTTTTCTTTTTCTTTAAAAGGGAAATTATGCCAATCTTGTTTTCGAGACCAATTTTTCATGCAAGACTAGGTACAACGAAGTCCTTCATGTGAGACTGAAGAGAAATGTTACAATAGCTAACACTTGCATACACTACTCACATAGTGTGCTAGCTCTACAAACACTCGCCTCTCGATCCATCCTTAAAGAGAAAGTTATCTGCATCTTCACTAGGGATGGCAACGGGGAGGGTCGGGGGTGGATACCACTATCCCCGTCCCCGATTCCCGAACCCAAATCCATCCCCATCCCGCCCCAATCCCCATTGGGGATTTATTTTTACCCTCCATCCCCGCCCCAAACGGGGATTCCCGCGGGGAATCGGGGATCCAAAGATTCCAAAACTTTAAAAAAAAAAAAGTCACCTGCCATTAGAAAATACAAACCATGAAACTAAATTCCAAAAAATACACAATCTAGGCTGCCATTACAATTGCTAATCAGTGTCAATTTCAACTTTCATCAAGTTTTGGAAAACAGAAAGCCTCTAAAAAGCGCTTCATGTAGTACTTTTGACATGAACCATTTGTTCATTGATTAATTGGAGGAGTACAATAACCAAAATGTTTCCTACTACCATTTAACACAAAATAGTCCAACTACAGGAATCAGAGTAAAAATTATGTATATATATAGTAGGCTAGTGGGATGGGGCTCAGGAACCCTAACTTATGTATATATAATTATTATATATAGTAGGCTAGTGGGGCGGGGATGGGGCGGGGCGGGGCGGGTACTAACTCATACCCACCCCCTAACCGTTCCCCACTTTTTTTAAAAAATTATCCCCATACCTTACCCGATCCCCAAATAATCCCCGAATCCCCTACTCATTTGGGGCGGGGAACGGATTGGGTTGGGTCAGGTAGGCCGAAATTGCCATCCCTAATCTTCCCGATATCAGATTATGAAATCAGAAACATCAATGCTCGTTAAAGTGTGGTGTCCCAAGTAGAGTCAATCATACTGATGATGTAACCAACAATTCGAAAACAGGAGCGTACAACCGGTTTAAGCTAATGAATTGAGGAAACACAACAAAAGACCACCATGTATGAAACCAGACACCGATAAGGTATAGAGAATGAAAGCACCACGCACTGGAGCACATGGAATGCCATAGTTTTCTCTTACAAAAAGCCTCTTTGTATGGTGAGAAATGGTAAGAAAGGAAAAGATTAAGCTCTCTCACCTACTCTCACCATTTTTTGGGGGGTGAGAAATGATGAGAAACAAAATGAAGCTCGTATATATGTAACCATTTCTCACCTCTTTTATTCATCCAAACAAGTCTCATTTCTGTTTTCTCCTCCCCAAACCCGTTTACACACAGAAAGCCACATAAACATGTCTTCCTTTTCTGCTCAGCACATACATACAAGCGGGAACCAAAACAGCATGATGTACTACTAGAACGATACCCGGACACCAAGCAATGCCATCAGCTGAGAAATAAACTGAGGGTGACCTGGCCAAGCTGCTCCGGTCACCAGATTACCATCAGTATAACAGCGGTCTATAGGATCGGGTTCTAACCACTTTGCCCCAGATAAGACTACCTGGAGTTTAACAGCCGGGTATGCAGTGCATTTCCGACCCTGCAGCGAAATTTAACAATCAGTCAGAACATTAGATTAAATGACGTAACAAAATATGAAAGATCAAATAAGAGGTCTTAGCACAACACATGTAAATTACAAAACAAGAATACCGTTAGACTCGTAATGCAACAAAACTTTAGGGAACGATGGTACAGCATTTACAATTTCACTGATGTTAGTTTTAGGAGGGGAAAAACAGATGCCGATAGTAGAGTATGGACTGAAAATCTGTCTCGTATATGTTACTCAAAAGGGATAAGAGTCACGATTGAGCTTGAGAAGAAAACCATGGCCTCGCAAACACAAAAGTGACGCCGTCACAGTGACCACAAGGCAAACAGAACACAACACCGTTTACATTCGAGTGCAATGTCTTGCAGATCAAACAACACAACAAATTTGGTTGTATATTTAAGCATTTTCCCCTATTGCCGCATAATCTCTAAGAAGGCAAACTGGCCATTGTGTTTTTAGCCTCGCTATTATGCGATATCCGCACATATCACCAACTATGCTCGCAAAATTTCAATAAATACCTATCCGGTCATCCACAGGCTCCAAAGGTTCAGTAGTTAGAACTCAGTCTACCAACCTTGACACTAAGGCAACACTGGCTAACAAACTTTCAGTTCAATATCTTGCCCCACCAAACAACAAACTAGGTTGTACTTGTACATCTATTCATTGTATTTAAGTACATTTTGATCTATTGCCACGTAGATCTCACGTATGGCAAACTGGCCATTTGAGCTTTTAATCCTGATATTATTCCATTGCCGTCACTAGCATGAGCAAGAATTATAGTCCACGCAAATCAACACCTAAACTCAAGGCCAAGTACTGGCTAAAGCTCTAACAACTCTCAATGGAACTACATTTTAGTTTCACATGAGACTACACTTATAAAAAGCACAGCAATTTCATGGAAATAGAAATCACTAAAGAAGTCAGAAATCAGTTTACTGAACCAGTAAGCGAAGCTGCGAACATGTATTTACTTCCATGTGAAGTCTTTGAAGAAAAGGATGCACCAACAAAGTATATAAGACAGCAATTCAATGTCTAAGCATATAAGACAGCAATTCAATGTCTAGCAGGAAAGGTGACAATCTACCTTGAGAACACCAGCAGCAGCCAAAATCTGTTGTCCATGGCAGATTGATGCCACTGGCTTTTCAGCCTCCATGAATTCTTTTACCAATTTAATAACTGATCCATCCAGTGCCAGATATTCAGGAGCCCGGCCTCCAGGGATCACAAGAGCATCATAGCTAGAAGCATCTATACCTTCGAAATTAGCTGTTAGCGTGAAATCATGGCCAGGTTTTTCAGTGTAAGTTTGGTCACCTTCAAAATCATGGACTGCCGTTACGCATTTATCACCCGCTGCCTTCTTGGGGCAAACAGCATCAACATGGCATCCAAGAGCTTGAAGAGACTGGAAAGGAACCTTTACCTCATAATCTTCCATGTAATCCTGCACAAGAAGAATGAGGTGACAAGTTTTCATAACATTGCGTAAAATTGCAAACCAGTGTTTTCACAATAATGAGTTCAATAAGTTTGAAAGTTCACATCACGAAGTAGTTCGTACACCAGAACTTTCTTGTTAGAAAAACTCCATGCGTTCTTTATTCTAGATTTTCATGACACACTTTCACTCCAAGACCATACCCATAGTGTCAAAGACTACATTGTAAATTCCCAAAGCAAACAGATTGAAGTACTTCATCCCGAATAATATCACGGAATTACACTCACATGCATTAGACAAAATAAGACCTTCCTTTGCAGCACTCATGGTCAACTGAATTACAATGCTTGCTCTGTCATCGCTTGTTGAACTTAAATTACAAAATGTAAGCAACAAGTAACAACATAATTAGCAGTCTATGCCAAGACAGGAATCACTAAATTTTAGAACTCAAACAGGTCAACATTTGTCTTGGAAGAATAAAAATATCTGTTGATAGATTAGCAAGAATCTTTCACGATTTCTTTGAATTTTTCAGCAGGTGTTCTCTTTTATTGCAATTACAGTACAGTAAATTGAAACTTCTAAATCTAAGAAATATGGTGAAGCATACAGTTCAGGACCTTATCCATTCAAGTATTTAGGACATATTAGTATATAAGTTGGCATTATCCAATGGGAATAGTCCCTTCGAAGAAATTTATTGATGCCAATGAACATCCAAAAGAATACTCGTAAATCGATAGAAAAAAGGACATTTAGGAGTTAAAGGCGTATGGAGACCCATTCTACAACACAGGAAAAGTTAGGTAAATAGACAGTTTCAAGATGCATGCTACTGTAAGAGAAATTCCCCTCAAAGCTATCCTATCGCATACTTTAAGGGGTATCAGATATGTGGTTCTGCATAAAGGTCTTGGTGAGAGAGAACCCATTTTGGCTACGTGTTTTATTGCTCTAGTTCTACCTGCCAGCATTGCAATTGCCTACGACTCAGAGTCCATATGAGGTACACATGAAGGGGTCACGAAAACAGATATCAAAACGGAATAAATGGAGGAAAAGACCTCAATCGAATAAAAGTCCTTTTGAACTCACAATACACAGCTGCTCTTTTCTGCTTGAACTTAACTAAGAGGAATTTAACTTACCCCACAGAGAAAGAGAATCCGTTTCTCAGAACCTTTTATGGTACCTCCAAGTGCCTTTACAAAAAGCTGGATGAATTCGGGATGACTTTCATATGTAACCCCAGTTATGATATTCTCATGAACAGCACATGCCGACATGGTGTCTGGTTCCACCCAATGAGCACCTGCAGCAACAAGTACAGGTTTCACAGCAGGATATGCTGTGCACTTCCGACCTTTAACAGACCCTGCACCTGCCAATATCAGTTGCCCATGGCAAATGGAGGCAATTGGTTTTCCAGAGTCCGAAAATTTCTTCACCAACTTTATAACAGAATCATCAACTGAGAGATATTCTGGAGCCCGTCCGCCTGGAATTACCAACCCGTCATATTTGCTCACTTCAACATCTTCAAATGTTGCATTTAGAGTGAAGTTATGACCCCTTGACTCAGAATAGGTCTGTATCGCATAAAATGTGGAAGTATGATTAGGAATAGACAAAAGGAGGCAATGAAAGCGATTATTTAGGGTGTTAGACCAAGAAAGAGTACTACCAAATTCCAATTCACTTACTTGCAATATGAAGTAGTAAAGAAAAGGACTGTTAGCCTATCAGTTTTTCAACAGCAAATGCCCCTTTGTGGCAAAATTCCACAGGGCACATGAGCAATGTCACCAAATAAAGCCACTAGGTATATATGTCCATGATAAAAACTTGGATATTCCAGATTTATGAGGAGTAATGCAAAAATTCAGTAACTTTCTTTCCGATTTGGAACCTAATCCATACCTAGTGATAAGTGCAACCAGAAAGGAAAACAAACATAGCTCTAGCATGAAGATGTGTGACAAATTATGCTAGTGCATTTAGACCATCCTCGCTTGAAGTTAAGTCACTACAGAGTGGTGGAAATATGCCCTGATACTGCTTCCTTGAATGCAGCAATGATTCACAGCAAGTAAAAACCTTCCACAACAAATGCAGTAAGAATATTAAATCTCGCATATGAAGGAGAATAGCTGAATAACATTATTGGATGACTTTGACAAAGATTAGTAACTGAACCTCCTATTTGAGGAAAAAGAGTTTCTATACAAGTCAACTTTCAAACCTTATACATTTGACCTTTTACTTACTGCATCGTGTTTGTGACCCATAAATGCTGCATTGATTGATCACGCATTCAGAAGTCTAAGGTGAACAGTCTCTCAGAAAAGAGTAATTCCAGTCGAAGTAATATTCCAAGTTTGATCCTAAATATTCATTAAAGTCAATTTTACTAAGCTGTGGTTGCACTTGGTATACAACAATCTTGGAGGTCAACCAGGTTATCATAGACATTCAACGAAAATTCTATTCCATATGAAACATTTTTAGATGGGGATCAAAATCCGAGGGACAATCTAACTAACGTGTTCCAATCGAATGATTTCAACATCCCTTAATGGCCAGCATCAATATGGGGATAATAGATGTAAGGAATGCTAAAAGTAAAACATACATCACTAGGAAACCGATATACGGGACAAGCTTCTACATCCCAACGAATGGACAGACCACTTAGTCTCATATATCACTAGTTTTGGATGTGAAAATGCAACAATATGTGGACAGTAGTTTTGGATGAGTAGAATTAAACTCTCCCAACTTGTAGTGGGCCGAATCGGAGCATGCTTTGGGCCCAATGATCGGGCAGCCCAAAGCACAGAGTGTTTGGGCCAGACCAGTCACATTTGAGCTGACACATGGGTATGGGCATGTGGCCTAATGCTTGTGAGCCCAAGCCCGTGGGATTGCGGGAGCTAGGCCTTTGGGCCTGATCGGGTCGAAGGAGGTCTGACACGGATTTGGGCAGAGCAGCTCAGTCACGTGGAGAGGAGTCCGTCCACGTGGCACTCGATGTGTCATGCATGACGTCAATCTTAAAGGCGGTTAAGGCGTGATGTCACAAGGCAGCCTAAGTCTGGCCTCACTATTTGAAGTATAGGACAAAATCCTAGAAAGGGCACGTTGTTACTGTTCACCAAAGAGTTCTGTACTTTCCTTCTCTTGAGTTGAGACTGACTAAGGCATTGTGAGCGTACGGCCGGCTAGGCACTAAATGGCGGTTGATCTTGCAGGCTAGGTGGGTCTCAAGAAAGAAGGTCCATAACCGGAGGTCCAAGAGTAGAACCAATCGCTCCCCACACACCTCGCACGTTAAGAGAGCGCTTACAGCACAAACGAGCGGAGAATCAATCAAGAGAGTTCTTCCCAAAAGACTCTAAAAGCTTATCTCGAATAGCTTGTTCATCCAACTCAAAATCATTTTGGAGGTAATAACTAAAAAAGTGACAAGCCCCAACTGAAAAAAAGTTGTGCAAATATCAAACACACAACCCTAGAAACATTTCTAAATGGGGATCCAACTTTGAGGGATACTCTTAATTTCATTGGCCCTCGCTGAATCACCTAATTGCTAGTTTGCTACCATAAAAACAGGGATAAATAGGGGTGGTAAACGAGCCAAAAGAGTCGAGCAGTTATATGTTCAAGCTTGGTTTGAACACTTAACGAGCTTAAAACAAGTTCAAGCTTAGCTCGTTTATAAGACGAGCTGCTCTCGAACGAGCTTCAATCGAGCCGAACACGAGTTGCTTGAATTTTTTATACACCATAAGCCAAACGAGCCGAGCATTCATGGTTTTGAAGCTCGTTAGAGCTTCTAGAAAATGTTTTGAGTTTGGTTCGGTTATGTAACAAACCGGTATTGAACGAGCTCTTAACGAGCGAACAAGAGCTCAAACTCAAAGTAGCTTAATTCGCTTACCAGCCGATAAATCCCTATATTCAAAATCGCGAAAGATAATTCTTACAAGTCTACTAAATTGAGTACAAGTGAGTCGAGCTTTGGCGATTACAAACACTATTCGATTACAGATTATAGTTAAATTCTACACAGACAATGAGTAAACACAAACCTGATGACCACGAAAATCATGAATAGCGGTTCGACAGACGTCTCCGGCTTTCTTTCCGGGGCAAACTGCGTCGACTGACACTCCGTATGCTTGCAATGCTTGAAACGGAACCATCGCCTATAAAAATTCCATAACAATCAAACACAAACACCATCATAGAATTCATATATGTACAACGTATACGTGAGAGAGAGAGAGAGAGATCAGCACCTCGTAGTCTTCCATGTAGTCGCCGCACAGCATCAGTACGGATCTCTGAGCTTCTGTGTTCGCCATCCTAGAGAGAGAGAGAGAGAGAGAGGTGACGACTGTGTGGAGGAGTTTTTTGAGCAAGTGTGATCCTGATTAGAACTTATAGAACTACTCTATAATTCAGACAATATATTGTCTGAATTGTGATCGCAGTTTTTTTTTAATACTCCGTAACTCCCGTGTTCGGTCACCCCACGCTCATCTCGACTAATCTTGCGTATCAAACGCTTATTTACGGGGGACTCAATTAAATCTAGAGGCTCTACATGGACTATGGACCGGTCCCAACGGAATTAATCGCATCTAAGAGATTTCGAACCTAAAATGTTAAAAAGAGGTTGCAAACTCCTAAGTCCCGATTCCCGAACCATTAGGCGTGTTTGATTGGAGGTTTGGGATGGGTGATTGGATTAATAATCCTATAGAGCCCTGATACTTTGTTTGGTTAGACTTTTGTGGAATGGACCAGTTGTCTCATGGGATTGTTAATCCCCAAAATGGGATATTAGCAATACCATGAGGGTGTTACTAAGAATCCTATCCCCATAGGATTGAGCAAAACCAATTTAAAACTCACCCCAATCCCAATCCTAATCATAATCTTAGCCAAAACAAATATGTTATTTATAATCCTACAATTGAATCATGTGCAAAACAAACATGAATAAATGATTCATCTCCTCATTAATAATTCCAACTCATTCTCAATCTCAATCTTAATCCCATCTCGTTACGAATCCCCCCAAAACGAAATCTTCAATCAAACACGGCCTTAGCGTTGTGATTGCAGTTGGCATTAAATATTTTTTTGTATTAATAACTAGCGTGGATTTCAGCTGAAAATTACGTTGAGATGGGACTTAGAGATCGGTGCTGTGTCGTTCATTTCCGTTTTGCTTTCGGTCATTTTTGTTGAGATGGAGTTTTTAACGACGAGACAAAAATAATGTCAACGACTTAAAACAAAACTCGCCGATGGATCGACGGAAAAAGATTCTAGCAAATTCTACTCGGGTATGGGCTGGGTCACATATGTGCGTGTGCGCAAGTGGGATCGGGATCGGGATCGTCAAAGCGTTTTCAAATCTCATCTCAAACAACTAAAATTCGCAAGAGCGAGAATTGTGAGGGGAAGGGCATGTATTTTGAAGGATTATGTGACTAGACATGATACACCTTTATTTTGGACTCCTTTTCAAAAAAAAAAAAAAAATCTATTTCGGAAAACTATTTATATTTATGCTAGACATAGACGGAAATATACACATATTATATGCAAATATGTCTGGTCCAAACCATTTGATACATGTGAGTTATATTGGATGGACGTTATATTCAAATATGTCGAAGGGTTCCAGACACATTTGTATACTCCGATTAATTCCGTAGCATTTTTTTATTTTCTCTTCTACATTGTCCCAACAAACAAAATATCTCGGGTTGACCATTAAAAATGGAGAATGATAGTATTTATTGGGAAATGATTTTGCCACTCCCTTTTTTGTTAATAGCACTCCCCTGTAAGTGTATTTTTGGTGCAAAAATACACTTACAGGGGAGTGCCGTTAACAAAAAAAAGGAAGTGGCAAAATCAGCAGCCTATTTATTTTATTTTATTTTTGTGACAGTTTTTCTTTTCTTTTGAACAGCATGATCTTCTTAATTTTAAATAGCAGATGAGATAGTTCAGATCATATTGTCAGCATTTTGTGGGACAACCAGAATATAATCATATGCTTATTAGTACTATTCAACGTTTTCCATTATTAATCTCTACTAATATTTTAAGGTTTTTATTTGATGAATGCATTGTATATAGTTAGTGGATGCATTGTCTGTCACGTTGTCTATATAAAATTAAAGAGTGATTATGCATATATAGTTGGAGATGTACTGAGAAAGAGAAAAATTCAAAGTAAAAAAAAAAACACTAAACAAAATCTAATAGGTCCGGTAGATCTATTTTGTTCTTGATAGTTCCTCTTTGATCTCCACATATTTGTGTCCAGCATAACAAAAAATTGAAAACCAAAAACTAATGTTACCAAGGATGGAACCATACTCATGGTAGGTTGGACCGTAGCCCAGGTCAACTTTGAAAAAACAAAAATTTTATATGTAAAATTTAGTTCAAATAATTTGGGTCTGACCCATCTCGCCTACCAACCCATTTTAGCGTAGGGCAGATTACATTCCGCCCTTGGATTTTACAAACTTCTACCGCACGCCCACGCCCCAAGAACTAAATGAAAAAACCTCTGCTCTATTGAAGGGGGAGGTTAGAGAATTTTTCTTATCACAATTAAGGTGTGATATCCCATGTTGTCCCACATCGGCAACAAAAAGTAAATGAAAATAGTATATAAGAGATTTCTACCGGCTACTGTATAACCTGAGGTTAATCTTTTGAGCTACGTGGTTAAGCGAATGGTTAACAGGTCAGCTGTCGCGTGTCCTTACACAAGGTTAACTTCACACCATAAATTGCCCAAGCCTAAACCACAAGACAAGTCATTTTTTCACGATCCATTACCTTTAGTTAAAAAAATAAGCACTGATTAGTGATTTATTTCCTCTAGCGGAACGGGGCTAATAAGAACCGGACGACCACCTGATGATAGCATGATTTGGGCTTGGGCTGGTGACTTGTTCTTGTCAAAGTAGGAGTATAAGACAATTCTTCATGGGCCAATATAAAAATATGTGTTTGGGCCAATGGTAACGCCTTTTGGGAAAATGACGGCCAAGGACGTGTTTTGATAATTAATATCCGTCAAAGACATGCTAAGAACATTTGTTAATGCTGAAAATGTCCTTGGCAGGTCTTAATTATCAAAACACGTCCTGGGCCGTCATTTTCCCATGCCTTTTTAAGATTCATTTGCAATACTGTATCAAAATGTGTTGTGGTCCAAAACTTGACAACTGAAAGGGAAAATGACGGCCCAGGACGTATTTTAATAATTAATACCCGCCAAAGACATGCTAAGAACATTTGTTAATGCTTAAAATGTCCTTAGCGGGTATTAATTATCAAAACACGTCCTTAGCTGTCATTTTCCCCAACTGAAAATGATTTATTCAGGGCCAACCACAGTACTTATCAAAAGTAGTTTTTAATAAGTAACTACTAGATTTCAACAAGGCTTTTTAATCAATAAATCAATTTTTGTCATAAAAACATAACAAAAAAATCTATTATTTCTGACAGATGTCATGATGGTTATGAATTTCCCTCCTGTGTATGTTCAGTAGGTCAAGCAATGTGTGACTTGACTTGCTAAATATTCTGCCGTTATTAAAATTTCTCTCTTCGAGAAATTTTTCAGTGCCGGGTGGGCACGGGACACGTGGTGCCCGGCACCATCTCGGCCGTCCAATGAAGTTTTGGACGGCCCAGATCTGTTCGGTCATTTCACACTTTAAAACAGCCGAACAGATCTGGGCCGTCCAAAACTTCATTGGACGGCCGAGATGGTGCACGGGCACCACGTGTCCCGTGCCCACCCGGTACTGAAAAATTTCTCTCTTCACAGACCCCTTGCATGTCCTCATATCTGTTTGTTAATGTGATGGAGGCTTTTGCTGCAATACTGCACTTCAGAGTGGATCGTGGGCAATTTAGCTACCACCCAAAGTGCAGAGATCTGAGGCTTTGTCATTTAGCTTTTGCTGATGACTTTAATTCATTTTATGTGGGGCTACTGCTCATTCATTTTCATTAATAAATGACCTTTTTAACCTCACTTCCACCCTGATTTGGCTTCAAAAGTCAAATAGTAACTTCTTCTCTTTTTTTTTTTTTTTTTTTATCTCTATTCAATTTTTTTTTCGCATTTGTTAGTTTTGCGTCAAACTTTTGTGACTTATTGATTCATCTCGACGAGAGGAATCGGAAAAGTAAAAATTTGATCGAAACTCATAATTTAAAAAAAAAAAAACAAGAATAAGTAAAAAAAAAATTGTCTTATTGACTTATTTTTGTCTTTATTCAAAAAATTATGAGTTTCAATAAAAAAATTTTACTTTTCCGATTCCTTTCGTCGAGACGAATCAATAAATCACAAAAGTTTGACGCAAAATAAACAAATGCAAAAAAATAAGTCACCATATTTTCAATCCAAACCCACCATTCCTAGGGATACGACCTAACATGAATAAGAGTTCAATTTCTTTTTGTTGGTGTTGACAGAACTGGCCCCGACTTTTCAGGGGCTTAAAACGAAAATGAAAAATGAAAAGTCTTTTTGTTAGACTATTATAAGGGGTAAAAAAGTTTGAGGGGCCCCTGAAAATTCAAATTTTTTTGGAGGCCTAGAGCAGCCGCAACACAGGCTTTAGCTTAGGGCTGGCTCTGGGTGTTGACAAGCATTTGAAGGGATTTCAAGGGTATCCTCCTCATCCCAGAAGCAAAGCTCCCAGTTAAATATCTAATAAAGCTATGAGTACATATGAGTTTGTACATACCATATACACATAGATTTTGTGGGGCCCACCTCGGGTCCCACAAAGATGATTCGAACCGCCCGTTATTTTTAAAACATTTTTTATAGAGCCTTGTAAAAAATAAGCTCAATCCGATATCGGTAAGGATTTTTTCTGAATTTGTAAGGGCGAAACTTAGTAGTTAAGTAGTTTTGCCCCCACAAATTCAGAAAAAATTCTTACCGATATTAGGTTGAGCTGATTTTTTACGAGGCTCCATAAAAAAATATTTTAAAAATAACGGACGGTTCGAATAATCTTCGTGGGACCCGAGGTGGGCCCTACAAAACCTATATGTACATGGTATGTACATGGCATATGTACACATATCACTACTCTTAAATATCTAGGAGTTCCCCTCATCTCTGTGAGGCTCAAGCCAGGGGATAATGGTGCTTTAAAGGACAGGATTTTACATAGAATTCAAATGGTTTTTCCGGTCACAATTTCTTGGTAGAATTATGTTTCCAGTCCAAAACATGGTAAATGATGTGCATGGAACTGGTAAGGCTTCGTTTGGAAGCTACTACTATAAAATTTCTTGGATCCTTATGAATTCCTGCGAGTACTGGTCATAGGGCCTCTCATTTGTTGGTTATATGGGTTTTCATTTGAATGGGTGCTTACACGGTGGTTGAAAGAGAGAAATATTTTGTGTTAAAATAGAAACTTGTGATTTTGTCATTCACAAGTCCTATTCCTGTAGTTTGGCATTCGTCATTTACCACTGTCAGTAATCGACGATTACACAATTTTGAATTTGTTTCATCATAAAAGTCAACGTAATAAAGCATAAAAAATGGCACTCACAAAAAAGCATCAAGTAGGACTGTAAATGAGTCGAGCTATGACTTGTTTGGAATGGTTAAATTTAAAGAAAAGCAAAATCTAGCCCGTGATAGAGATGGTAAAAAAATACTACAAATGGATCGTTCCTTAAATTAGGATAAATATGGAGTAGTCATTCAGTAAGTTTCGGGGTTTTTTTTTTTTTTTTTTAATCATAAGTTAGGTTTGTTTGAAGCATATGAAAAAGAAAAGAAAGGAAAAGAAAATTTTAAAAAAAAATCTTCTCATTGTTTGGTTTTGAAAGAAAGTGAGAAGAAAAAAAGAAAAGAAAAGAACACAGCATATTTTCCTCTACATTTTTCTCACACTTTCCTTCTTAACTATTTCTTTTCTTTTCCACAAGTTCCAAGAGGACCCTTAGGGCCTGTTTGGATGCGGGGAAAAAATCGGGGGTAAAAAATATGAAGGGGGGATAAGATAGTAGGGGATATTAATTTTGATGGGTTGGCCCACATTGATTTGATGTTTATGGAGGAGGGATAAAATAATACGCGGTTTGGATGAGGTATTAAAAAGGGGGATAAAATTTTACTTCGTTTGGATGGTTTATAGAATGGGGGGATAAGAAGGGGTGGATGATAGGAAAAACTGTCAAATTACTATTTTGCCCATGTGCAGAGTTATATTTGATTTTGTATTAAAATAAGTATATAAATTTAAAAATTCAATATATTTAAGCAATTTTGGACAATACTTATATAAATTTAAAATAAGTATTAAAATAAGAACCATCAGTGCGGTAGAATGTAAATATAGGATTTTTTTGAGTCTATGTAACCTTTTTCTTAACCTTTTTACATATACTTCGAAACCAGTCTACAACATAAACAATTTCAAAAGTAGGCTTTAGTTCTTTATTAGTACGAATTTTCAAAAGTAGGAATTTTCCAGAGTTCAGATAGCACCAAATTGAAGACCTAAGAACAATATCCGAAAAACATCCAAGAAAACATGCAAAGATCAATCACCCATCTGTCAATATTGAAGAACTACCAAAACTTTTTTTTTAAACAGCAAAAAATTTCATTCATCTTCAAATTCTTGCAAGAAGCAAGGAAACAATATCGTGCTCAAAGAGCTACCAAACTAGGAACCGGAACTACAAAACTAGGCACAGGATTCCATTCCATTCACCACAATAATCAGGCCAAACAAGACTAGTCAAAATAAAAAACAAAGCCCTCTTCAACTAATTACAAGACTTTCATACAACAGAATGGGTTTTAGCCCTCTTCAGAGAAGAGGACCCCGTCGACACACACACAGATCTGCTCAAATGGAAGACACACTAAGCAGAGGCCAGAAGAGGAGCCATTTTTGCGTGCACACACACACACAGGGGTCATTTCGTACACACACACACAAAGAGATAGAGCAGCCCGTACACACACAGACACAAAGAGTTCTGCAAAAAATGGAGGCCATACCTGAGTTGAGGAAGCTAGTTCGACTGCAGTCCAAATCGCCACCCAAAACCCTAGTTCTTCTCCTCCACAGAGAACAAAAGAGTCGGCGACAGAAATGAACCCACAAATCGAGACCTGGGGTTGGGAAAAGGGGATAACCAGGGGTGATTTCGTCCAACTTCCTCCCCTCTACAGCCGGATTAAATTTGGGGAACCCAAGAGGAGCCCAAATTTTGCACCGGAGAAACCCTCAGACGCGTGAAAACGAAGAGGGGGTGAAAGTGAAGACCCCTGAAATTTTCTTTCCCAAACACCGGCAAAGGAGTGAGCCCCACCCGTTTTACCCCCGCTTAAATTTTTCCCCCTCTTTTAACTGCGTCCAAACAGGCCCTTAATCCTAACCATTAGGGTCCGTTTGGAAGCGGGTAAAAAATTGGGGGTATTAGTTAATAAGGGGGATAAGATAGTAGGGGGTATTAGTTAATAAGGGAGGACCCACATTGATGTGATGTTTATGGAGGGGGATTAAATAGTAGGTTGTTTGGATGAGGTATTAGAGAAGGGGGATTAAAATGGTGGATGATGTTAAAAGCTGTTGAATGACGAATTTGCCCTTGTTCAGTCCCAAACTTAATTATTCCTTATATTAATTATATAATTGTAAAACCGAATAAATTTAATCATTTTTTGATAATTAAACTAAATACTACTAACTAAATTATTAGTTTAATTATCAAAAGATAATTATATTTGATTTTGTTAAAGTGTTTTATTTTCCATTTCTGTTTTTTAAAATATAATATCTAAAAATATAAAGTTTGGTTTTTTTGTTCAGCTTTTTTGTTTGTTGAATATTATATTTTGATCCCGAAAAAAAAAATAGAGAAAAGGGTTACTAGTGTATGTGAAGTAGAGGATTAAATCTTAAACTTTTTCTTTAAAACCAAAAAATCACCACCCACCATTACTACAGTGCATCTCGTCTCTCTCTGTACCCCACCCCACCGCCCCACCCACGTTCCCGGCTTCTCCCATGGATGACGTCGACGGCGTTCAATTTTTCACACGACCACAGCGACGATCCGCGTAGCAGTGGCGGTGGGTCTTTTCTCCTCTCTCTCTCTCTTCCATTTTTCCCGATCTGGTGTGAATGTGTGTGACTGTGTACGACGGTCCGATTATGAATGTGTGTGTTTTTGTGGTGGCGATCTGTTTCTGTTTCTGTTCTTCTTCTTCTGGTTTTTGCTGTCTCTATGAGCAGATTGAGAGAGAGAGCCGTTGGGGAGGGTATAAGGAGGGGTAAAACAGTCAAAATTCAGTCGGATAAGGCCGGATTATTTATGGACTGGGTTCAACCCATCCATATTTTATCCCCCTTCGGCCGGATTAATTAGTCCCGGCATAATTTATCCGGGTGTGAAAATGGACTGCCAAACCAGGGCAAACCTTGGTTTCTGTGTCTATCCGGGCAGATTAGCTAATCCCCCTTGCTATGGCTGCATCCAAACGGGCCCTTAGTTCCTTTTAGATCATTCTAGAGAAGATGATAGGTTAGATATGCTAGCCCAGTAAACCTCCGCCATTGATTTGGTCATAATCAAACGGTTGTTCAAATGAGGGGTATTAACCGGCATATATTGGAGGCGGGGGGAACCCTCCAGACCTCAATGTCCATTGATAATCTCTCTCTCTCTCTCTCTCATACTCCCTCCGTCCCATAAAGTTTGGCATTTTCAGGAATGCGTGCCATTTTTAAATTGCATATATCTTTCAATCCATAATATTTTAGGCGATTTTTTGAACTTTGTTTAATAGAACAAATTAAAATCTATCAAACAAGATCCATATTGCTTATATAAAACATTACGGATTAAAAGATATAGTTAATTTTTTCATAGGGCTGGAATAGTGAAAGTGCCAAACTTTATGGGACGGAGGGAGTATTTTTCATGGCTAATCGAAGTTATCACTTCCTCTGTCAACACTTCTCTCCCACCAAATACTCTGTTCTTGATCGAACGGTTCTTGATTGAGACACACAATTCTCACGATCTTGTAATCATTTCTAACGGTATCGAAGCAGAAACCAACTGACGAAGAACCTGTAATTGGGTCTTGGACGATGATAGGTGGTGGGGGTTTCTTGTGTTCCTTGGTTGCGGGATTCCACAGGACGAAAACAGAGGAACCATATGTCCAAGCAGGGGAGTCCAAGCAGGGGTGCTTGGCAGAGGTGCCGAGCGCATCTCGGCCGTCCAAAAGTGTTTTAGACGGTCCAGATGCAAATGTACCGAACGGATTTTAAAAAAAAGAAAAGGAAAAGGAAAAAGATGTTTCGATCCGGGCCGTTGATTCCGAGATGAACGGCCGGATTGGTCGCTTGGCACCTGCTCGGCAGGGTGCCGCTCGGCAAGGTCCCCGGGTCCGTCCAAGCCATGAATGGAACCCACAATTTCCATGTGGTGGTAGTGTGAAACTGGGTGTTGTTCCAAGTTAAAGGTAGTGCGACATGGATTTTTTAGCGGTAGCAAGGAGAGAATGTCACGGTGGGTTGTGGCCTTGCGGCTGTGGAGGATCAGGGTTTCGTCTTCGTCGTCGATGTTCTTGGGGTTGAGAGTGGTGTGATTGGATGAAACTTGGGTTTGAGAAGAGGGAGCGCCAATAATTGTCTCTCAGGATTTCTCAGGCAAAACGTTATTTTGATTGAAAAATACCTCTCTACACATTTAGGCCATGTTTGATAGGAGGGCCCCTAATACCTTATTTGGGTTAGGCTTTTGTGGGAGGGACTAGTTGTCCCATGAATCCCCCAAAATGGGGTATTAGCAATACCATGGGGGGTGTTACTATGAAACCAGTCTAAAAACTCACCTCAATCACAATCTCAATCTCAATCCTAATTCTAGCCAAAACAAACATGTTATTTACAATCCTACAATCGAATCCTATGCAAAACAAACATGAATAATTATTCATCCTCTCATTAATAATTCCACTTCATTCTCAAACTCAATCCTAATCTCACCTCATTACGAATCCCCCTAAAATGAAATCTGCAATCAAACACGCCCAAGGCTCTCAAACATGAGTGCTCAGTAGTGCCTCCTTAAGATGACAATCCACCTATTGCAGATGAAGATGGAGATGTCAACGACGGTAGACGACGCTATTGAAGAATCTTAGTTAATTAAATCCAAATTTATGGCAGAAAGCGCTTATAGGCTCCTTAGAGAAGGGCAAAGGCCAAGGAAGAGTCCGATTACAAGTGTTTTAGACTTAAGCTACAATGACTCGCCATACCATCTTAAGGCATGTTTTTTGTGTTTGGGCGATCTTTATTCCAGAAGATGGAGGTATACGCCCTATAAAATTGGTCCAAAAATGGATGGCTGAAGGCTTTGTGTCAGAAGATGTGATAATGTTGGATGTTGGGATGAGTTACTTGGATAAGCTATAAGCATTATTTTAGTTTGTCCATTGACAATGTTTAGTAGAAGGGTTAAATTTATCGTCTCCACGATCTCGTAGGAGACTTGTGCTTTTTGAAGGCCCAAGAAGAAAATTTCGCCAAGGTTGTGTTAATGGGAAAGACTCAGCCACCCAATATTATACGCATTGAATTGCACAAGCTACTCACCAATCAGTGTAATAGAAAATGATGGCAAACCATCGAGTAATTTGGAGAGTCGAGAAAATAAATTTTAAAATTAAAATGGGATAATCTAAAAAGAAAATAGTATGAATGGTACTGTATTATGCAACATCCGGGCGTTGAGATTTTGGTGCCTACCGAGGTGATATTGTCGATCCCACAGACTTGATATTATTTCCCACAGTTGGGGACGCTCCCCTGAATAATGCCGGTGGTCCGCCCCTTGATGTATACACGTGATGATACTTGGATTATGTTTTGTGGTTTACAGTTTTCGAGCTTGAAAACTTGCACTTTATTGTTATTTATTTTAAGATTATGCCATGTTTTTATTCTGATTATTCCCATATTGTTATGTAACCTCTCTATATCATAATTCTCACCTGAAATGATGCGCACAATTCAGATTATCCATAGTATCGCGAGTTAAGAAGGTTCTTTCATTGAAGGTCGACAATGGGATTCAGATTTGTTCCGTAGTGAAGGTTTTAGCAATTGGAAGCTCGTATTATAAATGATTCGGTACATAGCAACAGGATTTTGGGGCCCACAATTGTTGTAACTTTAACATCGTTAGACAAAGTTTGTATTTGTTATGCACGATATACAACTATGATTGTAATATTTTATTTCTTAATATATGAACCTAGAAATTTTTGTAAAAAAAATGTACATTTGTGTGATATAAAGGCTTGGGGTGATTCCAAAATCACTATCCATGTCAGATATTTAATCCATTTGAATTTGGGCCGTGACACCTACCGTACCAAGTTGCATTCCAACCGAAACAACAACAAAAGGTTACAGAATTTATGTTTAAGAGACGGTATGCAACAACAAATTCCACTAGATGTACAGTATTATAAATCTTCATTTGAACTAGGGTTTGTTTTTTGTCCGAAGGTAAAATTCATGGGTTATGTATAAGAGATTTGAGGCCCCGTTTCTGCTAAATTACAAGTTATAGATTACAATATTTTTGTTTTGTTCTTATTCAAAAAAAAAAAAATGTGTTTGTTAGTTTTGCGTTAAACTTTTATGTATTATTGATTCATCTCGACGAGAAGAATCGAAAAAATAAAAAATTTATTAGACCTTCAGCATGAAAGAGGAATAGATACCGGGATACCAGATCCCCCGCCTAACCCCTCTAGATGGTTTAATGAATCCATGCTCCTTTCCAACAGCAGGGTAGAAGTCTTTCCGAGTAAGGGTGCAACCGTGCAAACGAGTTGAGCCGAGCCCTTAACGAGCTCAAACTCGATTTAATTACTAAACAAACCGAGCAGCTCGTTCGTTTTGTAGCCCTATTTCTAAGATATCAAAAAAAAAGTTACTGTAAAAATGTAGGGGAGGAAATTCCACCTCCGATAAGATTTCATCCTATTAAAACACGAGATATGAAACTGCAATTCTGTCTAGAGAGAAACTTATTCACAGAGGCGTTCAATCTCGTGCGTCCATTTCATTAACATTCGGACCGTTCAAAGTCAAAACGGATGGCCGAAATCACGCTATGCAAAAAACTTATTCACGGAGGCGCCTGTGAATAAGTTTTTCTCTTCTGTCTTTGTTTTTGATGTCTAAAGTTTAAACATCAAGGCTCCGTTTGTTTAGGCATAAAGGCCCCGTTTGTTAACCGGATTCGGCCTTGGGATTGGACTATCAATCCCAAGGGATTACCAATACTTTGTTACCAATCCCTTCTCATTACCAATTTCTTCTATCAATCCAATCCCATCATCTAATCCCATATTAAACAAACATGATATTAATAATCCCATTTGGTTTTGTAAAAAATGACGAAAACATTTTACATGTAAAATATTTTTCATTAATTGGATAAAAATGACTTACTCTTAAATCTTTCATAAGTTATTTTTCGAAATGAACCCGCTGCGTTCTACTGCAATTCTTACTGCTCAATTTTATCAATCATCAGTTCTGACCCACGTTCAATTCCAATATTCTCAAATCTCTTCACTGTTTAAGCACCCCCTCTATCTCTACAATATTTTGTTGATTTTTGAAAAAAAAATCAAGTTCCAACCAAACACCGAAAAATAAAAATTTGAACTTTATTTTCTGAAAAATCATTTTATATCAAATCAAAACAAACAGGAGCCCAAACACCTGACGTCCTCAAAGTCCTCTCGTATCCAGTCTCCAAATCCATCAAAATCAAACAAACTATAAGCTCAAGTGTGAACATCAAAGTCAACCCCTAAAAACTACAATTCCCAGGCTGCCTTGGGAAGAAAGATAGAAAAAAAATAAACAAAAGAAAAGAAAAGAAAAACTTGTAGCACAAGAACCAATAGAAACTAGCCTTGGGAAGAAAGACAGAAAGAAATAAAGAAAAGAAAAACTTGTAGCACAAGAACCAAGAAACGGGAAAAAATTTCAGTGCCGAGCGGATACCACGTGGTGCCTGCTCGCACATCCGAGCCGTCCATTGCGTGTTTGAACGGCTCAGATTTGGAGAGAGAAAAAGGAGAGAAAGTGTTGTGTGAGTGGAGAGAGACTGAAGTTCGGGCGTCCATTGGGAACTTTTCAGCCAGATCGTTTTCCAGCAACGTTCCGGAGCTTCGCTTTCAGTGGTTGCGGGTAAGATATTGTCCACCACCGTTCTCAGCCTCCATCTTCTCAGATCTGTGACCTGACGCAGTCTACCACGTTTGTTGGGCGACCACCTCCCAACGATGTGTTCCTATTTTGTGAAGCAGAGGTGGTGGTTACGAGTCTATCAAGATAGTTGCGAAAGAGTGACGGCGGATGTCTCGGTGGTGCTTCTTTTTTTTTTTTTTGTTATTTATTTTAATAATGTCCCCTCTTTGGGGGGTTTGTCCTCCTTCGGGGGTTTCGTCCACCTTCGGGGGGTTTCTTCTTATTCTGTAGGGCGGCGCATCTATGCGCTTATACGCTCTTTCTGTTGGAGTGTTCGATCTGTGGACTCCCAACCTGCCCCCATGGGGATCTTTTGATAAATACTACCTCTCAACTTTTGGCAAAAAAAAGTGGAGAGAGAGGGTTTCAATCTGAGCTATCTAAAAATGTATCGGACTGCTCGGATGCATCGAGCGAGTACCAAGTAGGATATACTCGCTTGGCACTGAAAAATCACTCCAAGAAACTACTCCTAGCAATCTTCCTCTGGCCTAAATTCTTTTTGATACAGAGTACTTGTTTTTGTCTTTTTTGAGTTTTTGTTTCATTTGCATTAATTTTTTAAAATTATTCTAACCTCCGCCCAAATAGTATATGATAATAGGTAAAAAATGTATTGATATCTGAAAAAAATGTGTTGATATTTGTGAAAGTGTATTAATACCTGTGAGATATGAATTGATATCCGAACTTATTTAAAATTACATACTTATTATCCTAGCAAAACCGTAATTTTTTTTGGTAATTGATAATGCCAAAACTAATATTGTTCCTGCCAAAACCAAAAGTGTTCCTGCCAAAATAATAGTGATGACTCCTCATTGACTTACTTATTTGCCCCTGCTATGACTTTTCAACCTCATCTTTGCAAATATTCAGACACACACCGAAACACACCCACTCACACGCACTCTCTCTCTCTCTCCCTCTTCTCCAAAACCCACTTTTTGACATTTCCCCCCAAATTTCTCCACATTTCCTCCCCCAAAACAGAAGCCAAAGCAACAAAATGACGGGATTAAATCCTCCGCCCCCTTAGTGATTTTGGTTTCCGATAATGGCAGAAGAAAAAGATAGCAACAATTTAATTCTTTCTTCTTTACGATTCCATTTTGCAGTCAGAGGAGGGAAAAAATTATAGGCTGAGGTAACTAAGCATGACCATCTAACATCAAATGATTTAGATCCCAAAATACAATTGAAAGTGATTCCATGGTAATTGGTACCCAATTTTCTTCATGGAACTGATATCATATACGTTCATATTTTGCCAAGTTGGGTGCCTCTGCGAATAAAGAATATGAACTAGAGCCTTCGAGAGAGAGAGAGAGAGAGAGAGAGAGAGAGAGAGAGAGAGAGAGAGAGAGAGAGAGAGAGAGAGAACGGGTGGTGGTCGATCGGAGGAGCTTGTCACCATGTGTTGAAGTGGGGGCTAATTTGAGAGAGGAAACCGGAGAAATTTTTGGGGGAGAGCTCAAAAATGGTTCTTGGAGAGAGAGAGAGAGAGAGAGTGTATGTGTCGAAGGGAGAGAGAAATTGAATATTTGCAAAGATGATGTTGAAAAATTGGGGATGTAATTGGGGCAAATAAGTAATTCAGTGAGGGGCCACCACTAATATTTTGGGAGGAACTTTTTTGGTTTTGGCATTATCATTTACTTCTTTTTTTTTGAGTTATAGGCCGTTCCAGATTTTTAAAAAAAAAGAACTTTAAGAAAAATAAGGTAATTTTAAGATCAAAAATCATATGTTTACCCAAATAATTTTCCTATCAATATGGATCTTGTTTGATGGATCTCATTGAGATCTTTTAAACGGTGCAAAAAAATTAAAAAATTATTTTTTATTTTCATTATATTTGAGTTTGAAATTACCTTATTTTTGAAAAAAAAAGTTTTGGGAAAAAGCGAAACAGCTCCTTAATCATTTAACTTGATGGGATGAATTTAACAAGAAAAAAATTATGACCCGAAAAAGTAAGAGTCGGCAAAGAAAAAAAAAATTGAAGCAACTATCTTTATTTTCTTTAGTTTTGTCTTAATTAAACTTTTCAACGTCGATTGATATTTTTATATTAGTCAACTCATGTGGTCTTGACAAAAATTAACCCAATTTTTTAAAAAAAGAATTAAACAAAAAATAAATAATAGTAATTATTTTTTAAACATTTTTTCTTTGACCAAACTCACCATTCCCTCGTTTAAAATGAGGGGTTGGGTCTCTCCACAGCGTGCGCCGTAGTTCCTCAACTGCCTCTCTCTCTCTCTCTCTCTCTCTCTCTCTCATCTTGGATAAATAGAACCAAACCGAGGACTCGAAGATAAGATTTGGGTATCGGAAAAAGATGGCCGGAGTGGAGCTTCTACCGAGAGAATACGGATACGTTGTTCTTGCTCTCGTTCTCTACTATTTCCTCAATTTCTGGATGACTATTCAAGTCGGTAAAGCCCGCAAAAAGTAAGTCCAAAATCCATTCTTCTTCCCCCTTTGAATTGGTAGATTTGGATAGGGCTGAAAAAAGAACCAAATTGTTCGAGTTTGAGCTCGTGTTTGCTCGTTAAAAACTGATTTGGGATCGGTTTATTACATTAGCAAACAAAGTTTGAACATCTTTCTGAGCTCGTTAAGCTTTCAAACTAAGCTTGAACAAACTACTGTTTGGCTCTCTCATTCGACTTGTAATATTTAAAAATTTCTAGCTACTCGAGATTGGTTCGTAGTTGGCTCGATTAAAGCTGGTTTGGGAAACCAAGCTCGTTAT
Source organism: Rhododendron griersonianum (assembly GCA_018127125.1). Lineage (NCBI taxonomy): Eukaryota > Viridiplantae > Streptophyta > Magnoliopsida > Ericales > Ericaceae > Rhododendron > Rhododendron griersonianum. The sequence continues at coordinate 42,984,939 of CM030797.1, forward strand.
AATTTGAAAGCTCGTTAAGTTACCTACCCAAGCTTAAATAATCAATTTTTTTTTTTGAACAGCTTAAACAATCAGCTTGTTTGTGGTCGGCTCGATTAAAGCCCGTTTGATTTCGGATTTTCTCATAAACAAGCCAAGCTCGAACATAATTTTAAAGCTCATTAAGTTACATAACCAAGCTTAAACAATCAACTGTTTCGGTTTGTTTATTAGCCCCAGAGTTGAAATTAACAGAGTGTGCAACAGTTACTCCAGAAGTAGAATCTTTATTTTGGTTATGTATTTCGGGTTTATATCCTCAACAATGAATTTAAGAGCTTTAGATTGATGTTTTAAAAGTAACTTTGTGGGATGCTTTCACAACAACCTGTTTGGTAGGAGTAATTTGTGAGAAATGATAAGAAATGATGGACAGGGAAACTATTTTACGTGCAAGAGTGAGAATTTTGTTTGAAGAAACGGTGAAAATTTAATTGTTGGTTGGGTGTAGGGATGACAACGGGTCAGTTCGGCCTGGGTTTTGAAGATCCAACCAAAAACCCAAATTTGAAAACCAAACCGAAATCCACCGGGGATTGGTTCGGTTTTTTTAGAACCCATTGTGTGTGTTTATACATATATAATAAGGTGTCATGTTTGAGTATGTATGCATATATGTATATAAGATGGTATTTAAGTAAATACATTTAGCTGTTCGGGTTTTGGGGCGGATATAGTATAAACCCAAATTTGAACTAGTGGTTTGTCAATTCGCCCTTTTGATAACTTTAGGACCCCGTGATGGTGTGCACGTAAACTCGTTCAAACACCCTATTATAAAAAGTAAAAATGGTGAAAATTTGAGGGAAACATAAATTTATGGTTTAGCCAATTATGTTTCTCAATGAAAATAGTCAGATCTGGCAAGAAATCAAATTGATTGGTTGTCACTGAAATATGGAGATTGTCCATTCTAATTGGATAAAGAAAATAAAGGTAACCTATGTCTATTTCTCATTCTATACTTTCTTTCTCATCTATGTATTGGTAAGAAAACACCATATTTTCTCATCTATTACTTCCTTTCTCATGCTATACTCTATACTTTCTTTCTCATCTGAGTATTAGTAAGAAAACACCATCATAATTTTTTACTCTCTCTTTTGAATCCATCACTTTCCTACATTTAGGTTTTTTTTAAACCTCAAATTTCTTCATTTGAAGTCCACCCTAATTAGTTTGTTGATATGCAATTCAGGTATAAGGTTTTCTATCCGGTCATGTATGCTGTAGAATCTGAAAACAAGGATGCAACGCTCTTCAACTGCGTCCAGGTTTGCTTGTTCTCATTAAGTGTGCTCCATACTGCAGTTAGTTGTTTCAGTTAGTTCTGGTTTTGGATGACCAGATTGAGGATTAATTTGGTGGATTATGTTGGCAGAGAGGGCACCAGAACTCACTGGAGCTGATGCCCGCTTTCTTCATGTTGATGATTCTAGGAGGGATCAGGCATCCCCTGATTTGCGCATCCCTTGGAGTTCTTTATATCATCACTCGCTACTTCTATTTCACTGGCTATGCCACCGGCAATCCCCAAAACCGCCTTAGCATCGGGTAAATATATTCATGAACCTCGTACTCATATCAACTTTACTTTATCAAATGCTGAGCATACTGTTGGATCTAGGTACTAAATTGTGGGAAAAAATAAAAATGAAATCATGTGTTGTATATTGGAGCTCAAATCGTGCTTGTCTCAACAAAACCTCCTTCGAGGTTGATTCTTGGTATAAATAGATCGAAGTTGAAGTCATGTTGAAGCATAATCTCTAACCTAGCTTCCACTTTGCGAATAGGATTAAAGCATTTTGAGACTAAGTTGAAGTAACTAGTAAGACTGTTGAGCTTGACTTGTGATCTATCTACTTGATCGAAATTGATGGAGATGGATTTGATTGACAAAAATACATGGAAATTACATCAAAGCCAACCTTCTTTAGAAATGATAAGAAGAATAGACATCAGAACATCTTCCTTAAAACCCGAAATCCTCAAGACTGGACAGCCCGGCGTCATGTGTCATGACTGGTTGCCCCATCTTCAGTGTCATGTTTGTTTGCCCCGTCTTCAGACATGGATAGAAATTGCAGTAACGGGCACATCTATCAGAGCACCAATGCTTTAAAAATTCCATTCACCAAATCCCAAGCAATTGAGTTGTGCGAAGTGGTTCGACAGCTTCAATATGGTCCAACCTTGATATTCTTTTAGCATGCACAGTACAGACAGGCAGTAACTTCTTCATTATGGTTCCTTACAGTCGCCCTGCTACCTCCCACTCCTTTCTTAGTTAAAGTCCCATCACTTGTAATATACCGTATTGTGGAGTCTTTCCTCTTTGCCTATTTTGATACAATAACTCTGTGAATTGTGGAATGATACTTGGCCAAGAATTCAACCACAAAGTTTGGCACTTTTCTGACGATGCCAAAAATGTGTTATTGCTCCTTTTCTACCAAATACTCCAAGCCAATAAGACACATCGAAAAATAGCTCTATTTACATCTACGGCAACTCTACTCCGAACATCCAAAGGCAATTACATAGTGTCTTGGGTCTCCAGCCCTTCATATATTCCCAATAGGGTGTTTGCATGAAATAAGTTGAGTGTACAAAATAAGTTGATAATTTAAATCATCCGATGGTTGAGCCTTGATACAAATTGGAGCTTAATTGAAACGAAAAAACGTGTCTTGCATTGTTATGTTATGGCGCACAAGGAGATCGACGCATCGATTGCTCTCCCTCATAATATGCTACAGGAGGAACCTGCAATCAAGCAGTAGAACATTTAGGTGGTGGTGTTCATTTCCCTCTTCTTGAATCAGCTGCATCAGGATAACACAATCATTGCACTTATAACTGTTTTCACTTTAATTCAAAAGATAAAGAGCTTATCTTTTGGTCCATTAGCTTTTCAAAAAAGGACAAATTGGGAAAATTGGAGTATAATGTCAGGATACCTGCTTTCCAGGTGAATAAAATCTTAACTTTGTTTGGCTAAAGCAAAACTCCGTAACAGTCCATGTATTGGACTCATTTACAGCTTGATTCGGTCAATTAGACTTGTACTATCCCTCTGACACATGATCTCGTTCTTGGATAAGAACCGAAGAAGCATATGAACTTGAGCAAATTTTCTCTTGATTTTGCAGGAAATACGGTTTCTTGGCATTATTTGGGCTTGTATTCTGCACAATATCATTTGGGATCAATCTACTCCTTGCATGAATTCGGCCTGCTTCATCGGTTTGTACTTCCTTAGCATCCTCAGTCGCGTTGTTGTCTTGTTTTCCTTCTTTCTAGCTTCAATGTTTTCCATGTATCAGGATAGTTTTGTTAGCTCTTAAAGGAGGTGTAAGAAGACCTCAACCTTTTGTAGCTCGCGTTTGTTTTGCAATAATAATGTTATAACATGGATGCTTCGGACATGGTTAATAAAATTGTTGGTACTGAACTGACTTGAGTCCTGATTTTTTCTTTGATTATGATACTGAATTTGCGAAGGGATATAGAGTGATCGAACTAAAATGGCTTACTCGTTTTCATTTTCGTGTAACCAAATAAAACCGAAATTTCTTCCATGTTCCTATTTTTTGCTTTCTATTTTCCTTCCGCTCTACAAATCTTTGGTCCAGACGTAATATTTTGGTGGGGATTTTTAGTTCAACGGAGGCTAGCCAATGCCAACGAAAAAATTATTCGTGGATGTGCTCCACGATGCTCTTCCTTTCACATAAGCGTGTGGTTCCTATGCCCAATTGTGTGGTCTACACACTTCGTGCTTGTGCGAGGAAGGAGCATTGATCGTAGAAATGTGACGGGCCTGCTTACGTCGCAACCTCACCTTCAAATAAGGTTGAAACACCCCAAGCATAGGGCTAGATCGTCGATAGCATAATAACCGGAAAGTCCGGGATCGTACCCACAGAGAATCGAATATAGCTTAATCGGATTGTAGGTTTTGTATGGTGGATTCAGTGGCGGAGGGAGCATAGGACGAGCGGGGGCACGCGCCCCCACTCGAATTTTTTTTTTTAAATTTAAGATTTTAAAATGTATATTTTGTATTTTGTCTAGTTAATTGTGTTTCATAAATCTACTTTTAATCTTTCTACGACATGTCGAATATCATTTCATTCTCAATTTTTTGTTTCACATTTTTGAACATTGTCATTACACTGGCAAAATGAGATGTCTAATGTGAAAAATAACACTCACTTACTAATTGGAACTCTCTAATGCATAATGTCCAAAATTAAAAAATGCCTAAACCATGGGCTATACGTTTTATACTTAAGCAATTATTAACAATGGGAGCAATATTGCTAAATATTGTATAGTGAATTGCTCTTAGACTTGATACGCTGAGACAATTCAAGCAATTCGATTGTTTTTATATTCTATATAGTTTACTATATTAATAAATATGTTAGGTTTTTTAATTCTTAGCACAAACGTTTTAACGTTGCTTAGTAAGCAATTTTTTGGTTGAAATGTGTTCAAAAAATGCCCCCACTTACATGGATTTCTGGCTACGCCACTGGGTGGATTGTGGCGTTCAAGACGGCCAACTTGGTTTTGCTTTGAACGGTGAAACACTAATAAAAGACTAGAAACGAGCTTTATAAACTAAAAGAGGCAAGTCTAGGGATCGTCTATCCCTTGACAAAGGCCGTTACCGGTTCTCGATTATAACTCAGGCGAGAGTCACGACCGCGTGCTCACGCCCGGAGGATTTCACTTTAAAAGACTACGTTTAACGAAAGATGTGATTTTCCGGAGGCGAACCAACTTATTTTTAATATTTATCGAACACATAGGAGGCCACTAGGCCTCGGTATGCTACTTGCCAAGACCGCTTGACTAAATACCATGCCGAGGGGTTAACACCCCTTTGCTTAGACCAAAATTACAAGTCAAGCTCTATTTCGGAAATCATGCTTTAAAGCTCGATGGCTCGAGAACCAAATAACAACCTAAGTCCTTGGGAAAGATTATCCCGAGACTTAGCCAAAAGACTACTCACACATAACTAAAGCATAAGTTAAGGCATAAAAACGAGACATAACTTTTAACCGATGAAAACGAAAAATAAACTTAAGATTATGAAAGATCTAATCCACGACTACAACATTAATAAACGGAAAAACAATAAATGACAAATACTTACCAAGGTTCTTGAAGGAAAAGACTTAAAAGCTTGAAAGAGCTTTAATGGAAAAAGACTAGAACATAAAAGACTTAAAGTAAAAATGGAACATAATATCCTAGGGAGAGAGAGAGAGAGAGGACTAAAAATACAAGGTGGCCTAATCTCTCACAAAATATCCTAAAAGTTGCTAGAGAGAAAATATCCCAAAAGCAAAAAGGTGAAAAAGTAGCAGATTCGGGCAAAAATTATGTAGTGACCCGAATAATTTTAATGTTTGAAATATCGATTAATAGTCTAATTGAGAAATTACGGATTTATTTGTGAATAATTGAGTCGAGGACTTAAGTGAGAGAATGGAAGGTTGAGGGGTAAATGTGTGATTTGAAGATTTTGAGGTATAAATAGGAGAGTGTGAGTGTATGGGATCATTTTTCCCCCAAAACCAAACTCTCGGCTCTCTCTCCCTCCCTCCGCCAGTTCTCTCTCTCTCTCCTCTCCTCCCACTCAAAAACCCACCAAAACACCTCAAAGCTCTCAAGAACCCACCCTCATTTCACCTCATCTCCGCAACCCCGGACTCGTATCGCGTTGGGTGAGGTTCGGGAAGGAGATCGCGACAATTTTGAAAGTTGGGAGCTAGAGCTCGTTCGAGGTGTTGGGTTTCGTTCCTTGAATCGAGGTAGGAATTTCTTGGCTACTTTTATGTGTAAATAACTTGATTTGAGGTGTTGTTCGTGCCCTTTGTTGTTGTTGTTGGTGTGGCTGTCGAAATCTGCAGAAAAACTGCTCGAACACCCATTTGTATCGATATTGCTCAGATCAGTATCGATACCAGAATCTCTGGAACGTTTTTAAGCCCATTTGTATCGATATTGCTCAGATCAGTATCGATACAAAGTGCCCTAAAATCAGCTTTTGCTGTTTTGCCCCAAACTTCGTCGTTTTGACCCCCGATCACTTCTAACTTGTTCTAAACACTTCCAAATCACCTCATAACATGATTAACCGTATCCGTTGAGCTCGTGAGATGTCTATGCTTCTTTGCCCTTGTTCGGTGATCCTACACATTGATTGGTCATTGGAAATGTTTATGGTATTGTCGAAACGTAGTTGGCTTGCCGTGTAGTGTTTTTACTTGTAAACTTGATAGTGAAAGAGCCATGGTTTGCACGTCGAGTGCGGTAGTAGTTGTTGTGAGTCGTAAGTCGGTTAGGGAGTCCCGTAACGCAAGGGGTGGAAACACGGAGACTCTAGTGGACCTCGTAACGCAAGGGGTGGTAACACGATGGTCCGAGGTGTTAGGGTTCGCCGTAACGCAAGGGGTGGTAATACGGTAACTCTCGGGGTGTTGTACTATAACGCAAGGGGTGGAAATACAGTTAGTTGAGGGGGTTGGTGTTGATGAGTCTTGTTGGGATGGTTAGAGTGAACACATAGAACATTGTCATGCTCTCTCTCTCTCTCTCTCTCACTCTCTCTCTCTCTCTTTCGTTGCTCCTCGATCATTGATAGAACCATGTCGTCTCGTTAATTCTCTTTGCATTCAACATGTTATTTGTACATAAGTTTAGTAAAGATTTTCCTACTGGGCTTGTAGCTCAACAAAATCTTTCTTTTCAGGTTCTAACACCGGTCAGTAGCATCATACGTTGTGTGCCTGGATTGTGGACAGTTTTTGGACGCTTATCGCACTTAGTTACTTCTTCATCTTGTAATAGTCTAGCTTTTGGTCAAGATGGCTTTGTAACTAATAATTCATGAATTATCTTTTGACGTAGTTTGTATATTTGTTTGAGCTAATTCGGGCCGTGGTGCCAAAGTGTACTTTCTTTTGAATTGGGCCCTTGTCTGTAATTAAACAGGTTGGATATTATTTTGGGAATACGATGGCGAGTGAGGTTCTTGGTTTAAATGTATTATCCAATCTTTGTCGGAAATTCAGGTCGTGACACGACAGATTTAATTCAAGAAAGCTTTATTTATTTATGCTAAAAATCCAGGTCGTGACAAATTGGTATCAGAGCATCTAGGTTTAGAATACCTAGAGACCGTGGGGAGACTTAGTCTCATGGGTTCAAAGATTATCACATTTTTTTTTAAACAAAAAAAACATGTGTGTGCTTGCATGACCGACATGTGTTCACTGAATAGGCATTGCATATGTATATGCTTACATGAAATAGTTAAAAGCTGGTACTTGTGTCTGAGAAAATGAGAAGTTTGATCTCCTTATGGTGGTTATGGTTGCGACCGTTACTATTGTTATCGCTACTGTTGGTAGTTTTGTTCTTGAGTCATTTGTGGTAAGGTGCTTTTTTTTAAAGATGAGATGTTAGACAGGAAAGAATATGAAAGGACGAAGATTGTGGTAGTGCTTATGCTTAGTGGCGAGGTCGACATGTGAGAGGGGGTATCTGTTAGTATGTAATAGAAGTGCTGGACTGTTAATAAGATTTATGAGTTAAGTGCTGGATGTGTTTTACTTGAATTGAGTGGATTACTTATTGGGTCTAAATTGCGTTAATTAAATCTTATGTGATGTAGGCTGTATCGAGTGTAGGTATACAAAGGGTAATATTTCTCTTTGCATCATAGGAATCAGAGTTTGTCCAGAAGGTGAGTGAGGTATATCATAGCTGGAGGGTCGAACTAGTGAGTGTCCCGAACGTGTTTGAAGGGGGATGATATCTTGTTGTGGTAATGATTGTGATTTGTCATTATTATGTTGGTTGTTGAGGTTGACTTAGGAAGATGAGGGTTATAGGTAGGGTGTCTAGATACGGTAGGTGTCTTCTGGACACCCAGGCGACTACTGAAGAAATCCAACTGGAAGAGGCGCTTGATCACCGCTCCTTCTAGATGGAAGTCTCGGAAAGTCAATTGGACACTATGATTGGGTATAGGGGCTAGAACTCTAGGCTTGAGAAGGGTTATAGTGTTGTAGTCGTCATCGCTAAGGTAAAATTATATCTATGTGACTTAAGTCGAGTGATTGTTGTAAGTGTGTACTGAGAAATTTGTCTGGAGTGAGGGCGATACGAATGTGAGCTGTTGAGGTTGACAATGAGGCGAAATGTAATTGGTGTCCTGGGTGGGAATGGTAGGAACTTTGAAGAGATAGGCATGTGGAGAAATAATATGTTGTGAAAAGAAGGATTGGAGTGTAGAGATCGATCATGGTGTATAATCGGGTACGCGGACTAGACTAATGACAGTATAGGAAATATGAAGGAATGCCATTGAGACGATAAATTTGTTTAAGAGAGATGCAGGGATAATAGTGATAATGATGGTGACAGCAGAGATGGTAGTGGTAATGGAAGCTGTTGTTCTTGAGGTCAAGTGCAGATATGGCGAATGCCTTTGAGAAAAAAATTGAGGTTGATATGATTTCTTAGCTGAGAGGCAATCGTGAGATGTGAAACTTGTGGTGAGCAGAACTATTAGAGGATGTTGGTGTGAGTGAGATTGATTCTTAAGTGACGAAGTAGTTGGAGTTTTAGAATGTAACGAGAAGTATAGGCATGTTACTAGGTGGTAAAGTTGTTCAAATAGAGGAATAATTAGAATTGATAATACGTGTATTGTGATGTGATGTAGTGATGTTTAAGACTGTGAACATGAGAATTACGTGATTTGACTTGACCGAATGAATGAGAATGCTCTAGACTGGTGAAGTGAATAGAGGTCGTGTGAGGCATCACGAGATTGAAAGGAATGAGATAACTGTTGGGCTTCCTAAAGCCATGAATTGTGAAGTATTGGGTACTGTATGAGTCCGATGATGTGTAGGTGTGTTTGGTACTGTGCAACGCTATTAATTTGTACGATGAGTCAACGGTTGGTTTACTGAGATATTCGTGCATAAAATGTGCTGCTATTTAGTTTAAATTTTCTTGTTTGACCGGTTGTGTAATCCTAGTTGGTGAGGTTTATCCTTTGAATGCAGTACTAAGTAGATAGTGATGTGATGTGTGGATACATGTCCCTGGTCAAATATGTAATCGATAGAAACGTACTTGAGTTGATTGGCACAAATCCTTTAGTTTGACGTAACGCTATGCGATGATTGGAATTTCTATTCTCAACTCCTTGTTTTGTTATGGCTTACGAGTTGACTAGTGCTTTGCATGCCTTTCTTTTTCTAGATTATAGTCTTATTGAGAATCTTGATAGTCTAGTTCAGTCTTCGTGAGATGTACATTGAACAAGTGAGACTAATTGAACGTTGTAGACACATGCCGCATTTGAATCAAGTCTTCTATTTGGGGCGTCGAGTAAGTATAGTGAAATATGTGAAGTGGTGGATTTTAGTTTTGAGAACTTTTACACCTACGGAGTTATATATGTATGTGATTAAAAAAAAAAAGGGGGTCTATTGAAAAAGAGTAATGCTTTGTGTAAATTGATTATTCGTATAGTACCTTTTGGAAATGGTAACAGTAAAGGCTTAGAGTCGGTTACATCCCAGCGGAGTGAACCTCATCCCAAGTTTTTGCTATGTTGGCTACTTATCGATGATGTCAAAAAGGGGGAAAGAAGAAATTTACTTAATGACGTGTGACACTATACACATGCTATTGAAAATCGTAAATTGAGACTCGTGGTTGTTGTTTAAATTTTGATATCATCACGTCGGACGCTTAGACTTTGACCTAGAGTTTATTTTCTCGAGGGAGCATATCTTGAGTATTGCTATTGTATGGGAGATTGTCCTAGAGGTTAATTACTCTAAGATGCATTAGTTTTCATGACTCTATTGGAACCTAGAATTTGATAAGGGTCACCATGTCTCAATTTTGATTAGCAGTGTTATTCTTTGGGTGACTAAGTGGAGTTGTTTTGTAGTTGGAACCTGACACATGTCCTTTCCTTAACAGAATCAATGATATGATCGGAATATTTGATATGAGAAGTTTCCACGATGTATCAACTCTTAGTTGAGAGTAGTTAATGGCTTGTGGTAAGGAGAGTAATGGATTTGAGAGTTCACCTGAGTGGTTTTAATGTTGAGTCATGTAGAAGGGACGTTGCCGTAAGAGTAGGTTTAGGTTTCCAAGATGGAAGTCGGTGGTGATTCCGAGTAGGCTGAGGGATGTGGAGTGATGTTGGAATCTTGGTTGGGTTTGTAAAGTCGGTAAAAGAAATTCTGTGGGTGGACAGGGATGTGAGTTGGAGATAATGGCTAGTGGTTTGGTGTTGTGTATTTCGCCACACCAAGGAAAGTTAATCGTGTCTTTGTAAGAGGGAAAGTGAGTACCAAGATGCATAGGACCATTTGGGATAATTAAGGGAGTAATGTTGCAGCCTATCATCAGCAGTATCAATAGAGTTGGATCGATTGTGGGACGTGTCTACGCTTGGAGTTGAAAGAAATATCAATAACTTGAAGAGTGAGGAGTTTAACTATGGCAAGTTGATGATTGTGATTGAGCAGAGGGTAATGAATTATTATGTAGTCTAATAATTGGATCTTGGATTGCTTGCAAGCTAAGCTTAGTTTGGACTCATTTTATGTTTATGAATCTCGTTTGTGAATAAGTCACTCCCTTTCTTTGAGTTTTCTATGAGTATCTTTTGGTAAAATATGTATGCTTAGTTAGATTCTTTTGTGGGGTTACTATTGAACCTGGTGGCTACAAGGTGGAAATCATCAAGCCTGAGTTTTAAGTTAGAGATGGCCCATGCTACTTCAACGAATTTAACATCATGTGATAAGGAAAGGGATAATTCGTTATTATACAAGGTGTATATTAGATCAAGTGGTACCAAGTGATTAGTTAGCTCTTGAGAATTCATTTAGAACGCTATTAAGCGGATGAGGATTTTTCTTGATTCTATTTCAATATAGACAAGTTGGGTACTCTAGATTAGTATGTGAAAATTTTGATTCGTTGGTTGACGTTGATTGAGGGAAATAAGAATTGGAGTTTTATAAGCTTTCGATACATCCTTCTTGGTAGGTAGATGTATACTTATTGGAATAAGGCACAAGGAATAGGAATGTGAATTTCAGAGTTTGGAGAACGTGGGTGCACTAGTTGATAGATCTTGATGTGATTGTTAAGTAATTATGTGGGATTAGAACTTTAGTACTAATATTCAACGGACTTGAGTACCTATGCAAATCCAAATTAGATAGGGATGATTAGAAGTTGGTGGATTTCTTGAGGAGAAATTGATACATATCCTTGATTCGCGCGAGCAAGTCGTGAGGGGTAAAACCATTCCATTAGTGTGAGTTCTTTGAAGTAATCTCAGAAAGGAAGAGTCGACGTGGGAAAGGCAAGACGAAGTGAGGGAGAAGTATCCGCATTTGTTTCCGAATTGATCAATGTGAGTTTTGAAATTTCAAATTTTATGATCGTTGAATTATTGTTTGGTGATATGTGATGTGGCATGAGATGATTGTTGATGCATAATCTTGATTGGCTTGAGTCGTAAATTTCGGGACGAAATTTCTTTAAGGAGGGTAGATTGTAGTGACCCGAATAATTTTAATGTTTGAAATATCGATTAATAGTCTAATTGAGAAATTACGGATTTATTTGTGAATAATTGAGTCGAGGACTTAAGTGAGAGAATGGAAGGTTGAGGGGTAAATGTGTGATTTGAAGATTTTGAGGTATAAATAGGAGAGTGTGAGTGTATGGGATCATTTTTCCCCCAAAACCAAACTCTCGGCTCTCTCTCCCTCCCTCCGCCGGTTCTCTCTCTCTCCTCTCCTCTCCTCCCACTCAAAAACCCACCAAAACACCTCAAAGCTCTCAAGAACCCACCCTCATTTCACCTCATCTCCGCAACCCCGGACTCGTATCGCGTTGGGTGAGGTTCGGGAAGGAGATCGCGACAATTTTGAAAGTTGGGAGCTAGAGCTCGTTCGAGGTGTTGGGTTTCGTTCCTTGAATCGAGGTAGGAATTTCTTGGCTACTTTTATGTGTAAATAACTTGATTTGAGGTGTTGTTCGTGCCCTTTGTTGTTGTTGTTGATGTGGCTGTCGAAATCGTCGAAATCTGCAGAAAAACTGCTCGAACACCCATTTGTATCGATACTTCTTAGATCAGTATCGATACCAGAATCTCTGGAACGTTTTTAAGCCCATTTGTATCGATACTGCTCAGATCAGTATCGATACAAAGTGCCCTAAAATCAGCTTTTGCTCTTTTGCCCCAAACTTCGTCGTTTTGACCCCCGATCACTTCTAACTTGTTCTAAACACTCCCAAATCACCTCATAACATGATTAACCGTATCCGTTGAGCTCGTGAGATGTCTATGCTTCTTTGCCCTTGTTCGGTGATCCTACACATTGATTAGTCATTGGAAATGTTTATGGTATTGTCGAAACGTAGTTGGCTTGCCGTGTAGTGTTTTTACTTGTAAACTTGATAGTGAAAGAGCCATGGTTTGCACGTCGAGTGCGGTAGTAGTTGTTGTGAGTCGTAAGTCGGTTAGGGAGTCCCGTAACGCAAGGGGTGGAAACACGGAGACTCTAGTGGACCTCGTAACGCAAGGGGTGGTAACACGATGGTCCGAGGTGTTAGGGTTCGCCGTAACGCAAGGGGTGGTAATACGGTAACTCTCGGGGTGTTGTACTATAACGCAAGGGGTGGAAATACAGTTAGTTGAGGGGGTTGGTGTTGATGAGTCTTGTTGGGATGGTTAGAGTGAACACATAGAACATTGTCATGCTCTCTCTCTCTCTCTCTCTCACTCTCTCTCTCTCTCTCTCTCTCTTTCGTTGCTCCTCGATCATTGATAGAACCATGTCGTCTCGTTAATTCTCTTTGCATTCAACATGTTATTTGTACATAAGTTTAGTAAAGATTTTCCTACTGGGCTTGTAACTCAACAAAATCTTTCTTTTCAGGTTCTAACACCGGTCAGTAGCATCATACGTTGTGTGCCTGGATTGTGGACAGTTTTTGGACGCTTATCGCACTTAGTTACTTCTTCATCTTGTAATAGTCTAGCTTTTGGTCAAGATGGCTTTGTAACTAATAATTCATGAATTATCTTTTGACGTAGTTTGTATATTTGTTTGAGCTAATTCGGGCCGTGGTGCCAAAGTGTACTTTCTTTTGAATTGGGCCCTTGTCTGTAATTAAACAGGTTGGATATTATTTTGGGAATACGATGGCGAGTGAGGTTCTTGGTTTAAATGTATTATCCAATCTTTGTCGGAAATTCAGGTCGTGACACGACAGATTTAATTCAAGAAAGCTTTATTTATTTATGCTAAAAATCCAGGTCGTGACAAATTACACAGCATGAACCGGTACAGCTTATTCCCAGTACCGGTTCATGGGCTTCAAAAATCTTCCAAAAAACAAAATCTGGACTTGGTGAACCGGTACAGCTTATTCCCAGTACCGGTTCATGGTTGGCAGATTTCTGGGCAAACTTCGCGGGCTCGCTCCGGACACTCCCAAACTCAGATTTAGGTGTTCTTTGGACCGTTGAAAAGCTCGTTGAGTCTAATTTTAAACCCAAGTGGTTTGGATCCAATATCATTTGTACATAAAAAGTTATGACAATTCTACCCTCAGCTGGTCGGAAGATGAGTAGCTTTGGTAAAATTCTCACTTCTCCTTCAATTCTCTTGACCCTTGGGCGACCCGAGCAACCTCCAAACCACCTCTTCATGACTCCTCGGGCACCACAACATGGTGGCACATGGCCTTGAGCACTTGGTTGCATCCGGAGCATTCCTTGGCGTTCAAACGCGTCTTATTTATACAAATTACCTGAAATACACAAAAACCTACCTAACGAGCAATATCGCAATAAAAGCTTAATAAGCACAAACATAAAAAGGGACTAGTCGCACCAAATATCTATAATATTGGGTGCTCATCTGGGCAGTCTTCAACGGGAATAGTTGGAAGTGTTGACCCTCTCGCAATGTTTTCACAGATTTCAGGGGGGAAAAAGAAAAAGAAGAAAGGATCTTCTCAAGGAAATGACAAATCTCACGTCAACTTTGGCACAAAGACCTTTGGCAAAAAGCTTAAAGCCAAATTTGGAAAGCTCATAAAGAGGAAGCCTGATTAGTTCTGTATTCTCTTGGCTGTTTGAAAATTTAGCCGTTACCCTCTCTTTAACATGGAGTGTGAGTGTTTTTAATCAAACTTGAAGATTACAAATTGTCACGTAAACTTCCAAAAAAGTTGTGTTATCCAAAATTTGAAGGTGCCGTTGGAGATGCTCTAATCTATTCTATTATGTATAGGGAGAAACTCTTTTTTGTGTGAACAACTTTCGAAACTCCGTCACAACGGTAATTTCATCACTATCCATGTCAGATATTTAATCCATTTGAATTTGGGCCGTGACACCTACCGTACCAAGTTGCATTCCAACCGAAACAACAACAAAAGGTTACGGTATTTATGTTTGAGAGACGGTATGCAACAACAAATTCCACTAGATGTACAGTATTATAAATCTTCATTTGAACTAGGGTTTGTTTTTTGTCCGAAGGTAAAATTCATGGGTTATGTATAAGAGATTTGAGGCCCCGTTTCTGTTAAACTACAAGTTATAGATTACAACATTTTTGTTTTGTTCTTATTCAAAAAAAAAATGTGTTTTTTAGTTTTGCGTTAAACTTTTATGTATTATTAATTCGTCTCGACGAAATGAATCAAAAAAATAAAAAAATATGACTTCAACACAAATATTTTTGTTAGACCTTCAGCACAAATGAGGAATAGATACGGGGATACCATATCCCCCACCTAACCCCTCTAGATGGTAATGAATCCATGCTCCTTTCCAACGGCGGGGTAGAAGTCTTTCCGAATAAGGGTGCAACCATGCAAACGAGTCGAGCCGAGCTCTTAACGAGTTTGAACTCGACTTAATTACTAAACAAGTCGAGCAGCTCGTTCGTTTGTAGCCCTTTTTTTGAGGTATCAAAAAAAAGTTACTGTAAAAATATAGGGGAGGAAATTCCACCCCGATAAGATTTCATCCTATTAAAACATGAGATATGAAACTGTAATTCTGTCTTGAGAGAAACTTATTCACAAAGGCACTCAATCTCGTGCGTCCATTTCATTAACATCCGGACCGTCCAAAGCCAAAACGGACGGCCGAAATCGCGCTATGCAAAACTTATTCACGGAGGCGCCCATGAATAAGTTTTTCTCTTCTGTCTTTGTTTTTGATGTCTAAAGTTTAAACATCAAGGCTCTGTTTGTTTAGGCGTAAAATGTTTTCCGGTAAAATGTTTTACCTATTTTTCGGTGTTTGGTTTTGTAAAAAATGAGAAAAACATTTTACATGTAAACACTACTACAATAATAGATATGGGTCACACTAAAAAGATTCACAAAGATCACGGTTTTCAGTGAAAGCGTAATAAAAAGTGGTACTTAAATTTTTTTATCTCAGTTTGAGTCCAAAGCTGAGATAAAAATTGGGTTTTAGCGCGGAATAAAAAACCTCGCTCTTGCAGCGAAATAAAAGAAAAACAACCTCGCCCTTGTGGCTGATAAAAGATTTTAGGGCAAAAAAAAATGAGATAAAAGATCTCGCTCTTGTGGTGAGATAAAAGAGAAAAGATCTCACCCTTGTGGCGTGATAAAAAATTTTAGGACGGAAAAGAATGAGATAAAAGATCTCACTCGTGTGGCGAGATAAAAGAGAAAAGAAGTTGGGAGGAAATTTCCAATGCTTTATGGTTCAAAGGGGACATAAGACTGAGAAATTGGAAACTGGAGTGGCTTCAAAGAGAACACGTGAGTAGTGTTTTCCTCTTTCACAATCAAAAGTAACTGTCATACCAGAGAAAATTAATGAACTTGGAAGAAAAAATGGGCTGGTAACCAAAGGACTAATCAACAAATGTCTTTAAATGCTCGGACATGGTAAGGTACGATTTGGAATATTACTAGGATGACACTAGTACAATAATAAATATGGGTCACATTAAGGAGATTTACAAAGATCGCGATTTTCAGTGAAAGCGTGATAAAAAGTGATGCTTAAAATTTTTTAATCTTAGTTTAAGTCCAAAGCTGATATAAGAAGTGGGTTTTAGTGCGGAATAAAAGACCTTGCTCTTGCAGCAAGATAAAAGAAAAATAACCTCGCCCTTGCGGCGTGATAAAAGATTTTAGGGCGGAAAAAAATGAGATAAAAGATCTTGCTCTTGTGGCGAGATAAAAGAAAAAAGACTTCACCCTTGTTGCGTGATAAAAGATTTTAGGGCGGAAAAGAATGAGATAAAAGATTTCGCTCGTGTGGCGAGATAAAAGAGAAAAGAAAGTGGGAGGGAATTTCCAATGTTTTATGGTTCAAAGGGGGCATAAGCCTGAGAAGTTGGAAACTGGAGTGGCTTCAAAGAGGACACGTGAGTAGTATTTTCCTATTTCACAATCAAATAACTGTCATACCAAAGAGAATTAATGAACTTGGAAGAAAAAATGGGCTGGTAACCAGAGGACTAATCAACAAATGTCTTTAAATGCTGGGACATGGTAAGATACAATTTGGAATATTTCTGGGATGACACTATTACAATAATAAATATGGGTCACATTAAAGAGATTCACAAAGATCACGATTTTCAATCAAAGTGTGATAAAAAGTGGTGCTTAAATTTTTTTTATCACAGTTTAAGTTCAAAGCTAAGATAAAAAGTGAATTTTATCGCGAAATAAAAGACCTCGCTCTTGCGGCGAGATAAAAGAAAAACATCACCCTTACGGCGTGATAAAAGATTTTAGGGCAGAAAAATGAGATAAAAAATCTCGCTTTTGTGGCGAGATAAAAGAGAAAAGACCTCACCCTTGTGACGTGATAAAAAAGAGGAAAGACCTCACCCTTGTGGCGTGATAAAAGATTTTAGAGCAGAAAAGAATGAGATAAAAGATCTCGCTCTTGTGGCGAGATAAAAGAGAAAAGACCTCACCCTTGTACCAAAATAAAAAACTTTAGCACGGAAAAAAAATGAGATAAATGATCTCACTCTTGCGGCGAGATAAAAAACCTACCCATTTAGGCGTTCGGCCTGAATTTTCACATGAGCTGGCTGATACTCATTTAGGTGGGCTTTGAAAAGTTATGTGAGGAAAACGATGTCGTTTAAAGACTTTGAAAATTTCTTTTTTATTTTTTTTACAAAAAGTAAGAAGATAAGCCCTAATTACATTCACCTCAAAAAATCTTTACGTTTCATCTTCATCTTCAGACCCAAAAAGAGAGAAAGAGAGAGAGAGAGAGAGAGAGAGAGAGAGGACAAATCCCACGACTAGGTTCCACTAGTGGCCAGTTGTTTCTTCGATGACGGGCGGGCTGTTCCACTAGTGCTCGATTTTAATGTTGGCGAGCTGTGATTTTTATGGTCTATTGTAGTAGTGAAATTTAGTTATTTCGGATGTCTTCCAAGTGTTTGACACATTAGGTAAAAAAATAATTATATTATTATGGCTTAACCTTATCTGAAAAGGATTAAAATCCAATTGGGAAGCCACAATTGAAATTGAAATTCAATATAAACACAAAATCCATGTGAAATGGTTAGTTTATTAAAAAAAAAAATCTAAAGTTTGTCCATAATGTTACAATTTGCAAGTTGTGATAATTTTCATGAAAATACAAAGCGTACACTACAACAAAAAATACTATTGTTTACTAAATTTATTGGCTAAAACTAAAATTTTTGCCCCAAGAAAATCCTTTGGTGACCAACAGCTAATTTTGATTGGCAAAAGATCTGTTGTTATATTTTTAAAATTTTTCAAACAATGTTTATATATGTATTTTTATATTTTTTAATATCATGTTAATTGCATTTCAAAAAATTCAGCAAATTTTAAAAGAAAAAAGTTTTCTCACTGTAGGAAGTAAGAATAAATATTTTTTGTTTTCCTAATGTAACAAAAGTTCTTGACTAGCTTAGTGGTAAGAGCTTGGGAAATCAACCAAGGGTGCGTTGGTTTGAAATTTGGCAATGACAAGAAAAGATGGTTTAGTAGATACAAAGAAAAGATCACGCGCAATGATTTTTCATCTCAATTATGATGTGATCATTTTGAATTTTCAATCACGGTTATAGATCGTGATTTAAAGTGATATACAATCACACCCAAAAAAGAGAAACAATCACGCCCAAGAGAAATAATCATGGCTTGTAACCGTAATAAAAGAGAAACGATCATGCCAAAAGGCAGTGATTGTTTCTCTTTCAATCACGATTTTTGGCAGTGATTGTTTTTCTCTTTCAATCACGGTTTATAACCGTGATAAAAGAGAGTTACTTACAATCACACACAGATCCACCACGGTAGCAGGAGCGTGATGAAAAACTTACATTCACGACCAATAGCTGTGATCTTTACGGTTTATTATAGTAGTGAAAACATTTTTTAAAATGAACCCCTGCGTTCTACTGCAGTTCTTACTGCTCAATTTTCTCGATCGTCAGTCCTGACCCACGTTCAATTCCAATATTCTCAGATCTCTTCACCGTTTAAGCTCCCCCGTCTATAGTATGTTGTTGATTTCTGAAAAGAAAAATCAAGTGCCAACCAAAAAATAAAAATTTGAACTCTGTTTTCTAGAAAAACATTTTACATCAAACCAAAACAAACAGGAGCCCAAACACGTAATTGACGTCCTCAAAGTCCTCTCGTATCCAGTCTCCAAATCCATCAAAATCAAACAAACTATAAGCTCAAGTGTGAACATCAAAGTCCTTTTCAAAAAAAAAAACCCATCAAAGTCAACCCCTAAAAACTACAATTCCCAGGCTGCCTTGGGAAGAAAGATAGAAAAAAATAAACAAAACAAAACAAAAGAAAAACTTGTAGCACAAGAACCAATAGAAACTAGCCTTGGGAAGAAAGACAGAAAGAAATAAAGAAAAGAAAAACTTGCAGCACAAGAACCAAGAAACTGGAAAAAAAAATTCGGTTCCGAGCGGGTACCATGTGGTGCCTGCTCGCGCATCCGAGCCGTCTATTGGGTGTTTGAACGGCTCAGATTTGAAGAGAGAAAAATGAGAAAATGTTGTGTGAGAGATGAGAAAGGGTTTCAAACTGAGTTGTTCAAAAATATATCGGACGGCTCAGATACGTAAAGCGGGTATCACATAGGATATACCCGCTCGGCACTAAAAAATCACTCCAAGAAACTACTCCTAGCAATCTTCCTCTGGCCTAAATTCTTTTTGATACTTATTTGTCTTTTTTGAGTTTTTGTTTCATTTGCATTAATTTTTTTAAATTATTCTAACCTCCGCCCAAATAGTATATGATAATAGGTAAAAAATGCATTGATATCCAAAAAAAGTGTGTTGATATTTGTGAAAGTATATTAATATCTGTGAGATATGAATTGATATCCGAACTAGTTTGAAATTACGTGCTTATTATCCTAGCAAAACAGTAATTTTTTTTTTTTTGAGTTATTCATTTAACTTGATGGGATGAATTTAACAAGTAAAAAATTATGACCCAAAAAAGTAAGAGTCGGCAAAGAAAAAAAAAATTGAAGCAACTATCTTTATTTTCTTTAGTTTTGTCTTAATTAAACTTTTCAACGTCGATTGATATTTTTATATTAGTCAACTCATGTGGTCTTGACAAAATGATTTACCCAATTTTTTAAAAAAAGAATTAGGCTCCGTTTGTTTCGATGTAAAATGTTTTACAATGTAAAATATTTTCCATGTAAAATATTTTTTCAGAAAATAAACTTCAAATTTTTATTTTCCGGTGTTTGGTTGGTACTTGAAAATATTTTCAGAAATCAACAAAATAGTGTAGAGAGAGAGATGGGGAGCTTAAACGGTGGAGAGATATGAGATTATTGGAATTGAACGTGAGTCAGGAGTGACGATCGAGGAAACTGAGCAGTGAGAATTGTAGTAGAAGGCAGCGGGTTCATTTCAGAAAATAACTTACGGAAGATTTAAAGGTAAGTTATTTTCATCCAATTGATGGAAAATGATTTACATGTAAAATATTTTCCTCATTTTTTCAACAACCAAACACCGGAAAATAGGTAAAACATTTTACCGGAAAATATTTTACGTCCAAACAAACGGAGCCTTAAACAAAAAATAAATAATACGGAGTAGTAATTATTTTTTAAACATTTTCTCTTTGACCAAACTCACCATTTCCTCGTTTAAAACGAGGGGTTGGGGTCTCTCCACAGCGTGCGCCGTAGTTCCTCAACTGTCTCTCTCTCTCTCTCTCTCTCTCTCATCTTGGATAAATAGAACCAAACCAAGGACTCGAAGATAAGATTTGGGTATCGGAAAAAGATGGCCGGAGTGGAGCTGCTACCGAGAGAATACGGATACGTTGTTCTTGCTCTCGTTCTCTACTATTTCCTCAATTTCTGGATGGGTATTCAAGTCAGTAAAGCCCGCAAAAAGTAAGTCAAAAATCCGTCCTTCTTCCTGTTAGTAATTTATTTTAATCAATGGGTATCTTAATCTTATCGTTGGGAGATAAATAGGTATTTAATATCATGAAACTCGTAATATAATTGAGATAAGGACGTTTACCCTAATTCCGCCTTATAGGGTTTTGCGATTTTCTTATTGTCTAATCTGTACGCGTCATTACTGGGTTCTGGAAATCGTTTCCTAATACTTCCCCCTTTGAATTGGTACATTTGGATAGGGCTGAAAAAAGAACCAAACTCTCGTTAAAAGCTAATTTGAGATCGGTTTATTACACTAGAAAACCAAGCTTGAACACCTTTTTTAAGCTCGTTAAGTTTTCGAACTAAGCTCGAACAAACTATTATTCGGCTCTCTCATTTGACTTATAATATTTACAAATTTTAAGCTACTTGAGATCGGTTTGTGGTCGGCTTGATTAAAGCTCGTTTGGGAAACCAAGCTCGTTTTAAGTTACCTACCCAAGCTTAAACAATCAACTTTTTTTTTTTTGAACAGCTTAAACAATCAGCTGGTTCGTGGTCAGCCCGATTAAAGCTCGTTTTCGGGTTTTCTCATAAACAAGCCAAGCTCGAACATAATTTCAAAGCTCATTAAGTTACATAACCAAGCTTAAACAATCAACTGTTTCGGTTTGTTTATTAGCCCCAGAGTTGAAATTAACAGAGTGTGCAACAGTTACTCCAGAAGTAGAATCTTTATTTTGATTATGTATTTCGGGTTTATATCCTCAACAATGAATTTAAGAGCTTTAGATTGATGTTTTAAAAGTAACTTTGTGGGATGCTTTCACAACAACCTGTTTGGTAGGAGTAATTTGTGAGAAATGATAAGAAATGATGGACAGGGAAACTATTTTACGTGCAAGAGTGAGAATTTTGTTTGAAGAAACGGTGAAAATTTAATTGTTGGTTGGGTGTAGGGATGACAACGGGTCAGTTCGGCCTGGGTTTTGAAGATCCAACCAAAAACCCAAATTTGAAAACCAAACCGAAATCCACCGGGGATTGGTTCGGTTTTTTTAGAACCCATTGTGTGTGTTTATACATATATAATAAGGTGTCATGTTTGAGTATGTATGCATATATGTATATAAGATGGTATTTAAGTAAATATATTTAGCTGTTCGGGTTTTGGGGCGGATATAGTATAAAACCAAATTTGAACTAGTGGTTTGTCAATTCGCCCTTTTGATAACTTTAGGACCCCGTGATGGTGTGCACGTAAACTCGTTCAAACACCCTATTATAAAAAGTAAAAATGGTGAAAATTTGAGGGAAACATAAATTTATGGTTTAGCCAATTATGTTCTCAATGAAAATAGTCAGATCTGGCAAGAAATCAAATTGATTGGTTGTCACTGAAATATGGAGATTCTCCATTCTAATTGGATAAAGAAAATAAAGGTAACCTATGTCTATTTCTCATTCTATACTTTCTTTCTCATCTATGTATTGGTAAGAAAACACCATATTTTCTCATCTACTACTTCCTTTCTCATGCTGTACTCTATAGTCTATACTTTCTTTCTCATCTGAGTATTAGTAAGAAAACACCATCATAATTTTTTACTCTCTCTTTTGAATCCATCACTTTCCTACATTTAGGTTTTTTTTAAACCTCAAATTTCTTCATTTGAAGTCCACCCTAATTAGTTTGTTGATATGCAATTCAGGTATAAGGTTTTCTATCCGGTCATGTATGCTGTAGAATCTGAAAACAAGGATGCAACGCTCTTCAACTGCGTCCAGGTTTGCTTGTTCTCATTAAGTGTGCTCCATACTGCAGTTAGTTGTTTCAGTTAGTTCTGGTTTTGGATGACCAGATTGAGGATTAATTTGGTGGATTATGTTGGCAGAGAGGGCACCAGAACTCGCTGGAGCTGATGCCCGCTTTCTTCATGTTGATGATTCTAGGAGGGATCAGGCATCCCCTGATTTGCGCATCCCTTGGAGTTCTTTATATCATCACTCGCTACTTCTATTTCACTGGCTATGCCACCGGCAATCCCCAAAACCGCCTTAGCATCGGGTAAATATATTCATGAACCTCGTACTCATATCAACTTTACTTTATCAAATGCTGAGCATACTGTTGGATCTAGGTACTAAATTGTGGGAAAAAATAAAAATGAAATCATGTGTTGTATATTGGAGCTCAAATCGTGCTTGTCTCAACAAAACCTCCTTCGAGGTTGATTCTTGGTATAAATAGATCGAAGTTGAAGTCATGTTGAAGCATAATCTCTAACCTAGCTTCCACTTTGCGAATAGGATTAAAGCATTTTGAGACTAAGTTGAAGTAACTAGTAAGACTGTTGAGCTTGACTTGTGATCTATCTACTTGATCGAAATTGATGGAGATGGATTTGATTGACAAAAATACATGGAAATTACATCAAAGCCAACCTTCTTTAGAAATGATAAGAAGAATAGACATCAGAACATCTTCCTTAAAACCCGAAATCCTCAAGACTGGACAGCCCGGCGTCATGTGTCATGACTGGTTGCCCCATCTTCAGTGTCATGTTTGGTTGCCCCGTCTTCAGACATGGATAGAAATTGCAGTAACGGGCACATCTATCAGAGCACCAATGCTTTAAAAATTCCATTCACCAAATCCCAAGCAAATTGAGTTGTGCGAAGTGGTTCGACAGCTTCAATATGGTCCAACCTTGATATTCTTTTAGCATGCACAGTACAGACAGGCAGTAACTTCTTCATTATGGTTCCTTACAGTCGCCCTGCTACCTCCCACTCCTTTCTTAGTTAAAGTCCCATCACTTGTAATATACCGTATTGTGGAGTCTTTCCTCTTTGCCTATTTTGATCATGTTTTGATACAATAACTCTGTGAATTGTGGAATGATACTTGGCCAAGAATTCAACCACAAAGTTTGGCACTTTTCTGACGATGCCAAAAATGTGTTATTGCTCCTTTTCTACCAAATACTCCAAGCCAATAAGACACATCGAAAAATAGCTCTATTTACATCTACGGCAACTCTACTCCGAACATCCAAAGGCAATTACATAGTGTCTTGGGTCTCCAGCCCTTCATATATTCCCAATAGGGTGTTTGCATGAAATAAGTTGAGTGTACAAAATAAGTTGATAATTTAAATCATCCGATGGTTGAGCCTTGATACAAATTGGAGCTTAATTGAAACGAAAAAACGTGTCTTGCATTGTTATGTTATGGCGCACAAGGAGATCGACGCATCGATTGCTCTCCCTCATAATATGCTACAGGAGGAACCTGCAATCAAGCAGTTGAACATTTAGGTGGCGGTGTTCATTTCCCTCTTCTTGAATCAGCTGCATCAGGATAACACAATCATTGCACTTATAACTGTTTTCACTTTAATTCAAAAGATAAAGAGCTTATCTTTTGGTCCATTAGCTTTTCAAAAAAGGACAAATTGGGAAAATTGGAGTATAATGTCAGGATACCTGCTTTCCAGGTGAATAAAATCTTAACTTTGTTTGGCTAAAGCAAAACTCCGTAACAGTCCATGTATTGGACTCATTTACAGCTTGATTCGGTCAATTAGACTTGTACTATCCCTCTGACACATGATCTCGTTCTTGGATAAGAACCGAAGAAGCATATGAACTTGAGCAAATTTTCTCTTGATTTTGCAGGAAATACGGTTTCTTGGCATTATTTGGGCTTGTATTCTGCACAATATCATTTGGGATCAATCTACTCCTTGCATGAATTCGGCCTGCTTCATCGGTTTGTACTTCCTTAGCATCCTCAGTCGCGTTGTTGTCTTGTTTTGCTTCTTTCTAGCTTCAATGTTTTCCATGTATCAGGATAGTTTTGTTAGCTCCTAAAGGAGGTGTAAGAAGACCTCAACCTTTTGTAGCTCGCGTTTGTTTTGCAATAATAATGTTATAACATGGATGCTTCGGACATGGTTAATAAAATTGTTGGTACTGAACTGACTTGAGTCCTGATTTTTTCTTTGATTATGATACTGAATTTGCGAAGGGATATAGAGTGATCGAACTAAAATGGCTTACTCGTTTTCATTTTCGTGTAACCAAATAAAAACGAAATTTCTTCCATGTTCCTATTTTTTGCTTTCTATTTTCCTTCCGCTCTACAAATCTTTGGTCCATACGTAATATTTTGGTGGGGATTTTTAGTTCAACGGAGGCTAGCCAATGCCAACGAAAAAATTATTCGTGGATGTGCTCCACGATGCTCTTCCTTTCACATAAGCGTGTGGTTCCTATGCCCAATTGTGTGGTCTACACACTTCGTGCTTGTGCGAGGAAGGAGCATTGATCTTAGAAACGTGACGGGCCGTCTTCAACGGGAATAGTTGGAAGGTGTTGACCCTCTCGCAATGTTTTCACAGATTTCAGGGGGAGAAAAATGATAAAGAAGAAGAATCTTCTCAAGGAAATGACAAATCTCACGTCAACTTTGGCACAAAGACCTTTGGCAAAAAGCTTAAAGCCAAAATTTGGAAAGCTCTTAAAGAGGAAGCCTGATTAGTTCTTCTCTTAGCTGTTTGAAAATTTAGCCGTTGCCCTCTCTTTCACATGGAGTGTGAGTGTTTTAATCAAACTTGAAGTTTACAAATTGTCTCTTGAAGATTGTCTCGTGAACTTCCAAAAAAATTGGCTTATCCAAAATTTGTGTGACCAACTTTTGAAACTCTGTTACAAAGGTAATTTCAACGATTGTCCCTCCATCGTTTTTACAGCTATGTAATACTGTTATTGCTTGGCGATTTCCTAGTCCTAAATTAATGGGTTGTCCCAAGCATAGGGCGGAGACCGACGTAGCATAATATCCGGTAAGACCGGAGTCGAATCCACAGAGACAGTAATGTGTGTTGACTAAAAACTCGGGTTGTTACTAATTAAAACGGGCTCTTAGGTAGCCACCCCTTGTCGATTGGTTGAGATTAACTAAACTTAAAAAATAACTGAACTTTTCAGATAATTAAAAAGGAGGTACGGTCATAGGGTTCATCGCACTCGTAACCAGTCCGAATTAACCTGCTCCAATCGGTGTTCTTATAAATGTTCAATTTTAGATTGAAAAAGATACCCCACAAGATGCGAAACCTTAGGGTCGCCATTTACCCATGCGCAACAGAGAATGAGTTTTGGACCTCCATTCCCCCGTTCACATGGGCTCCGACAATGTCCGGGTTCGTCCGCGGGAAGTATTTTTCCAATCAAAAATCGTTTTTCCATTGTTTGAAAATAGGAGCAGTGCCACGGTGTGCTAATCACCCCCGCGACCCTACCTAAATGACTACTCACTAATCATTATGCATGAAATAGAAGAAACCCTAATGTGAATCATGAATAACTTTTATAAAGAACTGAAATTAAATCGACTAATCAAATAAACAAGTAATATCAACTAATCAAATATCAATGAATAACTTTTATAAAGAACTGAAATTAAATCGAGTACCGGAGTGTAAGTAATTGAACAAAACTTTAAAAACTTGAAAGGAAAAACAACTCTAAAATTCTAACGCTGCTCGAAAATAATCGGAACCATCCTCCTGATGGCATCCCCCTCCTTCTTCCACAGTCGGCAGCCCCCGTTCTTCTTAAATAGTACTTCCTCCGTCCCTTTTTAAATATCCTGCTTTGTAACTCCAACTTATTAAAAAGACATCATCATTATACCTTTCACATCAACTTTTTCCTCCACTTTCCCTACTTACTCATCATCATTACACTTTTACTCACTAACTTTTCAAAATGGAATCTACTTTTAGGGACAAAATAGACAATTCACCAACTTTTACCGACTAACTTTATAAAATGAACACTTATTAAGATACAGCCCAAAATAGAATACTAGACTATAATAAAGGGACGGAGGGATTACTATCTTTCTGTAGCCGACTCATCTAATAGCCCTATGTTTCTCTTCTTGTTAATTGCCAGCCAAGAATTGCCTTTGGAAGGCCCACCATTTAGTCAAACTAATTGTGGACCATTGGGCCCACCTAGGTCCAAGTCCAATTCTTTTACTTCCAGTGCACATTAATTCCGTCAATTTGACTTGCGAATCATTAATCCGATTGCAGTCCAGACCTTCCACTTGATTGAATTCAAACATGCCAACATTGAACACCGTTGTTTTTTTTTTTTTTTTTTGAAGATGTCAATGTATTCCAAAACTCAAGATAAGTCATTACATAGAATAGAACTTAGACCGGGCGGAATACAACCCGAAAAGAGTAGCAAATCCCTACTAAGACATTTTGACGCAATCCAATCAGCTGCTCTGTTTTGAACCCTTCTGCACCAATTGAAAGACCAATTCCTTGTCTTTGCCCATTCTTTGATATCCTTGACCACTGCTTCTATTTCCCACGGGCATTGAGCTTCAGCTTCGGTAATGTAGGCGATGAGGGGTTTGCAATCAGATTCGAAGATCACAGTTTGATACTCCTCCTGTATAGCTACCATGCATGCTATTCTCAATGCCCATGCCTCAATGGAAAGCACCGAAGCCGCCAATTTTCGACCACATCGCCACACTTGAGCCGATCCACCGCTATCTCTAGCAAGAATGCCAAAGGCAGCTAAGCTGCGGGAGGAATTAAAGGCTCCGTCACAGTTCACTTTAATAACAGATGGAGGAGGTGGTGACCACCTCTCCACCTGGTTTGGCCTCGGGGGACCCCTCTCCAGATTAGTCCACACCGCTTGCAAGTAATCCACGTTGGCTTTCCTAGCTTCCTCAATTACATCACTTGGAACCAGCTTCTTGCCATTGAACACGAAGTTATTTCTCGCCATCCATATTGCCCAACACATTTGGAAAATAGCTCCCACTACTTCTCTACTGGTCTCTTTTGCTAAGCAACCACATAGCATATCCTCCATCCATTTATCCACTGCTGCAATCTCCTTTTGAAGAATCCAATAGGCCATACCACTCCCAAACCATACAGCCCTACTCCACGGACAATGGAATGGAATATTGAACACCGTTTAATATTTCAACTTTGCATATTTTTGTATCCAACTCTCCAAATACCTACAACACAATAATTAAGCTCCGAATAATAATATAAATGGGACTTAACAAAGATAAATTAGGGAGCGCTAATGTGAACATTTATGCGTCTATCAATTATGGACAAAAATGCTACTCTACTATCCACAAGCATCCTCAAAATATGCAAACACATAGGGGTTGTTTGGTAAAGATTTTGAAGGATGTTTTTGAAATATTAAGTTGAGAGATATAGACAGAGAGATAAAAGTGGAGAGAAAATTTTCTTGAAAATTGTGCTGAAAAAGATGGGATGGTTCTGGTTCTGAGACCCCAACCATAGTGTTTGTCATCCCTCTAGTGTATTGAAATTGAAAACTTGTGATGGAAAGGAAAGAGATTATATACATAAATACATATACCTTTTTTTTTTTTGCAGAGGATATGATGTTTAAGATCAAGATTTTTCTTGTCCAATTTATTATGCAAGTGGAGTGGTAATATTTCCACCAAGAATACTGACTTTCGCCAAGGGAAAAAAATATGATTACCGAAGAACTTCAAATATAGGCTCCGTTTGTTTCGATGTAAAATGTTTTTTCAGAAAACAAACTTCAAACTTTTTATTTTCCGGTGTTTGGTTGACACTTGAAAATATTTTCAAAAATCAACAAAATAGTGTAGAGAGAGAGATGGGGAGCTTAAACGGTGGAGAGATATGAGATTATTGGAATTGAACGTGGGTTGGGACTGACGATCGATAAAACTGAGTAGTAAGAATTGCAGTAGAAGGCAGTGGGTTCATTTCGGAAAATAACTTACGGAAGATTTAAGGGTAAGTCATTTTCATCCAATTGATGGAAAATGTTTTACATGTAAAATGTTTTCCTCATTTTTTACACAACAAAACATCGGAAAATAGGTAAAACATTTTACGTCCAAACAAATGGAGCCATAATGTATTGCATATGAGTTTAGAGTTTTCATTCATTTGGTAAGGTATTGGGTATGAAGGAAGCATTTTTGCTGAATACAACTCCTTTACTCCTTGCACTTAGAGAGAGAGATTAATCAATGCTCCTCAATTGGCCTCTCCACAACACTTGACACAGGGAATAATTATTATTTTTCCTATGGTTACATTATAAAATTGCCATTTGCCATTGCTATTGCGTCAGTTTCAGATCTTGACGGGAGCATTTTTAATTCTTCTTTTTTGGCAATAAGATGGGAACATTTTTTATACTGGTCTCGGGAAGCGGAGGCCCTATAGTGAGTAATTGCAGCTGTGTATCTCAACAATCAACGGTTTGAATTTAAAAGAAATTCTTTCCTAAAAAAGAAATCCAGACCATTAAAAATACTTTAAACGGCTGTAATTACTCATCACACCTTATAGTGAGTTTGCTCACTGCAAGGCCCCGGATCCCTTGTCTCGACTCTTGACATTTGGGAATGGGAAAATTGCAAATCAGTGGGTAAAGGGGCAAATAAAGCCCAAGTGATGGACTAGTTTTTAGGAATTGCAAAGTCATGGGAAGGAGAAAATTATTTCCCAATACATGGTATGGAAAACATATATGGACAAAAATACCCCTCTCCTTACACAACGTCGTTGGAATCCCTCCCTCCTTCCTAAAACACGCAACTCTCCCACCCCAAATCACATCCAAACCCTAGCTCTGAAACCCTCTCTCTCTCTCTCTCTCGCTATTGCTCTCTGTAACCCATCCCGTTGCTCCTCTCTCCTCCTCTCTCTCTTGCCAACCGACGACCAGCAATTCCCCCATCTCTATTCGTCGATCTTCCTCGACGTTTTCATTGGGCTTGAATCTCCAGACACAGTTGTTTTCTTTAGCCACTGACCTCAGGCGACCTTGGAACTCGGCGACCATCTCTGTTATTTTCCGGCCACCGGAGACCTCTATCAGGTTTCGGAATTGACTGGGTTTGAACTTTCAACACTGATTTGCTTCCGAAATCCCCTGGGTTGGAGATCTTTTCTCTGTTTGTTGCCCTTTGTAACAGGTATTTTGTTTATGATGATTATTTGTTTATGGATGTATAGAACTTTGATATTTAGTTTCCCATCTGTTTTCCGTATGCCATTTGTGGTGCATGTGTGCTTTGGTTATTTAATTTAAAGCATTTTGCCGTTGTGTGTGTTTGGGAATAAATGAGGACGAAAGACACCCAATAATCGAAAAAAACCCGTGGTAACGTAATTAACTTGGAAAAAGAAAGATTGAGACATACCTGGATTATGATGCTGAAGAAGGAACTTTTGATGCGTTTGCGATACGTGGGATGTAGTCGGAATAATCAGCAGAGGATACACTCAGTGAACAAATTCTGATCTCAAGAGATTCTGCTAATGGGATTTGGGAATCAGTTAGAGTAGAAGAAGAGCCAAATGAGAATTCTTGGACAGATGGAAAGGGGATTCCAAATATACATATGGGTCAATATATGATCTGTTTATGTATGTAGAGAAAGGTACGGAAGTTGCTGAAAATGGTGGTGGAGGCAGGCGAGCGAGAGAGAGGGGAGAACAAGACAGGGGAAGGGGAGGGAGGGGCTAAGTAAAGAAAGTGAGAATCCCATGACCCACACCAGTGAATTACTACACTGATCTGTAATCGAAACAGCCTTTTTATCAATATCAATATCAATAATAATAAAAAAATCAGTTAGCAGAATCTATTTTGAGTCCCATAAAAGTAAAGGGAATTTAGG
This sequence comes from Rhododendron griersonianum, assembly GCA_018127125.1. NCBI lineage: Eukaryota > Viridiplantae > Streptophyta > Magnoliopsida > Ericales > Ericaceae > Rhododendron > Rhododendron griersonianum. The sequence continues at coordinate 43,015,283 of CM030797.1, forward strand.
TACGTTTCTTCGCTTTGTAGAACACACTAGCTAGTGATCAGTGATGCAGCTATCTGGGGGAGCTAGACCCGATTTGCTGTATGTTTATATATATATCAACCTATGTAGGGGCTTATGTATGTGATTGTGGTGTCATTTGACAAGTGGATAGTTTGTCAATGTTACATGGTTAGGTACTGTTTGGAACAAACGGAAAGAGAAATTTTATTATTAGGGCATTTGGCAAATTTGTCGAGGGCCCGATTAAATCCGGGACAAACCTTGTTTGGGCTAAAAAGCTTGAAGGAGTCTTTTACAAAAAAAAAAAAAAAAGCTTGAAGGAGTCAACCTTGTATGGGCTAAGAAACACCTAAAAAGCTTCGAAACTAAGAAAGAACAAAAACCTAAGTCATGGGTTAACCTCTTGGGGGTTGAGTACTCTTTTTATTAATTCATTGACAAATTAAAGATGGAGTTAGCCTGGGTTATTGACTTAATACATTGCTCAAAATTCTGGTTCTGCCCTAAATAAGGTTTGCAATCGAAAATCACAATTAATTGTGTTTTTGGCTAAATTAAAACAAATGAGGCTCTGAAAAGGTAATTATAAGAATATTACAAAAAGGCAGATTAGTTGTCTTAAGAGTTGACATTACGAAGTCTGCTCAAGTTACCCCTCCAACGTGCTGACCGTATACATCTGATCTCAAGATAGTATTTCTAGTCTGTAATCTGCCATGAACTATTTATCTTCTCTGAACGAGTGAAATAGTTTCAATTGTTTGAGGCTTGTCATAAGCTCTAAACTGCTTAAAACTTTTTCGAGTGATACAATGTTGAACTCATGAAAATTGCTTCTGGGTAATACATCTAATTTGTCTAACATGTAAATGAATGACACCAGTTATTTGGGTCGTTTTAATATATCTTGGTTCAAATTCTCCGACAGTGTGATTGTGGAAGCTTTGAAGGTGGATAGTTGCAGAGACTTTGATCATCATTGTAGCCACTTTTCCGCAGAATTGTAAGTCATCTTAATTTTTTAGCATGAATTGTTGCTGGATTAGACAAATATTATGATTAGTGTCTTATTTGATGTGTTTACCAGTAAGAGATGAAATTAATGTCATGACACTACATGAGCCTATGGCTTTCACTTTTCCTTTTAGACGTGCTTAAGTATCCTAACTGCATTGTTGCCATCCATTCTGATACACTGGGCATGTACGTGTGAAACTTTCTTAAGTTTCTTCTCACGTACATTTAACAATTCTAACCAGTCCAATAATACTTTCGCTATGCAGTTTTTTTTTTACCTAGTAAACTCAAGAAAGATTGTAAATACCTTATATTTTGAATGATATCTGATTTTTTCTTTATCACGTAACTATATATCCCATTTCTGTTAACATTGGTCTAATTTTATTGGGAAAATAGGTAAGTGAAAGAAGTGGAGCATGCTTTGTCAAAATTAGGCCATGCTAAACTAGCAGGGAGGTGTGTTTGTGTATTTAGACATGTAGTTAACATTTCCTTTGTTATTTACAACGCCTTTAATGTGAGATTGCATGCTTCGTACGTGATGAGCTCCTGGTCTCAAATGGAATTGACAACTTTTATCCTTTTACTTATTTGTCTACATTTTAATCTTGACCCCTTAAATCTTCCAGTTGGGAAGTAATTGAGCGCATTTTCTCAAATAGATCCTCACCACCAATACAAGGCCCAGAAGGAAAATGAAGACAAAAGAATATCGTGGACATAGCGGACAAGAGAACACACAAACATGAGATTTAAACAATAAATTGATTCAATCTAGATACCATAGACAACTCCATATGGCTAGACGACAAGTAAGATAGCCGCACACGGCTTGGTATGAGTTAGCCACACACGGTTTAGCAAAAGAAACAATTGATAAAGTCCAGAAATGAGGAAATCAATATTGAAGTAGTTGTTACATCTGAGAGTTAGTAACAAATTGGATAGCTTAAAACATTCAGGAGCCAATAAAGGGAATGCTTAACAGAACAGTAAAGTATCCATGTCAGTATAGAACCTCACCAACTTATAACTCCCTCAAAATCTCACCTTCCTCTATTCTTCTTCAGCTTTTAGTTTTTCATTGCACGACTTGACCAACTTCTTTAGAGGCTCAGGATGGAGGGCAAAATCAAAGCCCTCCGTGAAAGATATTAACCCGTACACTTTTCCACTTGAGTTAAAAACGGGAGTACCATGTGAAGTACGTATACCGTGCATATTGTTGATCTGAATCAACGAATCCTTGTGTGACTGCTCTTAGTGAGTTAAAACATGTGTGACTGCTCTTAACAGTCTAGGGCATACTTTCTTACATAGGGAGCAACAAAAGTTCAAACAAGGAGTAACATTATGTGACTTAAAGAGCAACTTTTATATTTTCGAAAAAAACAAATCCTTAACAGTCTAGGGCATACTTTCTTACATAGGGAGCAACAAAAGTTCAAACAAGGAGTAACATTAGGTGACTTAAAGAGCAACTTTTATATTTTCAGAAAAAAACAAACCCTTAACAGTCTAGAGCATACTTTCTTACATAGGGAGCAACAAAAGTTCATACGAGGAGTAACATTAGGCGACTTAAAGAGCAACTTTTATATTTTAAAAAAAAAACAACCTTAACAGTCTAGGGCATACTTTCTTACATAGGGAGCAACAAAATTTCATACAAGGAGTAACATTAGGGGACTTAAAGAGCAACTTTTATATTTTCTAGGGCATACTTTCTTACATTGGGAGCAACAAAAGTTCATACAAGGAGTAACATTCGGTGACTTACAGAGCAACTTCTATATTTTCAGAAAAAAACAAGTTACATGACTTGAAGGATTTCATACAGAGCAACACACAAGGGTAAAGGGACTGCCATTGAGTGAGTTAAAACATGGGTGACTGCCCTTAACAGCGTAGGGCATACTTTCTTACATAGAGTGCAACTTTTGTTCATACAAGGAGTAACATTAGGTGACTTAAAGAGCAACTTTTATATGAATGGAAAGGATTACGTTGTTCAATTGTTTTGTTCACCAAGATCATGTGTTGCTCAGGATTGGCAAAATACAATTCTGCAAGTGCTTAAGCTTCTATCACATTGGTATACTCTCTCTCTCTCTCTCAGACACAAGAAAAAAAACTGAATCTGAGTCATTTTTTTGAACAAAATTATAGGTTGTTAAACTAATATTCATATGTGGCATCTCATCTGAATGACAAGAGGATTACTTGAAGGTATGAAGTTCTTTTTGTGTCTTCTCGTACTATAGACTGTTTCAGAATCTACTCTATTTCAGTGACTAAAATGTTCTTGTTTTTCCATTTCTTCCGGAATCTAATGTATGATAGTTGCATACTTAATGCCTTTGAGTTTTGAAATCTGCTGAGCTTCCTATTGGGTTCGGTGTTTGAGGTACTTGGCCTAGACTAAGCACGAGAAGCATCAAAGTCGGTTGGAATGAAGTGCTTGATCAATCAATCAGTTCTTTATACTTCAGGTAGTCATAGCTCTTTTGAAATCATTTGGAAGTATTCACCAGTCAAATGTGGTTCTTCCCACACCTAGTACTACACACCCCTGCGCGTGCGTGCACATAGAGAGAGTTGGCTTTGTATACTAAGTGCTTTGTTAGGATCATTTTGTCTTATACCTTCGAGTATTTGGCAATCAGTTTCACTTACTATGTGGAAACTCGTTCTTCTTAATCTTAATAAAATGTGGAGGGTAAGTAGAAACTGTTCTGTGTAGGCATGGAAGTATTAAATTTTTTTTTACGACGCTCTGATGAATTCCTATTCCAGGCTCTAGTGTTCTACCAATTTCCATGCCTTGATGCAAGCTTCTATTATTCCATCCTATCTCCACTAAAGAGTGTCGTCAGTGGGAAATTCTTCAAAAGAATCAAGTTTCTCTCATTAACAGGTATAAATGCAAGTACTTCAATAGTCTGTGTTTCATGGGTTGATAGTACTTATTTAATTTAAGCCCTCCAATTTACTTTTGTTTTATTTAATAGTACTTGGTGAGGAAACAGATTCATGTAGCCGACCCCAAGTGATTGGGACGTAAGGCTCGGTTTGAGTTTAATGTGTTTCATGGGTTTGCAGGTTGCGAATCCATGGATGCGAAATGGAGTTTCCGGAAGGCTCTTGGAGTGTTGCGGTGGAGATTGGAGGCTTGAATCGTGATCCAAAGAAGGAAAAAATGTTGGTCTCCGTCCGGACAGGAATCACGGTCATTCGGAGGGACTTCTTAATGGGCGACTCGTGTTTTGTTTTATTTTGCGCTTTCTGATGTATTTTGAGGCCCAAAAACTTTAATAGGGCAATCCTAGTTCGATTTTCGAGTTTTGAATTTTTCTGAGAAGGCTAGAGAGAGGCAAAAGCAACAAGAAGAAGAGATCTCCATGGCTTCCATCAGCGAGAGCTTGCAGCTACATGTGTGCGGCTATATCTACACCCCTTCCAAGGTGAAGATTGAAGCTTACTGTCAAATAACTTTGCTTAAATAGTTTCTACTATTCTTTTTCAGCTTGGATTATGGGACGAACCCTTTGCAGTCTATGAAATTGATTTCAGCTTTTTCAATCTATTTCGTGTTGTATTCTAAAGCTTGAATGCGGGTCATATAATGGGTTCTTGTGTTTGCTAGTATTTGGGTGATTGAGATAGGTTGTCTAGAAGACGTATTGCTCAATTAGACGAATCGCGCATTGACATGGATTGTACTAGTAAGATAGTTTGAGCTATGTGATAATCTATGCCAATTATATAGTTTCTTGGCGATTATTGATAGGAATTAATGCGGATCCTAGCAATAACCATTTTGATATGAATAGTGAACTGGAACTGTACAAACTTGGTTATGCGAGAACTGGACTCAAAATCCAAGATTTCTCTCTTATGTTTTCACAGTATTATTTTAGTTGATAGTAATTCTCTTAAACCAAATTTATGTTCCATGGAATTACATTATGAATGGATTGCATGGTAGCATAACCTAGCCTTAGACACCAGTACTCGTACACTATTCTTCAAGTAGAGGTTAAAGCATGATATTACTCACGTTTTTGGGTCACACAAATGTTCCAAACTTTGACGCCATTGCCGGGGACTATTAGTATGTTTACTTTCTTTCAGTTGATTTTCTGTATGTCTGAATTCATACAAGGAGTAACATTAGGTGACTTAAAAAGCAACTTTTGTATTTTCGAAAAAAAAACAACCCTTAACAGTCTAGGGCATACTTTTTTACATGGGGAGCAACAAAAGTTCATACAAGGAGTAACATTATGTGACTTAAAGAGCAACTTTTGTATTTTCAGAAAAAAACCAACCCTTAACAGTCTAGTGCATACTTTCTTACATAGAGAGCAACAAAAGTTCATACAAGGAGTAACATTTGGTGACTTAAAGAGCAACTTTTGTATTTTCAGAAAAAAACAAACCCTTAACAGTCTAGGGCATACTTTCTCACATAGGGAGCAACAAAAGTTCATACAAGGAGTAACATTAGGCGACTTAAAGAGCAATTTTTGTATTTTCGAAAAAAAAACAACCCTTAACAGTCTAGGGCATACTTTTTTATATGGGGAGCAACAAAAGTTCATACAAGGAGTAACATTAGGTGACTTAAAGAGCAACTTTTGTATTTTCGAAAAAAAAACAACCCTTAACAGTCTAGGGCATACTTTCTTACATAGAAAGCAACACAAGTTCATACAAGGAGTAACATTAGGTGACTTAAAGAGCAACTTTTGTATTTTCGAAAAAAAAAAACCCTTAACAGTCTAGGGCATACTTTTTTCCATGGGGAGCAACAAAAGTTCATACAAGGAGTAACATTAGGTGACTTAAAAAGTAACTTTTGTATTTTCAGAAAAAAAACAATCCTTAACAGTCTAGTGCATACTTTCTTACATAGAGAGCAACAAAAGTTCATACAAGGAGTAACATTAGGTGACTTAATGAGCAACTTTTGTATTTTCGGAAAAAAAACAACCCTTAACAGTCTAGGGTATACTTTCTTACATAGAGAACAACAAAAGTTCATACAAGGAGTAACATTAAGTGACTTAAAGAGCAACTTTTGTATTTTTAGAAAAAACCAACTCTTAACAATTTAGGGCATACTTTCTTACATAGAGAGCAACAAAAGTTCATAAAAGAAGTAACATTAGGTGACTTAAAGAGCAACTTTTGTATTTTCAAAAAATAACAACCCTTAACAGTCTAGGGCATACTTTCTTACATAGGGAGCAACAAAAGTTCATACAAGGAGTAACATTAGGTGACTTAAAGAGCAACTTTTGTATTTTCAGAAGAAAAAAAAAACCCTTAACAGTCTAGGGCATACTTGAAGAAGAATCACATTTCATACAGACCAACACAGAAGGGTAAAGGGACAGTCATTCCCCGTCGTAATTGATTGCAGAAATTCCTTGTAATCTTGAGTCCATCGTCGGATTGGCAGCTCTAAATTCCTGAGTGTGATGTCATTGACTTCCCTCTATAATTCCACTGAAAGTGTAACTAACCCCGGATTCATAGGGCAGGCAATTTTCTTCTTTTTCCTCCTGGGGTATGTCCCCTATAGGCTGTACATTCGCTTAGTTTCTTTTCCTATTTCAAGCTAAATCACCCAACAACAAAAAAAATCTCGGATTCATTGGTTGCTATTCTCTCAATCGTTCCTCTGAACCCTTTGGTACAGTTGGATCCATAACTTCCATTGCCTCACAAATGTCTCACATTTGCAACTATATCCCTTAGGCTATAATTCGGAATATTTGAGCTCCATCCTATCCCAATTCCCTCACTTCCATTGACAACTAACATCGGTATGATCGGCATGTACCTTTAGAAAATGGCAAATGAATATACAACATGCCAAACAAATTCATCGTAATATAAATTGTTTACTACTACTCAAAAATCATACCAAGTGTTTTCAATAGATTGCCCATCTTCATTCAAGTAGTCAAGAAGGATGTCATCATCCTTGGGGATCAGGAATCTCATAAAAAAAGATGTGGCTTGTATACATACGTACCACTTGTAATCGAAGGTATTGACCGCTGAAGATCTGCCATTGAAAACAGTAAGCTCCTTGTAGACAAAGTCACTGTTGATGAGCTTCTCCTTCTGATCAAGGTAAGTACCAAGCTGCAACGACAAAAACAAAGAAAGTGTTGTCCCCATTAGAAAAGACAATATTTGCAAAACAAAAGAGAACTTACAAATTTGAGGAATACATTATATAACTTCAAACCTCAAAGTGTCGGAGCCAATTCTTTCTTGCTTTAAATTTCTTCTTGCTGAAGGCAAGCTCAATTGCTTCCCCATCTTGTTCATCTTCCCAGATGATGTCTTTGTTGTGGCTTTCAAGATCATTGAAGTATTCTTGTGGCTTTCAAGATGATTGGTAGTTATGGCCTATGCGGCCAACAAACCGTTAGCTTTACCTTCACTGGCCTCCCTTGGCGTGTATATGGCGTAACTTATTTTCATAGAGAGAGCAATTTAATTTCCACAAAGGGCAACTTTATTCCACAGAGAGCAATTTAATTTCCAAAACCAATCGTCAAGTTCAATTAATTGCCATAAAGAAGCTCTCATATATTCACATATTGTTCCATACAAAACCATGCAGCAGGAGACTTCATCTTACATCACTTAAGTCTAAATATATGCTGAATAGCGTACCTACCCATTTTCTACCAATACCGTATGTACCAAGTACCATTTCAATCTTATTCAAGCCATGAACAAACTTGACTGCTGGGTTATGAACGGCTGGCCTGGTAGTCAATGATTGAAACTTAGGGTTTGCTCCCTCAAAATTCTCAGCTTCTAAGCCTCCTAGGTGGTCTCAATTCTTGTGGGGTCAATCCATACGTGGCTTTTGTCCCATTTTAAATTGGTTACTCAAGTGGACGGTAAAATAAGTCTATGGATTCATCGAGGTGTGCACACTACAAGAAAAAATGGCTTTTCTGGCGTTTATAAAACGCCGGTAAAAGTGAAATAAACGCTGGCAAAAGTCTTTCCGGGGTTTTCGATAAACGCCGCGACTACCGGGCTAGAGAATACTATACGGCGTTTGGTAAACGCCGGGAAAGGACCCAACGTTTTCCCAGAGTTTCATAAACGCCGGTAAAAGTTTTCCGGTGACCGGAGCTGGTGACTTTTATTGGGGTTTGTTAAAAACGCTGGGAAAAGTACCCGGCGTTTTTTCCAACGATTAAGAAACGCCGATAAAAGTGTTCCGGTGACCAGATCTGGCTCCTTTTACCGAGGTTTGTTAAAACGCCGGGAAAAGTACTAGGCATTTTTTCCGGCGTTTCCTCATCTTTTACTGGGGGTTTTTTAAACGCCGGGAACTTTCCGCCAGTTAATAAACGCCTGGAATAACATACACAAACGCCGGTAACATATCACTGGATTAATTTAGAAAATTTTGCCCTATTGCACCATTTTTCGCATCCAATTAACTAATTTACAACATACAACTTCTCAAACACATCTTAACATATAAGCTCTCAAAGTATTAAATGTCTCATAACACAACTAATGTCAAAATACATCCTACCATAACCCATTGTTGTCTTTCAATATCTCTACTACATTCAACCAAATATTTTCCAAAATACAAAAAATCCATCATAATAGATGAACATAACATTAGGTCTTGGTACCACCATGGTAGACAAACATCACATTACGTCAAGTAGCCACTTGATTCTACACCGTCTTTAACTTTGATAAACCTAAAATCAAACAACAAAATAAGAGAATCAGAACACTAGCTTGGTAATCAGAACACTAGCTTGGTATTGGAACACTATATTAAGACCAAAATAAACTCAAAAGCATCCAAGTCACATCTTTCATTAGAACATATCCTTTGTATGATTGCAGCCCTATGAAAAACTACTATCATCGTAATAATAACACCCACGAAACAATGATTTTCACAAATCCAAGAGAACCTAGATTCATTGATTCAGAGTTGTCTTGTCTTGATCTTCAATTAATTACAAACCCAGGGCAATGCTTTGCTATTCTAAATCCGGTCAATAGATATAGTACTAAACTTCATTCACAACAAAGAAGAATGGAAATAAAACTCTTAATACTCACAAAAAGATTACAGAGATAAAGTTGGCATGCAATTAAGTGTTCACAAGCACCAAAAAAGTAGTAATATACTACTACTAAAAACAGGGCACCGTAATTGAAGATACCACCCAATCTCAAATATCATCATCCACTTTAACTACCCCAAAGTTGTAGTCGACAATAACAACTTGAGGGATGTGTGCAATTTTCACATAATCTCCCACATAAGAGAAATTGGTTCAGCACCAAGGATAGACTTGATAGTTGGGGTATGAGGGTGGACGATAGCTGCTTGCTTTATTCTAATGGTAAGAAGTCTTACCAAAACTTTGTTTTCCAGTGCCCTTTCGCTTATGCTCTCTAGATTGCTGAAATGGATAGGCCCGTATTCCGGAATTTCATGTAGACTAACCGAAGTTATGGATTGGTTTCATCAGAATGCTAAAGGTAAAGGGACTTAAATGTCTGATAATGAGGTGTGTAATTGCTGCTACTGAGTACTCTATATGGATGAAGAGGAATCTCAGGGTGTTTCAGAATAAGCCTGCTGTAGATCAGTTGGCTCTTAAGCTTTTCAACTCTATTAGGGATTTTTTTTTTTTTTTGTGTTCTAGAAGGGGTGAGAAACCATCCCCATGGAATAAGTCTTTAGGCAGCAGTTGGAGCTTATCTAAGCACATATTGTATAGCAGTTTCTGGTTTGCTTGTTTTGGCTTGTCTGGGGTCTGTTTTTGTATACAAGATTAGTGCAGGAGTTTCTTCTAGCTGGAATGGCCATGGCTGTATTACTGGGGCCCCTTCGAGATTGTATTTTGTTTGGGCTTAACAAAATGGAGTACTCATCAAAAACAAAAAAAAAAGTAAACAAATTTCTTCCGGTACTCTTATAGTCATTCCTCACACATGAAGTTTCATACAAACTCTTGCCCAGCTTGACTTAAATGTCTAGACAAACGTGCAACACTTGAGCATGTAAACTATACAAGAGAAATACGGGACCATAAATAGAACTCTTAAGTTCGGCCCATCTATGTCTATTTTGCATCTGTTTTTAGCCAGCTACAAATGTTGAGTACTCTATAATGAGGGATGTGTGCAATAACAAATTGGTTTTCTTTCACCTGGCAGTAATGTAACACATGACATACATATCATGCCGTCATATGGAAATCTAGTGGCGCTGAGCCAAAAAGCGATAAGAGAATTTCTGTATGTGAAAGGAAATATGATGGGGAGATAGAGTGCAAGAAAGTGGAAGCAGGAACTCACAGTGAAAGCAGCAAAAACAGACACAAAGATGCCCCAAAGAAACTCAATTTGAACCATTTTGCGATGTTCTTCTCTTATTGTTTGTGACTCTTGTAGTCTAACATATACAACACAAACACATTGTCGGAGATGACTTCACCATAGTATTATATTAAATGCTCAATCCCATTGCATATCCAACCTTTCTTGCGAGAATCGGAGATAGCGTAACGAGAAATGGTCAGAATCCATTCATGCAAAAGAGAAGAGGTTGCTGCATGAGAAGAGAATGGATAACCCTCTAGATGACTGTATAGAGTAAAAGGAATAACTTGACTCTAAAGGCTTCCAGGTTTAACAAAATTGTTCATTTATCTCGCTTAATCTTGCATATCTTAATTTTCATCTACCCAATAACTACCATCCTAAATTGGGAAATTCCAAATATATATCCTTCTATCTCCAGTGTTGGTGGCTGAGCAGCATTCCAATCTCAAAGCCTATTATGGCTTAGCTCATGAAAGTTCAGTATATAACTAAACAATGCAATAATCTAATAAATATGCAAGATATCAAAATAGGTAGGTAACTTACAAAAAGATTCCTTCCGGGATCAGATGTCAAAGAAGAAGATGGTCTTGGAAATGCCCCAACAGATTGAAGACTTGCAGTTGAAAGAGTTAGCAAACCTGCAACTACAGCCGTCACCGCAAAAGCAGCAGTCACAAGTTTGGAAAGAACCAAAGATATTACCGGTACAGAATCTGCATATTGTTGGATAAGCAGATCAGATAATAATCTAGTAATCAGAATCACAAAAGACTAGACAATGAAGGAGCGGGAAACAAGCAAAAGGATAAGATCCTTACATTGATTGACTTGTAGAACATTAGATGCCATGTTTTTGTTTCCGGCAACATCCTGTGTTACATTTTCAGGGACGCTGATAGTTATAGTTTCATTTTCTGCCTATGTCTCTATGACATATATTCTCTTACTCATCTCACGAAAGCTAGATTTAGAAAAAAGAAAAGGAATTTACTCAATAAACAGTCTTCTAGTTCATGCTTGTAAAATGTTGTTTCCACAAGTAACATGAAACTGCTTGCACATCGTGTCAAATTTTCTTTGTTTCTTGCGTGTGTGTATACATGTGCGCGTGCGTGTGTCGGTTTGTGCATAGAAACATAAGTCCCCTTCGGCAATGCAATAATTATAAAGAAAATGCACACATTTTAATAATGCGTCAAAGTTAAACATTTGATACATGTCGCATATTTCTAAACTTTTGCAAATTTCTGTACACGATTCATGATACTAATGCCCTGTTTACACGTGCACCGAGTTTATGCACCACCACTTGGGAAATTACTCACCTCTGCAAATGCCGTCCAGTGACAGATACATGGGAGGAGTTGAAGTCAAATATGGGCTTCATAAACTCTATCAATACTGAAATACTGTTTTCTCTAGTCCTTGTGCTAGATGTTGTAGCCAAAATCACTGCAGGCCTCTGAGAATATGAGATTAAACCCACATCCATGTCAAAAGGAAACAACGAACATTAGATGAACCTAAAAGTCAGTGCCAAATCACCATAAAGCCAAATCTGCGGAAGTAATGTGGAAATAAGAAGGTTATAACTATTAGCTGACTAACCATAAAGCCAAATCTGCGGCTTTCGAGGCTATTTCCATTTATAGGAAGAAGCAAGCCCTGACTTGTGTGGAGAGAATTCAACACTTCAGCAGACGAGTTCAGAACAAGGTGTGTGAAATACAGATACACCTTGAGGTTTTCATAACTATTGGTTGCTTGTAAGGTTCTCGTTTCACTGTTAAGTTGTAGTAGCTTTTCGGGGACATAAGTCCTCATATTAACAAAGACGTTGCTCATGTCTGTAACAACTATCCACCATACCTTGATCTTACAAATCACATTAAGGCAAGTAAAGAAAATGAACGTTATTCGTGATGGACCTCTTAAAACTTGAAAGCCTAATCAAAGAATGCAGAAATCAGAAGAAAAAGAAATTGTTTCACACTCGTACATAACTGTTCAAAGGAACACAATCAATCATCGCAACATGATTAAATAGTTCAAAGTACATATCTATAGATCCATAGAGGCATAGACCCTTTCGGGAAGTTCTTATGACTGTGAATTGGAAGTTCTTGCTGGATTTGCTAAGAAAGATGGGATGTGGGGACAAATGGTGTAGCTGGGTCAAGGAATGTATCTCTACAGTGTCAATGTCAGTCCTGATCAATGATTCTCCTACTCAGGAGTTTAAAACTCAGAGGGGTCTAAGGTAGGGGGGATCCCTTATCCCCTTTCCTCTTTAATGTGGTGGTGGAAGCCCTCAACATCTTATTTGAAAGGGCCAAAAGTTTGGGAGTAAACAATAATGAGCAAGAGGTGGAAGCCTTAGCAAATCTGTTTGAATGCATGAAAGGGGACCTTCCAATGAAATATCTGGGTATGCCTTTAAGAGCAAATCCCAGGAGAGCTAAGACTTGGCAACCAATTGCGGATAGAGTCTCCAAAAAAATGCCATTTGGAAAGCTAGATACATTTCTATCGGAGGGAGGATCACTCTTATTAAGTCAACACTCAGTAATATGCCTATATACCCCATGTCACTCTTTAAAATCCCTATGGTGGTGGCAAAGAAACTAGAAAGAATTCAGAGATAGTCCCTATGGGAAGGGTCCAATGAAAAGAAGTTCATTTTGTCAAATGGGATGTGGTGACAAGAAGCAGAGCACAGGGTGGTCTTGGAATAAAAAAGCTTATGGTTCACAACCAAGCTCTATTGGCAAAATGGTGGTGGAGGTTCTCCCAAGAGAAAGAAGCCCTTTGGGCTAAAGACTTAAAGTCATTACAAATAAGTATGGGCTCAGTAATGTATGCTTCTTGCAAACAACACCAACTCATGGGAAGTGCTCTGCATTATGGACTGACATATATATGTTCTACTGGTGCAATTTCATCTTGCTTGTTTGAGAGTATGCAACAAGGATTCAGAATGAAGGTTTATTAAGGAGGAGCAACTAGGTTCTGCGATCAAGTTTGGTTGGGAGACAACACTCTCTCTTAGGAGTTTCCAAGACATTTTTGGTTATCATTGCAGAAAAATTCTTTGATCAAAGATATTTTTCACCACTTGACATCCAATTCACTTTTGAGATTGCAGTATTAAGCTATTAGCACATCACAACAACAAATATAAGTTGAATAACCATTCACTTGTGAAAGTATAATCAACGAACTGCAATAAATTTGGAGGATACGTAATCTGACCAAGTACTTTCCCTAACTCCAAAAACTGCTAATCCAAGAGACAAAAGGAAAAAGCAAAACAATGTAATGAACAGGACTAATCTAAGAGAATAGTCCAAGCTTAGAAATAAATAACCCCAAATCTAAGTTTCTGACGCAACTAAGAGAACAAAAGTGCACTTCTGTAGTCAATACCCAGATTATAGTGTTGAACTAGATTGAGAATAAAGGAACAAATATTGGACCAGTTTTGTTATCACAATATCAAAAATAGGGGTGGTCAAACCCATTGAGACCATCAAAACGAATTGTATAATGTAAGCAATTTATTGTGCAAAAAAAATTAGTTACGTGCTACTCAGGAAAAAAAAAAGGAGCAAAAATTAGTTTTCAAAAATAAAAAGTTGGGTAAATTCAAGGGCTACTTCGAAAAAATAAAGAGCAATTTAGGTTCATACAAGGTGCAATGAATTTTAATAAAAAGAGTAACATATATTGATACAATGAGCAACTTAGATACGTGCTACTCAGAAAAAAAAATAAGGAGCAACTTAGGTCCATACATACAAGATGTCCATACATACAAGATGCAATGAATTTTAATAAAAAGAGCAACATATATTGATACAAGGAGCAAAAGTATACCCAAAAAAAATGAAAACATCTCCTCTGTATCTTCTTCTCTGACTCCATCTTGAGTTGCAGAATTTCTGAAATTTTACAAGCATTGCTGCCATAACTAAGTGAAGTAAAGATATGAGCCCCCAAACATTGACGATCTGTTCATATCTCACCATCCCATACTTCGTCAACCGACTTTTCAAATTAATCGAACAAATCAAGTATTAGACCCATTACCATTGCTTCCAAATGTAATGTTTAATATCTTAAAAAACGCAGCTTTTTAACATGGTTCTTGGCCCAGACTTGAAGACCGACGGGACTTGACATTGAGAAGTCGGTGGATTTTGTTGCTAGAGAGAGAGAGAGAGAGCGAAGAGGAAAGGAGAAACCGAAACTTACCTAAAAATGCAGCTTTTTCAATATAGTTCTGGCCCATACTTGAAGACCGACGGGATTTGATGTCGAGATGTCGGTGGATTTCATTGCTGTGAGAGAGAGAAGAGGAAAGGAAAACGTTGCTGATTACCAGGGAAATAGTGGAGTTCTCGATCGACGGCGTGTTTGGATGGGAAAAGAGGAGGAAGTGATTTGAGGTTGGGGATTTAGGGTTTCACTTGAGGGGCATATTCATCTTTTTATGTTGCCCTTTTCATGTATGCGAAATTATTTTCTTCCCTTTCATCTCTAGATGGATTCCATAAAAACCTATCCATAAAATCCTAATGGCACCTTCTTGTACAACAGAAGTTCATATAAGGAGTAAAATTAGGTGACTTAAAGAGCAACTTTTATATTTTCAGAAGAAAAAAAAAACCCTTAATAGTCTAGGGTATACTTTCTTACATAAGGAGCAACAAAAGTTCATACAAGGAGTAACATTAGGTGACTTATAGAGCAACTTCTATATTTTCAAAAAAAACAAGTTACATGACTCGAAAGAGAACCACATTTCATACAGAGCAACACACAAGGGTAAAGGGACAGCCATTGAGTGAGTTAAAACATGGGTGACTGCCCTTAACAGTGTAAGGCATACTTTCTAACATAGAGAGCAACAAAAGTTCAAACAATGAGTAACATTAGGTGACAAAAAGAGCAACTTTTATATTTTCAGAAAAAAAAACAACCTTAACAGTCTAGGGCATACTTTCTTACATAGGGAGCAGTAAAAGTTCGTACAAGGAGTAACATTAGGTGACTTACAGAGCAACTTTTATATTTTCAGGAAAAAACAAGTTACATGACTTGAAAGAGAACCACATTTCATACAGAGCAACACACAAGGGTAAAGGGACAGCCATTGAGAGAGTTAAAACATGGGATAAAAAAAGATAGGATAATGATGTTATAATGAATATAAATGTACTTTTATGCATGTAAATGTACTTTTCGTGCTTTTGCTTTTGTTTTTCTTCCATTTGCACTTTAGGATAATGATGTTATAATGAATATAACTATAGTTGTAAACAACGAAGATGATGCTCCCTCCTCGTACTGCATATCACATGCCCAAGTAGTTGTCTCAATGTTTTGAGAACAACTTCATATCAGTTCCAGAAGGCTTCAAAACAACCTTATCACCACAAAGGCACTTTCGTTGCCTTGTCAAACTACAACCTGAACTGACTGAACTGAAGGACATATCCTTCAACAACGATGGAATACCATTAACCACAATAGTTATTTGAAATTTTTCCTTTTCCATTAAGTCCATCATAATTCATCAATTTTTTTTTTTAAATATTCCTATCGTCAATGTACAATAGTCTGGTTGGGGGGAGAAACTATTTGAAGGGACAAGAGTTTGGTGCATATATTCAAACATAGAGAGCAACAAAAATTCTTACAAGGAGCAACATTAGGTAACTTAAAGAGCAACTATTATATTTTCAGGAAAAAACATGTTACGTAACTTGAACAAGAACCACATTTCATACAGACCAACACACCTTTGTAAAGGGACAACCATTCAGTGAGCAAAAATATAGGTCACTGCCATTTGTTGATAGGAGAATGAAAGACCCTCAATATCCTACGTCTAAATGCACGAGATGTATTTACTTCTTTCTCTTCAACAATTTATCGAACACTTGTTATGCATGACAAAATGGGTACCTAAAACCTAACAAGTTCTGGCTTATCAGACCACTCACTCATACAATGAAAAGAACAAGTTGCTTAAAAACAGAGAGATAGGGATGAAATGAGAAAAGAGAAAGCTGCAAAAAATTTGAAACACCCAAAACCTTACCAGATGCGTACGACGACGAACTCACTTGGGGAAGGAGAAGATGCTGCTTCTTCTTGGGTGGAATTGAGAGATTAATCTACTGTAACTTACAGAGAGATGAAGTGAGAGAGGAAGAAGAGGTCGAAGGATAGCAGAAGCAGAAACCTACCTCTATTGTTCTCTTCCTCTTCAGGGGCGTACGAATGGGAATGAAGTATGAAATGAGAACGATGGGTGGGATTGAGGATTTAGGGTTTATTTCATGAGGGGCGTAATAGTCATTTTAGGTCGCACTGTCCATGTATTGGGAATTACTTTTCTCCTTTTCATATTTAGATGAATTCTATGAAAAGTAGTCCATGACTTGAGAATATTTTGCCCCAAGGGCCACTGAACACTAATTTTCCCTTTGGGAATCTCTCTTTAAATGAAGCAGTTTGCAACTGGAGTGACAACTGACAACTTGATTAAAGAAAAAACTACTCGTAGTATAAAAAGAAAGGCAGGGACGTCCCATTTTGAACCAAAAAGGTGACTTTTCTAGGTAAAATTTGGCTAAATTTTTTTGAGAATGGTACTGATGCTCTAAAGCTCTAAGGTCCCGTTCCAAAAATCTTCTTAAAAAATAAGTAGATTATTTCATATTTTTAAATTAAAAAATAATGTAAATGAAAAATAATTTTTAAATTTTTTTTGCATCGTATGAAAGATCTCGATGAGATTTTTTAAAACAAAATCCATATTGTATATTTTTAGATTTCAATAAATCCATAATTTTTGAGCTTGAAATTGCCTTCTTAAAAAATAAAGATTTTTTTTTGCGTTATGAAACGGGGCCTAAATAGTTGTGCATTCCTCATTAAAGTTGATTTGGTTAGCATTACCTATTGATCTTAGCAATACTTGAAGATGGGTTCTAGACTTTGAGCCTTGCTATATGTACCGACCAAACTTCCATCGAAATCGTACCAACGGCCGCGTCAGGCCATCTCCGGCCACCGGACGGCTGATTCGAGCCGTCCAAAAATTCTAAAAAAAAACCCCGAGGGTTCTTGATCCAAGCACCCTACACGCATCGGATGCCGTTGATTTCCGTGGTGGCCCCCTCGGTTTTTTTTTTAGAATTTTTGAACGGCTCGGATCGACCGTCCGGTGGCCGGAGACGGCCCGACGCAGCCGTCGGTACAATTTCGATGGGGGTTTGGTCGGTACCTATAGGTTTTCTGCTAGACTTTTTAGACTAGACAGGAACTTTGGAGGCCCACTATTATCTTTAATGTTTGAGCTTCCACACCACCTGAATAAAGGTTTCACGACATTGGCCGTGTTTTGTTTTTGTTTTTTTTCTAATAACTCAGATGTCTGGACCCTTTTACGACACAATTCAAGACATTCATCGGTAAAGTATTGTTACTCTCCCTATATGTAATTTTGGTATGGCTAATTGAATTTGCAACCAAAATGGATGAATTCAGAAGAAAAACCTTCAGGCGACCCCCAAAAGAGAAAAAGCACCCGAAGCGTAACATTCGTATCTTTGAGCCAGACCGTTCTCTCAATCCAAGTTTAGAAACACCCATCCAAACAACAAAGCATATTATCGCAAAACCTGTAGAAAGGAATCTCATGTGCTCGATCAACATGGAAGAATACGGGTGGTGCTACTACTCTAGATCCAACGGCATTGGGTTACAATGTTACATGATTTCACAACAATATCAGTGCTCGATCGAGCCTAACGACGGAACTATGGGCTCTTCTTCATAATGGTCTCTCTCTCTCTCTCTCTTTTGGTAATTATTCATGATAATCAAGAAAATTGAGGTCGAGATGGATTCATTAATGCAGGCTTTAAACAACGAAAACCATCCTCTCAGAGATGTTCGAGGCGTGGAAGATTAAGTGATTAACCATGTATTCTGGAAAACAAACAAATGTGCCGATGCTCCAGCGAAAGACCAATCTATCGTAGGCGATGATCTACATATTTATCCTTCGATTCCATCTTGTACTTCATCTTTTGTTTCACAAGTCGCAAAGTACTCAAGGACCCAAGAAATTTTTCAGTGTCGAGCGGGTACCGGCCACGTGGTGCCAGGCACGCATCTCGACCGTCCAAATGTATTTTGGACAGTCCAGATCTGTTTGGACTTGAAAGGGTGTTTTGGTAATTTTACACTTAAAAATTACCCAAACAAATTTGGGCTATCCAAACACATTTGAACGGCCGAAATGGTGCTCGACACCACTTGGCCGGTGCCCACCCGGCACTGAAAAACTTCTCCAAGGACCCAAATGAACAATCCAATCTGGTAGTAATTTGCCAAGCCCTTTAAATGACCGTTAAAAGACAGAGTTTCGAAATCTCAAAAAAGGGTTCAAGATTCGAGGCAAATAATAAAAGAAACCTGCAAAATACGGAGTAGTAGAATATACTACTAGTAATGGCTGTGGTGGCCCTGTGCGTTACGAACAACGTTAGTTGTTGATACCTATAACGGCTCTCTTCATATTCCTATCCTAGCCCGCCCCTCTCTCAAAATTTGAATCTCTCTCTCTCCTCTCCCCCCCTGTCTCTCTCCTCAAACAAAGTTAACTCCATTTTAAACAGACAGGGTTTCTTGGACCTTGACCCCATCTCCATTATCCTCCTCCCCACCATACAAATTCCTCTCTCTCCTCCTTCTTCCCTTCTCGTTCCTTTCTCTCTCTAAAATGGGTTCTTGTTTGAGCAAGAAAACCACCACCCATTCCAATTCAACCATTGCACTACCAGACCCACCTGACCAAAAACTCAAAACTACCCCCCACCAAACCCAAACCCAAATCCAAACAGCAGATAAGAAGAAACCAGAAGAGGAGAAACCCAAACCAGATCCGAAGAAGGAGATCTTCCTCATCAAACACCGTATCAGCCACGACCAGAAATCCGACGAAGAAAGACCCAAATCTGCAAATACCCAGAATACCCCTACAACTGCTGCTACAACTCCGGCCGCATCTGAAGCAGCTGATGCTGGTGGTGTTGGCAACTTGATGAGCGGAGCCGGCGGAGGAGCAGCGGTCAGAACCTCGAGCTGCTCGAAGGAAGAAATTGACGCGATTTTAATCCAGTGCGGCCGCCTCAGCAGGAGCTCCTCCGCCTGCCGGAAGTACTCCGGCTCGAAGCGGAGCTACGATTTCGATCAGGACAAAGGAAATGGTAACGATGACGATGACGATGAGATTGTTAAATGTGGTGATGACGTGGCGGAGGCGGAGAGGGGCCGCCGTCATCGCCAGCGGCACCGCCAGTCGACGCCGATGTCGTCTGGACGGAGGAGAACTCCTAGCAGGGAAAGAGACCAAAGCAATCCGCGGTCGGGGAGCCGAGAACGAGGCAGCGTCGGCGGTGGTGGCGGAGGGAGGAGGGTGAGCCGGTCTCCGGGCCGGAGATCGGAGTCTCCGATAACTGGTAACCCTAATTCAAACAACACTACTGCTACTGCTACTACTAGGCCTGGAAAATTGGTGTCTGTACCGGCTACGGTATCATCAATGGCAATGGACAAGAGCGGCATTGGTGAACCGGGGAATGCGGCAGCGGTTAAGCGGATATCGGTGAGGAGGAACGTGGGGTCGCCGCGGGCAAGGTCGCCCGCGGCCACTAGGGTTACGAATGAGAAGCAGCAGCAGCAGAGTTGCCAGACGAATCAGCAGCAGCCGTTGTCGCTAAGCCGGAGTAATTCTCGGAAGGCGGAGCACTCGCCGTACCGGAGGAATCCTTTGGGGGAGATTGATCAGAATTGTGTTGTTGGTGTCAATGAAGTGGGCTTCAACAAGGGTTCCAACCATGTTGTGTCTCAGGTATAATTTGCTTCTTTTGATCTGGTGAGAGAAATTAGGGTTAAACTGTTGGTTTCGGGCCAAGTGACGTAATAATGCGCTCGCGTAAATGAAAGTGAGAGCGAGAGCGTGAAAACACCTTTTGAAATATCCTGAACTCTACTAAAAAGTAAAATCCGCAAGAGCAAGGATTTAGAACGCGGATAATTCTTGGAGTAATAAGTGACTTAGGTGTTTATTGGCAATTGATGATTTCATATGAGAAAACGGGAGGAAAAAAATTCTTTAAAAGAGGGTAAACATTACCCTCCTTCTTGTGACATTTGCGTAATACAATAATAATGTTCATTATAACTAGATTGATCATCTAAGTACAGAAGAACCAGCTTAACTCATTTTCTATTATGATACTTGTAATTCACATGGAATCAATAACCTCTGCAGGCTCCAATTCAGAAGCCAACTAATGATAACATGAGGAGCAACAAAAACATAGTGCAAGGGGCTGAAAACAAAAGCAATAATCTCAGGGCAAAGGAGCAGCAGCAGAAGATGGAGGATGAGGGAAAGCCATTGCCTCAACGGAACGCTGGAAATGTTTCGGTGACAATGGTGTCCTCCTCAGTAACCGAAAGCCAGAAACTCCAACAAGTAACAAGAACCAGATCCTCGAGACTATCGAGAGACCTGGACTTTAACCCCGAAACCCTACTGAACACCTCTCCTACTTCTTCATACACCGCGCTGTTGCTTGAGGACATCCAAAACTTCCACCAGAAGGGCACTCCGGTAATTCCTTGTCTCACCAAGGCTTGCTCAATTCTTGAAGCAGTCGCTGACCTCAATTCCACTACAATCTCCAACCTGTCGACTTCTGAGCAGTTTGGAAAGAAGAAGAGGTTGGAGACTAAGGAGCCATTTGTGGAGTCTGAAGTGGTTGGGAGCGGAGACGATTTAATGGAGCCGAGTTTTCACAAGTACGTGACTGTGAGTCGGGGTGGTGGAGTTGGAGGTGGTGGTGATATGGAAGAGGTGGAATCCTCCGGGAGTAATAGCTTTATTGGTGGTGGACAAAGTTGGGTGTCTTCTTCATTGTGGGAAACCAATTCGGCTGATTCAACTGATAAATGGAGTTCTCAGAGATCGGAGCAGAAGATTGAAAGTGATCGGAAGCCTAATGGTATAGGGCGCGGAAGACTTGGTTCCGGTAGAGGTCTTCAATCAACACCACAAACACTTAAAGCTGCTTCAAGCTAAATATATGAGATGGAATTTTCAGTTGTAACTTTCAAATTGCGAACAGAATTGTTTGAGCGGTTGCAGACTTTTGCAACCATTGCAGTTGTTTGGTTGTTTCTGTTTTTTCCCTGTTATTAATTGGAAGATTATTTCTGACCTGTTATTTCGCGTTGTTATGAAATTCTACATTTTCCATGCCCTAATAACAAATGGTCTCAAACAACAAAGAAAATACACATTGTCTCATTCAGCAGAACATCTGGAAAACGCTTGCATTATCTGGGTAATGTACAGTACAGAAACCAACTTGAGTCCATCCCATTCAAGAACTGATTACAGATCTCTATAACAAATGCTTGCATTATCTGGGTAATATACAGTACAGAAACCACCTTGAGCCCATTCAGTCCATTTCCCATTCAAGAACTGATAAAGAATACAATACAGATCTCTATAACAAATTAACCCAAAGAAGGCCTTGCCTACCAATGATTGCACAATATCGACACTCATATAGTCAGTGGGATTGTCCGGTTTGTGGTGGTAAGTACCTTCAAACCCTGTTTACACTTTTCATCTGCGACATATTTCTTCAGGCTTGTTCTTCTTCCACATATGCATGTAATCAGCGACTGGTTCTTGGCACAACATAGAAGAGCCAATAATTAAAGCTGGATATCCAGCTTGCCTTCTATTTTACTTGTGCCTTTTTGTTTGTTACTCCAAACTGTTCCGGTAATTAACCATGTATATTGCTGCAAGAGTAACGACAGCTCCGACTAGTTGCACAGGTGCGAAGGTTTCGCCAAGATAGAGGAACCTGTAGTAAGAAATAACTTTCATACAGAATAAATCGCAAACCAAGGGGGAAAAGGTATCAAGACCCACAAAGAAAGGGGTGGGGGAAATCCTTCACTGTGAAACCTTACCCAAAAATTGAAGCAAACATTGGAGTTAGGAAGGTTAGGGAGCTGAGCTTTGTCAAGCTACCTGAAATGTATCAGCAAATCCATGTTAATCCCAAAATAGAAGCCTGGATTATACTAACTAACTTAATGCAATACAATATTCAATATATATGAGAATAAAAGAATAAGGGAAGCCAGAGAATAAGAAATATGTAAAGCGAGGTTGCATTGCCAAATTGATCTAACCAGTTCAAGAAACCTCAACTAAACATAATAAAAGGCCGGAGACGTTGTATCCTAGGTCACACTCAAAAGCATGATACAAAAATCCGAGCAATAGAAGACTAGAAACCTACCTCGTGTAGCATTGTAGAAGTATACACCATAGCTGATGGCACTTCCAAAAAGAGAAGTATAAAGGAGTGCCAAAAGGTCATTGGATGTAAGCTCCATAAAACTGCCATTGAGGGCAGGGTCATGATTCAGAAAAGAGATCACTACAAGGGGAAGTCCACCAATTACCATGTGCTGCAATAGAAATGGAATCCGAATCAATCCCTAATGTACACTATGCACATTGCTTTGTGAATCTGACGTACAAATACGATAGTAGGTGATCCTACAGTTATCTGAACAATAATTACCAGCTCTTACATGTGTTTTACATCTATAGTATATGATTATCACAATCATGGGATCATCTGCCATTTTTAAGGTTGGAGAATTCCCATGGACATTAAATAAGGATTTCTCAAGTGGGATTAGCTTAAATAAAAAAAAATGCAGAACGGATGACTCACCCATCCAGTGGCCATAATAGGATCAGAGTACTTGGAAACCCAGCGAACCATGACCGTACCCACTGCCATGCTTTGAGCTGCCAGGAGCATCCACCACTCTCCACTCCCCCACAGTGAGAAGTTGCTACCATTTAAAGAAAGCGCAGGTACCTGTAGGATTGATTTTCACCAATACCAAAAAGCAGCTTAGGAAGATAAATAAGCACCAACAAATTGATCTTTCTGACGATTAAAATGGCAGGGGAGGTCTCTGCATATTTTTCAACCAAAGCGGTTCCAACTGCCTGAATCCCTACATTGTGGGAGACCAGTGTATTTTACTGTTGCTCAATGTGACGTGTTCAGCCTATTTTTGGAGTCTTAAGGCAATACTACTATGAAGTGCTAGTTGTGGGAAGAGTCAGCAAAGTGATTGAAGCAAGGAATTTAATTCTAAACCCTGGATAGATAGGTAGCGCCACACGTGTGACATGTACACAACTCCACTAATAAAGCATCCATGTTATCACACCTGTTGCAGAACAAAGCTAGGGAATGTGCTTATTGGTAATGAGAGCTAAACATTACACATCCAGGAGATTCAGTGTCTGAACTCCTATGCCATATTCGTTCTATCACCTTCGAATTCATTAGTCCTTCAAAGATTGTTCATTTGACAAGGATTGACAAAAATGGTTATTTAAGGAATGTCACCCACTAAGAGATATTACTAAACACTTAACGTAGGTAATCATGTAGCAGAAGTGTAATTCTTTCAAGAGTGTTGCAGTAAACGAGCACAAGCAAAAATAACATTTAATGCATTGGCATATTGTACGCAACTTGACTACCAAAAGAAAAGAACTAATATACCCCATTCATGAACCAAAAACTACAATAAAACTCATAAAGATTAAAAGAAACGAATAGAAACAACATTGGGGTCTTCTGATAAGCATACCTCAAGAAGTAGAAGGCCAATGACACCGAGCACAAGTCCTGCAGCTCCAACGAACCCAATGGTTTCACCAAATAACAGGGAGGCTAGTACAGCCACTGTCAAAGGCTGAGAATCAATTATCACCTGAAATAGTCCGTTCCGACTTGTCAAATACTAAGTTTACTACTTTTTAGGAAACCAACTGAATGAAATAATCTTACTTAGGAGAATTGAACTATGTCATAGTCAAATAACTCAGCAACATAGCTAATGGTTGGTCGGTTGCAAATCGAAAGTTTAGAAAAAGCGTTATTCATACTCCGTGTTATTCACAGTCTACATTGCGTACAAGAAAGACAATGCGGAGGGTGAATAACAATTCCCCAAGGTTTTGGCACTATCCTCTTTTTCTCCTTAAAACTTGCTCTCTTCACAATCCAATTGGTGCCTATTGGCTGTAACTAGTTTGCTTTCTGTTATCATTTATGTTTTCGTGTTTTCAGCTCAAATGTTCTGAAAACAGTCCGGTTTTTTTTGGAGGAATACAGAAACAAAGCAAGGCTGTAAGATAACATGGAAAAGATGGTTTCACTTGTCACCACAGCAAGTAAAAGCATGCCAAAGAGCATTTCCACTTCGAAACATTTCTGAGGAAAGATGCTCTAGGTGTCAGAATGAAAACAGGAAACATGAGACACAACCAAACAACTAGAATTCCCTGAAATTAGCCGTGCTTGATTATTGACAATGTAGCATATCAGCAACCATCCAAAGAATAAGAAGATCTCCAACTCCCCTCAACCCCTAGAGTAGTTAAACTATTTGCCATTTATGATAATAATGGAAAGGTATAACAAGGAATAATAGCACATACACTGCCCAAACCTGCTGACGTCCGCTCTAAACCTTCAGCAAGAAATCCCTGTCCAAGGAATAAAAATCGTTGAACAACATTTTACTTCCTCAGCACTAATCATTTCTACAAGAGAAAAACTAAAGAATATTTATTGCAAAAGAACCTCTCCCTCTATATTTGTCGTGTGTTTGTGTGCATGCGCTGATTGCAATGAACATGAAAGAAGACCCTTCATTGCATACACAGTTTATAAAACATTTCTTTACAATACAACGGGACCAACTGGACACGTTGTATTTAATTGAAGACCAAAGAGAGACAATCCCATGGTGTGAAAGCAGTGTAGGCAAAAGGTACAAATGGGCACATTATTGGTGCTTTAGCAACTCACTAGGCTATATGGAACGTACACCTGCAATTGCAACCGAATAGTGGCTAGATGACCAAGTGAGTGAGACAACTGTACCATTTACATTTCTTTCCGCAATGTAGCTGTGATTAACAGTTAACAATTATAGAATTTTACTATTTGTCAACAGACATGACTCTTTACTATAAAGTCATCAACTGAAAATGTGACTCTTCAAACAATTGCCCCTAAATCGTCTATAAGTAGAGGATTTCTCCTCCAGAGTTTCAAACCTCTCATTTCCTTCCCGTCTATTGACCGAATTTTTTTAGCTTTTAGCAATTTACTTAGAGATTGCTATATACCCAGAACCCATAGGTTTTTTCGTGGGTTCCTGTAATGACCCGAAGGCCCTAATCCAGTAGGTAATATTTCGAGTCTCCAAGCCCAACTGCATATCC
The DNA here is from genome assembly GCA_018127125.1 of Rhododendron griersonianum. NCBI lineage: Eukaryota > Viridiplantae > Streptophyta > Magnoliopsida > Ericales > Ericaceae > Rhododendron > Rhododendron griersonianum. Next base: position 43,041,159 of record CM030797.1, read on the forward strand.
ATTTTCCTTGTGGATCTGTTTATTTGACCAATATTAGCATTGGATTGTATAACGGATATTTGCATTGGATTAGACTATACAGTGACCAAAAATCCGTGTTTGGTTAAAATAGTTACAGATTAAACACGCCTCGGATATATAAATTGCATTGGATTCGACTATGCACGAAATATAGTCTTTCAAGGGATATAAATTGCTATGGGTTATGATATTGTTATGATCACACTGTTGACCCTATATATCTTGTTAACTCCCAACACATCTCTGAAATGGGCCGGCACAATTTACCTTCGTGCCAATCGTGCTTCGTGCATGCCTGCCGGCCTCGTTTACTTAATTGTGTTGTGACATGCCGTGCCTGTGCCGGCCCATCTCCAACCGAGTTTAATCATGAATTTTTTTTTGCAAATTTGCGTAACAACTAACGACTTAGTATTTGTTGTGTTGTGTTGTGCTGTGCCCGCCCATCTAAAACTGTGCCCGTGCCAGCCCGCCCGTTTGACACCTCTAGACTAATGTATACACCAAACGAGAAAACAAGAAAACGAACCTGAAAACAAGTAGCATCCACTAGTGCAAACAGAGAAATGGACAACCACGCCATGACTCCAGAGGGAAGAGGCCGACCTCTTGCTGCAGCAAAACCAACCAACAAAACTCCAGCCGGAATCAGCCTAAACGAGGAAACAAAAAACGGACCCGTCTTAGGCAACACCTCCTTCATCGCCACCATCGCCGTCCCCCAGAAAAAGAACGGCGACACCAGCAATCCCCATTCCCATGTTACCCCCACCAACGACAATTCGTCCGGCAGTTTTGGGCTTTCGGATGATGGGTCTTCGGGTTCGGACCCGACGTCGCACTCGACGTCGGTTCCGGTGCCTACGCAGTCGAGTTGGGTGGACGGTGGGGATTCTAGTTGGGTGTCTTTGGAGGCGCAATTGGGGGTAAATTTGACGCGGTTGAGGTTGATGGTGAGGGAGTTGCTGCGGTTGAGGAGGGTTTTGGGGTAATTTCGAGTAGTAGTGGGGATTGAGGGGGAAAGAAGGGGTGAGAGTGAAACTGCCATCGCCATTGGCAGTTTTGGTGAGCTGCGGTCATGTGGAAGAAGATGATGAAGTGGGAAGTTCGAACTAAACTTGTGGTTCAGAGAAGAAATTATTCAGTGCCCTGGATTAAAGTTGAGCACCAATTTAGATCACATATTTTTGTGGTTCATTCCCAAGAGTTGTGTTAGTATTGTTTAGCCCCACGCTAATGTGTAATCTAGATTCGTGCTCCATCTTGCTTTAGAGGCATTGAATATCTTCTTGGTTCAAAACGAGGTCGACATTAGTCACATGATCTTTCAAATGATCTCTCATTGCCCTCTGCACTCGCGTTCTAAATTCTCACACCCACAATTTTCATGTTGCACTCCCGCACTCGTCCACGCAATATGTGGCTTAGCAGAACAGAAAGCTGGGGTTTCATGGGGGTGGGCTTAGTGAAAGAGTGGCGATACGAGGATTGGTGGACTTGGGCTTGGGCTTGGGCTTCAATGTAAGCATCTATAGCGAATTTGGTTCAAATTGCAGTTTTTTTTCAGATAGCCTAATATCGTGGCCAGCAATATTGGGTCTAGTAAAAATAGATTGGGCCCAAATTAACAAGTCTAGAACTTGCGGTTTGAACAAATTCACTATTTTATAAGATCCAATATTGCTGGGGCAAACCATCTTGTAGGCAAACAAATGAAAATTGAAAATGTGACTTCCGAAGAGACTTGAGCTAGCGATTCCGTAAACAAATAAATATATTGTATGCGAACAAGTCTAGAACCATGAACAAGTCTAGAACCATACCCAATTCATGTACACTTGCACACAAGTTCACATGTTTTGCAAGTTATAGGTATTGCATATTTGTATGATGTAGCGTGTCCGGGATTCACCATAAAAGTGAGGGTGTATATGTAAATGGGGTATAAGTAGCAAGGTTCTATTTTTATACATATAAAAAAAAAAATCAACAGTAATGCTACATATCTTGAAAGGGTACCCGAAAAAAGAAATTAATGGTTCCAATTTACTTTAGTGTGTGGGATCCGAATATCGAACTACTGATTTTTCTTTTGGAGGCATTTTCGGGGTACCCTCTTTTTTTTTTGATAAGTCAAGCAATCCATTTCAAAATACCCGAAGGCTACAAAGATTTCATCAGAAAATATAGAAATGAAGCAAAACAACCAAAATCTAGACCGGAACACATCCACAAGAAGGCTCCAGAGCACATACTGCCAAGGCAGACCATACATAAATGCAGGGTATTGAGCCCATTTCCGATTTTAGTATTAGTGCTCGAAGGGACACACAGCTCAAACCATAGCCCTAAGTAGAGATGAAATCAACTACAAACTAGTAATAAAGAAAACAAAAGCAGCAACAAAATAAAACTGGACTTATATATTCGCCCACCAACCACGCCCACCTAATCTAGGGAGTCTAGATCGGTACAGTCGTCGGACTAGGGAAACCAGCCGGGGTACCCTCTCCAGATACATAGAATTGTTGTAAAATCAAACCTCCAAGTATACATCTGATTCTGAGCAATCGAAGCATTCATGTGATCACCTCTAGGAAGGCATTGTCTCGCCCCCACAAATTCAGAAAAAATCCTTACCGATATCGGGTTGAGCTGATTTTTTACAGGACTCCATAAAAATATGTTTTAAAAATAATGGGCGGTTCGAATCATCTTTGTGGGACCCGATTTGAGCCCCACAAAATCCATATGTACATTTTGTATGTACCCTTAGCATTTTTGCATTGTAAACGCCTCCAAGTATACTAGAGCAATCCAAGCATATGAAACACCAAATTTGTTACACATTCATCAAGTACACTCTAGTATATTCCGTCCCTGCCAAGTTTTTCCCATTTGGAGGTGGATCATCTCCGGTCCAAATTTTGAACCGGAGCAGACAATCGAAACTTGACTGTCCAATGTTGCAACTAATAATTTGAATCTGCGCACAAACTCTTCGCAAAGAATTTGCGAGCAGATCTGAAGCCATTGATTTTTCTAACGTACAACCCAAATTATGACTGTTTCCCTTCGGTCCAAACTTGGATTTGGACCAGAGAGAATCCGAGCCTTTTCCCTTTGTACCATAAATCCAGTTCAGACCCGCCGCATCAACAGCTACTATTGTACCAGGAATTTGCAAATGGGGGCACGCTGACGGTACCATTTACCTCACAGCGCCAAAGCAGTGGCCACTTCCTCCATTGTTGCTCTCTCTCACATCGTCCAACCTTACAGGAATCTCTTACAATTTCACATATAGGATCTTTTTCTGCACCAAACTCTTATCAGTCCTTTTTAGTGTCATCCCCAAGTGTTCGATGAAAATCCCAATTTAGGCAACATCCGTAACTGGACTCTAACTAACAGTCACATTGCATAGTCACTAGTTTGAGCAATGTAGAACTTCAGGCCCCTCGACAATTGATACCGCCTGTTGGTCTTGGTGATTTTGCTCGTTGGGGTGGTGGGTTCGATGGGGTTACTCTGCAAATTTGGCAGTTTTGCTTGTTTAAGCGATCGGGTTTGCTTGTTTAAGTGAGCATTTCTTGCTGCACGGTAGCTGTTTACTTTTGCTGATCAGCGGGCATGTGTCCTAAAAAGTTATTTGATCTTAGTTTGTTATTTTCTTACCTTTCATATCTCTCTTGTGGAGGGACAATTATAGTGGTTTCTGGCTTGATCAAGAACTTCACGTTCACGGCTTGGGGTTGTCTTTTGCAATAATCCGGAGTATGTCCGTCAAATGTTTTCGTCATTCCCTGCAAAGAATTTGGTTTAACCTGCTTTCTCCGTTGGGGGTGTGTTTGTAGGGTGTGTGCCTATCATTTTCCTTTTACTTATCCGGTATCCCTCTTTTTCAACTTCCTCCATCTGATTTGCATTCAAATATACAATTCCCACTTTCAATTACCATGGTTCTTGGATGACTTCTGAACAGAATATCTAAATAAAAAATTATTTTTTGCTCAGAGGAATGACTTTGGACATGATAAATTATACAGTTTATATGGGTAAAAGCATGGATTAGCTGAGCGAATTGTTACTAGTTTGTTTATTTGATTGTTTACATAGTTTAACGTGTTAAAACTTTGCTACGTGAACCAAAGGTCAACTCTTTTGAATGTGTGGTTTGATTTTTTTTCCCTTCCTTTTCTTGTGCAGCAGACTTTGCAAAGGTGTGAGTATCCTGCTGTCAAAGAATTCAGCTTGTAACTCGTGTTGATTTCACATATGTCAAGTGGGACTGGGCTTGAACCTCTTGTAGATCCATATGCAATCCTCGAATCTGTTTTAATGTACGACCGGTGATCCTTTACCTTCCCTCTATGCCTCTCTGTGAAAAAAGCAAAATTTGGTCCTACAACTTATTAATGTGTAACCTTACTGGTATATATTATTTACACTTATTTCTATAACTTAGATTAGCTGGATGAAAGCAAATCTTTTCAACCTTTTTTTTTTTCTTTTCCGGTGACTATCTTTTCTACCGCTTGTTGAAACGATTGTTAGTTTTTACAGAAACATTTTCAGTCCTCACGAATGATGGACGCAACCTAGTGGTTACTGGTTAGCTCGTAGTTTGAGCCTCACAGCTTAGTATTGCAAAACAATCGATTCTGGTTCAGTTGTGCTGACGATTACTGTTTTCTCTTCAGGGAGTTTTAAAAGGTTTTCATCAGGCCAGTAATAGAATCCTTGATGAATCTCATGAGCGGGTTTACTCCACAAAGGTTTGCATCGGTTCCTATTGAAACCGTCATGATTTGGATCTTAAGCTTTGTGATTCCTTGTGATCGTGCCTCATTGGGAGATAAATAGTACTCTATTTAACTCTTTACCAGATACATTTGGCTGTGAGCGGAGCTGTAGTTGGGCAGGCGAGTGGCCCAGCCCTACCCATTTTCTTAAAAGCTAATATTAGGTATATGTCGTAACTTTATGGTTTAAATTTGTATATTAGTATATCTATTATTTAATCTCGGATAAATTTAACTAATACTACATCACCTTACAAAATTTTGTGAATTACTTTCATAGACAAGAAGTCAATAAGTATGTACATGTTTGTCTGAGTTAGAGAAGAAAAAGTACACTAATTTCCTGTTTTTATTGCTGCATTGGGCAAAAACTGTCTAGAGATATAGTGTATAACACCACTACACAAAGAAATATATTAATATAAAAGTGTATTTTCTTTGAATGAAAGTTTGTCTCCTCGTCCGGCCCCCTCGGATCGAAATCCTGGCTGTGATTGTACATGTTGCCTATGAACAATCATGAAAGTGTATATCCCATTATGCCCCTCACCCCTCTCTCCCCATTAGAATTGTCATATCGTTTCTTGTGTTAACTTTTAACATCCAGTGATTCATTCAGAAATTCTATGCCATTTACACTCTTATTTGCAGGAAGGTGTCCAACAATTTGTGTTAGGTCTATAAATCACGTGAGTCGACAATATGTATGGAGTGTTCTATTTAACTACTACTATTTATTACACTGGTTGTTAATCAATTCATCTGTTTTCTTTACCTCATAATTGAAATTGATTGTTCTAATCCCTCGGTTTGCAGAAGCAGTGTGGGGGAAATCAATGAAGAGCTGGATGCCGGCCTAGATTTGTCAAAACTACAAGCTCATCCAGCAAAAGGCTGTTATCCATTAAAGAACAACATGGTATGGGCAGTTCTTCACTTTTAGTGTTTAAGAGGTGAATCTGCTTAAATTGGATTTAACGAGTAAAATGGTGGGAAAATAACCTACGTGATTCTAAGGAACTGTAGTATATATTGGACTGTAAAGTGGTTACAAATACTGGATGGTCTGTACAATGCGATCACTTTACTATCTGTTTCCATCATTTTCTATGGTTTTGGATCAACAACTAGGGAAGATTTGGCTGGGGAAGAAAACAAAGCAAGAAGTCAATAAAAATCTACCACATTTTGTGGATGTATGATGCTAACTAAAAGGTTAAAACTTTGACTATTAATCTATATAAATATATAATAGTGTACTTGGTATTTGTTGTTTTTTGTCATTTCCTTTTTATCATTCCCCAATCTTATTTAAAATGTTTTTGAGCTATGTTATATGGACTTCGATGTGAGTACGAGGTAGGGATGTATGTCCAAGTGTTGGACCTTCGTAAATTTTTTTTGTACCTTAGTAATTGTAAGTAATAGAGTATTGTAAGTATCGGTCCAAAAGTTAGCTATGTTATAAAGCATTTCGAAATGCTCTTTAAATGAAATGTGATTAAGTAGGAATAGGGAACTTCTATGTTCCATCAATGTAGAAAGGTAGAAATGTTTCTTTCTAGATAATGTGAGGTTAGTTTCTTTCAAATTTAATCAACGACAGACAATCTAAGTGTCAAAATTGGATACGAGTGTCAGACACAGATCCCACACCCTTACTCCTGCGTCAAGTGTCTAGCAACTCAGGATTGGAGTGAGGATGAAGTTGCTGGGTATTGCACTGATTTGGAACCACTGAAACTATGACTAGAAAGCTTCATGGGATTGCTATTCTTGAAGGTAGATTTCCATGTTCCTCAATTTTCCCCAAATCAACTTGCTTTTATGTCTGTCTGAAAGACTGAAACTCAGTAACGTATGGAAAATGAATTGTTTGCGTACTATTGTTGAACACATTGTGTGGCCTAGAAAAATAGGGGTACGCCGTTAAGTTGGACTTAGCTCGAAACTGAACCTTTCTCCCTGAAAACTGGTATTTCGGTGTCACAGTTGAGGCAGACAACACTTAGTCATCGCTTTGATCATGAACGTTATACGTGTAATATAGTCAATGCTCAGAAAACTGAAATGTAGGAGTGGAGTAGGAAATCTCAATAAATAAATAATCTGAATACGTATACATTATATGTATAGAACAACAAGGTGGAGGGGAATGTCAAAGATGATCCTCCACTTGGGTTAAACAAAACCCAAAAGCAAAGAACATCAAGTATAATCCTCATCTTGGGTAAACAGCACCCATAGCGAAAATACAAATAATACTGATCTAATGGTATATGGCACAAGCAATGGAAGTAATGAAAACTAAGTTAAGCTAGAACCTAAACCTAAACTTACATGTACTGCTCTTAATGCTAACAACATCATTAGCAGCTAAGCTATCGACCACCAGGTTGCACCTAACCAAGAACTTCCACTTCGTCAGCTTGAGAGACCCAAGCTTGATCCGCACCGGCACTGTCGCCCTCATTCTCAGAGGGATGCTTCCGGTCTGCTGCTGGGCCTGCAGCGACTGCAGCAGATTGGTCGCGTCCTGAGTTTGTCCTGTCATGGCTACGGTGAGCACCGTCGTGTTCTGATGGCCCTGATAGAACTTAGGCAATGAACCCTGGCAAAGCTGTGTTGAGAGGTACCACACGCTTATGCTACTCCCGCTCTCATAGTATATACCAATCTTCTTATTGGGGTTTCGTGCGGTGATGTTCACGTCGAACGTTGCGTAGAGGGTGTTGTCGCTGTTGAGATTGAACTGGGTGATTGCCAGGTCGTCGACAGAGTACTTTGGGATTTTCGGCTTGAAGACGAAGTAGATTATGGCAGCGAGGATTCCGAGGATGAGGATTAGGAATATGAGGAGAGATATAGTCCAACAAAAGCACTTGCACCAGCAGCTTCTTCTCTTGGGTGGCCTCGAGTGAGTCACCGGAATCGTGCGGCCGAACGGCGGGTATCCCGGCTGCGCGGGTGCGCCTCTGTCGGACTTGGCGGCACCGGGGGGCACGAGTGGAGCCGACGGCGTCTGGGGCGGCGTCTGGGGTGGCGTCGCGGGCGCCTCGGGGTCGTGCACTGCCGGATGGATCTTCTGATGATCTGCCATTGATTTTTTGTTGTTGTTTTGAAACAAACTCATCTGTTTCCTTTTGTTTTTCTAGAGCTAAGCTTGGTCTAATATAGGCTCTCGGGACAGGGCAGTTGTGTGCAGTTATGTGCGTAGGGGGAGTATGAAAGCTCCATTTTTTTTGAAAGTCATATTTCGCAGTTTCCTTTTTTTGACTTTATGGAGAAGGTTTGATGGGGGAGTTCTCACATGGCGCAGTGCTTTTTATATTTTGCGTCAAATGCGTGTTTGATCCAGTCGTTAACAATTTTGCAATGTTTTAAATTTTGAAGATCTTTGTGCTTTTAAATTTTTTTAATTTATTTATGTGAATATTTACAGAATGCAAATCCGAATACACTTCTCTCATAATAAGTGAGTTATATACAGTATGATCCGGGCACGCTGTAGGGCTCGTCTCTTATGGGAGCAGTGTGTTCGATCATGTGTTCGACAGGTGTGCAAGTATCTTTCCCAACTCAGAATCGGGGACCCTGTAGGGCACTTCACTGGATTGTAGTGCACAATATGGGCCGTCCAAAGTGTTTTCAATGGTCCATATTATCTTACAAGTAAAATAAGTAGACAATGTTTGAAATCAGGACCGTTGAAAACACTTGAACCATTGAAATCACTTTGGACGGCCCAGATTGTGCACTACAACCCTGTAGGGCACTTTCGCCCGACAGGATCCGTGGGTCCCCTCTCAACCCAGTGGTATATAAATGACAATATTTCTTTTTCTTTGTTTTTGGATGGCGTAATTTTTCTTTGGAAATGGCTGTTCCTATCCTCTAGAGCAAATTGGACCGGTCCAGTTTCAGCATTTTGAGCCCCATTTTGGATCTATTTTTATGTTGAAAACTATCTATCTTGTAGAGCTCGTTGATAAGAGCATTTTAGCTAAAAAGTTATGTTGCTCGCTATCCGATAAAAATAATTTCGAGACACATTGATCTTAAAGAAAATAGGCATGACACAATGAATCGGAAATCATTAATTTTAAGACAAATATGAATCAATCGTTTATTTGTGATTTTCAATTAATGAGATGTTGCCATAGTGAAAGTTTTGGCGACAGCTATATTGTGAACGATTCCGATCACTAAAATGAGCTCGGGATGGAAGTCAAAAAAATAGAACCGAACTGATCTAGTTTTTGTCCACCGGAGATGATCCGGTTCTTATTTCTTTTTTAAAAGGGCCTTTTAAAACCATATTCGGTGACGTTAGCCCCATTAACAAAATGCTGAAAACAAGAGTAAATTATTCAAGCAAATTATATACTGTAGTATTTAAGATATTACGTGGTGCCCCTTGGTCTACCTCACGTGGCGCCGAATGTACTACGTGGCGTTGTGGCCGTTGACTGGATAGTTTTTCGTTTAAGATTTGGGTTTCTTTCTGTTGAGACTAGGCATTTCAATTTGAATCTTCTCAATCTCTTTTTTCAGCGTTCTTGTAACTTATCTTGTGCAATTTACCCAAAAAAAAAAAAACTTATCTTGTGCAAACACTGCAACACAGCTGAACCTGAAATTCAAGAGAGAGAGAGAGAGAGAGAGAGAGGAAAGAAGAAGGAAATTGGCAAAGGCCAAGTCAAAGTTCATACGCTTTGGAAGCGTGACAAGCGTCCATACAGGCAGTACGCGGTGTTTTGAGAATCTAAAACAATGCGTTTGTAGTATTTCACTTTGATTTGATTAAAATACAGTAGTTTCTTTCTAGTTTCTAGAACCTTTTAGTGTTTTTTTTTTTTCTTTTTCTTCCGACACTTGGGGGTGTTCAGGTCAGTCTACGCGCATCTCGACTTAATTCTCTCTCCAGGTCGAGTCAAAGGTAGGCCATTCACACAAGGGGCCTAAGAGATTCACAAGAAATTACTTTCTTGCGGCCTGACCTCAATAATCAAACCTCGGTCAATTGTACGAGAAACAAACCCACCAACCAACCGGATTAACAGGCTCTCATGTAGTATGTTTGATCACCGAACCTATTTGACTATTGGGGCAAGGACAGGTGACGTTTTCTCTTTCGTTTTCGAACAGGACAGGTGACTAACTTCTAAAAAAAAAAAATAGTACTAGTAATTATGGGTTAGTTGACTAACTTCTACAGAAATGTGAGCCGTGAATAAGTTTACGGTGCTCCATCTCGGTTGCTCAAAAGTGTTTTTGACGATCCGGATTAAAAACAATCTATTAACAATAATAAATAATCTATTACCGTTAATAGATTATTTTGGACGGCCGAAATTTTCCCTCTTAATTGTTTGCTAATACGATAGCAACGACAGCTACGTTGTTTCGCAGCCGGCCTGAAAGGCATATGTGTCTTTCAGCATGTTTAAGAGAAAGGGATTTGCTTGTCAGCAGTGACGGAGGGATTCGATGGCTGAGGAGGTCCATGGCACCACCTAGCTGTTAGATTTGTCCTATCTCTCTCACTCTCTCCCTTTATTATAGTTTATATTAGGATTTCAAACACACCAAATCCATTTTGATTATTATTATTTTTTATCGGCAAAAGCAATATTTTATTAAAGAAATTTGACAGAGGGTACACCATGTTGGGAGAAGGGGAGGAGAATTCAACCGAAAGTTAGATGAAAAAAAAAATAGTTGAGATAAAGCCCAAAGCACCCCATGGGCCAAGTCCAAATATCTAAAAGTGCTCAACTCAAACACAAGTGGGCCAAGCCCAGCCGAAGAACTCAAACCTAACCCTAATATGTGCCCGCTTCAACCACCGCCACCACCAGTCAAATCAATCACCGCCACCACCTCAAATCAAAAGCACGCATCCCACCACCACCAGAAACACTAGCCGCCGCCACCACCAGACAACGATGAACCGGCAAGGAGCTTCCGTAGTGCAAAATGAGTTTTGTTTTGATGAGTACATTTGAGTATCATATAATATCGGACAAGGAGCTCGAGATCTAACCATCGTGATCTAAATTGTTCAGTTTGTATGATTAGATCATCCAAGAAAAAATCAAATTGTTCAGATGCTTCTTGGTCTAACAACATCTTATACAACGATGGATGGCTAGTATAATTTTAGAAAATGAATTGTAAGACAAATATATCACGATTCTGTGGTTATCAAAATTTGATCACCTTTAATTTCAGAAGAAATGTTTAGCGAACTGAATGGTTCAGATAACAGTGATAATATATCGGTGAAGCCCACCGAGGCGCACGCCACCTGGTACTGCATTACCGCACTATAGGAACCCTTTACATGTCCTAGCATTGTATGGTGTATGACTGAGTGATTACATAAATATTTGTAATTGATAAAAATAGTCCATATTTATGATAAAAAATTGTACTACTAAATTGACTTTTATGAAACAAAACGTGTTTCGATTCGTGGTAAAAAATTGAATCAATCCTCAACACCATAGTTATGAAAATGTCTGGTTTTCTAAATTTTACTTAGTCCATCTAATGGCAAAATTTTCAAAGCACTTAGAGATTTCTAAGAAGGGAAAAAGAGTACTCCATAAATCACATGAGTGTCTTAGCCATTTGAGACTCAAATATCTGCGTACATCATTTGAGTAATGCTACGGACACAGATAAAAGTGCACATATTCGGACAAATATGTGTGCGGAATCGTCTAATGTATGTGGGTCATGCATGGTAGATGTGGGGCTTATACACGTTGGACGGATCCGGGGACACATTTGTATTTAGATTTGTGCATTTTGATCTATGTCGGTATCATTTTTTGATGTAATAATAGCCCAATATTGTATCCAACTAGTTGTTGATTACAAGCACTGTTTTTCCAACTTGATTACAAGGTACTAGAGCGACCAACCGATACCCAATACCACAAAACACAAAATTAAAATGTCTCTAAAGAACAACAAAAACAAATTGCCTCTAAAGAACCAAAGTGAGAAACTTTTTGTTTAATTTTGTTTTGTTATTTTTTTTCCTAATCCAAAGTTGAGAAACTCGTTTTATTCCTAGCGACGACAAGCGATCCCGCGACCGTTGCTCATCTTGCTGGTGCAATCCACGGTCATGGACGGATCCAATTCCAATGGATTAGCCGCAGAAGCATCGGTCGCGAAAATGCAACGCTTGCAATCGGCAGACGCGAGGGAAGATGTCTTGAACTTGTCTTCCCCTCCCATGACCGGCATCGGGACTCCTCTCTTGACAGGGTTCTTGAAACCAGGACGGTACGTCTGGCCCAGCACGCCCTCAACGCCCTCCGAGAGGTGCGAAAACTTGAACTGCACCTCCAGATGGGCGAAACAATCGTCGGACGGGATCTGATACTTGTGAATGCGGTCATCCTCTTTCGTTACCGGGACAACGTTCACCAGCATCTCCACCAGGCCCGGCAGCACCACGGTGACCCTATTGCAATTCGCGGTGCGTTCCACAGCCAGGAGTTTGTCAGGGGCCGTCCAGGCGGAGAGGTGGACCGGGGGGATGGAGAGAGGCATGCCGTTGTAGGTGAAGCGCAGTTGATCGACCTGATCGTCCCATTGCGCGACCTTGTTCGCTTCTAGCGTGAAGCTGTTGGACCCGAACATGAGGCCGAGGCCCTGGATCCAAGTGTTGTCGCGGGACCTTCCGGTGGGGCGACGGCCGATGAAACGGGCGTTTACTTGGAGGCCATAGTCGGAAACCAAGCTGAAATGCTCGTTTTTCTTTCCATGGAAGTAAAACATGATGCCATCCCCTCCAATGAACCTCGGATCTTGACAACCTGCCCCCCTTCCATTGCAATTCGCCCCGAGCCCTGCACCAAAAAAAAGAAGAAGCTTTAATTCTCAATAAAACGTCGATCTAGCGAAAAAATACCACAGGGTAGTGCTGCGAGCCGAGTCGAGCTTTGTCGAGGTCGAGCTCGGCTCGTTTACTAAACGAGCCTCTTTAATCGAGCCGAGCCTCCCTTAGCGAGCCGAACTTTTGTCGAATGAGCCAAAAACTCGAGCTTAGCTCGTTTACTAAACGAGTCGAGCGTTAACGAGCTGAGCCAAGTCGAGTTCGCGAGCTGTTCGGTTCACTTACAAACAGGGTCAGTTTGTTTTGACAAAAAGGTGACAAAATATCCCGTGTTAGGTTAAAATACCTACTGTTGTTTGATTAAAAGAGTGTAAATTCTGTCCGGATGAGGCAGAAAATGGGGGTTTTTCGTCACCTCTGTGGGCCCTCTTCGCTTATTTTTTTGGGTAATCCAAACCGTTCATTTTAGGGCCTGTAAAATAATGTATCCATGCAAAAAATCAATTTGTCCGGATATCGATACGTTTGTTAAATGTTGAGTTTTAGACGAAAAAATGAACGGCTGTGGACAGTTTAACTTAAAAAACAGTTGACAGATCCAGACCGTCCATGTTTTCGTCTAGAACTCAACTTTTGACATACCTATCAATGTCCGGACAAGCTACTTTTTTGCGTAGATACATTATTTTACAGACCCTACAAAATGCACGATTTGCATTACCCAAAAAAATACGCGAAGATGGCCCACAACGAGGGGCGCTGGCAGAAAATCCATTTTGTCCGGCTCATTCGGACAGAATTTATTCTCTCTGATTTGATTAAACATATCTCGGATATATAATCTCACAAAACGTGACATATACAATACTACAGGATGTATGGCCGAAAACTTTAAATCTGATGAGATTGAATATCCCGCGACATTATATATCTTTTAACACTAGTCCCGTCAAACAAACGAATCCGAGGTTCTTTTAGGAAAACAAATTCATACAAACAAAAACAGAGAGCTCATATTTGAACTGAAAAAATTACCAATTTCCTCATAGAAACCTTCTTTTTTTTTTTAAGAGAGAGAGAGAGAGAAAATTTACCCTTGCAAACAGCTTCACATTTCTGGGAGGTGCAATCAACCGAGCAGCCTTTCTGGTTGGGGTTGGAGGGCTTGACGTCGGGACATTGTTGTGGGCAAGCAAATGCCTTGCCATTAGCCCCACCACATTTGGTGCCCATGCCACAAGGGAAGGTCCCGGGGAAGGTCTTCCCGGACACCGCGCTTCCTGGCGGCGGCGATGGCGGCGATGGGTTGCCGTAGGGGTCGGCAAGGCAGCGGATGTGCAAAGAAGCAGCCAGCAAGAGTACGAGAAGCGAAACGTGAGTGGCAGTGCTCATGGTTTTTTTGAGTACTAAAAACTCACTCTTCAAGCCCAAATCTCTGTCTCTCCTCTCCGGAGTGAATTGGAAGCCATTGAAGAATTGTAGTTTGCTTTATAGATTAAAAGATGTCAAGATTTTAAAAAAAAACAGAAAAGAAAAGGAATATGGGAAATGAATTTGATACAAACAAGTCAACTGTTTATTAACTGCACTATGTGGGTGGCTCTTGGATTCTTGAATATATTTTTTTTTCCAGTTTTTCAAACATGGGAGAATGTGGACAGCAGCATCTCCGGCGCTCCTTGCGTTTCTCTTCATGTGCTTGCCACCTTCTCTCTCTCTCCCTCTCTCTCTCTCTCTCCGGGTTCCGTCGGTGCGCTAGTGCGCGTAGCGAGCCTAGATGGGTTTTGCCAAGATTTTATTACTATGATGGTTAATTCATAGATTTATTCAAAATGTTGGGATTTGTCCCATATTGGTTAATTATCTTCTCCAAAATTAGTATATGAGTTTGAGCGGCCTCTCCACTCTTAACCAATTGATTTGGAGTTGGATGCTTTAACATGGTATCAGAGCTAGGGTTTCAGAGGCTTTTCCCCTTTGTTTGTGTCATAGTTGCAGTTTCTTTCATTGTGATCCGTGTGTCCGGATCCTTTGTTTACCTCTCCACGTGCGAGTCGGGGGTTGCACGTGCGGAGTAGTGTTGGGATTTGTTCCACATTGGTTAATTATCTCCTCCAAAAACTAGCCAATTGGTTTTGAGATGGATATAAAGTTTTTACATGGTATCAGAGCGGGGCCCGTTCCACTCCACATTTTAATAAAAATTACAATCCACACCCCGCGATGACAGACCAGCAAAAAGGCTGCACGATGATAGTTAAGATATAAAAGTCCCACATTGCTTGGGAGTGGAATGGGTGATCACTCAATAACATTTGGGACCTCTCCACTCTGTGCCAATTGGTTTGGAGTTGGATGCTTTAACATGGTATCAGAGCTAGAATTTCGGAAGGCTTTTCCCCTTTATTTGTGCCATAGTTGCACTTTCTTTCATTGTGATCCGTGTGTTCCGAATCCTTTGTTTACCTCTCCACGTGCGAGTCGGGGGTCGCACATACGGGGGAGTGTTGGGATTTGTCCCACATTGTTTAATTATCTTCTCCAAAACTAGTATATGAGCTTGGGCGGCCTCTCCACTCTTTGCTAATTGGTTTGGAATTGGATGCTTTAACACAAAAAAAAAAAAACTAAATTGATCGGTAATCGTTATCTACTTGATCAAAAGAGATGATTTTTTTTTAATATATAAATGGGAAAATTTCTTTTATATCCCTTCGACTTTGACCGAAAATTCATTTTGGTCCTTCACCTCTCAATTTCGGCATAAAAATACTTCTACTTTCCAATTTTTTTCAATGTCGTCCTTTAGAAGGAATCTGTTTTCTTTGAGTCCTGCTCCGGGCTGTCTCCGGCTACCAGACGGCCGATCCAAGCCGTCCAAAAATTCTATAAAAAAAAAACGAGAGGGCTAACGCGGGAATCAATGGCATCCGATGTGTAGGGTGCTTGATCCAAACACCCTATTTTTCGTATATATATGTATATATCCCTAAAGGATGACATTGAAAAAAATTGGAAAGTCGAAGTATTTTTATGCCGAAATTGAAAGGTGAAGGATCAAAATGAATTTTTGGTCAAAGTCGAAGGGATATAAAAGAAATTTTCTCTATATAAATAGATGAATAATATGATTCGAAAAATGAATGGTAGGACAAATCTATCCTGATCAACTAGTTATCAACTTTATCATGGTTCTATGAACTTGATTTTTGTACAATAGCACTGCACCAGATGAGATAGTCCATTAGCACACTCGATATCCCTCTCATGGGTAGTGCAATAGAAACAGATGCCTAAACGACTACGAAATGTTTGCAACCGTTTGATATAGGCCTAGCATGATGGACTTGGGACCCACACTCATTCGATGACTGCGAATGCATTTGTACCCTTTCGCACCCGATCCGAACATATCTGTATGCAAATCATTTTCCCTCTCTTACTCACACGGACAGGTGCATAAACTAGGAGGGTCCATGGAGGGGCAATATTCAAAGACTGCCCAAGCACGCCGATCACAGCGATGGGAACTGGGAATAGGAAAGATAAACTCCATATTCAACTGAAAGGTTGAATGGTGTCATCAGTGGGAGTTTTAACTTCTAAGTTTCCATCCTGAGGCCCCGTTCCCGAAAGGGAAATAAGTACTTATTTTTTAAAAAGGTAATTTTAAACTCAAAAATCATGTGCGTAACGCAAATAATTTTCCTATCAATATGGATCTTGTTTGATCTAGTTCTCATTAAAATATTTTATACGGTGCAAAAAAAATTGAGAAATTATTTTTCATTTTTCATTATTTTTGAGTTTAAAAATGTGAAATAAATACTTATTTTTTAAGAAGGTGTTCTGGAACGGGACCTCATACCCACAAACCTCGATAAACTCGGAAGAAAATCTTGTCCAAAACACACCATTGGATCGATCCTGATGGTGTTAGGTGGGAATAGGAAAATGGGGCGTAATAATGGTTATAGAGTCAACTTAGAAAGAAAACTTAGTTTTAATAACTCAGGTATTCGGGCCAGCTTTAAGCGCACCTCGAGGTCCTCGACTAATACTGGGGGGCTTCTTCCAAGCCGGCCCAGTTTCGTCTCCGCGTGTCCGTCCAGCCCCACCCAATGTCAAACCCTATCCATGTAAGCCCCGTTTTAAGTAATCTGCCCAATATACCCCGCTCTCCTCCTCGCCTTCCACTACTCCAGATTCTTTCCTTCTTTCTTATTCTCGGCCTTCCGCCCTTTGCGCCACAACTGTGGCTCCGCTCTTCTCGGCCACAACGGCTGCTTCCGCCATCGCCCCACTGCTAATCTCCACCGTCTCCTCTCTCCTCCTTCTGCCTCCGCTCCCCTCGTCTCTCTCCTCCACCTTCATATTCGCAGCCGCCGCCACTCGTATAAATACAGACATCCACACGTATTTGAATCTGCATACATATGTGCGTGTAACATGTGTTTAGGATTTTTTGTGTTTTGTGAATTTGTCCCAAGTGTAATTAATGGACAATGGAAGATGCACTGGAATTTGCGATGTGATCGTCTCGGGGGAGATCTTGTCGTCACGGCTGTACATCAACGACGTAAGGACGCCAATCTCGAGCTTGATCGTCGCAGATGTAGATCTTGAGGGAGAGTTGGGACCCGTATCCACGTCGGGGCCCGTCGACGGCAGAGGAGGAGTTGCAGAAAGATAAGAAGGATGAGGAGTGGTGGAAGAGTCTGGTGAGGAAGAAGTTGGCGGCGACGAGGGCTAAGGCTCCGATCATTGACAGCACATAAAAGGAGTGGATTTTTTTGCTTTATTTGGATGCTTTTTTTTTTGTTAGACGAAAAATAGTTTTACTCCTACTTTGTTAAAGTTCTGAATGAAGGAAAAAGAAAGAGAATGGGTGTGAATCGTGTAATTTTGTTGGTGTGAATTGGGAATTTTTGGGTGTGAATTGTGTAATTTGAGAGGTGTAAAAATGAAGAATTCACACGTTCGAAAAAGACAAAATTCACATTTAAATGAAAAATTCAGGTTAATTTCTCCAAATTGTGCGGTTGGGTGATAGTTTTTTTTTTTTTTTGTCATTTTTAGTTTACTTTATTAAATATCAGGTTTATTTATAGGTGTGAATTATGTATTTTTTTGGTGTAAATTGATATGTGAATTTTTGGGACGTGAATTCTGTAAAGGTGTGTGAATTTTGCAAATGGTGTACTGGGGCCAAATTCACACACTCAAGAATTCACACCAATAATTTACCCAGAATTATGAGGACTTGAATAGTGCAAAGGGGTGTGAATTCTTGCAAATGAGTGTCAATTCGGGGGTGTGAATTCTTGCAAATGGGTGTGAATTCTACAAAGGGAAATGAATAGTAAAAATAAGATGTGAATTCTTGGGTGGGAATTATATGGGGTGTGAATTCTGTGGGGTGTGAATTCTGGAAGGTGTGAATTCTTGGGGTGTGAATTCTGTGAGGTGTGAATTCTTGGGGTGTGAATTCTGGAAGGTGTGAATTCTGTGGGGTGTGAATTCTGTGAGGTGTGAATTCTAAAAGTGTTGAAAAGTGAAAGGGTAAAATAGTAAAAGCATCTTTAAAAAGGGGCTGGATGGAATAGCTCTACAAAAAGGGGTTTGCATGGAACTCCAAGTAAAAAATGGGACCGGCCAGGAATTTCCTGAATACTGGGAGCGCAATTCAACAGCCCACTTGTGGAGAGTCCAATTAAAACCGGAGCAAAGCTCCATATGGACTGATAACACCTAAGAGGTTTCAAATGTGAGAGGCCTTAGGACTTAGGAGAGAGCAAACCCTTAAGTCCGGGACCTTCACCACCAGGCCAACTACTTGCGATTTAAAAAGAAAACTTAGTATAGTAACATAAACTAAAAGAAAATCACGAAAAGAAGCGTTCAGAAAGTGGTATTGCATGCAGTTTAATGGTGTTATTGAAAGGAGTTTCGATGTCTGGTTTCTGTACACAATCATACCAAAAAACTCAGTAACACTATGAAGAAAATTTTCACAAGAAATGACCAAAAATAACGCACTGCAGCAATCCTTGCGGCGCCAAGTGAGAGCAAGAAAATGGGAAAAAAAAAAAAAAACCAACCTAATGGTTAGGAGGGGAGTTTCAAGTTATGGTTTGAATCCTTGGTTTCGAATGTAGAAGAAGGCTCAATACTAACTTAAACCAAAAGAGCATCACGGAAGATGTGTCCTTAACGTAGCACTGCATTCATTCTGATCGAGTGTGTTCTCCATTGAGAAGGAATGCTGCCATCCGGTCATTCTCGAACACTTTTCTGGGTTTATATAGTTCTGCAGAAACCTCAGATCTTGTTGCTGCTAGGCTGCTAGTGACCTTTCCCAGCGAACTTCGGCTAATTTCAAAAAAAAAAATCGAAAGAAATCAGCTCGGGAGAAAAGCAAGTCCAATGAGCAAAGTTCTTATCACCAAGATAGATATCATGAAAAACACATTAGCGAAAGTATCAATTTGCAGTTATGATCATCCAAAACCAGCTAGGGTCAGGAACCCAGCAGCGTTTAAGCCTTGACAAAACAAAAGAGTACCAAAAAACTGCCATTCTTACCTACTACTCCCTCCGTCCCATATTAATTGGTCTCTTCTAAAAGTCGTGTCTTTAACCAAACGCAAAAGCAGTACTTTAGTACTTTTTTCAAAAAAAATAATAGTAACCAGTGAAAGATAACTGAGATCTTTAGATCAGTGTAAAAAAATGCAAAAAAATTGTGCTGATTTTGCATCCGATTACTATCATGATTTCTGGAAATAGACAATTAACATTGGACGGAGGGATACTTATCTGCCCAATGTCAATCCATTAACCCAATGACTCCCATAAGTATAACATGCTAATATCCAAACAGAGAGAATCACCTCACCCACCCCTGAAATTAACATATGAATATATCATGAATCATGTATACTAGATCCAAAAACCCAGAAACATGCTTCGGTAATCACACTCGAAATTTACGAACCTTTCGAAACTAGAGAAAATATTGAGATTTGTGATTTGTCCAATTCATAATCAAACTCTTTACCCATCATAGCAGTACATAAGAGCTCGAATTTCAAAAACAAAAAACAGAAAAGGAACAATTTTACCCGGTATATGCTACTCTATAGTGTTTGCCAATCCTGGGTAGAACATTACAAGTACTTCAGACATAATATCTAAATACATACACACTATTAGTTATACTTAAATAACCTGCTTGAGATGAAGTCACTGGAGAGATGACGTTCACGGAGGAAGCAGAAACGCGTGATTCGGAATTGGTGCTCCAACATCATACAACAACTCTACTGGGGAACCAACATCCTCTGGAATTTCAGCTGGTGGAATAAGCAAGTTGTTGCTTGATTCGACTATAGTTGGGGGTACATACTTGCTAACACCAGGATCGCTCAGATGTGTTGGATTTTCACTTTTACTGGATTGCCCTGTGATTGGCCCTCGTAGAGTTGATGAATCTCCTCCATCGACACTGGTTATGTCGTGGATGCTTGATCGCCTCCTTCCTTTGTTTACAGAACTTAGGCGGATGAAATATTTCTGAGCATGGCTGGCCACTTGTGTTGGTGTCCTGGTTAGCACAACGTTCCGGGATATGCTACGCCAGTCACCTTTTCCGTATTTGTCCAAGCCCAGAAGAAATAACCTGCATGAGAGAGAGAGAGAGAGAGAGAGAGAGAGAGAGAGAGAAATGTTACCCAATCTATCAAGGGGATCAGCCGCATCATTTTAGAAATTGCGTCATTGTCAAAAATTTCACATTTTGAGTACTGGTAATTAGTCAAACTTCATATGAACATAAATAGGGATTTGATAATATACTAAAAGGACCATTTATTTTGAACATAAGTAGGGATTTGATAATATACTAAAAGAACCATTTATTTTGAACATAAGTAGGGATTTGATAATATACTAAAAGGGCCATTTATTTTAGTATGAAAGTATAGATCCCTAAATCTCTATCATGAAGAAGAAGGAATCATGGGAAAGAGCAAAAGGAAAAGGCCATTACTGGACTAGGATCTCCACTTCAATGAATAGTAATCTCAGATGGGACAAAAGCACACTGAAAAAATTTTGGCATGAAAATGGCCCATAGTGCACAAAAGCTGAGCAGAACAGAAAGGATGTATGACAATAGCCATTAGATTCTTTACCTTGATTAGTCAATTGGTACATAAACTCTTCTGCCAATAGAAATTCCATACCACAAGAGATGGTGATGTAGAGATATGCTCTGCGGAAACTGAAGAGTCTATCTAAAATAGCAGCATCACTATATGTTTCTAAGCGAGAGGGGTGAGATTGTGCTTGCATGCAGAAGTACCATCCGCAGTGAACACCGAAAAAAGTGAGCTTAAACTAGGTTTTATCTGATTATCATTTTACAGTTTCAACAGAATTGAGCATGGCTATTTTTGTAAATATCAAGACGAATACCAGGAACATTTACAGAAGGATTTCATCACAATGGTACAACCTACAAAAGTTTTCCATAGCAAGTCCGCAGCAGTCCAAAAACCAAAAATCCCAACTGAACTTGGAATGCATCAACTTTGCGTAGAGGGAAGTCAGTGTTGTGGCATTGTCGACAAACGCAAAATCAATTTCACTACCCACGCAATCACAAGAAAACATAAAATCTAGAACAGAATTAGATTATGCACACACAAACAAGTCCATGAAGCTGCTTTGGCTTTGCTATAATCTTCAAAAGTATGAAGGAGTAACTATCAAGTACTATAGAGTTGGTTGGAAAAAAGTAAAGATAATTCAATCATATATTTGAAGGTTAAAACCCTTGACCAAAAGTTTTAAGTGTCCTTTGATCCTAATTCCTAAAGCAACAAATAGTAATTATTTGAAAGCCGCCTCAAAGTTTCTGCTACGTGGTGGAGAACCATAATCAGCGTCACCATGTTAAATGCATCATTATAGTGCTCCTTCAGTCATTCTTAAAACTTGTTTCCAAAGTGGAAAGGCACATATCCTAGTCCTCCTTCAAATGTCATCACTTAAGTAAGAGAACTTTTCCAAAATTCACTACGTAATAATATATGGGCAAATACTTAAAGTAACAATGAAGGGGCAATTTGAGAAATCAGTATTTGAATCCATATGCATTAACTAACAGAAACAACAACAATACCTATGTAATCCCCAATCGATGGGCGTATGCATTAAAAGTTGAAACTCCCAAAAGAGACTAACTTAATGAGACAAAGCACAAAAAACGCGAAAGAGGTTGCTAGAAGTTTTGTGCCAACTGCCAACAATTTCCTTATTCCAACTAAAGGCAGCAAAAGAAGAAATTACATGTACTATCCTTCCCAATGCCGTTGATCAATTCTAACCGGACTCCATATGGATAGCTTGATTTTAGCAGAAAAGAGATCCATGAGCCACTCAAGCATTATTGTTTCTATTTAGTATTACTATAACCTCCCCATTTGCGAAGGTCCATGGACATGCACTAATCCATTAATACATCTGTAACTGCATGAACTTCAAATTTGACCTCCACTTAATTAGCCTGTTAAAATCAATTTCATGATCAATGTGCTTTTCGAATTTCACCCTTCTTTAACAGAGAGATTCAGGATCTAATTTCGCCCTTTTTTTAACATAGAGAATCAGGATTCATTGTTTTATTTCCATCTCCTGCTTTAATCAAAAGATCCAGCACCAAATCATGCATATTTGTTCTAGTCAGCAGCACCAAATCCTAGACATAAAAAATGATGCTTCTGTTTAAATGATTTCAATTACATTAACTACGTATCACTAGTCAAAGGTAAGAGATCGGATGTGACCACGGCCTGCAGGTAAAAAATAAATGGGTTTCAAGATCTTTAAGAATGATCTTAATGGCCTCCGCAATTTGGCATTTGAATACCAATCCCATCAAAAGCTAAAGTATACTGAACTATGTTTCTCTCAATTGGACCAGAAAGAAAGTGATCCGAGCCCCTGAGAATAACATTGTTTTCAATCTTACACCAGCATAAGCAACAAAATAAGCCTTCTAAAATAAGTAAGAACTTAAATCCTATTCTTTTGCAACCAGCATTTATCACATCATACGGAACCTTTTGTAGCAAGAACTGCACTTGTTTCTCTCTAATTTTAGCAGCCCTAAACCCTTGTTGCATTAGCTATTTATGACTAGAGGATACGCAATTAAACCAAAGCAGTAGTTAGATAAAGTTGAATGGTAACGCCCATGTGCACTTATAGTCATATACAGCGTTAGAAAATTACCACCCAATCTATGTTTATTATGCTGTTATTCTGTTAATGAATTCAAATTGGCGAGGTTTCTATGTTAACACAGGAAATTCTTAAATTACAGCAGTTCAAGTGAATAGACTTGTATATGAATAAAGAAACTGTTGGATTGTGTCCCATATCGCATGGACATGCCCCCTCTATGCTAGTTATAAGGCCCTAGCTTCCCTCTCCTTAATACCTGGGTTTTAAGGAGACTTTGTGGGCTGAGCTTTTCTAACATGGTATCAGAGCTTTGGTTGGGCCTTTCCATGGTGGACCGTTGTCTGGTTGTCATGCTTTGTGGGCCAGAAGGGTGTGTTGGATTGTGTCCCATATAGCCTAGACATGCCCCCTCTATGCTAGTTATAAGGCCCTAGCTTCCCTCTCCTTAATACCTGGGTTTTAAGGAGATTTTATGGGCTGAGCTTTTCTAACAGAAACAAACCATTTCATATCATAGGTAATTGAGCCAACACAAGAGAAAAAAGCTTTAGAAAGCTCCTTACCAATATCTTTGAAAAACTATCATAACATGTGACTGTAACCTTACCTATGTTCCTCTTCAGTCCAAGCTATTCCCTTCCTCCGGTCTTGATCTGAACTAGATGGCATCCCTCCTTGGCAGGAATTGCTTTGCTTTTTCCCAAATTGGTTCCCCTTCCTACCACCACTAGAATCGCCCCCACGACTCATAGAATCCTTGTAGCGAGGCAAAGGGACATGACCTGCCTCGATTGCATGGATATCTTCAACTAAAATCGCATAGTGGTCTTTAATCTCCTTAATTGTTTTCCCAGGGACCATTGCAGCAATCTTCTCCCATCGATTAATTGAGCCCTTGCAATAGATTGCTAGGGCATTCTCAAACGCCTTGTCCTGCTCTCTAGTCCAGGAGGAGCTATTGCATGCCATGTTAGCTCTGATAATGAAAACTTAAGCGACGACTCGAAGAAGGGAAAGATGAAGCTCACAAGCTCAATTACAATTGCAAACCAGGACCACAAATACTCCATTATGTAACCGACGATAGCTTTACTTTCTCCAATTTTCCCTTCCATACAATGGACACCTGTTGTAATGGCAATTCCTGCATGGATACTAGAGATCAGAATGTCAATTAATATGGCAAAGAAGGGATAGCTACCAGCTACCTGGCACATCAGACCAGAAAGACCAGCAAAACATTTTTCAAAAGTCATGGATGCGAAAGTGAGATGCAGCTGTATCAGACAATACTTTTAATGTCAACCAGGTATGCCCACAAGAAGCCAAGGAAAGATCCGAACAGATCACCATCATAAAATCAAATTACCTCAAGTATACAAAAAGAAACTAAATCGTTGGGATATATGAATGAATTGGTGGAAAAAGGTAACTCAATTTGTGGTTACCAAATGCGCACTAAAATACAACAATTTTTTTTTTTATAAGTAAAAGATTATATTACCAAAAAGGCATTAAGAGAATGCCGCCCATATACAATTGAAGGCCATAGGACAAAAAGGCCCTATACACTTGCACTCCTATTCGATTGAAAAAGCTCAAACCCATCTAAAAATTGGTTAAGAGATGGAGAACAATCATACATGTCCCAACTATACAAGCTATTTAACAAAAAACTTTTAATTCTAGATAAAGGTTTTTCAACCCCTTCAAAGCATCTCGAATTTCTCACACGCCAAATCAACCACATTAAACAAAGAGGGATCATAGCCCAAACACACTTCCTTCTTTTTCCCACTTTGCCCCATTCCAAGCAATTAAGAGTTCTATGACACTACTTGAAACAACCCACTGTATCCCAAACCAAGAGAAGATCAAGGACCAAAGCTCCCACGCCACCAGGCAATGAAGGAGGAGGTGATTGACCGTCTCTGCATCCCTTTTGCACATACAACACCAATTTACCAAGATTCTCCTATCGATAGTAAAAATCTTCCCTTGTGCCGCGCACCAAACAAAGAAACTCACTCTAAGCGGAGCCGCTGTTTTCCAAATAGCTTGCCAAGGAAAGGAGGGATTACCCCTCCGACATAAAGCATGATAAAAGGAATTCACCCGAAAGGCTCCAAATGAGGATAGATTACCGCATCTCATCCTCCCCTTCTCCTAACCCCCGTACATCATACACTCTAGAGAGCAACACCATCAAAGCCGCCTCCTCCTAAACACACATCTCTACGCAAGCAGATATCCCAACCAGTAACTCCATTGTGGACATGGAGGTAATCACAAACTTTCGCATCTCTGTCGCAAGCTAAAAGATAAATATCCGGAAAAGTTTCCTTCAAACATGCATCCCCACACCATACATGCTCCCAAAACTTCACTCTAGGCCCATCACCAACCGCCATACTAAAATACAACAATGATGAAGTGAGTAAGAGGGAAAAGACGATTTTGGACAGTAGGATCTGAAAGAAATACTGTCACGTGCCCATTCAACTTAGCCCATGTATTGCAATGAAACTAAGAAACGAGTAGACCATGTGAAAAATCAGTCTCACCTGGAACCAATGTAGGTTCTTGTGCACCTAGTTGCAAAAGAAGCCGTGGCAATTTTTTTTTTTGGCTTGGCAAAAGAAATTAAAAAAAAAGTATACACGTACCATGCAATTGCATGGTACGTCTGCATGCGTACTGGGCAAGCAAAGCAGGAATCCTACTTGGGTACTGGCCACTGAGGATCTAGCTATAATCTTGTTTAATAGTACTCCCTCCGTCCCAATTTACTTGTCCCAGTTCTATTCTAACTGGATACAAAAACTAGTTATATCTTTAAATTGGTAATGAATTTTATATCCAATATGGATCTTGTTTGATAGATCTCGATTTGTTCTATAATACAATGTTTTCAAAATCACCTAAAACATTATAAATTACAAGATATAATCAATTGAAAAGTGGCACGAACTCCAAAAAGTGACAATTAAATTGGGACGGAGGTAGTATACAAGTACCTGAACAGGACTTGGAATTGTAAAGAATGACGTTAGCTTGCTAGGATTTTCTTTTATGCTTTTTCCGAATTAAAATAAGTAAAGATGAATCGCTTTTTCTGTTTTGAACGGAAGTAAGGTGTATCATTAAGTTGTGCCAAAATGGGACGCAACGTTGCACAAACAGAATATACAAAGACAAAAACGTACCAATTGCTTAGATATCCACAGGTTCTCTTATGCTTAGCATGCTCTCAGAATTTGGCATTGGTTTATAGGTTCCCTAATGTAGTGAAAAAACTCAAGTTTGTACCTTCTTTTTGGCAGTAAATCTTGAATGTAGGTAGCATTTAAATAACTAAGGCGTTTAACAAAGTTTAGCACATGATTTTCCAATTGTTGAATATAATGCACCACTGCAAGTTACAAATGTATCTCACTTGTACCATATCCTGTTTCTTGTAGTTTTTTTGTATCAGGACACTGGTGCCAATACACATATATCTACCTGGGTTTGTTGTATCCGCACACTATTATGGAGCCAATACGAGTACTGGTACCCAGTCACATGCTTCGTAGTTCAATACAGACCTAACTTCTTACATTGTTTATGTTGTATAGAGCTAGGTGTATAAATTTAGTACTTATAAAAAAAACAAAGTTCTACAGAGTTAGGTTCAAGTGTTTGGGGAGGGGGGGTTGAGTATTTAGATGTTTGATCCTTCTAATCTGATAGCCCTCCACAAGAGTTGCACAAATGGACTAAATGACAGTCTTCTTTCGTTCCATAACCCTGGGGCAAAGATTTATACCTTACATAATATATTTATGTATGGCATGGATATTGAAGTCATTGTTCTAGGCAATACTACCCATGAAAATGGCAAGTGATAGAACTAGTCTAGCATGGTTTGGCAAGTTATTGGTGTTGTCTTAGTTTGAATTGTACCTCATATATCATAGACAATGGGAAGGGGACAACAGACCTAGTTTTGAAAATTGTATGTGTTACATGGCCTCCAAATCAAACTCACATAACTCACTGATATTGTCCTTGTTTATCTCCCCCTCTGGAAGCCCAGGTATCAGGTATAATATAGGAAACCGTCTGAGGCTTCCCCGACGAATCCCCCTTACATTATGACTAAGTACGTTACAGAAACGCGTACCAAAATCTGTCTCTCTATGCAAGTATACCTCTAAAATATCAAATTGTATTTTTATGACAGCACTCCACCCACACCCATACCTATTTTCTAAGTTTCACCATATCGAGGTACCCAAATCATACTAGCGCACGGGCTCATATAAGTACGTGAGCTTTTTATTCAGGATCTCTCACCTCACTAACTGATCAATAACATTGCTTGCAATCCTCCAGCTTCAAACACATTTGATGAATTAAAGAAGGAAAAAATAACCAATTTTGCATGCCTTAAAAAATAGTATGACAAAAAATTATCCAAAACAAGTTGCATCACACAATTCAACATATTCCGCAACAAAAACTAAGAAGCCGATATCAAATGGAGTGAAACTTGAATTGCACAGCGATCTAAGATTTGTTATGAAAGAACAATTTCATTGAGTATGCAATACTCTCAATGAATGACAAAAAAAAATCCACTCTATTTGATGAGAAAGCAATTTCATGCTTTTGTTTTCTAAATAAACCAAGATGACATCATCAGCAAAATGCCCAATTGAACATTTAAATTAATGCAATAAAAACACTATGACCATGTCTGAAATCCATATCACCTGCAAAAACAAGTAGTGAAAAAATACCACGGCCAAGCTACCTGGGTGAGCTGGTGATGGGACACTGCATCACCTCAACCGTTACAAGGTGACAATGTGGAACTTCCAGTTCCAATCAACAGAATGAAAACTCAAAATTGCTTACAAAAAATAAATATCACTTGCCCAATTGTATGCAAAAGGAGAGAATTATACCCGCAAAAGTTAAATTTAAGGAAGCAAATAACAGGACCCATATCCTAATTATCTTGCAAGTGCCAACTTTTCCTTGTATAACTTCAATAGCTCAGGAGCTTCTTCCTTTGTCCAATTCACAACCTTCTTTATGAAAAACTTTTCAGGAGACTCCAGCATCAATGTCAAGCTAATATTTGTTTTCTTGGTCTGATGTTTTGCTTGCAATGCTTGATAAACAAAACTTCTCGGTAAAATCCTCTTCTCAAAGCTCAATGATGATAGTTGTGGCCTTTCTAAAACAAACGAAGAATCTAAGCCCATTTCATTGACCAAGAAGTTCATCACTCTCATGATCTTGTCCTCGGACACTGTCAAACCATAGATACTTCCTCGTCTTGAATTTTCCCAGGACAAGGCGTTTGAGAATGCCTTAGCAATCTATTGCAAGGATTCAATTGATCGATGGGAGAAGACTACAGCAATGGTCCCTGGGAAAACAATTGAGGAGATTAAAGACCAATATGGGATTTTAGTTGAAGATATCCATGCAATTGAGGCAGGTCATGTCCCTATGCATCGCTATAAGGATTCTGCGGGTCGTGGGGGCAATGTAATTCTAGTGTTGGCAGGAAGGGAAACCAATTTGGGCGCCATGCAAGTCTCGAGATCAACCTAAAGCAGCCCCGCAACATATTTAACAGCAGATAACATTCTCTCCTCGGATCCAACCAAATTCTTAACAAAATAAAAACCTGGAATGATTTGTGCTGTGTTTGGATTGTGTTTTGAAAAAAAAATTGAAAAATAGTAGGGATAATAAGTGGAGAGAGATAGAGAGAGAAATGTTGGAAGTAGGGAGAATCTAGAGAGAATTTTTTGAAAAATTCTTTTTAAAAAGGGAAGAGAACAATGCAATGTTTTCTAAAGCTTGTTTTAAGAAGCACCGGCCATCCGCACTTGAAACGCCTTTAGATTTGAAAAAATCGAGCTTGGGCAAAAGGGTTTTCTCTGGATGGGACAAAAGGACATGGGGGACCTTCCTGATGAGATTTGAGGCTTGGGTTTCGGTTAAGCCATGGTTACAGAAGAATGCAATGACGGAGTTAGGCTTTTCTGGGGTTTGGAAGTTGAGTTTCTTTGATGCTGTAATTGCCTTTTTCAAGAGGAAACCCACATGAGTTTATGAGGTAATTGACTGTGAATGAGTGTTGATTTGGTGTTAGATCGATGGATGCGAGAGATGATGAATATGGGTGGATTTGACTGAAGTAGAAATGGTGGGTTGCTGAACTACTGATAGCAAACCTCACCTTGTGCAGAGTTTTTTGCAGATTAAAATAGACATTGGTAAAATCTAGCCAAAGATGGGATACTTAGCTGATCAGCAGGGAGAGAGAGTAAAATCTAGCCAAAGATGCGGAAACTTACCTGATCAGCAGAGAGAGAGAATAAATCTAACCAAAGATGGGGATACTTAGATCAGAGAGAGAGAGAGAGTAAAATCTACAAAGATGGGGATACTTACCTGATCAGCATAGAGCGGGAGAGGGAGAGACAGAGAGAGAGAGAGACAGAGAGCTGTGATTGTATTTCTTGCGTCTTTGTTTCTTCTTATTACTGAATGACAGATTGACCCCTGAACTTGTACATTGTTATGTTTTAGCTCTTTTGCACGTTAGTACCGTTATACCCTTGTCACGTTATAATGATGGGTTTACCCTTGGCTAGGGCTGTAAGTGAGCCGAGCTACTCGCGAGCTCGGCTCGGCTCGACTCGTCTCGTTAACTAAACGAGCCGAGTGAAACTCGGCTCGTTCGACAAAAGCTCGGCTCGTTAAGGGAGACTCGGCTCGTTAAGGAAGGCTCGTTTAGTAAATGACTAAGCTCGGCTCGTTAAAGGCTCGGCTCGTTAAGGCTCGAGCCGAGCTCGAGCTCGCCGAAACTCGGCTCGACTCGGCTCGTTTACACCCCTACCCTTGGCTAAGGAAATGCGATACTTGACTCCAAGATATTTCCAAATCCCATGTGTTCTTTTTTCAAAACGAAATGCATGATTAAGTTTATATGGAGGTTTATCATTTTGAATAGAATTGTTAGGACCCGTTCCAGAACCTTAAATAAGTATTTATTTTTTAAGAAGATAATTTCAAGCTTAAAAATAATGTGTTTATGTAAATAATTTTTCTATCAATATGGATCTTGTTTGATAGATCTCATCAAGATCTTTTATACGGTGCAAAAAAATTAAAAAATTATTTTTCATTTACATTATTTTTAAATTTGAGAATGTGAAATAAGCTGCTTATTTTTTAAGAAGATTTCGGGAACGGGGCCTAGTCTAATATTATTAAGTTCAGTGATGATTATTATGACCGTGACAAAGTTTTAGATCGATCTTATAATGTGATTATTGAATTTGTCTCGTTTGAAGCATACTTAGAATATTGTCACTTTGTTTTACATTCATGGATAAAGTCAAGCCAAGGGCGGATCTATGTAGAGGCTAGGATGGAGACGTGACCCCTAGACTTTTGGTTATTAATACACCATCCCATGTATTATGCATACATTATTATTTGGCTTCTACAAAATAACATTATTGTCCCTTTAATATTCAAGAATATCTATTAACACAATTATTCTTATAAATTTGAAAGAAATACGATTTTTTTTTGATCCGCTTTGAAAGAAATACGATGCGAGCACACATCTACGCTATAACTAGGATTTTTTTATGGTTTGATCATTTGTTTTTATTTTCACCAACTCATATACAATGGATGTGAATATTAAGTGCCTATTGCAAAAACTAAGAGAAAAAATATATCTATTTTTTTGGCTTTTCAAAAAAAAAAATCAAACAAACAAACATTGTTTTAGCATTTGCTATACTATTTTTTCTGAATGATGAATATTTGGCTTCTATATAAATTATTCTGTTTGATCGTGAAAATAAATTAAATTAAGTAGCGCTCCCTCTGCATATTTGCCACTGGATAGAGCGTACATGTGTGAGACCCATACTTCATGTTTCTTCCGGTCAACAGTTAATAATGGAGATTAATATAGTAATTAGAAGATTTGTGGGGATTTGAGTAAATTATAGGGAGCAAAAATGTAATTGTAATATCCCGTGTAACAATTGTACAAGCTTACATTATCCTTTTGTTTTTATGTGTAACAACATAAGGATTAGGGGCTTGACTTTGGCCATGCGAGGTGGAGATATGCATGGAACAGATGATTGTAGGAGGAATACGTGGGGAGAGAAAAAGAGGAGTTGGTGAGCTGTGTTCATGCATGTTTGTCTCTTTTAGACTTTGGATACTTAATTAAGGAAGAAAATGGAGAAGCTGGATGCGCTGCTCGAACACCACGTGGTGC
Source organism: Rhododendron griersonianum (assembly GCA_018127125.1). NCBI lineage: Eukaryota > Viridiplantae > Streptophyta > Magnoliopsida > Ericales > Ericaceae > Rhododendron > Rhododendron griersonianum. The sequence goes on from CM030797.1 coordinate 43,072,411, forward strand.
CCGTCCGACACCCAAAAATTTCTCGGGCTTGTCTTTGGCCATGTGAGGTGGAGATATGCATGGAACAGATGATTGTAGGAGGAATACGTGGGGAGAGAAAAAGAGGAGTTGGTGAGCTGTGTTCATGCATGTTTGCTCTTTTAGACTTTGGATACTTAATTAAGGAAGAAAATGGAGAAGCTAGATGCGCTGCTCGAACACCACGTGATGCCCATCCGACACCCAAAAATTTCTCGGGCTTGTCTTTGGCCATGTGAGGTGTCCGACACCCAAAAATTTCTCGGGCTTGTCTTTGGCCATGTGAGGTGGAGATATGCGTGGAACAGATGATTGTAGGAGCAATACGTGGAGAATGGAGAGTTAAAAAGAGGAGTTTTTTTTTTTTTTTCTCGGCGATAAAAAGAGGAGTTGGTGAGCTGTGTCCATGCGTGTTTGTCTCTTTTAGACTTTGGACACTTAATTAAGGAAGAAAATGGAGAAGCTGGATGCAGACACTACGTGGTACCCGCCCGACACCCAAAAATTCCTCAGGCTTGACTTTGGCCATGTGAGGTGGAGATATGCATGGAACAGAGATGATTGTAGGAGGAATACGTGGAGAGATAAAAAGAGGAGTTGGTGAGCTGCGTCCATGCATTCTTTTTGGCTCTCCACAATGCTACACACAACATCAAACACAACCTCTCACATACATATGGGGTCCATATATACTAGTGCGTGTGGGCCCCACATATATGTGAGAAGTTGTGTTTGATGTTGTGTTCCTAGCATTTTTTTTGGGGGTCCCTTTTAGAAGAAAAAGGAGAAGCTGGAAGGGGGCATGGTGGGGAGGGAAAGTATGGGGAAAAAAGGCTGTGGATATAAGTGTAACAAACAGGGGAGCCTCAGGGGCGGAGTCAGAAATTTTGGTTAGTGGGATCAAAAATTAGATTCATATGCAATATATTTTTTCTACGTATAAGTCCAAAAATAACAAAAATAAGAGGTTAATTGTAAGATTGATATGCACTAATAATTCATTTTTTGCCTCATAATTGGCCCCAAAAGATTTGTTAATATTTGAAAAATAATGCATGAAAGTCTCATTTCTAGCACTTACATAGGAAAATGAAGTTTTCCTACTCTTGAAAAGAAGAGAACGCTTTGAATTTCTATGCATTCAAAACAAGTTAGGACAATTTAGAGATTTTTTTGAAGTCAAAATAGTAAAATTTGGTTACGAACTATCAAATATTTTGTGGAAAATCAAAGTGAGTGCGGTCTAGTGACCCCACTTGTCCCGTACTGCCCTCAGCCCATGGGCTCTCCACCTTAGTGGTCCGAGAGCTAGAGGAGAGGTTTTGAGTAGCCTGGGTCTCATGCCAGGGGGAGAGGAGCACGGATACATAAACGGTAACAAGGAATATAATAGAAAGGACGGTAAAGTTTTTTTTTCCCTCGGCAAAAAAATTTATTAATCTTTGAAATAGAGATATAAAGATTAAATGGACTAAGGACGAAACGAATAAAAGCCACCCGAGACCCAAAACGAAAACCCAAGAAGGCAAGACGCCAACTAGAAAACAAAAACAAACCAAACAACTTAACTTAGATTAACACAAAAGAGTAACAAGTCTGGTACAGTTTTGCAAAACGTGGGACTACTACCCCAAGCTGATCTTTGCACATAGGCTCCAAAAAAAAACTCAGGTGCACTACTATATAATACAAAACGCCACTGAATTGTTGCAGCGTGCTTGGCTAACGAGTCAGCTACTCCATTAGCCTCGCGATAACAAAACATAACCTGCAGTGAAAACTTGACCTAAGAACCTCATGCATTCCAACTCTGAGACTAGAAGGAGGGCTAGACTCAACAGAGCAACCCACATCCAAACAAGCCCCACAATTTACTGTTCCTAATAAAGAGCTTTTATTCCCGATATGGGCTTCTGAGCAAAGGGCCCCAACCCAGAAATCATAGGGGCTTCTTTATCAACCTTTATAAAAAAAAATCCAAATGATCCACAGTGGGCAATCTATTCTCTTTGACCATCCATCTACCCAAATGAGCTACAACCCAAGGTCTTCTCTCACATTTGAAATTCACAGAGGGGTGGGAGGGTAAGTTGGAGAGAGGAGGACGTAAAACATCCAATTTTATTACGTCTTGATCATGGTGCTTGAGGTTACGGATTGTTACAGTTCATGCTTGACTTCGTTAACATAGACAAAATCGTTAGAACCATGGGTAGTTGCTTGATGGATTGACAATCCATCAGAATTGAAAACTCGTGAGAAGAGAAGAGAAGCAAAAACAAACACTAAATCCCTGTTCACTTGTAAGACTTTTGATAGGACAATGAAAACTGGAAAGTACTATTTTATTGCACTCCTTTCTCATGTATGAAATGAGAATAACTTATTCACGGCTCCGTAAATAAGTTATTCACGGAGACGCTCAATCTTGACCGTTCGAAAGTGTTTTGAACGATCTAGATTAAAAATTATTTATTAACGGTAATAGACATGTATTAACCTATTAACGCCCGAGATTGAACTTCGTAATAACTTATTAAAAAAGCTCTGTGAATAAGTTATTCTCATATGAAATTCATGAGAGAGTTGCGAAAGTAGTAGTTTAATTGTGTACAAATTAGGATTTGATCTACTAACTAAAATAAGTATTTTTTTTATAGGATAAGTTTTACGGAGCTAGTCATAGTGAAAAAGTTAGAGACGAAGATGCCGCAACTTACTAAACAAATTAAAAATGCAACAAGGTTGAATATTCCCAAATTTTCATTTCTTTTTCCTGCAACTGAGCGGGGCTAGAGCTCTCAAATTTCCTTCTATCTTATAGGGGTACACACACGAACTTGGTTGGTGCAGTTTTATAGAAATTCGGTAACCGGACCATCGTGAACATTTTTAGAAATTGAGAATCAAAACCTAATCTCTTTATAAACTTAGAAACCTGGTCATTACCAAACTTCAAGGCTATATCAGTTTTGATTCGGTTTTAGTTCTACCCTATTAGTATCTGAGCACTTTACCAAAAAAAAATATAGACTCGCAAAATAATACATAAATTTTGGTGTGGGGCTCCAAACAGGATGGTTTGCTCCTCTCTGCTCTGGGATTTGAGTTCAGTTCCTAATCCTCCAACGTCCTACAAAAGAGAGCACGACTAAGAGACCACACCGGAGGTTCTCCGGGATGGCCCTCCGGTGCAAAAATCAGAATACTTGCTGAAGAATGATAGATCAGAGACTTCAGGATTTAGGGTTGTGTAGAACGTACCTCTTTCAGGAAGGTATAACAGTGTATTTATAGGGAGTCCTAGCTTGGCCTTCAAGGCGGTGCCATTGCTTGACACGTGTCGGCTTACGCCACCCTTACGTCACTCTAGGGTTTTGTAACCGTTTTAGAGGGTGAGCTGGCTCCTTCACGTGTTCCCATCAACACCTGCTTAATCCGTAAAACCTTGCCTTCGGAATAAGGTCGGAAACCCCAAGCGTAGGGCTTGATCGTCGGTAGCAATAAACCGGTAAGACCGGGATCGTACCACAGGGATTCAGAGATAGCTTAATCGGATTGTAGGATTTTTTGTAAGGTTCTTGGCGTTTAAGACGGCCAACTATCGGTTTTGCTTTAGAGAATGGAAAACGATAGTGAAAAGACTAGAAAAAAGGTTTTTGCTTAGTAAAAACAGGCGGCATGGTTTAGGGGCTCAAACCGCCCGATGACTTAGCTAATTTAGCCGTTTCTTTCTAACAACTCCAAGCCAAGGCATAGACAAACTTAGCTTAGAGCACTCAACGCTAAAAGTCGAGCGTAACCATGGCATTAGCTCAGAAACGACTTAATCTCATTTGGAAATCACTTAAATCAAACGCCGGTAGCGTTAAAAGCTCCTAGCCTCGTATGCAAGTCGAAGGTATTAGCCCCGGCCAACACACGATCAAAGAAGGTATTAGCCCCTTTGGTTTGGCCGAAAATTAGAGATTAAGCCTTTCCCTTACTAAAATCATGATCAAGTTATAGAAAAACCACTAAAACAACTAAGCCATGGGAGAGAAATCACCCCATGACCAAGCCTAGAAGACTACTCAACCATTAAGCAAGAGTAAAGCATGCTAGGAAATTGAGACATAGACTTAACCGTAGGAAATGAAAATAAACTTGATTTCTATAGAGGTCCCAACCACACAAACAACTTTAATGCTCGAGAAATTAACGTACAAGCAAAACTTACTTGAGTTGTTGAAGAAAATGTCTAAGAAAGCTTGATAGACTTTAATGGAGTTCTAGAACTTTAAAAAGACCTAAAGTTAGTGTGTTAGCTCATGAATGAGAGAGGAAGAGTAATATTTATACTCCCTACACTTCATCCACGAAAATATCCCAAAACTTGCCAAAGGTGGCAAGTTTCCATAAATGGAAAGTTCAAAAAGCAGAAAAGATCTGCAGAAAAGCTCCCGTATCGATACGTCCATTCCTCCGTATCGATACCAGAGCTCTACGGGGCAAATCCCAAAACTTCTGTATCCAACTGGTATCGATACAGCCAATATGCTCGTATCGATACCGCCTTCTTTTCATCATCAGCCCAGGCCGTGGCCTTGACTTGGCCACCCGACGGCCCGATGGCTCTTGATATGCCTCAAAGTGCCACCGGCCTTCTTCTTGATCATTCCCACAAGCCCGACGATCACACTCCATGAGGCACTGCCAACCCGATACCCTCAAGGGTTGTTCAAAACATCAAAACACGCCCTTTTATTCGCGTATTGCCTGAAACGCTCAACAGAAAACTTTACGCGCAAAAATGACTAAAAAGACTAAAGCAAACACGAAAAGAATAACAAAAGCCGGGACCAAGCGCACCAATTATCTACGAAATTGGGTGCTTATCACACCCCCCAACTTGAACTTTGCTAGTCCCGAGCAACAAAAACATACCGCTAAAAACAAAACTAACTATACAATCCTTCCGACAAAATAACTTAGCACATGTGCATCTCGTAAACAACGAGCAGGAGTTCCAAAAACAAATTTATTCAAATCCCGCAACTAACAGCTGAAAACTGAGATGATAGCTAAGCATTGAGCATATTCTAGGCCAAGTACAAAAGTCTGTAGCCTTATCAAAAAGTAGGATACGGACACACAAATGCAAAAATGCACGCAACGAACCATATCCCACAACAAGGGTGCTCGGAAATAGGCAACGGGGAACAAAAAGTACCATGCCTTACAAGAGGAGAGCACCCTTGAACAGAATTCAACACAAAGCTAAAAGCTACGAAACGAAAGAAAGCATGCCACAAACTAAATACGCACGTTAACAACAAATGAATCAAAATGGAATAAACGCGCACTACGGATCAACTAAGGACTATATTAAGCTTAAAATGACCTTGGTTAACAAAGAACGGTTAGCAAAAATTGGGTGGCGGCCATATACTGGCCTGGTTTAACTACCCTTGGCCGCCACCAACTCAATTACCAAGTCAACGGCCACAACCGGCCACAACAAAAACTTGTTAAAACTACTAAATACAAAAGCAACTCCTAAAAAAAAAATGAAAATAAGATAGATTAGGTGGGCTGTCAACCACCAAGCACCCCGACCAAGTAAAGGGTTTTCCAATACTCCCACCGACTAACAACCACTAAGCATCATCCCCTGAAACTGGCTCATCACCGGCAAAATCATCAGAATCCTCGGCTTGTTCAACAGGTGGCGGGACATAAGGCTCACTCGAAGACCCCTCGGCCCTACTAGTAAGCCATTCCAAACGATGCTCCATTCGATCCTGCTTTTGAGCCATTGCCCTTCTCTCTTTCTTATCCTTCCTCAAACTCCCAATGATTGACACCCCCTGGCAAAACAATTTCTTGTACCAAACCGGCTTCGGCGCTTCCCTAGGTGGAAAAGAAGTCAAATAATCCCCTCTCGGTGCAGCCCTCGGAACTCTAGACTGAGACTGGCTCTTCGTCAAGACAGTGCTATTAATTATCCCCGGCTCCAACCTATCATTTGCCCTATACTTCTCAGCTGTAGCACCTTGTGCCCGGCAAATTTTGGAAATCAAGCAAGGGTATGGCATTCTTGTGTTTAACGGGGCATTAATCTTAAACTCATATATGTGCTCGAAAATGAACGATGCCCAATCAGTTTTCATCCCAGATTGCATGAAAGCATACAGCAGGTTCCCATCCTCAAAAGATGGCTTATTTTCAGCTCCCCTAGGGTTCAAATTGTGATGCACAAATTGGTTAATCAGCTTGTACCCCTCGCGAAACCTACCCGGTATATGAGTATCAGCCAAGTTAACCTCACCCTCATAAAAAGCTTGACGAATTTGTTCAAACGTAACAAAATCATTCCTAGGGTAGTTGATTTCATGAGCAGCTGGGCGGTTGTACTCTAAGGAGGCTGCCTTTGAGCTTGATTGAAAGCGTTAGGATATGGGTCATACCGTTGAATAGCACTCACCTCTTCTGGAGACATGCTATTTAGGACATTCTTAAGAGCAGGGATGTTAAAACAATCGCTGGTTGAATGGCCACCCATTTCACATATAGCACATACCTCTTCCACCTTGATGACGGCTTTTACCTCATGAGAACTTTTCAACTCCATTTGTTCCAACTTGCGAGTGAGCTGTTCTACCTTAGTCTCGAGAGCATTGGTCATGGGAACCGGTTCGGCCAATGAAAATTTACCGGAGCCGCTCGGGCCTTGGTTTGCCATAGCCCGCTCGCCCACGTCAACAACGTTCCACGATTGATTCTTAACTGCTAATTGCTCCAAATAATCCCATGCATCCCCCGCCGTTTTGTCGAGAAAATCCCCTTCGACCATTGTGTCAATGAGTTGGTAACTCGATTGGGAACAACCATTCCAGAAATGGCTGATCAACTGAGGCATGTCGAGGCCATGATGTGGAAGTGAAGCGACCAAATCCTTGAAATGCTCCCAATATTTATAAAAAGATTCCCCCTCTCGTTGCTTGAAGTTCTGAATTTGCTCTTTGAGGAGTTTCGTCCGATGAACCGGAAAGAACTTCTTATGGAACTCGGCCTTGACAGCAGCCCAGTTTCGCAATGATTGAGGTTTAAGAGAAATGAACCACTGCTTTGCCTTATCCTTTAGGGAGAAAGGGAATAACATCAACCGTCCCACCTCCGATCGCCCGGCATCCGTGGTGAAAGTAGTGATGAGATCTTCAAAATCACGGATATGGCTGTATGTGCTCTCACGGTCCAGCCCATGAAATTGTGGGATAAGATTATGGTAGCCATGCTTAAAATCAAACGAGTTAGCATTAGTAATAGCCGGGAGGACAATGGGGGATTGTTGAACCGGACTTCCCGGATTCAAAATATCTCTCAATGTCCTCACAGGCGGTGGTGGATTAGCCATTCTCTTGTTAGGACGGCGACCCCGAGGACGTGAAGGAGATTTTAATCTCGGACGTCCTCTAACAAACGGAGGAGATCTTCCTCTAGGGGTTCCTTGAGGCGATAGTGAACGACAAAGCCTATTAGAGTTTGGACTCCGATAGAAACCAGTCATGCACTACCAACTCACTCAGAGAATTAGTGAAATAGTCCAACCACGCAATAAACCGAAACAACCGAAACTAAAACTCGGGAATATGAACAACAAAGAAAAGAAAACAAGCTATACTTAAGCTAGCTTCGTTACACCTCACGTTGATATGAAGATCGGTTAGAGGTTTCCACTCGAATAAGTATAAGTTGCTTAAAGAAAAAGAAATGGAATACTTACAATGGTTTGCCGAACCTCCAAATAAGCTAAAATAAGAAGTCCCCGGCAACGGCGCCAAATGCTTAACCCGTAAAACCTTACCTTCGGAATAAGGTCGGAAACCCCAAGCGTAGGGCTTGATCGTCGGTAGCAATAAACCGGTAAGACCGGGATCGTACCACAGGGATTCAGAGATAGCTTAATCGAATTGTAGGATTTTTTGTAAGGTTCTTGGCGTTTAAGACGGCCAACTATCGGTTTTGCTTAGAGAATGGAAAACGATAGTGAAAAGACTAGAAAAACGGTTTTTGCTTAGTAAAAACAGGCGGCATGGTTTAGCGGCTCAAACCGCCCGATGACTTAGCTAATTTAGCCGTTTCTTTCTAACAACTCCAAGCCAAGGCATAGACAAACTTAGCTTGGAGCACTCAACGCTAAAAGTCGAGCGTAACCATGGCATTAGCTCAGAAACGACTTAATCTCATTTGGAAATCACTTAAATCAAACGCCGGTAGCGTTAAAAGCTCCTAGCCTCGTATGCAAGTCGAAGGTATTAGCCCCGGCCAACACACGATCAAAGAAGGTATTAGCCCCTTTGGTTTGGCCGAAAATTAGAGATTAAGCCTTTCCCTTACTAAAATCATGATCAAGTTATAGAAAAACCACTAAAACAACTAAGCCATGGGAGAGAAATCACCCCATGACCAAGCCTAGAAGACTACTCAACCATTAAGCAAGAGTAAAGCATGCTAGGAAATTGAGACATAGACTTAACTGTAGGAAATGAAAATAAACTTGATTTCTATAGAGGTCCCAACCACACAAACAACTTTAATGCTCGAGAAATTAACGTACAAGCAAAACTTACTTGAGTTGTTGAAGAAAATGTCTAAGAAAGCTTGATAGACTTTAATGGAGTTCTAGAACTTTAAAAAGACCTAAAGTTAGTGTGTTAGCTCATGAATGAGAGAGGAAGAGTAATATTTATACTCCCTACACTTCATCCACGAAAATATCCCAAAACTTGCCAAAGGTGGCAAGTTTCCATAAATGGAAAGTTCAAAAAGCAGAAAAGATCTGCAGAAAAGCTCCCGTATCGATACGTCCATTCCTCCGTATCGATACCAGAGCTCTACGGGGCAAATCCCAAAACTTCTGTATCCAACTGGTATCGATACAGCCAATATGCTCGTATCGATACCGCCTTCTTTTCATCATCAGCCCAGGCCGTGGCCTTGACTTGGCCACCCGACGGCCCGATGGCTCTTGATATGCCTCAAAGTGCCACCGGCCTTCTTCTTGATCATTCCCACAAGCCCGACGATCACACTCCATGAGGCACTGCCAACCCGATACCCTCAAGGGTTGTTCAAAACATCAAAACACGCCATTTTATTCGCGTATTGCCTGAAACGCTCAACAGAAAACTTTACGCGCAAAAATGACTAAAAAGACTAAAGCAAACACGAAAAAAATAACAAAAGCCGGGACCAAGCGCACCAATTATTTACGAAATTGGGTGCTTATCAACACCCTGATAACCGTTCGGCTGACGTCATGATCGTCATCAAGGCCACGATGGCACTCCTACGTGGGTGAGCTGGAATCCTGGCCCCCACATCCGTTCAAGACCGAATGTGGTAACCGACCGTCCGAGAGTCGGTGAGCCAAGCGATTTGCGACAGAGAGATTCGACTGAGATGTTAGTGTACTTGACCGTCGGCTAGCCGAGGCTTAAGATCATCGCCTCGGAGCAAGTCGTGCCGTTAGTCAGGTGGCGTGGAATACTCTCGGTGTGGCCCGAGCCTTCTGACTCGGCCTGCTACATTTGGAACAAAGCAATCCATAGAATTATTTTAAGAATTTCATTAAGATCCAAATCCAACATGGTCCACGAAAGCATTTTTATTGATCAATTTTAAAAAATAGTATCTATAGTAGTTGAGTACAAATTTGTTAGTTTTGCACCAAATTTTTGTGGGTTATTGATTTGTCTCGATGAGAGTAATCGGAAAAGTAAATTTTTTTTTTACTTTTACCTAAGTATTTTGAGAAATAACTACAGTATTTTTTAGCAAATAAAGTCACTTTTTGGCCAATTCCTCTCGTTCTTACTCAGTCCCATATCACATAAAAGTTTGGCGTAAAACTATCAAATGCAAAAAAAAAAAAATTAAATAAAGACAAAATCAAAAAATTATTTTGCATAAGTAAATCACTAGCGTAAACACACAATCGAACCAAAAGTACCAACTCATATATTTCTAAAAGGGAAAAATTTAAAATACCCCCCAACCTTTACACCAAAATTCAATTAGACTCCCAACCTTTTAAAAATTTCAATTTTACTCCCAACGTTATATTCCGTTAATCAAAGCGCCCCCTTCCGTCCGAATGACTAACGGATTTCGTTAAATACTCCGTTAAATATCGTCCCGATCAAATTTTAATGATCCGAGCCGCTCAATGTGTTCAAAACGTGATTTTAAGGGTTTTTCTACAAAAATCAGCCAAAAAAATGAAAGCCCTTCCCGATCATTTTTTTTGTTGATTTCTCACGGATACCCTTAAAATCATGTTCTAATCACATTGAGCGGCTCGGATCATCGAAATTCGATCGAAAAAGGGGAGGTGCAGACCGAAGCAAAATCCGGACTTCCGGACTTGAACAAAATCCGGATCGATCCGCACCTCCCCTTTTCCAATCGAATTTCGATGATCCGAGCCGCTCAATGTGTTCAAAACGTGATTTTAGTTCAATAAAAAACTGTTCAGATGAAGCCCTTTCCGGTCATTTTTTTTGCCGATTTCTCGCGGGTACCCTTAAAATCACGTTTTGAACATATTGGACGGCTGGGATTATTAAAATTTGATCGGGACGCTATTTAACGAAGCATTTAACGAAATCCGTTAATCATTCGGACGGAATGAGGCGTTTTGATTAACGAAAGATAACGTTGGGAGTAAAATTGAAGTTTTTAAAAGGTTGGGAGTCTAATTGAATTTTGGTGTAAAGGTTGGGGGGTATTTTGAATTTTTCCCTTTCTAAAACCATGCTTAGACCCAGGAGCGGACCGAGTAAGGGGCACGTGGGGTCACGTGCCCCCACCCCATGCCCTTTTATTTTTTAATTTATAGTTTATTTTTTATGAAAAATGAGTGTTTTTTTTTTTGGCAAAAATGAGTGGAAAAACGAGAAACCCACGTAGAAAACTTGACGGGGAGAACTCGCTCGACTCTTGATTTACTTTGTCGTTGCCGGTCGCTCGTCTGATCATCGCCCATCACCTCACCGTTCTCCTCACCAATCATCAATTAAATTTGGGGCTATACTGCAAAAGTAACATTTTATTGAAAGGACTTCTAATTTGGGGCTACGTAATTTAGGACTTTTTATTCTTTTCTTTTAAGGTTCGTAATACATCTTGATTGTTCGGAAAAATTAGGCATTCATTTCTTTACTTAGTTTTTATCCAATGGATGAAATTTATAATTCAATTTTCCATAGTGCCTTTGCGCTTAATTTCAATTTTCACTTAAGGTTATTAGTATAATGTGCCTCCACGTGAGGCAAATCCTGGGTCCGCCACTGCTTGGACCATTAAATGGAGTAACCTGGCCAAATAAATAGAACAGTTCAGTCCGAATCAGTTTTTTTTATGTCATACTATCATATATATCGGCGGGAGTTAACGAAGTGTCAGTATATTAGTCAACAGGGAGAATCCCAATCTGTCCTCCGTGGAACTCGAACTCAGATTTATTAGTGGTTATTATTTCGGATTTGAGGAATATCCCAAGACTATCTCTTTCCTTCCGTTTCAAACGCTCTTATCTGAATTCTGCCAATCTCTCTCTCTCTCTCTCTCTCTCTTCCCACAGGAGGATAGAGAAGCCCGTCGTTTTGCACAAACGCGGCACGCCGTTCGAGTTGGCACCCCATTCCCATGCCCGTAATTACGTGTCGTAACACCACCCTCCATCTCTACATATACAAACAAACAACCTCCATCCTCACCAATTACGTATACCCCTCTCTCTCTCTCTCTCTCTCCCCCCATATATATCTATATCTATACCTAATACACACCCATTGGAAAACTCACCGGCGATCATGTCGAAGCAGCGATCACTGGCACCAACCCTTCTCCTCCTCCTCGCCGCCGTCGTGTGTGCTTCTCTGACGGCGGTGACCGGATTGGGAGGAGGGATGGTGGGAGGGAGGACGAAGGTGGAGGACGTGAAGACGAACCAGGAGGTTCAGGATCTAGGGAGGTACTCGGTGCAGCAATTCAACAGAATGCAGAAGGGGAAGAAGAACGGCGGGTACGTCGGAGACCTGAGGTTTCAGGAGGTGGTGGAGGCGGAGACGCAGGTGGTTTCCGGCGTCAAGTACTATCTCAAGATCGCCGCGGTCACTCCGGCTGGGGTCCCCAAGACGTTCGATGCGGTGGTAGTTGTCAAGCCATGGGCCCGTTCCAAGGAATTGCTCAATTTTGACCCTTCCCCTCCTACCAAGTGATGATATCAATCCCAGATTTAACAGCTCTAGGTCTAGGGTTTGCAATCAGTGTCCTTGCCCTAATCATGACTCTCTCTCTCTCCCCTCTCTCTCTCTCTCTCTTTATTTTTTGTTGTGAGGTTTTGTAGTTGGTATGTAACCTGCGATCTAGTGGAATAAAACAGCAATGATGAAGAAAGTGATGCACTAGGAAAAATGACTGTTCAGTACGTGTTTTGATAATTAATATTCGTTAAGGACAAATTAAGAATATTTTTTTAGTACTGAAAATGTCTTTGACTGGTACTCCCTCTGTCCCATAATATTTGTCCGGTCCGCAAAACAAGGACGTAAAAATAATATGTTTTTTGCAAGAAAAATTCAAATTTTTTTCAACAATTCATTAGATATCGATGAGTTCTTGTAATTTATGAAAAAAGTTTGAATTTTTTATTGAAAGAAATGTATTATTTTTTAGTCCTCGTTTTGCGGACCAGACAAATATTATGGAACGGAGGGAGTATTAATTATCAAAACTCGTCCTCATTTTCCCTTCACAATAAACTATCACACACATCTTTCAAGACGTGAAAAATTCCGCCCCGCTCTACTGTAAAATGTCACATAATATGAGTTCTACTGATCAAATGCTAGTTTTGTTAGTATTCACTACAAAAAAAAAAAAAAAAATCTTATTGCTCGGTACCTCGAAAATCTTTTGATTGTGATTGTGTGTGTACGTACCCCTATTGATTCATATTATTGACTACAAATTTTTTTTTTTGATCAGCATATTATTGACTACATCACTATCAGGGTATACATAGATGTCAGGAGAAAGAAGGTCAGGAGTTCAACTCCTTTTTTATGGTGTTAATCTAACCATTATAATAATACCGACTCACAAGTTTTCAAAAAAAAAAAAAAAGCCAAAATTAATTGCACATGAAGGCTCCGTTTGTTTGGGCGTAAAATATTTTTCGGTAAAATATTTTCTCTATTTTTCGGTATTTGGTTGTGTAAAAAATGAGAAACATTTTAAATGTGAAATATTTTTCGTTAATTGTATGAAAATGACTTACCTTTAAATCTTCCGTAAGTTATTTTCCTAAATGAACTCATTGCCTTCTACTGCAATTCTCACTACTCAGTTTTCTCGATCGTTAGTCCTGACCCATGTTTAATTCCAATATTCTCAAATCTCTCTACCGTTGAAGGCCCCCCTCCCCTCTACACTATTTTGCCAATTTCTGAAAATATTTTTCAAGTGCCAACTAAACGCCGAAAAATAAAAATTTAAAATTTGTTTTCTGAAAAAATGTTTTACATGGAAAACATTTTACATCGAAACAAACGGAACCGAAATGTAGCTTGGATGATACGGCCGCTAATTTCATTGTACTACAGCTACCCATGTAGTTGTAAGTACTGCTAGAAGTAGAAAAGCAAAAGTTGTTTATCCATTGGGAATTGATTTTCACACTTCTCTTTTAGTCATTCACACTCTTTTTTGTCTTTATTCACTTGAATTTACTATCTTGCCTTTTATTCAATATACTTTTTCATACATTCAAGAATAATATTATAAATTCCTGTGAATTAAAAAAAAAAAAAAAGGGAGAGTGGATAGCTAAAAGTGGAGTGTGAAAATTATTTTCCTTATCTATTAGTACCAGTATGTGTGTCGGTATTCTAAAAGAATATATGCATATCCAATGTCATAAGATATGCTCATTCTTGTCTAAAGTAGGAGTAGAAGTTATTCCTGTCTAAGGTTGTACAACTTGTAAGCCATGTATATGCTTATCTAGATTTGAAGTCATGCTGGATGTTTCTCATTGAGCCTATAAAAGGAGAAGCATCCCGTTGTACTGTTCAGAAGGGAAAAATTTTCAGTGCTGAGCGGGTACTACGTGGTGCCCGCTCGCACATCCGAGCCGTCTATTTCATTTTTGAACGGCTCAGATTTGGAGAGAGAAAAGGAGAGAAAAAGTGTTGAAATGAGATGAGAGAGAAGATTTTAATCCGAGCCGTCAAAAATGTATCGGACGGCTCGAATGCGCCGAGCGAGTGCCACATGGGCAATACTCGCTCGGCACTGAAAAATTCCTCGTTCAGAAGACTCGTGCAAATAATAAACCGGTGTGATTTTCACTTTTTAGATCATTTCCTTATTTGTGATTACTCCTGTGAACTCGTGTGCTTTTCACTTTCTTAGATTCTTTCCTTCTTTGTAATTACACTTTATTATGGTATTCTAGATCCTTTCCTTCATCGTGATTTCTACTTTCTTTGTAATTGCACTAAAAAAAAAGTAGCCTAATGATTTTGCCACACCACTAATTGTTAACACCGCTCTCCTTTTTGTTTTTATTAGAGTGAATTTACTAAAACATCATTGCACATAATGCTAGCTTTTTCTCACTTTTCAAATGCAATGGTGTTTTAGAAAACTCACCCTAATAAAAACAAAAAGAAGAGTGACATTAACAAATAGAAAAATGGCAAAACCAGCTGCCAAATAGTAATAGCTGGAACACGATAACGACGTAAGTGCACGATTTTGTAAATTCATGATTGTAGTATCTTGGTTTGAGTTGTACTGCACGTCATATATATAATGGGAAGGGACGACATACCTAAATTTTAAGGTTGCCCGGGTTACATGGACTTGGGTACTAGCTAGTGTTTTTGCGTCGTTTGGGGAGTGGATCCGAAATGTCAATTTCCAAGTTGCATCCACCTACTAACCACAATTAAGGCGACATGTAGTTCATCGAAATAATCATATACCAAATAAACTACCGCCTAACCAAGACAAGTCAAAAATGGAAAATCAAAAACTAAAAGTCTACCAATAATTTCTCCTAAATTTGACAAAAGCCTAAGTTAATATTTCAGCAGCAGCATTACTAAAGATACAAAACCAATTTACAACCAAAGACAGCAGCAAAAATCTGCAGCCGGACTTCAGCCAACAAAGGAAGAATTCGACAAGAATCGAGCCCAGTTTCGAGTCATCGTTGGCTCAGCTTACGCTTCTTTGCCTGTTGTCTCAACTTCTCCCGTCTCTCTTCCTCCTCTATTTTCCGGAGTTCTTCTTCATCCTCCTGCCTAGCAAGTCTGGCACTGAATCAAAAGAAAGCACAAAGATTATAGCAGGCATAAAGACACAGGAATATATATATATATATATCTGAT
Source organism: Rhododendron griersonianum (assembly GCA_018127125.1). Classification (NCBI taxonomy): domain Eukaryota; kingdom Viridiplantae; phylum Streptophyta; class Magnoliopsida; order Ericales; family Ericaceae; genus Rhododendron; species Rhododendron griersonianum. The sequence continues at coordinate 43,087,875 of CM030797.1, forward strand.
AACAAAGCGAAATAAAATGCTAGTAGTATGGTAGTAACATGTATCCCGAAATGGATGGAATTTCATGCATTTGTCACCCAAACATTACTAACCTCCTCTTCTCCTCCATCAAAATTTCATCAAAGTTTGCCTCCATGTCACTGTCATCTTCATCACGACCAGCATATCTGTTCGGATTATACCTGCATAAAGATCACCACTTACCTTAGATGTTTTTTTTTATAGGCCACTTAACTGGAAGAAAAATGAGGTTTAACAAAATATGTATGTATACATAATTAAATCTTTGCATCTCTGCTTTGGTTGCATGTGCAGCACAAGAAGCCAAACAAAGTCTACTGAGAACAAAAAAATGACTCTATGATAGGAAAACCAAGGAAGAAACAGAGGCTAATTACCTGAATATATTGTGAATCATGCTACGGATTGCTCCATCATCCTCCTGGTCGGAGTCCTGTCTCACAGCCTTTTTCTTTGGGCGGTCATCTCGCAATGTAGGACGTGAAGAAATTTTTGCAGGTGGCCTGTTCATCTGTCAACAAGCAAAGAGAACAAATAAGTAAATAAACAATCAAACAATATGCCACAATAAGGAAATAAACAACAAATATCCTTCAAACAAGGAGAGTAGGAGGGGCAGATTTACTGCCACATTGTTAAATAAACAGGAAAGGCAACCTAAGCATTTGTGCATGCAAAAATATGTGACAAACCTGGGGTTTCTGCAGCACCTTTTCTTTTGTATATTTTTGAAATTCGTTTTTCTGGTCCCTGTGCTTCTTTAAAATAGAAGGTTGCTTTGAAGCAGATGGGTGCAGTTTCGAAGAGGGTGGCTTCTGCGCACTATGCGTGGAACTCTTCGCAACTGCTGTGGGGACCCTCCTCTCTGGGGCGGCTGCTCGCTTCTTAGCGGCCAAGTCTTCTGGCCCAAGAGGCCGACCTGGCCCACTCCCATTACTATTTCCAAGCTTCTTTCTATGTTGAACGGAGGTCAGAATGGGCCTACTTGCAGAAGTCAACTTGTGGGATCCTGCTTTAGGATGCATTTGGCTACCTGTGGACATGGATTTCCTCTCTCCACGGCTATTGGGAACTTGTCCAACAGTTTTGTTTAACGACTGTTTGCCATATGGGGGCACTTGAGCTGATCTCGCCTCTTCACCGTCATCCAAACACAAAATATAAATGATGTAAGAAAGACTTCTCAACAAAAAACGCACATTTGGGCTTCATTCCAAGAAAAAGATGTGCAAGTAAAGCAGCAACCCACCAGAATTTGGAACAGAGACTGGTCGAGGCGGAGGATCCTTTGTGGGACCTGGGAGCTCCGCATCATCAAGGAGGAAGGAGTAGTCCCTCGTCTGCTTCAGTGTCTGGGCGTTCACTTTTACCTTCACAAATAAGGAGAAAAAGGAAAACAAAATTGGTTACCGACAAGAAAATATAGAGAACTCAAGAGAGAGAATCTACAAGGAGGTGCATTTACTAACCTTGTTTTCTTTCGGACGGTGATCATGGGCTTGAGCTTTGGATCCAGCAGCGGTTGATGTAGAGCTCCTATTTTTCTGCATGGATAAGTGGGCTCTCAGTTGATGAACATTATATTCAAAAAGCAGTCCCTTAAAGCCAATGTAGGGTAGATGCACTATATGATAAATTAATGATCCTAAATACTATAAAATAAGCAATGAACAACCTACCAATAAACAAGAGTGCGATCACTGATATGTATAAGGTGTGCTCATTAAGGACTAGACAATTAATGCATAAGCCTCGTGAATTCAAACTATAAACTGTCTCTCGTGATGTTTTCATCCCACCATTACTTCAGGACAGCCTTCAAAAGGTCAAAACTACATAAATAATGATCCAACAATGATTCAGTTGGCAGACACTTGGTTTCCAAGGCCAATGTCTTCAGATAAACAATAAGTTCTAGCATTTCATGATGGGGTCTTTAAACCTTTGCTGCCAAATGCTAGTTTTCTAGCATTGAAAAATGATACAGCATTATCAGTGAGTAACAACCCCCTACAACATAGGGACTCACATGAGGCTAAGTTCAGATACACAATGTACTACCACAACCCGACCAAAGACTTGGGGAACTTACATCATGATGGGGTCTTGAAACCTTTGCTGCCAAATGCTGGTTTTCCAACAATGACTTGCTCTCTTGAATTACTCTTTGAGCAATAACAGGCTTTGACGGCCCAAAGAACGATCCAAAACTGCAGAACATTGACAACAAATGAGAAGAAAGACATAGACTACATACACCATACGTAACATACGAAATTGAAGACTTCGCACTGAGTTTTCTGATATCTTCACAATATTTAAACAATGGGCAATCTCAATGGAAACAACCGAAAAGAAAACAATAGATGGAACACAAGAAAACCAAGGAATTAAGTGGTTTGGCTTAAAGCCTATATCCATGGCAATTAGCAGAGAAATCTGATGGTGAAGGAGGATAATACATGACCTATGTATGTTCAATAACTCCCATCCGAAAACCCCAAAGTCCCCATCCCATTGTATACACAAAACCCGGCAATACTAATTGGGTCTAAACATATCCAGAAACTCATAAAGATTCAGACCTATCAGAAACCTCACTGTTTGCCCATTCTTTGTTGTGCTGGTTGCAAACATGCTAAAATCATAATTCAATTCCAATTCAAGATACACCCAACACCATATAGGAAACTTAACTCGCCAAAAACGATGTTGAAAATAGTAAGCACCATGAAATACACCAATACCATGATACAGCATCAGAGTAAGTGACAGAATTGTTAATAAGTTAACAAAATGCAAGTTAATCTCACTTTGAATAGGGAAATTTCATCTCTTCTGTATTTGCGCGGGAAGAACCAGATTCCTTCTTCATCTTCTTCCTGAAAGATTCTTTTAATTGTTGCCTCAAATCAAGGTATTCCAATTCTTCCTGAGTGTGGCGTGGAGCTTCTTCTTCTTCCTCTTCTTCTTCTTCTTCTTCATAGTCGTCTTCACCAATGCCTTCCTCTTCTTGCTCTTCACCCTCCTCTTCGTATTCATCCAGATCTTCATAATCCTACATGACACTGACTTTTAGAAAGCAACACAATACAAAAACAAAAGTAGTCTTTCATGTAGCGAAGATTTCACCCCAAAGATTTAAACATGATCTAAAAAATGCTTACTTCTCCATTATATCGAGCCATTTTGAATCTCCAAACCACCTGTTTCCGATGACAGAAACCGACAAGGACACCAACCTGAAAACATTATCAGGAAATGAGGAACTTCAACCACCAGAACAAAACAAACATGTGTCATTCAGTCATTGCTTCACATCAACAGGAGCACGCAGCAAATAAGAGGAAAAACTTAACAGATTATACTCTAGATTGAGATTTCATCCTTCTGTGTACATCAGATACTAATCATAATTCATAAGCTGCAAGTAGAGGACAGCCCTGAGTTCTGGAATTGAAGGATACCAAGAAAATCCTCTGTTTCATCACGTGGAAGTATAGATAAAAAAAACATAACCTCACATAGTCCTCATCTTCGCATATAAAGCACATAGAAAAAGCCCAACACTAAAATATTCACCCAAACAAAAACATCAAAAATCACAAACTTGTCACGAAATAGCTATCAAACTACCTGATTCAAACTCGAGAAAGTAAAAAGATTTCCAATTGAACACAAACTCGTGGAAAAAAACATGAAAAACCACAAACTTGAAAAGAAACTCTTCCAAATTTTCCAGATTTGATCTAGAGAAACAAAGTAATTCGCTCAAATTGAGCAAATTCTTCATAGGAATAAACATTGAAACCACATCAATCAATAAACACAAAACTCTAATGAATTGTCATTGATACGAAGAAGAGATTTTTCAAATGCCTGATTTGATCTATAGAAAGGAAAGTAATCCGACTCAAACTGAGAAAATTCCTGATCGAATCCTAACTTTAAAACAATAAACAGAGAAACCACATCATACTCACAAAAGCTTAATGAATCCTCGTCAATTACCTGATTCGATTAAGAAAATTGAAAGAAATCCAATAAAAGCCCCAAATTTGCAAAGTGTAAACGATATGAAAAATTCGAATCGGATTCTCGCAACCGTAAACAACATGAAAAACTCATAATCACATATTCATTTGTACTGAAACTGTTATTAATTGCCTGATTCGATCTAGAGAAACGAAGAAATCCGCTCATATTGAGTTGATTCTCTTTCGAATCACACAACATAGAAACCGCATAAAAAATCCCCAAAATTTTCATGAATCGTCATCATTACATGATTCTATCCAAAAAATCGAAGAAATATGAGAGATTTTTCAAGTGCCTGAACCGACCTAAAGAAACTAAGTAATCCCGATCGACTCACACAACATAGACACCGCCCAAAAAATGCACAGAATTTTCGTGAATCGTCATCGTCTACCTGATTCAACACGAAAACCGATGAAATCGAGCGTCTTCTCGATCGGGAAAAAGCCTCAATCGACAATTCCCGATCGAATCAAACAGCATTATAGAAGCAGTATAAAAAACGCACAAAATTTTCTTACATAGCCATCGATTACCTGATTCGATCGCGACAACCGAAACCGAGAGATTTTTCGAATCACACAAAAAAAAGTAACCGCACAATAAATACGCAAAATTTTCACGAATCGTCATCAATTACCTTATCCGATCGCGGAGACCGAAGAAATCCTTCAAAACCGAGCGTTTTTCCGCTCGGAAAACGACGAATCGCACTTCAACGCGAAGAGAGAAACGCGGCGGATCCGAATTTGGCGGAGAGAGAGGCGGCTAGGGCTTGGGTGGGGGGGTAGGAGAGAGAGAGATGTGAGAGAGAGAGGAGGGATTGGGAGATAAAGGGATGGGGGCGAAGGAGCCAGAAACAAATGAGGAGAGCGCTATCGTGCGCGTGGGTGCGTAGGTTTCGAGTTTCGCCCATTGCTAGAGATTTTTTCGACCCGCTCGTCTCGTCTGTGGGAGACTATCTAAGTCTATAGGTACATAAATGGAGTAGTAAATTTATAACGCCTAATCTTGTGGATTGAATTACACCGCCTAATTTTCTAAGAGAAAAAGAAAAGTTCGTTCGGACATCTGGTTATTAAAAAATATATATATTCGGGGTTGAAAATTTGAACAAGATTGTCTAGGAAAGTTCGTTTCTTTCAGAAGGGGTCTGTCGATAGGTATGGAAAAAAAGAGTTCGGAATTGAAAACTTGAACAAGATTACATAGGAAAGTTTGTTTCTTTTGGAAGGGGTCTCCCGATAGGTATGGAAGAATTTATCTTCTTTTATGCATCTGGTTAAAGTCATTTAATTTTTCGAAAATCTTACCTTTAATATATGATATGGTAATGATTGAAAACATGAGCATCGTGAAAAGTCTCATAAGAGTCAGTTAATTTTACGAGAAAAATAGATCTTGTTATTTTAATAGTAAGGATGTAGAAGATATAAGATCCATTTACTTCAAAGTACTTTCGACGGTTTTCATGCTTAACTAAACTATACGCTAAAAAATATCATCTTTTTCTTTCTTGTACTACTTCTTATTTTTCTCACTCTAATAAAACGGTTATTTTAGATTGCTAGAACAAAAAGGATTGGGGTGAGGAAAAGGGCATCGACAAAAATTCTATATGTATTTTTTGTATTTTTGATATGTATAATCAAGTCTCTTCTCCTTAAACCTTCAAATTCTATATGTATTTTTTTGTATTTTTCTTTCAAGTATGTCATATCTCATTCTCCAATTTTCATCTTTTCTTCTTACTATTTAGAAGGGCTGCTAGTTTTTGGAATGAAAACTAAACCCCTTTTATAGATTTCTTAGTTTTGAGAAATAATGAAACCTTCAAAAGAAATTTTTTGAAAATAATGTATGGAATAATCATCGCTACGCCATAAATCAAAATAATAAGGAAACGACTTCTCAATAGTTGGAAGGAGTCCATCTATGTTTCTGAATAGAGGTTATTTGTTTCGTTTTTCATTTTTGTATTTATTATCGTTTGGATTTAGTGCGCTTGTGAGTTTATGTCTTGTTTAATGTAATTCAATTACAGTTACAATTCTACTGATTGTAATAAATAAAAAAATTGCTAAAGCAAAGCAACTGTAAATTGGAAAATAAAGAGTCATTACTATTTACTAACATTATTACTGCATGGTTTTACCCTGTTCGAAAAGGAAAATTCCTGGCGAATGACAGATCTAAGGAAAATCACCCAATCACATGGAAAATAGGAAACATTTCTCTCATTGGCTTCTTCTTCTTCTCTCTCCCCTTCCCTTCTTTCCCTTTACCAACTTTCTAACTTTCTTGTCTGTCTGTCCGTCTGAAATTAATGTCTAATGACCAATTCATAACGAGTAACGACATACAGATTTATAATCTATAATGATCATAATTCAAAAATATTAGACAATTCATAATGAGTAACGACATACAGATTTATAATCTATAATGATCATAATTCAAAAATATACAATTCACGATTTAAAACCTCAAAAAAGGATGGTCTATCTTTGAAATCAGCATAGCCATTCATTTTGTTGAACACCAACATGACCTATTCTTGTGAGTTGCGACAATTATAATCATTCGGTCGAGATAATTTATCGTTCATATGATCTGCTTGAGTGCCCAAAAACGATTTCGATCATAGTTCGTGGTGAGCCCACAATATCCTCCAGTTGAGTTTGCCCATCCAATGGCCAATGGGTAGTAAAATGCAATTTGGAACTGTATTTTTGTAACTGGTACTAACCAAACCCACCTCTTGGATAAAGTTTATCTGGAAATGGAAACCAAATACATAAGAGTAAGAACACATCCAGCACAAAAATCCAAAGGCGGACTTCGCATTTTCCGTTTGATAATTCATGTGTCCGGGCAGGACTATTACATGTACAAGACCATCAAAGCCCGCATCAACGAAAAGGGGGACTAAGAACATAAAATGGTTGGTTAGTTACAGACAACCCTGAATCACCACAACAGAGACGATAGTGCAAAAGCTAACCATGATCGATAACGGATGGATGACCAGGATGAGAGAGGGAATCAGTGCCCGTGCCCTAGCAACAATTTGAGAAAGAGTATAGGCTACATGGATATCCCTTCTTGTATATTGGTTGGAAAAATCCAAGGAAAAAAGGCTGGAGCCGTATCAAGCTGCAATTCATCATGTCTGCGGCCCTGTGAACGGATCAAACAAACATAGAGAGTGAGTGAACATATTGGTTGGATAAAGGAGTGGGAGATTGGGCAAATTTATGTAGCATTTGGATCGTGGATTTGACACAATTCTCGTTCGTCTTCCAAGGGAGAGGAAATGTACGAGAAGTATTTTGGCATCTTCACGCGATTATTTTCATGTTTTCCAACCATTTTCCTTTCCCTTCTGTCCACAAATCCACGGTCCACACAGTGCAAACATAGAAGAGGATCCTACAAAAACTGTGCGCAATTTAACCAATAAAAAACAATTCGCAATCATAGCCAAAGTACAAAAAATACATAGTAATGCAAGATACAGAGTAGGCTTAGAAAAGACTACTAAGAAAGATCTTTTCCTTAGCCAATATAAAAAAACTAAGGAAAATAAAAATAAAAGGGGGAGGGGATGTTATGACTTTAGGAGTGATCAAGCCAGAACCTGAGGCATGAGGTTTAGCTATTTGAAGCATGTCATTTGTTAGCTTGGAAAATAGACTAAGTGCAGACTATTGGTCAGTCCAATGATCTCAAAGGGCTGACAACAGAGTGAGAAAATCATTGTTAATATACAAACTTTCGACCCGGGTCCAACTCCACAAACCTGTGGCTCATTTCATTTGCTAGCTCTGATAAGATCACAGCAATAGGATAAGAGAATACCGGTGACATCAAAAATGATGTGAAGGAGCTGTAGTAGTTACGAATCATGATGTTTAAAGGAAACTAGACATAAACTGCAATATCCACGGAATGAAAGATTGAGGGGCTTCTAAAGCAAATGACTAGAGAAACCGGATACTCACAGGCTAAATACAAGGACCTGGAGCATGCCAATTAGGATACTACAACACAATTCTGAAAATAGCCGAGTTGACAAGGAAACATTTCTGAAAAATTACAAGAAAAATGAAGTAGGTTTACTCATGTAATGCCCTTAATAGCAGAGAAAGTAAATTACCTGTGTCAACTACGTGTAAAAATTCCATGGAGAGAGCCAGTGACTCCTTTCTTTCGCCCCTGGAATTCAATAGTGAAAAGGAGATAGGTTATCAGGGAATCGTTGTTGAAATTTTAGACAATATAAGTTCCACTATCCACCTTCTCGTTGTTGAATAAGTCCTCTGCAATAGCCTCCATTTGTTTCCGCTTTTTTTCTTCTTTAACAGATTCAGCTACTTCGTCACTTCCATAGTCAGAATCTCTGCAATCAACAAATGCACGGCAAAACTGTTGATATCATAAACTTCATGTTCTTTTGGATGCTACATAGAAATTACATTTGGACTTGAGGACAAAGAGAGGGTCATACTTATATGGGTATTTTGCAAATGGAATAAGATTGTCGAAACTATTCCCCGATGGAGTCCTCGACTACAAGTCCATTCACAGTGAACAAACAAATAGTTATCACACACTATAAGCAAAAGATCAAATATGTAACTTGAATAAATTCGTGGAAAATAATCGACAGCAAATTATAAATGATGACTAATGGTATGTAAATCAACCAAGTCAAGATAACTAAGCATTATTTTGGAGCACAAAATCACCAAAACGAAGCGTAAAAGAAGAAAAGATTATAAAGGTAGAAAATTTTATAAAGGCATGGCCAACCCAAAAACAAGGAGAGATGGATAGAAGTTAACGAACTTCCTCCGGCAGCAAGCAAAAAAAAAAAAATTTGACAAAGGTAGAAAGCATGGGACTAGAATCTTTACTGCACAATACAAATACAAGTGGAGGCTATTCACCTTTTTGAAGCATTTAAAATTTGGAACTCCATTATCAGTTGAGGAATAGTCTGAAGCTGGTAAGTCGGTATCCCTAACTACTAAAATTAGGCTATATATAATATCTGGATTTCCACTTTCAGGCTCATCAATGCGGTCTCTTCTTGCTGTTATAGTATTATCTTGGTCGCTGGAGCTAATATCTGGATTTCCACTTTCGAGCTTATCAACCTCATCTTTTCGTGCTGTTGTATCATAATCTCTGCCAATGGAGCAAGTAATGTTGTCACTTCCTAATCTGGTAGCAGCATGATCTGTCTCATGTTTAGTGATTTCTATGGGCTTAATGGCAACAGATAGGTCAACTGACGTTGCTGTTTCAGCTTCTACATCAGAATCTGCTACCACTGTCTCATCCGTCGAGCATGAAGATGAGATCACAACTGCAGAAGAGATTTGTTTCATTAAAACACATGGACATACAAAAAAATACATTTGGAACCAAAAAAAAAAAACCTTGTGGTGATGATTTCTGGACTACTTTTAATATACGAGGATTTATAAGGTGCTTTTATGTGTATACTAGAGGTTCAATCTAGAACTACAGATAATCGTAGGCAGCTAATAACTTTCCACATATAAATTGCTAGGTAACTAGTGAGCAAAGTGAACTTCTCCTGAATAGTTTAAAAAAGAAACAAGAAGACGACAATTCTTACCAGGTGCTGCTACTATGATAGAAGGATCCAAGTGTCCAGAGAAAGCAGCACAAATCAAATCTCTCTCCTTCACTCTAGATAGATGACTAAGGTTACAGTTGGGCACAGATTTGTCCAACAATTCAGGAGGGGTGACAAGCACAACCTTGTTATCACCTTCATCTCCCAAGCCCTGCCGCAATTTCCTTCGGTAAGCATATTTCACAAGAAAAAGACAGGCAAGAATTATGTATGTATTGGCTACATAATACCCACTGTTCACATAACCACTATGCTTCACTTTAGTATTTAAGTTGTTTGGAAGATTAGACAAGGGCAAACCAGTAAAATGGCCTGACCTTATAATGGAAACAGCAGAAAATGTGGTTCAGGTGAGACCAGGAAAGCAAGTCGGGGACAACTATGGAGTGATTTCAATTGTTACAAAAACCCTTACAAGACCCAATTTCACACCCCCCCTGCTAGACTTGTCCCACATCGCTCATCTAAGCCACCCAAGCTTGGTTAATAAATTCTAGAGGTTACTCCACCTATTGCCAATTGGTTTTAGGTTGGAACCCTCCAAGAAATCTAACATGGTATCAGAGCTAGGTCTTGGGTGGCCTCACCTCTCGTGGGAAAGTCTCTGTCATCTCTGTCGCCCGAGTCAGTCAGCTCCTGGTCTGTCACCTCCACGTGCATCCGGGATGCATGTGAGGGGAAGTGTTAGACTTGTCCCACATCGCTCATCTAAGCCACCCAAGCTTGGTTAATAAATTCTAGAGGTTACTCCACCTATTGCCAATTGGTTTTAGGTTGAAACCCTCCAAGAAATCTAACACCCCCCCCCCCCCCCCTCTTTTTTGAGTAGCACTCTGTTTCCAAAGAAACCACCTTGGAAGTATGCAACTTTCCAAATGTCCCCCATTTTAATACTATTTCTTCAATATGGTACTTACTGAACCATACGAAGTATCACAAGAAGTGTGCCTAAACTTCTATGGTCAAGAAATAGTAATGACCATACTTTTCATGTCAAAGTTGTCAGAGCTAGAATTTAAAGTACAAATACAAAAATCAACGAGAGAGTACAAAAATAACGACGGCAATCACATACTTGGCTATTTGTCGAGAATTCTTCAACATTAACAACTTTCGCGCCAACCATTGCCAATAATGATGACAGCTTATCCTTAAACTTATACTGCAAGATTAAAAACAAGTGTCATTAGTCATCTAAGAATCATCCTTGACGTTTCAAAATCAAATCGCATAACAGATTCTGCGAGGTTGGGGGGCACTACTAACTTTAAGTCCCCAAAGAAGGGAGATAATTAGCTGGAATTAAATAGGAGAAAATTCAAATCAACCACAGCTTTTAACAATTAACATGCCAACAGGGCAACAACCAACTTGTTTTTGGTGGCGTAGCTACCGAGATCAATGCAGTCAATTATGGTTCAAAAATGCCGAATCTCGTCTCAATCAAAGAAACGAAAAAAAGGATAATATTGAACTTTGAAGTGCCCCAAAACTTGAAAGAAAAACAAAATAAGTAATGCATGGAAAATAAGCTTGGAATATTTGAAGTGAAGGAGGGATTTCACCTTGTGTGTCAGTTCTAATACAAAAGTGTATCCAGTCAAACAGTTTTCTCGGGATTTGGGGTCTGCAACTTTGACTGATACTCCTTCCAACACCAAGCTTGGAGCATAACTGGGGAAACAATAACAACAGAAGGCATGCCTCATTAATCATTATCTCTGTTTATAATGTGAAAGTAGTCATTACAAACTCAGAATAGAACGATACTTACGAACTGCAGCTTGGAATTTCAGTGCCTATATTTTTCCCTGCAAAAGCCTACATATTGGCCGTGAATTAATGATAAAACCAGATCAAACATGAAAACCTACATATTCTGGTTACGATCTACGACAACCCAAATCAAAATACTCATCTAAAAGCAACTGGTTTTATAGAAACTGTACAAATGAACTGAAGAACAGAAAGTAGAACAGTTTATTTACTCTTTCAATGAAAGCCTAGAATTTGTTTTCAACTATGAAGTGCTATCAATTGGTGATTACATAAGCTAGATGATAAACACATGTAAAAGCAGCTGGGAAAAAGTCATGTACTCATGTCCAAGAATAGACGAGCAAGCATGATATCTTGTACAAGAGCTGCCACAATCAAAAGTAGAGAACACAGCCAAGACCAACTCAATTAGCTTACGGGAAATTCTCATTACCAGTTAAACCTACGCCTTTTCCCTTATACAAAATCAAATCACAGATTTGTTAATACGTATTAGGGTGAAGAAAATATGAAACATGCCTTGTCATGCAAAAACAAAATTTAGAAAGCTAAGCTTGAATACTTTCATGCAAGTTGAAGAAAAGCATCTACTTATGTCGCTCATGGGAAAAAAAAATGACCAGACCTAAAAACAATACAAAAGCCCCAAGAACAGAATGGCCAGCCGCCCCACACTAACCACTTATGTATGTAATCAACAATATCAATTAAACCATCAAGACTCAAGAGAGTGGGACACTATAACAACCGTACCGCCACTTCAGCTACTCAAGAACCCCATAACATCCCCATGAGGAATCCAAGACATCCCAAACAGATGGAAGATGCAATTCCACATTTCTATGGCAACCTAGTATTGGATGAGAACCTGAGAGATACAATCCCCATCACATCTACACATACAACACCCACCACCTATCCCTCTACAATTTCACCTTGTCCTCCCTTGCCACATGAAATCTAACAAGCTTCCTGAAAACCTACACCAACCAAATACTCTTCCAATACCCCTTCCCGTGTGAACAAGAGACCTCTGGACATACTCAATCCCCCCAGTCAACATACACTTTGCCACCACCACTCTACTCCAAAACTAGTTATTTTTGCAAGCAAATCTCCATTACCACTTGAGTTACAATGTCAAAATACCCAACTTTCTCATCCCCAACCCTCACCATCCCCCAATCCAAGGAGTATTGTAATCTCCTTTGCCAATGTCACTCCATAAGAAGTCCCTTTGAAGCTTCTCCAGCCTCTGAGACACTGGCACAGGGGAGGTGTGAAACAACATGAAATATGTAAGATTGCTCACCAAAGTACTTCCAAAAAGAGAAACCTACCATCCTTCAACACATACTGCCTCTCCCACCCCGCCAGCCTCATTTGAAACTTCTAACTCGTCCAAATTGCCTTTGCCTTAAAAGAAGAGCCCAAAAGCAGCCCAACTTAAGTCATTGGAAGGGAACTAACCCAAGAATGGCAGCGAAAATGTCGGCCTGAGATATCTCACCAACTGAAAGGAGGAACTCTAGTTGGCTACATCCGGTCGCAACCCTCAAAACACAACACAACAGACAAGAGGTAAGCCAACTAGTCCGGATCAGCTCTACAAAAATGATCATACATTGTTGTAATGAACATGAGAAAACATGGGAGACTGTCAACTGAACCCCCATGCCAATCAAACGGCTCAACGCCACCCTGTCAAACCCCTAGATGGCTGGATAACGGGCAGGAGAACCATTAACCAGGACTGACATCTGGACTGAGAAAACACAGAATCTCAACTGGTACATTACTACATTCACTTGAAATACAAGAAGCAGCCTGGTCAAGATGATCATAAGCCTTCTCAATGTTCAGATTACTAAAATATCCTCCGGTTCTTCATCACACACCTCGAGTCAACAGACGCATAAGCTACTAACAAAGCATCAAAGATATGATGCCCCTCCACAAAGGCATTCCGAGAATCTGAGTCATCTGACACAACTACATGAGGAGACTCCTTTACCCGTTATGCCAAAACTCTGGCCAGCAGCTTGCAATTTCTACCAAAGGCTAATAGAGCAAAGTCCCTAGTACGTACACTCGTCACTCTGCCTTTCTAAGGAATCCATGCCACATAAGATGCAATAAGACTCCTTTCAAAAGTAGCTGACTCAAAAAACTGAAGATCATCCCTATCGTGTCCTCCCATATGACATACCAACAGTTGAAAGTAAAGGCCGGCATCAACTCCTTCAAGGGGCAGCAGTGCCTAGTTACCTCTCTTCCCCAACGTCACAAATGATCCATCCTCCTCTAAAATGGAGGCAAACTCCATGCAGGGAAAAAAAAAGGTTTGGTAGAACTCCACTCACCTAAATAGCACTGAGACTGGAACATGCAACCCATAGAAGACATAGCCTCGCATCATTGTGCAATGGAATACTCAGAAAGATTTAGCAATAACAAATAATGAAAACAAGCCATTATTTACCACCAAACCTGGACTCAACAAAAAGCCTTCTAGATGCAGTAACTTCATTGCGCAATTCGGTAAAATAAAACACAAATATTCATACGAAAACACAAATATTAATACGATGCTTTATCAAGATACAGAGCTCTAAAGAAAGCTATACCTCAATCCAATCTTTAAGGACAAAAGGCTTCTTGGCCACAAAAGCATCAACTAACCCTTCTGTCAATGGCCTGAACTGGTTAACCAGCACATGGGTGCAGTCTGGATTCCAGCTATGAGTTGTACAAGCACCTAGATGGAGAGCACATAATTACGAAAAACCTCATCTAACATATACATAAAGATTCATAGGTTGGATGGACTTCTAAAATATGCTAAACTTGTGACATGAAAAACTAGGAAAGCAGCAAGATGCAAAACATAGTGGACATTAGCAAAATAGCTTGAAGAGCCAAAAAACAAAGGCCTTCACCCATTTTTAGTGTCCATTTCTCTTCTTCATTTTACCTAAATAGGAAGACGCATTCCAAAGTAGCAGCTAGTGAACATAATAACTGCCAAATGCTTAGAAACAAAATAAACGCAACTACCAACCGGTCGATGATATCTTCTCATGAAGAAGTTGATTTGCTTCAAAGGGTTCCGAGCAGTAAACAAAGATTGTGAGGGGAATGGAACAAAACCTGCAAGATATTAGCTAGAATTAAGAGAAGCAGAACATGGTGATTTAACTTCTACATGGTAGCTTTCATTAACAGGTTCTACACCTACATTTGGTACAAACAATACAAAATGTAAATATATAATCATAGAAGAAACTCAACACATGCAGAAAGAAAATGCACAAAATTGACTAAATTACCTGTACGTTGCATTACCAGTCCCAAATGAAACCAGGTCGCCATCTTTCAGAGATGTTTCCTTGTTTGGGCACTCATGAACTTTCTCTTTTGACCCTGTATTCTTGATGATAAATGTTCCGTATTTCGAACAATCTCTTATCCGAACTTTGGAAGATATATTAGAAGACTTATTTTGCAGACTCCCCACGGAAGCCATCTCATCAACCACTATTTCTGCATGGATTCGAGAAACTCCTTTGTCTTTATTAACTATCACATCACATCCTACAAAGAAAAATTGAAGCTTAACGGTGGGATCATCGTGAATTAATCCAAACAGCACTTCATAATTAACCAAAAGATAATTATCAAAAGCGTTCAAATTGAAAAGAAAATTCTAGTCTAGGTCAAGGCATAGGTGGGCACAGGTGATTTTCCTAGTTTTCTTACCCAGCCTCGACTTGGATTTTTCATAGTTTATACCAGTACTTTATCCCTCAAGTGGGAAGAAGGCCAGTCTGACAGCCATGCTGGGAATTACTGTCACTGTGGTCATAAATAGTTGGTGGCTTTCTAGGTTTGAATGATGGAAATCATTATCGAATGAGAAAATGATTTTAGGGGAGGAAGTGATAAGGAAAATTTTATAGAACAATTTTAAGGCCAGCTTTGTTATATGGGCCAGAATGTTGCAGCTAAGGAACAACACATAAATAAGATGAGTGTCGTTGAAACGAGGATGGATGGTTGGTAAGACTAGAAAAGATGGGACCAAAATGAAATCATTTGTGAATTGGTAAGGGTAGCAAAGATTGAAGATAAGCTGCGAGAGAGTAGACCAAGGTGGTGTGGCCAGATATAATGGGGCCAGGAGATGTAATAGTAAAGAGAAACTGTTCGTAGTGTTGTTAGAAATGTTAGAGGGAGAGAAGACTGATACGAGATGTGGTGGTAAAAGTGAATATGAATTTGTTAAGCTTAATTAATTTATAGCCCTTGACATAGTAGAATGTATGAAAATGATTCTTGTAGGCTTGTAGCAGACCCCAGTTCATTGAGACACAGTGCTTGATTAAAACAGTTTTTCAAGGCTTTTAACATTTAAAAAGGTTTTCTATGATGTCTATTGGAGCTCGTTATTTGTTGGTTTGAACGATAAAATTGCAAATTCAAATGAAAATATTCGTAACAACTTGCCCAATCAAGCATACCTTTTCGACCCACTTTGTACGTCCCTTTACTGAAGATATAATAACTCTCTTCACCTGTTACATGAATGACACATACGACAATCAGCATAAGCCAAGTCTTTCACAGGATAACAAGGTAAACGTGTTTCATCACTACACCATAAAACCCAAGACAAAAAAAGGAGAAAAAATCAGCAAATAGACTACCTTTTTTGTGTTAGACTTCAAGTTAACTTCTAATAAAGTCCTAAACAAAGATGTCATGAAAAAATAATAGTCGAATCTCAGCCTTTATAACAATCAGAACTACAAAGTGCCATTTAGCAGTTCCCCAATGCTAGTTCCTGTAATTGAGGGTGCTGTGAGGGGTAGTCTGTTTTCTGACCTAATCATGAAGATAATTTTAATTATTAAGTGGTTGTTTTAAAATTTGAGCCCAATCTGAAGTTCCATAAACCTCAAAAATAGCCTACATTGACGTAGAAAATTACAACTTATTCACAACGACTAGAAACCAACAGTGACAACCATCAACTAGTATACCAGTAAATTGTCCAAACAAATTTTCAATGGCTCCCATAACAAACCCTATTCATCCAAGTACATATGCCCATTGGACATCTTTGGATATGCTCTATTAACAATTGAATTCCAGATAAATGTCCAGCTACAGAGAAACAAGCCTAAATCAATGAGCAACCTAGTTAGCCATTGAGCACCCTTCCCTAATGGGCCTAATCAATGGCCGGAAACAAAATGGACCTTCCTTCCTTGCCACTGAGAATTCAGCACAAAAAAAGAGACTCCATTAAGGTAGAAACAAATATGTACAAAAGTCATTATATTTATAACTTATAAGTTCCACAATAACAAGTATCGAATAAAATGACAAACAAGATCATAATGATAACCGCTGCATGAGTCACCATTCATGCCTTCTTACCCCTCTTGGGCCACTCCACGTGGCAATTGGCACCTATAAACCATCAATAATTAGAACTGAAGCACAAAAGCCACCATAAATGGCTGGCATAACCAGCAAACTATGTGAGTTTCTAGCAACATCACATGGAATAGAAGTGAACTCCACCGCTTGGTTTGATGTTACAATCAACTTTCCCCTCCCCCTCCCCCTCCCCCTCCCCCTCCCCCTCCCGCTCCCCCTGTTATCCTCTTGTCTCAGTTCATCTACTGTATACCCCTAAATCCTCAGCTTCTATATTTGCTCCAAGAAATCCTTGGAATCTCTAACTCTCAATCTTGAAAAGGGCAAACAAAACAAGGATCTCAAACCATCTATGACCCCAAGCCCAAAAATACTTGACAAGGACTGAATCTTTATTTTATACACTACTGTGAAGCTCTCGGAAGGTCCTAATCAAAGGAGCTATCCCACACCACCAATCAAACCGAAAGTTCATCCTACCATCTCCACTAAAAAATAAAACATGCCCTGCCAAATCTGCTCATACTACGTCTGAATGTTTTCCAGACACCTACTCCATGGGAAGTACTTAGGACCTCCTTAAATGTCCACCCCAACCTCAAGGCAAAATTTCTAGTCCCATACCTGACTCCAATGCTCCCCACTGTAGAAGCACGTCTCCAAAGCTATTTCACCAACAATGCCTAATCAAAGTTACAAATATGTCGAATGCCCAACCAACCTTTCATGGGTCTAGAAAACATCTCCCAGTTTGCAATAGGGCAGTTGAACTCTCACCCGAGGGCTGAGGTCTCCCTATAAAATAAAGCTTACTTTTATGACAAGGAGTCTTGACAGCATACTTTTATAACAAGGGTTCCTACCTTTGAAATGTACTCTCTTCCACCCTTCCAATCTCCAAAAAAAAATCTGCCACAACCTTAATCTCAAAGCAACAGTATCCTACGCTGTCCAATAGAGATAAGCTCATCTTTTGCATATGCACCGACAACAAAAAAACACTGCCTCAAAGCCCACACTGAAAAAGCCACAGCCCCTCCTCAGCTTCAAGGGAAAAAAATGGCACCACCCACATGACAAATCATAATACCTAACTTCAAATACATTAGAATTCAAGTTCAGCAAAGCAACAGAAAAGAGGGGCTAGCTAACCTCCTTAGCCTATCAGCCCTATACAATCCTCTCGGTTGTGAGATTTTGTCTTCAGTTGTTTGTTGGCCTAGCCTCTCGGGCTGTGGAGAGTTTTCTATGTAGGCTAGCCATGTGTTGACAATGTTGCCGCTTGCAGCGTGGCTCCTGCTTTCTTCTGTTGTGATCCCAGTGCAAGGTATGGGACTTGTCCCACATCGGGAGTATGGGCTCTCGGTGGGGGGTTAATAAGTCCTTGGGCACCCTTCCCTCAATAGCTAGCTTTTGGGGGCGAGTTCTACCCGGGGGCTTGTTACATTGGTATCAGAGCCAGGTTCCTCCCTGACGAGGCCGCCACGGGATAGTTGGAGGTGCCGAGAGGGGGCGACCTGCCGCCGTGGGCGTCGGCTCTAAAGGGGTGGGGTTTGTTGTGATCCCAGTGCAAGGTATGGGACTTGTCCCACATCGGGAGTATGGGCTCTCGGTGGGGGGTTAATAAGTCCCTCAATAGCTAGCTTTTGGGGGCGAGTTCTACCGGGGGCTTGTTACATCTTCTGTGTCTCTTCCTTCGTTTATTTATGAAACACTATCAAAAACTAAGCCTATTGAAGACCTCCATCACCATTACAATAGCAAACTAGAAAAGGGGTACACGACTCCGGTGGAAAAACTTAAACCCAAGAACAACCCTTCTCCCCAAAACCCATCATCACCATAATATACTGTACAAAGTCAACATATGCTTCCTCAAGCTTGCAAATAAACACCAACCCTAGTATCATAGTAGACACAATGTGTGTATAGTGTGGCGATTTCAAGTTGATCCAACATAATGGCATTTCAAGAAATAAACCAACTGGAGATACTTGGGTATCGATGACCAATGGGGAAAGCATTGAACTACTAACCTGGAATTGGGTCGACAGGAAACAGACCCCACACCATATTTCCTGTGTTCTTGTTTCCTCCAATCAACGGTTTTTAGTCTTGAAAACGATAAATGGGTTCGTGAGCTTTCTTGCTGCCAATCGGCTGATGGACTTTGTAGTAACGCAGCAGTTACGAGCCCGAGAGCGGTCCGGCGCAGGGGTTGAGGAATTTTTTCTCTTATTAGGCTCTGTTTGGAACTCAAGAAGGAACGGGAGAGGAAAGGAAAGGAAAATAATGAGAAAAAATTTAAGGTCAAGCGAGAAAAAGAAAGAAAATGCAAGAAATAAATTAAAAAAACATTACTACCAATTTTTGGTAAGAATGAACTAAAATTATTATTTTCTAATTCGTTTTTATCAGGTGAAGAGTCACCCTTTAATAATTACACATAAAAGAAGGAGAAAAGAAATGTACATAAGATAAAAGTATAGTGCAAAAATTATTTTTCAGAGAAGAGTTACCGAACATCTTTATATCTAATCTATTACTACCATTTTTTGGTATTCACCCAATAAGAATGAATTAAAATTATCATTATTTTTTGACTCGCTTTTATCATGTGAAGAGTCACATAAATACGCATAAAAGAAGAAGAAAAGAAATGTACACAAGACAAAGACAAGTATAGTGCGAAAATAATTTTCCAGGAGGGTTACCGAAAGGAAATTGATTTTAGCACTCTAAAAATTGATGGAGGGGCTCCAAAACGATGTCATTTTGTGTATCGATATAGTTCAATTTTGGAGCCCCTCCATCAATTTTTATAGTGCCAAAATCACAATTTTTACCGAAAATCTTTATATCTAACCTAATTCCTAAAGCACCCAAGCTCAACACTATTTTCAAGATCCAAACATGACCTGAAAAAAGAACAAAAAAAAGTTCAAATACTCTCTGAAATTTTGAAGCCAAAGACTGGACACTGTATCAGTCCGGACTTGGTTTCCCTACCTCACTCTGTTCATCAATGGCAACCCACATCCTCAAGAACCTCAAATTCACCACCACCACCGCCACCTCTCCTCCATTCACCACCGCACTCCGCTCCAAAACCACCTCGTCCCAATACGTCTCCTCCAGGGCCAGAGACCCCACCTTCGAAAAACACATGACCCACTACAAAAACCTCCTCAAAGTCATCTCCGTCCAAGACCTAATCCTCTCAAACAACAAAAACCCACCTTCCATCTCCCTTGATTTCCTCACCCGCCTCTCCCAAACCCTCCACCTCAACCGCGGCGCCCCCGCCTTCCTCCACAAGTACCCCCACATCTTCCACGTCTTCTACAACCCATCAGAAGCCAAACCCTACTGCAGGTTAACAGAAACCGCCCTCGAAATTGCCCGGCTCGAGTCGGCCTCCATCGCCGCCTCCGAACCGGTCACAATTGACCGGCTGGTCCGGCTCCTGTCCATGTCCATGTCGAAATCGCTGCCGCTCCGGGCAATTTTCAAGGTGTGGAGGGAGGTGGGGCTGCCCGACGACTTCGAGGACTCGGTAATATCGAAGAACCCTGATTTATTTGAGTTATTAGATGCCCATGAGCCTAATACTCACATACTGAAGCTGAGAGATAATGTTAATAGGGATGCGTTTTCGGCGGCGGTCGAAAATTGGAGGGTTATAGAGTGTTGTAGAGAGGATGATGGGGTTGATAGGACTGAAATTAGGTTTAGTTTTAAGCACGGGTACCCACCGGGAATGAGGCTGAGTAAGAATTTTAGGGCTAAAGTGAAGGAATGGCAGAGGTTGCCATACGTTGGGCCGTACGAGGAGATGGGAGAGAAGAAGAGGTCTAAGAGTGGTATGATGGAAATGGAGAAACGGGCGGTTGGGATCATTCACGAATTCTTGAGTTTGACGGTTGAGAAGACGGTGGAGGTGGAGAAGATTAGCCATTTTAGGAAGTGCTTTGGGATTGATTTGAATATAAGGGATTTGTTCTTGGATCACCCGGGGATGTTTTACTTGTCAACCAAGGGGAAGAGGCATACTGTGTTTCTGAGAGAAGCTTACGAGAGGGGGTGCTTGATTGAGCCGAATCCTGTGTACAATGTGAGGAGAAAGCTTCTGAATCTAGTTCTAATGGGGCGTCGGGGGTTTATCAGTGGTGATTCGAAGTTGAGGGATGGAGGTAGAAGTCAGGTGGAAGGATGGAAAAAGGAGGAAAATGATTGAAGTAAAATGTCTTTCTATATAAAAGAATGCTTGGTTTAGAAATTACTCATTTAGGGATGATGTTCCTTAATAGAGAGTGGTAGTGCTAACTTCATGGAGATCTTGGACAGCAAAATCAATGGGAAAAAAGAAAAGAAAAGGGGGTGTTGGCAGGAGAAAGAATGTATGTGTATTATGTCTACTTGGTTTGTGGTGGCGCATTTTGCTGATGAGACTGATGTCATATTGTCTACTCCACAAAGAGGAGGGAGATGAATAAATTGGTTGAACAATGGGACCCTTTGGGTTTTTTTTGTAGTTTTCATTGAGTGACCCAGGCATTTGAATACCAGTGACATGGCTTTAGTCCGTCCCTCCCAGGTTGGTGTTTCGTTGTATGTTGATCCAACTCTACTGCCACCCTGCCGAAACTGCTCCCTACGTGCCCACTGAGTTCTCATTGAATAGGTGCTTGTTTTTTATTTAGAGTTCCGTTCGCTCAGCGTAGTTATGGGTAAGTGTCGCGCCCAGGTGGTTTTTTTCCTTACTTCTCCTACTCGTGTTCTCTCTTAGTGTGTGCGCAGGCAGGCAGCGAAGAGATAAGCAGACACCTTACTTTGAAGCTTTGTTGCTCTCAGGTGAATCCTATATCTTCCTCAAGGTGGAAACTTCAGCAAAGAAATTGTCTATGTTACGTGTCACTTGTTGCTTGGCAATCTATGCTGAAGCATACCACAAATCTAACCAGAATTAAGAAATGGGAAACCTTTTCTTGATCACTTTACGAAGTCTTCTTTAACATTCAGGTAAACTGTAAATCATCTGCATCATGAATTTTACCCCAGTTGAATCCTCCATCTATGATGTGACTAAAAATATGCTTTTATGCAGATCATCTGCTCGGAAGATGCTGAATGCGTTAGGTGTTTGTTATTTCGACTTGTTGGCCTATTTGTGTGTACTTGTCAAGTGGTGGTTGCAAAGCGTTAAGTTCAATGCTAGATATTCTCGTTGTTGTCGCAACATATTGGTTTCATTTTCGTGGCTCCTGTGTGAGAGAAGGTGTGATGGTAATGTTTTACTTGACGCAGAAGGTCGCCCCTCTTGTGGATATTTATGCCATTTGCGGCAACGATTGTTTGCTGCCTTTTTTATGTGGTTGTAAACTCCCCGGTGCTTCTTATTTGCTGGCAATGCCAGTTACAGCAAATTTAACCTCGTACATTTGTTCAACTGTTCGTTTTGTTATTTCTTGTACATCGGTTAAACATACTGGTACCATTCCATAGTTCTTTAGACCACTTCAATTAGTGTTTGGCAACGGATGATGGAGATTGGTAATTAGAGTATTGTGCTTTGCTTTCGATATGGAACGTCGATTGTGAGCTTTAAGTTGATGTTGATCAACTCCTTTGGTTTCTTCTCTTGATACCTGCAGCAGACGATGAGAAAGTCGGTTTGGTGAGACCTTGCAATGCACCATGCTTACAGAGACGACTGCCTATTTACCTCATAATCCGAACATGGCTGGATTAGGATATGTTACTGCTTCTTCAATTTTAATCTTCCATTTTCTTAGTGCTCTCCTGGGAATACATCCTATGGAACCGGAGTGCGACCATTTGCTAAAATTTACAGCACATAGCTACAGACCGTGATGTCTGAGGTTCGAATCCATAGAAAAAAACCGAATACTAGACCGTGTTGTCTGGGTTCGAAGCCATACAAAGACCGAAAAACGAACGACCTCTTGCCTCTTCCACTAGGGGTAGGAAAATAACAACCCTCTCATTGGGAGAGAGAAGAAAAATAGAAATTGTTGAATTTATTTACCATCATAGTTGGTGACTGGTGAGTGAGAAACAAAAGAAAGACATACTGGAAAGAAAACTACGTTCTTATATTTCCGGCACCCACAATATACATCAAGCTATAGATTCATTTCCACAAAATTCCATCAAATTCTGTAGAAGGGATTGAGGAAGTAACAAAAGCAACAGTCCTACGCCAATACAAACGGAGCTGCCCTATTTTCCGACAGAAAGTCTACGCACACACCTTCAAAACACAACTTCGGACACAACTATGCATGTGAACCAATGTCGGTCTTCAAGCCTGTCAGCCGTCACAACAACTGAACCAATGTGCTCCTCAGAACCAACCAACAAAAGAAGACTCCATTGAACCACCGAACCCATCGAATGATCTGATCAGACAAGAGTCATCCCAAAAGCACATACCAAAAACAAAACCTTCAGTTGGCTGTAGCCTAGTTCCATAACCCACAAAAGGCAAAAGGCAAGGAGGGAAACACCAGTGTTTCATTTTAGTTGGGCTCCCCCTGTTATGGCAGTTATGATGGATTATCAAAAGCTAGTTTTGAACTGTTGAATTTTCTGGAGACAAGCTTGAGCCCTCTCAAGCGCAACCTCAACCCTATCTCTCCTCCTACTATACAACGACTCGTCGGAGTTAGCCCTCTGGATCAATTGCTTGCTCTGTTCGATTTTACCGCCCGGCTCTGTTCTTTTCCTTTCACTTGCACCTTTCTTCCTCTTCTTGCTGGTTGATGATGCTGTTCAAATCACAAAATACATATATATGACCGATACGCGCACGTGTGTAAACGCATATAATTATTTGTTTATAACCAGTTCACACGTACCTTCGACAACAACATCAAGCGCTATGCAAGTAACAACGACCCAAAGGGCCATGGTTGAGGTAAAATCAGATTTCAGAAATGTCACGCCTAATTGGCTACTTTTTACAATTTTCTAATGACCGGATGTCTGGCTAGTTTACGCATACCTCCGGTCTAACCTTCCAGTGGCCCAAAGTTTGAAATGTTTGGCCTCTATGGGATTCGAATGCGAGACAAGCACTTATACTACTTACTTCTCACACGGACTCCACACCATTTGTTTCTCATACCGACTTGACAGACTAATTTTGGCAAGCAACGCACACTTTTCAAACCATTTGCAGATACTTGAATACCTTTTTTCACATTCAAGTATACCAGTTTGCAACTTAATCATCGCCAATATGCCGTGATTTCCATTCGAATTCCATGAAGACCAAACATTTCAAACCTTGCGCCACTGGAAGGTTTGTCCGATCTTCATCTGGGACTGTAATTTTTTTACTAGATTTTGAGTTTAGTATTATTTTGTTTGTTTTCTGTTTCTTCTTTTTTCCTTCCTACAAGCAAACATTTCTCACCCAAGGAGTTGGCCCGGTAGTCTTAGCCTCAAACCTAGGAGCTTATTCCCTCCTAAGTTTGATTGGATTCGATTCTCCTTGCCAACAATTTTAGGGCCTATTCATCCCACACACATGCTTGTGAAATGGATGAGAGAGGGACGAAGGGACTAGTCCGAAGCGCACGCAAGCTGGCCCGGGACACACCCTGCATCACAAAAAAACAAAACCTAACATTTCTGAAAATATAACATGGCAGTGGGGGGTGGAGCCTGACCTTGAGTGGTAGCAGTGGAAGAGGAGCACACCACCATGTTGTCATATTGATTAGAAAGAAGCATTGTTGGGTTTTGTGATTGGAGAAGGCAAATGAAGGATTTGAGCTCAAGTTTCAGATACTCAAACCGATTGGGGTGCTGGGCTTCCAGTATCTGCAGCTCTTCTTTGGCTTGCTCTATCATCATCTTCCCGTTCCCCCATGGCGTTTCTGACCATTCCATCATCTGGACCATTTCCATCTCTCTCTCTCTCTCTCTCTCTCTAGAAAATGAAGAGATTCTTGAGGGAAATGTTGGTTTAAACCCCCAAGGAACATCAGAAAGCGCAAAACCTGTACGATGGAGGTGAAAAGCCAAAAGGGAGCTTTGAAAAGGATCAGTGCAAAAGTAGGAAAAAAAGGATGTGAAAAGACATTCTGTCGTTCTGTCTCATTATTATTTAAGAGTGTCCTTTGTTTTGGGGTGCTCGCTCTGGAAATAGTTGTCTTCCCTTAGGTTATTTTTGGAGAAAATCTTATTTACGGAGTCTCTGTAAATACTGTAAGATTTACGGAACTTAATCTCACGCGTTCAAAAGTGATTTAGACGGTTCGGATTAAAAATAAATTATTACCGTTAAAAGATATTTATTATCGGTAATAGTTTAAAAATATATGTCAATCATTGATTGCTGAAACGGACAGGTGTGATTGCGCGCCTCTGTAAATAACCAATTCATGGAGCCTCTATAAATAGGTAAATCTCTATTTTTGTTTTGGATTGTGATTTTGGCGCTCCAAAAATTAATTGAGGGGCTCCAAAATTAAACTGTGTTGATACACAAAACGATGTCGTTTTATAGCTCCTCCATCAATTTTTAGAGTGCTAAAATCAATTTCCGTTTGTTTTTGGAGAGTGAAAAGATTATCCCAGTTATATTAATTCGGAAAAAATTACAACTAAAACAACAGACAAAGTGCAACAAAAAAAAACAACAGTGGTGTCGGAAACGAGTATTTTTTACCCTAAAAACGTTTGTTGAGCATCTCCAAGAGCCACACCATTTTTGTAGCCATTTTGGTGAGAAAAAGTGTGATAGCTAGCCACTAAATTTGTGGACAACCCAACAGCCTCCTCAAACACCCTAGCCATTTATAAAAAAATAATAATAAGTCACCTTGGTGGGTCCCTCCACTAACCTCAAACAAACTTTTCTCTCTCTCACCACCTCTGCCTCCACCGTCAGTCGCCATTGTTCTCTCTCTTTCTCAAACACACACTCTTTAACCCTCCAACCCTCTGCCCCTCTCTCACACACACATCCCTTCTCACCCATTTCCAGATTTCCTTCCTTTAGACACCGGCGATTGGTCCTCACCGCCGGCAATCGGAAGACCCCCTACTGGGAAACCCACAACTGAGAAAGCCCATAACCCAGCACCGATCTCTGATTTGTCTTTCGACGACGAAGCTGCGGCAGAGGGAGAGAGAGAGAGAGAGACCTACGCGTGAGATTCGAGAAGCAAGCCAAGCGAGGTGGAAAACCTCGCCTCACCGGGCGAGGCACTGTACATCCCAAGCAAATAGGCGAGGCTGGAGCCAGTCCCCTGGGTTTGTGATTTTCACGGTTTTCTCGCCATTTTCGTCAAATCTTGAGCAGGAGCGAGTCTCCTGGAGATGCTCTTAGGCTTGAACATTTTAATCATGTTAAGCTTTCAAATCAAATTTGACCACACTCATTTTTGTCCGGCTTATGATTTAGAAGAACTTCAAGCTACTCGAGATCAGCTTTTGTTCAACTTGATTAAACCTCGTTCGAAGTCGACCCATTCTCATAAATAAGCTAAGCTTGAACATGTTTTGAAGCTCATTCAATTTTCAAAACAAATTTAAACAACTAACTGTTCGGCTCGTTTATCACACTCCTCTTAGGAGTTATAGATGAATCTCTATAGATGGTGGAGTTTCACTTTTGATTTTGTGCATGCTCTCTAACAAGAGAGATTGTGGTGAAATAGTCACAAACAGTTGCCGTTATGCTCCATTTATTGGATCCTTCTGAAGATTTTAATAAGTTTATGATAAGAACATCAAAATTATTCTGTCCCTTAAAGTGTTCAACCATACCAAAATTTAATTTATTTAAAGACATTGATTGGCAAATGTATCAAACACATAAACTTGGAAATTAATTTCATAGGAATTTTAATCATTCAATTTTTCTCATTTAAATGTGTATTCCAATTATGCATCAATTGACGTCCGATTAGCTCTATTTTTCATACCGACGATGAACCAGACGAGCTTAGGAAAATCAACGACTCCAACCAAGTTAATAGCCCCATTATTGACCCACATCGCAGTCACAGCTGCCTTTGAAGCCATGGTACTTTTGTGTATCTATTTGTGAAATCTTTCTTCAGCAGTAGTGATTGATTGGGAGCCTGAGGTTACTACGGTTGAAATCCAATTGGTTGATGAGTTTATTTTCACCAACCAATTGATTAGTTCCGATGTGATGCGGTCCCAATAAAATACGATTTCATGGTTCCGGTGTAGATGGCCGGTCTTTGGCCGAACCAATGATAAGATAAGTTGAAATTGGCCTCGGATTTCCAATATAAAGAACACGACGCATCATCGGGCAGGGCAAAAACGAACATAGGATCATGGCCCTTTTCTTCTTTCTTTTGCTAATACGCGTAAACTGGTTCGAAAATCCCAACCGTATGGGAAAAAAAGAAGAAGAAGAAGAAGTGATTGATTGGGAAGAAGCATCAGGGAACAGAGTATATATTGTGGTGTTGAGGAGGGGTGTGTCTCGAGGAGCAAGCAAGCGCGTAGCACCATTTCGCGTCGAACCCAATACCTTAATTATGGATATCTGCATTAGATTTACCCAAAAAAACAACCAAAAAAACAAAAAAAAAAGATTCTGCATTAATGGTCTCGCTGACGCAAATGTCTGCAACTTTTTTCTTTTCTTTTTTCCCAATAGCCAACCAGGCGGACAAGGGAAGACCTACACCTCAAATTCCTTACAAAGACCACTGAGGTACAATACCGCACACCAGAAAAATCAAAGAAAGAAAAACACACTACACCACACCCAAAAGGGTTAGGAAGACCCTAGAAGGGGAGAAACACCCGCAAGCGGGACATCACAGCAGAAAACTAGAAAAAAAAAAAAGAAAACCACCGGCGGTGTCGGATCAGACAACCCAACATTCCCTTCTCCAAATCAACTCCAGATCGGACCCTGTTCTCTGGCCTCTTGACTTCGGACGCCAGAACATTTATAGCAAGGCATCGTGGCTAGATCTGGACGGGTCCCGACTGCAGACGGCTTCGAGCCAATCGAGGGCTTCGGAATGTCGAGGAAGAGATCGCACACGAGGATCTGTTTGATGGTGGCGACGAAGGTGGACAGAGGGAGGTGAGACGAAGAGAAAACGGTGAAAAGAGGACGGCAGAGGAGGTCGACGGAGATGTAAAAGGGGAGGTGGAGGAAACATTGATAGAGAACGCCCCCCTCCTGCAACCCATCAAAGAGTGGAAACCCTAGGGGGAGGGATGGAGGCGGCTAGGGCTAGGAAGTACTAGAGAGAGTCTGCAACTTGATTAGGGCTCTTTGTCATATTGTTGCACGATTTTGGGCAGGGATGGACCTATGTGGGGTCTCGTGTGGGGCACGTTCCTCACTCGATTTTGTAAAACTATATTTTCAGCGTCTTAATTTATTTGTCCATTATTAATACAGTATATATTTGTGTGTCTACTAATGTGTTTCCTGCAAATAGAGATGGGTACGGCCGTACGGGTGCATTCGTTCTCCATTTTTGAGAAACCATTCTCCATTATGGGCAAATAGAGAGGGATGGTAGATGCTCAACAACCCTGTAAAGACGAGGCTAATGCTAACACAACGGTGGCTAACTCGAACGGGGGAAGCGACGAAGTCCATGCTCTATCTCCTTCACGACGTCTGATGAAAAAAGAATCTGAGACTTACGACGGTGCCCCAAAGGCACTGTAATAATTTTCCACAACAGTAATCATTATTTGGAGAAGTTTTTCAGTTCCGGTGGGCACCGGCCGAGATGGTGTGCCACGTGGTGCCGAGCACCATCTCGGCCGTCCAAACGTATTTTGGATAGCCCAGATCTGTTTGGGTAATATTTAAGTATAAAATTACCAAAACACCCCCTCAAGCCCAAATAGATCTAGGCCGTCAAAAACACGTTTAGACGGCCCAGATGCGTGCTCGGCACCACGTGGCCGGTGCCCGCTCGGCACTGAAAAATTTCTCCATTATTTGAGTACCTTCCGAGCTCAATACTTTTACAACACTATTACATTTTTCACAGCAGTAACTATACCTTGTGATATCATTTGTGAAACTTGTGTTTTCATTTGGCAAGTACTAGCATATGTGTAGTCACTTACCTATTTTAGCTAAATAAGTGGCTTTTTTTTATTATTCAATTTTTTTCGGATTAGTTAGTTTTGCGTTGATTTTTTGTGGATTATTGTGTCGTCACGACTATAGAAATCTAAAAAGTAAAAAATTAAAATCGAATGCCAATTTTTTTTTGAATAAAGACGAAAAAATTTAGTTTATTGGCTTATTGTTGTCTTTATTTAAAAAAATTTGGATTTCGATCGTAATTTTTTACCTTTTAGATTCCTCTTGTCGTGACGAAGCAATAATCCACAATAAATTGACGAAAGATTAACAAATACAAAAAAAAAAAGCTTGAATAATGACAAAAGAATAATCCAAATAGATTATTTATCCAAAGAAAGCCTTAGGATATGCTTCTTCGGATCATGAATTCTTGACAAGGGAAAAGTGCACTCTTGTTCATTATCTTCCACACAATTGTATGGTTACAAACTTACAACTAAATAAAAGAGACTGCTTTCCTCCAAGTGTATGGTTAGAGATAGAGAGGGGGAGGATTATTGTGTCCATTATACTATTAGTCCATGACATTTTTTTCCTAGTTCGACGTTCGGGCCAGCTTACGCGTATCTCGACTAATCCTCTTTCCGGTCCGATCAAAGGCAAACCATCAACGCTGAGACTAGAACACTCACACGAAATTACTTTCTTGTAGCTTGAACAAAAAAATTCGAAAATCAATTACGTGGAGATCAAACCCACCAACCAACCAGACTAACCCTTCGGACTCATTAGTCCATGACTTTGTAAGTTTGTTCCGCACGAACTATATCAATCTGGAGCCTTCAGGAATGAAGTGGATAGTCATATAAAAATGCAAAAATCCAGTGGAAAAAGCCAAAAAACAGAAAGCACCAGAAGCAACACATTCCTCTACTATTATTTGAACTGCTTTCTAGCATTCCCTCCAAAATTGTCAAACTACCATCAACTGCCCCAAGCAGAAGAAAAACCACACTCATCTCATTCATTCATCACTTCCCCAAAACTGAAATTCCACCACTTGTAGTTTTGCAAACAGAAATGTCACCTGCCCTATCTACATCTCTCTCCCACCTCCCCATCTGCAAATCCCAAGACCTCCCAAAGGAAACCCCCATCCCAAAAACCATAAACAGAGAAAACCCATCTCAGAAATCACCTCTAAACATCAAAATTAGCAAGAGAAACCTACTGAGTTCCACTGGTTTGAGCCTTGTTTGTGGGACTCTTTCTTAGCCGGCAAGGGCTGAACCAGAGAGCCCAATCGAATCAACTTCGACTAGACTCTCGTACTCGAGATTCTTACAGTACTTGGATGAGGGTGCTGTGAGAAAAGTGGACTTGTTCCAAAACGGGTCCGTGGCAATAGCGGAAGTTTTCAATCCCACACTTAACAAAATCCAGAGGGTTAAAGTACAGTTACCTGGATTGCCACAAGAACTTTTAAGGAAAATGAAGGAGAAGAATGTGGATTTTGCTGCTCATCCAATGGAAGTCAACATGGTGGATGCAATACTGGATTTGCTGGGGAATTTGGCTTTTCCATTGATATTCCTTGGTGCTTTGCTTCTGAGGAGTTCTTCTTCAAATACTCCTGGAGGGCCTGGCTTGCCTTTTGGATTAGGAAGGTATGCTGAAACTAACATTATCCCCCACTATATATTCTGGTCAAATCCAACAGATTAAGCTGAGAGTCCCCGAACTATTGATCCAACAATGGAACTACCGGTTTTAGTATTCCACCGCCAGCAAAAACTCTTTACAATCCTAACCATTTATCTTTTAAATCACTGTTTTTTCATCATTTGAGTAAAAAATCAATTTGTTTGGGTACCGATAAGTGCCTAATACATAAGTATAAATTAGCACTATTCACGAAACAGGGGGTGGCCCATGCCACGCCACCCCCTCATCGGAAGTTTGCCTAGCCCTGGGATTAGTCAAGGTACGCACGTAAGATGGCCTGGACACCCATTTATCAAAAAAGAAAAAAAAAACTACTAGTTTTAGTTAGTCAGACCAAGGAAGGCTATTTTTTGCGTATTTTGACATGGGGTTTTTACTCTGGAAAATTAATAGATCAATTCCACTACAATACTAAAAGCAACTGATCAAGATTTAAGAGCTAAAATAAACTTTGCTCAAGTGCATGCCAATTTGGTGTGATACAGCAAAAAGGGTCTCTGCTAAAGTTTTGACCTCTCAATTCCTCCCTGACATAATCATGGATTCGTGTAGAGGTTTATGGAAAGACAAATGAAAAGAAGTTCAATTTATTTCTTTAGTTTCCCTATCATTTGATTTTCCCTCTGGAAATCCCTTCATAAATCTTAGTATTTCACACCCACCCTATACTCTTGAGTGCTACTAATTATTAAGCTCTTAAGCCTGTATATCAGTGAAACACGAAAACAACCACTTCACAGGGTAAGGTTTCTTAGTCCCCTTACTAACGGGAGCCTCGTGCACAGATGTAAAGTTACACTAAAGCAAATACTTGGTGACATACAGGAGCAAAGCCAAATTTCAAATGGAACCAAACACTGGAATAACCTTTGACGATGTGGCTGGAGTTGATGAAGCAAAGCAAGACTTCCAAGAGATTGTTGAGTTCCTGAAAACTCCAGAGAAATTTGCTGCAGTAGGGGCAAGGATTCCAAAAGGAGTACTACTAGTAGGGCCTCCCGGTACCGGAAAGACACTACTGGCCAAGGCCATTGCTGGAGAAGCCGGTGTACCTTTCTTCTCACTCTCCGGTTCAGAGTTCATTGAGATGTTTGTGGGAGTGGGGGCATCAAGGGTGAGGGACTTATTCAACAAGGCCAAGGCAAATTCGCCGTGCTTGGTTTTCATTGATGAGATAGATGCTGTTGGGAGGCAGAGAGGGACTGGTATTGGGGGAGGGAATGATGAGAGGGAGCAAACACTTAACCAGCTGCTCACTGAAATGGATGGGTTTAGTGGAAACAGTGGAGTCATTGTCATTGCTGCTACTAATAGGCCTGAAATTCTTGATCAAGCTTTGCTTAGGCCAGGTAGGTTTGACAGGCAGGTCAGTTTCTATTGCAATTGCTTACACTTGCAAACCAAACAAGCTAATAATCCTCATGTCCTAGTAGATTATGGATTGACTATAATTATTACTACTCATTCTTTTTAGGTGCATACAAAACTAGTATTATTCATATCAGTTTATATCTTGCCATTCTTCTAGCATTTGCATTATGGTAATCTTGTCACTCCTATAAACCATTGCATCTCCCGGCTTTTGTTGTAAATGATGAAACCATCTTAGTCTGTTCTCTCTCACCTGATCCTCAACTGGTACTCGTATCACATGGCCAAAGTTTAATACCTACTTGTCTTACCACACATCCATCAAAACATCCTCATCTCAGCCACAAATTTCATTAAACATGTTGTCACTTAGTCGTTCAACATTAGGTCCTAAAGCATTGCTGATTTTGTACCTGAGCTGCCAACATATGCTAGAAGTGCCCTTTTAGTAAAGTCAACTCTATCTTATCCTTAGTACTATCAAGCCAAGATAATGCATCGATTATAGTTGCAGAATGTTGAAAATCGGTCACTTTGGTATTGACATGCTATAAAAGGTTTCAGCTCCAACATTCATCTGAATCCATCTTTGAAGGAAATGACTTACTTTGGTTTAAACTAAGCAGGTTAGTGTTGGACTACCTGATGTAAGAGGAAGAGAAGAAATATTACAAGTACATAGCAAAAACAAGAAGCTAGACAAGGATGTCTCTCTCGGTGTCATTGCCATGAGAACACCAGGGTTCAGTGGTGCTGATCTAGCAAACCTCATGAATGAGGCTGCCATTCTTGCCGGTCGGAGAGGTAAAGATACGATCACGTTGAAGGAGATTGATGACTCGATCGATCGGATTGTGGCAGGAATGGAGGGAACCAAGATGACAGATGGGAAGAACAAGATTTTAGTGGCTTATCATGAAATCGGGCATGCCATTTGCGCGTAAGTTTACATCAACACATTTTTCTTTTGGTTTATATGTTTTCTTCCAAATGATGAGAGTCGGTATCATTCTATCTACCTTGTATCCACAAAAATACTAGCAGAGGTGCAATCTTCTGTGTTTTAGGATTTCATGAGGCAGCTAGTTTCAATGGAATGCCCTAGGCATTTTAGACATTTTTGAAACATCAATGGTTAAAGATCATTGTTCTGCGCTCTGCTTATTGCAGGACATTGACTCCAGGCCATGACCCGGTCCAAAAAGTCACCCTGATTCCTCGAGGCCAAGCCCGTGGTTTAACATGGTTCTTGCCTGGCGAAGACCCATCCCTCATCTCCAAGCACCAACTGTTTGCTAGAATAGTTGGAGGTTTGGGAGGTAGGGCAGCTGAAGAAGTAATTTTTGGCGAACCGGAAATTACTACCGGTGCAGCTGGGGACTTGCTACAGATCACTCAGATAGCCAGACAGGTATGCTTCATTTGAAGTTTCAGAATCAATTTGGCCGGGTTCAACAACTACTTTTCGAAGCCAAAGGGTTGGCTCAACTGATAAGGCCACTTTTACCCGGGCATGATGTATAATTTTCAAGCCAATTGGCAGAAACAATATGCCGAAAATTTCTTTTTTGTTCCCTATAGTTAAGAAGAGTTTATCAGCGTCGCTCCACTAATTTTTTATGATAAATATAAATATACCAACGATTTTAAATTGTTTTCTTAATTTCCCCAACCTACTGTTGTGTGGCCCCATCTGAGTTATTGTACTGAGGTGATGGGTTTTTCCTTTTTCACTCCAGATGGTAACAATGTTTGGAATGTCTGAGATTGGGCCATGGGCATTGACTGATCCAGCAGTACAAGCCGGTGATGTAGTACTGAGAATGTTAGCAAGAAACTCAATGTCAGAAAAACTGGCAGAAGACATCGACACATCGGTACACAAGATCATCGACAACGCCTATGAAGTTGCTAAGACCCATATAAGGAACAACAGGGAGGCAATGGATAAGCTGGTGGAACTGTTGGTAGACAAGGAAACAATCACCGGGGACGAATTTAGAGCGATCCTGTCCGAATTTACTGATATCCCTTCTGAAAATGTGAACAGGAAATCGATCCGAGAGCTGATTGAAGCTTAAATCAACCTTCTAAATGTACAGTCATAGAGAAATGTAATGCCAATGGCAACACATATGTATACAGTATAGTGACCCAATATAAATGGGGTACTTTGTCTGAGGTTTAACCGCTTTAGTTTTCTTCCTTCTGCTGTGGAAATTGATAGCAACATTACCTCATACTTGACAGAAAGATCTGACAAACAAGTTGCAATTTCATGATAATGTCATTAGAAACGGTTTGTGGGAATGGAACAAGGTTTTTTTGAACAGCTAAAAAGAAATTTCATTAATCTCAGAAAAATATTACAGAGATTAAAATGACCCGAGAAATTGGGGTGGAACAAGCTAGTGTATCATAGACAAGTACATACTCTACAGACTTCAAATGGATACACAACACCCATAATAAATAAAAAAAGGAGAGATGCAAGAAAGAAGTGGAACTTAAGAAGAAGATAAAAGGAAACCTGGCACAGGAGGCCATACTTGCTGAAAGCTAGTTGGGAAGCCTTAAGAACCCAAGAAAGCATCAACCTTAGCGTTTGTCTTCCTTGCCAGAAACTTCATGCATATAGGTGGTTGTACACCAGCCAACGCCAGGATCGAACTAGGCAAAGTCCATATCCCCTCCCCACAAATCAACCCAGAAGCCACGGCAGGTCCAAATGCATCTGCCTTGGCCTTGTCTATCTTCCCCCAGATGAACAGGATCAAGCTCCCAAGACACATATCGATAGCAAAATAAGATCCCAGATAAAAGGGTATTGCCATAGCCATAGGAATAGGGATGTACTTTGCTATGTCCTTTCCCACGGCATCTCTAATAGCATTGATAACCACAGCCCCGATAAAGAAAACATAGCAAAGTGTGAGGCAATGCTTTGGCAAAGCTGAGAAACCTTCAACCCCTAGTATTGACATGTTGCGAGCAACAGCAGCATAAGGGCCAGGATATGCCGAGCCAGGGACCCCAAGATCATGAAAAGCCTTGACAAAGAGCCAAAACACACAAGGAGAAATAACGCAACCCATTGCGGTTCCAATGACTTGGCTGACAAACATGGACCGGGGTGAAGCCATGGTCATGTACCCAGTTTTGAAATCCTGCATTAGATCCGATGCAGTTGAGACGATGTTCAGCATGACCCCACAAGCGGCTAAACCGGCAAGGACCCCACCATGAGAGGATCCGGCCCATGCCCCAATTGTGAAAGTCGCCAATGTCCCATAGGTAGGTGCCAAGGACCAGTCTGTAAGTCCACAACCGTAAGCATTGCAAAAGGCTAGTGTAGGGGCACATAGGTAGATAACCACGATATAATACCATTTGAGTGGTGGGAAAATATGCGGTAGTGTTGCGGAAGATATAATGGCTATACCAACGTACCCGACAACTGCAAAACAAGTTGGGATTTCGTCCTTGAGAAATAGTTGTGTCCTCCGCTGGTCATCATAGGAGATGGATGAATTTGGTGTAGGGGAGCAAGTGCCAACTGGGAGGACACTTCTGGGGTCTTTTGTGGTGAGTTTGCAATATAAACCGAATAGAGTGTGACCAAGAACTTTGGTGAAGTTGTAGAGCCCATCACCAAGGATCATCGCTATTCCTATGAAGAGCTATGGAAAAGGAAAGACTGAAAAAGGGTTATAATCATGGCCTATGTTACCTGAAAGTAGATCATTCTAGTAACATTTTCTGTATAGTGGTATGGTCGAGGTGGGCTATCATAAACTACAGTATTAGAGTGAACTTACTTGAAGCGGTAAACGACAACTACAATCAAGTAATTTTGTCTTCTTATTGTTCATTTAGAAATTTTGTGCATTTGACTTTCTAAAGCTTCACTCTCTCTAGATTATTACTCTGCTAAACTTATTTTCTTCTTCTAGGGAAATGCAGATGAAATGCAAAACAAAAACTTCGCACTTTGTAATACAGTTGTACCATATATCGGTGTGAACGTTCCAAAATGTAATTTGTCAGGGTATTAGCATATCTGATAAGACACTGCGGGCAGAACTCAGTCCATGGAGGCATGGATTTAGAACAAGGCAAGGAAGTTACCGAGTAACCTTTAAGGCCATTGAGGCTGCTTGGGCTAAGGTCTGCAGGGTACCAATGGCCCTTTTTGTCTTGTATAAGTGGCCACATTATACCCCATGATAGTATGCCTCCAACTAGCAAAGATATGTTGATTAGATGCGGACATATCATCCCCACACCGACAAAAGTTGCTGAAAAATCGAAGTAAAACCTGTTTTTGATTGGGATAACCAAAAACCCAAGAAGATCAGAAGTCTTGAATAGGAAAACCAAGTTTCACAAAGCTAATTTACCAAATTGTGGACATTAAAGAAAACAATGAGCTTGTTTTTTGCAATACTATGAAGTGATTAAGGATTTCCTTTGGTGAATCACCTTGAGATTGAATCTGGGGACAAAACCATTAAAGAGATTTAGACATTTAGTGTTGCTTCATCATGATCAAAGTCGGTTACCACACTTACCTGTTTTCATATGCTTTGAGACCAAACGTAGGGAAGTTTACAAATCCACAACTATCCCCAGCAGTGAAGAACCACTGGAAGAAGCCCCACAAGAAGCTGAATGAGAAGAACTTTCCTAGAGCTCTGACTTGTTTCCTAGAATGCAATGATGAGCAGAGATAATGAGAACCAAAGAAAACATGTTTAATCAAACTTCACAAGATAGAATGATGAGATGAATCTTTGAAGGCCATACTTTGCTAGCTTGGCTCCTTGAGGAGTATGGAAGCTGTTTATAAGGTGAGCAGTTGCGGTGCCACTAGGATAAATCAGTTTGAAGTCTATGATCATTATCTGAGACATATTGCAAATGTATGTTGTTCAGAAAGGGTGACAGAGTAAACATGAGATTTGGTTGCATTGGTATCATAATCTAAGGAAAGAGAGGGAGACAGATGGGATTAAGGCGAGGGAAGAGAGGCATTAAAATATAAGCGGGGTCAGTTAACCTCGCTTCCTTTCATTCTCCAACGGAACAATGTTACATCCTATCTCCAAAATTTGTTGTTTTGACTCCACTTTAAAACTCTTAATTTTGCTGCAACTTATTTCAAACATCTGTGATCAAATGAAAATAGTGAAGAATATGCTTCGGAGATGCATGATACTTGGGTTTTTGAGAAAGATATAAGTCGAATATAGTTTAAGTTTTTGACCCCACAAACCAAAAATCTTGACTCCGACCCTGGATCAAAGCAAGATGAAGTTGGCAGGAATACTGCAATCGATGTTATGAGTTTACAAATGTTACCTTTCGAAGAGGAACAACAGAAAAAAGTCCAAGAAAGCTAACAATAAAAAGAAATGCAATCATCCACCCCAATCCTGGGTTCTTTATGTTCTGTGCATCATTAGCTTCAGTTGACTGTTTTGCAATGACTTCACTCATGCCAAAGAGGTAACTCCCAAAACCTCCTGCATGTCCCAAATCGAAGGAATGTTGTCAAACAGATAGATTTTGGAAGGTGATTGCATACAAGAATTTGATGACAAGTCATACATTTCTACATTTTCACTTTTCATTTAGGGACCCGGGACCTGTAATGCATGGGTGCACTACAGGGTGAGTGTTTTCAATGATTAGATTTTGTTAAAAGACTCTTTCCGGAATGAAACTACTATTCCCGGGAAGAGTCTTTTTAAAATCCAGACAATTGATTGCCGATATGGACGGCTGGGATGCTACACTACACCCCTGTAGTGCACCTCTGCACCAGAGGGTCCCCGGATCCAAATGTTGGGCTTTTCATTCATTTTCATTTGATACTGCAGTTTTGTATAGGAACACTAAAACTATTGGTTGGTGGAGTATTAATTTGAATTGTGTGGCCCCGTAGAAGAAATTTGTTGCCTAGTTGTGGTCCCTTCCAATTTTGTAAGTGTTACAACAGTTAAGAAATCTTTTTTCCTCTTTTGGCCTCATGCTCCATAATTAAATATCTTATCTGTTGAATATTCTAACTTTTTGCATGATCACATGTTAGGTGAGAGGTTCACATTGCCAGAGCTGGCACACAGCTAAAGTTCGAGCAGCAGCCGTTTTAGGCCTCCGAAAAATGCACGAATCTTAGAGGCCCTTCCTACTTTTCTGTATCGTTCCTACTTTTGGTACCCTTCAAAATAGTCCAACAAAATAGAACCCCATTTTTACTTTTCGGTTAAGGCCCCCGAAAAATCAGGTCGCGGCCCTGCACATTGCAGATACGCTTTAGTGGGAAATTGGTAAATCAACCTAGGAGGGCTTATGCGAATGAAGAGGTGGCATACTGCACCGTTGATCCTGAGCTGATGTCCATTTTAGAGATGATGACAATATGGTGGAAGAAATAAAATGTCGTAGGACCTTATCCCGATTTTATAAGCTCTAAAATGAGGACTAGAATAGTGGATTAGTTGGCCTACATTTTCACTTTTCCTAGGGAACAAAAAAAAACATAAACCCGAAAGGCTAAGAAGCACACACTACTTATAAATAACATAATGCATGTGCGCGAGCACGAGCAAAAGCGTGACCAAGAATGTAAAAGCGTTTTCTGAAAATGTTTTAAACTATAAAAATTCAGAAAAATGAGAATTGATAGCGGGAGAGGGGAAAAAAAAAAGGGAAATTGAGAACGAGAACGAAGAATTCTCCCTAAAAATTATTACTCCCTCCATCCTAAATTGGATGTCAATTTCAATGCTTACATCTTTCAATTTATAATATTTTTCATGAGTTTGAAAATTTTGTATGATAGAACTAATCGAATATAAGGAATTAAAATTGGCATGAATATAAAAAATTGATATCCAATTTAGGATGGAGGGGGTAAATTATAAGGTCCTTACCTCGAAAGCCTTAATCTTAGCTCCAACATGTTTCAAATGTGTCTACTACCAATAAAAAAAAAATGGACGAGCCGAAGAGGAATAAGAGAAATAGCAGCATATCAAACTAGACGAGTCAAACAAGCAGAGCAGGTAGTTGAACAAGCTTAGTTTGAAAATTTAACAAACTTCAAAAATTTGTTCGAGCTTAGGTTGTTTACAAGACGGAGCCGGACTCAAACGATCTATAATCAGGCCACGACTCGATCTCAAGTAACTTGAACATTTTATATATTTTGGGGCATGGTTCCGCAGCAAAACAAGTATAGAGTGGCCACTGTTTCAATGGTATTTTGAGAGCAACCACTTTGTACATATTGCCGAATGTTACGTCTGTCTCCAATCCTCCCCGCCCATACCCCGATGATTGGAGACTACATGGATTCTGTTGTTGTTGTGTATAAGCCGAACAAGCAAAATAGTAGCTTGTCCAAGCTGTTTGAAATTTTCACGAGCTTCGTAAAATTGTTCATACTTGATTTAGTTGTGTAAAAAACCAATCTTTAACAAACTTTTAACAAACAAACACGAGCTCAGACTCAAGTAGCTTAGCTCAGAAATCGAACATACCGCTGAAGGCAATGCCGGAAGAAGCAACGACGCAGGTCTGAATCACGGTATTCTCCTGCCTCGTAAACGGCTGGTCAAGCAGCCCCGATTTCTCCAGAAACTTCGTCCACGTCTTGACGAAGAAGAACCCCAGCAGACCGGCCGACACGTTGAGCGACGGAATAATCCCCGTCGTCAGATTCAGCTTCATCACGATAAACGTGAAGAGCACTCCCAGCACGAAGCTCACCGCCAACGCCCTGACCGTCAGCTGGCTCCGCCACGGCGGCACCTCCTTCGACTCGAATATCCGCTCCACGGATAATTCAACCTCCTCTTCGTCTTCCTCCTTCTTCTTCCGGTTGTCGCCGTCGCCGGAGGATCTTTCCATGGTGGTTGGGCCGTGTACGGTTGCTCAATTCTGTGTGGAATTTGATCAGAGTGGGTTGGGACTTGGGATTATTAATAGTAGTTGGGCTTTGCTCTGTTTCTCCCTCTCCTTTGTGTCTCCTCTCTCTCCTCTCTAATGTCTTTATCCGGTGTGGACTGTGGAGGGACGTTTTTAATTTGACCAACGTGGAGGGAGTTTCGAGCGGTTGCAGACGAGCCGATCCAAGTTGAATTTAATATATGTTCCCTATTATATGGGTTCGGATCCTCTTCGGTTTAATAATTTTGGATTAGATGAGACAGTCTAGATTAGAATCGTTTATTAATACTATAATCAATGATTCGGAATCCCTTTTTTTTTTTTTTTTCCAATTGTGAAAATGGATATCAACTTTCTCCTTTAAAAAAAATTGAAATTGCAACTACGCTACACTTGAGTTGGGTCAGATGCCCCCGTTGAATTTAGCATATTCGCCCGAGTCGAATTTAACATGTTCGGGCATGTTAATTAGTAAATTTTAAGCGAGCTCAAGCTTTGATGAGTAACTCGTTCAGTTAAATAAGCCAATTCGTTTATTTTTTTGTCCTTATTCAAATTTTTTTTTTATATTTGTTAGTTTTTCGTCAATTTTTGGAGGATTATTGCATCGTCATAATGAGAGGAATCTAAAAAATAAAAAATTATTATCGAAACCCAATTTTTTTGAATAAATACGAAAATATTGGTTTATTGGCTTATTTTTGTCTTTATTCAAAAAAATTAGGTTTCGATCGTAATTTTTTAATTTTTAGATTTCTCTTGTCATGACGACGCAATAATCCCAAAAAAATTGACGAAAAACTAATAAATACGAAAAAAATTTGAATAAGGACAAAAAAATAAGACAGTTGGCTTATTTAGCCGAACGGGTAAGTGTCATGTTGACATGTATCGGAAAATTTAAAATGTAATTTTCCAAATTCTGTGGATGTACAGTTATTTTTATCCTAAATCAGGGTTTGAGTGATTGAGACTTTATTCCAAGTCTTCCTTATTCACCCATAGATGATAGTAAGATAAGTTATGACAGGTCTAAATTTAAAATCAAAACCCTTGCAGATTTTCAATCTACTATATAGAGATTACGACTCTTTTAAGTATTGTTCATATTCAAAAAAAATCCAAAAAAATCAAGGATCGATTTTGTAAATCAGGATGAGTGTTCGTTTTGGGGTCTTAAAACTCTTGGGCACGATCTCCAATAAATTTTCTCTATCTATCTATCTCCGCTCATTACCTCAAAAACCTACATCAGAACCACTAAACAAACAAATTTAATCGATCAAAAGATTAATCTTGTTAAACCAATTTATCCACGCCATCTTATTAAAGGAAAAAAATTTATTCATGCCATTTACCACTCCCAGAAATATTCACTCGAAAAGTCATCATGCAATACTTCATAGTATAAAGAAGTTTTCCTGTACTTCTCCATTGGAAATTGGAATCCCTCCCCATTGATTTTGGAAAGTTCATTAAGCTGGTTGGGATAAAAAAAAAACTCTTGCTGATGGATTAATAAAGAAGTTTGGTGGTGGAGGTGTTGACAAAGCGCTCGAATTTAAGTGCATGTTCTTTCTTGTGCAGTCTTAGAGGGTTGAACCTATTTGCGGGTAGTAGCCCAATGAAAAAACTCTTGCTGATGGATTAATAAAGAAGTTCGGTGGTGGAGGTGTTGACAAAGCGCTCGAATTTAAGTGCATGTTCTTTCTTGTGCAGTCTCATAGGGTTGAACCTATTTGTGGGTAGTAGCCCAATGAAAAAACTCTTGCTGATGGATTAATAAAGAAGTTTGGTGGTGGAGGTGTTGACAAAGCGCTCGAATTTAAGTGCATGTTCTTTCTTGTGCAGTCTCAGAGGGTTGAACCTATTTGCGGGTAGTAGCCCAATGAAAAAACTCTTGCTGATGGATTAATAAAGAAGTTTGGTGGTGGAGGTGCTGACTTCTTGTGCAGTCTCAGAGGGTTGAACCTATTTGCGGGTAGTAGCCCAATGAAAAAACTCTTGCTGATGGATTAATAAAGAAGTTTGGTGGTGGAGGGGTTGACAAAGCGCTCGAATTTAAGTGCATGTTTTTTCTTGTGCAGTTTCAGAGGGTTGAATCTATTTACGGGTAGTAGCCCAATGAAAAAACTCTTGCTGATGGATTAATAAAGAAGTTTGGTGGTGGAGGTGTTGACAAAGCGCTCGAATTTAAGTGCATGTTCTCTTTCTTGTGCAGTCTTAGAGTGTTGAACCTATTTGCGGGTAGTAGCCCAATGAAAAAACTCTTGCTGATGGATTAATAAAGAAGTTTGGTGGTGGAGGTACTGACAGGTTGAACCTATTTGCGGGTAGTAGCCCAATGAAAAAACTCTTGCTGATGGATTAATAAAGAAGTTCGGTGGTGGAGGTGTTGACAAAGCGCTCGAATTTAAGTGCATGTTCTTTCTTGTGCAGTCTCAGAGGGTTGAACCTATTTGCGGGTAGTAGCCCAATGAAAAAACTCTTGCTGATGGATTAATAAAGAAGTTTGGTGGCAGAGGTGTTGACAAAGCGCTCGAATTTAAGTGCATGTTCTTTCTTGTGCAGTCTCAGAGTGTTAAACCTATTTACGGGTAGTAGCCCAATGAATCCGATGTCATGTGAGAGGACGTTGTTTCGCTGTGATCGCGCTTTGATGAGACAATAGAAACCTATGAAACTGGACTTCTTATGGTCATGCCCACGGAGGGAGCTACGCCTGGCGTTCCTTCCTTCACCCTTTCAGGACCAAAAAAGAGAGAGAGCAAGGGATAGTTCCTAAAAGTATGTTGACTTTCTTCTTGTGTCTTCCTGATAAATTTCTCTGAAAATTATGGAGTAATTCAAACATAGGCTTTTAGACTTCCACAAAGAAAAAAAGAAGAAATTAGAAATAGTTCAAACCATCT
Source organism: Rhododendron griersonianum (assembly GCA_018127125.1). Classification (NCBI taxonomy): domain Eukaryota; kingdom Viridiplantae; phylum Streptophyta; class Magnoliopsida; order Ericales; family Ericaceae; genus Rhododendron; species Rhododendron griersonianum. The sequence goes on from CM030797.1 coordinate 43,130,878, forward strand.
TAACTTGCAATTGTTACTCAAACTTGGTTTTCAAAAATGTGATTTTTTTAAGGGTCTTACTAACCATCGCCCACTAAGTGGTGAAGAATATGACATGTAATGCCAATACACTTTTGCAGATATCAATACACATTTCTCGAATATCGATGCGTTTTTTACACATTACTCACGAGGACCACTAGCATTTCCTTTTTAATGGAGGAGGAATTGAAGGGCTAACCTCCGTGTATAAATTGTTGTATATAACCACTGCATAGAAACATTACCCTGTTCAACATAATTATGGGTATACAGAGTGCTTAACAATTAGAGCAAGTTCAATGGTGGTAAAATGGCTTGAGCCATCCCCAAAAAAATGGCCCAAATTTGAAAAAAAAAATTTCCTGCCCCAATTCGATTTCCAACATGCTAAAATGGTTGAAGCAATTCCTAAAACGTCGTCTGCCACTAGTTGATCCAAAATACATAGCTTGTCGGTCCTTATTGTTGCATCATATTGTGATACTCCAATGCCATCATTTGGGTCATTGTCGTTTCATATTCATCCGATGAAAATGAAGATGAAGATTTCAAATTTTCTTCTGCGAGAATCGATTTTTTGAACTTGTTCATTGTAGAGAATAAGAAGATAAAATGATAGTAGTATATTGAGAAGAAACTTGTTCTTTATATATACGAATGGAGAATAGTAGATGATAGTGTTCAATGATAGATGGTACATGAAGAATGATAGATAGTAGATGGAGAATGATAGTTGATGCACATAAAAATGAAAGCGAAAGGGAAATTGTTGAAAGAAAACGACATTGCAAATAGCAATGCACCATTGCACCGACATTGCCATTTTTTGGCCAAATGTCACTACTATTCATGGCAATTTTTTTGTGAATGGCTCAGGCCATTTTGTAAAACCACTGCACTGCACTGCTCTTACAATCCAATCTCAAAATGTACAGTTATTATGGAGAAAATGCAATGCCACTGGTAAAAATACTTATATACAGTACACTAAGCCAGTACAACTGGTTGTAATCAATCTAGTTGTCCCTCTGTTAGTTCCTCCTGTTGGGAAATTGATGGCAAATTTACTTTGCACTTAACAGAAAGATCTAACAGAACTTTCATGTTCATGAGCAAATCATACAAACCATTTGCGGGAATGGAAATAGGAAGTGCATCATAGACGAACACATTATACCGACTTTAGGTGGATACACAACAGCCATACTAAAAGAGGAGAGAAGTGATAAAGAAGTGGAATCTAAGAGCAAGTTGGGAAGCCTTAAGAACCCAAGAAAGTATCAACCTTCGTGTTTGTCGCCCTTGCCAGAAACTTCATGCATATAGGTGGTTTGATACCCGCCAAAGCTAGAATCGAACTAGGCAAAGTCCATATCCCGTCCCCGCAGATCAAACCAGAAGCCACGGCGGGTCCAAATGCATCTGCCTTGGCCTTGTTTATCTTCGTCCAGATGAACAGTATCAAGCTCCCAAGACACATATCAATAGCAAAGTAGGATCCCAGATAAAAGGGTATTGCCATAGCCATAGGAATAGGGATATACTTTGCTATGTCCTTTCCCAAAGCATCTCTGATACCATTGATAACAACAGCTGCGATGAAGAAAATGTAGCAAAGAGTGAGGCAGTGCTTTGGCAAAGCCGAGAACCCTTCAACCCCAAGGATTGACATGTTCCTATAGACAGTAGCGTAAGGGGCGGGGTACTGCGAGCCAGAGACCCCAAAATCATCGAAAGCCTTGTAGAAGAGCCAAAACACACAAGGAGAAATAACACAACCCATAGCGGTTCCAATGACTTGGCTCACAAACATAGACCGCGGTGAAGACATGGTCATGTACCCAGTTTTGAAGTCCTGCATTAGATCTGATGCAGTCGAGACGATATTCATCATGACCCCACAAGCAGCTAAACCGGCGAGGACTCCACCGTGAGAGGCTCCTGCCCACGCCCCAATTGTGAAAATTGCTAACTTTCCATAGGTGGATGCCAAGGACCAGTCGGTGAGCCCAGTTCCATAAGAATTGCAGAAGGCTAGTGCAGGGGCAAAGATGTAAATAACCACGATATAGTACCATTTGAGGGTTGGGAAAATATGTGGAAGTGTTGCAGCAGATATAATTGATATACCGACATACCCAACAACTGCAAAACAAGTTGGGATTTCGTCTTTGATAAATAGTTGGGTCCTGCGCTGGTCATCATAAGAGACGGAAGAATCCGGTGTGGGGGAGCGAGATCCAACTGGGAGGACACTTCCGACATCTTTCTTGGTGAGTTGGCGATACAAACCGAATACAGTGTGACCAAGCACTTTGGCAAAGTTGTAGAGCCCATCACCAAGGATCATGGCTATTCCTATAAAGACCTGTGTGAAAGGAAGGACTGAAATAGGTTACAATTATGGGCTATGTTACCTGGAATGTAAACCATTCTAGCACAAGAATTGGGAATGGGGCCACATGTAATAAATTGCAGTACAATATAAGCAGCTTCTATAAACTACACCATTATAAGGTACCAATTTGAAGCGAAAAATGACCAAAGTATAATAGAGTACTTCTGCTAGGATTTCTAAATACCCCTTTTGGAAAAAATTCCGTTTTGGAACATAGGCTAACCATACTCCGGAAATCGGAATGTACATTACGAATTGTAATTTGTTAGGACATCAGCATTTTTGTTGACACAGCACGGCCATGTCATTCCATGGGTATAGAAAAGGAAATGATTACCCTGTAACCTTGAATGCCATGGAGGCTGCTTGCGGTAGAGTCTGCAGGGTACCAATGGCCCTTTCTGTCTTGTATAAGTGGCCACATTATACCCCATGAGAGTATGCCTCCAACCAGCAAAGATACGTTGATTAGATACGGACATATCATCCCAACACCCACATAAGTTGCTGAGAAATCAAAGTAAAACCTGGTTTTGATTGAGGGAGGAAAAAACCCAAAGAAGATCAGAAGTCTTGAACAGGAATAACGAAGTTTCACAAAGTAAAGTTATAATATTAGAGAAAACAATGAGTTTTGTTTCATGCAATATTATGATTTGCTTAAACAATTACTTTTGGAAACTTTAGATTGACTAAAAAAACACTAAGGAAATTTACTGTTGCTTCATCATGATCAAAGTCGGTTACCAAACTCACTTGTTTTCATATGCTTTGAGACCAAACGTAGGGAAGTTCACAAATCCACAACTATCCCCAGCAGTGAAGAACCACTGGAAGAAGCCCCACAAGAAGCTGAATGAGAAGAACTTTCCTAGAGCTCTGACTTGTTTCCTAGAATGCGATGGTGAGCAGAGATAATGAGAATCAAAGAAAACATGTTTAATCAAACTTCACAAGATCGAATGATGAGATGAATTTTTGAAGGCCATACTTTGCTAGCTTGGCTCCTTGAGGAGTATGGAAGCTGTTTATAAGGTGAGCAGTTGCAGTGCCGCTAGGATAAATCAGTTTGAAGTCTATGATCATTATCTGAAACATATTGCATATGTATGACGTTCAGGAAGGGTGAGGAAGAAAACATGAGATTTGCTTTCATTGGTCCTTACTAGTTTGGTAGTAGGTAATCATAATCTAAGCAAAGAGAATTAGAGAGATAGGATTAAAGCATGGTGAACTTAGCAGGAATAGTGCAACCTATGGAATGAGTATCAGAATGTTACCTTTCTAAGAGGTACTACAGAAAAAAGTCCAAGGAAGCTAACAACAAAAAGAAATCCAATCATCCATCCCAACGCTGGGTTCTTTATATTCTGGGCATCATTAGCTTCAGTTGACTGTTTGGCAACGACTTCACTCATGCCAAAAAGGTAACTCCCAAAGCCTCCTGCTTGTTTGAATAGGAAGAAATATTGTTAAACAGATAGATTTTGGAATATTAAGATTTGACAAAAAGTTCTTCAAAACTAGTCATACTCTATTTCTAAGCTCACAATTATGAAGTATATCTTCATCATGATACACTCAGAGAGATCTAAGAATTTCTGAAATTCGGCTATCAACTAATGTCTCAATACAAATTTATCCATTCTTGTTGGAAGTACAATCACATCTTGATTATATCTCCTTGGGTGGCACGGGAGCGATGTATTAGAACATGAAAGTTTCTTTGATGAGCTAAAAGACCAATATGGGTAGCTATCTGAACAAATCATCAAAGAGTAATATATTTGAAGTGGCATCAAGTAGCATCTATACTCTTGTTTTCACCCAAAAAACCCGTATTTTCTCATGCACGCAGCTGATTTTCATCCGCAAGAAATTTATGCACGTATTACGTTGCAAATTATGTGCATCAAACCTCTACCCTTAAGCATTTTAGCCTGGAAAAACCCTGTTTGACTCAGAGACAAGGGAAGACTCAGAGATATGGGAAGAAAGAAACAGAGAGAGGGGTCGGCATTTGGATGGATATGTAGCTTCCATAAGGTAGAAACTTGTCTGTTCGAAAAAAAATAAGGAACAAACTTGTCTAGTTGTCTCTGACTTCTCCCTTTTCTTTATCTTTTTTCCTGTCTCAAACCACAAACCAGAATGTCAAAAAAGTTGTCCTCAATTACATCATAAGATGACCCATCAGCATTTGGATGGATCGGTAGCTTCTGTCTGAAAGCAACTAGTCTAGTCTACTACTTCACCCTCTTCATTCCTTTTTGTTTTCTATCAGAAACATTAGAAAATATTTAGATATTGTAATCTTAATTAGCTTTTTTTAATAAGTAATCATAATTAGTTGACCCACCATCAAAGCTAAATTTGCTCTCTTGTGGGAGTTCAACCCCTCAATAACTGGAAAAATACTAACCACACATACCCTAACGAGATTGTTAAAGGGACAACAAGCAAGTTAAAAGACAACAGCCATTTTTCTTTGCTACTATTTATCAGCAATTTTCCCCCCACAGCAACTAGCGTCAAAATTTCCAAAATCAAAGATCTGCACGGAACTAAGGGCTACCATGAGTGATCACCTTGAAAGAGTTATACATGTCAGCATGACCATGCATGATGCACCACAACTATTCTACCAAATATAAACAAACAAGTATAGACACAACATGTGCCTCCTCATATTCACCGAACCGATATGTTTGTGAACTTTATGAGCACGGGGATTCATGCAGTTGTCCGTAAACGATCAAATTCAACGCAGGATTCAAGCAATTTTGTTGTCATATGAACATGGTTACAATTATGCTAGTAAGCTGCAAATCATTGATGGAAAGGGAAAAGGGTTGTTTGCCAGAATATAAAGTGAAATCATGAAGTCAAAGTTGGGCCATCGTATTCTTTTCTAATCAACATTGATCACAAGACTCTTGTTTCCAGGATAGTGATTTGATACCTATAGTTGGGGTGGGTTGCCTTTCCAGAAGGAAAGATAACTGATTGCAAAGACATCTAATTTTCTAACTGGAAAATCATGTTCACCCTTGACTTCAAGTGTGTGACAGAATGAAAAGTTTCTCCTTTTGTGGTCTTTTTGGTATTGGTAAAACCAGCTGTAAAGGTTCTTCCTGGTCCATATGGAGCCTAAAGTGAATCTAAAACAACCACCACCACTACAGATTATACAGTACATAAGATGACTTAGAAGTCAGCAATTATTAGATGATGCATTTATGTAAAGACTTTTTTTATTAGGAACCCCACCACTTATCATGCTATTTTGTCATGCTATAAGCACTTAGTTGACAAAATGATCCCATGATTTTCGGATACTCTCCCGGTAGATTCTATAGTCAAGCCTTTGAGTCCCACAACCCCGTAACCATTTCAAACATGACATATGCAGGTACTTCTACAACGTAAAGTAAGATATGCCCCCTAATCTTTGAAAAAAATTCTCCAACACCACCCACAAATTATCGACTCTTTCACCAATACAACAGAATGAGCTTCCGTGTAATTTCCCGCCGCATCCTATTCTGATTTCCACGGGATTAGAATCCTCATTCAATCTGAATGGCTAGATTCATTGGGAAATGGTATTTTATTCCGGATTCCAATGATGGAATGATGTAGTAGAATTATTCTTGACGACTCATCGAACCCAGATTCCTTTTTGGCTTTTTTCAATCTAAATAGGAATTGAATACTCACTTTATCCATTATGAAGCACAGGTACTTCTAGATGGGATTTGTACCCATACAATATCCGATACTACAAGGATATTTGCAAGCTCGCAGCAACGTATTCCAAAAGCATCCACAATATAAAATTAATTTTCTTATTTCTAAATTATCGCCTTCATATTTTTCAGATACTTTATCTAATGCAGGCAAACTTCTATGAAACTAACATTATTTGCAATTTCTGGATAGGCTTAAAATAAATTTGTTAGGAGTAAAGAAAAGTACAAATTTCTAATGCTATACTTCATTCTTATTGGAAAAAAGTAGTATCATCTTTTTTATATAGGGTTGTAAACAAACTTCTACAATCTTTTTTGGTAACTAATTTACTTATATATAGAATCATATGTGTTACATCAATTTGGATTCCAAGAAATAAATAACTAACCCAGTAAACTTCTATACTGTTAAATTTATCCTAGTCGTACCTGTACGGCCGTATCCTATTTTTTTAAAGATGTTCTCGTATCGTCATATCCGTATCACATCCAAATCTCATCTCCACATCCATGCGTTATTCTATATCAGTATGGTATCCGTATCCATGCCATGCTTCATAGCTAAAAACCCACAATTTTGTTCTCCTTTTTTTTTTTTTTCAGTTTTAGTGACCATTTTTATCTTTTCTAAGAAAATTCCCCTTCTAAATTTTGTCAAGTAGAACAGCCAAACAACATACAAAACAAAAATGTGTCCAATTGTTTTCTAACCTTTTCGCTTATAGTGGCCATTTTTGTCTTTTCAAAGAAAAATTCACCATTTCAATTCATCAAGAAAAATACAAAACAAAGATGAGCAAAGGTTTTAGCACTCCACTTTTTGATAACCACACTCCAATATTTGTAGAGTGGCAAAATCAACCAAAATTCTTTTAATTTGGTGTCAAGAAATTTTAAAAAATTATTTACATAACGTTTCATTTTCATATTAGAAAAAATTGGCCGGAGGGAGTGATTTATTATTAACATAACGTTTCATTTTCATATTAGAAAATTGGCCGGAGGGAGTGATTTAAAAATTTATTCCGCTATATTATCAGACTCTAGCCTATGGGATGATGCCTTTCAAAAAAAGCCTATGGGATGATTTTCGGACTCCCCAAATAGTTAATCGCATTCTTTATAGAGTTGATTTCTGCACTTTCCAAATCATTAAGTTTTGGGGAGTGCAAAAATTAACATGAGTTGTTTTTCGCATCCCAAGGGGAGTGCGGTTAAAAATTTAGGAAGTGCAAAATTCTCCACCAGCCTAATAATAATAGCCGAATTGTTTCTGCTAAACAATATTTTAACTGACATATGCAAGAATAATAACCTGGCCAGAAATCCGTGAAAACATGTACGCCTACTATCTAGTCCATTTAGTACAGCGGAAACGCCTTCGAAAGGGAAACGAACGTACCGCTGAAGGCGATGCCAGAAGTTGCAACGACGCAGGTCTGAATCACGGTATTCTCCTGCCGCGTGAAGGGCTGTTTAAGCAGCCCCGATTTCTCCAGAAACTTCGTCCAGGTCTTGACGAAGAAGAACCCCAGCAGACCGGCCGACACGTTGAGCGACGGAATAATCCCCGTCGTCAGATTCAGCTTCATCACGATAAACGTGAAGAGCACTCCCAGCACGAAGCTCACCACGAACGCCCTGACCGTCAGCTGGCTCCGCCACGGCGGCACCTCCTTCGACTCGAATATACGCTCCGTCGACATCTTCGTCTCGTCCAGTTCTTGTTCTTGTTCTTGTTCGTCGTCGTCTAGTTTCTTGTTGTTGTGGTTGTTGTTCTCGGGGTCGGTGTGAGCGGCGCCGTTCCCGACGGCGGAGGCCGGGTGGTCGGAGGCTCGGGTGCTGGGGGAGCGGTTCATGGTGTCGGTTGTTTGGTTGGGCCCGTGAAGGGTGGGGTGAATTGTGGATCTGTGTGGAATTTTTGAATGAAGTAGGTTTGGCTTTTATCGGTGGGTGTGAGGAACTGTTTTTCTCTCACTAGAACTCTCTCTCTCTCTCTCCGAGGAAAATGTCGTTCTCACTTATCGGAATCCAAGGATTAATCTCATGGGTTTGCTCCTCAGACCCTGTCAAGCAGGAGTGCTTGGCAGGGGTGTCGAGCGCATCTTGGTCGTTCGAAAGTATTTTGGACGGTTTGGATGTAAAGGTACCGAACGAATTTTAAAAAAAGAAAAGGAAAAAGAAAAAGATGTTTCGATCCAAGCCGTCGATTCCGAGATGAACGGCCAGATTGGGCGCTCGACAGGGTCCCCGGGTTCCAATATACTAGTAGTAGTGTTCGATTTTTGGGTTGGGCTGTAATAAAATAATTTCTTATTAATTCTTTAGTCTGTATTTGAAATGATTGAGAAAATGATTAGTTGAGGTACGCATAATTTGGCCCAAACTCGCTCTCACACCCCCTTAGGGGCTAGTGACAGGTGTTCCACTAAGGCTTTTAGAAAAAATCTGGTTTTGTCCTTATTTGAATTTTTTTTTCGCGTTTGTTCATTTTGCATCAAATTTTTTTGACTTTTTGATTCGTTACGAATTGGAAAAGTAAAAAAAAGAAGATAGTGATAATACCAAAACTGTTTTTTTAGTGTCAAAATTTCAGCGCATAAAAGTCTTGTACACTGCACATGGTACAAGCACTTTGAGCACTAGAATTTTGGTACCAACAAAAACAATTTTGGCATTATCATTTCTCAAAAAAATTACTTTTATCCATATTTTAAAACAATGACCACTTTTAAGTAAAAAAAATTTATTTACTTATACTTAAAAATGGTTATTATTCAAAATATTTGAATAAAAAAAAATTACTTTTCCAATATGCATTGACTTGTGTATGGAAAACGACAAAATGTCGTTATCGGGTCCGGCCTCGGTATGCTGACTTGAATTACGGCCGCATTTATGGTCCCCTTTTAAATCAGCCAAGGACACAATCTCAAAACAACCGGCGCAGGAATGTCCCGTCTATTTTTCAAACTACTACTCCTAATTACTGCTATTTACACCGACCACTGTCGGATCGAAATCGTACCGACGGCATGTATATACACGAAAAATAGGGTGCTTGATCCAAGCATCTACACACGTCGGATGCCGTTGATTCCCACAAGAGCCCCCTCGGTTTTTTTTTTTAGAATTTTTGGACGGCTCGGATCGACCGTCGGTACGATTTCGGTCCGGCGGTGGTCGGTCCTCATATCATTTTCGTAATTTGTCTACGTATTTTTCAAATTCCTACTCCTAATTTTGTGTGCTTGTCCACATCGAGATTATTAGCCACGTCGAAAATTTATAGCCATCTAGTAAAAGCTTGATATGATTTCGACGCATATTTATTGATATTATCGACCCTTTAGAATAATACTCCATAATAAGAATAACAAGATCTTTGCACCGATTCAAACAGGGTGAAAATTTGAGCACTAATTTTTTGAGACCGTTTATATATTAAAAAATATGGTTAAAAAATTAAGTGGCCCAATTTTTAATCCGTTTGAACGGGTATGAAGATCTTACTATTATGATCATATTATTCTAAAGAGACATAATCAAATTTTGTCTCTAAGGCTATCATAATCACGTTTCTGCTCCATGTTTTGGCAGCGTGGGTAGGGGCTGCTGCGTGCCCCTGGGGCAGCAGAGCCTCCGGGTCCCACATTTATTGACAATAGTGATACACTGGATCCAAACCCGTTATTTCACATACAAGTTTTTTTCGAGAGCATGTGAAACGATAATTTGCAAATATGATTATTTGGGCAGTTGATATTACCGACGTGATTAAAAAATTAACGGTCTCGATCGGCGAAATAAATCCAAAAGGAGCCCACGGATGAACGGACTAGATCTTTAGGCAACGGAGAGAAGCCCTTTTTCAATCGCACGCACACCTAAGTTGAGGGTTACACATGCCGTCCAAAAAAAATAAAGTTGGAGTTAACATAGACTCAAACTCCTATAGGAAGTCCGGTGTTGAGACTTGAGAGGTATTGGATCACACCATGTGATGGTGTCTAAGAGCACCTATGAATAATTACTCCTCCCCAATTTGCATGGGTCTAACTCAAGAAATTATGGGGTGGTATTGAGACAAGCAATAAGTTTACAATCACACACAAATAATTTCACACACGCAATAAGCTTCCCAACTCCGCGTGAAAGAATTCTTTCAATAATGGGGTTGTGTGGAGGGCGTGGTCCGGCGGAGGGACCAGGACGGTGGCCACGTTGCACCAATTAGCCGAACCAATGTGTTTACCACCCATGGGTCGGCGGGTTGGCTCGGTATCCGATCCGAGTCTTGCCGGACCCGGTTACGTTAACCGTGGTGTTGATCCGAGGGAGGGTGTGATCTGGTTCGGCGGGTCCTTGCCGAACGGGTATGAGATTGCCCCTGTAGAAGCTATCAGTGCCGTGCCGACTGTCCGGCGGAACCTATACTCGCTGAGCCTCATGTCCCCTAACTTGAAGAGGAAGTTAGGAAGAGATGGGCAGGAGCAAGCAACCTCGCGTTTTATCCCATCCCTTATATTTAGGAGCGGAATATGGGGGATTGGATAGGTCCAAGATTGGGAAGTCTATTTGGGTCCGAGGTTGGCGGGTTCGTCACACAGCGCATGATGGGCTTATGAGGGCCGAAATCTGCGCTCTCTTTGGCTATAAAAGGAGGGATTCCCTTCTAGAATGAGGTAACACTTTCTAAAACCCTAAACTACACTTTGATATCTCCTCTCCTGTTACTGACTAGAGCGTCGGAGTGCCTACCCCGAACCACCACGCTCCGGGTTTGGGCACTAACGCGGTTGTTTCGTGTGCAGGGCTAATCCATCTTTGAGCAAACCTCAACCATCCAAGCCACAAGGTCCAACCGGAGAAAACTTGCCAGCACATGTTGGCAAAAAATTCAAACACAGGGGACCCCTGTTTTCCACTCCAACCACTTGTATATTTAATTGGTATAGGAGTATATTGTTGCTTTGTAGTAAATATGTGCATTGACCTCAACCAATCAAATCAAGGACTCAATTATGTCTAATTCAGCTACTTAAGAGTGTCATTAGGTTAAAAAATATCAAACTTGTGCCACTGCAAATCTTTGGTTGGCCGAGTCGTCTTGGCCTAAAACTTAGGTGTTTATTTCATCCTAAGGTCTCAGATTTGATTCTCCTTCTCAACAACTCTTGGGACCACCTCATCCTCACGAGTAAGGGTGTGAAACGGCTATGGAAATTTGTTTGAGGTGCAAGCTGGCCCGAAAGACCCTGCATTACAAAAAATAATACTAATAATAATTTTTGGAGATTATTGTAAGGAACAATCCCAAGAACGATAATATTAATATGATTGGTAGCTTATGAAAATTCTAATGCGCCAATCAAAGTTAAATGAGTGTGCGAAAGTGTTTGTAGATAGTTGTAGTATTGTTGTTGGGACATGTGGTGCCCCATCACCCTTTTCCACATACAGTTGAACCTGGCTCTGATACCAACTGATGCAGCGCAGCCTCCTTTTACGAAATTAGTTGCAAGAAGAGATCACGAACTTGCTTATGTTAAAGATTCTCTCTTTGAAACACAAACATGAATAGAGATAAACTCTTAATTTTTCATTAATTCAATATCAAAAGTTGCCATCCCCTGAGGCTTACAATGAATATAAATAGAGCGATAGAAACCCTAACAGCTTAGGAAATAATTAGGGCTGAGAATCGGTCCCTAATCGCAGAAATACGAAAATTACAAAAAACGGAAAATCCTACCTTGACTGGAAAATCAAATACTAGGAAGAAATCTAAGGTTGCCAAAACAGGCGGCAACTAAAACAGAATTTCCTATCAAAAGTTATTAGCAATCTAAATATTATCAAAAAGGATTTAGTGAATATTCACTAAATCTCCTCTCTAAAGGAAACAGGAAATTAGTGAATATTCACTAATTTAGAATTAGTGAATATTCACTAATTTAGAACTAGTGAAACCAGTGAACATTCTGCCGTTGTCACCCCGCTCCAGTTTGGGTTGGGCTGTGCTCGATCCAGTTGCTCGAAGAACGTGGACGTGACCCGCTCTACTCCATTCTGCATCAGTCTAGGGGGAATTTAGGGGGAATTTTTTGAAAAGCAAAAAAAACAAGGCATAAAACTCTTGACATTTTGTACTCTACCACAATTGAATGAGGATTGCGATGACGTTTGGCTGACATGTATAGATATGCGTGGTGTATATTTGCTGACTCCAAATAGTAGTATGACTTAGCAAAAAGAAAAATAGTAGTGGTAGTACTGTAATTAGAAGGAAGATATGGCATTTATTTTTATTTTTTTTTACATGCCAAAATTGACATAAAAGGAGAGATGTTATATAAGACTACCTAAATAATTCACGTCTTACTAAAATTGTTCCAAATGTTAACTTATCCATCTGATATTCTATGTACAAATGTGTCTGGTTGTATAGCTTTTTACTCCAACTAACGCATCAAATTTCTAATTTTAGTATAGCTTCAATATTTTCTTTCCATCGTTTTTTTTTTTTAATTTTGTCAAGTTACGGACAAGAATGTAGGTCTCATGCGTTAAGGTAATTTGAAAGAAAATTTGGCATCTTAGATTTTTAACATGCAAGCCAAATTTGACATGAAATGAGGGATGTTATATACCACCAAAAGGTCCAAAACCATTCACATCCATTAAATGAGAGATGTCAAATCTATTATCTTGATAGCTATTTTAATATTTTATTTGAGCAGAATTAATATAATTCTATTTTTTTAATAAGTAGATCACTTTTAATCTGTTGTGTAAAATTTTTTTTTTATCTCTAAATGGACTAATGAGTTTTTAAATGATTTCAAATATTGTAAGTTTTTGAATAAGGTAAGAGTAAATTAATAGAATCGGTCTATCAATAAGCATCCTCAGACCTATCCATTCATATCACTTGACACTTTCAAAAAACTTCTCAGGAGAAGTCCCCTCCAAAATTGAATAGATCCTAGATCATGATTTTTAAAAAAATATATCTTTTCTAATTCGGTTCGCGAACAAATAAGTATTTTACCACCACAAACAAACACACAAATACTCACACTGTCAGCCTATCACGCGCGCGCGCGCGTAAATTCGTGTGTTTGTTGTGGTCTTTCAAGAAAGTTGATTAGTGAATCACTCTAAGTGTGAGTGGAATAACTATTTACCTGTCTCGTAAAACATGAAATAAGTACTCGAATAGCGAAACGGGCCTAATCCATTAGCAAAAACCGCAAGGAAAAATGACGGCTCAGGACGTGTTTTGATAATTAATACCTGACGACCACCGATTACGTACCTTTCCGTTAATATGGGGTGCGAAGCAAGAACCTCCGAATGCGGACATGGTAGAACAGTCCAAGTCCAATTTGGACAATTAATATATATGCTTTTGCAATTTTTCCACCGAATGCGTACATGGTAGAACAGTCCACGTCCAATTTGGACCACCATTAATATGGGCCTTATATTTTGCAATTTTTCCACATCTGGCTTTATTTGAGCATAGTCAACATAAGGGGAAAATGACGGCTAAGGACATGTTTTGATAATTAATACCCATCAAAGACATTTGCAGCATTAACAAATGTTCTCAGCATGTCCTTGACGAGTATTAATTATCAAAACACGTCCTGGGCCATCATTTTCCCAACATTAAGTCACATAATCCATGGGAGTGTGCGAAAGTGTGAGCACAAGGACGAGTGTGAAAACGTATTCGAAACACATTTTGAACTACTACTAAAAACTGCGACATTTAGAATTGAGGGTGCGAGGCGCGAGCGCATGACATTTTAAAGTTTTATGCGATTAAGTATCCATCCACCCTTGATCCAGAACAAAAATATGAGTAAAAATCTCTTCAAATTCATTTCGCGTAACTTAAAACATATTTTGAATCAAAATTTATCTAATTTTTAGAAGTCTATTTCCTCCCCTCAAATTTAGGACCATGCAATCGATCAATGAAGCTTCTACTCAAATTGTTGCTTTAGGTATGAAATATCTAGGTTGATGCTAGATATATAATTACCTCTTCACTAGATAACTTCAATCACAAAACACAAGTAAACAATCGCACAAGACACAAAGATTACGTGGAAAACCCCAATACGGGTAAAAACCACGGGAAGGAATCATGCACTAAAACCTTTGTACGATTACAAGTAAACTTAATAATGACCGTGTATCCTCACCACGAGTCCTAAGAACTACTTGCCAAATCCACGTTCATCGTACCTTTGCATGATCGCCGATCTTGAATCCTCAAGCCTTCCAGAAATACCTTCCGAACTCCACGAAAGGATTTTCTTCAATGATTTGGATGTAGATGAATGATAATAACCTCTTGAAGATAGATTGATTAGCACCAAGATCCCATGAATCTTCACAATACTTCAAGCTACAAGGAACGTACCCCTCAATAGTGTTCTAAGATGTAAACGAGGCACACAAAAACTAAACGCGGCACTCGGTAGATCTAAACGGTAAGAAACACGGGCTATATATATGTTTTAGTGCTCAGTCGCCCTTTTTAATTTTTATTGACCTAACGGGTCAATACCTGTTAAGGCCCCAAAACCCATTCCAACAAAAACTGAAGTGGCCCAATAACAACTTGATTATACTTGAACAAAATACTCCGTTTTCCAACTCTTTCACGAACCGGCCCAATAAGAACTTGACTAACATCTACTGCACTCATATACAAAAATTGAGATTCCTTTCCACACCCTAGCACAGACTTTCTATCAAAATATAAAAGAAAAGTACAACTCGATAAAAAAAAACGATACACGCAAATGTGTATTTTTGTCATGAACGTGCCAACCAAAACGGGAGCTCGGCCTATGGAGCTTCAAGGTATGAGTTTGTCCAGTGGTTCATATTTAAGAGAAGTACTTTTTACAAGTTAATAATGAGATTAACTTGTTTACAGTAGGGGTGTAAACTCCGAGTTTACACCCCTGCCATGTGTGGGCCCCATCGACTGTTTATCGCAATAATCTGAATCGTTCATTTTGTAGGACCGCAAAATAGTATACATAAGCAAAAAATTAGCTATCGCCTAATATCGATAGGTATATCAAAAATTAGAGAGTGAAAACGTATTCGAAACACATTTTGAACTACTACTAAAAACTGCGACATTTAGAATTGAGGGCGCGAGGCGCGAGCGCATGACATTTTAAAGTTTTATGCGATTAAGTATCCATCCACCCTTGATCCAGAACAAAAATATGAGTAAAAATCTCTTCAAATTCATTTCGCGTAACTTAAAACATATTTTGAATCAAAATTTATCTAATTTTTAGAAGTCTATTTCCTCCCCTCAAATTTAGGACCATGCAATCGATCAATGAAGCTTCTACTCAAATTGTTGCTTTAGGTATGAGTTTGTCCAGTGGTTCATATTTAAGAGAAGTACTTTTTACAAGTTAATAATGAGATTAACTTGTTTACAGTAGGGGTGTAAACTCCGAGTTTACGAGTTTACACCCTGCCATGTGTGGGCCCCATCGACTGATTATCGCAATAATCTGAATCGTTCATTTTGTAGGACCTCAAAATAGTATACATAAGCAAAAAATTAGCTATCGCCTAATATCGATAGGTATATCAAAAATTAAAAATTTTGGTTTATAAAATCGATAGTCTGGATTCTGTCAATAGTTTGTAAGTTAAAATGATCCAGGCCATCGATTTTATAAACCAAATTTAATTTTTGATATACCTATCGATGTTGGGTGATAGCTAATTTTTTGCTTATATACACTATTTTGCGGATTCTACAAAATGAACGGTTCAAATTATTGCGATAAACTATCGATGGGACCCACACATGGACGGGTGTAAACTCAAAGTTTACACCCCTACTGTAAACAAGTTACTTGTAAGAGATTAAATTCTTTTCACCGGCGGTGGAAAACCCCACTTTTCCACCACGACCTTTTTTGGTCTTACCGTGTGTTTATTGTTGATCTGAATTGTTCATCTTGTAGACCCCACATAGTAGTGTATTCATGCGAAAAATAAACTTGATTAGACATCGATAGGAGTATCAAAATCGAATTTTGCTTTGTAAAATGGATAGTTTATCTTTCTTATTATTGACAAAAATCAGATCGTCCATTTTATAAACCAAAATTCAAATTTTGATATATCTATCGAGTTTCGATCAAGCTGATTTTTTGCATGGCAATGCTACATTGTGGGTCTTAAAATATGAACGGTTCAGATCACAAAAATAGACACTCGGTGGGTCTTATAATAAGCTGTAGTGGAAAGTGGGGTTTTACACTGTTATAAGCGGTGGTGAAAAAGTGAAATTTTACACCGACGGTGGATAAAATTTATTCTCTAATTGTAAACAAGTTAATCTGGTTAATAATAGGGGCTGAAGATTCTCTAAGATTGGTTGACCCAAAGGCTGATACTTTTATCGGATGTGTCACAGCAACAATGAAAACTCCACTCATGCCTTAATGTTTCATGTCTTTCTCACTCTGGCAAGGACTTGCTTCCTAGTATTTCTTTTCCAAAAAATGAATATAGATCATAATGTCGCCCTCCCGTAGTTGATATCACCTGCGGATATGTGCTGATAAATGGTCAATCATTCTGGCTTTGTTGAACTTTTCAGGTGTCTTCGAGTTATTTTCATTCATATGGACGGATTGTGGTTGGCGCCGAAATCAAACTTGGATTGATATCGATTTTGCGTTTCATTAATAAGGTTGTAGAGCTTTCGTACATTAGATCACTTATTTGACTAGGTACTATGCTTTAAATACATAATAATGAGATGAACATTAGATCAATTTGAGGCTTGGAAAAGCAACATTCTGCCTTTAATGGTTTGGACCTTGAGGCAAATTTTGACAAGGTTTGGACATTGGGGACTGGGTAGCACATAGCCTTTTTTTTTTTTCCATACCATAGATATTTACCATAATAATTCTTCTTTAGTTTACGGCTCTGATAAGAAAATTTATTTCTGCTGCAAATAAGGTTGATAAACGAACTAAGCTACTCGTTAGAAGTTCATTCAAGATCGGTTTATTGTATAAACAAGCCAAGCTTGAACACGTGTTGGAAGCTCATTAACTTTTCAAACCAAGGTTGAACAAGCTACTTCTACGATCGTTCGACTTATGACGTACAAAATTATAGGCTATTATTCAAGATTGGCTACGTTCGGCTTGATTAAAGCTTATTTGAGATCGGTTCATCTCATAAACAAACTTAGCACGAGCATAATAATCTTATTCAATAAAACTCTATATTATGTTTGATCAGACGACTGTTCGGCTCGTTCGACTCCTTTTATCAACCCTACATGCAATGAATGTTCAACTTTTCCTAACCTGTATCTAGGGCTTGAAACGGCCAATTTGTAACTTCTCCTAGTTCGATCCAAATCACTTGCATAAGAAAGCCCAGTGGGCTAGTCCATGAGTTGGGCTTGTTGGCTGGGCCTGGACTTACACGAAAGAACCTACAAATGAACGATAATGTTTGGAGTTTGGACTAACTTTTGGGGTACTATTGTCATTGGATTTTTTATTGTTATTTTTTAATTTTTATATGGGATGTGTATTAATCATTATCCTCGAAAAAAATTAGAAAAGCATAAAATTACAGGTAGAAGCTTAAAAAATTCCACCATCACACAACCACCACCGGGGGCGGACACAAGGAGGTGCGAGGGTTCAGTTCATGTCCAGTTTTTTAATGGTTTAGTCCGGTCTAGTTTTGGGCCGTTGTTGGCCCATTCCGGGCCCACAACAATAATCGGAATCGTTCATTTTGTACAATTAGCTTGATCTAACATCAATAGGTACATGAACGAAATAGATTTGTACAAGAAAAAATGGGCAATTATTAATTTCAACTTAATTTTTGTCATCGCTTTTTTCTTGTACAAATATTTTTCGTTCATGTACCTATTGATGTTCGATCAAGCTAATTTTTGGCGTGGATGACATATTCGACGAATGAACTGAACCCGAGGTGCGAAGGGGCGACGAAGGGTGCTTCGCCCCTGCACAACTTTAAATACTCCCACTAACTATACTAGATTTGAGGTTGATGTTGATGTTGAAAAGTTCTATAGGATCGACCCTGAAAGTCTATTGCGGGAAAACATAAAGTTCATAAAGTTCCTATACATGTATTAAAATGCCTTTCAAGTTATCAGCCATACTTGAGTACGAATCTTGCGTAAAATATTAAATGGCGGTAACGTAAACACACGTAACCTCGTATTCTTTTTAGAACTAATAACTAGCAGTAATAGTTTGAGTGCATGTTATTCAGGCCTCTATTGAGTACAAATTTTTTGTCGGCCACTCACCTGTGACCACGACTACCACCCAATCACAATCTCCGCCCCGCTACTCGTCGGCATCATTGCTGCCACCACCCATCATCGTCAGAGCCCGTAGTCACCAGCACCAATTAATTTGAGATTTGCAACCAAAGATAAAATCATTTTCCATCAAAACTATTTTCTTGTCCAAATTAACAAATTTGAGATTTGCAACCAAAGATAAAATCATTTTCCATCAAAACTATTTTCTTGTCCAAATTAACAAATTTGAGATTTGCAACCAAAGATAAAATCATTTTCCATCAAAACTATTTTCTTGTCCAAATTAACAAATTTGAGATTTGCAACCAAAGATAAAATCATTTTCCATCAAAACTATTTTCTTGTCCAAATTAACATATCATCTGCATAGAGGCGAAATATTACGGGAAGTCTAGTGACAATGCATTTTGACACCGCATTTTTTTACTCCATAAACACGAGTGTGATGGTCCCACGTGCACAAGTGTTTGTATGGAGCCCATCACACTTGTATCTATGGAGTGTAAAATGAGTTGTCAAAATACAGGTTCAATAGCATTGCTCGTAATATTATTATATGCTAAGGAGTTGGTCTCTCGTCTGTCCCCATAATAACTTCACAATCATTTTGGACATGGTTGTGGCCTGTGGGTCTTATTACTAGACCATTTTTAATGATTGAGACTGTCCATTTTAACAACACCACAAGAACTCTAATCGCTTTAAAAATCATGTTGATCGAATGTTGACTATGGAGTACATTTTTGATTTTTCGCAACGCATTCATTTCTAGAAAACTGAGTTTTTGATCCAATGTGCCAAAATCTATTTAGTATTGTTGAACATGGATGTGCTGTAAAATCATATCAATCGTTATTCGATCATCTTGACATATTTGGCCTGTTTCATGTTCTCGAGGTGTTCTTAAAAATATAAATTAATTTGAACATTATAAGACTATTGCCGTGGAAATTAAAAAAAACATTAACTACAAGTTTGTTAATACGAAACTTTATTTTATCCAATCTTTTCTATCAAATAGCGTTGTGTTCGTTCGATCACAAGAATAAAAATAATAAAAAACACCAATGCAAATTTTTTGTCTCGTGTATTGAATGGGTAAAACGCTAATTACTCCATTGTTCAACATGAATGTTCATGTAAAATCATATCAATCGATAATCTTGACATATATGGCATGTTTCATGTTCTCGGTGTCCTAAAAAATAGTGCTATAAATTACGGTTACTGTCCTGATCAAAAGTTTCGCCCAAAAATGTCCCCGGCAAATAAGTCCAACAGTTTTTTTTGGAAGTGGGAGGATTCTAGTTCAAGGCATTGAATTCCAAAGAGCTACAACAAACTGTTTACATTTGTTGGCTTATCTCTCTCCAATCCTCTACTTTATGGGTTGTAGGCTGTCTCATGTCCCTTTTTTTTTTTTTTTAAACGAGGGAACAGCCCTATAGTCAGGCTACTAAATAGATTTGACTGCGCAATCCAAATCTCCGAGTGAGCTAGCGTGGCCACAACAGTCACGGCCTCCCACTTAGTTTAGGGTTATCATCCGTTGGGGAATCGAACCCCAGACCTTAAAAAGTACTCTCAAAGCTTGGACATCTACCTGAACCACTGGGGCAACAGCTGGGTTCGTGGCTGTCTATGTCTTGTTATAAAGTAGTGGCTGAAATCAAACAGATGGGAACAACAAGGACCGTTGGTGTAACCAAACATCTACTTTAATTGTGACGTGTGAACCCACAACGCGGTGACCAATTATTATGGAATGCTTCCTCTACTGTTTCAACCAAGGTTGAGTTCCGCTAAGATTTTTTATCTTTCGTCACAAAGCCAATGAAAAGTCTACGCCCACCCTTTTTTTTTTTTACCTCTTTCTCCACCGCACTCAATCTCACCATCCAAATGTACTTTGAACGGTCTGGACCATTGATTGCCGGAATAGACAGTGAAATTGAGAGAGCGGTGAAACCGTACAATGGGCATAGTACCGCTGCAAAGCCAAAAGCTATATTTTTCCTCTTAGATTTTTGTCCGTACCCTATAGACAACGCTACACTGCAGCATTTTCCAAACCAACCGACCACCATAAAAATCCAAAGTGAAATGTCGATCTTGCCATTGTAGTTATAGTCATATCTTTTTTTCCAAAAAAAACTTAGATGAATTTCTTTGGATAAGGGCAAAAGGGTCATTTGGTAAAAAGCATGTATTGACACTAATTTATTTTTTTTTTGATCCGCTATAGACACTAAAACTAAGAGGAGCAACATTTCAATAACTTATTGACACACTAGTAAAAGAAGCTCAAAAATCCCTTAGCGGTACTTAGCCAAACTATTCTTACAAAAACATCGCTCCAACTAAATTATTTTTTCTTAAACACCCAAATGAAGTTTTGGTAATTTTTTTGTCAAAGGTTTCGAGACCAAAGATGATAAAAGCTCAGATAAGGCGACCTTAAAGACAATAAAAACTTTGAAATTTTTTTCGGTCTTTAGTTAATTTTTTCTTACTTATAATAAAAAAATTACATTCTACAATTTTTTGTCTTTGGTGAATCTTGTGAGCTCGAGCTTGAGTAATTGATAAACAGAAAACAAATTAAGTCGAAGTACATAGGCTGTGATAATAAAATAAATAAATAAAGTCTATGACAAAAAAGAAGAATGATACCAATATTACAGTAACCTCGATCTGTTGCTGCTAAGAAATCAATGAGAGAGAAGAGAGGAGAAGAAAAGAAGAAGAGAGGGGAAGAGAAATGAAATGTCAAATAGGAGAAGTAAGAGAAAAAACAAAATTTTCATATTTTTTGCCACATAAAAAGGAAAGAATCGGAAATTAAGGGAGAAAAATAATGAGTTTTCAAATTTCGAACCTAGACAAATGATAACATTTGGATGGATTGAATTTTAGCCCTCAGTCGACCCTTTATTTAATCAGAGCCCTTCAATGTGCCACGTAAGACAGTTATGAGAATCTTGAGTTTGAATTATCATTGGAGAATATGCTTGACTCCCATCGTGACATATTATCGTTTGGGCCCAGTATTTGATTGAAGCAAAATAATATAGAGACTGGGCTCCATACATTTTATTAGCCAGCCCCCAACGACCATCAGTATATATCCTTTTTGCAGTTGAATCTACCAACAAAAAAATTTGTTGCAATTAAGAAACAACTCCAAATACAAGGCTTGAATGTGTCAGAACGTACCTGCGATCGAGCTTGACATTTTTTACGTAATGTGCAATATATATCATGATTCGAACCGTTTATTTTGTAGTGTCCGCTGAACGCTGTATGCAAAAGAATTAGGGTATAGCCACATGATCGGAACACGTCTATGATCTATCTCAAAGTTTATTCTTCGAATCCTATTTGTATCAGAGGCGGATCTAGGTGTGGTCATATGGAGGCCATGGCCAGTGGCGGAGCCACTTGAGGACGAGCGGGGGCACGCGCCCCCACTGAACTGAATACTCTTTTTTTTTTTTTCCAGATTTTGTATTTTTTTTTCCGGTAATTGGCTTCTTAAATTGTTCTTTGTTTAATAACTTTAATACATTTTGTATATATTTCATTCTCAACTTTTTGTTTCCAATATTACAACAATTCCACTACACTTGCGAAGTGAGATGTTTAATGAATAAAAAGAGTCACCACTCACCATTTGAAACTCCTCAATACATAATGTCCAAATTTGTAAGTGGCTAAACCATGGGTTATATGCATTATACTTCATTAATTATTCACAATTTTGAAAGTAATCTTGTCTTTGTCGATAGAACTCATAACGCGTGACGAAATTAGAGGTTTAAGCATAAATTGAAAAGAAAAGCACATTTTTTCTGATTGGATCAAGATTGCTGAATATTAACATTTTAGTTATTGTGTATCTAAGTGCTATTAGACTTGGTCCATTAAGACAATTCAAACAATTGATTTGTTTTGATAGTTTATGAAATTACTACCTTCCTTAGTAAATGTGTTAGCTTTTTTTTTTTTAATTATTTTTAGCACAAGCATTCTTTTATTATTTTGGTGTTGCTAATTATGATTTTTTTTTGGTTGAAGTGTGTTTAAAAAGTGCCCCCACTATCGTTAATTCCTGGCTACGCCACTAGCCATGGCTCCCGCGTTGTTTCAGGTGAGTTTTTTTTAATTAAATTTTTATATTAATATTAGTAATTTTTTGTTTGTTAATAACACCTAAATATTATAATAGGGGTAATATGGTCATTTTATGACCTAAAGTGCTTTATTTCTTGATCCGGAAAATAACACGAAATTCAAAAGTTGAAAAAAACTACAAGACTGACACTTTTAATCTTATCACATCCCCCCGCGTTGTTTCAAGGGTAATATGGTCATTTTATGACCTAAAGTGCTTTATTTCTTGATCGGGAAAATAACATGAAATTCAAAAGTTGAAAAAACTACGAGACTGGCACTATTAATCTTATCACTATTCGTATGATACAATCGCATATCCTATGTAATTACATATACATGCACTATTAACTCCGTTAAGCGATTGGGTCTTGAGTTTCGGTCCTCATGGAGAATATGCTTGACTCCGTTATGACTACTAACCCCTAACACATCCTAGGGAAAATGACGGCCAATAACGTGTTTTGATAATTAATACCCGTCAAGTATATTTTCAGCATTAACAAATATTCTTAAGCTTTTCATTGACGTGCATGTAATAATTATCAAAATACGTCCTCATTTCCCCAACATCCTATCGTTTGGGCCCTGTATTTGATTGAAGCAAAATAATATAGAGAATGGGCTCCATACATTTTATTAGCCAGCGGGCCGGCCCCAACGACCATCAATTAATTAAAGTATATATCCTTTTTTCAGTTGAATCCACCAACAAAAAATTTGTTGCAATTAAGAAACTATTCCAACTACAAGGCTTGAATGTGCAGAACTAATTTCCGACGTACCAAAAAAAAGAATGTGACAGAATGCGATCGAGCTTGACATTTTTTACGTAATGCGCAATATATATCATGATTCGAACCGTTTATTTTGTAGTGTCCAACACTGTATGCAAAAGATTTAGGGTATAGACGCATGATCAGAACACATCTATGATCTATCTCAAAGTTTATTCTTCGAATCCTATTTGTATCAGAGGCGGGTCTAGGTGTGGTCATATGGAGGCCATGGCCCCCGCGTTGTTTCAGGTGAGTTTTTCTTTATTAAATTTTTATATTAATATTAGTAATTTTTTTTGTTTGTTAATAACACCTAAATATTATATTTTGTATTAAGTTCTACAAGTCTTGGTATTCGTTTTGGATCCCAAAACCCAATTTCTCTTTCTACACCACGGTCTTCCATAAGTTTTTCCTTCAATTATTTATCTCATTCATCTTTCTATCTCTCTCCACTTAGAGCATCCACAGTGGTATAATCAAAACAAAAAGGTTTATAAAGTTAGCAACATTTGCTCAAAAAGAGCTCACATTGGAATAACCAAATTTAGAAACATCTTAGCAACTCATCAAATTTTGACCATTAGATAATCAAAACTATAAACCTTTTGCCAATAATCAAATTTAATTGTTTTCACATTTCCTTGATCAAGTATACCATCATTACACAAAAACTTTCTTTCTTCTATTTTCAACATGTTTACAACAAAAATACTTTTAAAAACAGTTTTTATTTTTTTTGAAAAAACAGTTTTTTTACACTTTTTTTTTTATTAAAACTGTTTTCCCCTTTTTTTTTTTAAAACAGTTTTATTTCAAAACAGGTTTTTTATTAAAACTTTTTTTCAAAAACTGTTCTTTTGAAAGAAAAAACTTTTTCTATTCAAAAACTGTTTTTTTTTAACTTTTTCCCGAAAACTGTTTTTTTTTTAAATCAAAGTTTTCAAATAACTTTTTTCTCTTTTTCTAATAACCTATTTTTATTAGTTTGAAAACTATTTTAAAAAAATTATTTTCAATGTCATAATTTCTAGATTTTTATAAGTTAAAAATGTGATGTGGCAAGTTTTGGTTATTCAATTTTGATTGTACCACTGTGGACTTTTACATTACTAACTTTAGCAACCCCTTAAATGGATAATCAAAAGATGATGTGGCACCTTTTGATTATCCACTTTTGATTATTCCACTGTGGATGCTCTTAATACTCAAATTCTATTAGATTTCCGAACCTTGAAATTTCAAAATCTTGTTAATAGTTCGGCCCCCCGCGTTTACAAAATCTTGATTCCGTCCCTAATTTGTATATCAATGTTTCTCAATGAATTGTAACATTATCTGAACATGTAAACTAGCGATGCCCAATTTACTTGATGTTTTTTACGCGAATAATCTATGTGAGTTTGTCAAATCAATAAATCTCCATAAAGAAATACAGGCAACAATTCGGGCCAGTGATTTTTGGATTCGGGAATGGTGACGCGTAATAGGTGTTGTCCTCCAAAACTACGTCAATTTGGGGCTGTCTAGGAGTCCCACTTTTATGCTGCCAAGGGCCTTGTTTGGCAAGCCCACCATCTATCGGTTCTTTTTACTCACCTCTCGGCTTCTAGCGTAGTGCCGTAGGCACGGATAAACATTAGTTCCCTATAATTGACAAAAACCCTAACATCTCTCCCTAATCCCTGTACTGTAATCGACTCTTGCTTCTCCTGCCAAAACGGTTTCGCTTTCTCCCCCACATCGACTCCCGCTGCTTCTCCATAGTCAATTCCTTCTACTTTTGATCGATCCTCCACCGCCCAAGGCTGCCGAAACCGCACCACATAAAGCTGAAAACCGCACAATTGAAAGCAGATTCTCCTCCACCCTCATTGAAAAGTTATGCCAAAATAGCACCATTGATACTAGCTTTTGATCCTTTTGTTCAACCACCTTTTTTAATTTGGGTTTTATTTGAGTAAAAATCGAATTGTTCATGACCGGTCGGTTTATGATTGAGAAGCTTTATATATGACCGGCCAATTCTTAGTGCACAAGGAACAAGTACACGCCATAATTCAACACTGCCCAGGAGAGTACGTATGGCTGAGCAGGTAAACCATGTGCACACGCCATAATTCAAAGCAACCACTTGCCACAACCAAAATTACCAAAACATCCCAACCCAAACCAGTCACGAAGGCAACCAAAATGAAGGGCTTTTCTGGCAGCACAACAACAATACAATACAGCGATGGAGGAGCCATCCACAAAAGGTCGACCAATTCTCTTTATGGTAAAATCTGTCCACAAAATTTTTTCATGCACAGGTCTTGCACAGATTGAGATGTGGGGTCCACTACGGGTCTCACATAAACGATCCGAGCCGTTCATTAAATTTAAAACATGTTTTCAAGGGCCTTCGCAAGTAATCAACTCAATCTGCTAAATATAAGTGCTCGATCTAATCATCTAACTTTTCATTCAAGTTTTAAGATCCTAAAAACTGAACGAAAAGTTGGATGATTGGTTCGAGCACTTATAGGTAGCGGATTGAGCTGATTTTTCATGAGAAGCCTTCAAACCATGTTTTAAATTTAACGAACGGCTCGAATCGTTTGTGTGAGACCCGTAGTGAACCCTACATTCCAATCTGTGCAAGATCTGTGCGTAAAAAATCTGTGTCATTAGCATTACTCCTCTCTTTATGAGTACTTCGTAAAGGAAAACAGGTTTTTGTTTAGCAAATTTGTTTACTGTGATGATGGTTTAGCTAATTGGAAGAAGCTAATGTGATTGAGAACCTAATTGATACAGCATATATGAAGCTTCATTCCAATATAATAGGTATTTATTGCACCCGGGTACCAAACAGGGCCTTGGCAGCACGAAGGGGGACTCCTTGACAGTCCCAAAACGACGATCCTTTTGGAAGGACAACACCTATAAGGCAACACCATCTCCGAGTACGTGTTTTTCGGTGTAGTGCACTGGAGGACAAGTTGGACAACACCTCCTGGGCAGCACCATCCCCGAATCCGTGTTTTTCAGGTTTAGTGCACTAGAGGACACCTGGTTGGATGAAAATCAAGTCATACTAGTATATCTTAATTTGTTGGGTAGATAGATATGGTTGCGGTGAGTTATTACTTGAAAATTAGCATATAGGGATGTCAAATAGGCAGGTTTGCACAAAAATGGACAAGTTGTAACTGGATTGGGTCTTTAATTGGTCATTGACCCATTAATTAAGAGCCCAATTACTCATACCCGACCCGACCCATTTATTTAAAATCAAACCCGACCCGCTCATTAACCCAATTACATACTATTTAAAATGGCTAAAATACCAATGTACGTTAAAATAACCATATTACCCCTGTAAATCTAAATGACTAAAATACCCCCGTACACTAAAATTACCATACTATCCCTATACTACTAAAACGACCAAATTACCCCGCGACACATAATTACCATATTACCGTCTCTCTCTATCTCTCTAGTCTCCATACTCTTCACTTCCCCCACTCCTCTCCGCTAGCCTATCACATTCCACATGGTTCTCGTTTGGACTCTCGTGAATAATGGCATTTATTTGTTATGCACAGGTTTAATTATAAAAACAAGAATGATTTTTGTCTTTTTTGTTTGTCTTATATAAAAATGAAAAATTTAGATATACCAATAATATTTTTATAAAGAACACACACACACAAAAATCATTCTTATTTTTTATTTGCATTTATTCAACTAAAATTTTCAAATTCGCCGAACTTTTTATTCAATTTCTCTAATTAAAATGAACTAAGAAATTAGTAAAAATTCACAAAAGGTAGATTCCATTTCCAGATAACTACTTCTACTGATGATTTTTACAACATCCGAACGAACCTTAGGTTTATATATATTTTTTGGTGCAAACCTTTGGCTTTATATACCACCCACTCCCCCCAACTCACTATTCCCACACTCTCCCTCCAGAAAGAAAGGAAACATAGAACAGAGAGAGAGAGGAACATGGCGTGCATGTGTAGTACTTATTTGATAAAGGCCAAATTGTTGGCTCCTTTGCAAAGACATTTTTTAATAGCAAGATGTTCGAGTCATTTGTTTGCACCTTGACTAATTTTTAAGCTCTGAAATTAACGATCGAGCAAACCCTCTGGTGGTCTCATGATTTGAAATCTTTGGCTAATTCCATGAAATTCGGACATGTCACCTCATAAAAGACAAACAATTATTAGCTTTTTCATACTTGGGCCAAATCCCTCGAGTTATTCTGCAAAGATTTTCACATTGGCTTATTTTTGTCTTTATTCAAAAAAAATAGATTTCAATCGTAATTTTTTACTTTTTAGATTCCTCTCATCATGACGAAGCAATAATCCTTCAAAAATTGACGAAAAACTAACAAATATGAAATTTTTTTTGAATAAGGATAAAAAAAATAAGCTACTTGTCTTATTTAGCCGAACAACCCGTTTCGCTAAGATTTTTGAGTCTTTTTCTTGTTTTGTTCTTATTTAATTTTTTTCGCGTTTGTTAGTTTTGCGCCTAACTTTTGTGAATTATTCATTCGTCTCGTGAAGACGAATCGAAAAAGTAAAAAAGATGATTTATACCCAAATATATTTTTAAAAATATCTCAGATAAAGCTCAAAAAGCCGGCAAACTGGGGCGCAACACAGTTATCTGTCACTAATCTAAAACCAGCTAAGAAAGCATTTTGATGAGATGAACTTAATTATCGCCACCGTCACCCATTAATGTCATCAATTGTGACGGTGGAGATACTCGTCATTTGCATGCCTTTACGTTGTCATTAATTCCACCGTCTCAAAAATATCTACACTTCTGTCCCACGAGATATCACATTGTCGGGCAGAATGGTTTAGAGGCCAAAGTTTTGAGTGATTTGTCTTTTTATAAACGGATGTCCGGGCCAGTTTACGGGTACTTCGACTAATTTCGGGGCCCTAAAATTAATTAACAGCCAAAACCTCCATTGCATGGCCTCCCGAGATTTGAACATTCAGCTTCATGGAGGACAAGTGTTTAATGTTTTTTCATGTTCATTTGGCCAAATCCCTCGAGTTAGTTTTGAGTAATATTCTGAGGTAGAGAATCATTGATATGGTTATCTAAGTAAGTAAAATATCCATTATGACTGAAATGAAATCAATGACCACATGTCTTATCACCGTGTGAAAACAAAACAATACAAGGGATTGCTATGGGTAAGCGTTCATATCTATGACCATGTCTTATCACCGTGTGAAAACAAATCAATGATATATATATGACTTCTTAAATAAGTTTAAGTTCAAATTTTATTAGCCAAAGAAATGCCATAATTGTTTCTATGATTTGGGCATCTATATTGTAGAGTATGTAATAATTGATTCCAAATTGACCAAAGTATTTAGAAAGAGCATTCCTCTCTCTTTTCTTTTTTTTTTGATCGGCAAAAGGAAGATACCCATTCGTGTTTATCAATGTTGGCTATTCCATATCAGAGCCGCAGACCACCACTCCGAATGAATAGTAAATACTGTGGTATCTATCGCATATTCGACTTATTCGTTAAATTTCATGTTCTCTCTATTTATCTCACTAGCTATTTGGGAATGCTACAGTCAATAGAGCGAGAATTCTTGGTTATGTAAGCTTAAGGAAACTCTTATGTTTAGCAAGAATCCTTGGTTTATGTTTGCTTACGAAAACTCTTATGTTAGGCTCCGTTTTGCTAAGGATTCTTATTTTTCTATATCTGGATGCAACTAGTGGAATTACACCGGTTTGATAACACATGTTGTGTTAGACTATTTTATGAATTTGAAATTTCGATAAGTAGATTTTGTTGGGAGGAGGAAAAAAATTCCACTTAACGGTTATTTGTAACCTCCTCTCACATGGGGTGGGATATACACATACACGGAACTCACCCCATGTGAGATGGAGTTAAAAACAATTGTTATTGTGAGGATCGTTACACACACGCACACGATTTCCGAGTATAAGAACAGTAAAAAAATCAACATAGCAATATACATGGTTCCCCAAAATCGGGTACATCCACTGGAGCGAGAGCGGCTACTGTTCTTTATTATCACAGTTATGAATTAGGGTCTACAACATAGAGTATTTATAGCGACTCTATTCTAACCCTAACCTGGTATTTGGTCTGAATCCCACCACTCGTTGCGCTTCGCTCCACTCATTCCACTCTGCTCCGGCATCTGGCCTTCTTTCTAGAACTTCTTCATATCTCTTCATATTAAACATATGAGCCACAATTCTAACAATTATATCCAAAAAAAAATCATCTATATTGTACAATTTAATACTTCATTTAGACTGTGTTTAAAATACGTCGCGCCGTGCCTTCAAGCACGGGCATCCACTAGTTAAAATATGCGTAAGTTGGTCCGGACATTTTAGATTTTAAAAAAATAGGTGTTAGAGTATCCACAATGCTATAATAAAAAATGGATAACCAAAAGTTGCCACATCAGTTTTTGATTATCCATTTAAGAGATTGTTAAGGTTAGCAATGTAGAAGTTCACAATGGCATAATCAAAATTGAATAACCAAAAGTTGCCACATCACCATTTTAAATTACAAAAAAACTAATACCTGTGAACATAGAAATAGTTTTTTCTAAAATTAATTTTGAGACTAATGAAAACTATTTATTAGAAATAGACAATAATTTTTGAATTTTTTTTGAATTTTTTAAAAAAAGAAAAACAGTTTTAAGAAAAATAGCTTTTGTGTAATTACGATTTTTGAAAAAATAGTTTTTTATATAAGAAAAGGTTTTGAAAAAAAACATTTTCTCATACAAAACAATTTTTTTGTATAAAAATGTTTTTTAAAAATAGTTCAAAAATAATTTTTGGGGGAAAAAAGTTTTTAAGTAAAATATTATTTTTGAAAACATTGTTGAAAAAGAAAAAAAGGGGAAAAGGGAAGAAATAGAACTTTTTTTTTGTAATGATGTATGTATTTGATTGAGGATGTAAGGTTCATTAAATTTGGTTATTGGCAAAAGGTTGTTAGTTTTGATTATCCAAAGTCCAAAATTTGATTATTTCTAAGGAGGTTGCTAAGTTTGATTATAGCATTGTGAGCCATATTTTGCACCAAAATTGTTAACTTTAAAAATCAAGCACTTTTGGTTATGCCATTGTGGATACTCTTAGATTATTACTAAGACTAAATTTATTCTCTTCATGAACATTTGGTAAAAATATCTCTCCTAGTCCCTCATCAGTAAGAATTACTATGATTTTGCCACCGCCCGTAGCAGTAGATCCAGCACATAGCAACTGACTTTGTGCGGAGAATAATGGAAGGTAAGAAATTTGTGAGAGTAGGAAATCTATAATGGATTTGGAAATCCAGGAGTGCACAGCCGCACTAGCACTTCAGGTTGTGGTGCGGTCGATTCGGTTGTCCATTTCGGTACGAACATCTTGTATTTATCCGAACTCTTATTGATCTGGACCGTTCATTACCGAAACAAATGGTTGAATCAGCCGCATTACAACCCTGTAGGGCAGCCCGCCCTACCGGATTCCCGGATCCAATCAATAACCAATGACACATGGACCCCCTCCACTTTTTAAAATATTTTCCTACTTTTATAATTTGTGTGATCGTGTTTCCAATTTAAATAGGAGTACAAGTTTTCATAACTTGTGGAGATATATGGCTATTTTTACAATTGGAAAACATTCCACAACCCAAAGTTTTCTTCTTCTTTTTTTTTTTTTTTTAAAGAGTATCCCTACATATATATATAGCACAACTCCGTTTTTTCCCCCACTTTAAGACATAATAGGAGCAATTATTTCACTTTTACGAGTTTGAACTTTGCCTCTTCTTGGATCAGGCTACAAGAGAGAAATTTCTTGTAAATCTTTGGTCAGTATGGATGGCCTGTTTTTGACCTGACCAAAAAGAAAAATGATCAAAATGCGAGTAAATTGTCCCGCACATCCTGATTGTCGGGAAAAAAAGAGAGGGGCAATTCTAATACTAGTAACACTCGTGCATCATCTATTCTAATATATAAAGGGAGAGCACTTCTTTGGAGTCTCCTTTTTTTTGGAAGCCTGTCATATATTTTCTTTTTCCATAAATGCCCTTCAAAAAAATCAAAACACAATACAAAACACTTAACTATAGGGATATATTGAACATTTTAACAAAAAGTATCCTCCCACGATCAATCAGTAACCCACACCCAGTACCCACTATCAACTGCTGTAGTTTCCATGACAGGTTTTCATATTTGCGGAGTAATCAACTTCTCTTTCGAAAGGGACTGAAAGTCACTTGGCTACACTTACAAATTCAGACCTCGGCTACACTTATTGAAAGTTCATCAAATTAGTTTTTGTGAAATTGACATATTGCTATATCTCGAATCCATTGAATTATCTCAAGTTAAATCCTAATGTATTTTGTACAGTTGACAATTTTATTGAGTTCTATTTTGTTTGGTTTTTATTTTTCACTGTTAATATGTTTTTGGGAAACGTTACTGCAGATGAAAGAGGACAGGGAAGACACAAAATCATATCAGTGGGAATAAGAACAAATATTGGAGTATTCACATAGATGACCAAGTCTGTTTATATGTGTGCCGTACTTTCCCACTTACATTTCATTCTTAGCTACAATGAGTTTTGCACATGCATTGCGTGTACAAAAATTGTGCACAAGTGAACACGACATGAGTTTGACTCGCGTAACTTGATAAGAACATGGACTGTTTAACTTTTTGCGTCAAGCCTTTAATCCAAAACTAGAGGCCGGGGCACACTCAATGCGTGTGCAAGTCGGATTTTGACAAAATATACACAATAACTTTCCGTTTATCGAATTTTCACAAATTTTGTCAAAATCTGACTTGCACACGCATCGAGTGTGCCACAACCTCTAGTATACTTTGATATGTCCTTCGCGGGGAGGACATATTACTCCTACTATTTAGGTAACTTTTTGCTTTTCGGGCTTGCTTGGATGAGGTATTAGGTTTGGAGGTATAATGTAAGAAGGGTGGGTCCACATTGATGTGACGGGGGGATTAAATAATACTTGGTTTGGATGAGGTATAGAATGGGGGATTAAGGTTGTTTTATAGTTGAATGGAAGAGAGAGGGGGTATTATAAGGGGGGATTCCACATAGCCACCTCAAAACCTAGCCATGTGTAATCCCCCCCTCAGGCTGTATTAGGAGGGGTTACGGAGCGGGGGTATTGAGGAATCCCCCGGTTTTGAGCTTGCCAAATCATATATTAGACGAGGGTCCGCGTATTGGAAGGGGTATAAAATAATACACCTTCTTATTATGGTATCCAAACAAGCTGTTCAGTCATTGTCACACTCACTAATGCCGCACAAAAAACAAGTATTTCCCTCACATGGTACACCCGTCTATGCCCAAGCTCAGAGATATTTTTGGATGCCGAGCAACTATTATGTGGCGGTACGCATGGTGGAGCCAGAATTTTTTACTTTTGGGGTCAAAACTTCAACCTATGTGTGATTCACTTATCTAACGAAACAATTACGTTAACGAGGTAATCAAAAAGTGTCTCTAGCTTAAAGATTTAGACACGTTAATTTTCGTTGAATGGAGCTTTAGTGGATGTAAGTGAGAAAAATGACTTAACTCGAAATCGATATTTTTTAATGGCTCTAACCCGTTTAGTCGGTTTAGAAAAAAGGAAAAACTCAGCCTTAATCAATGTAGCTTTGCTTTATAATTGATCCCGGTCACTTTTCGCATTTTGAAAACGATCGATGCAGGATGGAGTAGCTTTATTTATATTGTTATGAAAAATATCTCTCCATATTTTGAAAGAAAGAATGTATGAAGGGTAATTTTGCAATTCAATATGAATAAAGACAAAAAAAAAAATAGAATGCAATTGAACAAAAGAGAAGTGTAAAAATCAATTTCCTAAAAAATATATGTCCGTATACACAATCAAAAAACCCAGAAAAACAAAAAAACCCGTAACAATGAATAGGCTAGGGCAAATTAGATTTTCAAAGTGGGGGCAACCAAGTATTATTTGGGTGTAAACTAGTACCTATCCCTGATGAAAGTTGGAAGGCAGTGGAGTCACCTGACCCCACTTGTACCAATGTCTCTCCGCCCTTGGCGGTACGGGATAACCGTCGGCAATTCTAATCATCCAAACGTGTTTTGCATGACTCAAATATATTCCCTCTCTCTCCCCTCACCCCAGCACTCTCCCTCCTTTTTTTCTCTCTTTAAAATCCAGAATGTCCAAAACACGTTTGGACAATTGAGATCGCCGATGAGGTATGTCGTGTGGGGTACCCGCCTGACACCCAAAAACTTCTCCCAAGCTCAGGTCTCACCTCATGCTCTCGGTGATAAAGAGGCTTCATTCTTGTAAACTTTTTTTTTCCCCTTTTTTGTTCTGTGTTTTCTTCGTTATTTTTGAGTTTTTGTTAGATTCGCGTTATATTTTTTTGATTAATTATCTATCTTGCCGATAGGAGTCTAAAAAGTAAAAAATTATTACCAAAAACAAAAAAAAGTTCACTAAAGAAGAAAAAAAAATACAAAACAGCTGTCTTTTTTTTTTTTTTTTGTCTAATGCGTCGTTTTATATATAAAAAAAAATTCAACATCGGTCCACGTTTTAATACTTTTTCTGATTCCTCTCGTCAAGACAAAAATTACAACGAAAAGCTTTACAAGAAGTTGTGAAAAGTAAAAATATCGAAAAGATTTAGAAAAAAAGTTTACAAGAACGAAGGCAGATCTAGTGCAACTAAAATTAGCTCTACCAACTGTTAGAGCATCTCCAACCCATGCTCTATTCCTCCATTTGAGAGTATAAAACTCCTCCAACCCATCCTCTCAAGCCTCCTCTATTTGAGAGGATGGGATTTTGATCCTCCATATTTAGAGGATGGGAGAAAATATGGAGGATCTCCTTTATAACACTATTCACCTTTTAAAATGGCATTTGTATCCTTAGAGCATCTCCAACCCATGCTCTATTCCTTCATTTGAGAGTATGGAACTCCTCCAACCCATCCTCTCAAGCCTCATCTATTTTAGAGGGAAAAATAGAGAGTTTGTGGTTGGAGTAAATAGGAATAGTGATTTCCTCTAAAATCACTTTATGAATAAAATAGAGTATTTTGATACTCTCAAATAGAGTATTGGATTGGAGATGCTCTTAGAGTGCTGGATAAAAAAATAAAAAAAAAACTATAATTGAGTGAGAAAATCTGAGTACTTTATTGAACCAACCACTCATTCTCATTAGTGATAAACTTTGTACTATAAACACAACTAAACAAAATCTCCTTCTATTTTCTTATAAATAAACTCCTTATTTCATTCATATATAGTTTCAAATTCAATAATCCACACCTGTTCACATCGAAATACAATAATAAAGTTTTAATTCTCCATATTCCGAACTAAAAACAATCGGTACAAGAAACCCACATCCTTTATCACACTCTTCCCTCTTTTGCTTACCAATCCATCACACTTTTTAATTTTTCACAAAAAAAAAAAAAAAACCCCCCTCAATAACTTCTGTATCTGGTGTATAAAGTTTTTATTTTTTTTATTTTTTCCCCTGTAACATGAAAAATCCTTAGACATATAATACCACACCTATTTTCGACCGCAGCTGCGTCCGTAGCTGTTCGGTGCACGTGAGTTCATCTTGAGTTGACTTAGAGTCGACTCGCGGGCAACGATCCCAAAGCCTTGGCGCTCTCTCTCAACCTCGTCTTCTGGATCTTCCCGGTCGCCGTCTTCGGCAACTCCTCCTTGAACACCACCGTCTTCGGCACCATGTAATGCGGCAACCTCCCCCTGCAAAACTCAATCACCTCCTTCTCCCCCGCCGCGGAGGCCGCGGCCGCGGCCTTCTTCAGGCTCACGAACGCGCACGGCGTCTCACCCCAGAACTCGTCCGGCCTCGCCACCACCGCCGCCTCGTTCACCGCCGGGTGCGAGTACAGCACCGACTCCACCTCGACGCTGCTCACGTTCTCCCCGCCGGTGATGATGATGTCCTTGGACCTGTCTTTGATTTCCAAGTAGCCGTCGGCGTGGATGACCCCCACGTCTCCCGTGTAGAACCACCCGTTGTCCCGCATGCAATGCGACGTCGCTTCCGGGTTTTTCAAGTAGCCCAGCATCAGGCTGCCTCCTCGCAAAACGATTTCACCGAGGGTGGATCCGTCCCGGTTCACGCTCGAACCGGTCACCGAATCCACCACATCGACCTCGGTTAACCCGAGCGTTCGAACGCCCTGCCTCGCCTTTAGCCGCGCCCGATCCGTGGCGGGAAGCCGGTTCCATTCGCGCTTCCACGCGCACGAAACCACCACCCCTGCCACCTCCGTCAATCCATACCTGTTAGGAGAAACCGATACTATTAGAAATCTCAAAATTCTTGGGTACGGTATCCAATAAATTTTTTTCTATATATCTTTATCTTAATTTATTATTCTCAAAATCCAAACCGAACAAGTCCTAGCTTAGTGACTAGTATGATCCAAG
Source organism: Rhododendron griersonianum (assembly GCA_018127125.1). Taxonomy (NCBI): domain Eukaryota; kingdom Viridiplantae; phylum Streptophyta; class Magnoliopsida; order Ericales; family Ericaceae; genus Rhododendron; species Rhododendron griersonianum. The sequence goes on from CM030797.1 coordinate 43,166,968, forward strand.
AGTGTTGGTTCAATAAATTATTCATGTTAGTTGTTATCTATATTTAGTTTAGGATTCAATTTTGTCCTACATAATGCTTGTTATGGTGACCTATCCAAGATTTTAAATTGAAGTATCGAAACACATAACGGTTACCATCGCGGTATAACATCGGATGTATCGAACAATTCATAACAGAAATCTATAGTACTGGTAGTGAATTTTAAAGAAATCAATTTTCTGACAAAAATAAATTGAAGTGTCTTATACCACCAGTCACAATTAAATATCAGCTTGGCGATGAACTAGTTCGTGAATCAAAATGACTCATGAATTTAATACATAAATATATCAGAATGTGACGGGTAAGAACCAGTCTATTAATTAGAACGGACCGATATGTAACGGGGACAATAATATCAAAAGGGTAAACAATTAAAGATCAACCATATTACAGGTAAGGGTCTATGTCTATATTTAAATCTTGGACCTTCCCCCTAGGAGCGACTGTATAGGTGTATCACATACGGAGTATAAATTTTGCTGATTGATCTCCAATCAAATCAAAGGATTATTTGTTTTTAGATAGTGTTCGGGTAGTTGGAATAAAGCCAAAATAAGGTCTCATTCCGATAAGAATCTTAGCGGAATATGACCTAAATGATCATTTTTAACTCATGATCATTCTGTTTTTTTCAAAATCATTTCATCAATCCAAACATTGCAATGATCATCTATTTCTTCTGAAAATCATTCCAAAAAACCAAAACATTGCTTGATAAAAAACAAAACAACCAAATGAACATTGGATTTGTGTTAAAAGAACGTCCAATACCCGTGACTAACGACGAAACCGAGCGATTCGGTCCGGAGTAGAACCGCGGCAGGAGGCGGAGCTCCACCGGTGAGGAAATGAACAGGGTTTTTGAGCGGTTCTTTCATCGAGAAATTGGACAGCATGTTGAGAATCACGGGTGCTCCGGACATATGGGTGACCCGGTTATCCCGTATGGCTGCGTAGACAGCAGGTGGGTCCACTTTTCGGAGGCACACGTTGGTGCCTCCTACCGCTGCCATACCCCACGTGAAGCACCACCCGTTCGAGTGGAACATCGGTAGGGTCCACAAGTAAACGGGCTGTTTAGGAACTGACCAATCGATGAGTGCGTCAAGCGTCATGACAAAGAGGGCACGGTGGGAGTGGACTACCCCTTTGGGAGCAGAAGTGGTCCCCGACGTGTAATTCAAAGTAATTGGGTCCCACTCGTTACGAGGGCGGATCCAATTAAATTTTGGATTACCACTCTCAATTAAGTCTTCGTACGTTTTCTGATCGGACGACCACGCTGTGAGTGTATGTGCAGGTGTGTCGTTGGTGATGAGGACCACCTTGGGTGTTCGGATATTTGGCGGGAACAAGGCGAGCGCGTCTTGGACGAGGGGTTTGAACTGGTGATCGACGAAGACTAGTTTGGATTCGCCGTGACGGAGGAGGACGGAGAAGGTGTGGGCGTCGAGGCGGGTGTTGACGGCGTTGAGTATGGCGCCGGACATTGGGACGGCGAAGTGGAGCTCGTACATGGCGGGGGTGTTGGGGGCCACGACGGAGACGACGTGGCCCCTCTTGACGCCGCACACGGAGGCGATCGAGGACGCGAGCTGGAGGCAACGGCGGTGGGTCTGGGACCAGGTGTAAACGGTGGAGTTGTGAATGAGGGAAGGGCAGTCGCCGTAGACGGTGGCGGCTCTTTCCAAGAAGGTGATTGGAGTCAGTGGACATGAATTTGATTGGTTTGGTTTCAATTGATCCATTTGGGAGTTGTTACTGCAAAATTTGATCCTCTCTCTCTCTCTCTCTCCTCTCTCTATTTATGACTCTGTTTCATGCAGTTGTATTGAAAGAGGTGGAGCAGGGGTATCACGTGTAAGAAGCGCTCTCCTTCTCTCATTATAAAGGAAGAGGAGAGAGAGAGAGAGAGAGAGAGAGAGAGAGAGAGAGAGAGAGAGAGAGAGAGAGAATGAATTCCATTAAAGCATTGCTACGTTGAAGTTGATGAACCATTGGACTGGACAGATTATGGGTAGATGGTTTGGTGTACACTAAATGTACTCCACATCATGTGGGATTCGTCTTAGGGTTCTACGTAAATAATTAGAGCAGCTCAATATGTTTAGAATGTTATTTTAGGAATTCTTGAAAAAAAATAAGCTCTCACCGATATTCGGTTGAGTTGATTTTTCATACGAATCCTTGAAATAATATTCTAAACATATTGAGCGATTCCGATTATTTATGTGAGATTCTGAGATTGGTCCTAGATGACACGATGTACATTTGGTGTACACCAAAGGGTCTACCCATGATTGAATTGGACAAGAAATTGCATGGGTCCGATCATTTGGGGTTGCCTTACGGCTTATGCGTACTTCGACTAATCTTGAAAGATCACAAATGCACCGTCAAATAGCGGGTGCCTCTCTTAGAGTGGGAGCAATTGCTCCGTATGAAGGAGCCCCCAAGATATCATGTGTATTTGTATGAACTAAGGTGAGAAATGAGCCGAGCCATGCTTTGAAATGTTCAAGCTCAGATCCCGAGGAATTATCTCGGCTTGAGCTCGACCTCGAAATGAGCTGGTTGAGGTACAAGTTGTGGGCTCGAGCTCGGCTCGTGAGAAATATCTTAAGCTCTTACTCTTCTACGTTCAAGACCGATGTGGGAAAAGAAGAGGTTAAAAGGTGAAGGCTACTGATTTTGCCACTTCTTTTTTTGTTAATTCCACTCCTCTGCAAGTGTATTTTGGTGCAAAAATACACTTACAGAAGAATGACGTTAACAAAAAAGGAAGTGACAAAATCATTTCCCAAAGGAGAAAGGAAGCCTTTTGTTGTTATTCCACTCAAAACTCAATAAAGGCTCTGGTGGCTTTTGATGCAACTCCCTACGCACATAGTCCCCCACCATCTTGACCCATATTGACCCATAATTACCATTTCTTTCGCGTACGTCAATTGGAAGCAATGATGTGAAAGGGGAAATAGTACACACTTGTAAATATTTAATACAATTTTTTTACGGGGCAGTTCGAAGAACACCTAAAAAAACACCTCTAAGTTTTCAATCAAATTTTGATGATTCAAACCGTTCAATGTATTTAAAACATGTTTTTAAAGGTACCTATCAGAAATCAGCAAAAAAAATATGACCGGAAAGTATTTGATCCAAATAGTTTTTCATAAATGTCTCCCCCACCATCTTGACCCATAATTACCATTTCTTTCGCAAGTCAATTGGAACTTGGAGGCTTGTCAAAAAAAAAAAAATGGAACTTGGAGGCGATGATATGGTTGGGGAAATAGTAATAGTAATAATAAGAAAGTACACACTTGTAAATATTTAATACAATTTTTTACGGGGCGGTTTGAAGGACACTTAAAAAACATCCCAAAATTTTTAATCAAATTTTAATAATTCAAACCGTTTTTAAAGATACTAGCGAGAAATCAGCTTAAAATATGACCGAAAGTGCTCGATTCAAACAGTTTTTCATAAAATAATATATATATAGACATTTATGAAAAACTATTTGGATCAAGCACTTTCCGGTCATATTTTTTGCTGATTTCTGATAGGTACATTTAAATAACATGTTTTAAACACATTGAACGGTTCGAATTATAAAAATTTGATCAGAAACTATGAGATTGAGATTTGGGGTGTTTTTTAGATTTTTTTTGGGTGTCCTCAAAACCGCCCCGATTATTTTATATAGCTTAATTCGTAAGCCAACTTGAGCCGAGCTTTGACTTAGAGCTGCTGACGAGCTACTTGGTTCGTTTGCAGCCCTCCTATGAAAAGACACATGAAATCTTTTTGTATTCGCAAGTATTGAAATTAGGTTGAGCTTTTAGATTATGAACAAATGGGTTTGAATTTTGTGTTTTCGAAACTTTAAAGTAGAATTAGGTGGGTGTTCCATCTGCTGAGGGAAATCCATGGAGGAGAACACACTGCGCATCAGCAAATTATGTGAGAGTATTCAAGTGCATGGCCATGCTAATATATTGCTAAAGGGCAGCGCAGGTATGTTGGAAAAACTTGGTTTTGCTCAACTTTGAGCTATTTATTGAGTGGGTCCCACGCGTCCACGAGGACCGACCCACATACCGTTGTGTTCGTCTTGGTTAGGAGATTAAGATTGAACACATAAGTGGAGAAAATCAAGTCATGGTGAATGTGAAATTGCCATGGAAAGTTGCCCCTCACATGGTGTTTGGAGGAGTGGAAGTTGGCTAGTCCCACATTGGTGGGAGGAGGAAAGATCATTGGGAATAAGTAACCCAAGTGAAGCTCAAAGGGTTGGCCCTTTGGGTCATAGAAGTTTTATAAGGGGAGAGGGCATAGACATTGCATGCTTGCTCTTATAAAACACGCGCGCCGAACCGGGCCGGGCTGATCAAAAAGATTGGGCTTGGGCTTGGCCCAATGCGTTATTATCTTTTTGCAGCCTTTCCGTTTCGAACTGGGCTGGGTCAGAGCCCGTTCGGTTCCGAACAGCCACGCCTGCCTTTTCCGAACGGGTCTCTTGATGCTTATTTAAGAGACTCGTTTCTGCATCATTAATCATGGAAAAATCTACATTCATTCTGCATCTTCACGCATCCCCTTCTGAGAGTTCGAGACTGTTTCGGTTCGCCTATCAACCAGATTGCTGTGCTGCTTCCGGTTGGTGAAAATCGGGTAGTCCTGGGAAGCAGACGTCCGCGGATTCCATTAGCACCGTAGTGGAGGGCGTATTTGCTTTAAGGACAGAGTTCTACTCGCCTCGATTATTCCATCCATTGCCAATTTTCGGACGCCTGAAATTGGCAAAGTACGTTTCGCATTCTTTTACTGTTTAGTTGTGTTTCTGTTTTATTTTTCCAGAAGGTTGAAGCCGGGTGAATAACAATCTTAAAGCAAATATTGGCAAAGAAAAAGTTTTTCTGGTTTTTATTTCTGGAATTTTTTCGAAACAGATTACGGGTTTTTTTTTCTACTGGAGAAAGGGAATTCGGGTTGGAAAATTTTTTTTGTTCCAAAATACTGGATTTTTGGTTACGAGAATCATTTGTTCGTTTAATAAATCAGTAAGATTAGCAAACTGAAATAAATTGTTTAATCTGCGTAATTACATTGCTTTCAGTTTCAAAGTTATGTGATCAGTGGAGATTGAACAATTGGTATTTTTTTTGTAATCAGTTGTGTATCTCAATTTTGGAAAACAGTGGGGTTATTTTTTTGCTATTAAAAAGGAACAAATCTAATTGGGTTTTCTGATCCAATATTTTTGTTTGAAGATCGAAAACTATTTTTTCGGTTTAGTGCACTTTTGTTGTTGCACCTTAGTTTCAAAAGTCAGTGGCATTTGTTCCTCCTTCTATAATAGTTAGTCGGGGGTTCTGTTTTAAACGGGAAAAAAAAAAAACAGGTTGCTCCCGGAGTTTTCCCAATAACCTTCTGTGGTTGTTTTTAAGTATTGATTGTGTATTGATAAGTTTGTATTCATTAGTTTTAAAACTTGTGAGTAGTTCGTAATTTTTACAAATTGTGTCGGTTTTCTGCTTATGTTAACAGAAATGACTACCGAAATCCCTAAGATTGATGATGTTCTCAAAACTGGAGATGGGTCTTCAGTGGCTGCCGTTGCTGCTGCTCCGGTGGCGGCACTGTTGCCGGTGAATCATTCCGAGAAGCCGGAAAAGTTCAATGGGACAGAGTTTCGTAGGTGGCAGCAGAAAATGCTTTTCTACTTGACGACTCTCCGTTTGGCTAAGTTCCTAACAGAGGATCCTCCTACTGTGGCTGAAAATGAGACGAACTTTCAAGTCCGTAAGGATTATGATGATTGGCATAACTCTGACTATCTGTGCAAGAACTACATTCTCAATGGGCTGGACAACGCACTTTACAACGTGTATTGTTCGGTGAAATCTGCCAAGGAACTCTGGCTTTCCTTGGAGAAAAAGTACATATCAGAGGATGCCGGACTGAAAAAGTTTGTTGTTGGCGGGTTCCTGGACTATAAGATGGTTGATTCGAAATCTGTGATGAGGCAAGTTCAGGAACTCCAGGTTCTCCTTCATGAGATTCATACTGAAGGAATGGTGTTGAGTGAGTCTTTCCAAGTGGCAGCCGTCATTTGGAAATTGCCGCCTTCATGGAAGGCGTACAAGAAGCAACTCAAGCACAAGCGTAAGGATATGAACATGGAGGATCTGGTTGTACGTTTGAGAATGGAGGAGGATACTTTGAATATGGATAAGAAGGATCTGAATCCGTATGTGGCAAAGGTCAACATGATTGAACAAGGTGGAAAGTCATATAAAGGGAAGCAGAACTACAAAAGGAAGGGCAAAGGTATTGACCTCGGTCCGCGTGGTGGTGTGGCTAAAAAGGCCAGGTATGATGGAAAGCCTAGGTTTGCTGGTAAATGCTTTGTGTGCGACAAGCCGGGACATCGGGCTGCGGAGTGCAAAAGCAAGGGAAAGGCACAGGCCAATATAGCTGAGATGGAGGAGATTCTGTCTGATGGTGTTGATGAGATGAATCTCTCGGCTGTGGTCTCAGAAGTCAACATGGTGGGTTCTAATCCCAAGGAATGGTTTGTGGACACTGGTGCTACTCGTCATGTGTGTGCGGACAGGAGGTTGTTCACCACCTATAAAACGGTGGATTCTGGCGAGCAACTCTATATGGGAAACTCTTCGAGTTCCAAGGTCGAGGGGGTTAGGACTGTGGTGCTCAAGATGACTTCTGAAAAGGTGGTGACTCTTAAGGAGGTGATGCATGTACCTGAGATTCGCAAGAATCTGACTTCTGGCTCGCTGTTGGTGAAAAAGGGCTTTTGTTTGGTTTTCCAGGCTGATAGGGTTGTTGTGAAACACAGGGGTATGTATGTTGATAAGCCCTCATTAGTGTAAATAACCGGGCTTATCTCGCTCATTTTTGCCACGCTCACGCGCATAACTCTTTGTTTTTGTTTGATATTGCGCGAAAGGTGCGTTTTTAGTGATTACAGGTTTTCCGTGTGAATAAGGCTTGATTAAAGCCAAGTTTCGCTCCAACAACGTTCAGTGATCCGAGGGCTCCAATCGGAGCGATTCCGGAGCTTGGGGATTGTCGTGGAAGCCCCGGAACAAAGCCTGACATGAGCTGACATGAACCGGTAGACATTCAATGTCTACCGGTAGACATTCAATGTCTACCGGTTCAATTCCAGATCAGTGAGGACACCATTTTGCATCATTCTGAAACGACCAATGTCTACCGGTAGATATTCAATGTCTACCGGTAGACATTCCCAAATTTCTGCTTTTTTTTGCCCGACTATTGGACATTTCAGGGGTAGTTTAGACTTTTGTATCCCTAATGTTTGGGACTATAAATAGATTTTAACCTCATTTTGAGAGGATATCTTTCATTCTCAGCCCTAGGAACTTCTCTCTCTACCTCCCTCTCCTCTCAAACTCTTCATCTCTCTTCAAAGGAGATTGAAGAGATGGGTTTTGAGGTATTTCGTCTTCATTAATGTTGTAGGTACGGTTGAGATCTTTCGTAATCTTAAGTTTATTTTCGTTTTTCATCCTTGAATCGTATTTATCTTTTTATGCTTGTTCTTCGTTCTTGTTCTATGGTTGAGTAGTATTACAGGCTTGGTCATGGGGTGATTTCTATCCCGTGACTTGGGTAGTTTAATGGCTTCTCTCATTTCTTGTGCTTAATGTGCATGGTTTGTGAATGGACTAAGTTCATTTTTATGTACCAAAACCTAGGGTTGTTAACCTCTTTGATTATGTGTAGGCAAGGACTTGATCTCTTGCCACATATAATGCTTGGAGCTATGTCACTCTAGGTGTTTGCCAAAATGCCTCAAAGAACTTGTTGAACTCTAATCTTTGGTCTAAACTTAGGGTTGTTAACTTCTTTGATTGGGTGTAGACAAGTCTCCTTGGCACACCCAATGCTTAGAACCATGGCACTCTATGTGTTTGATAAAATGCCTAAATGAGTTCATTTCCATTTCCAAACCCCGTTGTATGAGTTAAACTTGGTTTTCATGGTTAAATCTTCCGAGTGAGATCAAATGACAATGACTCTCACTTGAGTTATCAAAGAGAAGCATTGAACGGCCTAAGTTATGGGCGGAATGAACCCTTAGACCTTGCCGCTTTTAATTTCTAGTCAATCTTCGTTTTCAATTAAGTAGGAGGTAGAGAGAATTCCACCACTCAAAAGTTGGCCGTCTCAACGCCAAATCTAAAGGTTGGCGGTCCTAACGCTAAAAACCCTTCGTAAATCAAACCTCCGGCCTAGCTCCATTGGCTCCCTGTGGATTCGACCTCGGACTTCCGAGTTTATTATGCTACGACCGACCTAGCCCTACGCTTGGGGCACTCTTTACTACGGCACACATTAAGGTCGCAAGCATTTTTGGCGCCGTTGCCGGGGAATCAATTGGTAGCTAACTTGGAGGTATTGCTTTACACCGCACTGTAAGTATTCCATCTTTTGTTCTTAATTTATTTTTTTTATCTTTGTAGTAGAATGGCGGCGTCAAATGAGGAAATAGTCCCTCCTATCGCCAGTGTTTTTAGTGCTAAGTCGAGCATGCTTCAAGTGTTGCCCTCTTTTCATGGCTTAGCCTCTGAAAATCCATGTGCGCACATCATAGAACTTGAGGAGCTTTGCATGGATGATAAAGTGGCCTTATTTAAGATATTTCCATCATCTTTGAAAGATAAGGCTAAGAGTTGGTTTCATTCATTGAACCCAGGATTAATAGTTACATGGCAAGATATGGAAAATCAATTTTTCAAAAAGTTTTCCCCAATGCATGAGACTCATATGCTACTACGTGAAATCATAAATTTTTGTCAACTTGAAAAAGAGTCTTTTGCATGTTGCTGGTGGCGGTTTAGATATCACATACTCTATTGGTCGCAGCAGTGCTGTGAAACAAGGCACCTTATTCCCATTTTCTATAAGAGTTTAAATTCTACAACGCGTCAGCTTGTAGATAAGATGGTTGATGGTGCATTTTTGAATAAAACCGCTAATGAAAATTGGGATTACTTTGATCAATTGGCCGAAAGTTCAGAATCTTGGGTTTATGATTTCAATGTTGAAGATGCCAACTTAAATGTTGAGGAAGATGAAAGAGAGCCGCTTGTCATTATTGAAGAGGTTGGTTTAGATTTGAAAACACCCTCAGAGTTAGGATGCCGTGATGAGCTTAATGTTCAATGTTCTCCTCATGAGAATTCGGTAGATGTTGTCGGCACTCTTGTTGAGTCTCCACCATTCCAAGATTTTGTGGGAGTGGAATTAATTGATTTTCTTGGTGTTGATGACTTTGATTTGGTTTACCATCCTTACATTGTAGATTTTGTCAACAGTATGAAAATCAATCTAGTTTGGAATGCTCATTTGGTTGAACTTAAATGTCTTAAACAAATTCGGCAATTGCGCTACTCAAAGTATCTTATTTTGTGGTATGGCCGGATTCAATTTTTGATCAAGATTGTGGAGTGGAGTGCTATGTTAATTTTGTTAGCTCTCGTTGGCATGATAAATATTCGGAGCCCGCGTTTGGCTGAACGTACATAAATTCTCTCTTTCTCTCTCTCTCTCGCTCTCTCCTTTTCCATTTTACTTTTGTGGTCCGGTATAGCCACCTGTGTCGTGCCTAAGATGTCGTATGACTTGCTCTGCGGCGCCTTAAGCGAGACACGGGGAGAAAAGTAGTACCCGTCTAATCACGTGAGGATTCGGTGGTTTCAATACTTGTTATTAATAATTTTTGTTGCCGGGCTACCACGAGCCGGCGGTACTAATGTCTTTTGTCTCCCGGTACGTGGTTGGTTTGTAAGCCTGTTGCAGGAACGAGCTTTGGAAGCTCTGCTAAGGACGGACGGTGACAATGACGCAAAATCCTCCAACTTGGTCGAGGTATCGGGTGGTTGACATTCCACCCAATCGGTTTGTTCTATCCCTCTCTTATTTACCGTCTTTTGCATTGAGGACACTGCATATTTCAAGTTGGGGGGGATGGTTTATGCTTTAAGTTTATTTCGTTCTCGGTATTGCATAGAAAAATTTTAAATTTTTGTGCAATTTTCCCTTATAATTAGTGAATTCAAGTGCTAGATACTTAGATTATGCTCAATTTTCCTAATAATGGCAAGAGTCGTGCACCCCGTCGAATTTGATTATGTGTTGAATCCATGTTGCATGCATATACGTGAACTTTGTTGAACAAATTGAGCTCCAAGGTGTGTCAAGTAGTATGCATCGCTTAGAGTTGAAGTTCATTTTAAAGCATCCCATGCTTGTTTGTCTCTATTTCCGCACTTGCGTAAATAATATCCGTTGTTCATACTTGAGTAGTTTAGATATCTTTTATGCATCATATTGGAGTTGGTTGGCGTACGTAGGAAATGATACAAGGCAATTTTTGCATGATAAAACCACAAATGTGTCCCCTTGTCCTAAATTGTTGAACCATTGTCCGAGTCTCCGTTTTTGTTCAAACTTAGGTAACCGGATGTTTGGAGGGTTGTGTGAAATTGATTTTCAATGATTCAAGGAGGTTTGGGGGTGGTGTGAATGTGATAGAAGTGGTTGGGTTGCGAAAAAGCTAAGAATTGGTACATGATTCCCTATCTCTCCTCTCCCATTTCAAAAGCTAAAGTTCCAAATTTTCATCTCCATCTCCAAAGCTCTTAGAATTGGCCCCTCAATCTCTCTCACTACAAATCTCACCTCAAATGACCCTATTCCTCAAAGAAAAATCAAAGAAATGCTATGAAAGAGCAAAATCGAATTCGAAAGAGGGTTGAATACTATGATGAGAGGCTTGGTTAGACATCCGGGCTAGCATACATTCTAGATGAGAAGGAGTTCGATGAGAAGGGAGAGCACGAGGCTAAATACCGCGAGGAGCCGGATGAGGACGACGGTGTGGTGGAGTCGGTGGTAGTAGTTTAGTAGGATTAATCTAGTAGATTTTCTTTATTGTCTTTTTTGTAGCTTTCTTTTGGGCAATCTACTTGGTGGCCGGCTTGAGGCCATGGTTGGGTAGTCTAGGGGATGGTAGTGGCCAAGGGTAGTTGAAACCAAGCAAAGTTATGGCCGCTACCCCTTTTGTTTCCCTTTTCTTGGCACCAAGGTCATTATAAGCTACTAAAGTCCTTAGTTGATCCTAATGTACGCTCGTCTAACTCCTTTTGATGCATGATCGATATTTAATGCTAATCTAGTATGAAATTTCTGTTGACTTTGTTTGTTGTGAATAATTACTTAGCTCTTTTTGCTCGGCGCTCTTTTGATTAGCACGCATAGCTTTTTGTTTCCTGCTATTGCGATTCTTGCTAGCGCTTATCATGGGATGTTATAGTTTATTACTTTGTGCAAGTTCATTTTGATGTATGCTCTTTTGAGTCCTGGAATTGAAATTCAAGGTGGATGTATGTTGCTTGGCCGTTGGCATAATTTGTTCACCTTAGTTCATTGTATGCATGTGCGTGGGTTGCATGTGATTGAGTTTGAAGGGGTGTTGATTGTGAACTCTTGCCGTATCCTTTGTTGAGCATAGTTTCGTATCTTGTTTCGGGGGAAGATTGCATAGTGTTGGTTACATACTTTTTGCTTAAGTTTGCTAGGGACTAGCAAAGGCCAAGTTGGGGGGTGTGATAAGCCCTCATTAGTGTAAATAACCGGGCTTATCTCGCTCATTTTTGCCACGCTCACGCGCATAACTCTTTGTTTTTGTTTGATATTGCGCGAAAGGTGCGTTTTTAGTGATTACAGGTTTTCCGTGTGAATAAGGCTTGATTAAAGCCAAGTTTCGCTCCAACAACGTTCAGTGATCCGAGGGCTCCAATCGGAGCGATTCCGGAGCTTGGGGATTGTCGTGGAAGCCCCGGAACAAAGCCTGACATGAGCTGACATGAGCTGCTGTGGAAGGCTGGCAGACACAATGTCTACCGGTAGACATTCAATGTCTACCGGTTCAATTCCAGATCAGTGAGGACACCATTTTGCATCATTCCCAAATTTCTGCATTTTTTTGCCCGACTGTTGGACATTTCAGGGGTAGTTTAGACTTTTGTATCCCGAATGTTTGGGACTATAAATAGTTTTTAACCTCATTTTGAGAGGATATCTTTCATTCTCAGCCCTAGGAACTTCTCTCTCTACCTCCCTCTCCTCTCAAACTCTTCATCTCTCTTCAAAGGAGATTGAAGAGATGGGTTTTGAGGTATTTCGTCTTCATTAATGTTGTAGGTACGGTTGAGATCTTTCGTAATCTTAAGTTTATTTTCGTTTTTCATCCTTGAATCGTATTTATCTTTTTATGCTTGTTCTTCGTTCTTGTTCTATGGTTGAGTAGTATTACAGGCTTGGTCATGGGGTGATTTCTATCCCGTGACTTGGGTAGTTTAATGGCTTCTCTCATTTCTTGTGCTTAATGTGCATGGTTTGTGAATGGACTAAGTTCATTTTTATGTACCAAAACCTAGGGTTGTTAACCTCTTTGATTATGTGTAGGCAAGGACTTGATCTCTTGCCACATATAATGCTTGGAGCTATGTCACTCTAGGTGTTTGCCAAAATGCCTCAAAGAACTTGTTGAACTCTAATCTTTGGTCTAAACTTAGGGTTGTTAACTTCTTTGATTGGGTGTAGACAAGTCTCCTTGGCACACCCAATGCTTAGAACCATGGCACTCTATGTGTTTGATAAAATGCCTAAATGAGTTCCTTTCCATTTCCAAACCCCGTTGTATGAGTTAAACTTGGTTTTCATGGTTAAATCTTCCGAGTGAGATCAAATGACAATGACTCTCACTTGAGTTATCAAAGAGAAGCATTGAACGGCCTAAGTTATGGGCGGAATGAACCCTTAGACCTTGCCGCTTTTAATTTCTAGTCAATCTTCGTTTTCAATTAAGTAGGAGGTAGAGAGAATTCCACCACTCAAAAGTTGGCCGTCTCAACGCCAAATCTAAAGGTTGGCGGTCCTAACGCTAAAAACCCTTCGTAAATCAAACCTCCGGCCTAGCTCCATTGGCTCCCTGTGGATTCGACCTCGGACTTCCGAGTTTATTATGCTACGACCGACCTAGCCCTACGCTTGGGGCACTCTTTACTACGGCACACATTAAGGTCGCAAGCATATGTCGGTAGGGGTTACATGGTAAATGGTTTGTTCAAAATGCATGTGCTGACTAAGGTTCCGGCCTCTCCGGGTGCTAAGGTTCCGGCCTCTCCGGGTACTAATGAGATTAACACATCTTCTGCTTATATGATTGAGTTTCCTTATTTATGGCATGGTAGATTAGGACATGTTAATTATGGTACGTTGCGACGTCTAATCTATTTGGATTGCATACCAAATTTTAAGATAAACTCATATCACAAATGTGAAGTGTGTGTGGAGGCTAAATTGGCAAAGAATCCGTTTCATAAAATTGAACGAAATACTGAACCGCTTGGATTAATTCATACTGACTTATGTGATTTAAAGTCTGTTGAAACAAGCGGAGGGAATAAGTACTTTGTCACTTTTATAGACGATTGCACTAGATACTGCTATGTTTACCTGCTTAAAACTAAGGGTGAGGCCATAGACATGTTCATCCATTACAAGGGTGAAGTGGAAAATCAACTTGGCAAGAAAATCAAAGTTGTTCGAAGTGATCGAGGTGGTGAATACGTAGCGCCTTTTGGTGAATTTTGTGCCCAACATGGGATAATTCACCAAACGACTGCTCCTTATACACCACAACAAAACGGAGTTGCTGAACGAAAGAACAGAACTCTAAAGGAAATGATGAATGCCATGTTGATCAGTTCAGGAGTTCCACATGAATTGTGGGGGGATGCGATCCTCTCCGCGAATTATATCCTGAACAAAATCCCACATAAGAAAACGGATGTGTCACCGTATGAATTATGGAAAGGTCGTAAACCTTCCTATAAATTCTTGAAAATGTGGGGGTGTTTGGCCAAAGTAGCAGTTACCCATCCCAAAAAGGTTAAGATTGGGCCAAAAACCGTTGATTGTGTTTTCATCGGTTATGCTCATAATAGTAGTGCATATCGGTTCCTTGTCGTTAATTCAGAAGTGCCTAATGTCTGTCCTAACTCATTTATGGAATCTAGGAATGCAGTATTCTTTGAACATGTGTTTCCGTTTAAGGAAAAAAGAGTTCCTAGGTCAGTTCTGGAAACTGAACCAATTCAGGAACCTGATGATATGGACTTTGAGTACGACTCAATCCGTGAAGAAAATAATGATGACAATGATGGAGTTCGACGTTCTAAGAGAGCTAGAACTTCGAAATCTTTCGGACCAGACTTTTTAACATATGTTTTAGAAGCAGAACCTCAAAGCTATAAAGAGGCAGTGTCATCATTGGAGGCTCCTTTATGGAAAGAAGCCATAAACAGTGAGATTGAATCCATACTGCAGAATCATACTTGGGAACTGACTGATCTCCCTCGAGGCTGTAAACCTCTTGGATATAAGTGGATATTCAAACGGAAGTTGAAAGCAGATGGATCAATTGACAAGTACAAAGCAAGGCTAGTAGTCAAAGGTTATAGACAAACGGAAGGTCTTGACTACTTTGACACTTATTCTCCTGTTACTAGAATCACATCTATAAGAATGTTAATTGCTTTTGCAGCGCTTAACAATCTTGAAATTCATCAAATGGATGTGAAGACCGCCTTCCTAAATGGTGATCTAGATGAAGAGATTTATATGGAACAACCTGAAGGGTTTAGGGTCCCAGGACAAGAGGAGAAAGTATGTAAGCTTGTTAAGTCTCTGTACGGCTTGAAGCAAGCACCCAAACAATGGCATGAAAAATTTGACAATGTCATGATTTCTAATGGTTTTCAAATCAATGAATGTGACAAATGTGTGTATGTCAAAGATGATAACAGAGGTTATGTCATTGTTTGTTTGTATGTAGATGATATGCTCATTATTGGTAGCAATAGAGAGATCATAAAATCTGTTAAAAACATGTTGAATGCCAGGTTTGACATGAAGGATATGGGTTTAGCAGATGTCATTTTAGGAGTCCAAATTTCTCGAACTCCTGAGGGGTATATCTTGTCTCAAAAGCATTATGTTGAGAAGATACTTGAGAAGTTTAACTCGAATGACATAAGTATATCTAAAACACCAGTAGACTTAACTTTGCATCTTTACAAGAATACTGGTCATAGTGTCAACCAATTGGGATATGCGCGGATAATAGGCAGTCTAATGTACTTGATGAATTGTACAAGGCCAGACATAGCCTACTCTGTTAGCAAACTGAGTAGGTACACGAGCAATCCAGGGAAGGATCATTGGACGGCTATAATCAGGGTCCTTAGATATCTAAGGTACACCAAGGATTATGGACTGCACTATACTCGGTATCCAGCAGTACTAGAAGGATATAGTGATGCGAACTGGATATCCGATACCAACGACTCCAAGTCCACTAGTGGATATGTATTTACGATAGGTGGTGGAGCCGTTTCTTGGAAATCCACCAAACAGACGTGTATAGCACGTTCAACGATGGAATCGGAGTTTATCGCGTTGGACAAAACTGGAGAGGAAGCAGAGTGGCTTCGTCATTTCATGGAAGATATTCCAACTTGGTCTAAGCCTGCATCGCCGGTCTGTATACACTGTGATAGTCAGTCGGCAATTGGCAGAGCTCAGAACCGTATGTATAACGAGAAGTCTCGACATATACGTCGACGACATAATACTGTTAGGCAACTACTCTCAAATGGAATTATCGTGATTGATTATGTAAAATCAAAGGATAATATTGCGGATCCGCTAACCAAAGGGTTATCAAGAGAGTTAGTTGAAAGTGCATCGAAGGGAATGGGCCTTAAGCCCATGATTTAAAAGACTCTGCAACGGCAACCCAACCTAGTTGATTGGAGATCCCAAGATCTAGGTTCAACGGGACAACCGAGTTGTATGAGGCTTAGGATGATCACTGTGGAGACTTTGTCTCTGCCCATTCCTATGATGCAACAGTGATGCCTGCAGCGTTTAAGGTTAGGCAAATGCTTTTAATGGTTCTTAAGTCTTTGACATCCATATGGGGTATCCAAGTCGGGTATAGCAGGATACTCGTATTAAGAATCACCTATGTGAATGTAGAAGGGGCCGCTTCTATGAGAATGTCTCGGGCAGAATTCTCTACAAACATTCATGAAGACCAGGCGTGTTCCAGGGCCATAATGGGCACAACCGTAAGAACCAAACTGTGTTTGAAAAGATTCTGGGTGTTGACTATTGACTCGGCTTACACAAATGGCTGAACAGTTCAAGACATCATGTTCACTGGTTAGCTAGTAAGTCCGATAGTTACTCACAAGGATAGGTTCAAAGCCAGAAGCTACCTAGCTCTATGCAGAAGATTTCCTATTGTAACTCTCAGAAATTTTGCATTCGCATTGCATTGTTTAACCTACCAATTTCATTCATGTGGGGGATTGTTGGAAAAACTTGGTTTTGCTCAACTTTGAGCTATTTATTGAGTGGGTCCCACGCGTCCACGAGGACCGACCCACATACCGTTGTGTTCGTCTTGGTTAGGAGATTAAGATTGAACACATAAGTGGAGAAAATCAAGTCATGGTGAATGTGAAATTGCCATGGAAAGTTGCCCCTCACATGGTGTTTGGAGGAGTGGAAGTTGGCTAGTCCCACATTGGTGGGAGGAGGAAAGATCATTGGGAATAAGTAACCCAAGTGAAGCTCAAAGGGTTGGCCCTTTGGGTCATAGAAGTTTTATAAGGGGAGAGGGCATAGACATTGCATGCTTGCTCTTATAAAACACGCGCGCCGAACCGGGCCGGCCCATTCAAAAGACGCGCGCGCCAAGCCGGGCCGGGCTGATCAAAAAGATTGGGCTTGGGCTTGGCCCAATGCGTTATTATCTTTTTGCAGCCTTTCCGTTTCGAACTGGGCTGGGTCAGAGCTGACCATTGCGACTGTTCGACGAACGGGTTCCGACCAACCGGTACCGTTCGGTTCCGAACAGCCACGCCTGCCTTTTCCGAACGGGTCTCTTGATGCTTATTTAAGAGACTCGTTTCTGCATCATTAATCACGGAAAAATCTACATTCATTCTGCATCTTCACGCATCCCCTTCTGAGAGTTCGAGACTGTTTCGGTTCGCCTATCAACCAGATTGCTGTGCTGCTTCCGGTTGGTGAAAATCGGGTAGTCCTGGGAAGCAGACGTCCGCGGATTCCATTAGCACCGTAGTGGAGGGCGTATTTGCTTTAAGGACAGAGTTCTACTCGCCTCGATTATTCCATCCATTGCCAATTTTCGGACGCCTGAAATTGGCAAAGTACGTTTCGCATTCTTTTACTGTTTAGTTGTGTTTCTGTTTTATTTTTCCAGAAGGTTGAAGCCGGGTGAATAACATGGTACGCGGTTAAAATTTTTACGGTTTGGATTTAGGACTCGAGGTGATGTATTACTTATTTTTTAAATTAATGGTGATGTATTGTGAGAAAATACATGTCTCGTAAAACGAAAAATAAGTACTTAATAACCTTAATTAGCAAAACGGGACCTTAATGTGTCATCGTTATAAAATTTCATAAAGTCGTGCAATACTGCAATATATCGCATCATTATTAGGTTATTGACATGAACACTTCAAGTTCAAACAAAAATGATTGCTGGCTGCATGCGCCCATAGAATTTTCGTGATTCACGTTTCTTGAGAGAGAGTATAAGTTCTGTCCGGAAGAGGCGCCACCGTCTATTTTGGTCTTATCGAGCGTTCGCTGCAGTAATTTAAATCGTTCATCTTGTAGAGCGTTAGATCCATAGGCTGAGGTCCCTATTTATTGGTAATTTTACGATAAACATACCTTTAATTGTATCCTCCTTTATCGAGTTGTAGTTTATTTTCTATTTAATTTTTAGAGTGTCTATTCAGAAAATAGAAGAAAATCAATGTTATTTTGTATATTTAGAAAGGGGTGATTACTGCAACTTATAAATATGTGGCTTATGAGGTTTTTGTTACTACTGCATGTTATATAGCTGCTCCAAAACTCATCCTAACCTCTAGAAAACATTGAAGGGGGTCTTTGACTTGAATCTTGGAGTAAAAAGAAAATCGATGGATCATTGAGCAACAAAACATAACTCCAAGAAGTTCTTACAAACTTTGTTTCAACTACTTGAGTTGTCTTCTAGAGGATTTCTAGAAGTATTTCAGAATGCTTGAGGAAGGCATTCGGCGGTCAAGCACTAGGTGTGGTGAACGTGAATTTGGCAAGTAGATCTAAGAGCTATTTGTGAGGATTCAAAACCGTAGGGTAAGATTACTTGTAATCGCGCAATGTTTTATAGTGTTTGATTCCATCACGTGATTTTTGTCCTTTCAAGTGTTTTCCACGTACGTATATCGTTGCATTCGTTGTTTGGTTGCTTGCGTTTGTAAGATTGGTTAGCGGGTTGATTAATTAAAGAGAAAACATACCAAATCTTTAAACCTAGGTGATTTAGGATTTTTCATGTAGTCTCACTGAGCGTTCCAGCAAAGTAATATATCCACGCGAAAAATCAATTTTATCATATATCAATAGTTATATCAAAACTGAATTTTAGTTTATTCTTTAAACCTAGGTGATTTAGGATTTTTCATGTATGCTCACTGAGCGTTCCAGCAAAGTAATATATCCTCGCGAAAAATCAATTTTATCATATATCAATAGTTATATCAAAATTGAATTTTAGTTTATTACACAGACGGCTTGATTCTGTCACCAGTTTCTAAAGTTAAACAGTCCATGACTGTATATTTTATGAACCAAAATTTAACTTTTGATATAGCTATTGATATCCTATTAAGTTGAGTTTTTACAGTGGAGTACTATTTTGTAGGCCCTACAAGATAAACGATTCAGATTATTAGAATGAACACAATTGAGCCCTGTTTATGGCGGAAAACCATGAGAAATATATAGTCATGCACAAAAAGTTTTGTGATTTGCCCATTGACCGAAATTATAATACTCCCTCCGTCTATTTTTTAGAGTCCAGTATTCTATTTTGGGCTGTCCCTTAATAAATGTCCATTTTGTAAAATTAGTGGGTAAAAGTTGGTGTATTTTCCATTTTGCCCCTAAAAGTAAATTCTATTTTGAAAAGTTAGTGAGTAAAAGTGTAATGATGATATTTCTATAGAGGGTAAGTAGGGAAAGTGGAGATAAAAGTTAATGTAAAATGTATAATGATGATGTCTCCTTAATAAGTTATAGTTACGAAGCAGGACACTTAAAAAGGGACGGAGGGAGTAATATTTACCCAATTTCCCTCCCTCCATGTGAACGCTGCTCTCATTGTTAGGTTTTGGGGTGGGCATTGTGTCATGTCATCTTGTATTTGTGTCAGAATTTTTTCAACTCTAACTCGACCTATTTAGTTTTTCGTGTAATCGTGTCGTGTCAATATTCGTGTTCCGTGCCAGAAATAGATGACCCTAATCCGCTAACTTTGTATCGGGTTCGTGTTCTTTCATAAATTTCCACCCTGTGTCGTGTCATCTCGTGTTTGTGTGAGAATTCTATCAACCATAACCTGACATGTTTACCTTTTTGTGTTATCGTGCCGTGTCATATTTGTATTTCGTGTTAAAAATAATTGACTTTAACCCGCTAATTTCCTATCGAATTCGTCTCGAATTTTCGTGTCATGTCGAAAATTCTCACTCCTGATTCGGTTATTGACATTTTAAAAATGGAAGATTCACTTGAACCACCTACACCCAAAACCTCTGCAAATTAAAAATGGAAGAAGTAGCCAACAATGAACGATACAAGACATAAGCGTGGAACTTTCGAGTAATTAATTGTTTGCTTAGTTCTTCATGAAGTTTTTTTTTTCCCTCAACGTTTTTCAGAGTTCTTGAAACATAACTTCAGCAAAATTACTTAACAAAGAAAAAGGAAAAAAAATTGCAGCAATATGATTACTTCACTAATTTGTTTCGATGAGAGAAAACGCAAAAGTAAAGAGAGTAAAGACTACATATGAAAAGAGTTCGAAAAAAGACAAAATTAAGCCGAAAAATAAACGAAAGTTTTTCCTGGCTTCGAACTTTTGAATAAAATTTTAGTAATAAAAACATCAACAATGCATTCAAAAATATAGTGTAATAGTTATTATAAGACCTGTGCCTACAATGCTGCCCGTTTTGGCTAAATACAAAATTTTAATTACTTTTTCGTCGTTAATCAAAAAAATTTACGGATTTATTAGTTTTGGATTATCTCTTTTAAGATTTTGATCATAATTCTTTTCTTTTTAGATTCTTCTTATCGAGACGAATTAATAATCCAAAAAAAACTGACGCAAAACTAACCAATTTGGAAAAAAGTTTGAACAAAGAAAAATAAATAATTCAACCTTTTTAATTATTTAGCCAAAACGGACAACACCTTTTGTTTTCCCATCTTTAGCCCTCCTTTCTTTTTTCCTTTTCTTCTTGCTGGTAGATTAACGGAGTAATCTAGTTGCTCGGTATATCATGGTTTATGATTTGCACCGTGTGTTGAAAGGGCTAGAAGATGTACAGTTGAAAAGTTGGGGAAAAAGCAAAAGGGTAATTTTACAACTTTTCTATTGGGTAATTTTACTTGGAACAAACTTTTCTATTGGTCCAATATTGCCTATACTATTTATTACTTTTACAACTTCCTATATAAGTGGGTGTTGCTGGACTCATTTAATGACAACTAACATGTCTGCATATTAACAAATTAAAACTTTTTTAACAAATCTAGACCATTAAAAACATTTTTGAATTGCCCAAGTTCCGCACTAAAACTGTAGTACACTCCTGCACTATATGGTTCACTTGTACAATGAATAGTTCAATTTTCAAACAACATCCTACTTTTAGCCAAATCCGAACCATTAAAAACACATCGGAACTGCCCGAATTCCGCACCACAACTGTAGTGCGTGCACTCTTGTACTACATGCTCCCAGATAGCATTTTTTATTCATTTAGATAAACAAAATCTCTCTGTTGCAAAAGAATATACTGGAAACAACTTGATATTTCTCAACTTATTCACTGTCGGAAACACCTAACAACTTCTCAACCACAAATAAGAACCTACAATTTTTTGACTGCCGAAAAACCCCTAAATTGGAGTAATTTTTTCCCCCCTTCGGTGCTAGAATTTGGTGCTAGTATTCATTAGGAAAGTACTAGTTGCCGCCTTGACCGTTGCAATCATGCATGCATTTATGGAACAATCAAGGTGCTGGGGGTCCAATTTGACATAATTTTGGAGATAAATTAAAATAATATATCCCACCTTTCCTTGTTTTCAACAAATTTTAGTGGAGGAGTATATTCCTACTAATATTTATTCTTCATAAGTGTCTGATTGACAAAAACAACGTTTGGCCAATCTGTCAGGAGCATGGGCATCCACGTCTCGAGGACTGTAGTATAGGCAATTTAATTTTTTAAATTGGTGCAAAAAACCAACGAATTATGGACGAAAGTAACCCTTTCTTGTTTTTATCAAAAAACTGCATAATTTTTCCCAGTGGACCAAAATTTAGGACGGAGGGAATATGGAAATGCATATAAAAAAAAAAGGGGAGTTTGAAAAGGAAATTGTTTTACTTTCCCCGTTGTTCGACTTTGGGATATATAACCAAACCAAACCGAGTCTTAAGTCTCAATTAATTGAGGTCGATTACATGAATTCGTATTTTTCATTGAGCTCTGTCGAGGGCATCGTGTTCCGTAATACTCCGTATCTAGTAAAGCCTAGATCCTTGCGCACTATCGCTTCTAAGATTAATTTCGGTCTACCTCTCCCCTTAGTGCTATCATCTACCGTAACTATATCACTCCTCCTAATTATTGCATCGACGGGTCTACGGTAGACATAACCAAACCACCTTAGTTTATGTTATCTCATCTTAGCTTCTAATATATATTCGACTTTGGGATCTCTCTCTCTCTCTCTCTCTCTCTCTCTCTCTCTCTCTCTCTCTCTCTTATATATATATGAGTAAGCTTCTAATGCGGACCTCCGCATCCAAGCAAAGTGTGGACCACCCCATTTCTCCCCTTTCCTGATTGAATTTTTATGATCCGAGCCTTTAATGTGTTCAGAACGTGATTTAAGGGGCATAAGAAGACGGTGAAGTTTCATTGTGCAAGTTTTTTGGCTAGCTCAAGGTAAGGTGATCAAATGGAGCATTCGGGCTCTCATGTTGGTTTGTTTTGCACCAGTACTACTTGTAGTAGTATTCAGTATTCATAGGAATGGGAGATGCTCTCTCTCTCTCTCTCTCTCTCTCTCTCTCTCTCTCTCTCTCTCTCTCTCTCTCTCTCTCTCTATATATATATATATTAAAAAGCACTTAGATTTTCAAAAAATTACCCTCAAACAATTACAAGTATTTTAAAAACAGATACTAACAAAGAACAATTTAAAATTTTGATCAATTATAAAGAAAATCTGCATTAATTGCATGTTTCTTTTGAAAACTTTGGAATACCGATAGTACTGGACGAGCTAGTAATATGGGACGGACGGAGTACTATTTAGAAATATCCAAATGGTGAAGCTAAAGTATCACCAACTGGACACAACTTGAGATTTAGAATTTACAAGGTTTACAAGTTATGATCAAAGAAAGGGCTTACCATTTACAAACAATGAAAGATTTACCATCATATGGGCTTATATAATCTATTCTTGGTTCTTGGCTTTGTTATGACTATCTTCAAAATGATCCACTCATTTTGAAAGGCCCTCACTAATTTTGTTAGTATAAATGGGTGACGAAAATACAGTAGAACGATAAATTTGCACAGGGCTAGGTAGAACGATAAAATTAATAGCGATAGTTGTTAGGGCTAGGTAGAACAATAAAATTGTATGCATGTAACAAGTTTAACAACTAACAACTAGTTGTTAGGTACAACAGTAAAATGGACGTAAATTGGAGCTAGCTACCAATACTAGCTCCAATATATGTCGTTAAGAGTAATATTTTAGCAATATATTTTGTTGTTTTCACGCTGAAACAATGTAGAACAATAAAAGCAGAGAGAGAGAGAGAGAAGCATACGCGACGGTAAAATAAAGAATAGAAATGCCTTTGTGAAAACGGCATGCGAGTTCAACTATATGAGCTTTCTAAATTATTTTGAACTTTCGAAAGTTTTTGTGAGATTTGGTTGCCTTAAGGCTTTGGATCCAAAAAAGGGCCAGGAACCTTGGGCTTAATTTGAGCTAATCCAAAGCAAATCAAAATTACTTGGGCCCCCAACTAAACCTCTTTGTCAAAGGAGCATGCAGTACTAGTGAATTCTCCTGTGGAAGATACCAATATAAGCCGAAATCTATATTACAATATACAACGGTTTGCAAAATATCTCTCTCATAACTGTCCTACGTGGCCAATTGAAAGGCTCTAATTAAATAAAGGGTTTGAGGATTAAAATTCAATCCATCCAAGGGTTATCATTTGTTTGGATTCGAAATTTGAAAATCCATTATTTTTCTCCCTTAATTTTTGATTCTTTCCTTTTTTTGTGGCAAAAAATATGGAAATTTGTTTTCTTTCTTACTTCCCCCTCTCCTCTCCTTTTCTCATCCTCTCTTCTCTCATTGATTTCTCAACAGCAACCTTGAGGTTGCTGTAATATTGGTATATACACCGGTTAACTTGAATCAGCACAAAATTTCAATTACAAAAAAACAATAGCTCAAGTATATCCACCAGTTAACTTAAATCAGCACAAAATAAGTATATCCACCGATTAACTTGAATCGGCACAAAATAGCTACTATTATTTTTTTGTAGTTGAAATTTTGCGAATGAGACGTTGGCTTTCAAGAATCTAGATAGACAAAACTGGTGAGTCGTGCCTTCAGGCACGAGCATGCACTAGTCTATATTACAATACACAACGGTTTTGCAAAATATCTCTCTTACAACTGTCCTCCGTGGCAGTTTGGATGGCGGAGATTGAATTTGAGTTTTGATGATCATTTGATCCAAGGGTCCTTATCTTTTCCTGTTTGAAATTCAAACCCCATATGGAAGAAGATTTCCTCTTTACGACAGGGATCAATGAGATAATTTTCAAGAGATCTAAGGGAGATATTTCCAAAAAGGGGCGCTGCTATTCGCACCCCTCAATTTTCTCCCGTAGCCCTTTAAAAATTTCCATATGTTTCGACAGTTAGTTACCGAAATTGAGATACATTTTCGACAGTTAGTTACCGAAATTGAGATACATTTTCAGCATCCAATTACCGAAATATATGTTTCTTGTGCATTTCCGACATGTAGTTACCGAAATATAATCTTATTTTCAACAGCTATTTACCGAAATGTATGTTCGGCAGTTGTTTACCGAATGTTGAACATATTTTCGACATGTAGTTACTGAAATATAATTTTTTAAAAATTTTAACGGGCTACGAGAGAAAATTTGAGGATTGCGAATAGTCGCCCCCCCAAAAAATTGAGAAGCTTTCTATTCCTTTCTTTTTATTCTTCTTTTCCATTCGGTCATTTGACAGGACTGACCTCTCCCATGGAACTTTAAACAATGAGTTCAACACAGAGTATTTTTGTTTAAGGTTTTATCATTTTATTCCTGGGTTATGGATGACTGATTTTAGTTTGGCGATATCATATTCCAGGAATTGGACTTGAATGATAATTGTACCTTTTTCTTCCTTTTTATTCCATGTATTCTTCCTGGATAAGATTTTTTCTTTTAGTTTTTTTTATTCCATGAATTGTTTTTTTATGCTTTAGGTTTTAAAATTGGGACTTTAGGAATTGCAAATGTTTCTGATTTTATTGTATCGAAAGTGTTTGTTATAATGCCTCATATAAATTGAATTGAATAATATAGCTCGAGACATTGAGGCCGGAGATTAAAATTGCTGGTAATTGAGAGGCTTTGTAACATGGGTCAGTTTTGTCAGTTGAATGACATAGTGTTCATTGAGCTCTTCAATTTCCGAAGGTATTGGGGGCCGCTATTTCAACATAAAACTTTCTTATATATATTGGGTTTGGAACCCCTATTGGGTAAGCTACAAAATTTAACCTACAAGGCTACAAGGTTGTGAATCTTTTTTTTGAAAAGTAATGTTCATTGCCAATATCAATAAGGATCCAGACGATCGATTTACAGAGAGAATCACACAAGCGGGGAACAAACCCTGAATACAAGCATCAAATCTCCAAAAATCAAAACCCTAGATTACAAGAAGCGTAAGAATACGATAGAGGCCCGAGCGGTTGGCCCGCGAGACGGAGACATCCACCAAGCCAAGGAAGGGACGTTGTCATTGCTGAGTCATTACGATCCCAGGAGATCCAGACGAGGGGAAAATCACCGAGGAGCTGCCACTCTTGAACACCTCTGGCGACACACCACTGCCGGAGCAACCCAAACAGCCGATGAGGCCAAACCAGACCAGAACAAGGTTGTGAATCTACCAAATTGATATGGAGGGAGTATCAACTATACCTACATTTTCGCCGTCCAAAAAACCTATCTCTACATTTTTTAGGCAAGATGAGAGTGGGACTATCACAATCGTTGACGTCGTGAGAAGCACATTTCATATTTTGACAGAAACAAAATTTAACCTACAAGGTTGTGAATCTATCAAATTGAGACCGAGGGAGTATCAACTATACCTACATTTTCGCTATCCAAAAAATTATACCTACGTTTTTAAGGCAAGATGAGAGTGGGACTGTCACAATCGTTGATGCGTGAGAAGCACATTTCATATTTCGACAGAAACAAAATTTAACCTAACAAGGCTGTGAATCTACCAAATTTCATCCTCATACAAGAGACTACAATGCACTCTCGTTTACATACGACTTCTCATTGGCCCCATCGATTTTGCGATCTCCCTAAGTATGAATTTCTGTATCTTTCCGGTCGAAGTCTTGGGAAGCTCATCCTTGAACACCACCGTCTTCGGCGCCATGTAGTGCGGCATCTTAGCCTTGCAAAACTCTACAACCTCCTTTTCCGTCGGATCGCGGCCAGTCCCTGGCTTCAGACTCAGAAAAGCACAGGGAGTTTCGCCCCAGAATTCGTCTGGCCGTGCCACTACTGCCGCCTCGTTCACTGCAGGGTGCGAGTAAAGCACCGATTCTACCTGTTGGTAAAGTACCAATAATAATAAGTAGAGTAAAAATAGGAAAATGATATTGGCACTCCAAAAATTGATGCAGGCACTCCAAAAAACAAAAAAAAATGGCTTTGGAATTACATTGATTTTGGAGTGCTTGCATCAATTTTTGAAGTGCCAATATCATTTCCCTAAAAATATAGTAGCAATTATTGGTAATTACTTACTATTTTGCTTTTTCAGCTTATTTTAGTAGAAAAAAAGTGAGACTGTTTTAAAAATAAAATACCACCATCCAAAAGATAAATGTTAAAAACACATGTGTTGTTGGTACGATGAAAACAAATTGCTAAACTGAAAAAGTGAAATGCTTCATTTACAGGCAATTTAGCTTACTTCTTATTGCACTTGGCCTTGCATGCATTAGGTGCAGCTCGAAGCTTGGCACGTTTAGGCGATTTGACTCTATTTGTCTAATATAATCAAGACGAGCTTGAGTTCTAGTTTTAGGCTCTTGTAGCATAAGAGTTGAGCCCGGTACTCTAAAATCCCGTTCGACTCGACTCGTTCTCGAGCTTGAGTTCTAGTAAGATCTACTCCTATATTAAACAAGTTGAGCACCTAAAAAGTCGGCTCGACTCCGCTCGTTTGCACTAGTACTCAGTGCAGCCCATCTTGATCAAAGGGGTTTTCAACTCTCAATGACATCTATTCAGTAGAAAAACAGAAAAATAAATAAATAAAGGAAACTTACCTCGATGCTGCTAACGTTCTCGCCGCCGGTGATGATAATATCCTTAGACCTATCCTTGATTTCCAAATACCCGTCCGGATGCATTACCCCCACGTCCCCCGTATAAAACCACCCGTCCTCCCTCATCGCCTTCGCCGTCCCCTCCGGATCCTTCAAGTACCCCAGCATAATCGACCCGCCCCTCAGAACCACCTCCCCGATGCCCGACCCGTCTCGTTTAACCCTCTCCCCGGTCTCCCCGTCAACCACGTCGATCTCCGCCATCGCCACCGTCGCCACCCCCTGCCTCGCCTTCAGCCTCGCCCTCTCCGCCGCCGGGAACCTGTTGTCGTGCGGAACCCAGATAAACAGACGGTGATTACGAATACCGAGTTGAAGAACAAAACAGATGCGCCAGCAAAGCAAACCAAATTAATCAAACCAAACGCGAGAGAACCGTGGGAGAAATTAATCAAACAGAAGCAGAAAGGAACACTTCACCTGTCCCACTCCCTCTTCCACGCGCACGACACCACCAGCCCGGCCGTCTCCGTCAGCCCGTACCCATGGCTCACCCGGAACCCCATTGCCTCCGTCCGCCGGAGCACCTCCGCCGGCGGCGGCGCTCCGGCGGTCAGGATCTCAACCGGCTTTTCCAGTTTCTTCCCGTCCGGACAATTCGACAGCATGTTGAGGACCACCGGAGCGCCGCACATGTGGGTCACGCCGTGGTGGCGCACAGCGGCGTAGATTGCGCCGGCGTCGAATCTCCTCAAGCACACGTTGGTCCCCCCCACGGCGGCGATTCCCCACGGGAAGCTCCACCCGTTGGCGTGGAACATCGGTAGGGTCCACAGGTAAACGGGCTGTTTCGGCACGAACCAGTCGATCAAAGTGTCGACGGTGATGACGAAGAGCCCACGGTGGCAGTGAACCACTCCCTTCGGCGACGACGTCGTTCCGGACGTGTAGTTTAACACGACCGGGTCCCACTCCGTTTCGGGCCGGACCCACTTAAACTCCGGGTCGCCGGTTTCTACCAAGGTCTCGTAATCGGTGAGGAAATTTTCGTCCGAAAAGTCTGTCTGTTTTGGATTATTTTTGTCCGTGATGAGGATTAGCTTTGGGCGTGGGGAGGACGCTGGGAAGAGAGAGAGGGAATGGAGGAGGAGAGAGGAGAACTCGTGGTCGACGAACACGAGTCTGGACTCGCCGTGGCGGAGGAGGACCGACACGGTGCGGGCGTCGAGGCGGGTGTTGATGTTGTTGAGGATCATCCCCGCCATGGGCACCGCGAACTGGAGCTCGTACATGGCGGGGATGTTGGGGGCCACGACGGAGACCACGTGGCCCCTGTCGACCCCCGGGAGGGAGGCGATCGAGGAGGCCACGCGGAGGGACCGAGCGTGGGTCTCGGCCCACGTGTAGGTCGTGTCGTTGTAGACCACGGACGGGCAGTTGCCGTATACCGTGGCGGATCTCTCCAGGAACCCGATTGGGGTTAGGGGGCTGGAATTTGCTGGCCTTGGCTTCAATTCTTCCATCTTCTCTCTCTATGTTTGTTTATCAGTATATATGGGGAGTGTGAGGTGTAAAACAGAAAGGAACACGTTTTGGGCAGTTGATAAGGAGAAGTTTTTCGGTGCCGAGCGGGTATTGTAGACGTGACACCTGCTTGATGCACTTCAGCTGTCCGATTTACTTTTAGACGGTTCGGATTAAAATCCTCTCTCTTGTCTCATCTCAACACTTTCTTTCTCATTTTTCTCTTTCAAAATCTCAGCCGTCCAAACACGGAATGGACGGCTCGGATACACGAGCGGGCACCACGTGGTACCCGCTCGGCACTGAAAAATTTTCCGTTGATAAGACTAGTGGGATTTTTTTTTTTTTTGGGTAAGGCTTGCACACGGTGGGGTGGGCACATTTCATGGTTGAATTTAGTGTACCTTTTAAGTTTTAATACTCACTCTGTTTTCATTCTTTAGTTTTTTTTGAGTCCGTGTCACTGTATCTTGCAATTTATAATTTTTTAGGTGATTTTGAAAATATTGTTTAAAAAAGCTTATTGAGCTGATAGCGAGGACTTTCTCTCTCTACTTTCACCAGTTAGGGTTTTTCCTAGGGGGGTGGGGCTGCCGCCCCTTGCCCCACCTCCTCCCCTCCTCCTTTGCCGGCCATCCCTCCTCACCTCGCCGCCTGTCGAATCCCTCCCCTAACCAGATCTGCTTTCTTCTCGCCTCCACCATCTCCTCTTCCTCCACCGCCAGCTCCTCTCCGCCTTCTCTCAGCTGCCGCCGCCGCCTTCTCCTCACCATCTCCTCTCCGCCTCCGCCTCCCTCTGGTTTGGTGTTGTTGGGCTACCTCTGACGGAGAGATGAAGTAGGGTGGCTCGGCTCCCTCCGGCAATAAGTTTCCAACTTACGGGGTGGCGTTTCACTGGCGATTGCTCCTTGGCCGGAGGTTCCTGTACTGGCTGCCTTTGGCTTGGTTTCTCCCGGTCGGTCTCCCCGGTCCGGTGACTGTACCGGTCTGTTTTTCCAGATCCGGTGGGCGTGGTTGGTGGGCGAATAAGTTTTCAGTCTGTTTAATTTGTTTTGTCCTAGTTTGTTGTTGATTTCATCCTTGCTTACGGCTATGGTTTGAACTGGGTGTCCTTTTGAGCTCTACTTCTAAAATCGGAGATGGGTTTCATTGCCCAGCATTTATGTATGGTTTGCCTTTGGCAGGATGTGCTCATGAGACTCCTATTGGATGTTCTTCGTGTCTAGGTTTTAGTAGTTTTGGTTCATTCCTGTATTTTTTGATGAAATCGTTGTAGCCTTTGGGTTTTTATCTCTGGGTATCGTGAAATGAATTGATTGACTTTTCAAAAAAAAAAAAAAAGGATACATTTTGCATATAAATAGTATTACCAATTAAAAATTATAATTAGTAGTTTTTTATCCAGTTGAAATAGGACGAGAGACAAAAGAATCAACAATGCTACTCATACAATGATCCAAATACAACAACTTACACAACCTCTCACATCCATGTGTGTGGAGCCCACATGAATGTGAGAAGTTGTGTTTGATGTTGTGTTTGAATTGTTGTATGAGTATCATTTTTGCAAAAAGAATAGAAACGAAGGGAGTAACAAGTATGGACAAGGTGATATTAAAGATAAGCATCGAGAAGCAGAAGGGGTTTGGTCAGATAAAAATGAGAAAAACAATACAGTGAGTGTTTATCCTTCGTCAAGGCACATGTTTAAATTTTGCAAAAGCCAAATATTTCAAATTTTATGGCACCGAAGAGTTTGTCTTCTTGTTAACCTCAGAATTTTCAAGATTATCAAAGTGAGAGCAAGCTGGATTGGACATATGATAATACGGAGTAAGAAAGAGAGATAAGCAGCAAGGATGTAATTAAGAAGTTAAATATAATAGTATTAAAGTAGTTGACTTAAAGTTTAATTTGCTAGAATGGACGTTGTTTTTTTTTTTTAACAGCGATATACATCAACGGGGGTTAGTGGGACTTTCCACAAAAAGGAGGCAATGACTTACCAACTGCATTAAGCAGTGGTTGTCAGAATGGACGTTGTTTAAAGGGGAAAAATCTTTTTTTCCAGCGGTTTTCTCGTGAATAGCTGTTTTTCGGAAAAAATTTATTAAATTTTGGACTATTCGATGTCGGAATGAATGATTGGATTGTTTAGTTCCGTAATTAATTTATTTACGACTCCGTTGTGAATAAGCCAAGAGAAAAAACAAACAAAAAACATAAATAGAGTTGTTGCTGATGTAGGACCTGAAATGGACTATCATCTCACAAGAAAAAGGAGTCAATATTTGCTCCTCGAATAATTCTATGCAGTGTGTGTGCGGTATGGTGCCACTTTAAATGTGGTACCATCACCAATATAAAGTCTCTTTTTTTTTCCAGTCTTTATGATAATTAGTACTTCATGTGTCCCATTTTCATTGTCTATTATTCTGTTTGTTTCTTTTATGTTTTTCGTTTATATCTTTTAGTATGGATCATGAAAAATATACAATATGGATCTTGTTTGATAGATCTCGATTAGTTCTGTGACTGACCACTCTACCCTTCCACACCAAACAAGTCAAAATCCAAATCAATTTCTCTCTCTCTCACTCTCAATCAATCAATCATCATATCCATTAACAAGAAGAAAAAACCTGCCTCTCAGATCCATCTCATTTCTCTCCCTCTTCCAACCCCACCAAATCTCATGCGATTCTTTTCTCAGTGATAACCCATGTAGAAAATTTCCTCTCTGAAGTAACAATCATTCATGCAAACACATCAAAGACTTTGCTGTGTTTGGTTTGGTTTTTGAAAAGTTTTTTAAAAAATAATAGGGGTAATAAGTGGAGAGAGATAGATAGAGAAATGTTAAAAATAGGAAGAATTTAGGGGGAATTTTTTGAAAACTAAAGAGGACAATGCATAATGATTGAAGAAACTGAAAAACACGACCCATTCTCTCCCCCTCTCTCTCTATATGTATGTGTGTGTGTGTATATATATATATGTTGACAAGTTGCAAATCTTTCCCTTCATTTGTTTAGATCATGATAGAAATTACGTGGTCGTGAAGGATATGATGGCATCGATAAAATTGAAAGATGAACGACTATTAAAACGTCATCATCAACGAAAGAAAAAGGGTGCCGATCTGGTTTATGTGCAAACCGGCGGTATGACAAGTTTTCAATATGAGAACTCTAGTACCGTTCTCCTCGATGATGTCCAAGGATGGGGCAAATTTAAGTGAGAGAATAAAAAATGGAGCAAATGAGAGGAGAGTGAACTGGGTTTGGAGAGAGAAAAATGCAGAGAAGTCGAACTGTTGAAGTGGGGAAGGGAGAGAGAGAGAGTGTGTAAGGGTATAATTGGGAGACTACCAAAAAGGTTTGTGGTACTAAAATTTATAGTCGTGGCATTATCGCTTGCCTACAAAGTTTTCAAAAATATGAAAAATATTATAAATTGAAAGATATAAGCAATTAAAAAAATGGCACGTAATTCAAAAATGGACAATGAAAATAGGACGGAGGGAGTACTATTTACGTATCTTTAATTTAAGTGGCTTCGCTCTTGACACATGTTATTTAATTCGCATGCGTATGTGGGAACGAAGTACAAGCGTGCAAGCGTTTTTGAAACACTTTCCAAAACTACTAAAATTTGCGAGAGTGGTGATTAAGAGCACGATCGCAGTACAATGATTGAGAATCAGAGCGTCATTTTGAAGGATTATGTGACTAAGCTCCTGATCTTTTCTCCATGTCGTATAAATGTTCGTTTTCGGAATTCGTCTTTTAGTTCGGAAGAAGCCAACGGGTGTGGCAGATAAGAGGTTTTGGCTTCTATTCTCTGGATTATTTGTTTATTTTCCCTCTAGATATTTCCAGGAATCCGATAGTGGGTTAGCTAGGGGGCTGGGATTTGCTGGGCATGGCTCTCTCTCTCTCTCTCTCTCTCTCTAGATTTGTTAATCAGTATCTGGATTTGAGTTTGATGGGTAAGAACAGAAGACGTGTGAGAGGCAGTGGATAAGGCTCGTGGGAAAGAATCGTGCAAGGCTTGAACGTGATGGGCACATTTCACGGTTGAATCTATCTATCTATCAATATCCTAAGGGAATGTAGTTGAAACTTTACAAGCTTCCAAACCCTTATTCCTAATTTCCTAGATTTTTTACTTTTAAAAAATGAAAAATCCCCCACCTTTGTCTCACGCACATGGCAGACGGCCGGGAAAAAAAAACTGTAAAAAACTACCTTTGTCCCACGCACATGGCAAACGGCCGGGAAAAAAAAAATTGTAAAAAACTGTCTTCTCCCATGTACGCAGCAGTTAACATCCACGTCCCTCATTCACTCACAACCGGCCCACTACCTCCCACGTTATCTTCTTCCGCTATTTCCCTCCACCTACCAATGTAAAACTCTCCTCATACACCATTCCTGTACACATCAAACAAAAAAAAAGCCATCCAAACAAAAGAGCAATTGATTGCCATCCATTTTTCCCCCAATATATGTCCCACCCCCGTTCTTGACAGAACCGTCCCACCCCCAGCCCTTGACATAAAGGTAGGACTACTACTCC
Source organism: Rhododendron griersonianum (assembly GCA_018127125.1). Taxonomy (NCBI): domain Eukaryota; kingdom Viridiplantae; phylum Streptophyta; class Magnoliopsida; order Ericales; family Ericaceae; genus Rhododendron; species Rhododendron griersonianum. The sequence continues at coordinate 43,200,066 of CM030797.1, forward strand.
TTCACTCTTTTACTCTCTCTTTTTTGTATTTCCCAATCTAAAATCCTCTCTTTCATCTATTGTTTTTCAGAGGCGAGGTTCAAAGGCAGGGTTCAGAAGAGGCGAGGAGTCAATGTTGATTACGAGCCTTCATGGGTTTCTTCAATTCAACCAAGTAAGTTGATTTCCTCTGTGTTTTTTTACGCTGAAAATGTTCAGAGGTGACTGCAATAATTGGATTCTATTTTTTTGCCATGAACCTTGGTGAAAATGGGGCCTAACTGGCTATATTTTAGGCTGTTTTTCAACTAAAATCTCAAATCTGTTTGTAAGAATCCACATTGAAGTCAAATCCCTTATTCTGATAAGGTTTTCAAGATAACTGAAAACTCCTCTGTTAAATCGCCAAATACAAACATAACCGGAAAGAAATCAAAATAATGCCATATGATTTTGGAAGTCAATCTGATAAGGTGTATGTGGGGGAGCTAAGTTATATGGGAATTGGAATCTAATCTCTTCCTGCTTATTGCCTATATATACATGCAGTAATTGGATTCTATTTTTTTGCCATTCAAAGTCTCCCTTTTTTCCCCTCTTCACAAAGAAATGCCTATCCTCTTTGCTTATTGTAGGTCATAGAGACAACTTGATTAAATTGACCATTGCTATCGCATGAAGTTTTAAAAAAAAAAATTTGTTACAATTGATATAATGTTAAACCTGATGGTGTTCCCACTTTTTTTGTCTCTAGGTTTTGATTAAAGCAAGAAGTTTAATTCAAAAACGTTTGCTTTCAGTTCTCATCCACTTCTCAAAGGTCTACTACCTCAAGGTCAGTTCTCTAAGAAAACATGGCTAGAAACTTGGGATCCAATTAGGGATGGCAATCTCGGCCGACCCGTTCGAACCCTCCCCGTTCCCCGCCCCGAAAATCCCCGAACTTCGGGGATTCGTTTGGGGATTGGGTAGGGGGTATGGGGATTTTTTTTTTTTAAATTCGGGGATCGGGTAGGAGGCGAGGATAGGTCTGTCCCCGCCCCGAACCCTACCCGTCCCCGTTCCCCGTTCGTTACCCGCCCCGCCCCGTCCCCGAATCCCCGAAATATATATATTTATATATAAAAATAAATAAATATATACTATATTATATATACCCCTTCAGTAGTATTACTAGGAAAAGCATGCTACTCCCCATGAATGTTTTGGTTGCACTACTTTGGTCCATGACTGTTTTTTGTTTGGAACTATGGAATTGTGCACTGTTTCTTTATTTGCTTAATGTTTGCTCCGGTTATGAGCTGTTTAGAACTATGGAACTATGAAATTAGTGTTGGAATTAACTTAGTGCTGGAACTATGGCTCCTAACTTCCTGGCCAACCAACAACCGTTACTAGTACTGTTTCCTTAGCCCTTTTCCCTGAAAAAAAAATACAAAACAATTCAAGTCCTTTCGGCTTTCACATGCTAGTATATGCTGTTAGGTGCTGAAATTGTAAAATACAGGTGCCTGAATCCTGAATCCCCTAATCCCCGTTTTGGATCCCCGTTCCCCGTTTGGGTCGGGGATGGAGGAAAAAAACAAATCCCCGTTAGGGATCGGGTCGGGGATGGGGATGGGGATGGGGTAGGGGGTAATGGGTAGGGGGTGGAGGTAGTACCCCCGTCCCCCACCCGTCCCCATTGCCATCCCTAGATCCAATAGTTTTTTTGGTTTTGAGCAATGACATGCTAACTAATAGTTTTTTCTAACTAGAACTAACATTTTATAGTAGCTATTATAATAACCCGTTTTTCTAATAGTTTTTTCAAATGTTCTATTGAAAAAACATTTAGTAAATTGGTGTGAACCCGTTTTACTAACCAGTTGGTCTGGAAAAACTATTAGAATAAATATTGTTAATTTGGTGTGTTATAATAGGACAAGCATAAATGTTTTTTTAAACCTTTGTCCCACGCACATGGCAAACGGCCGGGAAATGGTGCTTTAGATCGGAATGAGTTTTTATAATTGACTGTCTTTTTCGGGTTCAACATAATGCTTCTCTCATCCTTTGTGTACGACATTATTTGGCAGGTTTAGAGTCTTGACAATTAAAAGTGATTCGGATCTCGCACCGCTCAGTTCTCCAAATCACTAGTTATGATTTTCTCTCTGCTAAATCTATTTTTGTTTGCTGCAAAAGTTCTCTAAAAAAGGTCTGTTTTTATAGCGTTCAATCTGTTCTATGCACGGAACAACTAGCGTTCAACCCGTTCTATGCACAGGGCAAAACCCGTTCTATGCACGGGCAAAACTAACCCGTTCTAGCGTTGTGCCCGTTTGATGCACGGAATAATTTGAAAAAGTAGGTTCAAACGGGCACAACGCTAGAACGGGTTAGTTTTGCCCGTGCATAGAACGGATTTTGCCCCGTGCATAGAGCGGGTTGAACGCTAGTTAGTATACTACAAGAATGGGCAAGGTGGGATTAAAGATAAGCATCGAGAACCCGGGATTTGGTCAATTGAGAATGAGAAAGACAATAAGTGCTTATTCTTCGTCAAGTCGCATGTTTGAATCCGCGGAAGTCAAATATTTCAAATCTTGGGGCAACTCGAGAATTGTCCGGTTGTTACTTTCAAGATTCCGCAATTAGTAGAGATGCGCACAAATTGATCGGGATATCGGTTATTTAAACAAACAAAAAAAGCATCGAGGAGATACTTTAACAAGTTAAATATAATACTATTAAAATATATAGTTGGTTATGTTTGATTCGCTAGAGTGAACGTTTAACCTTCAGTTCTTTTTGGTTTTTTTGTTGTGGAAAATGTGTTAAACTTTCCGTTAACAATAAGTCTAGGTACACTACACTAAAGACTAAACCACTACATCATACACTATATTTTTTATGAGGCTCATTTTGGGTCCCACAAAAAAATACAGAAAAATATCCATAAATTTGAAAATAATATTTTATGGGGCCCTGTAAAAAATCAGCTCTAACGGGTATCGGTAAGTATTATTTCTAGATTTGTAGGAGCGAAAATGCTCAACTGCGCAGTTTCGGACATACAAACCCAGAAATAATATTTACCATATCCGTTAGAACTGATTTTTTACAGGACCTCATAAAATATTATTTTAAAATTTTTGGATATTTTTTTGTATTTTTGTGAAATCTTGAGTGGGCTTCACAAAAAATGTAGTGGATGGTGTAGTGTATGTAGCATCTCTCGTCCGTTAAAGTGGGGAAAAAAGACAAAAATAGAGTTGTTGGTGATGTGGGACCCATGGTGAAATGGACATTGAAATGAGAGACCCTAATGTTAGTTATGACTATAGTTATGGACGTATCTGAGGGTTAAATTTGGTAATGTCAGGTATTGAAAGTTCCAGGTGTTATATATGGATGTTTCTAGGAAGTGTATGGTCAGATATTCAATGTCTGAATTCGTTTTGGGTCTCAAAATTCTTGCGCACGGTCCTCAATAGGGCCGTAAACAAACCGAGCCGAGAACTTTGTCGAGTTCGAGTTCGGCTCGTTTACTAAAGAGCCAAAAATTTGAGCTCGAGCTGAACGAGTCGAGCTGAGTCATTTACTAAACGAGCCTCTTTAATCGAGCCGAGCTACCCTTAACGAGCCGAGCCGAACAAAGCTCGCGAACTGCTCGGTTCGTTTACAGCCCTAGAACTCCCCAATACATTTTCTCTATCTATGTCTCTCCACTCATTACTCTCAAAAATCTCATTCAAAACCCAGGCCGAACAGACTCAAGCCCTAACATCACATGATTTGATCTTGCGTTCAATGCCGGCCACTTGTCCATCTGTCTCTGGCTTCTATAAAAGAAAATTAGCTTAGGGTTTCGTAATTTCTTGAGTTCGAGTGCAAATTTACGTTTATGCGATCGCCGTCGGAGGCTTAAAGTCGCCCACCGTGGAGTCTAGCTACGATGAACGAAGAAAACAGCCAACATCTAAAAAAGAAGATGAAGACGAAGGGTTTTTGAAAGGGTGTCGTAGACTAATTTTCTGTGCTGTTTTTGGAAATTATACAGAGAAAAGAGTAGTAATTGGCAGATATTTTCCTGTTGGATTATGATTTTGTTGTTTTCTTATACAGAAAAATGGGAATACTTGGTTGGTGAAAGGGATAGATTGAATACAAATGATGAACACACGACTTCTTTTCTTTTTTTCGTTTTTTTTTTGGACAGAAATTTGACATGTGTGAAATGACGAGGATGCCCCTCATTTTGACGGATGAGGCTAGCGGCGTTAGACTTGGGGACTTGACTGATACAAAATTGACACGTTGGGGGCTAACGTCTTCAATGGTTACATAGGGGACAAAAATGAGACAAAGGCAATACTTTGGGGAGTGATGAGTTTTGAAAGGGTTGACGATTAAAAAACAAGAGCAAGAAAAACGGTCACATTTGCAACCAATTTAGTTGACAATGTCTTTGGATAGACACCCCCGAGTGAGGGGGTGCAAATCACCCGGGTGAGGGGGTGTGAGGTACCCGAGTAAAGCCGTAAAGGAGTGTGAGAACAAAAAATGAGGTGGATTTTTCATGAGCAAAAGGGGGTAATTGTTGGGTTTTTGTCCATGAAAATAAGCCGATTAGTGTTTGGCCCAAAAGATTATTTTTGTGGGCTAGTTAAATGGGTAGAAGTTTCTACACATTTGTTTTAAGAGCACATGACATGCACATGGGTTTTAATTAGTTTCTCTTCGAAGCTAGAAACTTCTGAGAACCTTTTTAGTTAATATCACAAAATCACTAAAACCTGCGTATTTAAGGCGATGGAGAAAGAAAAATGCTACTACAACCACACCCAAAATCACACACCCTCTCACAAGTGTGGGCCCCTTGGATTTTGTGAGAGAGTGTGTATCTGAGTGTGTGATTTTGGATGTGGTTCAAGACTTATCGCCTAAATAGTAAAACCCAACTTTTCTCAAAACAAGGAGGAAAAGAAGAGTAATGCTATATGTACCGACAGAAAGGGGACCGAAATCGTACCGCCGGCCGGCCGTCTCCGGCCACCGGACGGCCGATCCGAGCATCCCTTTTTCGTGTAGGGTGTATATATGTGCATATATACACGAAAAAGGGGTGCTCGGATCAAGCACCCTACACACCTCGGATGCCGTTGATTCCCGCGAAGGCCCCATCGGTTTTTTTTTTTAGAATTATTGGACGGCTCGGATCGGCCGTCCGGTGGCCGGAGACGGCCGGCCGGCGGCTGTCGGTACGATTTCGGTCCCCTTGGTCGGTCCTTATATCTTTTCCGATCTCTGGTATATCCAAATTATATGTGTCACTAAACCGTTCGCAAAACACGACAAGTAGTCTTATCACCATCACGGCGTTGCCTGTACATACTCCTAAATATGTACACCATGCAAGAAAGTAAAAACCGTAACCTCTCGAGGTCAGTGCATGAGGTTATACGCCTCACCTTCTATATAAACCTTCTGTTGCTCAATCGATAATCGCAAAGCAGGCAGACATCCCGGGAAGAAAAAGAACATACATTATATAAACCAATCTTCCGATATCTTTTATACGTGGTTTCAACAAAATTATGAAATCAGAATGTGAAATACAACTATCGATTGGAGATTATAACTGTCTCAATTTCATTATCTAATAGTCATCAGCTAAGCCCAAAATAAGACTACGACGACAACAGCAGAACCCATGTAGTCCCCAATCATTGGGGGTATGGGCGGAGAGGATTGGAGACAGACCTAACCTTTGGCAATATGCACAAAGTGGCTGCTCTCAAAATACCACTGAAACAGTGGCCCCCTATACGTGTTTTGCTGCGGAAAATAAGACTAAACAAAAGAAAACCGAGAAGAACGTAAACCAAGGATATCCGCTAGAATAACATTAAAACAAAAGAAACTACTCCAATACAGTGTAAATAACAGATAGCATCTGTCACATCAGGGTACAAATAACTCAAAACACACAACCGAATAACAAATGTTCAACATATGCCGCCACAACATTAAGCAGGAACAGCAAGAAGCACAATAAATGGCAAATACAAGCGTTTAATGATCATGAACACCAGTAAATAGCAACCAACTTGGAAATGTTGGTGTGCCGCGCGTCACATTCAGTCTTTCTTGCCCATCTCAGGTGCAGCCTCTGACACATCTACACCAGGGCGAGCAACCAGCCTTTCGACTGGGACTTTAGTCACATCACAGTCTTTCTTGCCCATCTCAGGTGCAGCCTCTGACACATCTACACCAGGGCGAGCAACCAGCCTTTCGACTGGGACTTTAGTCACATCACGACGTACCCCAATATCAGAAACAAATCGGCTAACACAATAAACACCACAACCCACCGCGGCCAAACCAGGAAAGCTAGTTGTCAAGAAACGAAGTGGTGAAGAAACGATAGCACTGGTGGCAGCTAGAAAGGATGCCGCCTGTCCACTCCTACCCAAAGAAATGCTAGTGAAGACAAGTAAACCTGTCTTACAGTATATTGCAAAGTCCTCACAGTTGTTCTTAAAAATCTGGTAGGCACCAAAACCATTCTTCAATAAGAAATCAGCACGGTGAAGGACATCCTCTGTTGGGTCAGAAGGGGCAAGAGTGCAAGTCCCACCTCGAGCTTTGGCCAGAAAGAGAAACGGTGAGGCAGAATACTGGAAGATATAGAGGTCACCACCAAAGAGAAAGCACTCAAGGCACGAAGAAATGACACCATCAAGCATTGATTGATCGCCACATTGTGGGCATGGAGAGTCCTTAGGATGAGAGGGAGATGAGCTGAAAATTATGCGGTCTAAAAATGTTCCTGTGCCTATCTCCTGTCCAGCACCCCTAGTGAAGTGGATCACCTTTCCGTCACCAGCATATATACCTGGTATTTGACAAAAGACCGGTCAGAAAAGCAATGATAAGAATTTCAGCATAGAAATAACAGAGTGACTTAAAATAAAACATGTATAGGATAACTAAGAAGGTATAAAAGAAAAGAATAAATGAACAGAGATTGAAAAAAAAAAAAAAAGGAGTGAAAGCCATGCCAACAACTGCAGGTTAATTTTATATCTAACAAAAATATTAACAGAAAACTGCAAAAGTTCGTAGGCGATATTCCATTCATTTTGGTAGGGCAATACCAAATTGACAGGAAAAATAAATTGCAGGAGGCTGAAAATTCAGTCTTCCCGCCACGTGTTAACTCAAGCAAGAGGGGAAGGGCTGGAGGCTGCTTAGAAAACTGGAAAACAGAAGTTTCTTTCTTCTATACCACCTGTTATCCACTTCTAGCCCAGAGAAACACAAGGTTCTAGAGGGATTACTTCCTTTTCCATATCCTATTTTTGTCTACCAAATACCAAACAAAATAAAATTTTAAAGCCATTCTCTAGGTTATCTGAATTACGACCTCATTTGTCATTAGGTCACCAGACCTTGCAAATTCCCGTTTGCCTTGTAAAATTTTCAAATCATAAAGGAGTATCCCTGGCCTCATGTTTAGTCAGTGCTACCTCTAACCTTGGCCTAATGCCACTTTTTCGGCATACAAAGTTTTGAGTCCTGCCACCAACTTATCCCAACATCCTCATAGAGGATACGTCCTATTGGCTCTAGTATTCTGTGAAATCTCTCTTTGCTGGTCCCAGCCATCACGCACATTTTTTCATCGATTTGGTCCAAACATTTTGGTACCATTACAGTCCACAACTGATCAAGAAAATAAAATCCATCCATTTGGTACCATTACAATCCACAAAATTTAGGCATTTGTATTCACTCAGCAATTATTCACGAAGGAGTAAAAAATTTATTTCCCTAAAGCACCTCTATTATTTGAATGAATATAGTTGTCGTTGTAGAAATCAAAGCAATAGCAGTCTGCTACCTTGGGCCTCGTAAGAGATCTTACTAAATCTTATTAACACTTTTTCCTAGTAATGCATGGTGTCCCGGGCTTGGCATCTCTGATGCCTTTGAACTTTGATTTTGGGGGCATGGTTCCACAGAGTAACATCCTTGAGTTCTTCAAATTTTGGAGTTATAGGGGGCCACTATGTCAGTGCTAAAACTTTCTAAGAACAGTCACTTCGTATACATATCGCCAAAGGTTAGGTATGTCTCCAGCCCTCCCCGCCCATACCCCCATCAATTGGTGATTACAGCCCATACCCCCATCAATTGGTAATTACATGGATATTGTAATTGTTGTACGGCGTCCGGACCACCTTGCACCTACCTTATACTACCCACTCTAGCCCCTCTCATAGCTGTTTTACAAGCTTACGCATGAGGTGAGGTGACCCCAAGAGTTGCTGGCAAATGGAGTCAAACCTGTGAAATTCGGAGGTAGTAAGCCCCAAGTCACAGGCTTTGACCACCAGGCCAACCCTTGGGGTAAGACTTCTTGTGAACACACGACCCTCAAACTCACGACCACCCGCTCGAATTCAGAGCAATAATCATGGAGAATGGTTATTTGAGTACCCATTTCTCTTTAACTCTCTAGTACTCGATTGCATCTATGCTCAGAATCAGATCGCCAAGTTTAATAGAAAGGAACACAAAACAGCAACAAAAAATTAACAGTAAGCTCCAGGAAAAAAAAAAAATTGAATTCGAATCGATTCTCATGTTCAGTTTAATCTGTCAATCAACCATAGTCTAAGCAAAAGCGCGACGGAATCGAAGCTCCAATTGAATAATCGAACGATCTGAGGTGTCATTTGGCAGCACAAATGCATATGAAGCAAAAAAGTTGGAAATGGTAATTGAAGAGAAATGGAAAAAAAAAAAAATAAACGGACGGACCGTGGTGGGCGTAGAGGTGGAAGTGCCTCCAGGAGTAGATGTGGTCGCCTGGCTTGATTTCCTCCCGGCTGATCTTGTTCGACAGCACTCCCACCATCTCTCTCTCTCTCTCTCTCTCTCTCCTCTTTCTCTCTAGAAATGCAATGGGTGAGTTTGCTTAGCATCTACGGATCGGTTGATTCCGGGAGCGTACCACCGTACCACTTGCGTGTCGATTGCGCGTTGTTTGGAAGCCACCTGAGAAAGGTAGTTTATTTGGGGGAATATCCTTATTAACTTCTTTCTTCCTATTCCTTCTATCGTTTTCTTTCGAGCCATCCTAGATAACAACTTATTCAGAAGTATCCCCAAAAACAAAGAAATTGAGGGTTCCGATCATCTTTTCTTATTCGTTATACGGTTTTCTTTCGAGCAATCCTAGGTACCCAAATAATTTATTCACGAAGTATCCCGGGAAAAAAAAATTAAGAATGCATATTCACTCAAAAGATGATCTGGACTCTTAATTTTTCTTTTCGATTACTTTCTGTATAAGTTTTTTTTTGGGTACTTAGCATTTTTTACGGTAAATATTTTTTTTAAACTTTCATCTGCATTGTGAAAGATTTTTTACACTCTTTTCTGTATAAATGTACACTTTAAATTTTATATCTTAATGCCTAAAATTACATACAGCAATTTGTAAAGCACGTTAAAATAATAAATAGATTCTGCCATTAGTGCCATGCATTTATAAAAGGTAAGGTACATAAATTTTCCCCCTATTTTTGTGACCTTTATATAATATAATTTTTGTGTAATTTAAGACTATTTCTCAATTGTTTTAATCTGAACAAATTTCCTAATCTTTTCCATGACATTAAAATTAACATGGAAATTTTTTAAAAACCACACACAAAATTATTTATTGATTGGTTCAAAATTGCTCGACTTTTTGCAATGGATTACGGAGTATATTTTTTTGGACAAAAGGGATTTAAACAGCTTTGGTTTGTGAAATAATTTACTATTGAAAAGGCATTTGGAATTTGATAATAATAAGGTCAAATTGGACCTAAAATTAGTTCACTGTTTTTAAGATAATCTTATTCGAAATTTATTCACACACATGCATCAATATTTCGTAAAAAAAATAAAACATTTATTATTTAAAACAAAAAAATTATCGAAACCGAATTCTCTATATATATGGCTTCACAACCTACCTAATAAAACACAAGGGTGTGGGGACCACACAAACACAAGTTGAAAGAAGGACTGAGATTTATTTGATCCAAGGATTAATATGTGCTCTCCAACTCTCTTAAGAAAACACCCACACTCTTACAAATATATTACAAAAATGTTATCAGTTCTTTTTACTCACTGCTCGGCTTCTGGCATTGGCATAAAAAAATAAAAATATATCATAAAAATGTCCGTGTCTGTGGCACTACGGGGATGCGTAGCGGCGTAGGCACGGGCAAACACTAGTAACCACATAAACCCTAACCCTAATATATTCACACCGTTCATCAAAAACTCAAAATTATTTCAGCCTCAGAAAAATCCACAACAAGGGGGAAGGAAAAAAAAAAATTCAAGGCGCCCAATAATGAATCCGAAGCTGTTCAAGAAGCGATTGATCGCCCTGTACTCGTGCTGGAGGAAGCAAAGGAGGGATCTGTGGGGAAACGCTGACGTTCTGGTGATCTGCACGGACTCGCCGGGAAATCCGACCCGCCCGATCTCGTCCATGTTCTTCTCCTGGTTGATGGGCCACGATTTTCCGGACACCGTGGCCGTGTTCACCACGAACGAGATTTATTTCATATGCGGCAGGAAGAAGTTATTGAGTATGGTTCGGACCCTAGAGTCCCCTGCCATGGAAGCGGTGAATGCGAGGGTTGTGGTTCATGTGAAGAGTAAGGATGAAAATGGGTTGGAGTTTATGGACGGGATTATTCGAGGGATGAAGGTAATTTTGAAACTTTCTAAGTTCAAAATCTTGGAATTGTTTAAATTGGAGTAGTAGTCTTGTTGTTTAGCCAGTTTAGGACAAAGACTCATCCTAGAATTGTGTGCAAATGAGCCGAGCCGAGCCGAGTTTCGTATTATTCGAGCCGCTCGTTTGTATACGAGCCGAGGCCTTGATGTGTCGAGCCTAGCTAATTTACTTAACAAGCCTCTATAAACGAGCCGAGCCTACGGAAACGAGTCAAGCTTTTGCAAGCCGAGCCGAGCTTGGCTCGATTACTTAACGAGCCGAGCCCGCGAGCAGCTCGGTTCATTTGCAGCCCTATTTCTAAGCAGTGGCAGACTTAGAATTTGTATCGAACAGTGGCCCAAACCGCATGTGTTTTTATGTTGGTAACAAAAATTACGTTTTGGAAGTATATATTGTTACTTGTTAGGTTTGAGAAAGGTGTATAATTAGCCGCCATTTAACTCTATACATGTGACCAGAAGTGGTTTGTAATTTGAAATTTCAGTGGATTTTTTTTGACAATATAGGAAATTTTAAGAAACGTTTTTTACTCAATGGACTTATAGGGGCCAACTCCGTGGTATTTTTTGAGGATATATGGAGTTGTGCAGGTGCCGGCGCCCACTTGTATCCAAGTGACATGATTTTAAGAGCTCTGGTGACAATTTTTGGGAGTTGGAACAATCCTAGTTTTGCCCTCAAAATCTTTCGAAATTTTCCTTGGTATTTCTAGAGAGAATGATGCCGCTGATCTTGCTTGACTTGACTTGAAATTTTGTAAACAAATAGTATATGTTTCATAACTTCAGAAATACTGTTGTCACTTGACTCGTATCATCCTAGATGAATATCTATATGCAGGGTCTTATGAAGTATTTCCTCCATATTGTGAATAATGACATTCTCATTTCTAAACAAAAGAACAGCTCCTGTCATCTTCTGATCTATATCTCTTTGAAAGTTCGGCACAATTGTCTTTTATTCAACATGCTATGTGATGGAAATAGATTTATGCATTGTATCCTGGGAGTTATATTTGGTTGTCAGAATGTGCATGGAGGATTGCGATTATGGATTCAGCCCAAAGAATTGTTAGGCGGATTGTGCCTTTTAGATCTATTTTGTATTCTTACGTTGTAACTTTATTTGTTGTTCTCAATTATAGTGCACTTGGTCAATCATATATTGCCTGTTTTTTTTGTTAGTCTATGATTTCTTTTGTGTATACTGTATAGACGTATGACTTCGTGGCAGGTAGCATATGATGCCAAGGCTGATTGCAACAACACTCGCCCTCTTGTTGTTGGGTATATATCAGGGGAGTCTCCGAAATCAAAGCTTCTCTGGAGCTGCTTTAACAATTTGAATCCCAAGGAGTTTAGAAGTGCTCATGTGATTGGGTTTTCGCGGCTGTTGAATCACGACCAAGATGTCAGATATTCAGGCAACTCTACAGATAGAAAGGACTTGGAATTATTTGAAGAGAGCATTTCTAGTTATAAGGTTTCAGGATCCCATCATCAGGATTGTCCACAAATTCAAATGCAATCACTACCAGATACGCTTGAGCAGATGTTGGCATCGACGCCTGAGAGGGGTGAGGAAGCACCACGCGAAGCCAATGGCAAGAAATTGCAGTTGGAGATAGGAGACGGAAATCCACCTGGAAGTTTACAGGACAAGGGTGAGAAATCTTTGCATCCTGAAGAGGTAGAAGGGAGCTCTTGGGAGGATGGTTCGGTTTCTGATGAAGAGGATGAATGGGTGTTGGTTGAAGATGGTGGTAAAGAAGAATGCATGGGTAAAAGGAACAAGGTATATTTCTTTGGGAATTTTGATACAGAATGTTGCACTGGCAATGGCATTTGCAAGACAAACTAGCTTGCAAATGAAGTAATATGCAGAAATTGACCAAAATAAGGCAGTGGCGGTAGTCTTAGTATCATAACCCTTAATGATGGGTTCTTTCTGTTGAAATGAAAGGACCACCCATCATTCTGCACAAAAATTTTGTAAAATATTCCTGCATCACAAGACTTTCTAAATTGGAAATTTGTACGGTACAAAACATATAGTGAAGTTCCCCCCTATAATGATGCACTCTGTATTTTGTTCATTTCATAAGGAAGAGTCAAAATTCTCATTCATATCATTCTGTATCGAGAGTGTGGAATTCTCCTTTTTTTTAGTACTACTTTTCTGAAGCTAAAAGTCTAGAATTACGTACACTTTGCGTCGCACAGAAACCTGCACAAGTGGGTGGTTCTCACAATTCGTAAAGTAGTTTCTAAAGAGTTGAGTCATCTTGACGAAACCTTTTCCTTAAAAATGTCAAAAGCAAGGCGCGCGGCCCCATTTTGTAGTGATTTTCTGTATGATTTCTTGTTTTGTTGATATACCATCACTGTCCTAAGTTGAGGTGGGTTGTGTTGTGTTTCGCTGTCCGTTTTGTTTTTTGTTTTTGATCCGCTGTCCGTTTTGTTTGTTCCTATGATTTCTGTGGTCTGTAACATGTTTTCTGGCTTTCTCAGGTAAATGTGTTGAAACAATCTATGGCTTTGGCAAACTACAAGTTATGATGACGACAACAACGACGACGACATGCAGTGATCCTGCGTTGAACAGCTTTTTGTTAGTAATGAGGGCTCGTTTTAGTGAAAAATAAGGTGGAATTTCTGCAGTTTTTGACTGCTTTGGTTTAAGCCTGAAAACACCATTTCTGTTAATAATTCTGGTGGAGTTAAATATTTTGCTGAAGTTATGTTTACTCTCTCTCCCGGTGTCCTTACTTCCAACTTGAGTTAGACTGGTCGGTTTTATTCTCTCTTAGAAAATGATTTTTCAATGTGTTATCTCATCAGGGCACTCTGAGATTTATCTTTGGGTTTAAATCGCACACCATAATAATTTCTAATGTACCCTTGAAGATAAAATTTGGAGTGCGTTTATCGGGAAGTGGAGTGCGAAAATCACACATCTCACCGATTTGTTTAGCACCGAAGAGAAAATGGAGGGGAAATCAGAACAAATGACTAATTACTACATATTGTAGTAGCGGTCTTGCTATTGTCAGTCCACTGGGCTGATGATAAACACATTAGAAGACAGGAAAAACACGTATTTTTGTGCATTTTTCACATCTTTTAATACACATTCATATACTTACTATTGTCAGCTCAGTGGGCTAATTTTAGAATTTTCCTTGTAGTAATAAACAAGATTTTAGTCGTATAAGCTGGCCTCGACATTTCAGTTATCCATGAACAAGATAAATAAAGGATTGTGATTTTGGCATTCCAAAAATTGATGGAGGGGCTCCAAAATTAAACTGTGTTAATACACAAAACGACGTCGTTTTGGAGTCTTTCCATCAATTTTTGGAGTGCTAAAATCAATTTCCTAAATAAAATACCCTCGTGCATGGAGTTATGGCATGGACTGTAGGTAGTACTCCTGGGGAACTTTTTAAGAGAGCAACAAATTGTTGCTTCTGCAGCATACTACTAGGATAATTTGAAAAATCAACTTTTTCTTTGGGATTGTCAACTCTTGGGATTATACAAGGTCTTCCCTTGTCTGGTGGCGGTTTGGATGGATTAAAAGAGAGAAAGTAGGAGGTTCGGGAAAGAGTCAAGTTTTTTTTTCCTTCTCTTGGTATTGCAGGTGTGCCGAGGCAGCTTGGGCGTATCTCGGAATAATTTTTACAGTTACAGTCGTTTCACACGCTTACACATAGGGTGAGATGGCCCCATGAGTAATTGGCAATGAGAATCGAACTTGAAATTTTAGGATAGAACAAATATCTAAATCTCAGGTCAAGACCATTTGACCAACCCCTTGGGGTTAAAGGAGGTATTTTGAAATACCTCTTTGCTTTGGAAGTAATCTCTCTTATCTAAAGAGAATGAATTCTTGTGATTTTTCGTAAGATAGACACATTAGATCCGTTACGATTCTATTTTGACAATCAAGAGTATTCATCTACAACCATCGATGCATTTATGTTTCTATGCAAAAATTTAAGTGGATTGAAAATCAATATCTATGTGATAGAAGAATCAACATGATTTGTCCAAATATTCATCGATATATTTGATTAACATAATTTTTTGTATTTTTTAAATGCGCCAAGGATTACAAAATGAACGATGTGATGAAGCACATTTTGCGTTACGATGGGAGATCGTCAAATGTGAACAATTACGAACCAATAAAAGTCTAGTACTATTTGAAACAAGATCCGTTGTTAATAACATGACCGGAACAAGAAATTCGACTAGAGAAATAAGAAGAATACTTTGATACTTATCATCCACTTCACAAGTTATGAACACTTTTATTTTTGTTGTAAATTTTTTTTTTTTTTGGAGATTGATTTTTTTGTTGAATAAGTAAACACTTAAATATAACAGACTCCATCCCTCTCGGCCTCCCCGAAATATTAATGGTAAAGAATGTGGGCTCTCGTGTTAATTCGAGATGAGCACAAACTAACCCAAGACACCATGCATTATCAAAAAAAAAGAAAAGTGGGCTCCGGTGCTTGAATGCCACTTAGATAATCACCCAAATCCCCATAGTGCTAGGGCTCACAATTGACCCATGAATTCAACTACCTAACATATACCTTGTCGAAATACATTTATTTTAAAAATAAATACACTTATCACACCGGATTGGACCTATTTGTTTTGAAGATAAGTGTGTTCCAGTAAGGAATTGATCGGTGCTCGATGAACATAATTTTTGACACAATTTAAGAACTTGACGAACTTTACGAAATTAACGTTTTCGATAATTTGTGAGCCTGTTCTGGGCCTACAAAGAACTAAACTGAACACAAATGAACCACGAGAAATTTTTCAGGGTCAAGCGGGTATATCCCACGTGCCCGTTCGGCACTTCCGAGCCGTCCGATGCACTTTTGGACTGTTCAGATTAAAACCTTCTCTCTCCTCTCACACCTCCTCTCTTTTTTTTTCTCTCTCCAAATCTGAGTCGTCCAAAATCACATCAGACGGCTCAGATGTGCCGAGAAAGCACCACATGATACCCACCCGGCACTGAAAAACTCCTCAATGAACCACAGGTGAACTGGACAGGACCTTAACCCCTTCTTCCCAACCACTTGCTCCAACTACCATCTCTCATTCTTCCCAAAATTCTCTCTCTCTCTCTTGTAAGTCAATGGCGACCCAGACCGTCCACCGTCTCCTCCTCCTATCCCTCCTCGCCATCTCCGCCACCGCCCGTCCCGGCCGCCCCTTCCACCCCTGCCAAACCCTCATCCTCTTCTCCACCTCCACCATCTCCTCCTCTTTCCCCCTTCTCCAAAACCCCGATAACTCCTCCCCACAAAACCCTAACCCTAACAACAACTTCCGCCGCAGCCAATCCATCACCCTCTTCATCACCGAAATCAGGCCCGTCGACTTCTACCCTTCCATCCCCACCATCGATCAGAATCGAGACGATTCGTCGCTGTACTCCTCCTCGTTCCGCGATCGCACCAGGGACATCCTCAGCGTCGTCGGGTCCCTCCTCTTCGGCGTCGGCTGCGGCGCCCTCACCGCCGCCACCATGTACCTCATGTGGTCCCTCTTTGCCGCCAACCGTTTTGACCTCCGTGATGATTCCGATGACGAATCGGACTGTGATGAGGATGGATTTGAGGGTGATGACTTCAGCCCCAAGAAGATTGGGTACGTCGCGATCCCCGCTGCTGCGGACTCGGATTCTCCGGTGGTTGTTGCGAAGGAAGTGGTGTGAGAAGCGACTGGTGGAGTTTGCTTTTACTTTTAAGTGTTTTTTTTTTACTATTAAGCAACTGGTGCTTCTTCGTCTGTATCTATTGATCTTGTACTTGTATAACTGCTGCTGCTTATTGTGATTGAATATGTATGTGCTGCTGCTTATTTTGTGTTTTCTTATTGGATTTTATCTATACGAATTCTAAGTTTATATGCATTTGTGATTGATTCTGGTATGTTGGGTTGATTCGATGTTGGTTTTCGTCGTCTTAACCCGTTCGCCGTTCGGTATAGTGTCAGCATAGTGATGACCCTGTCTTCATTTTCCATAGTTTCTGCGTCTGTGATCCCATAAGTGCTGCTCTTTTCTGTTTTCTTTGCTGAATTTATCTGTACAATTCTTAGTCTTTATGCATTTGTGGATGATCCTCATGTGGGTTGATTTAATGTTGATGATGTTCGTTTTAATCAATTGGGGTAATATGTGGAGAGAGAGAAAGGGAGATGAGAGTAATAAATGGTTTGTTTTGGGGAACTCCAAGTGAAGAAAGCCGGTCCCCTGTCTTCATTGTCTATAGTCTGTGCCTCTGTGATCTGTGTGCCTCTTTTCTGCTCTAATTTATGTGCTATGAATCTATTGAATTTGATACTGCTATTTGTGAGAGTGACCCGTTTGGTCAAATGAGGGGTGGGTGCTTGATGTTTTGGAATACTAAAGGCTTTGATTACGGTCGTGCCTGTATCTCTCAGCTCTGCGTAGAACCATGCCGGTGTCTTCATCTTTGTTAGTCTGCCTTGACATACTGACTCCCAAGCTCAATCTTAACATCGACCCTTATAGATGCTCTGACATACTGTGATTTCCACGAGTGTTGCTCTTCTGTATTACGTATGTTGCTTAATTTGATGATGTATCGAAGATGGTGTTTTTTTTTTTGATTTTGTCTGTTTTGGGAAATTGATGAGTTTACAACGTTTGCTTATTGTTAAGTGAGTACTTGTTATTTTGGAAGGCTAAGGTTTAATTTCGGAGCCATCCTATCTATCATCCAGGCATGGTATTATGTAAGTTTCCATTTTCAAAAGGCTGCCTTAGACATGCAACTGTCAAGCTTGATCTTCCATTTATATTGAATTTTGCTAATACGTTTTTCCTTCTTCTTCTTCTTCTGCATCTTACATGTTTGAGTGATGTATTTTCCAGAGGTAAGTATTTGGACTTGGTATTGGTATTGGTGTTGTAGATTGAAATTGTGGCTTTGAACGCATAAAAGTCTCTGGTATTGTTTGATAGGGCTTAATTTTAAAATTTCCCAGTGTTGGAAAGAAAAAGTTTTGTCATAGGATTTGCCGCTAGATTTCAACCTGCAGTTTTAGATTGGGATTTGCATACATGCCTCTCGGATTTGTCATTTTTGGGTGGAATTCTTGTTTCAGCTGGGATCCAACCAAGAAAAGTAGAGGTTTGAAGCATTCTTGCCAGTCGAACCCTTTACCACCGTGGTCACTGTACATGTTTCTATTCCTTTCCATTGCCAGTACTTTGCTGCATCGACCTGTCGATGCGGTTGTTGCCTTAAACGACCAACTACTTTGATCCTATTGGCTGATGATCATCTAGATGTTCTCACTTCACCGCTCTCCTCTGACATGGCTAACGACATGGAAAACCATGCGACGTCGAATGTATCTTGTTTTCAGTCTAGATTATTTGGATATGGCAGAACGGATACTCATAGACGTGATAAACTATATTCGCAAGGAACTATGAATGATGTAGGAGAGTTTTGGGAAGTAACCTGCGCTGTGAGTTCCAAACCAAGGTCGAATATGAGAGGGAAGTGAAGTTACCTGTGCAGCTGGCGCTGGCTGTGCTGTCGATTTCTTCAACTGTTTCAGGATTGGAAGGCCAACTTCTAAAACTTTTCCCCCTTGAAAGCTCCTAAAGGGTGCAGTGGATTTTATTAGTGAAGACGATGGAAATCTCCCTGATTCGAAGAGTTGATTCGAAGGCACAAAAAATTTAAGCAAAAGGGCAGAGGCGGCTCTGCTTGGAGCCTTCAATTTGTCAATTGAACACCCAAAAAAAATTCTTTTTGCTCAAAATACATGTACAAATTTTGGGCTAGCCTTACTTTGAACACTCAATCCAAATATGTCAAAAAATAGCCTACAAATTAATCCACTTTAAAATTAAAAGCCCAAATTTCAGCTCACTAACCCAAATTTCAGGAATAAATGAGTTGTCAATAGCATTACAAAAAAAGTCAAAAGATTGAGGTACTTGGTATGATTGTAGAGGATGACCCATCAATAGATCACAAAGCTCAAGCTATCTTTCAAATTTGTCTTTTGATTACACTTTGTAAAAAAGGTGATGGATCCGGGATCACAAATGAGTTGCCAATAGCATTACAAAGGAAGTCACAAGATATCGTATACGCTATGACACTTGTCAAAATGTCTAAGCAACGGTTGCAAGTGATGAGAGATGATGGTTAGAATTCTTTGTCGGCCGAAGTGCCTTCGTTTGGTAGCAAGCATGATATTCCTTTTCCTAATCTGGGTGAAATGTTTGTATCAAGTGATCAGCCACAATGCAAAGCCTCACAAATAACGATTTCTCATTGTTATAGTGCCACAATGGGAAATATCGCGAGCCTTGCTAAATGAATCCCGACCAAATTGAAAAATAGCACATAACTACTTCCATCGAAATAGAAATATTTACTCCAACAGAATTAGCTTTTATGAGAAAGGGAAACAACTAGGTATCCAATTTGTTTTCAATTAAATTTTCTTCTTTTCCGACTTTTGTTAGTTTTGCATTAAATATTCTGGGAATATAAATTTATACTACTAGTATAATGTAAAATGTGATCAACAATTAAAAAAAAAGAAAGAAAAGAAGACAAGTTTATTATAAATATAAAAAACGGTCTCTAAAATCAATGACATTTGCTACTTTTTAATCCAAAATATTAGTCACCCATGGTGGGTGACTCATTAACGGGCATATGAGACAATAGAGGGATTAATTTTGATCTTAAATTTGGTTAATGCTAAGCCCATCCAGTGTGGGTGGGAGGGTATCAAGCAATATGTCAACTATTGAATTGATGTCAACCATTGAATTGATTGGGGCTAACTCGCCCATATTGGTTGACAATTATTCTAAAAACACAGAACTTCTATAAAGTAAAGTATAGTTTCTAACCCGGGCTATGTGGGACAAAAACGTTCGAATTGTTTTTTTTGGAATTAATAACAACCACTCAATCAGGTGTTAGCCCTAGAAGTGTTCAACAAAATTTGCTACATAATTGGTAATAAGAACCACAAGAAAATCCGACTGCAGCCACACAGCCCCAAGTGGGGATTGGTATTTTCTTGGAAACTAGTACTAGTTGAATTAGGTATTGTTCCAACTCAACAAACTGGACAAAAAATTCCTTGTTTTACTAAATTTATTTTGTTTCTTGTTACTCTACGGTTATGGAGAGTTTTGTTCCCAGAGTGGAACTCTGTGTCAACGCTCATCATGGGTATTGCTTCCCTGTACGTGGTGAGATCCTACCCAATTCACATGGATAACTCGAAAGTTGAGGATCGTTTTTTTCAACGGAGGACTCGGGATTTTTGGTGTTTAATTTGTAGCCCTTTGGGCAGTTTTTAATGACAAAAAAGAAGAAGAAGAAGTTGGACACAAATTATTAAAGCTAGACAACAAAAACAAAGTTTACACTAAAAAAAATTCATAAACCCCAAATGAGTGTAACAAGATTGCAGGTATTCACAAACCCTATGTATGCAATGCAGCAGAACAAATGAACATAAGTGAGACAAAACATAAGAGGACAAGGCTAGGGTAAACACTCATATTTTTTGGTGTACGATACACACTCTGTATTTTGAGCTACAAAAATTCGTAATTGAGCACAAAAAAAATTTATGTTGGACCAAAAAAATTAATTATAAACCACACCGAAGAAAATTGGTAATCAATACCACAAAATTCATAACTTTGAGCCATCTTTTTTTTAGCTTGCGCTGTCTTTTATTACAATAGAACTCAAAACAAGGCAACAAGATTTTACAAAAATACACCACAAAATTAAAATTCGTAAACGTAACCACAAAAATTTTAAAGTTAGCCACAAATTTTGTGAGGTGTGTACCGTTCAAGAATTTATGAAAAGATGCCACAAAAGTTTGTAAGTTTTGCAACATAAGATTGTTTCAAACAAACAACCAAACCCAACCGAGCATGATATGGACACAACTTTAAAACACAACTCCGGACACAACTGTGTCCGGAGTTGTGTTTCTAGACTTTTTGAACCCGAAAATAAATTGTCAAAACCACAAATAAGTCACAAGCCTCCAGAGATGAGCCACATGCTCATAATTGTCACTGTAACTCTCTCGTTTGCGCGGGCAATGACTCAAGAGTAATCGGTTCGAGGCGGCAAGGGATTATAGTACTGTTCCTCCATTTGGTCGTCGTTGATGTTGGGCCTGGAGTGCCCTCATGGATTTGGTTACACAATACCACTCCCTGCGACCGCTCTAAAAACAGACTTGCGGGTGCGATGTCGAATGCCATAAAAGATTTAATTGAAACCCTTCCTACAACCAATTGGTTTTAGGAGAGATGGTGGAAAAGCGGTCCGACAAGTGATATCAGAGCCAGGAAGTCATGGGTTCGAGTCGCGGGAGCGTCATCGTGAGGGAGGGATTGTTGGGCCCGGAGTGCCCCCATGGATTTGGTTACACAATGCCACTCCCTGCGACCGCTCTAAAAACAGACTTGCGGGTGCGATGTCGAATGCCATAAAAGACTTAATTGAAACCCTTCCTACAACCAATTGGTTTTAGGAGAGATGGTGGAAAAGCGGTCCTCCGACAAGTGGTATCAGAGCCAGGAAGTCATGGGTTCGAGTCGCGGGAGCGTCATCGTGAGGGAGGGATTGTTGGGCCCGGAGTGCCCCCATGGATTTGGTTACACAATGCCACTCCCTGCGACCGCTTTAAAAACAGACTTGCGGGTGCGATGTCGAATGCTATAAAAGACTTAATTGAAACCCTTCCTACCACCAATTGGCTTTAGGAGAGATGGTGGAAAAGCGGTCCGACAGTTGAGAAGCTCCACTTCCAATGGTTCATCGTAGCCTGCAGCCATATCTCTCTCTCTCTCTCTCTCTCTCTCTCTCTCTCTCTCTCTCTCTCTCTCTCTCTCTCTCTCTCTCTCTCTCTCTCGTAGTGAGCTATTGTTATGACCTCCACTCCCGCCCTCAAATTAACACTCACTCTAGGTAGCGCTCTTAGTTGATAGAGTTGGTAAACTAGTGGAACAGCTGAGCATGTGGTTGATTTTAAGGAATTTCAAAAATATGTTCAACTTAACTTGATTACTAAGAGAAGCTGATCCCAAATATTTAGACCCCGTTCCGCTTTCTTCCAAAATTTTCTTTTTCAAAAAGAAGGTAATTTCAAAATCAAATATTACGAAAATGAAAAATAATTTTTCAATTTTTTTTTGCGTCGTTTAAAAAATCTCAATGAGATCTATTAAATAAGATCCATATTGGTAGAAAAATTATTTGTATAAACATATGATTTTTTAACTTAAAATTATATTTTTTTTGAAAAAAAAGGTTTTTCAAGAAAGTAGAACACCACCTAACCCTTCACTATCATACATTCCCGTGAAGCTCATACTATATAAACAATGAAAAGCTCCTAAAGCGATGGAAATCCCTAATTTGATGAGTTAATTTGCCGATGGAAAGCTCCTAAAATGTGCGGTGAATTGTATTAGCGGAGGCAATGGATCGAAATCTCCCTGATTCAGTGATCCGTTATATTGCCGACGGAGTCGGTGAAAAACTCCTAAAGCGTGGAGTGGATTTTATCGGCAAAGACGATGGAAATATTTCTAATTCGATGAGTTAACTTGCCGAATGAAACGACGAAAACTCCCAAGGCATGCAATGAATTTTGGGGTTCGATTCCCCACCGGGTAAGTATCCTGAAATAAGTGGAGGCCGTGACTGGTGTGGCCGCGCTAGCTCCCCGGAGGTTTGGATTGCACAGTCGGATCTATATAGTGGCCTGGCTATAGAGTTGTTCCTCCATTAAAAAAAAAGAAGTAATACTTTCTGTCCAAGTACGTGTTCTGTGGGTGATTTTTATGTAGGGCCATGCTAATTATCATGGGTGGAAAGTATTAGGCCACAATTAAATAATCTTAAGGAGTGATGTTATGGTCATTATATTTAATTATTATAGATGTAAAACTTTATAATAACATGCTAATTACATATGTGTGAAGGACGCATTAATATTGACGGATGTCGATGGTCTCATTAATAATTAATGTAGATAGTGTCACAATGGAAAATGTGAAAGACAATTTGTCTGCAAAAAATTAGTCGCCCATGGTGGGTAACAGACTAACAGGCATTGAATACAATGGAGAGACAAGCATTTCATCAATAATTGTTAATGCTAGCCCACCCATAGTGGGTGGGGTATCAAGCAATATGTCAACCAAAGATTCAACAGAATCGGTCAAGGCTAGCTCGCCCATATTGATCGACAATTATTCTACAAGCGCAGGACTTCTATAAAGTAAAATATAGTTTCTAACCTGGCCTATGTGGGATGGGAACTATACCCATTCCCCTAGATTTCAACCTGCAATTGTAGATTGGGAATTGCATCCAATCCCTCGCTCTCAGATTTGTCAATTTTTTGGTGGAATTCTTGATTTGGTTGGGATCCCACCCGAAAAATAGGGGTTTTTGAAGCATTCATCCCATTAACCTTGTTACGATCGAACCCTTTACCACCATGGTCACTGTATAGTTTCCATTCCCTTCCACTGCCGATATCGACTCTTGTTACAATCGAACCCGAAAAACTATACGTATTCCCGTTGCAAGGGGTACAAGTAGTTTTATATCGGCTCTTGTGTTCCGTTTAATGTACGCTTGTTTTCCGGCCACGATAGTGTAGGGGTATGATTTGTATGTAAGAGTCCAACCCCGGCCCAAGATCCGAGTGTCTTGACGCTTCAAGAAAGAAAGTACTACTACTTTTTAGCCTAGCTCTTGCGTGGATGAAATATTTTGAGATATTAGGTAAGTAGGCAGAGGCAGTTTGATTATGGTATGTTTGTTGGGCAGCAGATGCCGCAATGGGAAAGACATGGTGGAAATGGCCATTGATTTTGGAAGAAGGTTGGGCAGAATTAGGGCAGCCATAGCACATCATGATAGATATGCTGATATGTTTTTGTCACCTTTTCAAAATGATGAAGCATTGCCCACAATTTTTCACTGCGCGAATGGTTTCGTTTTCTTGTTATATCGAATGAAATGTCTGGAACCCGCCTCGTGACTGCTTCATAGGGTATTTGCCTTGATCTTGAAATTCTAGAAATGATTTTGACGATTAGCAATCTAGTGACAATATGATTTTAGCTCGGTTGGAAGGAACTGATGATGCGAAGCTCATAGCTTTAGACTTGAACCCAGACATCACATTGTCCCAAAGTGTTACAAAGAGCTCATAGCATTATGCAGTTTACCCGCTTTAAGAAGGCGGGCGAGTCGTGTATCGTCTTTAGTCGTCATGTTTTAGAAAGCAATTTCGTGCTGACATTGTTTTATAACCCTGAAAGTTTATGTGATGTGGTGTTTTAATTTTCTGCTTCCCTATCAAGAAAGCGAGTTTGAAAATAAAATGTTACTAAATACCATACCAGAATGGTAATTAAATCAATCAGTGGACGTTGAAACGGAAGTGCAAGTATGGTACGCCGTCACCTTCGTCAAGGAGTATTGTCCCATCACGTACACCACACCACTATCTGTAGGAAATCCACCGCACATATGTCGGGGCCGAAGCTATGGTCCCACCACGTTGTAGGTGGTGTTAAAAAAGGAATGGTAAATTGGCATGTGGACAAAAGAGTAATGCTATTGGTACCGACCAATAGCATAGGGAAAATGCACCGACGGCCACCGGACAGTCGATCCGAGCCGTCCAAAAATTTTAAAAAATAAAATCGAGTGAGCTTGCGCGAGAATCAACGGCATCCGAGGTGTGTAGTGTACTTGATCGGAGCACCCCGTTTTCGTGTATATATGTATATACGTGTATATACACAAAAAAGGCGTGCTCGGATCAAGCACCCTACACACCTCGGATGCCGTTGATTCTCACAAGGGGCCCACTCGATTTTATTTTTTAAAATTTTTGGACGGCTCGGATCGGCCGTCTGGTGGCCGTCAGTGCATTTTCCCTACGGTACCATCGGTACCAATATCATTTTCGTGGACAAAAAGAGCTTTCGCAGTTTGCTTGCCTGAAATGCTGGAACAGAATTTGAGTACTCCCATGCGCATGGTACCACAGATTGGTTCATTCTTCAATAGCAGTACAAGGCCACTGCTTCAAGTCAAGATTGTGAATGGCCGGTGCCTACCGTTTTTTCCCTTTAGCAAACCGGTAATTTACCTCTCTATAGTTTGGTTCCGATTTAACTACCGGTCATATCAAGAAATACCGGTGGGTATTAAGTCGGTACCAGACAGTACCCATCAAACTATATTTTGTAAGAAAAACATGTGTTCTCGCGGTTCCAATCCTCGTATTTACGAATGTATGTTTTATTTTATTTTATTTTTGTCCGGATTCAGTCCGGTTTTTGTATGGATTCAGTTCGGTTTCTATCCGGATTTAATCCGGTGGGTTGTTGATTTCCATCGATTTTTGATGATGTCTTTGATGTGGAGCTCTGCCATCCCGAGGCGTCTGTTTAGGTACTATAGCTCCACTTATGCCGATCCTTGTTGATAACGGTGTGGAATGGGTGATGACTCTTGCTTAGGCGTTAGACATCAGTTTCGTCTCTTTGCTTTTCCTGTATATCGTCAGCTTTAGGGTTTGACTGTGTCTCTATATCTCTGTATTTGGGTGAGAATCTGTTACTGCCATATGTCTTGATTTGTATTCCGGTGATAACCTGTAGATGCCGTATGACTTTTATAAATGGGTATGCTTCTTCTGTTGACCAAAAAAAATAAATAAAAACCTCGCATTCACGAATTACACGTAGTTGATTGAGAGGTTTCTGGAAGACGTTTTTACGCTAGCGCTCTCGCATTCGCACTCGTACCTACATGCGCATTATGTGGCTTAGGATAAGACCATCAAACTAAAAATTGATATGAATCCTCACTTATTTTTTAGGTGGATGCACAGAGTACCAATCCCAACAAAAACCATGAAATTTGATGTTAATTAATGTTGACAATCTGTCATTCCTCTGGGTATTAATTTTGAAATCTTAAGTATTAACAGCTGTCTATTTCATAAAGTCCAGTTAAAGATTCTCAGTTTGACAAATTGGTCCCAAGAGTACTAAGCCCATGATGGACCACAAAAAGAAATTCATCAACAGGTTTACCAGCAGTGAAAGTTACCGGAGGGAAAGAAACAGATACTACGCCATTATTTCCGGCGGAAGGCACAGCGTCACGGCATGGACCAAAAAGTTACCCAAAAATGGTCATCATTCAACTTTCTGGGGCTTTTTCTAAAAAAATTTGGGTTTCGGTGAAAATATTTAACTTCTATCGAGACGAACTAATCATTCACAAAAGTTAACGCAAAAGTAACAGATGCAAAAAAAAAAAAATTTAGTCAAAACAAAACAAAAAAGGTAAGTTGAGTTTATCAAATGAATTCTTACCCGTCAAAGAATTAAAAATACTGTGGACACAAATTGCACAAATTCTTTCATAGATGTATGTGGAGTCGTCCGATGTGTATTACTCCTTTATTGTGTAAGATCCACGTGTATTGGACAATCCTGAACATATTTGTGCCAACCATATGCATAGCAATCTGTGCCCGGTAGCATTAATAAAAGAATAATCGGTAAATATGCATATGAACAACAAAGAAGCAAAATTTTTGCACAGATTTTCTTATTATTTGTAACCTCTTTATTCATGTAAATGTGCTAACAAAATGTTTTGGTAACCACTTGTGGGCTTGCTCCAGCGCAAGGGGAAGACCCTTGCCTAGCAATGGGTAGGGTTCGACTCATCTCTAGGATTGGTACCACAAATGCTGGTGCGGTCGCGTGCACACAACGATCTCATCCATTTTTGTACAATATTGTCCGCTTTAGACGCTTAAAGGCCGTAGACTTCCCAGTAGGATCACCCATCCCTGGATTATCCCAGGATGAACACGCTTAACTATGAAGTTCCTACGTTCTTTGGCCTGCCCTCACGGCTTTAAAAGGCCTTGTATAAGTAAGATGGATCATTTCTTATAAATTGTGACCTGCTCCCCTCAACCGACGAATAAGCTGTCACAACAAATTACCTAGGGGTCGGAACGGTGGTTTGCTTCAAAGTTGCCCCGAGGTTTATTAATGGGTGGATTCAATTTTAATGTCCCTCCTGTGTGTTTTTCATTCATATAAATAAATAAATAACGTTTTGGAAAAGTGAAATTTAAAGTTGGATTGTTAAATAAAAGTTAAGGAAAGTGTAAAATCAATTGTACTCAATCAATAATCATTCCATACATTCTCTCTCATCATGACGCGCGCTCTCTCTCTCCCTCTCCAATTTTGTACTACAATATCTTCCCTTACCTTAGCAACCCGAGGGAATTTCATGTGTGCTAACGGGAATGAGAAAATAATAAGTACTTACTTTTCATGAGATTGTATGAACATCTCACAGAGATTAAACGCTCTAAATCTCGAAAATTCATCAATTTCAAAGTCTCGAAATTAGTCGAGACGAAGCAAACTCGTCCGAACATCTGGTTATGAAAAAAAAATCTACCTCATCCCTGTACATGCATACATCACATTAAATACACTCAAGCTCCGTACTTCTGACAACGACCACTAAGGGATGGGTGGCACATGCCTCCTGTCACATCACTCCCCCAATCAACGGACGCGATTCCAACGTACGGTTCTCCCGACGGTCCCGATCACACTTCCCCCAAATCACTCCCCCACTCACACACACACAGCGAAAAGGAAACCTACCCATTCCCCTCTCTCTCTCCTCCCCTCTCTCTCCTCTCTCTCTTACCAGGTCCAGCTTTGTCGGGACAATTATAAAGACCTCTCTCTCTCTCTCTCTCCACGCTCTGACTAGACTCTTCTCTATCTTCGGCGAAAGCTCCACTGATAGTGAGGCGTAGCAGTAGTTGCTTTGCGTCAAGCTCATTCAATGGCGGCCTCGGGATACGTGCGAAACTCCGAGCTCGGTTGATGTGAGTAGTAGTAGTAGTAGTTCCTTTCGTCTTTTAACTGTATTGAATGAATTTGTGCTCTGTGTCCGCGTGGAAGTTGAAACTTATTGTCATCTCTGAAATGGCTTGGGAGCTGTGAATTAGGGCTTGGTAACTTCTTGAGTGTGGGGTGGATTTCTTTTGGAGTTTAGAGAGATAAAGGGAAGAAATGGTGGGGTTTGGTACGGAAAAAATAGTTCTTTTAGGGTTTTGAATTTGTATCCGTGAGGAAGTTGACGCTTGTTTTTGAGTCTCAAATGAGTTGGGATTTGTGAACTAGGGCTTGGTTTTGGTGAAGATTGAAATTTGGAGTGTGGGTTTGGATTTGTGAATTAGGGCTTGGTTTTGGTAAAGAGTGTGAGTTGGATTTGTGGGGTTGGAGAGGGAAAGGGAGGAAATGGTGGGGTAGGATTTTGAATTTGTGTTCTTTTGTCTATGAGAAAGTTGAAGCTTGTTTTTGAGTCTCAAATGGGTTGGGATTTGTGAATTAGGGCTTGGTTTGGTGAAGAATGAAATTTTGAGTGTTTGGATTTGTGGGGTTAGAGAGAGAGAGAAAGGGAAGAAAGAAATGGTGGGTTGTGGAGCCTTAATTGAGGAGGGTAGTGAGTGGAAGACAAGAGAGGTGGAGTTGAACAGCAGCTTGGGGCTCAAGATTATGACAACTATGGGAGAGGGTTTTCTAAGCTGAGGGTTTATGCAGTTTAAACTATTTGATACTTCTACTGAAAACATATACTAGGATATGAAGCTTTCAACATCAGGACATGGTCAACAGGCTCATGAAGGTATTTTTCTCCCCACTTTTTCAATTCTCTGCCCCTTTTATTAAGACTTTTTTGCATGCTTATGTAGGTGTCCTTTTCAGTTGTTATATTGTTCCTCTCTTAAACTAGTTTTATGTTAGTTTTGCAATGCATTTTGAAGAAAAGAAATAGATAATGAAACATTTGGGTGTAAATTTTATTGGTTTATGGAAGGGGAGAAGAAGTGCTTGAATTCGGAGCTATGGCATGCTTGCGCGGGCCCTCTCGTGTCGCTACCAATTCTTGGGAGTCGTGTGGTTTACTTCCCTCAGGGTCATAGTGAGCAGGTCTTGTACTTAATGATTCAGAACTTGTGTGTGTTTATGCGACTGGGAAAACATATTTTTGAAGCAATTCCTAATTGTGCCGATTGCAATTGGAACCCAGGTCGCGGCTACGACTAACAGCGAAGTTGATGCCCACATTCCGAATTACCCAAGCTTGCCACCCCAGTTGATTTGCCAACTTCACAATGTTACAATGCATGTGGGTACTATTCTTTATGCACTTTATGTTTTCATTTGTGTACCTATTTTGTAATTGTTGTGTATGTCATGTAAACCTTGAGGAGAACATTGCTTATAAATGTGGGATTTCAGGCAGATGTTGAAACAGATGAAGTATATGCTCAAATGACCTTGCAGCCCTTGACTCCGGTAAGCAACTTCAACTTTGATTAAGAACATTATTAGATACTTTTGCAATACCTTGTCAATCATGGGGTAAAGGTAAACTTTTTGTGGTACTTACACAGCAAGAGCAAAAGGATACCTATGTTCCCGTTGAGTTGGGGATGCCAAGCAAGCAGCCAACCAATTATTTCTGCAAGACATTAACAGCGAGTGACACAAGTACTCATGGGGGGTTCTCTGTTCCTCGTCGCGCTGCAGAGAAAGTTTTCCCTCCTCTAGTAATCTCCTTCTCATGCTTTCCTTTTTCTGATATCATTCCTGATCTAATGCGTAATTCTTTATTTTTTGGGTTCACCAGGATTTCTCTCAGCAGCCACCTTGTCAGGAGCTTATTGCAAGGGATCTTCATGATGTTGAGTGGAAGTTTAGGCATATTTTCCGAGGTAGGTGACAATTGTTTTTGTCTTATAGAGTTGAAGGTTGTTTTACCTCTTTGATATCTCAGTAAACTTCTGGTCAATAGTATAGCCTTTGGATTATAAAAACATGAATACTGTAAATACGTAATTAAGCGTGTTATGCTGTTATAGATTTCTATTTTACTGCCCACGGTGTGATGGCTTCACTTCCTATCTAATCTTTCATCTCGAAAATAAAACCCTCCTGGCATTTGGCAAGATGAGTATACCTATGGTTGTCAGACAGGTGATATTTGTTGCATTGTTAGAGTGCTGGACTGTCTTTCCATGGTCCTAGTCCTAAAACTCCTTTGTGTATTTTCACTTTTCACATCAAATTGTCTTTGTTATAGAATTCAACTAGACACTAATATTCAAAGCCTATTACCACACGAATCACTGTACTATCTTAAACTTTTATCGTGCACTGATCGGATATCCCATGTTTGTTCTGTTTTCTCCAATTTTCGACTCAGTTTGTCACGTACAAGTGTGGAAAAGAATCAAACAGTCGGCATTTTTTCTAAATGGTATAATTTGTCTATTGTGCTTGCCTCTGATTAGCTAAAATGTTACACTCCTTCAAGTGGTGTATAGTGGAAAACAGTAATGTGGGAAGTTGATTAAATATAGTTTTGGACCCTACTTTTATTTGCGGAAAGTTGATAAAAAAAAAAAAGGACGGAAAAAGAGCATTCATGCCATTAACCTTGTTACAATCGAACCCTTTGCTTTTATGTTTGAAGGCATGGTTGCAAATGTTTGCTTTCCACGTGAACCAATACCTTACATTGGCTAGGGCATACTTCTTTGCTAGGATAAGTATTTCGTTCTTTCTTGAATGGTGTCCACATCAAAAGTGAGGCCCCTTGAAGTTCTTCGATATACAAGAAAATAATGAAGGGGAATCATGAAGGTGGTGGAAAACACTATCCAGAGCGCCTTCTGCACATGATTGAAGAACAATGTCTAAAGGACCGCAACAAAGATAGTGCATCATATTACAGGCAGGCTACCGTAGTATGTAGTCAAAGAATAGGTGGGGGCATACCAATCGAAATAGGGAGGTGAATATATAAAAATTATAACCTTTGGGGGGAGTTGGTTGATTAATTTTAACTACTCTATAACATACTGTTTTTTGGATATTTACGTTTCTTATGGGGGAGTTGGTTGATTAATTTATCTAAAACATCTATCCGGCATGGGGGAGTATATTTACTTTTTTTTTTTTTTTTTGCCTGTGGATGTTACAGACAAGAATGAAAATTTAACTAAAACATCTATCCGGCATGGGATAATGTTTTTGGAGGTCTAGATGATTAATTAGTAAGCCCCACCATGCATGAGCTCTAAGTTCGATGCCTTTGGTACTTCTCTCTTTTTCAGTTATTATCTCCATCTCCCTCGTGTTCTTCTCATCATGCCTTTTTTGGTTGCCATGTGATCTAGAGTCTTGTAAACACTTGCTTTTCTTTTTATCCCCAGTTTTCATTGAGGTCCTCTTTTGTTTTTTCTTTGGCGAGGAATCAACAACTCCAAGGCAGGTCCACTTTGGACCCACCCTTGCAGGGTGAACTGTGGATGCCTTCAACAACCTATAAGCCACATGTATTAGGCAGATCAGGGCTTTACAAGTGGGTTCGAACGTTGGTCCCCTTGATGTCTTCTCATTGCTTCATCTTGATTTTTCCATTTCCATTTCTTTTTTCCTTCGTTGCCCTTTTCCTTTTCTACAATTTGTAAGTAACTACCCGCCACAACTTGGTTGGGAATGTGAGGACATTATGAACCTAATGAGGATAATTTGGCTTCGATAAGGCACCTAGGAAACTGCTTTAATAATTTGCTTTTTGTCGTGCTGCTGACAACGCCAAACACAATATAACCTCTGCAATTTCCCTCCTAAAGTTGATGTATCAAACATCAAGATTCTTGAAGGGGAAGTTGTCGGACCGCTTTTCTACCATCTCTCCTAAAACCAATTGGTGTTAGGGAGGGCTTCAATTAAGTCTTTTATGGCATTCGACATCGCATCCGCAAGTCTGTTTTTAGAGCGGTTGCAGGGAGTGGCATTGTGTAACCAAATCCATGGGGGCACTCCGGGCCCAACAATCCCTCCCTCACGATGACGCTCCTGCAATTCGAACCCATGACTTTTGGGCTCTGATACCACTTGTCGGACCGCTTTCCACCATCTCTCCTAAAACGAATTCTGAACCTTGTGATCATTGTAGAAGAAGAATTGTATACATGCTTCTTGTAACTTGAGATATTACGTTCTGATTCTTAGAAATTGATTGCGGATGTAAGTTTGTACTGCACTACCTGTTATTAGAACTTTATAGCAAACTGCAATGGCTGACAACTTTGTAGGTCAGGGGGCTACTATTGTGGTGGGAGAGTTATTCTGCACAAGCTTATATGTTCTTATTTGCCCTATTTGCAGGACAGCCTAAACGGCATCTTCTTACTACAGGGTGGAGTGTGTTTGTCAGTGCCAAGAGACTTGTAGCGGGAGATTCTGTTCTTTTTATCTGGTACTCGTGCTCTTTGACTTTTCAACCGCTTCTTGCGTGACCATTTGTTTTTACTATTTTACTTCTTTGTTTGTTCCGATAAACAGGAATGAGAAAAACCAGCTTTTTCTGGGAATACGCCGTGCGATTCGACCACAGACTGTAATGCCTTCTTCTGTATTGTCAAGCGACAGCATGCACATTGGACTACTTGCAGCTGCAGCTCATGCCGCTGCTACTAATAGCTGTTTCACAATATTTTATAATCCAAGGTGGCAATTGTAATTAAAGCTGTTTTTGGAGTTTCTCTCTCCTTCCATCTTCATTTATAAGTTCATTTGTTCAGGGCTAGTCCTTCCGAATTTGTCATAGCGCTTTCAAAGTATGTTAAGGCGGTATATCATACACGTGTTTCTGTTGGGATGCGTTTCCGGATGCTTTTTGAAACTGAAGAATCAAGTGTTCGCAGGTATTGTGTGATTATCCTTGACTAGAATTTTTGAGTTGGTACTCGTTTGGAAATTTTCTTGCATTTACTTGATGAAGGTGGTAGGGCATCTACTGTTATTATGTTTTTGTCCTCTTATTGAAAGAAAGATGCTTGCTTTTTCATGACACCAGCTTCTAAAAGTGCCTCTTAAATTCACTTTATATGCTTAGGCATATGCCTTTGCAACTTGTCATCTAGTTCCTGGCTGATGCAAGTTATAGGACGGAAGAAAACTTGCCATGATAAATTTGCAGTATACCCTGCATGTCCTGCTATGCAGAGACAGGTGGCTTGTGTTATTGCCCATCTTTTGGTGTGAGGAAGTTCTTTCCCAGGCTTTTTCTGTAATCAGAGCCTTTCATCTGGCACTTCAAACCTAGATTACAACTTGTTTGTCGTAAACAGTTATCTGGGATTTAACAACCACAGGTAAACTGTTCTCCTGTTGGCTGATTTTCTTTCTGGTGCGCAGCCACTCAATGGCAGGGGTACAATAAGTCTCACCTATCTTTATAAGGTGTAATGCTTACTTTGCTCTGCTTGTGCATTACATTTTCTTACTTGACTGGCTTTCTTTGCACATATGTGGATGGCTTTGATTACCCAGATACATGGGTACTATAACTGGCATTGGTGACCTTGATCCTGTTCGTTGGCCAAATTCTCATTGGCGATCTGTCAAGGTAAACATACTTATCTCTTCATGTGTTTCTCTTATAATGGCATGTCATTTTGCAGTAGTTTTGTCAGCAATTGCACCAGATGCCTAAGATTTCTGTAGCCCAGGGCAAGTAATACAACAATCCTACTTATGGAAAAGCATATTGGAAGTTTACTTATACTTTAGGTTATAATATAATATTTTCTTTGTCATAAGCTTTTCAAATGGCAGTGACCAAGTGTTACTTCTTATATCATTAGAGGATGATTTAGAGGCAGTAGTTTTTCTTGTTATGATTGACTTGTTCATTTCACCTTTTAATTGTAGGTGGGTTGGGATGAGTCAACTGCGGGTGAAAGGCAGCCACGGGTGTCTTTATGGGAAATTGAGCCTTTGACAACTTTTCCGATGTACCCCTCACTCTTTCCACTAAGGCTAAAACGCCCTTGGTACCCTGGAGCCTCATCTTTTCAAGGTACTTGTAACAGTTGATTTTTCAGCAATAATTTTCTCCCATGTTTTTTGTGCTACATGGTGGACAATGCGTCATTTTGAAAGATGGTTGGGACAATGTGATGCATCTGAGTTTGATTATGTTTATCAAAATGAACAAGAGTTTAGGGTAAGAATAGTTGATTTCTTTCTAAATTAGGTGAGTTCTAACATACTGACTATGTAATCTTATCTTATGCTAGTCCTTTTGGCTACTCTGGGTTGTTGGTATTGAGTATATTCACGTCTCATTGGTAATTCATTTTTTTGGCGTCTTCAACATAAAAGGCTGTTTGTTTAATATCTTGTAATTATTATTTTGTAAGCCATCCATACCTGAGAAAGTCTGAATCTGCGGTATATCTTCTCTTCAAGCAAGCTTCTCTCTCTGGCGATTTTTTCTGCCACTTTCCTCTTTTTTGCAGATGGTAGAGAAGGAGCAGTTAATGGCATGACATGGTTAAGAGGAGAAACTGGAGAGCAAGGGCTTCACTCTCTTAATTTTCAGAATGTTGGTATGCTGCCCTGGACGCAGCAGAGATGGGACACATCCTTAGTCAGAAACGATTTTAATCCGCAGTATGAAGCCATGTTGGCAGCTGGTTTGCATAGTACAGGAGGTGGGGATTCTATTAAACAGCAATTTTTGCAGTTACAGCAACCTTTCCAGTATCTTCAGCAACCAGGCGGACAAAATCCTCTTGTTATTCAGCCATCTATCTCCTCGAATATTCTGCAAACACAGACCCAAATGCTACAGCAAGCCAACAACCAACCAGAAGAACAGCCACAGCAACAGACTCATCAGGATTCATTTCTAATTCAAAGTGACCAGCTCCAAAACAGGCAGCAGCCTAATGTTCCATCTCCTTCATTTTTAAAAACAGATTTCGCAGATTCGAATGCTAAGTTTTCGACATCGGTTGGTCCTTGTGTACAAAATATGTTGGGTTCGTTCTGCACTGATGGAAGTGGCAACAACCTTCACGATTTAACCCGAACTGGTCAAACCATGGTTAGTAACCTGACCGAACAACAATGGGTATCAAAGTTTACAAATTCACAGGGTAATCCATCTACCAACAACTCCGTGTCACTTCCACCATATCCTGGTAAAGATGCTAATGTCGAGCAGGAAAATTGTAGCTTGGAAAGCCATAATCATTCTGTGTTTGGTGCTAATAATGACTCTGGACTCCTACTCCCCACCACACTTTCTGGTATCGGTGATTCTGCAGTTAGTGCTAATGTGTCCTCAATGGCATTAGGTGCTTCTGGGTTTCGGAGTTCTCTATATGGTTGCATGCAAGACTCTTCCAAGTTGTTGCATAGTGCAGAAGCACAAGTTGACCCGCCAACCCCCACCCGTACATTTGTCAAGGTGCAAACCACATTATTTGTTACTTCAATATAATGTGTTACGCTTTGTGCATTTAATACCAAAGGCTATTTCTGTACCCAATCTTCCCCTCCCAAGCACCCTGGAATGGGTACTAACTGGCACTTTTTTGTTGGAATATTGTGATTGATCATGTTTGTTTGTTTGTATGTACAGGTTTACAAATCGGGGTCGGTTGGCCGGGTCCTAGACATCACTCGGTTCAACAGCTACCATGAGTTGCGTGAGGAGCTGGGTCAGATGTTTGGGATTGAGGGATTGCTTGAAGACCCTCAGAGATCAGGCTGGCAGCTTGTAATTGTTGACAGGGAGAATGATGTGCTTCTCCTTGGAGACGACCCCTGGGAGTAAGTAAACTCAATTGCAATATGTAGTAGATCTATTAAGTGATTGAATTTAGTTCCGTGTATGCTTTTGCTGGGCTAGGTCCTAGGAAATAGAAACTGTTAAAGCATCCAACTCAAAACTAATTGGCAATGAGTGAAAAGGTTGCCCATGCTCATATTCTAGGTTAGGAGGTTATAATTAACCAATCTGGGACAAGCTCTAACAGAAACATTTGGGAAACATAAGAGAAATGTCAAATGAATTTGGAAATGCATGAAGTGTCATTGTCGGATTTTCCTTATAGTTGTTGAACCAAGCAAATTTTTCGGTATGTTTCATAATTTTTCGTTGCATTTTAGTAGATTCCACCTATGTTTTGTTTCAGATGCCTAGGATACAGTAACTTTTTGGCTGTCAAGGCGGAAACAAATCAAAATTTTGTTCCTTGGTTCAAAACCCTTTGTAAGGGATGTCAACTTCTTAACTATTGCTTTTTGTTAACTCTATTGGTAACTTGAGTAAGTACTTACTTTTTCTGTATGAACAGCATTGGACATGTGGATGTGATGTCGATGTTCGATTATCAGTTAACCTTGACGCTCTTGTAGTTATGATAAATCTTTTTGCCTTAATTAACACCGGTTTGGGAAAAATTCCCTTGTTATTTGGTAACACCAGTTTGGGAGTATATTTTCTAGAGTTTATATTTGTAAGTGTAGTAACATACGTACTAGTCTAAGAAGCACAGACACGTCTACCGGCCTCATGTTTCCGTGTCCAACACGTGTAGGTCACGGACACGACACGATACTCTCCGGACACGTATTGAACTTGCATAATTCTTGTCCAATGTTTTCATTACATTTCTTTTACTTAGACAAATTGTGGATACTCCAAGACATGTTGGCAACACTCTTGGAACATGCTAAGGGTTCATTAAAATGTCTCCGATGTTTATATGAAATCATTGCATACCTCTATAATACAAATATACTTCACATTTGACGCATCCTTGTCCTAATTTTCGGAAAATGATGTGTCCGCATGACGGTGTGGTGTCCGTATCCCGTATCGGTGTCCGTGCTTCTTAGGTACTAGTAAGAAAAAGGCACAAAGAATATGGAATTACATGATGTAAAAATAAGGGCCACTAAGTCTAGTCAAAATAACATTACATGGCAATTTTGAATTCTAACCAAACGTTCCAGCAGGTCCGACTTAAAAATATAATAAAAACATGGGATGTTTCCTTTACATTTCAGCGTCTGAACTTGTTTACCCTTTATTTTTTTGTATCAGCTTAGCAAAAAAAAAAAGCGTCTGAACTTGTTTGTGTCATACACGAATACATGAAGCTGGTAGATGTGTTTGTGCTTCTTAGATCAACATATGTGAGTGCAGGGATTCACTAGTTGTGCTAATGTGCAGGGAGTTTGTCAATAACGTCTGGTACATCAAGATACTTTCACCTGAGGATGTGCTGAAACTGGGGAAACAAGAAATTGAATCATTCAGCCACAATAACGGTGTAAGGATGAATCATGAAAGTGGGAATGGCGGCCAGGACTTTGTTTCTGGACTACCCTCTGTTGGCTCACTCGGATACTGAGAATGATTCGCAGTGGATTTTATCTTCCCGAGTCGGTTTACTTCAAGGGCCTTTTGGCTTCTAAATTTCTGTATTATGTTCTGAATTTGCGTCTTTCGTGTGTCCAACTGCTGCGTATTTTCCATGCCGTTGATGCTTTATGCAATCACTTAGTGATTATTTTGTTCTTCTGATGAAGTTACTGACTTTCGGGGTTAAAATATATTGTAATATGAGATATGGATTTAAGGTTAGATGATGAAGAACATGTCTAGGTGATCCAGACTTTAACCCTTGAAACTAAGCTATTGGATGGTACAGTGGATTTAATGTAAGTTCCATTCCCCTTGTGCACTGTAAGGGTTATTTTTTTTCACTTTAGCAATTGATTAAGGGTGGGTTTGGCTTCTCTAGTCTCTTGGGCTGTGTTTGGATTATATTGGAGTAATACTATAGGGAAAAAGGAAAATACTCCGTACTAGTGAAAGAGGTATAATTAGTTTTTGCACTTCATAAACTGTTCTCCTTTTCTTTTCTTTTTTCTCTCCCCATGAATTCTTGCGGCATGATCCAAACACAGCCTTACTGTGAATGTTGGGAACGCCTCTTCCACTATTAACCGGGAAATTATTACTTGCTTTTAGTCTCTACTACTATCATACATTCACGTGGGGTTCAAGATTAAGTTTATGAACCTCACATAAATGTGTAGTGGTAGAGGCCGTGAAGCACCATGTGGCGGTGTTCCAAGGCAACTGATTCTGTGCCCACAAATGGGGTGTTTGCTCAGAACTTCAACCTCTTTTATATAACTGTTGGGTGATTCCATTTGATCTCGAAAACTCATCTCTCTAATCCCATGAAAGTTTACCATTACGATATTAGGCCGTTCAAAACATGTTTGGACGGCCGAGATGCGCGCACCAAACCATCCAATGTAAATACGGTTTTCAGTGCTAGTTATCCAGTTACAGAAGCGCACGGGCACTACGTAGCCATGCCCACCTGACACTGAAAAATTTCTCCCTTTGGAGGGAGAGATTTAGGCCCCGTTTCCACTAATAAAAAACACTAAAAACTTAATGCATTTTACTATCCCATTTTCACTAACAAATTTTTTTTAACATTTTACCATCTCGTTTTCACAAAAAAAAAATTGTCAACAAAAAACTGTTTTTGCTACAGTAACTCTACTCACAAACTTATTAACAACTTATTCACTATCGGAAATAACTTGACATTTCTCAATTCACTATCGAAAACACCAAACAACTTTTCAATCACAAATAAAAATAAATAACTTAACATTTCTCAATTCACTACCGAAAATACCAAACAACTTTTCAATCACAAATAAAAATTTTAATTTTTTCACTATGGGAAACAACTCTAATGAGAAAAGAAAAGAAGAGTCACTCGTTAGGATAAAATATTTTGGTGCCCCGTGAAAAATAGTGAGAAAAGTAACAAAAGAACCATTTCTGATTGGCCCTTCGGGCCCTTCCCTTTTCTTATTTCGTCTTTTCTCACCATCCAAAGTGCCGTCAGGAGTTGGGGCCAATTGAAATCATGACGGGGCCTTCTGGGATTGGTACAAAGGACGATTGAAGCTTGAAAATGGAGCATCCATCGTTTGGCCTTTGTTCAAAACTGCATCAGATTAGATGCAAATTTTGAACGCGTGACATACTCTCGCGCTTGCTTTCTGCAGACCAGATGCTGCCAAATGCTGTCATCCGTTCCGCATTGTGGATTAGTACCTGTCAGACGCGGACATGGGTTTGGCCCCACCTTCAGTTGCTGTCATCTGGGTGTGATGTGAGAGAGAGAGAGCTGTGGAAGCATTTGGTGGGATGAGAAATTGAGAATGTTCGGTGGTGGAGAGCTCCAAAACAGAACAGAGCTAATAACCATGGTGATTTGATTTGAGGTGCTTTTTACTTATTCTCTTTCTCTCTCTAACATGTGTTTTGTATTTTATTATCGGCCATTTCTAAATAGATTTGGCTCTGTTTCACATGGGTTTGAGTAAATGCCTTGAAGTCTAACATCCCTCTCTCTAAATTCTTTTACGTTCTTTCATTCAGGTATCTCTCTTTTTCTGAGCTTCCCTCTCTCTTTCTGTCTCGCTGTTTACATATCTATGTTTTACCCTATATACATATATCTATGTGTGTGTTCAAATGCTAAACCCTCAACCCTAATGTTTCATTCAACCCGTTCTTCTCTTGTTTTTGTTTTTGTTTTGATAGTCTTGTTTTGTGCAAAAGAATTGTTTGAGATGAGTTATGGTGTATTTGAATGCGTATCTTGGACTTTAAATCTTCAAAGAAATCCCATTTGGGCTATAAGTTTTGCCAGTTCTTCTGTTGTCACCAAGTGGTGCTTTTTGAGAGAGATAATAAAATCCATTACCCTAGGTGGAAAAGGGTTTTGCAATAGGTAGTGAAATGGACGAGTGACTTCATCTATTGACTACCATATGTTATCCATCAGCTATCTCTATTACCTTACAATTTTTTGTTTTCTAAACTGTGGGCCATAATAGATTTGCATCACAGCCATTGTTTGAAGACAGAATCACTGAGTTTTGCGGAGCTGACATTAGACTAAAACAATAGCTTTCTTGCATATTTGAATATGACCCGTTCGGTAGATTTCCTGAAACTCGACATTGATCTGTGATAATATGTCGAGAAATTTGGGCTCAACGCTCCGGCTTTCCTTTACGTGGTAATACTTGATGTGTATATTTGCTCTTCCCAACCTGGTGATTCTGTGGTGAACCTGTTTGGTATTTGCTGATTCATTTCTGATTCCCCTGTGCCCAGGTTTTAGCGGAGTTGATTTTACGTGTTCTCTGGTTTTGTTTTAATGTGTAAAACGTATGATTCTAGTTAATAGGCAAATGAAGGAAGTTAATTGGTTATTGTGGTTCATAAATTTCATGGTTGTCTTATTCAACATGCCATTGGAAATGATGTTAATATGGAATAAAGTCTTGTGGAATGGCATAATAATCTAGTCCTAGAAACAAGACAACTAAAACCTCATACTATTCCTTTCCAGAATTTATTGTCCAGTTTAACAGCCTCCATGGGATCAGAATGTATTGCCGTGATGTCAAGTGTTCTGTCTTTCATCCTAGTCTAAATGACCATAAGGTGTGAAAGAGACTAAGTAAGACAAGAATGAACCATTAGTAGATTATGAAAATGCCTCTACATGTATGATACTAGGCTGATTTGGTATTGTAAACTCAGTCATGTTCAACCTTGGTATTTCTTTTGGAGATATAGTTTGTGAACTTATCCGTTCTTTCTTAATTGCAGGAAATGGAGGAGCTTTGGTTTGCAAGCAATGACATTCTGATCGATGTGCTTTCCCGATTACCTTTGAAAACTTTGCTCAACGTAAAGTGTGTTTCGAAACAATGGCATCGTCTTATTTCAGAGCGCTCTTTCATAAGGCATCAGTCTGAAAGGAAAGAATTCAAAGAACCCATTTCTGGATTTTTCTTCCAGGAGAGGTTTCAGTGGTGTGATGATGATATCAAGTCCATGAGCTATATTCCAGTTGACACAGAAGAAGCCACAAATGTGCAACGCTCAGTTTTCAATTTCCTCCCACAAAGCGTTGTGCTCTTATCCGTGAGCAATGGCCTGATTTGTTGTCGGAGTTGCTTTCCTTCGCCACAGCCTGTAGTATTCATCTGTAACCCCTTGAACAAGGAATGGGTGACTCTTCCATGGCCCACAGTCCCCAAACAAAGCAGCCTAGGGCTGGCTTTTGATCCTTCTAGGGACACCACGGGTGAATCCACCAACTTCAAAGTGGTTGCAGTTCATCAGAATGAATCTGAAACTGAGATGGAGGATTGGTACTTCTCATATGACGTATACTCGTCAAAAACAAAAACTTGGACCAGATCAAAGGAAATATGCCAGTGCAACCACAATTTGTTTAAAAACAAAGGCATTTTCGTAGGAGGAGCCTTGTATTGGCTAACTGATGGTGATCAAATCCTCATGTTCGATGTTCAAAACGAGCTATCTTGGTTGGTTTCCGTTCCATTCCCACTGGGGGCTTTTGATAGCATGCCTGGGGTGTGTATTGGCGAATCTGAAGGCAAATTGCATTGTGTTTTGATAACTGAATGTGGAATTCATGTGTGGGCTCTTGAGGATTATCTTGACCTTAATTGGGCTTGCAGATACTCTATTACCCTTGATGAGATGGAGGCAGAAAACTCTGAGTTCCTATGTAACGTACAACAGAGAATGGCAAGTCGAATCGATACAGCTCCATGGATGGATCCTTTGGCTTTTAAAGATGGTCTTTTGTTTATGAGGGTGGCGACAAAGATCTATTTGTACAACTTTGGAACAAGGAAAATGGAGGAGCTCTGCACGCTTTCCATGTTGGGGCCCAACTCTATGATTTCCCCCATTGTGCTACCGTATTCCATGAGTTTGGTTCTGTTGGATCGGCAATAGGAGTTGGTTGGATCAATTTTTTCCTCGTAACAAATGTTATTGTAAATGTTTTTGGGGAATTACACAGGTTCAGGGATCTTAGTTTTTGTCCTGTCAGTTGTTATGGGTTTAGATTTGTGCATAGTTGTCTGTTGTTTGCTCGGCTTGTGTGGATATTCACTAGTAAAGATGTAAGCTT
The DNA here is from genome assembly GCA_018127125.1 of Rhododendron griersonianum. Classification (NCBI taxonomy): domain Eukaryota; kingdom Viridiplantae; phylum Streptophyta; class Magnoliopsida; order Ericales; family Ericaceae; genus Rhododendron; species Rhododendron griersonianum. Next base: position 43,241,958 of record CM030797.1, read on the forward strand.
TTGATATTTGGAAACTAAACTTCATCTATTTTCATCTATGTTATCAATATGCATGTCATAGCAATTTTGGTTATTTTGTTTCTCGAATAACAGTGCTGATTTATTATGTCTTCTTTGCTTTGTATTTCAAAGCAATGGCCTGTACGTTCACAAACGTATGCTTTTTCCTCGTGCTTATGTATTAGTATCATAGCAACTTCAGGAGCATGCAGGGATTACTAAATTCTCGTCAAATTCTAGCTTCCGTTTGTTTGAGTGCTGGAAAGTTGTTGCCGGTGCTAAGTAGCCTGATCCTGGAAATGGTACTTACGGAGTATTTATCTTGTTTCTCATTTTATCCGTTGGGGTAGTGTTCTTATCGATATGCGCATTGATGCCATAGGGGATCTGCTAGCTGACTTTTAAGGCAGCAAAGGATAAATCTTGCAGGGGAGATTGACTTTTACGAAAAGTTACCACCGGAGTCGGATGAAAGCTAGCTGTAGGAGACCCTATGTTTGTGCAGTTATGTTCAAGTATACAATCTTTGTTGGTTATTCAACCATGTTTTTGTTGTTCAGAATAGATCAGACCTAAAATGTAATGATTTGTGAGACAGTTGCAATGTGACTGCGTCCTGGGCGCAATTATCCCGCCAGAAGGATGATGCTGATCTGTGAATTTCGGTTGAAATTGGTTCTGTTATTTATTTCCCCTGAATCATGCATGTTACGTATTTATTTGTTTTTATGCGTTCAGCTTGTTTCGTTAGGCATATACTTCTGGTTAATGTTAGAAAAAATTCCGTGACTGGACGTCTCTTCTCAAGCATTTTCTGTCAAGACAGATTGCAATAGCTTGAATGAAGCAATAATTGTAGATATGGATATTCTTTCCCGATATTGTTCGATGGTAAGAAATTTTAGAATCCTAGTATGCATGTTGGCTGGTGCCACTATCTTAACCTACGCGCGGAGCATTTTGGGGACTCCACAAGTCATGCCACAAAAAGGTGTTCATTTGAAAACCTTTCGGGCTAGCATAGTAGGAACACTTTGTTGGGGGAACTCAGTTTTCTTTAGCTTTCGCAAAATCGATGACCCTGTCGGACTTCTTCATGAGAGGATTATTTCGGACATTAATCAATGCGGGTTGAGTCTCGAACAATTTGCTCTTTAGTGTTGCATTCTTGCAGATGCCTTGAGACTCGTTTTCTTCATCGTTGTACAATTCGCGACCTCAACACTACGACCCATTTTTCCCAGGTTCATTTTCTCCGTCCAGTTCCAAAACAATGTCTGCACTCTGCTGAGTTGAGATATATCGACAGATTCAAAAGCAACGCCACTGCTAAAATTTTCGATAAGATCGTTGCTGGGGCCTTTCATCTCTTTCAACTTTAACTACGCGGGCAGTAAAGCTTGAAGACGATATCTCTTGGTTACATTTGATCGAGCAGAAGCAGAGGCCTTTCATTTTACCCAATTCCAGCTGCTATAGACGCATTATCTCTTCCCCAAATACATCACATTTGTTGTTCCGGTCTTTTCTGACGCCGTCCAATCGTTCTTTACATGACACATTTTTCGCGATTCATACAGGGGAAGGATGTTGCCCTAGTAACATTTTTCGCGACTCACATTTGTTGGCGCCGCCATGGCACGCCGCCAGTAATTGCATCACATTTGTTGATCCGAGTTTCTGGACTATCCTCTGTTGGCTTGCGTGAATACATTAGGTTCTGAATTTTTCTGGACTATCCATGCATCGATCGGAGAGGATACTCTTCCTTTCGACAACTTGTGGCCCGGTTTTGGAGCCAGATTTTTCCATTACGCGTTATGCATTTTGCATGTTCGGGAGCTGATTCTAAAACGCATTCCGGCAAAATTCATACGAACTAGCGGAAAAAAAAAAAAGCATCTTTCAGTCACGAAATTCTTCTGCAAATTAAATCTATTCTGCACATATCATTCAAACACTTTCATAGATTTTCATTGTAGTTGTTGGAAATATGCCTTGAATTTGAGACGGTCGAAGAAAGGTATTTGACTTCTTAAAAGATTTGTTTCCTTGTTGGTTTAGACTTTGGGTGCAAGGAATTTTGTTTCGGTAAGTATTGGTTTTAGGAAGGACTCTGTGGCTATAAATATAACCTTATTCTCTTCATTAGTTTTTGGACTTCTTGAGTGAATCCTTTTGGAGAGGCCCCAAGGGGTCTCCCATGTTGAATATTAGGGTTTTGGTTTAATATTGGGTTCCAACTAGGGTTTTAGTATCCCTATCGGGTTCTGCCAGAGATTTGTTCCTAGATATCTGTAATAGGATGCTTCAACGAGAGTTACAAGTATAGCCGGCTCTTTGTTTATCTCCACGTTTATAGTGGATCCTCTTGCTCTTCTCCCGTGGACGTACCCAATTTGGGAAACCACGTAAATCCTTGTATTTCGTTTATCGCTTGTTGATTTGTTATATTCTCAATTTCGTTTTCAGCACAACGGTAGTGAAATAATCTACGGAGTATAACATACAATTGATAATACAATTTTGAAAAAATAATTGGCTCCCAAACACTCCCATGGTGGACAAATAGTTTTTTTATTTTTATTTTTATTTTTTAACATTGGACAAATAACATGATGATTTCTTGGGTAATTTTAGTATCCATAATGACTAATACTGGAATATCCATGTGAAGGCTATACTATTTGTCTTGGGTTCAAAAACAGATGATTGCCATCAAAACTATTGCCATAAAGTTCTTCTACTTTTGATAAAGCTCTCTAACTAACACTTCAAGAAAAGTAGATTTTTGCTGCCATAAAAGTTCCTCCTAATGAAATCATTGTCTATATTTTGGCCCCATCAATTATTGTTTTTTTTCTTGATATGATAAAAGAAGATTTACAGGAGAAAAAAGGGCCATAATTACAACATAAATACAATGCATGAGGAACCCATGTGAGTTGACTCCTCTTCTTTTAAGTTTATTTTTTTAATTAAAGGTGATTTATTATGAGAGTATAACATGTCTTGTAAAGCGGAGAATAAATACTTAAAGAATACGAACCTTAGCAGAACGGGGCCTAAGAGCAAGTCATTTTCCGGCTTCCTACAATGTTATTTGGTCAAAATTCGACAAAAATGCTCCAATGGTACCAAAACCATTACTTGGGCGCTACCACTTGCCGCCATTGAACCACACCCACATATTACATCCATTGGATTGTTCCCAAGAGTCATTAACATCACAACTCTTTCAATTAAGAAAATGGCCTAGGTCATTTTCATGGCCGAATTTGGCCAAAGAACAGCCAAGCCATTTTTTGGCTCCCAAAATGCATGACTCTCCATTGGAGGAGAGAATTTTTATCTTGACCAAAATATTACTGATTTTGACTCCCAAAATGGCCCTCCGTTGGAGATGATCTGAGTGGATCGATATGAGCACCCTTTTTAGCCGGGAACAATACCAATTTTTTACTAGGCTTTCATTTAAACTAGTGGTTGACCCGTCCCATGCACGGAACAAAATATTTTCTTTTGATAAAGCATCTCACAAAATCTGCAAGAGGAGGATATGTATCAATAAATTGAGTGGAAAAAGATTTAATAGCATATAGTATTCTAGAGGTGATACACGAATGTCGTTCCAAGTTATGTTTGGATAAATTAACAACGTTGAAAATAGTTAATATACGGAGTAATAATTAATAAAGATTTCTTTTGAATAATGTGTTCACCGCTGCAACATCTGTATCATATACAGATAAAACAAATATTAGAAAAAATTTATAATATGTACTTCTCGTACTATATATACACAGTCCGGATTAGGTCAGGGATCCCTGACCTGATTCCGGTCCGCACCTCCCCTTTTTCAATTGAATTTCGATGATCCGAGCCGCTCAATGTGATCAAAACGTGATTTTAAAGGTACCCGAGAGAAATCAGCAAAAAAAATGATCGGGAAGGGCTTCATTCGAACAGTTTTTTATTGAACGGTTCAATAAAAAAACTGCTCAAATCAAGCTCTTCCAGGTGTTTTTTTTCCGATTTCTCGCAAGTACCCTTAAAATCACGTTCTGAACACATTGAGCGGCTCGGATCATCGAAATTCGATCGGAAAGGGGAGGTGCGGACAGTGCGGACCGTAAGAGGTGTGGACGGTATTGCAGGGCGACTATTTGTGAGAAAATTATTTTAGAATGACAAGGGTTACTTAATTACAATTAGTATTTCATATTCAAAATTACATTTATATTTAGTTCGTGATCCTGAAACAAGACTTATTCTACGACCTACCGCCTTAGTTATATTCATTCATAAGATACGTCGTTAACAAAAATAGCAATCTTAACGATATAAGTAAATGACACAAGATTTACCATGACATCTAAGATATCTTTGATTTGTCTTCCATATCATTCTAGCTAGTATATCAAATAATCTATGACAACTACGATTTAGATTAATAACAAGAGCATATATAAACTGAAATGGAGTAGATTGTGGTTGTATCGCGACATTTGTGCAAAAACGTTGACGGTTATAATAATGGTTGTACCTTTTAAAAAGTAACAAAAAAGAGAGAAGCTTATTCACGGAGGCGCCAAATAACAGCTGTCTGTTTCGGCGATCAATTGTCCGAATTTTGATGAAACTTTTTCGGGGAAGAGTTTACCCCGAAAATGTTTGTTTAAAAACCGGACCGTTCAATACACTTTGGATGCGCACGATGGTGCTCCGAAAACACTTTTTCACAGAAAACTCCATTAAAAAGTTTTTTTTTTTTTTTGATCAGCAATTTGTTTTATAAATCTTTGAAAAAGAATATAGAGATTTAATGGATCATGGGCACACCGGCGAAACGCTACCCGAGAACTAAACCCAAAGGATGGTAAGGAGCCAACCAAAACACTATAGAGAAAACCAAAACCGAAACAACCGCTGAAACAACCTAAACAAGCCAAAAAAACCTAAGCCCAAAAAAAATAACCCGAAACTCAAGTTGGCAAACTTAAAGGACAAAACCGAAACCAAGAAGCAACCCAAACCCGTCAAACCTTGATATTAGAATTCCAGAGAAAGAGAGGCACCACCCTCGAAATCAACTTCTTCCTCCGAGACAAACTCTTCCTCCAAGTCATCTAGAGCATGGATCCTATCCTTAAATTCTTGCTCTTGCGTTTCAACAAATTTCTCTAAAGTAAAGTTTCTCCCTACTCTAACTTTAATGCCTAACATGGGTGCACAATCCAACGTCTTGCGGGTTTCCTTAAAATAATGGAGTTTGTATTGCGGATGTCATCGGAAGATAAGGATGTTTAAAAGTTTCTCTGTAATTTTTACGGATGCTTTTGTTTATTGTTTGATGTTTTTAACCACGAAAGAGCATTGGGTTAATAAGGATCGCAATCGTATTTCTTATGTTTAAGTTTAGGAACATACTACTTTGTTAACTTTGATTTCGTGAGGTATTCGATAGATGTGTTGAATAGGGGAAAACTTTTTTACCGTAAAAAAGTGTTTACGGAGGTGAATTACGAGCGTCCAAAGTGTTTTGGATGATCCGGATTTTAATAGAAGTTTTTCCCTGGATTTTTTTTTTAACATCCGAACCATTGATTGCTGAGACAGGCGGTTAAGATCAAGCGCCTCCGTGAATGTCTTATTCACGACTCCTCCGTGAATAAGATAATCTCGTTGAATAGTATATGTTCACAACGTAGATGAAGGACGTATTAATTGGTTTTGAGTTTACGTTAAGCTATTGTACTTGAATTTGTCCCATGCATAGCAAGGTTTTCTGCTTCTATAGAGCATATAGATGGGTAGATAAAAAGATAAACTCCGTAGAATACAAAGATGATATAAGATGGATGGACTTCAAAGATCAAGTATCGCAACAACATCTGATTAATTTGATTTCTTGTGTGTCGTTCTACTTACCAAAATCTATAGAGTGAACGCGTTCGATCATCGATGTGATCATACAAAATGGTGTCCGCAATGATGGAACTACAGCCTGTGCAGTCACACCCCTAACTGCTGAGCTGCCGCCTCCTTTCGAAAGAAAATGGTTCATATTGCCGAGCAAAAAAAAAAAGAAAATGGTTCATATTTCCTTGGTAAATCCCACGTATCATGGATTGATTTAACCAATAAGATTTTATTGGATATCTTTAAAAATATGAAATTTGGCATTGGCATTCAAATCAGATTTTATGGAGAATTTTTTCTAGTCAATAAATTTAGAAAAATTAGATTGTTGACTTGTGTTGTCACAAGAGCTCTTTTGAATAATGCATTATTATGGAGGATTATAAGGAGGTTTTTCTAGGGAAATGATATTGGCACTCCAAAAATTGATGCATGCACTCCAAAATTAGTGTAACTCCAAAGCCACTTTCCTAGTTTCCTTTGTTTTTTTGGAGTGTCTGCATCAATTTTTGGAGTGTCAATATCATTTTCCTTTTTCTACCTCGTATGTATATGGCATATGTAGGTAAATAAATAGATCTGAAAAAAAGAGAGGATAATTTATAGACTTCAACTTTTTTTTTTTGGGTAAGTATAGACTTCAACTTTATTATGATAATGGTTTATATTCAAATTTACTTTGAAAATGGTTTATAGTCTCACTATAAATCCCAGATATCATGGAAAGGACTAAACAAATAAGATTGTACTGAATGTTTTTCGAAATCCAAATCTGGAATTGCCCTTCAAATCAAATTTTATACTCCGTAAGAGATTATTTTTGCATCGGATGACGAATTTAAGGCAATTGGATAGGGTTTCGGGTAAAAAAGTCTAGGAAACACACTTTCTGTTCTGAATAACTGTGTCCGTGATAATCTGTAGATGCCGTATGAGTTTTTTAAATGGGTATGCGTCTTCCGTTTGACAAAAAAAGAAAAAAAAACAATTGTGTCCAGAGTTGTATTCCTAGCACTACTTTTTTCGGGGAAGACAGGGGCACCCCGGACATTTAGACAAACCCAATGGAGCCAGTTTATGTCCAAAAGTGAATCAACAACTGAAATAAGTAAATTACTAATCCATTCTGGTAGGGGAGAGATTGGTGAATCTGACCAACCCTTAATTTCTTCAAAACCATTATTCAAATCTTCAAAATGAACAATCAACTTTGATTCTTCTTATATGGAATCCTCTTTAAAATGTAGAATATTCTGCAAATTTAATTTGTATTTTAAAGTACATATAACTCGCGGGTTTTTCATTTACGCAGTTTTTTTTAACATGAGTACCATTAGAGCATATTAAGAGCCTCGCTAGAGGGGATAGCAAATTTCAATATATCATATTTAGCTTTGTTGACACATGTGGAAAGTTGAAGAGCTATTTGGAGGTGAAAAACTTTTTTTTTTATCTGCAAAAGTAACATTTTATTAAAAGAAAAAAGGAGGGATTCCAAGGTAATTAGTGGCAAACTTGCTATACTATTTTGGTGTAACTCTCTCAATCTTCAAGTTTGAAGAGAGAGAAATGACTATTCAAAATGCCAGCTTTCAAAGTCCTGCTTTTATGATTGGTTAATGGATTCATTTACTTGGCAAAGTGGGTCCATTAAAGTCAAAAAGCCATAAAAAAAAAAGAAACTACTATCCTTTCAAAAGAAATTACTAAACTACTATGTGTAGCAAAAATGCTATACACACAATCGTTGCGTGTGTTGTGTAACAAATTTTGACCGTCTAGATGTGTTTGGACGGTCCAGATTTTAAGTAAAGTATTCTCGTGAATAGTTTATTTATTTCCTGAGCGAATCTGGACTGTCCATTACAACAATGGATGTGTAGCGATTGATTGTGCAAAGAGTTTTGCACAACTATTGTGCTTGTAGCATTTTTGTGTAGTAATGCATTTAATTGGGGTTTCAATGCCTTTGATATCAAAACCCACTCCTTGATAGAAGTTGCCCTCAACTTTCTCATGATTGCCATAAATACCCCACACACACTTCCCTTGACTTTCTTTTCCCTCTTTCCAGTTGTTGGTTATGTATTCTGGCTTCTTCTTCTGCTCCTTTGCCTTCAATTGGTCTTTTACAAAAGTATATTAAAGAGAGAAACTTATTCACGGCGGAGTCGTAAACAAATTCTTTACAACAGCAACCAATCGCGACTGACCAAAAGTGTTCTGGACGGTCCAGATTTTAATAAAACTTTTGCCTGGAAAAGTTCCAGAACACTTTAGACAGGTGAGATTCACCTCCGTAAATCCATTTTTACGGAAACCTCTGTAAAGAAGATATGCTCAATATAAAAATATAATTCAAGTGACTGGATAATACATTTATTTGGTCAATATGGCTCATTCTCGTGATCTTAGTATAGAAGCAATAACTATACCCTTTTTCCTCCTCCTCCATCACCAAAGCCGGCGTGGCCGGCAATAACTAGATTGAATGTTACTATAAGAGAAAATATATATAATTATTTAGAATCTAGGGAGTTTTTTTTTTGTTTTCTTGTTTTTGTTTTTGGGTATGTGTTTCCTTCAATGTCTGGCTGTTTACTTTGATTTACGCCTTAAAACTTAAAACTTAAAAAGGAATTAGATATGAGAAGTGCTAGTTGAATTAGGAGTGATCAGCAAGTCCCATTTTCTTCTTCATTCTTTTACTTTGATTTTTTTTTGTTTTTTGACTTGAATACGAACTGAACTGTATATTGAGCGATTATTGCGTGTTCGATTAAAATCCTTGTTCGTATGAAACATGCATCAGTTATGTAACCCCACAAAATGTGTGATATATACTACCGTAGGAGGTGTGGTATAATTACACTCGTACTCCGTAATTATTAGTCAATGGTTTATAAAACTTATTTAATATATGTTCCATCAAACAAAAAGCATGGAGTTTGTTTATTTATTTTAAGTTGACAAAGTTATGGATGAACAAAAAATTCATTAATTTCAAAGTGTGTGTGTGTGTGTATATATATATATATAAGCATTAGAGATAATTTAGACATTAATTCGATAATAGGCTATTATAGTTTATTCAACAAAACAGTTTGAACCTCCATTCTTTTCTTTTTTTTGGTCAAAAGTGAGAAGATTATTTTGATAAACACCCAACGACACTTACAAAATGAAGATCATTACAAAGAACTTGGATAAAACCAAACTAATCATTTAACAAATACAAAACAAGTAAATCACAAGGCAATCGATATATTTCATCCTAACCCACACATGGCCTGATGCAATAGAGACACTTTTAAACTGCCTAATATCTAATTAGGAGTCTCAAATGTGAAAAAGTGTAAAACTAAGGACAAAAGACACCAAATACTTAGACGATTAATGCACCCCACCCAAGTATGAATGCACCAATGAACTCCCAAAAACTACAGATCTGCCAAGCCGCCACAGGTTGCCTCGCCAAAGATATTATTATATAGGGGTAGAACGCTGAAGCACATATATAGTTGTTAAGCAACCTCAATTGAGAGAACCCGATCTGTAGACAAAATTCGTCCAAAGACGAAACTAATAACTCTATTCAAGTTTATAAAAAGTTTGTGCAAATGGGTTTTGACCAAGTATGAGAAAACGATTATGCTTTGTTCTCTTTGCAATTCAAAAAGAATTTTTCAAAAAATTCCCCTTAGATTTCCCCTACTTCCAACATTTCTCTCTCTATCTCTATCTCTCTCTACAAAATATTTCAAACTTTGCTCGATTTTTAACTTGAGGGTTTCGAAATTAGTTAAGGTGCCCACAAGGTGTCCCAAACATTCGATTATGAAAAAGGTACATCAAAAATATTCACAACTTATCAAAAGTCTTATCATTTGAATAAAAAGAAAAAACGAAAAAAGAGTAGCTATGAGTATTTTATAGGAGTAATTAGTTTATGCTATGAGTATCATCACAACGTAGGGAATCATTTTCCCCCAATGTAAGTACTATGTTTTGCTTTTCCTCATTCCCCCAAAAACCCAAAATTTCATTTTAAAATGCTCTCGTGACCCCTCAACGTCCGTTCTTTCCCCCTCCTTCCTCGCTTCTCTCTCCTCACTCTCTCTCTCTCTCCTCTCTCTCTCACCAGTTCGTGACTGCCGGACGGCTGGCGGAGATCTCAAATTTACTACAACGATTGCCCCCCACGAGGTACTCTCATCCTTCATCTCCTCACCACATTTCATCAATTTCCACTTCACAGATTTCTGTAATCTTTTTGTGTACACACATTCCCACGTAAACATATATACACCCACACAAACAGAGGCTGAGAAAACTACATTTTCCCTCATCGATTGACCTCATCAAACCCATTTGATGAGGTCAATCGATCTGCTTGATTCAAGTACTCTGTTGCAAAAGTTTTATTTATTTCCTTTTATTTATTTATCATTTTCAAGATCTGGTGGGTTTAATTTCTCTGTCATTTGTTGTTGGAGAATGGGTAGATTATAAGCTTAGGCTTGGGACCCTTTACAAGCTCAGTTGCTCTTACAGTTAATGAAATGAATAGGTTGACATTTCCATCTGTGTATTTTATATAGACCTAGATGCCCGGGCATATGCTATGTGTGTGCAAGTCCTATCATGCAAAATAGGACAAAGAGAAAAATCTTCAATTGAAATTATACTATGGTGAAATTTGAGATGTGAAAATAGAAAAGAGAGGAGAAGAAAATTAGGGCGACGGTTTTTCCCCCTTCTTGGCAGTTAATTGGGTAGTTTAGGAAACTAAAATGTGAACCAGCCTCAAAATTGACATTCAAGCAAAAGGGTTGTTCCTTTATAATAGTGACTAGGCGCCGGGCACACATGATGGGTGTGAAAATAGTATTATGCAAAATGGGAAAAGAAGAAAATCTTCAATTGAAAGTAATTCTAATGAAATCTGAGATGTGAACATGTACAAGAGGGGAGAAGAAAACTAGGGCGACAGTTTTTTTCCCCTTGTTGGCAGTTTTTTTTAGGCAGTTAAATGGGTAGTTTAGGAAACTAAAACATGAGCCAGCCTAAAAAATGACGTTCACACCAAGAGGGGTGTTCTCTTTCAAAAATGATACTCACACAACAATCCAAACACAACCTCTCACATACATGTGGGCTCCACATACACTACTATGTGTGGGCCCCATATGTATGTGAGAGGTTGTGTAAATTATTGTGTTTAGATCGTTGTGTGAGTAGCATTGTTGGTTCTCTTTTTAGTAGTAATTAATAAGTCGGGTTGAACTGATGAGTTTCTGAACTTTTTATGCTCGTAATTGAGGCGGTTTTCCCATTTTATTTGCTTAATCAGTTTGTTTAATTAATAAGTCAGCTTTATGTTTTGGCAGATTTGATAGATTTGTCATCTTTAAGTTAATACCTTTCTTATCTTTGCAGCTAATGATAATTTTTGGTCAAAGTGGGGTTGAAGGACCAAAAGCTTTTCAGTTTAGAAGTGTGGTAGAGAACATTTCTAGCATCCAGGCTTTTGTTCCGTGTAATGACATCTGATATGCCACCAGTAATGGCACAAAGTTTCCGAGCAAGCAGGTCTTCATTCGCCTCTAGTAATGGATATGAATCTCCTTCACTCAACTCGTCTGTTCACACAAATGGGGATGGTTATGACAGTGATGGTTCCATTTTTGAGCCGCCGTAAGTTTTCTGTATTCTTCTAGTAATATGTTAACAACTGACACATATCCTTACTTAAGGCTAGAACTAGAGTAGCAATTGTGGAGTCCAAGAAAGATGATTTTTTACTTGATGTATCCTGCAGTACACCAAGAACATTATCAATGGCCATTCCAGCAGAGCTTGCTGGTGCGATACCCTTGATGGATAAATTTCAGGTGAGAAGATTTGCATATCCTGATAACCCTAATACCATAAAGAAAAGGTCTTCTCCTTCAAGTAGGATTAATTGATGGCAATGACTTTTTAGTTACTGACTCACTGCATATCGGATTTCTGATTTCCTTGGTTTTGGGGACTGGTCATTCAGATTTCATCTCATTATATTTTACCGTTTGTTTCAGGTGGAGGGGTTTCTAAGGGCAATGCAAAAGCCTGGTAAACGTGGGTTTTTCTCAAAAAAATCCTCGGGCTCCCAAGTGCGGGAAAAATTCACTTTTGAGGATATGTTGTGTTTCCAAAGGGTAATAACATGTTAAGTTTGATGACAGCTAATTCAGTTGTTGAGTTATTCAATTTTTCATACTGTGTTTCAACTTTTGACAGGATCCTATCCCAACCTCGCTTTTAAAGATAAATAGTGATCTAGTAAGTCGGGCAGTGAAACTGTTCCAAATGATTTTGAAGTATATGGGTGTTGATTCTGCTGATCGAGTGACTCCAACAAGCTTAGAAGAACGTATTGAGCTTGTTGGAAAACTATATAAGCAGTCTTTGAAGCGTTCTGAGCTTCGAGATGAACTTTTTGCCCAAGTTTCGAAGCAGACAAGGAACAATCCAGATAGGTATGTGTTTAACCAACTACTCCATATAAATTGTTGGGCCAAGACCTGCCCCTTATGCATTCTTCAATTGTCTCCTATTTTTATAGGAAGTTCATGTTCGTTCCTTCTTGCTTTTGAAATGCAGGCAATATTCAATTAGAGCGTGGGAGCTAATGTATTTATGTGCATCCTGCATGCCTCCTAGCAAGGATATTGGCGTATATTTATCAGAATATGTTCATAATGTGGCACATGGTGTTACTACAGATAGGGATGTCCAAGTACTTGCATTAAACACATTAAATGCGTTGAAGCATTCTGTTAAAGCTGGACCTAGGCATGCAATACCTGGTCGTGAGGAGATTGAAGCTCTTTTGACTGGTAAAAAGCTGACAACCATTGTATTTTTCTTGGATGAAACTTTTGAAGAAATTACGCATGGGATGGCAACAACTGTGGCTGATGCGGTTGAGGTACCATTGAACTTTTTGTTTCTTTTTGCATGTCCATATAGTACATACTAAGGAGAGCCTACTAATTACGATACAAGAATGCAAAAGGAGGAGATATGGTCTAGAGAAAGGAATTTAGAGACTCACCATTAAAGGCGCAACCCAGTATATTGGTGTAGTTTATGCAAGTAGCCCTTCCTGCCACCATAAATAAAAATGTAGCTCTTCAAATACGAAAAAACGTCCATGGATGCCCTCCAAATTTGCTGTTACTCTTAAGACAACTGAGTTGTTTACAACATGGACTAACCAAGTAACCATGTTCATTGGGCGGTGTCCCCTTTCTCAAGCGCCGGAACTAGTAGGTGAAAGACCCTTCCTGGATCTCTATGGAAGGGGTGTGCTTACTCGATTAAACTTTTTCTAGCAAGCTTTTGTCCTACGGAATAGGTGGAGAAATAAATTCTTGTTACTTCTTCTAGTACTGCTAGTCCATCCAACTGTATATACGCCATGTGTTCATTCTTCCTGGAATTTTTTGATGGCATTTGAGATATTTTCAACATATCTGCTAGTTTTGAACAACTATGAATTTAATTACACTACTTGATTCCCATTTGCTGTTGTATCTAATGGCGATCTTTTGTTCAAGTCCTCTTCTGTTATGTTTCAGTGTGCGTCTCTTTTTGTTTCTTCATTGATTTTTTTCTTGTGCTTTATGAGTATGTATTAACAGCATAACCACTTCAGGAGCTTGCAGGGATTATTAAATTGTCGTCATATTCTAGCTTCAGTTTGTTTGAGTGCCGGAAGATTGTTGCCGGTTCCAAGTCACCTGATCCTGGAAATGGTATTTATTTTATGTTGTTTCACAACAAATTTGTTAACAGAATGTGCTTAATGGTATGCTTTTTGATGCCATACAGAGGAGCATATTGGGTTGGACGATAACAAATACATTGGGGATCTGCTTGCTGACTTTAAGGCAGCAAAGGACCGTAGTAAAGGAGAAATCTTGCACTGCAAGTTGACTTTTAAGAGAAAGTTGTTTCGGGAGTCGGATGAAGCTATAGGTGACCCTATGTTTGTGCAGTTATGTTATGTTCAGGTACATAATCCCGCTATTGCTTCTGTTGCTTATCTGCTTGTAGGTATTCAACCATATTTTTTGAAGCTTAAATTATCTCTAACCGTCAACATTTTGATTTATGAGACAGTTGCAACATGATTACATACTGGGCAATTATCCTGTTGGAAGGGATGATGCAGCACAGCTGTCTGCTTTGCAAATCTTGGTTGAAATCGGTTTTGTTGTCGCGCCTGATTCATGCACGTAAGTAGTTATTTGTTGTTCTTGTTTTGGTTACTACATCCAGCCTTTTGTTCTATTCTTTTTAAGAGTTAATTTTTGTTTCGCAAGTTTCTTGCAGTTATTTCCCCTTCTGTTTCATTTCTTTGTTGCTTTAAGTTGATGTAGCAATGTGTTAAGTTTTTCTGTTAGGCATTTAAAAATTCGCTTTTTAATACTTCTGGTAATTGGTTAATATTCCAGTGACTGGACATCTCTTCTGGAGCGTTTTCTACCAAGACAGATTGCAATTACTCGAGCAAAGCAAGAATGGGAGTTGGATATTCTTTCTCGATATCGTTCAATGGTAAGAATTAGTATGTGGATTAACTCCTTTTAAAGAATGCAATCTATATTTTCCCTTCTTTGGCTCTTTTCCAGCTTTATACTTTTGCACCTTTTCAAAGAATACTGGATCTAAGTCTGTATGGTCTTGCAATACCAGTTTTTTATTTATATTTCGGATAGCATCCTTTTCTTAGATTAGACTTGTTAGGCCAACATATAGAGTTCAGTTCCCATTCCCATTTGTGGGTGTAGTAATTCATGTGTGTATTGTTTCCATTTGATATCTCACTTTTGATTTCAAAGGATAACAAGTGTTAGTGACAATGATGCTTTTGTTACGAATGTTGATTGTTGTCTTTTTGAATACATTTGTGTTGCTTGTGCAGGAAAATTTAACGAAGGATGATGCAAGAGAACATTTTCTGCGAATCTTGAGAACACTTCCTTATGGGAGTTCTGTTTTCTTTAGTGTTCGCAAGATTGATGATCCCATTGGGCTTCTTCCAGGGAGGATTATTTTGGGCATTAATAAACGTGGGGTGAGTCTTGAACAATTGCTCTTTGGTGTTGACCGTGTCGTAGATGCTTTGAGAATTTGTGATTGTCATTGTGGATTTCTTCATGAGCTGAATATGACGATCCATTGCCCAGGTTCATTTTTTCCGTCCAGTTCCAAAAGAATATCTACACTCTGCTGAGTTGAGAGATATCATGCAATTCGGAAGCAGCAACACTGCTGTATTTTTCAAAATGAGAGTTGCTGGAGTCTTGCATATTTTTCAATTTGAAACTAAGCAGGTAGTTACATGTTTATTATCTGTCGATGCTGTCAATCATTTGTTACTTTATATCTTCTTTATTTATTATTTAAATTTTCTACAGGGAGAGGAGATCTGTGTTGCCCTTCAAACCCATATAAATGACGTCATGTTACGCCGCTACTCAAAAGCAAGGTCTACTGCTAGTGGCTCAATAAATGGTGATTTAAATACTAATTTGAGGGCTCCCAATCTGGACATTTATGATAATCGAGTCCAGGATTTGTCCAAAGCTCTTGAAGAATCTCAAAAGAATGCTAACCATGTGAGTATTATTATTATTTTTTTTGTGGAGAATCTTGCCTGGCTTATATTATTACATTTATTTTTTATGATGAGAAACCCCGGCTTGACACATAGGCCTGGCAAAGCCAAGAATTACGAGAACCATGGTGGTTCTCTTTTCTTTTTTCACACCAATTCATTTGATGTTAAAATTGCATTGTGTTTAGATTTTGGAGGATGTGCATTGGATTATCGACCCAATCTCCAGTTGATTGTTATTAGATTTTCATTGCTTAATGTGCCAACCATGTGATTTGAAAGAGATCTATTTTTTGTTTGAGTCGTTCTCTTGTGGAATTTGCAATTGACATGTCAAAAATCTGGTTATGATTGTAAAGCTATTGGAACAACTGCATGAAAAAGAAAACCACGAAGCAAAGCTGCAAGAAGAGCTGGAGGCATTGAAAGAATTTTTGATATCTGAAAAGCAGTGCTTAACGGAAGTTACTTGTGACCGTGACAAACTCCGATCCTTATGTGATCAAAAAGATTCAGCACTTCAGGTGACTGGTTATGTTGGTAAGATTTGTTTTCTGATACTTAGTCACTGCCTACCAGATGGTTGATTTGGTGCTTAATAGGATGCATTGTTGGATAAACGGAACATGGAAACAAGGTTGGCAACGATTAGTAACCCTGGGTCGGAGACCAATGCCAAGAAGGAGCTAGTCGAAGCAAATAACCAGGTATAATTGTTGTAAGTTGTGTAGATTTTGCCATGAGCTCGAATTTGTATGTTCCTCTTTTTAGGTGATGGAATGGGACAGTGGTAATTTACTGGGAAGGATTAAAAACTTATAATACTTAAAAGGAAAGTCTTACTTGTGTTCGGAAAAAGCAGAAGCTCTACAATGCACTATGGGCACACGTTTGTTTGTCAGGATGTGTGCAGATCTTGTCTCATAGTGTGTAATTTCTAGATTTTCAATGTTTTAATTAATTAGGAAATTGATGAATTATATACCTAGGTGTTGCAAAGGATCCAAGACGACCTAAAAGTGCGCAGTGCAGAGTTGCATGCAGCAGAAGAAGCTACAAAAAGACTGGTAAATGAGAAACTATTAATGGAACAAAGAATTTCAAGGCTTGAAAAGAATAAAACCAAGGAGGTAATCACACAATTCGTTGGATTTCTGAAATGAAATAGCGAGTCTTTTGTTGGTCGAACATTGATATCTTGTGGCCCTTAAGTGCAGGCAGTCCTTGAGAAGAACTTTGAACAAGAGCGCAAGGCCATGAGGCTTCGTGTTTCTGAACTTGAAAAGAAGCTAGAAGAGGCTAGACAAGATTTGGCTGTGGTAGAGTCAAATTTTGCTGTCAAAGACACAGAAATTGCAACTTTGCAGGATAATTTAAAGGAACTTGAGGAACTAAGAGAAATGAAAGAGGTGATGATCTTGATTTGATATTTGATTCTTCAATATGTTGCTAAGACATATTCATTGTCTTATACTCCCTCCGTCCCCATTTTTGGTTCCTTTTGGGACTCCAACTTAGTAAGGGAACATTGTCATTGCACTTGTCATATAAGTAGTACTTCATATTAAAAGGTAAGGGTAAAAGAGTAATCTCGTCACTTTTTGCCCATTACTTTACACAGGGACAACTTTTTTTGGACTGTAAAAAGTGCTTACTAGGACCAAAGAATGGGGACGGAGGGAGTAGGCTTCTTTTGTTTGTCTTTTATTAGTGGTTACAACAAGGCTTCATTAGTGTTTTGGTATTGGTTGTGGATAACATTGGAATTGATTAGAGCTCTAGCTGAAAGTGTTCTTGCTTTTAGGACATTGACAGAAAGAATGAACAAACTGCTACACTCCTGAAGATGCAAGGGGCTCAACTAGCTGAGTTTCAAAAACTCTACAAGGAAGAACAAGTTCTGAGGAAACAATATTTTAATACCATTGAAGGTGGGAAAGTTCATTTGTCTCATGGAAATTTAATTTTATAGATCTAGTTTTTGTCTCCCATAGGTGATGGCAATTTTGCTGAAGGTTTTAGTTGTCTTCACAATTGATGTTTCAACTCATAAATTCATCGGTAAACTTTTTGGTACACCTCAGATATGAAAGGCAAGATTCGAGTATTCTGTCGATTAAGGCCTCTTAGTGAAAAAGAGCTTTCTGAGAAAGAAAGAAATGTACTTGCAAGTGTGGATGAGTTCACCGTTGAACATCAATGGAGAGATGAAATGAAGCAACATTTATATGATCATGTTTTTGATGGCTCTGCCACCCAAGATGATGTATTTGAGGACACGAAGGCAAGTTGAATTATTATCAAGTTGAATTCTTATTATTGCTTAATTGCTTAATTGATTTGTTTATCACCATAATGAGTTTTCCATTTTCATTTTGAATTATGCATGCAGTATTTGGTGCAATCAGCTGTAGATGGATATAATGTGTGTATATTTGCATACGGCCAAACTGGTTCTGGAAAGACTTTCACAATTTATGGCTCCGAGAAGAATCCTGGACTTACACCACGGGCTACTTCGGAACTTTTTAAAATTCTGAAGCGTGACTCTAACAAGTTCTCATTCTCTTTAAAGGTAACAACTATGAATGCTTAAGAATCTATCAGATTATTTTGAAATCATCAAAAAGCATACTTTGGTGAATGTAATAAGACCTTTAAAGTTTGAGCATCCGCTTTTGCCCATTAATGTCCAGTTTGGACTTGCTGAGACACTTTGTTAGTTTAGAACTTCATATCTTTATTATCCTTTGCAGGCATATATGGTGGAGTTGTATCAAGATACACTGGTGGATCTTTTACTACCAAAGAATGCAAAGCGTCCAAAACTTGATATAAAAAAGGATTCAAAGGTGATTGCAATTGGTTTCTAGTCTTGTTAGATATTACGGATACATCCAATGGGATTGAGATTTTTTTTGGGTGCAAATGAAATTTTTTCATCTCTTTTGCTTTCTCATTCTCCTTAAAAACTTGTTCTCGTCGTTTGACTTGTGGAAATCTCTTTTTCATTTTCTGTGTTGGAATGTGTAGGGCATGGTATCTATAGAAAATGCAACGGTCATATCTATTACAACACACGAAGAACTAAAGAGTATCATTCAGAGAGGATCTGAACGTCGTCATACAACTGGAACTTTAATGAATGAAGAGAGTTCTAGATCCCATTTGATACTTTCCGTAGTCGTTGAGAGCACCAACCTCCAATCTCAAGCCATCGCTAAGGGAAAGGTATATATCCTTACTATTGAAACTATCTTTTTCATTGAATTATATTGTGTGGTGCTCCCTCCCTCCATTTTGGAACTTCTAAACTTTTTGTTAGTTCATCGCTAGGGGAAAGGTATCCTTTCTTGTTCTCTGTCCATCACCTTATATAGTTGGATTTGATATTCAACATTGCCCAAAAAATTCCAACTTTTAAAACTATTTTTAGTGATTTAGGAAGGCTAGTTTTAGAAAATTGAACACATTGTTTTTTACATTTTAAAGAGGACGGAATATTTGGGGACATCTCAAAATGCAATAGGACTAATAAAAAGGGTCAAATGAGTACTCCTGCCCTTGTTTGTTTTGTGGGCGATTCATCCATTCAATTACTTTTATATGTTACTTTCTTTGATGATCAAAAAAAATAAAAAATCTATTGGTCTTCCTTGTGCAGCTAAGCTTTGTTGATCTTGCTGGTTCTGAGAGAGTGAAAAAGTCGGGGTCTTCGGGTAGTTCGCTCAAAGAAGCTCAAAGCATCAATAAATCACTTTCAGCACTTGGGGATGTTATTAGTGCTCTGTCATCGGGCAATCAACACATACCGTATAGGAATCACAAGTTGACGATGTTGATGAGTGATTCACTTGGTGGTAATGCTAAGACACTCATGTTTGTGAATCTATCTCCCGCTGAGTCAAACTTGGATGAGTCTTACAATTCCCTAACGTATGTTCTCTTACCTTATTTTTTTTACCGAGCAACTCCCTAATGTTTTTGTTCAAGGCCAAGCTCATATGGTGAATGCTTGTGTTGTAGATTTACATTGGGCATGCTCGTTAATGATAGGAGTTCTTGTCATAAAGAACTTAAAATTTAGTTCCTTTCTTGTTAATCTTGCCATCCTGTGCACTTTTGCTATGGTGATTTGGTGTTAACCATTTCATTTGTTTCTAGTAGCCGAAATTTATTCTAGCACTTAGCCCTTTATCTGGATGCCCTTCTGTGATTCTATTTGCCATAGAAACATTAGGGTTGTTTTTTGGAATACATTGTCTTGATTATGTTGGTTTTAATGTGACTTAGGTATGCATCAAGAGTCCGTTCTATTATAAATGACCCAAGCAAAAATGTCTCATCGAAGGAAGTGGCCCGTCTGAAGAAGTTGGTGGCATATTGGAGAGAACAAGCAGGTAAGAAGGGGGATGGTGAAGAGTTAGAGGAGATACAAGAGGAACGATCGGCTAGAGATAAGACAGACAGTCGGCATTCCATGTAAATTGATTTATTTGGCAAATATCTTTTTCAAGTTGAGATTGGGGTCAATTCGTTCATGGCTTTGGCAACATTAACCACATTGCGGACGATTCTATTGTATTGTGTCAACAATATGTTGAGTTGCTAATGTACTTTATTCTGAAATTTTGCTAAGGCCGAAGGTGGAGGGGATATACGAGGTTAGACTGTTTTAGAGTAGTTTAGTTATTTGTAACAGTGGCATGTATATAGTTTCCAAGTTCACCCTTTATTCGTGAATCGATTTTCTTAAATGAAATGAATCCCACCCCGCGTTCTGTTCCTTCCAATTTGTAGAGAAACCAGTTTTGTTCCAAGGGCTTTTTTAGTCTTCTTCCATTAAGTACAGTTCAACATTTACGTACAGGTGCATTATTGTTTATACTTGTTTTTGGCACCACGGATCGGGCTAGCCGTGAATGGCCATTTAATTAATTCTTTAATTAAATTGGGCCGAAATTATGTACTAATTGATTGGTTGTTAAGTTTATTGGGCCATGGGTTTTCTATTACATTTGGGCCCAATAACCAAACGCAGCCCATGAAGGATGAAGCCCATGAAGAAAATGCTGCTCTGGACCAAGAAGCAAGGCCCATGAAGCAGGACCCATGGTTTTAGGAGTCGGTTATTCCTTGGTGGCAGTTATTTTCTTTCAATTCAAAGGCCAATTGACTTGGTCAATTGGCCACATGTCAAGCTAGCACAAAAAGGGGGGAAGTGGGGAGTTATTGCCACATCACCTATGAACTCTTAACTTCTGAAAACTGCCCACTACCATACATGTATGAAAAGTGGAGCAATCATGGGATACATGGCAGCTTATGGTGCAAAGCAGAATTCGGATTCAGGCCTGAATCAGTTTATTGTTGTGCCTATAAATACAAGTTCACAAGATGAAAAATAGATCCAACACCAATCAAAGCTCAACGCTTACAAAAACTTTCCTACTTTCAGCAAAGTAGCCTATCGAGTACCACGTGCTCAAATCCCATTCAAACTCACTTCATCAAGTAGTTTGGATCTTTTACTTTTCTTGTAATCAAACTTTATTATTCCAGAGTAATAAAGTTCACGTTTTTTTACGTTTCTACGTCCATTTCCTATACGGCTAGGAAATTTTAAGTTCACGACCGTGTGGCAAACCATGAACCACATTGTGATCTTTAACCTTTGGGTCATACGCAATCGCTCATACGTTAGAAGTCAAGATTTACGGGAATATTCATCAAAAGTTAGGCGCTACAAGTTTTGGCAGGCCCGCGTTCAACGCATTCACGCCTTTGCCAAAAACAAGAGTTTTCAATTATGTATGAGTTTTTCCATTTTTCTGTAAGAGATATACTAAGGTGGAAACATGGCTAATAAGATATCGATCATTACATGATTAGTATAGTAACTATAGTTTAATCCGATGATACAGCCAGCGGGTTTGATCGATTCGGTGTGAAAAAGGGTTTGTCAAAGATAAATGTGACTCTTGATCCCCTGAATCGGTATTCGATCAACGTGACTTGTAGCATGATTGGTGATATTGACAAGATCTATATGGTGAACGATTTTAATTATCAAAGTGCATCCAACAAAGATCCATAAATGAATGAACTAGATGGTCTAATCTCTATATACGTCAATACACATTATTGATTCTTCAGGACGAAAACAATCAAGATAGTTAAAATAATTTTTTCTTTTTTTTGGACAAAAAATACTTCTATTGTTGCTTATAAAAATAAAACTTCTATTGAAGACAGCGTCAAACAGCATCGGCAATGCTTATAAGTTTGAGATTATAATTGAACACAAACTTATAAGATCTCATAATGAGGAAATTAGAAACAAATAACATTATGAGATCCTTATTGATCAGGCCCTTCCATATTGTATACGAAATTCGAACCACGACTCCCATATTCGCCACGCTGATCAATAATCCGACTTTAGTTGCTCCTAACCTGAACACGACATTGTCCCAGATTAAAGTCAGAGCGACATAACGCAAGTACAAAGCAACCACTGTTGTTGGCGTTTGATGACGAAAACCAAATTTAACCCAACTGTAAAAAAAACCAAAGGCTCATGCAAAGAGATGGGGAAACAAGAACAAATGCCCTTTCCCAAGGTGACATGAACATGGAATCGAGGCATGACCGAGCGGCGAACTGAGGAGGACGACGGTAGCATGGAGGTATGCATGGACAAAAGCAACTAGCGCGATTATACCTGCGTTGTTCTTGTTGCCGTAGTCATTGCCACTGTTGGTGGTGGTGGTGTTCTCAGAGGTGGCGTTGCATTGAGTCACTGAGAACATCTTTGATTCGATGGCGGATGCCTTCGGTAGAAAATAGCCATAGAAGAAGTTGAGAAAACAGACTACGAGAGAGAGAGAGAGAGCACTTGTTAGTAGAATTTGAAGGAGATTTAACCCTATAGAAAGATGTTGATTGTCCAATCTCGTGTTATTATAAACAGCAATGTTGCCGATTATAATTGACCACTTTTTAAATTTTTGTAGAAGGAATCGGATTCTTGGACTGGAGGAGGCAATCCAAATCGGAACCGTCCATTGTTGCAATAAATGGTTCGGATTTTCGAACCATTAATTTTCCCTAATGTGTGGTCTAGATTTAGACTGTTCCTTGCCGTCCAAAACTTGGATTGCTGAGGATTCGATCCCTTTATAGAAAGACATTTATATAACATAAAAGAAGTACTCTTCCCATTGGACTCATCCTTCTCACACCTTATTATTTTACTTGCACCCTCAGGTATGAATATACAACACATTGCGAGTGCTGCTATTTGCTTCAGACTCAACATTTGGGTCGGGGTGAAAGACCGTCTTGTGTTTTTCTCGTTTAGAATAGTTAGATGATTAATTTAGTTTTGTCCAAGATATTTATAATGAATCTGTTATGTAAGTGCGCTGGGATTAATATTTTCCATCAAAATGAAATTGTGTATTTTTTCCCCTTTAAGTTGTCAAAAGAAATATGGTTGGAGATATTGAAGAAGAAATCATTGCAGAGTAATGCAACTGACACTGCCTTTTTTACTACCACACCTGTGTCTATGGAGTAAAAAATGCGGTGTCACCAGACTTTCTCATGGTTGTATGTTGAGACCTCTCAAAAATACTCGGATGGCTGTTTGAGCCCCCAATTTCGTCGGGAGATATCGGAATCGGAAAAAATTGATTTCAGAAGAAGAGGGAGTAGAGGTTGCTCGTAATGTCGGATAACCTTTGGGCATCGATTTTGAAGGTTCGGATCCTAAACTGTTGGTAAGATTTATTCCTAGATTTATTAAGAGAAAGAAATCCCAAAAAATAAAATAATTTCTTGGTTTTTTACAAAGTCCATACAAAAAAGAAGGAGTTTTTTTTCTTTTTATCCCCTAAACTATACACTTTTTCTCTACTTAGTCCCTGAACTATCAATTTGGCGATTTTATCCCCTCAACTATTATTCCGTTACCTACTTAGTCCAATAGATAACGGAAGTTAAGAATTTGGACGGAAAATGTCACATAAGGCCCTGTTTGAGACCCTGTAGAGCAGATACTTGATTATGACAGCCTTAGAGATAAAAATTAATTATGACCCTTTAGGATAAAATGATCAAAAAAAATAAGACCTTCGCACCGGTTCAAACAGATTGAAAATTGGTGCACTTAATTTTTTTAGAAGGTTTAAGTGCTCCAATTTTCAATCCGTTTGGACCAGTGCGATAATCTTATTTTTTTTAATCGTATTATTCTAAAGGGTCATAATTAATTTTTTTCTCCAAGCCTTTCATAGTTAATTATCTACTTTTTATTTGAGACCCCTTAGAGCAGATACTTGATTATGAGAGCTCTACGAACAAAATTAACTATGACCTTTTAGGATAAAATGATCAGAAAAATAAGATTTTCGCACCAATTCACATGGATTGAAAATTAGAGCGCTTACTTTTTAACCATATTTTTAATATATAAACAGTCTAAATTCTATATAAGGAGGTCAGTCTTTTTGGAAAAAATATGTATTTGTTAGTCTCTATAAAGTGCTATGTAAGATCTTGATATATGAACCTCGTAAAAAAAAATTAAATGCTCCAATTTTCAATCTGTTTGAACCGGTGCGTATGTCTTATTTTTTTGATTTTTTTATTCTAAAGGGTCATAATTAATTTTTATCTCTAGGGCTGTTATAATAAAATAACTGGTCTATAGGGTCTCAAACAGGGCCATACGTGGCATTTTCCGTCCAAATTCTTAATTTCCGTCATCTATTGGACTAAGTAGGTAACGGAATGATAGTTGAGGGGATGAAATCGCCAAATTGATAGTTCAGGGACTAAGTAGAGAAAATGTGCATAGTTTAGGGGATAAAAAGAAAAAAAACTCAAAAAGAAGAGAGATTTTCAACATCGTAAGTCGTCCAAGGTGCTCTTTACCTGTTTTGCTTTCGTTTTTGTCTGTTTCCATCGGGTTTGATTTTGTTGTCTCTGATCTGGGATTTGCGCATATCCGAAGCGGCTGAATGGTTAGATTGCTAGCCCCACGTGTCCCGACCCTTAGAGACGGTGTGGATAGAGCATTGGCTTGTGCTTAGGTCTAGACATTAGTCTCGCCTCTTTGTCCCCTACATTTCTTGTGTATTTTTCCGTGATGGGCTGGTTGTAATTTCCTTTACATTGTGTTCGGATGGAATCGCTATAAGTGCCGTTTGGCTTTTTAATGAAATACGTTTCGGATAAATAAAATAAAATTCCTCTTTAGCTGTCTCAGGAAACCTTTTAGGCTTTCACCAAGAAACATAAGTACAAGAAAAGTTGATCTTATACAACACCACCCACCAAATTTACACAAGCAATTCCCCCATTTTTCTCCCTCCTCTCAATAAACAAAATCAGAGTAAATACAGAAACCGAAAAAAGAAAAAAAAAACGAAAAGGATGGAAACCTTCTGATTTCTTACCCCAACATGAACAACTAGTTGGTAGGAAAGACCACAAAAAAATGAAAACTTAAACGGTATTGAAGCTATCACTGTGTCGGCGTTGGTGTTCTGATTCGATGGCCATTGGTGTCGAATGTGATTCATAGTGTGAGGTCGTAAAGGACAACGTGTTGGTGGTGGTGGCCGCAGTGCTGTCTCCCTCCACCATTGGCAACGATGCCCACACAAAAGCCGGCTTGAACGGCGGCACTTGAGGCACAGCCACCGAGCCCGATAGTATCTGAACAATTTCCTGAGTTTTGGGCCTTTCGCATGCTGTCGGATGCGAACAGGACAGGCCCAGAAGCAAAATTTTTTGGGCTTCCTCCACTACATAATCCTCCTCGAGCTTCTTGTCCACCGCCTCAAGTAACCGGCCCTCGCGATGCAAGGCCCAGACCCAATCCACTAAGAACTGGTACCCGCCAATACGTGTCCCGGGCTTAAACCCACAAACCACTTCCAATAGAACTGCACCAAAAGCATACACATCAGACTGCTGGGTGGCCTTGCCAGTGTGGAAGCATTCAGGAGCAATGTACCCCAGTGTCCCCATCATGCCCTCAGCTTCTGCGTAAGAGGTTTTTTCGTTTTCTAGGGCCCGTGCGAGGCCAAAGTCCCCTAGCTTGGCATTGAAGTCGGAGTCGAGCAGGATGTTGCTGGCCTTGAGGTCGCGGTGGACCACCTTCTGGTCGTACTCGTTGTGGAGGTAGTGGAGGGCGGCAGCTACCCCGGAGATGATCTTGAGGCGGAGAGTCCAGCTCAGCGGCTTGCTCTCGGCGTCGCTGAAGAGGTGTTTGTCGAGGCTGCCGTTGGGCATGTATTCGTAAACCAGCAGCAACTTCCCATGCTTGTGACACCATCCTGTGATAGAGATAGATAGTGTTTTTAAGACATAACCTCTATGTAAGAGAGACAGCTGCTATAAGGTTCTCAACAACATCTTCCACTCAATTTTTACGCATTCTGTTTCACACTTCTACCGTTTTCTGAAGTTGGAGTAAGCGGTATTTCTTTTCTGCTACCTTTACATGGTGTCAAAGGACAGTAATGAACTGATGTTTTAACAGCAGAGCCTGTGTTTAAGCAGAGGACTAAAGTAAGGTGTGTCTGCTCCAAATTCATCTAATTCTCGTGCTAAGGGCACAAAGACACGGTCTTGAGTGTATTGCGTTTCCAAGACGCCATAGACCCCTTCATGCATAATATGGAAATAAATGCATAGTTCTAACGTGCTTTCTACGTGAATGTCGAACCAAAAATATAGGACACATGTCCCGTAGTCTTACCCAAGTATTTGGTGTACGATAATGTAGAGAAATTTTGAAGAGTCCATGTAAAATCGAGCATGATGGATTGGAACAACACAACCCCTCGGATTTTTTCCTTAATTTTTAATATGCAAAGTGCAAGAATGATTTCACCATTTCACAGCAGTAAATACTATATGAACGAACTGTCTTAATCAAATGGGTTCAGCACACAGACTATGGAACATGAAGTGGTCTAGCTGATTCACCATCACCTGATGGGGTCCCCTTGAGGACAGAGGCATCAAATAACTTGTCAAACTACTGAATTCTCAATTAATACAAGTCAAACAAAAAAAAAAGTCTTACTTCAAAATGAAAACAAAGTCCAATGTCACCGTCAAAAACGGAATCTGAATGGAATTTCTCAATCTTTGATTGGAAATACGGATTTCAGCATGCCAAAGTCATTTTTAACATTGCAACAAGTGCATGAACCTCCCCCAGTGAAGGTGCTATCGGGTGTTTGTCCCATGCAACATTAAAATTCAAAGTGGTTGCATATTCCATGAAGCTTCATTCATGATAGAGAGGCACAGCCGTGGGAACGAGACGATATCTTCTTACATGCATTGCGATGTAAGCAATCCGTGGTCCTAAAGTCGTAATCCTTAATTTCCTTGAAACCCATTCGTTTGACGTCACTAATATTGAAGAGATATATAATCTTATAGGTATGTTGTCCCATGGGATTAATAGTGAGGGATTAATATAATACCACAGATCCCTTAATATCGTATATTCCCCATTTTGTGGGATCATATATATGATGTACATTTAATCCCGCTTATAAGAATTTTAACCAAACACCAGCTATGTTGTCCCTCAATAGATTATTCCAAAAAAAAGAAAAAGTCTTGAACCATTATTTTTCTGCAAGAACAAAGCCAAGAAAATGATTTGTTTGTGTGAGGAAATGAGGCCATCTTGGTCAAGTAGGAGGGTCATAGACTCATAGGTGGGTTGATGGGCTTGTGACAAGGAATTTGCTAGCTGTTATTCCATCCAACAATGCTACTTACACAACAATCCAAGTGAGTATCATTTTTGTATTCCATTATACATCAAGCTCTTGAATGGAAAAAGTGGAAACCTGAAAGCCACTAGATTTTGACAAGTCTACATAGCAACATCATACCTTTCTTCCAAAATCCTTAGCTGGAACGAAAGTGACCTGTTGATTAATGTACAAGGACAATTCATGCATATAGGGGCTGGTCTCATCTCAAATTCTCATCTTTTAGGCATATTTTGGAATTGTTAGGGTCGACCTCTCTTAAATTTGTTTGGGCTCAGATTAATCGCTTCCAGTCGTCAAGAAAAAAGTCATCTCGTAACTCACCATACTCCCATCCATATCGTACAAGGCCTTTTGCAGACACGGAGAATTATTGTTTTTCTTGTTGCAGAATTTATGTAGCAAAGAGAAAGCAGTAGAAGAGAGGTCGTGCGATAGATCTAAGCGATTCTTATCTTATATGTTGAGTTTGTTCTTCCTTTCCGCCCACGACATAGGCACACTGCCGAACCACGTATCTATAGCTTAGTGTTATCAGTGTAAAACATGGTAGAAATTGTGTATTTACTGCCAAACTAGATTGTTCGGTATGCTCAGGAACTTCTTTAACATGGAATGACTATGGTAGACTTGAATTACCTAGTCTGCGGCTCAAAGTGTGAACTTACACATACATGTAGATGTTAGTTTGGACTTTGGGGCATTATTGCTTGACACAACAAGAACAAGGGCAGCAGAGTACTTGTACCCTCTATTTCGATAATTCTTCCTTTTTTGTCACATCAAGTAAAGTCATACTACAGGCTTCACCACCTTCTTTTTGCTATCCATCCATCAAATGGGTTGGCTCCACCACTGGGAAAGCTTTCCCTAATCCTCAAGAAAAACAAAAAAACCTACCATATCAAGTCTCACTGGACCCACTCGTGATAAAAAACTAGTAGTAAAGATAGTAGCTTTTAATGCTAACTCCTAAACATAGGACTACAATTGTCGTATATGGGTTATTGTCCTTACAGCTACCAAATATTTTGTCTCTTCTATGATAGGACGGCAATAACCATGTATGGGTATGACTTATGATCTTCAATTTTTTTTATTTTGGTCAGTGGGTTATGGTCTTTACACCTGCTAAGTGTTTTGCCAAATTCATGAGAAGCAATTCAAGGGATAGCTAAACCCATTGTCCTGCAGATTTTCTAACCGCTTAAACTTTTGAGGCACATCATTTGTCGGTTTCGAGGACTTTTGGTAGCGTCGGATAAAACCTCTGTTATCTTATACTATGTCCTATTTATGAATCTTGAGGAGAAATGAAAAAGTTCTTCTAAGCTCTTGCGATTCTAAAGTTTTGGTGAGATCAGAGTGCAAATGTTTTCCCTCTTGATTACCTATCCCAAGAATAAGATATACCCAAACTAGAAAAAAAAGTACGATCGCCCTAGTGCCCGAGACTACATGACAGATTTGTCTATATTCAGACACGAAATAAGCAAACAAGCAATGACAACCAAACCGGCCCTCGGCTAAATCCACTAAAATTGCACGGTACTCGCCATACTTCAAATGTGTGGTCGCCCGACAATAATTGGGAAATACGCTTAGTGTTCTAAAAGTCGCTACGTGCTAATAAGGCGGAAGAGGGACGCCTAGCACCTAAAGGCCGACTAGCCGGCACTGGGCGAGGGTCCAATACCTAGATAAAAATTGGACTAGGCGTCGACTAGTCGGCCGCCCAGACCGATTATCAGAACAGAGATTTATACGCTATATAGGGGGAAAGAATATAAAATTCAAAAAAAAAGAAAAAAATTGACTCACCCAATAATCGAACAAGATGCTTGTGCCTGAGCCGATTGATGATGGTAAGCTCAGCCAAGAAATCATCCTCGCCCTTCAAACTCTCCCTGGTAAAAACCTTCACAGCCACATCCAGATCCTCATTCGCCAAGTACCCTTTGTAAACCACCCCAAACCCACCTTGTCCCAGCTTCCTCTTCTCATCGAACTTATTCGTGGCCTTGAGCAAATCCTTGTACTGAAACTCCCGAGGAGTCCCGGGCAAGCTCTTCAAGGCTCCCAGTATATGCGGGTTCGACCGCGCCAACCACCTCTTCCGGAGGAAGTACCCCGCCACCGCCGCCGCCGCTAAGAGCACCACCGCCGGGATACCGACGGCGAGGGCGATCTTTGTGATCAGTTGATTTTCGTCGGAGTAGTGCTCCACCGTCAAGTTCCACCGTAAGACGCAGTTGAGCTCGGTGACGTTGCTCGTTGACGCGGAGAACCCGAAGTAGGAGACTTGGTTCACCAGCCCTCGGAGCTCCAGGGTCGAGTTCAGGATCGGGTTGGCGGGTCTTGGAGGCGTCGGATCCGTTTTGTTTGCTTGTTGAGCAATGTAAACCTCGATCACCTTTTCAATTTTGATGGACAAAATAAAATTTCATTATTACTATAAAATAGAATATTAAAATTAATTTCCTTGTTTTGCTAGTTCAATGTTTTGATTTTCTTGAATAATTAAAAAGCCAGCTACCAGAATCGAACCAATGACCATCAAATGATTGGGAAAAAAACCATAGAAAGAGTTTAAAAGAAACCAAAACTCCTCTATTCTCCCTCCTCTCCTTTTTTTTTTTGTTGTTGTAAAAAATGCAATAATTTGCTTAAGCAAGTCTTGAGATATTTAACACCTACAGAGTCTTGAAAATTCTACATAATATTGAAAATTTTCTCTATTATTGCTACTTGCAAATATCAATTTGCCTTTCGGCGGCTCGGCCTCTCAATATTTTTATGAAGAGGACGGGAAGCCGATAGAAAGAAAAAAAGAGGAGCCGACTTCAACCATCAAAAACCTTGGTTACCCAAAAAGTGTATAGATGTTTGGGCATCACCTAAGTGTCATGGACATAGATGTTCGGACACAATTTTAAGCACGGCAACGCAGATGCCGTGCTTTGACCTGTTGCACGTGAATTCCACACATGTCAAACCGAATGACCGTGAACACATCTATATCTAACAACCATGAATTTGTCCAAAGCATTTTTTGACAAGGAGAGGTGAGAGTAATGATGATGGGTCCATAGATAATAGATTACCTTTTTTACTCCATCGTACTGAACCCAGACATTGAAGAAATTGGCCGTTCCATTGGGTCCAACCAGCTCGAGTAGGGTCAAGTTCAACGACGTTGTCTTGTTAGATCTCACGGAATTTATATTCAGCCCGACATGGTTCGCGTCCGGATCAAAATCCTCCTTAAACGTGTCCAGCTCAACCGCGAGAATCTGGTTCGAAGCGTTGCCGTCGGTGGTGGCATTCGTCAGACCCAAGTACTCCCCGTAGCTGTTGAGCGGCACGTTCAGGTCTGGCGCCACCACGAACGTGAGCCCCTCGCCGGCGATGGGAGAGCCCGGCAACCGGTAGATGTTCACGAGGAACGAGGCGTTGAACGACGCCACCCGGTCGGAGAACGTGTCGTTTTTGCCCTCCCACAGCTGGAAGGGGGTGTCGTAGAGGATCCGTCCGGACTGGTTGGTGAGCGAGGAGAAGGCGGAGTTGGCGGTGTCGAGGGTGACTTGGAGGGCGCCGCTGCTGATGGTGGCTGGTGGGTCGACTTTCAGTGGGTCGCTGAAGGTGAAGGTGTTGAAGGAGATGGTGGTGGTTTTGAGCTTGGCGGAGACGGGTGGCGGTCCTGCGAGGATTGAGAGGAGGAGGAGGAGCACGACGGCTGTGATTGGGTTCGCCGCCTGGCCCATGCGGTTTATCAGATTGGGTTTTGGGTAATGTGGAAATGGAGATTTTAGAGAGAGAGAGAGAGAGAGAGAGAGAGGGATCTATGGGACTTTTGATGCACGCGGGAGATAGGAGATTGGTTGTAATGGATTTAAAAACTACTAGTTGTAGAGAGAGAGAGAGAGAG
This sequence comes from Rhododendron griersonianum, assembly GCA_018127125.1. NCBI lineage: Eukaryota > Viridiplantae > Streptophyta > Magnoliopsida > Ericales > Ericaceae > Rhododendron > Rhododendron griersonianum. The sequence goes on from CM030797.1 coordinate 43,273,291, forward strand.
AGAGAGGATTGGGTGGATTGAAGTTTGAACAGGCCCAAATGGTCTGCTGACTCTCCTCTCTCAATTGCTTCGAAATTCCCCCTATCAATTGTCTGACTAAAAACATGAGAATAATTTTGAGAGAATAATTCAAAAAAATCCCTGAACTTTAAATCCAATGTCAAATAGGCACCTGAACTTAAATAAACTTCAATTGAATACCTGAACTTTGAACCCAATGTCAAATAGGCACCTGAACTTAAATAAACTTCAATTGAACACCTGAACTTTTACTCCGTTATTCAATTTACCCCCTGCCGTCTCAATCCGTGACTTTCCTAATGGCAACCGCTGAGCTGGACACTAAGGCCCCGTTCCAGAACGCTTCTTAAAAAATAAGTACTTATTTTGCATCTTCATCTTAAAAAATAAGAAGGGGCATTCCACAACACTCAAATAACAAGTTTCTTTCACATTTTCAAACTCAAAAATAATGTAAATGAAAAAAAAAATTTAATTTTTTTTCACCGTATTAAAGATCTCAATGAGATCTATCAAACAAGATCCATTGTGATAAGAAAATTATTTGCGTAAACACATGATTTTTGAGCTTCAAGTTGCCTTATACAAAAATAAGACTGTTGCTACTAATATGGGCGCCGGCGTAGGGAAATCGGTCTGGTGGCCGCGCCAGGCCGTCTCCGGCCACCGGATGGCCGATCCGAGCCATCCAAAAATTCTAAATAAAAAAACCAAGGGGGCCTGCGCGGGAATCGACGGCATCCGAGGTGTGTAAGGTGCTTGATCGTAGCACCCTTTTTTCGTGTACAATCCATACTAATTTTCGTGTATATTATACAAGAAAACGAGGTGCTCCGATCAACCACCCTACACACCTCGGATGCCGTTGATTCTCGAGATAGCCCCCTTGGTTTTTTTTTTAAATTTTTGGACGGCTCGGATCGGCCGTCCAGTGGCCGGAGACGGCCCGGCGCGGCCACTGAACCGATTTCCGACCGCTGGCCCTCATGGAACCTATATAAATTCTTCCAAGCCTTCTTATTTTCAGGAACTCCCCTTCTTATTGGACAAAAAATAAGTTCTTATTTCGTTTCCGGAACGGAGCCTAACAGACGTTATACACATGACTGGGCTCAAATGGGAGGGAAATGGGATGAGTCATAGGTTTTTTGGAAGGAAAATCCAAAACCCTAGAAAATTTCCCCCATTTTTAGATCTGATTCATCTGCCTTAAAACAGAGCATGTGGTCCTCACCCCCAATATTCTCTTCCATAGCTTCAAATTCTCCATTCCTTACCATTTCCAAAAATCGTCCAAACTCACACAATGAACACCACTGGTAGTACTAACGAGAGCTCCCAAAATGCTGAGGACAAACTGTGCATCCATTGCGGAACCCAAAAGGTGATTCGCACCAGTGGTGTTTGGGGAAAAAGATTTTTTTTTTTGTGTGGTAGAGACAAATTTTTCTTGTGTTTGGGGAATGGGAATTTTTTTATTTTTATTTTTTGGGGGGGGGGGGAGGGGGGGTGGTTTCTTTCTGGAGGAACAAGGAGGTTTTATGTGAGTGACAAAATGAGAGCTTTGCTCTTGGCCTTTTGGCTTGGGATGGAAGGAGAGATGTTTGGTTTTGGAATGAGAGAAGCAGAGATTTCGCTCCCTTTCTTTTTTCTTTCAGATCCCCCAAACATGCAATAAGAGCTGCATTTACATGATAGGAAAACAACAAATAAAATAAAATGAAGCCTAGGGCCAATGAATTTGCGTGGCCCATGTGGTGCCTGAAGGATGATAACCAACTTCAAGAACCAATTAACCCCAGCTCAGCGGTTGCCGTTAGGAAAGTCATGGATAGAGACGGCAGGGGGTAAATTGAATAACGGAGTAAAAGTTCAGGTGTTCAATTGAAGTTTATTTAAGTTCAGGTGCCTATTTGACATTGGGTTCAAAGTTCAGGTGTTCAATTGAAATTTATTTAAGTTCAGGTGCCTATTTGACATTGGGTTCAAAGTTCAGGGGTTTTTTTGAATTTTTCCCAATAATTTTTACAATCTCTCTTCTTCTTTTTTTATATATTTCGGCTCCGTTTGTTTGAGCATAAAATATTTTTCTGTAAAAAGTTTTAGTACTTATTTTTCTGTGTTTGGTTAGGTAAAATTTAGAAAAATATTTTACATGTAAAACATTTTCTATCAATTGGATGAAAATGATTTACCCTTAAATTTTCCATAAGTTATTTTTCGAAATGAACTCGTTGCCTTCTACTGCAATTCTTACTACTCAATTTTCTCGATCGTCAGTCATGACCCACATTTAATTTTAATATTTTTAGATCTCTCCACCGTTGAAGCCCCCTCTCTATCTCTCTACATTATTTTGTCGATTTTTGAAAATATTTTCAAGTGCGAACCAAATACCGAAAAATAAAAATTTAAAGTTTGTTTTCTGAAAAAATATTTTACATGGAAAACATTTTACATCTAAACAAACGTAGCTTTCATTCCTTGTCTTTTAATATGTAATTTTTTTTATTAAGGCTCCATTTGTTTCGATGTAAAATGTTTTACAATGTAAAATATTTTCCATGTAAAATATTTTTTCAGAAACCAAACTTCAAACTTTTATTTTCCGGTGTTTGGTTGGCACTTAAAAATATTTTCAGAAATCAACAAAATAGTATAGAGAGAGAGATGGGGAGCTTAAACAGTGGAGAGATATGGGATTATTGGAATTGAACGTGGGTCAGGACTAACGATCGAGGAAACTGAGCAGTGAGAATTGCAGTAGATGGCACAGGGTTCATTTCGGAAAATAACTTACGGAAGATTTAAAGGTAAGTAATTTTCATCCAATTGATGGAAAATGTTTTACATATAAAACATTTTCCTCATTTTTTACACAACCAAACACCGAAAAATAGGTAAAACATTTTACCGAAAAACATTTTACGTCCAAACAAACGGAGCCGAAAAGACAAAAAATGAAATGTATTTATAAAAAAGAGGGTGTGACAATCATTTCAAAAATCTAGGAAAACACTTTTAAAACACAATTTCGGATGCAACCTTAGATGTGTGTGGATCTAATAATTTCGAACACAATTGGTTCTGGAGTTGGGTTTGTAGAAGTGTTGGACAAACTGAACTACCAAGAATTTCCGCGTGTGCAAATTAGGAGAATTTACGGTAAAAGGACAACTCCCCATGAACATTTGGTGAACCCAAAAAAGTAAACTAAAACCAAAAACAGGGAAACATTACATGAATTATTTCCTCCTGTTTCTATGGCTGCAAAGGAATTGAGTAGCTCGCGGCTCGGCCTTGTTAACGCTCGGCTTGTTTAGTAAATGATTCAAGTTCGATCTCGAGCTTTTGACTCGTTTAGAAAGTTCGGTTCGATTAAAAAGACTCGTTTAAACTCGGTTCGTTAAGACTTGAGCTGAGATTTTTGACTCGTCTAGTAAACGAGCTGAGCTCAAGTTCGGCGCCAAAGCCTGACTCGTTTGCAGCCTTACCTTTTTCAGGGAATTACAAAGAAATCAAAGGAAAAATGATTCACCATGTTAATTTGCACTTCCTTTTTTTTCTATTCTTGTGGTACATAAATGGATATGCCGATAGACCTAAGTATCCCACCAAGCAGTTAACCACTTTATTGCAGTGGATCACACTGTAATAAAGCGAGGGTCGAAGTTAAGGTATAAATGCGTATTGTCACCTCTTATGTGAATTTCTTAAATTTAAATTCTGATAATATCCGCCACACCGCGTAGAAAGCCACGTAAGAGATGCAAAAAAATGTTGGAAAACATTTTGGCGATAAATATCAACTTTCGCTCAAATATAGCGTTTGTACTTTAATAATTCTTTTGTGTACAATTCCTCCCCCGCTAAATTATCAACTCAACAAATGAAAGGGTCTGCAGAAATTAACCTATTCAATAAGTGCCCGGACAGGCCAACAATGTTTTCATAATGCAAAAGACTCCAAAGTACATACTTAAGAATTTTCTGAGGGACCCACGAAGATGACTCCAGCAATTATCAGGCGACGGCTGCTAGAGCGAGTCGTTTCGCTACGAAAAATGGCAGATGTTTAACTTTAAAAAGGTATAGTAATTAAAAGAAAATCGTAAAGTGAAGCTTGCTCGTTTTTCGTTGGCATATTCGATTTGATTACACGGAATCTCTTAATCTGAAAATTAATTTAGCCATGTAGGGTCTTGTTCATGTGGTTGGTCGCAAGTTAATTGTAAAATTAACCCTAGAAATTAATAGAATGACTCTTGTGATAAAGTAGCAACATGAGAATGGAATTGTGATGGTTTTTTCTTTCTATCTTAACAAGTTCATAATTTTATGCAAATGCAATGACATTACTCCTAATTAAATATTTGATCCCAATGAGGAAAATAAGGGCAATAATGTCATCATTTTTTTAAAAAAATTCTCTATTACATCGCATTTGATAAATTCAATAGAACATGGATTCATTTCCGCTCCAAATTGTTAGACAAAAACTAAGTAGTGCGATACATGTTTTTTTTTTTATATCGGCAACAAATTTATTGAGGAATAGATGTAAAATTGCGAAAGGGCCCACACACCATTGAACAAGACCTTCGAGCTACTAGACAGGATCTCATTTCGTTATATTTTCCCTACTTTATTATTATACATTAGTTTTGAATTCTTTGTTGAGTGAGAAGTTTTTTTTAAATTTTTTTTATACCTTTATCTCTCACGGTACACCACTAGTTTTCGATGGTCTACTCAAAGTTAGTTGGTAGAATTTACAGATCTTAGACTCTCAAGCAAAATATGAGACAATATTATTTTTGTATGACAAATAATTAAGCAATTCTAATATTAAATTTGTTTACTACTTCTTGGTTGGATTGTATATTCTTGTAAACATCATCTTGTTGATTAATTATAATAATCACTCGTCAAACGAACTACAGAGGAAAAAGCACAGGTGTAACAAATTAAATATAACATCCACATAATAAATTTTCTTAAATGTTGATATCCTCTATATATAAACCAACTCGATAAAAACAACCTAGTTCACGCGTTATTTTCCATCGTTCTTGAAAGGAAAATAAAAGAAAGCAAAAGGGAGTTCATACCTTGGTTGATTTGTTTTCTATTTGTAAAAACGGGGCCGAATGTGGAGAACCAACTGGCCAGTGCCAGAGTGCACATACGTCGAAGCACGCGTTAAAAGCAACGTGGCCTTGGGGATTGTAATTACCCCGCTCTTCCAGTTGACATGCCATATCGTGTCATATTGTTTTGCCGTGCTCATTGAAATAACATATCGTATCATCTTTGATTGGTGACATGTCATGATTCGCTTGTATTGATCGGCACTCAAAGAAAATGTCTTGTTATTAATTTTACTAACTTCACCAGAAGACACACTTTCTCATCATTATAATAAAATTTATTTTATGAGTGAGTATACTAGAAAAATAAAATTAAAAAGATTTTTTCTATTCAAATACTGATCTTCTATCTAACTGTGGTTGCTTGTGCAGAAGTCAGTCAAGAAATACAAAACATATATATAAATAGTTTTCCGTAACCTTTGCAAATAAAGCGTGTCACTGGAGAGTGCACATTCGTGAAAGGGAGTGATTTTCGCACTTCTTGAATTGTTAATCGCACTCTCAAGGGGAGTGCAAAGGCTGGTGGGGGCCGTAAAGATTTAGTTCCGTGGTTTGCACAAGTTGGCTCGATCGAGGACACTTGTGTTACAAAAAAAAAGAAAACGTAGAATTGATTTTCGCACTCTCCAAATCGTTAACTTTGAGGACGATTAACAATTTGGGGAGTGCGAAAATCACTCCCATTGTGAATTAGAAGAACAAAGGAAGTGAATTTTCTTTGGAATATATGATTCGAAAATTCAAAGGAAAAAAAAACAAAAACAAAAAAACAAAGTAAGTAATTGCCAGCTTGTACGTAGTTGCTCATTGCAGCTTTTCAATTTTTTTGGTTGTCACTAGATTTTAAATTAATTTGAAAATTGGATAGGATATACTCCAATAATGACAGCCAATTAAATGTTTCTTTTCGGGGGATTTACCAAGGACAAAGTACCCACCTGTAAAGCAGCCCCAAATATAAACAATGGCCCCTCTCTCTCTCTCTCTCTCTCTCCTACTTTTTTTTTTATTTAAATTTTCTGAATCGGTCCTACTAATATTTATATTCCATTACAAATATTGGTACAATTTGCAATACTTGTTCTCAATATTTTTTCTTTTTCACATCAATTTAAATAACCAATTTAAGATCTTTATTTCGATCGGCGCATCAATTGAAAAGTTAAAACACCCAAATCCTTTATTTTTTATTGGAAAATTATACGATTCTTCATAATTTTCTCCTTTCTCTCTCCCTCTCTAGATATAGCTTGATCGATGGTTAAAACAATTTCTTTCCATTTTTAGCCTGCAGTTAAGCTCAGTGACACTCTATGGTTTAAATGCCATGTTTCTCAATTTAGAATGAAATAATAAATGAGTTACTACTTTACCCCGGCAAACATCATGTGGTGGAAGCAAATTTTCTCAAATGGTTACCATAACTTGTGCACAAGATTCGAATTGATGCTAGTACTCCATTTCATAGTTAATTTTCACGCGGTTGCTATTCTTGTTAGGTGGGCCACAACAGTCAAGCTAATGTAAACCTATTAAAAATCAAGTCGATCGGACACAGAGGCGACTGTACCATGATTTTAGACCCTGGGTACAAAAAAAAATACACTAAAAATCGCCTAGGTTAAATTTTCCTCAATTGTCGGTACTGGGTCAATCATGCGGAGTTAAAATAACAAAAATCTAAAATTGCAGACAGATACACAAATACTTAAACATAGACACTCACATTGTAGGTGTATATACATTGCACGCGTTTGTATGGGTGTGTGGTGGTAGCAAGGTTGTAGAACATTTGAAGAAAGACAGAAAGTCCAGTTATATATGGGTAACCAAATAATAATACTATTACTCCATCTGTTCCAAAATGATAGTCTCCTATGAAAGAACGTGTAATTTTGAATAAAAAATAAAGTACTTCCATTCATAATTTTTAAAATTTTTCTGTACCGAATTAAAGAACTAATCGAGATCTTTAATTTGATGCGAAGAAACTCAAAAAATCATGTACGAAAGTACTTAATTTTTTTACACCGAAATTGCATAGTTTTTGTTCGTAGGGGACTATCAAAATGGGACGGAGGAGTATATCCCATCAAAATAAAATAAGCCCAGCCTAACACATTTTAGAACCTAAAAAATATGTTGGGCAACAAATAAAGGGGAATCTATATACATTTTGCTTTCGCTCATCATATATCCCACCAAGTTAGAGTCTATTTTTCGCATAGAGCTTTTCGTCATTGACACATTATATATTTTTGTCACTGCTGGATGAACATCCTGAACTGCCCTTGATCGGACATTAAAAAATATTTAAGAGTTTGTCTTGAAAGACTATTTTCAAAAGCTACCTCATTTTTTCAAGACAAATATAGCTCATAAATGTTGTCATATTTTGTTGCTCGATTAACTTGATAATTTTAGCCGGCGTGGTTCAACTGGAAGACTATTTTCAAAGGGAGTTCATTATTTGAAGACAGGTATAATTAAGAAATGTCGTTATATATTGATGTCCGATTAACTTGATGATTTAAGCCGACCTAGTTGTGCTGACTATTTCTAGTACTTTTTTAGGTCGGGATTGGAGACTATTTTGGTGGCACAGACTTATGTGATCGTCTCTGATCTCTTTGAGAATCGGAGATCCAGATTAATGCACGGGTAGGTTTACTCCGACGAGAACCATTTATGATTAAGACTAATCGAGAACATTGACCATTTCAAACCCATGTTCATCCAGTACTGATAGATATATTTTCGGAACACAATATTTTTTAAAATATAGATTGAAACACTAAATCAGAACCTATTTTTCTCCAATCATTTGTATCGGATATATATCAAGCTATTTCTGGAACACAATCATATATGCTTAAAAAATAGACTGAAACACTAAATTACAACACCTATTTCTTAATTTACACATTTTTATTGAATATATATCAATCGATATCCAGTGAACATGATTTTTGATGTGCCGCGATAAATTCTAAATGGGTATGTAACGGGTGAATTGGACTAACTTAATTCTTAGTGAATGCCATTTTGGTTTTTAAGATTTTTTTGATAACGTTGGTTTTTAAGATTGGAACAACAAAAGTAAAATAATTTTTACACTCTTATTCTGTGATCGAATGCATTTATTTTTTCTCTTTATTATGGTGAAGTCACGTAATTAAAGCCCCTCTAAATTTATTATTTCTTTGAATGTTTATGTTACTTCACTATATGATTAAAGATAGATAAATAAAAAACACACTCATAAAACAGAAGATATTGGTGATAATAAAACATTAATTATTATAACACAGTCATCAAAAATACAATCTCTTAACTACTAACCATAGGGCTGCGATGCAATGATTTTCCATATGCCACTCCACCAAATAAGTAATATTTGTCCCTTTATTTATTCATAGATGCTAATTTTATATCTCTTGTATAATTTATTCAGACAGTAGCACATGGATGACTGTTTTGGGAATTGGAAAATAATTTCTCGATTGGGAAAATTATCCAGTGCTCTTCAACTTTCGCTCCAATGATTTTTATCAATGCATGTTGATGCGAAACCCACCACAAAATCTATGAACATCATGCCAATGTACGGTGGCCGCATGTACGGTGGCCAGGACTCGATGACTATCTCCAAGAACCCTGTATAATAATCTCTCCTTCTCAAATGTCAACTAACCCTTATTTCTTAGTACTATCTTACCTGAAAAGTACGGCAAAGTGAGGGAAATTTAAATTGGTTCTTTCCTAGCATCAACATTGATCAAAGAGTCTTAGTCTGCATCAAAAATTTGTTTTGATTCTCCACCTTTGGCCTTGGACATTTTGAAAATTCAGAGATATATGTGCAGATATGCCATAGAATTAGACCCAAACCTCAATGAATGATGGGTCCCACTGCATAGTTTAACTCTAAGGGCTCGTTTGGATGAGGTATTATGTTTGGAGGTATTATGTAAGAAGGGGGATTGGATAATATGGGGTATTATATAAGAAGGGTGGGTCCACATTGATGTGACGGGAGGATAAAATAATACTTGGTTTGGATGAGATATAAAATAGGGGTATAAGGTTGTTTTGTAGTTGAATGGAAGAGGGAATGGGTATTATAAGGGGGGATTACACATAGCCGGCTCCCACCCTAGCCATGTGTAAGCCCCCCTTAGGGGGTATTAGGAGGGATTAAGCATGGGCCGTGTAAATATATACACCCTAGTTTTGGACTTTCCAAACCACTCCATAAGCATGGGCTCACGTATTAGGAGGGGGATATCATAATCCCCCTTACATTGCTGCTTCCAAACAGGCCGTAATGTATAAGTGTTTTGGTTGTTGTAAAGAAATGATAATGTAGAGAGTATTGTTGAAGGTATAAATAATAATGTTGTCTCTTTATTCAACACCTTAAGCAATGTAAACCGGGTTGGCGGGTCTTGGGGGTGTCAGATCCGTTTGGTTTACTTGTTGAGCAATGTAAACCTCGATCACCTTTTTCAATTTTTGATGGACAAAATAAAATGCCATTATTATAAAATAAAACATTCAAATTAATAAATTTTTCCTTGTTTGGCTAGTTCAATGTTTTTTGGTTTTCTTGAATATTCAAAAAGCCGGCTACCAGAATCGAACCAATGACAATTGAATGATAGAAAAAAAAAAACCATCGAAAGAGTATAAAGAGAACCCAAAATTCCTCAAGTATTACGTTGTAAAAAAAAATAAAAAATTACTCAATTCTCCCTCCCCTCTTTTTTTTTCCTTATAAAAATGCGATGTTCCAAAAATAAAAAGCATAGTCCTGGGATATTTAACCCTACACGGTCTTGAAATTTCTACATAATCTTGAAAATTTCCCTATTGTTGCTACTTGCAAATATCAATTAGCCCTTCGACGTCTCAATTTTTTATGAAGAGGAAGGGCGGCCGAGGGGAAAGGAGAGACAAAAAGAGGAGGAGGAGCTGCCTTCACCATCCAAAACCCAAGTTGCTTATGGAAATAGATGTTCGGACACAATAATTTTAAGCACGGCAACACAGATGCCGTGCTTTGAATCATTGCACATAAACTCCACCACGCATATCAAATCCGGACGACTGGAAAAAAGAAGAAGTTATGGACATAGATATTCGAACACAATTTAAAGCACGACAACACAGACGCCGTGCTTTGAATCGTTGCGCTTAAACTCCACGCATATCAAAACCGGACGACTATGAACGCATCTGCATTAAATTCGAACAACCATAAATTTGTCCAAAGCATTTTTCGACAAGTAGAGGTGAGAGATAATAGATTACCTTCTTGACCCCATCGTACTGAACCCAGACGTCGAAGAAATTGGCAGTTTGATTGGGCCCAACCAGCTCGAACTCGAGTGGGACCAGAGTTTATATTCAGCCTGACGTGGTTCACGTCCGGATCAAAATCCTCCTTAAATGTGTCTAGGTCAACTGCAAGAATCCGGTTCAAGGCGGCGCCGTCTGTGGTGGCATTCGTCAGGCCCAAGTACCTGCCGAAGCTATTCGGCGGGAGATTGAGGTCTGGCGCCACCACGAATGCGAGCCCCTCCCCGAGGTGTTAAAATAATGTCTTGTTGCAATTTCGTATTTAGGGCTAAAATGTACGTAATGTTTAGTTTTGGGCCATAAAATGTTGTCATGTTAAGGGAAAATGACGGCCCAGGACTTGTTTTGATAATTAATATCCACCAAAGACATTTTCAGCATTAAAACAAGTCCTGATCTGTGCGGAAAGCTCTGTACCTGTAGCAGCATTCGCTCTCTCAATTGTCTGACAAAGCATGAGAAATACGGAGTAATTTTTACAATCTTTTTTATTTATTTATTACTTGATACACTTCATTCCTTGTTTTTTAATGTGTATTTTTTTATTAAAAGATAAAAAATGAAGTGTATATATATTTATAAAAAAAGAGTCCGAAAGTCATTCCAAAAAATCTAGGAAAACACTTTTTAAACTCAATTCCCATTCAGATTACAAATCCTAAAATCTGAATGAAAAGTTAAGATGATTGGATCGAACACCTACAGTTATCAAATTGAGTTAATTTTTCATGAGATTCCTAAAAAAATATTTTAAATTTTACGGGTCCCCACATCACAATCTGTGGACAGAAATGAATTTGTTACTGTACTGTTTATTAATTGGGTCTTAATTGGTTAACTTAAGGCTTTGTTTGAAATTTAAGGAAAAGAAAAGAAACAAAAAAAAGAGAAGTAAAATGAGAGAGAAATTTTATTATTTATTAAACTCGAAAATTTTATTTTCTTCTCTATTTGTTTGGTGGAAGGGAAGAGAATTTTTATTTTCTTTCTTTTCCAAAATGACTCAACAAGTCATCAAAATATCAAATCTAACCCACCAAAAAAAAAAAAAAAAATTTCATCAGTCGATCTCCTCCCTCTCTCTCGCCGATCGACTGAATCGATTTCTCTCTCGTTGTCTCTTCGCTGACTTTAGCGGTCAGAGGATCTTCAGGTACCTCTCTCTCTCTCTCTCTCTCTCTCTCATCCTCATCTGTGTTTCGTTCAGAAACCCTAACCTCTATTGAAACCCTAGATTAGCTCCCTCTCCCTGTTTAATTTCTCCTCAGAATCTGTACTTGGTCTACCCAATAGGTAAATTCGTGCCTATCTACACTTATTAGCTCCCTTTCCCTGTTTTAATTTCTGCGATTCATACATCTGTAACGTTAGAACACCATAATAGACACGGCAGATGCTGTTTGCCGCGTAGTTTCGCTGAAGTAGCTGTTTTTTCGAATGCCAAATTTTGTGTGCATATTGTGGCTTCATTACCCTAGGGATGAGAAGTTTCTGGAGCCTTTAGATATCTATATCTGGACATACATATGAAATGGCTGAAAACGTGTGCATGCTTGTACCAGGATTACAATTCCTAGGGCTCAGATACTTTCAAACATATGCTATATAGCTGATCTTATGACTGATTGTCATGGGTAACATGGTCCGTTCCTTGTATTGGTACTTCGGTGCTTTCAGGAGAAAACGAGGTCACGGTTTGCGAAAACACCTATTCTGTTTTCTAAGTTTTGGAAAAGTATAAATGTAATTGGGTTAATGGGTGGGTCGGGTTTTATTTTAAATAGATGGGTCGGGTTAGATATGTGATAAGGGGTTCACTTTCTCTTCAGGACCCCGTAAATCCAACTTTTTGGGGAATACATTTAGATTCATTATTACGGCATTTTTCATATGGGATTTTTGCTTGTTTAGTGGATTGAAATGATCATGCGAAATTCTAGGTTGATCCTTTCTTTGTCTGATTTGAGGAAATTGAGGTTGAATTGTGTGATTTTTGCTAACTAGTGTTCAAAAAGTGAGCTCTTTTAGGAAATTTTGTTGTTATGGTTATAACTTATAGTTGTCATCCCAATTTTCTATGTGGGTTTATTATGTTTGTGTAGTAGAGCTTATCTTCTTGGCTCCATTCAGGTGGCAAGTATTTTGCGCAAGTGAAGGGAAGGAAAAAGAATCGATTTTTCTTCTGTGTGGTCATTTAGGAGAGACTTTTGTGAAACAAGTTTATATACAATTGTCTAGTTATTGATGGAACTTGAAAAGTAAGATTCCTGTTAAATTGTCCATTTTTTTGTAGGATAAGCAATAAACATTATGCAGGAAGTTAAATAATCGGTTACTTTCCTTTCCTGACAACTGAACAGGCACTTAGGGAAGTTGTAACTTATTAGTTTTTTTTTTTCAGTTAAAGATGTACATTCCTTCTTTGAGTTTATGTTTTTGAAATTTCAGTTTGGCTGAGGGATAGAAGGAATACCAGTAATTGTGGGGCCAATTTAGGGAAATAAGGTTTTGATTGGGAGCTGCAAACATGTATCGGCCTGTGGCTACCACCTCTACCCGAGGTGGATTACCAACGGATAATGGGGATTCAGTGGTGACATTGGACCAAGTTCCACGTTGGAGTGATGCCGAGTACAAGTTCTCATTTGAGAATGAAGATCCCGGCTTTCCAAATTTGTACTTCCCCGACCCTTTAGCTTCTTCATCAGGGGCAAAGAGTAATGGAAATGGTATGGTGTCTAGGTTTCCAGTTGACCATGAAATCAACTCGAAGATTTATCTTTGGAGGGGTAACCCTTGGAATCTTGAGGTGGATGCTGTTGTTAACTCCACAAATGAGGTGATAAGTGAACTTTCTCTATAACTGTTAGTTATGATTGATTGCATGACAGGAACATGTTTATTTGTAGACTCTGACACATTAAATGATTACCTCTGTTCTATTTTGGGTGGTCAAAGGGAAACAACTAGAAAAGCCCGTTTCTGTACATGGGTATTTTAGAATATGTCATAAAAGCTTGAAGTGTAGGCTGCTGATTCAGTGAATTTGGTTAAAAGTGCGAAAGCAGCGTGTTTGGTTTCTTTTGATGGTCTCTAATGTATGCATTGTATAGGTTTCATTGCATGCGGTCTATAAGTTAACTGAGCTTATGTAATCAAAGTTCTAATTATTTATCTTGGGCCTTCGCATCATGAAGTCTATAACTCATCTGTGCTTCCGAAGTTCGCAATGAATATGTTTTTGCATACAGAATAACTGCATCATAGGGACCACTGCATGCATCCTAGAATCGTTATCTTTTTTTCTTCTTAGTTATTTTAGTTATTTTCAAATTCGATGGTTACAGAATCTTGATGAAGCACACAGCAGCCCTGGTTTGCATGCTGCAGCTGGTCCTGGTCTTGCAGAAGAATGTGCAGCACTGGTAAGCTATTTGTATATCAGGAGACCTTTTTATGTGTTTCCCCCTTTGATCCTGATTTCTTTATTTTTTGCATAATGTTAATTGGAGATGCGTATTTTCAATTGAAGGGAACTTAATGCTTTTGAACATCGACTATAGATATGGTTTGCCAAATGGATTTAAAGATATTTGCTAATAAGATTTGCAGAGATAAATTTATAGAGTAATGATGAGGCCTAAAGCATAAGGTCGTGTCATTAAGTGAGAGTGACGGTTTCAAACTACCAACTTTCATACGAAGCAATTTTTTCCCCCTCAAGTTAGACCAAGCCATTGTGATACCTATTAAAGCTGAAAATTTATGGAAATAACTAATAAGAAACATCATTTGTCTGAATGACATGGTGTACTTTGTTTCTTGATAGGGTGGGTGCCGAACAGGGATGGCAAAGGTTACTAATGCATATGACCTTCCTGCAAGGTGAGTAGTGGTTTAGCTCTACCAAGTAATCACTTGTAATACATTGGACTACTTTTTTGTGGTCGCACTGATGCTGATCAAAACAAGTAAATTGTCAAAGTACTGTTCTTATAAAAGTTCAATCCTGCACTTACTTTACCTGCCCTTATGCTTTGGAAATCAGGAATTTAATATTGGACTATTATGCAGTCGTAGGAAGCTTTTACCATTATTTTGTTTCTTGAAATCATTGAACATTCTCTTTCTATTGTTCCTTGTCTTTGTTCTGTAAGAGCTCACTCAATAATCAGTAGTAGTTGTTTAAAGAAGAAATTGACTCTGTATTCAGTTATTTTTCAGATGCCTGTTTCTGTCCTTTTTGCAATGTATCTGCATACTTTTCCAAAATTGAAACGGTGTATGAGCATGCTTCCATTTTCTTTTGTATATACCTTAGTATGTGAGGTGCAGCGGCCACGTCAATGTACGTAATAACTGTTTATTTTTTGGTGAGAGCTGCTTTTATGCATAATATAATAAACTAGAATTCTTTCTGCTTTCTGCTTTAAGCTTTTCACGGTGCACTGATTACTTTATCATCCTTGAGAATTTATTATCTCTTTCTGCTTAGTTCATGTACTTAATGAGTATTGATGGCAACAAGAACAAACTTGATCTCGTTGTCTTAAGACCGGATTACAATTTACTTTTGTTAGGAGGATTATCCACACTGTGGGTCCCAAGTATGCCGTGAAATATCATACTGCTGCCGAGAATGCTTTGAGCCACTGTTATCGGTCTTGCCTTGAACTTCTGATTGAGAACGGGCTTCAAAGGTTGGTTGATAGACCAATGTCCTTTATATTTACTATGTCTTTGTTTCTCTCTCTGGTTTCATTGTTGTCGAACTGGAATTATCTAATACCATCTGTCAATGCAGTATTGCTATGGGCTGTATATATACAGAGGCAAAAAATTACCCTCGTGAACCTGCTGCTCATGTAGCAATAAGTGAGATACTTTCCCATATCCTATTGCAGTTCTTCTATTTTGATGACATTCACATCATGCACCTGCTTTATTCCTCGTGTGTCGTGTCGTGTGCATGTGCAGAATGTTGAGTATGAGTGATTAATGCCTGCATTAGCTGTTCCTGTACCTGTACGGATAGTTGTTCCTGTACCTCTACGGCGATTGCATTAGTTGTTCATGTAGTAATAGATATTGTGTTTTAACAGAATCTCGAAGCTTATAATCCACCATTCAGCCTTACTATTTACCTCTCTTTTTCTTATGCCTACAATTAGGAACTGTGAGACGGTTTCTCGAAAAACAGCAAGACAAGATAACTGCTGTTGTTTTCTGTACTACGACAACAACTGATACTGAGATATACAAAAGGTACGTCATTTTTGTTTTTTGTATTTAAGGTAATCTCTACGTCAATATGAAACCTCTCTGGGGCTTATATGTCGTTTGATTGGTATCGTTCTGTTTTATTGTTGATTGGAATGGATTATTCCCTTGAACCTTAAAATGTAGATTGCTTCCACTTTATTTTCCTCGGGATGAACATGAGGAGGAAGTGGCCATTTCAAAACTTCCAGCAGATGTTGGGGACGAAAATGGTGAGACAGTTATAGATGAACGTAAAATCAGAATAAGGCCTTTGCCTGATCTCAAAAAGACTGTTTCTAAACCTCTTCAAGCATCAATGGATCTTCCTGTCAGTGATGTTGGGTTGGCAAGACGGTCAGTATACTTAAAAGCTCGAGATAAGCTTACATACCTCAAAATAATGCTCTATGTCCCATCTCCTATGCTTCTTTTTTCCTGTTTCTAGTATGAATTTGTAAAGATTGTTTGCTTATGTTTGGGCTTTGTATTTGTTGCTATGGGAAGTTAGAGCACTTGCCATCAACAGTTATCATGCTCGCCCTTGTTCAACAACTTGATTTTTTGTGGTTGTGGAGTTCCATATGTTTGCATATACTCTACACTCCTTTGTTTCTTCTTTATCTCTCTGGCTTGATGAAATTTATCTTGCATTTATTGTTCCTTTTGTAGTCAACCGAACTTACTCAAAGATTGTTCTGAACAGGAACTCATCATATCTGGATTCGTACTTGGATCCGGCTTTCATGTCCCTGATTAAGGATCCAGATGAAAGACGCAAGGAACAATGGGAAAAAACTGCTCAAGCACAGAGTGGTTGGAATTGTGCTAAAATGCTTGGATATGGTGATCTTGGAGGGCCTCCATTGTCAGCTGCTGAAGAATACTCCCTTCATTCTCGATATCTTGCTAAAGCAAATTCTGCTAACCTTTCTGAAATTGCGGAAATGAAGATTGTGTAAGCATACATTGCAATCTCTCTCTCTCTCTCTCTCTCTCTCTCTCTCAGACACTCAGGAAAAGGAAAAGAAATGAAGAAAAGGACAAACTTAAAACAACGTTTCAATAATATGAATAATACACCACCTTATATGAAGATATGAATATTGAAAATATTTTTTCTCTAAAAGCTGATTAGAGTATCCACAATGCTATAATCAGAAGTAAAAAGTTTTTAAAATTAACAATGTTGGTGCAAAATATGGCTCACAATGCTATAATCAAACTTAACAATCTTCTTAGAAATAATCAAATTTTGGGCTTTGAATAACCAAAACTAGCAACATTTTGACAATAGCCAAATTCAATAGACCCTACATTTTCTCAATCAAATACACCAATCATTATACAAAAATAGTCTATCTCTCTTCCATTTTCTCTTCTCTTTCTTTTCAAACAATATTTCGAAATTTTTTTTACTACAAATTATTTTTTTTAGAAAATGGTTTTTTAAAAATAGTTTTTTTTCCAAAAAAAAGTTTCAAAAACTATTTTCTATTTCTAGTAAATAGTTTTTATTAGTTTCAAAACTATTTTTAGAAAAACTATTTTCTACTGTTCACAATTTTTAGTTTTTTGTAGTTTGAAAATATGACGTGATAAGTTTTGGTTATCTAATTTTGATTATGCCATTGTAGACATCTACATTGCTAACTTTAGCAATCTCTTAAATGAATAATCAAAAGTTGATGTGACAACTTTTGGTTATCAATTTTTGATTATAGCATTGTGGATACCCTTAGTTTAACCAAATTAGAATACGGAGAAAGCTGTTTTGTCATGATGAGATATGTGGGTTGTTTTCTGGATGTCTTACTCTTTCTTAGTTGCTCCATTACCATTGATGTTTGGCTATGACAAAATATTGGACATGCCTATGTAGCTGTATTAACCAACGGTTACTAGATTTATTGTATTGAAATTCTGTAGTAGGAAAAGAGGAAGTATATTCATAGAAAACCTTTATGCAAAGTTCTCTCTTGCAGAAGTTCTGTTGATTTTTCAATGATTTGGGTTCAAGCATGCTAAATGGGGTTCAAATGGTCAAGAAGAATTTATGTTGCCTATTTCAGGTACCGTGGGGGGGTTGATAGTGAGGGTCGTCCAGTGATGGTGGTTGTGGGAGCACATTTTCTGCTGCGATGTCTTGATCTGGAACGATTTGTGCTATATGTAGTAAAGGTAAAGGGACTGCATCCTGCTTCAGTTGGCGTTATTGCAGCTGACTTAATATTTCACGTCCTTTGAAGTGACGGTGGTGGAACCTACATGCATTTCTTGTTGTTGCATTTGTCTTAAATTGTGGTGGTGGTACAACTCTGTTCTACTTAGAAGTAGGGTGAATGATTCACAATATTGAATTTCAGGAGTTCGAGCCCTTGATACAGAAGCCTTATACCATTGTCTACCTCCATTCCGCAGCATCATTACAGATGTAAGTATAGCAAATCTCTCTTCTTGTTGAATTCCACTTTGCAGCATCTTTTGGAATAGACTTGATCCTTCTATTGACTTATGTGCAATTCAGTCGACGTGCGGCCAAGATTACTTAAGTCAGGAAGATTTATTAGTGCAATTTGCAGTTCATGCTCTAAAATAGAAGTGAAGGGGGCGTGTAATTGTTTTTTGGCTTGGTGTGGCTCATAATAGATATTTAGTTGCATTAACCTCCTTTTAGACTTGCCAAGGGAAATCTCTCAAGCCTTTATTAAGTACTACCTTATTGCGATTGAATTAATTTGTGACCACAAATATCAAGTTTTGTAAGAATAATATAGTGCCACGATATGTTGTATAGCAAGTTATGAAACATGTTTATACATCGTGGTTTATTAGTCGAATCAATGAGTGGATTGGTTGCGCACCTTCTTAACTAGTACATTATAATGCAAAGCTTCATGCAAATCACATCATGTCTTCAGATGTACTACTATCTTGTCATTTACTGCCAAAATTTTCTTTTGAAAGTATGTACACTAATTTAACTTATACAGTCCTTTGACCAATTAAAGGGTTGTTTTCTCTGAATTTTTTGGAGTGTACGTAAGTTCAAAGAAAAACAAACACACACACACATGCACATAGAAGCATTATGCCAAAATCAAGGGGGGACAGCGATTTTTTCCCACCTCAATTCTCTTACAATGATGGTAAAAGTGTCAACTAGCGATCTAGTGATTGTTGGATGTTTATACTTCTTGACATTCTGTTTGCCATATTCCCTCTATAAACAATTCTTGTTTTCTTCACCTTTTGAGACCTGCATCTTGGACTACTAGGCAACCGGACCTTGGATGGATGAGGAGAGTACAGCAAATACTTGGCCGCAAACACCAGCGAAACCTTCATGTATGTGATGGCAAGTTGTTCCATTCAATGGGAAAATTGCATTTCTTCTGTCCAAAGCTTAACCTCCCATTTGCAATGTAGGCAATATATGTTCTTCACCCGACATTTGGACTGAAGGCTGCAATTTTGGCTATGCAACTGTTCGTGGATAGTTTGGTATGTCGACTCCTCATTTTTCAGAGTTATGAACCCAATTAGTTATTTACTTTTATTCACTGAGCTTGTTGTCTTGTTTATTGTTCACCTAGGTGTGGAAAAAAGTCGTATATGTTGATCGCCTTTTGCAGCTATTTAGATATGTTCCTCGCGAACAGCTAACCATCCCCGACTTTGTGTTTCAGTTGAGTCCTCTGTGCTTCTCTTCTACAATTTTGCTTTAGTTGATTTGTCAAAGATACTGATTGGGCTCCACACTTTGATGGATGGGTAGTTGTTAGGGGTGGCAAGGGCGGCAATGGGTGGAGTGGCCCTATTAAGTTATACCTCCTGCGTACATGACCCGAACTCTAATCAGATATTCCCTACACTCCTCCCTACCTTACTCTAATTCCCCCTCAGCCATTCGTATCAGCATAGGGCGGTGCCGCGAAAACTAGCAAAATAGCACTGTAGCAAGCCAAAAAATAGCTTTGGTCATAAAAATTTGGTTCTGACCAGAGCATCTCTGTTGAGTTTTTTTTTTTCCCACTATTACAAGCAGTGGTAGAATACAAGTGTCAGAATTACATCAAATTGAAAACAAGTCCACTATCACTATTAGCCCAAGTTGGGAGATTCGAACTCCTCACCTCCTAGTGACATGTAGGAGTCTTGGCTAACTGAATTAGCCCCAGTTGAGATGCTTTGTTGTGGTAAGCATGCATTTAATGCTAATGTTATACATGTAATGTTGCATACAGTATGGTTGGGTGGGGGTATCTTTCCCATACTCGACCCAAATCCGATAGGGTTCAACTCACCCACTCTTGTTACCGACCCTACCCTATTAGCGCTCCCCCAAACCCTTCCTATTAGTGATAACTATATACGAGAGGGTGTTTTGCCATCCGTCGTGCATACCCTTCCTATTCTTTTTATTGCCCCTAGCTAGTTCCAAATTATGAGTGGCAAAGGAATGGCAACCAAAATTGCTAAGTTCCCAATTTGTGTGAAATGCAGGCACGATTTGGAAGTGAATGGAGGGAAAGGTCTGATTGTGGACCCGAGAACGAAGTACGTATACCAAAGAACATAGTTGTTGCATTTCAGAATTGGAGCAAGTGATTGAGCAGAGTCTACCGGATTGTTGGTTTTCTTCATTGTATCTTCTCTGTTTTTTTTTGCATTTTTGATCTTATTGTTTGTGCAAGGGAATTGGGGTTGTGATGGGTCTAAAGTATTTTGTATAGTACAAGTGAAATTTCATTCTTTGTATGTTGTAATGGTTAGTTTAGCTTATTTTACTTGAAATAAATGTTTTGGGATCAATGTTCTTGTTTACTTTTGCAGATGGAAATAAAGGTATTTTTTAATGTTTCACCTGTAATTTCTTTTCTTTTTTATCCTCCTTGTAATTTTCTTGTTCCTTGAGTTGATAAATGGACTGAGTTGTTGGGCAACTTGAGGCCACCTGCATTTTGGTATTGCGAAAATTTGGCATCCAATTTGGAGCAAGAGTGGACTTCCTCCCCCACCCATTGCCATTTAGGGCGTTAAAGTATAATCTGACTCCTTTTTCTGGGCAAAATTTATATCCGCTCATTGTGATTTGTCATTTGGAGGTCTAACTTCTTTAGTACGAATACCAGAACCTAGCAAACATGAAGATGTGCCAAAGTGTGAGCAACTATATTCACCGATCTACGAATAAAAAAAAAAATCACAAATCCTAACCAATCAACTCCTCGGTGACAACTTCCACTTTCATAGGCAAGATCTTTTGCAACCCAAAATATGAATGATAAGTCGATCCAACCAATCTGATTTGTCATCGGACCTCCATCGCTGCCAAAGGACCATCACTACCACCGCATTAGGGTGGTGAAAACCCTAGCGGGAGGAAGGGAAAGGAAGAGAGAAAACGATTGGGGTTTTTTCTTTAGTTAGCTCAGTGACAACAATATCATAAGATTTTGAAAAGGTTTACTGCTAAAAATAAAAAAATGAGGATTTTAGTTTCTCTCATCTTGATAAACCTAGATGCTTTGGAACTACTACCTAAATCCTTTCTAGTCAGTAATTCAAAAAGATCTACTCCCTCCGTCCCTTTTTTTGAGTCTAGTATTCCATTTTGGGCTGTCCCTTAATAAGTGTCCATTTTGTAAAGTTAGTGGGTAAAAGTTGGTGCATTGTCTATTTTGTCCCTAAAAGTAGATTCCATTTTGAAAAGTTAGTGAGTAAAAGTGTAATGATGATGGGTAAGTAGGGAAAGTGAAGGAAAAAGTTGATGTGAAAGGTATAATGATGATGTCTTTTTAATAAGTTGGAGTTACGAAGCAGGACACTTAAAAAGGGACGGAGGGAGTACTTAGAATTTTTCAACATAATGACGCGCGATGTCCTCGATAGAACTCAATGAAAAAACCGAAATCATTAGACAATCTCAATTGATTGAAACTCAAGGCTATGTGGTTTAGTTCATCTTTATAATTTTTTTAAAAATCTTTGCCAAATTTAATACTCCGTATTTGTTTGGTTAGTCTCTTCAAGTAGCAATCAAAAAATTTAAATAAATGTAAATCAAAATTGAAACTTACGTAGGGATGGAAAAAAAAGACTATAAAAGCTAATATTGGGTTCCCTTATCATTAAGGTATCCATTTTTATTTTTGGGCAACATTCAGTACTTGTCTTTTTTAAGAAAAAAAAGTTAAAAAAAAAAAAAATACTTGCATCAAACTTAATAATGATATTAATGTTTAAACATTAAAACGATAAAAAAAAAATCTCTGTTTATTTTATGTGTCAGTGAAGAATTAAGAAGTCTTTTATATATATACAAACATTACAGATGTGGCAAAAAAAAAAAAACACATTATAGACATCTTTTACAAAAAGGAATGCAAGTGTAGTCTAATTTTTTTTTCATTGAGGATATTTGAGTCTTCTTACCTTTAAAGATAACGGCGCGATGTCATATTTGACGGACGGGGGAAATCCTAAAATAGTTTCAAAAGTAAGGGAGGCGAAAGTAATTTTTGAAACTAGAGGAGACGTCGGTATATTGTCAAAAACCAAAGGGAAGTCAGTGTAATTTACCCAAATATCTTCTGCAGCAAGCAATACGTTAGGAAAAGGAAGAATCTATTCCCTCAATTGAATGAGTTGGTTGGGCAGTTTTGGATCATCAAAATCGTTCACCACTGAACTCTCCTACTCAGATTTCCATATACTCTTCTCTGGCAAATACCCTCACAAATCAGGTAAACATATACATATACGTCTATATCTTCATATGTTGAGCAATGTTCTAAAAGTCGTGAGACGCTAGTCGGCCACTTTCGAGCTTCAAGAACTTCGGTGATTAATCGGTGCGTAGCAATTATTCGAATCTAGTCGAATGGGTCTTAGAACACTGATGTTTACTCATCAATTTTATTCACTCGATCTCGTATTGTCTTTTTGCCAATGTGAGAGATTATTGGGTGCCACTGCGGCACTGCTACCTGGTGCACCAGGTGGGGGACCTAGTATTGGACCTCACAAGATTGTGTGCTGGAAGAGGGGGTTGGGGCACCACCAAGGTTGGTGCCGTGGTGGTGTGCCCCACTGGCACTGAATAATTTTTGCTCTTCTGGGGTTTTCTCATTGTTTTTCGTGATTGATGATGTGACGACCCGAATTTTTACATTGCCTCAAAATTAATACGTCTCTAATAATTACAAATTCTCAAGATAAATATACATGGTAGGCCTAGAAACCTCAAAATAATTGCTTCGCCACAACCTAACCGTTGAAAAAAGTTGAAAACCCCGAGCGTAGGGCTAGGTCGTTGTCAGCATAAATATCGGAAAGTCCGGGATCGTACCCACAGAGATAATCTCTATAGCTAATTAGGATTTGCAGATGTAAGGGTTTCCGGCGTTTAGACGGCCAACTTTTAGTTTTGCTTTAAACGGTGAAGAAACACTCTTACGGAAAAGACTAGAAATGAGTTTTTGTTGCTAAGAATTAAAAGCGGCAAGGCCTAGAAGTTTTTAACACCCGTAACTTAAGCCAATTAACTTTTCTCAACGAAAACACGGTTGAATCACACGGCATAGGTTATCAACCGGAAGATTTAGCGGTGAAAATGGTTAGACTTGATATAGAGTTTGAATAACAAGCTAAACTCAAGGCGTGACATTGCTCTCGGAACCATGTGAGCAAGCACATGATCACCGGAGATTAACAACGCCAAGACTTGAATTCAAACTAAATATCAAGGTCATGAACTAGAAGCATAGTTTGGAAAACGAACAAGTTCTTTGGTTCTTTTGGCAAACACGAGGCGAGACATAGCTCACGGAACCATGTGAGCAAGCACATAATCACCGGAGGTTAATATCGACAAGTTTTGTTATATAAAAGGGCGAACTACTCACATTTACAAACCAAACCTCAAGTCTTAAGTTGAGAAGAGCAAAATTGACCTAAATCACAAGGTGTTATTCACCCCATGGCCAAGCCTAATTGATTACTCATACATATTGAAAAGATTAGAAAACATGCTAGAAAAGGTAAACATGACTAACCGATAGAAACGAAAATAAACTTGATTTATATAAGGATCTCAACCGTAGCTACAATATTAATAAACGAGAAAACAATAAACGACTAAGACTTACTAGTGTTCTTGAAGGAATTAGCTAGAAAGCTTCAAAGCATAACAATGGAGTTCTAAGGAAATAAAAGACTTAAAGTGAAATGTAACTAATGGCCCATATATATGAGAGGGAGAGAGAGAGGGGCCTATTTATACAAGGTTGCATCTCTCTCAACCAAATATCTAATAAAGTTTCCATAAAAAGAAAGTTTCTACTTATGGAAGATTGAAAAAGCTGTCAAAAATCTGCCAGGAAGACAATGGTAGGGTATCGATACCCAGCGTCCTGGACAGCTACGAGGTGATTTAAGGTGAATGGTATCGATACTTTTTTGATTGGTATCGATACCTCTGCTAAAGACAGATTTTGCTTTGCTGAATTTCGCGGGCTCGCTCCGGACACTCTCGAACTCGGATTTGGGTGTTCTTTGGACCGTTGGAAAGCTTGTCGAGTCTACTTTATAACCCAAGTGGTTTGGATCTAATATCATTTGTACATCAAAAGATATGACAATTCTACCCTCAGCTGGTCGGAAGATGAGTAGCTTTGGTTAAATCCTCACTTTTCCTTCAATTCCCTTGACCCTTGGGCGACCCAAGCAACCTCCAAACCATCTCTTCATAACTCTTCGGGTACCACAAGGGGGTGACACATGGCCTTGAGCACTTGGTTGCACCTGGAGCATTTCTTGGCATTCAAACGCGTCTTATTTATACGAATTATTTGAAATACATAAAAACCTACCTTACGTGCAATATCGCATAAAAACGACAACATATATGTACAAACACAACATACTAGAGGACTTAAGCACCAATAATATGCATTATTGGGTGCTTATCAATGATACAGATTTTTAAATAATCTCTAAAACTAAATCCTTCCAATATTCCAATTCGGGTCCCCACTAACTTGCTCTCTGCACCTGAAAAATATAAAACGTCCGAGAAGTATATGCAATACGAGGACAATAAACATGACTGTCGTTAAGAATATGCTCAATAAACGAGGATAACAAATCAAGTAAGATCATTCTGAACATTTTTCATTTGTAGCCTCATACCCGGCTCATCTCGGTAACATGCCAAGCACCACCCAGGTCTAAACTCTGTATTGGGCACATGGGCCCCAAAAACATTTTAAACTCCCCATGGGGTAGTCCATTGTACATCTTTCATAACTCTGTGAACCGGTGGGCTTAAACAGGTACCAATCTGTTCCATGGCTTTCAACCAAATACTTTCTATGTCACGATACAAAGAGTGACAATAACTGAATCAAGAAACTTAGATATCAAAATGAGTACGAATATGAGAGAATCCAAGAACACTCTTTTTTTTTTTTTGGTAAACATCCAAGAACACTCTTTGCAAAGATATTTAGCTAGGAATGTATTGTACATTACCCAGTACCTCAAATAGTGATAGTTGTCATTCTGATCCAATACGACCGATTGATTCTCATGCTCACTATCAATATTGTCAAGCATTCCTCAAAGCCGAAAGGCTGTCCATGAAGACTAAAGTGTTTTCTCATTTTCTTTATCTTGAAACTCACCTATTTCTTCATCTAATATATCACGAGACCTCCCTTTATAAATAGAACTTAATTTGTTTTGTTTTTTCCTTCTTTTCTCATATTAATACAGATGGCAGGAGCACATGCTCTTTAAGACATATGGGTACACCTCACTTTTCCCTTATAAAAGCCCACATTTTGCCACCTATACACACCCATGCACAATGCCACCTCTATTTTCTTTCTTTTTTTTTTTTTTGGGTCTAAGTTAACTAATTCTATAATTAGAGGCGTTACAGATGATTTTTGATTTGATTGAATTAATCAGTGAATTATCAATGTAATGGCTCCTATTTTCTGTTTACTTCATCTGTATCTTTATTTCATTCTTTCTGCTTTTAATTGGAATCCGAAACATCAAATTTTGTTTCTTTTAGGTTTTGGTTTAGGCTTAGGATTTTACGTTGATTTTGTAGTATTTAGAAAAGCGCAAGTCCATTGTCCAAGCGGTAATTACAGGAGCAATCCCTTATCTTAGTCATGTGACTCATGTTAGATAGTATTGTTTTACCTTGGGAATATTTTCATCTGCGTAAAACTGTGAAATTGATTTGGAATAACAATCTAGCTAGCTAGCTCTATGCGTTGAAGTTATTAGTATATATATGCTCAAAATAATCATCGTACTTTCGAGTAATTAACGTTGATCTAATTTGAATATTTGGCACAATAATTGCGTAATCACATTTATTGCATTTGAAGAATGTGATTTTACGCCGGCCCATTGTTGCCTGTTTAAACTTCGTAAAACATGCATGGCTGAGCATTTCTGTGTTACATGAATATATATACATCAGACGCAGAGGCAGTAAAAAAGGAGGGTGGAAAAGGTAGGGTAGTTGTTCGAAGGAACAAGAAACGAAAGAAGGGATTTTATTTTACGGTAAAATTGATTTGATTTTTTACGGAAACCCTTACAAACATGTTTGTTTGTATTGTCCAAATCATTTGGATATCAGCAAGGGCTTGATCGACTCATTCAATTTTATCCTGTCAAATTTGACAGGAATCAACTAAATAAGCCGATCAAGTCCTTACCGATATCCAAATTCGTTAATTTTTTACGGGACCCCTTAAAAACATGTTTTAAAATACATTGAGCGGCTCTGATCATTTGTTTGAAGGTCCCATGCGGGGTTTCAAAAAATGTATTGTCAAATTTATTGTCTCTAGAACCGGCCCCATATATATATATATATATATATATATATATATATATCAATCTTTTTTTGGAACACAATCATGTTTAATTAAGAAATAGATTGAAATTTGAAACACTTATGAAAATCCATTTTTCTATGAATGCATGTATTTTTTTCTCTTTATTATGGTGAAGTCGCATAATTAAAGCCCCTCTTAATTTATTATTTCTGTGAATGTTTATGTAACTTCAGTATGATTCAAGATAAATAAATAAAAAAAATCATAAAACAGAAGATATTGGTGATAATAAAACATTATTATAACACAATCATCAAAAATACAATCTCTTAATTAACTACTAATCATAGGCCACTAATGCAATGATTTTCCACCCACCAAATAAGTATTTGTCCCTTTATTTATTCATAGAGATACAAATTTTATATCTCAGCTTGTATAATTTATTCACACAGTAGCACATGGATGACTGCATGTTTTGGGTATTTGGAAAATAATTTCTCGAGGAAAAATTATCCAGTGCTCTTCAACTTTCGCTCCAACGGTTTTTATCAACGCATATTGATGTGAAACTCACCACAAAATATATGACATCACGCCAATATATGGTGGCGAGGACTCGTGGAGTATCTCCACATAATAATCTCTCCTTGTCAAATGTCAACTAACCCTTATTTCTTACCTGAAAAGTACGGCTAAGTGAGGGAAATTTAAATTGGTTCTTTCCTATCATCAACATTGATCAAAGAATCTTGGTCTGCATCAAAATTTTGTTTTGATTCTCCACCTTTGGCCTTGGAGGCTTGGACATTTTGAAAATTCAGAGATACATGTGCAGATTTGCGATTGAATATGACCCAAACCTCAATGAATGATGGGTCCCTGTTTACCCATTTTTTCCTTCGATCGAAATCGACGGAGATTTCGGGAAACAAAGCCAACAACAAAAAGAAAAGGCGAATGCGGCTTGTCTCCACAAACGAATTTGAGGTTCCTTGCCGTATTTCAGGACTTCACCGGAAGAGAAATGGCGAATGAATCAAATGCTATTTTTGTTGGTGATGAATCGACTCGTAAAAGAAGACCGTCACCCGCCAATCTTCAAGAACGGAATTGACCCATCGATTGGGCGGAGTGGATTGATGGTTTAGTGAAGTGGGTGGAACGGAAGAAAAATAACAAATGGACTTTGTTATTTTTCCAATGAATCGATCTATCGACACGAGCGACACATCGAATATTCTAAGTTATTCTTAGAATATGGATCCTAATCCTAATTATAACCCAGAAGTGGGTTGAGAAGACAAAAATTAACAAAGTTAAGACTTTGATTTCGTTGAAGGGCTTTACAATGAAGCCAAAAGAGGCTTTTTATAGAGAAAATGTGCAGGAAATAACTTCCTAACTTCTCACTATTCTTAATCATCTTCCAAGTGTCCAATAACTTCCCACAAACTCCAAAGTGTGTAGGAGCATGCCACTTGTCCAAATAACTTCTCTTCAACTTCAAAGTGTGTAGAAACAAGCCAAGTGTCCTACATGCAAATACAAACAAATAAAAGAAATAAAAACTAGTTATATTATTAATACGAAATAATAAAATAGGAAGCATTCTCATAATCGCCACCTTCCGGTCGATAATCGACAGGCGGTAAATATATGGTACAAACAATGCCCCCCTTATTCATTTGGGTGAAGTGCTAACGTAACCCAAGTGAATAATTTAACTAGTTTTGAATAACCCTTTTGTCGATATCGACGGGTAATAATTTTTACGGTGTAAACAATTATGCCACCCAACTCTCGAAGAGTTTTAAATAAATTTTACACCAATCTTTTCATTTTTCAATTGAACAAAGCCTTCAAGGCTTAATTCCGCTGCCGAAAACCATGTATTGGCTTCATAGATGTGATATCCCTCCGTCGATAATGATGGGATAATATTGCTTCTGTCGATAATTGTCCTTGGACTGTAATTCCTACTAAAAAGAATCAGGAAATTATACAAAAGCGTGGCCTATTGGCAAAAACTTTGCAAGGGCACGAACAAGGAAGTTGCCCATGTCCTTCCATTCTTTAAAACAAAAGAAACCAACAGATCTATGACTGGCCTAGCTATATATCCTTTCATTGTTGCGCCCATGTCTATCATCGTCATGTTTGATGAATCAACAAAAGCAACAAAACATGGCCTGTCAAATAAAGGCCTATTGATATCAATAAAAGGATTAATGCCATGAGCCTTAATCAAGCACAAGCATTTATTTACTTAATTTCTCCCCCGACATTTGATAAAGAAATGGCCAAATTAACAGTTACATTTGTTCCAATTTAGGGACAAGAAGCAAAGACAAATTCTTTATAAGGCAAATCAATGCCTCTGTTGAACCTTTTTTTGTCAAAGGCAGAGACATGGTTCAAATCTCTCAAACAGTTGGCCAATTTAGGAGGTGTTCCATTTTCCCTTCTTTTTAAAAAAATACTTTTTCTTCAATTTTCAAACTCAAATATAATGAAAATGAAAAATAATTTATTAATTTTTTTTGCACCGTATAAAAGATCTCAATGAGATCTATCAAATAAGATCCATATTGGTAGAAAAATTATTTGCGTAAACACATGATTTTTGGGCTTGATTTTGAACAATAAATTGCTTTCAAACCCATCATGCAAAGCTTGAAAATTATTATTATTTTTTACATTTGATCCGGAACCTGACTGTTCCAATTGGCCAACAAATGGCCGCTTATCTATTACGTAAAATGTCAAAAACCTTGTAAGGTTTTCTTTTCACATATGATTTCACCATTACTTCCTATTTAGAAATGAAGCCCTCCTTCTAGCGCCAAAATAGTTTACCTATTTTTTCCTTTGATCGAAATCGACGGAGATTTCGGGAAACAAAGCCAACAACAAAAAGAAAAGGCGAATGTGGCTTGTCTCCACAAACGAATTTGAGGTTCCTTGCCGTATTTCAGGACTTCACCGAAAGAGAAATGGCGAATGAATCAAATGCTATTTTTGTTGGTGATGAATCGACTAGTAAAAGAAGACCGTCACCCGCCAATCTTCAAGAACGGAATTGACCCATCGATTGGGCGGAGTGGATTGATGGTTTAGTGAAGTGGGTGGAACGGAAGAAAAATAACAAATGGACTTTGTTATTTTTCCAATGAATCGATCTATCGACACGAGCGACACATCGAATATTCTAAGTTATTCTTAGAATATGGATCCTAATCCTAATTATAACCCAGAAGTGGGTTGAGAAGACAAAAATTAACAAAGTTAAGACTTTGATTTCGTTGAAGGGCTTTACAATGAAGCCAAAAGAGGCTTTTTATAGAGAAAATGTGCAGGAAATAACTTCCTAACTTCTCACTATTCTTAATCATCTTCCAAGTGTCCAATAACTTCCCACAAACTCCAAAGTGTGTAGGAGCATGCCACTTGTCCAAATAACTTCTCTTCAACTTCAAAGTATGTAGAAACAAGCCAAGTGTCCTACATGCAAATACAAACAAATAAAAGAAATAAAAACTAGTTATATTATTAATACAAAATAATAAAATAGGAAGCATTCTCATAATCGCCACCTTCCGGTCGATAATTGACAGGCGATAAATATATGGTACAAACAGTCCCACTGCATGGTTTATCTCTAATGGATCGATAAGTGTGTATCATATACATATCATATCATATCTCTAATGGAAAAGTGTTTTTGTTGTTGTAAAGAAATGACAATGCAGAGAGTATTGTTGAAGGTATAAATAATAACATTGCTCCTCTCTTTAACACCTTGAGTTTTTAGATGAATTGGTGGTTAACAATATAATATGGTACCAGAGCAGGTAATATATCCTGTGTTCAAATCCTACCACCTACCTAATGTTAAAATATTTACACGTGTTTAGCTTGATTAGGGAGGAGAGCCTGCCTACACGTGAGGGGCCGTGTTGAACGTATAAATAATAAAGTTGCTTCTCTCTCTAACAACTTATGCTTTGTTTGGATGATGTTTTAAAAAAAATTTGAGATGGATTTTTGGATAATGAGTGAAGAGAGAGATTAGGGTAATTGAAGATAAGAGTAATGAGTGGAGAGATAGATAGAGAGAGAAATGAGAATAATAATTGAGGAGAGGAGAGAAAAATGAGAGTAATGATTGGAAGTAGGGGTAATGAGTATTTTTTGAGTTGGAAATTTATTTTCAAAATCCCATCCAAACAAGGCATTAAGCTTTTAGATGAGTTGGTGGTTAACAAACAAATCAGTATTAATTAATAATAAGGAAATTATAATACTGCACGAAATGTAGTGCATGTGGAAGAGTTCGGTGATCATAAAAGAAGCGGGTTTTCCCTAAAATGTTTGTCTATAACTTAATTAGACAAGTTATTTTTGCCAAATGAATTATTAGTTGATGAGATGTGTTGGTAACTTTGTGGCTCAGCGTGTGGCGAATTTTTTTGCTTGAGGGAGTTATTAGTATGTTAGAACTCTCTCGCCCTAATGTAATGGTCTTTCTTCTATCAATGGAACTCTTCTAACCTTTAGAGCCTGTTTGGATGGGGGATTAGTTCCCGGATTTGCCAAGGCCCCAGACTACAAATCCTCTCTCCCTCTTCTCCGGTGTTTGGATGTGCAAAATGGAAGGGGGATTTGAGCTCCTACCCGGATTCCATCTCCGGCTCCTCCCGTATTAGTTAACGACAGGGGTAACCTTGTCGCTGGTGAATCCGGGTGGCTTTTTGACTGTTTTGCCCTTGACTTTTAACCACCAATTTGCAATCCTATGGAGCAGAAACGTGATTATGAGAGCCTTAGAGACAAAATTAATAAAAATCTCTTTAGAATAATATGATCAGAATAATAAGATCTTCACACCCGTTCAAATGGATTAAAAATTGAAGCACTTAATTTTTTAACTATATTTTTTAATATATAAAGTTCGGTTTTATTTTTATTTTTGAAAAAATCCTAATAAATACTACTAAGATTTCAACATTTAAAGATAAAATGAATTTATTTTACCCAAAATTAATGATAAATATGTATATATTCTAATATATATGAAATTAACATTTATTATCCATAAAATTAATAAACTGAGGGCAATTATGTCATTTGACATCTTATCCCATCATATCCACTTTCCAAATCCCCCTTCTCAAATAACCATCCAAACACCTCATTACAAATCCACCATTCTTAAGAGGTGGGGCCACCCTTCTTAACATATCACCCCTCATTACATATCCACCTTCAAATCCCCCCTCATTACAAATCCACATAAAACAAATCCTCCATCCAAACGGGCCGTTAGGGAAAAAAAAATATTATTAGTTGATGTATATAAGAAGAATGAAATGTCTACGAAATCTGTGCTTTTGTGGACTTTACCTAATGTTCATAGAAGGGAAAATGACGGCTTATGACGTGTTTTAATAATTAATACCGCCAAGGACATTTTCAGCATGTCTTTGGCATGTATTAATTATCAAAACACGTCTTGGGCCGTCATTTTCACACGTTCTGGGAAAATGACGGCCGAGGCCCAGGATGTGTTTTAATAATTAATACCCGCTAAGGACATTTTCAGTATTAACAAATGTTCTCAATATATTTTTAACGGATATTAATTATCAAAACATGTTTTGGGCCGTCATTTTCCCCATTCGTATCGAGCCCATAAACCTAGACTGAAAGGCCCGTGGGCCGAACTAGCTGGACGTACGTTGGGCTTTATGGCGAACGATTACCCGGTTCCCGGCGGGTAATCTCTCTCTCTCTCTTGGGCATATACATTCGTTGCACTACCCACTGTGATTTTAGAACTGAAAGCACATCGCAGCGTCGATCGCGAAGCGAGGAGTTGCAAGTGGCCTAAGCCCTAGATTGCCATTTGCCTGGTACGAGATTCAATTAAGAAATTCTTGGTGCCATAGTTTTAGTTCTTCGGACTGCAGGATTTTCGTTCTAGGGCTATATGTTGTATTGAAAGCTTCTCTATGTCAAGATTGTAGTAATTCTCCAACTCTGTGAATTGGTTCAGTTGGGTGTTCTTATCAGTTCTTGAACTGGTTCATTTGGGTGTTCTAATTGTTAGTTTTTTTTTCTTCTAACTGATCATGTGTCCGAATCAATATACGCGCAGCTCGATTAATTCTGCCCAATCTCACCGCCCACTTGCAGGGGTTCCAATTAAAACCGAGCAATTGCTTCGTATGGACTAGCCCAAATGAGTGTTTTTTTGTTAAGTTGTCCCAAGGGAGTTGATAAAACCTGACAGATTACGAACGACCTTAAAAAGGAGCAAACTCCTAATCTTAAGTCTCAGGCCTTCACCAACTACAGGCTAACCCTTTAGGGTTGGTGTTCTTGTTACTTTTGGGGTCATAATCTCGCTTATTATGTGCTTCAAAAGTTTCCCTTTCGAAATATTAAGAACTAAGTATATAGAGCATGATAGTCCGAAACCTTTTCCAAAGAAACAAAAGTACAAGAAAAGGTAATTTTATACACCACCACCCACCAAACTGTACACAACCAATTCCCCCGTTCTTCTCCCTTCTCTCAATTAACAAATAAGAGGATATACATAAACCCAAAAAAATAAAAAAATAAAGAAACGGATGGAGAAGTACTTCTGATTCCTTATTCCAACATCAAGAACTAGCTAGTTGGATTTCTGGGTTAATGGCCACTGGTGCCGAACTTGATTCCCAAACCGGGGTAATAAGGGACGTTGTGTCGGTGGTGGTGGCCTGACTGCTGATGTCTTCATCCCCCATCGCCACCGATGGTGACATGTAAGCCGGCTTGAACGGTGGCACGTAGGGCACAGGCACCGAGCCTGATAGCATCTGAACAATTTCCTGAGTATTTGGCCTTTCACTTGCCGTCGGATGAGAACAGGCCAGGCCTAGAAGCGAAAATCTTTGGACCTCCTCCGCAACATTGTCCTCCCCGAGCCTATTGTCCACCGCCTCAAGTAACTGGCCTTCGCGATGCAAGGCCCAGACCCAATCTACTAACAACGAGTACGGGCCAATTTTCGTCCCGGGCCTACGACCACAAACCACTTCCAACAGAACTGCACCAAAAGCATATACATCAGATTGCTCGGTGGCCTTGCCCGTGAACATGTATTCGGGGGCCATGTACCCCCTTGTTCCCGCAACACCCTTGGCTTCTATGTATGAGGTTTTCTCGTAGTCTAGGGCCCGTGCAAGGCCAAAGTCTCCCAGCTTGGGGTTGAACTCAGCATCAAGCATGATGTTACTGGCCTTGACGTCGCGGTGGACCACCCTCTTTTGGTTCTCGTTGTGGAGGTAGTGGAGGGCGGAGGCTACCCCGGTGACGATCTTGCGGCGGAGATTCCAGCTCAACGGCGTGTTGTTGGCATCGCCGA
Source organism: Rhododendron griersonianum (assembly GCA_018127125.1). NCBI lineage: Eukaryota > Viridiplantae > Streptophyta > Magnoliopsida > Ericales > Ericaceae > Rhododendron > Rhododendron griersonianum. The sequence continues at coordinate 43,307,373 of CM030797.1, forward strand.
AAAGGTGTTTGTCGAGGCTGCCGTTGGGCATGTAGTCGTAAACCAGCAGCAGCAGCTTCCCGTGATTGTGACACCATCCTGTGATAGAGATAGAGATGTTTTTGCATATGGCTGTGTGTACAAAGGACAATTCATGCTTATAGGGTTACTATGAAACTAGAGTGTTTATATTCTGCTGCTCTAGTGTGAACTTAATTACAATACATATAGATATAGTTTGTCCTTCGGGGCATTATTGCTTGACATATTAAGGGCAAGATTATTTGATACACTTTTACCTCCGTTTCATAATTCTAGATTACCTATCCAAGTCGTAGTAAGGGTTATTTTCACTTTTATCACATAAACTATCCAAAATGTGTTTATATCGTCCCTTTAACTTTAAAAGCAAACTATTTCATCCTTGAACTATTGAGACGGTTGCACTTACGTACCCCATACTCCTGCTCTCAATCATCACTCTACACTTCTACAAGCAATACTCTCTCTTGTAAATTTTAGTAGATTGAGTTTTTTTTTTTTTTCGGAAGACGCTTTTCGGTCATGCTCATGTGACTAAGATTTCTATACTCCCTTCTATTGTCATAATAAAAATATTCGAAGTTGGACTATGGAAGCTTTTGGCACATTTTAGTTTACGAACAAAGCGAGTTGATTTAACAGACAACAATGATCAACTACTAATCAAATGACAATAATCTAACAAAGTATGATTTCAGAAATAGGCCATATGGGGAAGGATTAGGATTGGAAAAGGACTTACCTTGTAATGGGACAAGGTATTTGTGCCTGAGTTGATTGATGATTGTAAGCTCTTGAAAGAAATCTTCCTGACCCTTCAAACTCTCTCTAGAAAACCTCTTCACTGCAACCTCCAAATCCTGCTGATTCGCCAAATACCCCTTGTAAACCACTCCATACCCACCTTGTCCCAACTTCCTCGTCTCCTCAAAATTGTTCGTAGCCTTCTGCAATTCTTTGTACTGATACTCCCTCGGCATCCCAGGCATGCTCTTCACCTTTCCCGACATTTGCCGGTCTGTCCGTTGCCATAACCATCTCCTTCGGAAGTAATAAACAAAACCCACCAACGCCGGTAAAAGCACCAGTACCGTTGGTATCCCAACGATGTGGCCAATCTTCATACTTTTTTCGTCGTGGTAGTACTCCACTATTAAGTTCCACCGTAAAACCCTGTTGAATTCTGCTGAGTTGCCCGTTGATGCCGAAAACCCAAAATACGAGTTCTGATTGACGACCTCTCTGAGGTCCAGATATGATGTAAGAATCGGGGTATCGGGTCTGGGAGGTGTTGGATCTTCTGATGTGTTTTGTTGGGCCATGTAAACCGCGATGAACTGTTTATGCATGTTTTGTTGGACAGAAGAAAATTTTAGTATGATAAAGCTAGGGTCTCCTCCTTGGAAAACAATAGTAAATTGCATGTTAACAAAAAAATGTGCGGCCGGATGGGCCGCTTGGCACCGCTACCAAGCACCCCAGCATCTCCCATTCCGAGAACAAGTGCACCAGGTAGTCTTTGAATTTCGGGCAAAAATACCTATTCGAGTCATTTGTTTAATTTAGCCAGCTGCTTTTTAAATACACTCTATCAGCCTTTCTGTTTTAACTATACTTTATTCAAAGGGAGATGCTTCGGTGTCTACCCTTTTTATGGGGACACTGTAATGTTTGGGCATGACGGAACCATTAGAAGCATAACAAAAACCAATTAAATGCATAACCAAGGCATAAAAAATTGAATACCGATACTTATAGAACCAGTCACTGGTCCAGTAAAAAAAAAAAAAAGATAGGTGGGGCATTGTTATGGTTCTAGAGGTTATTGTTATGGTCTTATGTGGTATTGTTATGCTTCTTCTACTTTTGGTTTTAGTTATGCCTTTTATGATTTTTGTTATGCTTTTCAATGGTTTCCATTATGCCTCTGTTGTTATGACTCACCATTTATGCCATTTAATGCATGGTTTAGTTATACCCATTTGGGACCCATGTTATGTCATTAAAATCACGTGTTATGCCTTTTTGGGTTTCTTGTTATGCCAATTTGTTAACCTGTTGGGGATACCGGTTTGACTTGTCAGTTTTGGTCAAATTGCATGCGTGGCTAAATCTCATTCGTCGGATTGGGAGTTCTGGTTATGCGTTGTAATGGTTCTATTTATGCCTTATTATGGTTCTACTATGCTTGTAATAAGTTTTGGTTATGCTCCTAATGGTTTTGTTATGCCCAAAGTTACGGTGTCTCCAAAAGGAGGGGAGACACCGAAGTATTTCCCTTATTCAAATACTTCTGTTTTATTTTTATGTATTCACTCTATCAAGTATCAAAAAATAATTTTAAACGTTATATTCCCTCCGTCCCAAATTATTGCTCATTTTTCATTATTTGGGACCTCTAAAGAGATTTTCTATATCTTTTTATTTATAATATTTTTTATATTCAATGATCTTGTTTGGTAAATCTCAATTAATTTTATTAAACAAAGATTTCAAAATCATGGAAAATATTATGGATTGTGAAATATAAACAATTATTTGAGTGACATGACTACCCCAAAAGGAACAACAATTTGGTACGGAGGGAGTACTATTTTACGGATATAGTGCCAGCTAGCTAGATGAATGCTAGACCAAAAATAAGATGATTTTCATGAGTAAAATATGCTATAATTATAATGAGCCCGCAAAGGGACGATCTGAACTGATGATTTTGTAGCGTATGTTGAAAAGTTTATTCGTGTAAAAAAATTTGTATGAAAAATATAAAAATATGAACCGATGTTGAAAAAATTCAAATAAGATGACACTTAAGCTCCGAAAGATAGTTGTTTAATATTTTTTCCGTCTTTAGTGAACTTTTTTTTTTTGCTTTTGGTCATAATTTTATACTTTTTAGACTCCTCTTGTCGAGACGAATGATTAATTTAAAAAAAAATCACGCGAATCTAACAAAAATTCAAAAAAAATACACAAAATGAAGAAATAAGTTAAGTTTAGAAAGAATTCAGTCACATGTATTAAGAGAATCTTAAAAAATACAAAACACACTTTTATTGTTGCTACTTGCAAATCTCAACTTTAGCCTCTCGATTCGTGTGGTTTTATATAAGGAAGAAGGATAGTACAAGGAGACATGTATAAGGAAGAAGGATAATATAAAAAAAAATGTATCCAACTGTTCTAAATATCTGTGTCGAAACTTCTGTGCTTATATAGCAATTATAGAAATGAAGTTCCATCGATTAATTACCTTTTTGATTCCGTCGTACTGGACCCATACATTGAAGAAATTGTGCGTTCCATAGGGCGCAATCAGTTCAAACCCAAGTGGGGTCAACGAGGTGGTGTTCTTGGATATGACGGAGTTTATATTAAGTCCGACGTGGTTTGAGTCCGGGTCGAAATCTTCTTTAAACGTGTCGAGCTCAATTGCGATGATCTGGTTCGAAACGTTGCCGTCGGTGGTGAAATTAGTGAGACCCAAGTACCCGCCAAAGCTATTCGGCGGGTGATTGAGGCCCGGCGCCACCACGAACGTCAGGCCTTCACCAGGGGTAGCAAAACTGCTCATTTGGTCGAGGTTCACGAGGAATGAGGTGTTAAACGACGCCACTCGGTCGGAGTAATTGTCGTTTCGACCTTCCCATAGCTTGAAAGACTTGTTGTATAACATCCGACCGGATTGGTTGGTGAGTGGGTTGTAATCGGACTCCAGCGTGACACGGAGGGCGCCTCTGGCTAGCGTGGAATCATTGCTGGCAAAGTGCAATTTCTGGATGTTTGAGTTGGCGGTGTTGAAGTCATCGTACGTAATATTGCAGGTTTTGAGTCTGGCGGAGACAGGAGGGGCCGCCGCCGCGAGTAAAGAGAGGAGGAGCACGACGGCTGGGATTGGGTTCGCCGCCAGTACTCCCATTCAATTTAAGGTGTGTTGATTGGGTTGGGTTTGGCTTGGTTTGGGCAATGTGGAAACGGAAATGGAGATTTCAGAGAGGATTTTATGGGGTCTTTGATTTGCAAGCGGGAGAGATTGGTTCTCTACTGAATTTATAAAAATTCTAGTTGGGGAGAGAGAGAGAGAGAGAGGTGAGGGTTTGAAGTTTGAACGGGCCAATGGTCTTCTTCTCTCCATGCACAAAGAAAACTTGTCATCGTGAAGTACCCTTTTTCGGTTGATTAGTCAAGTAGACTTTGCTAATACCAACGTAGACTTTGCTAATACCCGCCACCACTCGGTCGGAATGAAAGCACTACGAACTTGTGTTATTTTAGACTAGTATACATATAGTGACTTTTCCCATGATTTATACTGGTTTTTGCCTTTATTCAGTGGTTATATATATCCAGAGTTTTGAAGTTTGGAAAGGCTGCTGATTTTGCCACTCCCTTTTTTGTTAACGGTATTCCACTGCAAGAGTATTTTTAGTGATTTGCTTTTATATCTATTCGACTTATTCGAAAAGTTCAACTTAGTCCTTCCGGTTTCAATTTCACCCAACTAAACCTTCGATTTGCAAAATGATTTTTATGTCATCCTTCCGTTGGCTCCCGTCAGTAATTTGGACAGAAAAGGGCTATGTGCCCATCACGTGAGCCTCCCCCAGGGGCATATTTGCCCATTCCCCTCTCTCCCACGGTTCACCTCCCCCGCCGTACACCTCCACTCTCGGCCTCCTCCGGTCACCACCGAGAACTCCATAACCACCAACCGGAGCTCACCTCCTCTGTACCACCATCACCACCCAAAACACCACCTCCACCCCGTACCCGCCACCAGCGGACTGCAGTACACAGCTCTTTATTAATGCCAAACTTTTACCCCAGCTTACACTTAGAACAGGGCAAAAATAAAAGAATCACAACACAAACACCAAACAATTCAGAATCGTAGCTTGCATTCTTTCATCGACGACGAAGATTGGCACCGATCCCTTGGTAAGCATTAGAGCCAATCTGCCTCGAGCCATTTCTAGGGAAACCTGATGCGAGCCCCGAGCCCAATTTTTTGAAACTGGTCGAGCGAGAGAATTCCTGACCAGATCTCTGGTCCTGGAAATGATCAACGGTGGAAGGCTGGAACTCGGGGCCGTGCGGTGGCGGCGCTCGCACGAAACTCACGGCACATAACTCACTGTTTCGCGGTGAGGTACGGCAGTCCGGTGGTGGCGGGTACGGGCCAGAGGTGATGGGTTCGGTAGTGGGTAGTCTCGGTGGTGGCGGGTTCAGTGGGGAACCGAAAGGTGGTGGTGCCGTGGAGTTTGGTTATGGGGATCTAGGTTATGGAGGAGGGAGTGGTACGGGGTGGAGGTGGAGGTGGTGTTTTGGGTGGTGATGGTGGTACGGAGGAGGTGAGCTCTGGTTGGTGGTTATGGAGTTCTCGGTGGTGACCGGAGTAGGCCGAGGGTGGAGGTGCACGGCGGGGGAGGTGAACCAAAACCGTGGGAGGGAGGGGAATGGGCAAATATGCCCTGGGGGAGGCTCACGTGATGGGCACATGACCCTTTTCCGTCCAAATTACTGATGGGAGCCAACAGAAGGATGACATTGAAATCATTTTGCAAATCGAAGGTTTAGTTGGGTAAAATTAAAACTGGAAGAACTAAGTTGAACTTTTCGAATAAGTCGAAGGGATATAAAATTAAAGCAAATCACTCGAGTATTTTTGTGCAAAAATACACTTGCAGGGGAGTGCTCTTAACAAAAACAAGAAGTGGCAAAATCATTTCTGTTTGGAAAACATGGCTTTATGATTCCAGGTATTAAGTCAGCGCTTTAGTTCTAGTAGTTAGAGCAAGTTTACCAATTGTGAGGTAAAATTGCTAGTAAACAGTGCACTTTTTTTCATTTTACATACTCATATCTCTTTTAACATTGCACAAATACTATCTTTTTTACCTATACAGTGCACTTTTTTTCATTGGCACCGATCCCTTGGTAAGCATTAGAGCCAATCTGCCTCGAGCCATTTCTAGGGAAACCTGATGCGAGCCCCGAGCCCAATTTTTTGAAACTGGTCGAGCGAGAGAATTCCTGACCAGATCTCTGGTCCTGGAAATGATCAACGGTGGAAGGCTGGAACTCGGGGCCGTGCGGCGGTGGCGCTCGCACGAAACTCACGGCACATAACTCACTGTTCACGATGAGGTACGGCATAGACGGAGGTAAATGATGGCTTATGGGGGCCATGGCCCCCACGTGTTTTCGGGGTTTTTTTTTTTTTTTTGGAATATTGACTCACTGTGGTCCCCATATTGGACTTTAATGAAATAAACTAGAAAGACATGTGAGCTAGAAGTCTAAAAACCAAAGACCACATGGGTGGCCTTGTACCCAGAATAAATTATGGATTTCCTTTAGCCGACAAATACAATCGGCATTCTAGTACAGTTGAACAAAAAATAATTTAGGGCTTTACCACTTTACGTCCTGGCTCTCTCTCTCACGACAAAGTAGGAGCACCCACCTCTGCTCTCTCTCAAGTCTCACCTCTGGTTTTAGAGTCTCTGGACCGCAGGTAATTCCCCCCTCTCTCTTCCTTTAGAGTCTAGACTAGTTTGGATTTTAATATATTTGTATTAGTTGTATAAACAATAAAACTTCGATCTTTGCAATATTTTTATCAGAGCTTTGACCTGGCTATATCTCGCATGTTGCACCTGATTTGTACTAAAAAAAGATTTGTTTGTTTTGTGTTTGTAGTTTATTGATATGAGAAGGGTGTCTACCATTGATGGGTATTTAAAAAAAAACCCCCAAATTGTTCAATTTCAGAGGTCAATGCTGATGAGATCTCATTGCCGACTTCTACAACTATTGATATACCAATAATAAAAAAAATTGACCTACCAGAGGAAAATGCTGGTGAGACTTCATTGCCAGCTTCTACTATTAGTATTGATATACCAATATTCGAAAATTCACCTACAAAGTATCGAAGAATTGAAGTTAGGGAAATTGATGTGAGTTTGTTGGAGCGTGATCCTGGATTACGTAAGCAGATATGTGACTATGATGTTAACCAACAAGATGAAATTCGACGAGCTTATGTTAAGCTAGGTCCTTGCCAACCTATACTTGCCAATTATCCAAAATCTGGAAAAGAAAAGCACCTACGCAGTTTTCAACGTGCTTGGTTCAAGGCATTTCCTTCGTGGCTTGAATATTCAATTGAGAAAGATGCAGCTTTTTGTCTTCCGTGCTTTCTTTTCAGCAAGTCTACTGGAACATCTGGTTATCATGGGCAAGTTGCATTCACAATTGAGGGATTTAAGTCTTGGAAGAAAGCTATGAATGGAGTCCGTGGTGGTTTTTTTAATCACGCGGGAAAAGATCCTAGTTCTTTTCACTAAATTGCCCAAAGATCATGCGAGGATTTGATGAGTCAATCGCAACACATACAAAAGGTGCTAGATAATTTCACTTCAGAGCAAATTGCAAACAATAGACTACGGTTGAAGGCCTCAATTGATACGGTAAGATTACTCGCACATCAAGGTATTGCTTTTAGAGGGAGAGATGAAAGTGCTAGTTCAATGAATCGTGGAAATTTTCTTGAAACATTACATTATGGTGCGTCTTTCAGTGAGAAAATGGTTGACTTGATAAAGAATGCTCCCAAGAATGCAACTTATACATCCCCACAAATCCAAAAAGAAATTCTACGTGTTTGTTCAACCAAAGTGCAAAAGGAAATTCGAGAAGAAATTGGTGATGCAAAGTTTTGTTTGATTGTTGATGAAGCTCGTGATGAATCAATGAAAGAGCAAATGGCTATAGTTTTAAGATTTGTTGACAAGTGTGGTTTTGTGCGAGAACCGTTTTTTGGGGTTGTCCACGTCCCTAACACTACCTCATTAATCTTAAAGAATGAGATCTATTCTATATTGTCTCATCATAGTCTCAATATTCAAAATATTCGAGGACAAGGATATGATGGTGCGAGTAATATGAGGGGTGGATGGAATGGCTTGTAAGCTTTGGTTTTGAAGGATTGTCCATATGCTTATTATATTCACTGTTTTGCGCATAGATTGCAATTGGCACTAGTGGCAGCATCGAAAGAAGTTGGTGTTGTTTATTGTTTTTTCACAAAATTGCCTCCGATTGTCACTACAGTTGGTGCTTCATGCAGACGTTTTGAGGAATTGAAATTGGCTCAAGCGAGTGATATTGAACATTTGTTAGCCATTAATGAGCTTGAGAGTGGAAGCGGACTTAATCAGATTAGCACTTTGCAACGACCTGCTGATACTCGTTGGAGTTCTCACTTGAGATCAATTTCTAGCTTCATTAAGTTGTTTAGTCCCACATGTGTTGTTTTGCTTAAAGTCCAGGCTGAAGGAAATAGTTCTCAAAGAGGAGAATCGAAATCAGCGTATGAGAAAATCACCACTTTTGACTTCGTCTTTATGCTGCACTTAATGAAAGAGATTATGTTGATAACAGATTCTCTTTGCCAAGCTTTACAATGTAAGACTCAAACATTTTAAATGCCATGAATCTTGTTTCATCTACCAAAGAACTTCTTCAAAAACTTAGAGATCATGATGGATGGGATGCTTTAAATTCCAATGTGATATTATTTTGCGAGGCACGGAATATTGATGTTCCTGACATGAATGGTCGTTATATTGAGAGAGGCGGTCGAGCTCACCATCAACAAGATGATTTTACTATTGAACATCATTATCAAGTGGATATTTTCAATGCTGCGATAGATTATCAAGTGCAAGAGTTAAAACACCGATTTGATGAGCATGCCATGGAATTGCTTCGTTTAGCCTCAGCTTTGGATCCTCGAGATGCACATGCATTTTTTAGGATTGATGATATTTGTTGTTTGGTGGAGAAGTATTATCCGGAAGACTTCAGTGATCACGAAAAATTATTGATAAGAATGGAGCTTAAGCATTTTGAGCATAATGTCGTTCAGCATCCGGAATTCAAACAATTGGGAAGTATTTCTAGGCTATGTCAATGGTTGGTTGAGACTCGAAAATCAGAAACCTACTTACTTGTCTACCGAGTGGTGGTACTTGTGCTTACTCTTCCAGTTTCTACGGCAACTACAGAAAGGGCATTTTCAGCTATGAATATTGTCAAAACGAGGCTTCGCAACAAAATGGAGGACGAGTTTCTCACCGATGCTCTGGTTTTATTCATCGAGAAGGAAATTGCTACGAAATTCAGTTCCGATTCAATCATCGATGACTTTAGGGATCTAAAGGAGCGTCGCATTCCATTCTGATACATGCTTAAGGTAACGCATTGAGAAACTTTTATATTTTCACAAAAATAGTTATTTTTGTTTGTTAAATATTGTGTTTTGTATTTGGTGTTATTTAGACGTTTGAATCCTTTAAATTTCCGAACCTTGAAATTTTAAAATTTTGTTGTTTATAGTTTGGCCCCTGCGTGTACAAAATCCTAGTTCCGTCCCTGAGGTACGGCAGTCCGGTGGTGGCGGGTACGGGCCAGAGGTGATGGGTTCGGTAGTGGGTGGTGGCGGGTTCAGTGGGGAACCGAAAGGTGGTGGTGCCGTGGAGTTTGGTTATGGGGATCTAGGTTATGGAGGAGGGAGTGGTACGGGGTGGAGGTGGTGTTTTGGGTGGTGATGGTGGTACGGAGGAGGTGAGCTCTGGTTGGTGGTTATGGAGTTCTCGGTGGCGACCGGAGGAGGCCGAGGGTGGAGGTGCACGGCGGGGGAGGTGAACCGTGGGAGGGAGGGGAATGGGCAAATATGCCCTGGGGGAGGCTCACGTGATGGGCACATGGCCCCTTTCCGTCCAAATTACTGATGGGAGCCAACGGAAGGATGACATTGAAATCATTTTGCAAATCGAAGGTTTAGTTGGGTGAAATTGAAACTGGAAGGACTAAGTTGAACTTTTCGAATAAGTCGAAGGGATATAAAAGCAAATCACTCGAGTATTTTTGTGCAAAAATACACTTGCAGGGGAGTGCTCTTAACAAAAACAAGAAGTGGCAAAATCATTTCCGTTTGGAAAACATGGCTTTATGATTCCAGGTATTAAGTCAGCGCTTTAGTTCTAGTAGTTAGAGCAAGTTTACCAATTGTGAGGTAAAATTGCTAGTAAACAGTGCACTTTTTTTTCATTTTATCTACTCATATCTCTTTCAACATTGCACCAATACTATCTATTTTACCTATACACTATTAAAGTATCATTTTTTTCCTTTTTATTTTATATTTTCTCCTTCCCCAGATTTGTGTTTGAAGCAAATAGAACAAAACAACTCTATCTATCTAGGGTTCAATTTCATTTCAGGAAAGAGCAAAACAACCACATCCCATTTCTTCCTAGCTCCTGTACACCTATATCTATCTAGGGCTCAATTTCATCCCTATTAATACATACACTGATACACATACGAAGAACATGGTGGCGACTTTGGCTTTGGCTTTGGGACTTGGATTCGCCATGGACGAGGTTAGAGAAACCTCTGCTTGGGTCGCAGCTCACAATCGACCACTCAGAACCGGCGGCGGCGGCCCGGCGATGAATGGTGAGGGGTCGAGAGGCTGGATCGGTAGCGGTGGTCCGGCCGGGTGCAACCAAATAGATTGACCTCTTGTTTTTTCAGACGATGAATGGTGAAGAGGGAGGGAGAGAGAGAGGAAACAATTAAAAATTGGGTAGCTTTTGAATAGTTGTTCGTTTGTTTTACCGAAGAACTGTAGCTGGAGGCATTATACCAACGTGTCTACCTCATCTGCTGCAGGAGAACTTTTGTCTTTTTGATTAGCCAAAATAGCTTTTACTCCTCTTTACCTCACCTAATAAACTTGCTCTTAACAATTGACTATTTGTTTTGTGGTATAACATTGATTCTTGGATCGGTGAAGGGTATTAGAGCATTCGCATCAGCAGATTTTGGACCAAGCTAGAGCAAATTTTGGACCAAGGCTATACTTAAAAAGTCACATTTCTATTTTAACTACTCGCCTTTTTAATTAAAAGTCACTGCATCTGACTCTCTATTCTAACTTTATTTTGTAAACTACTCTTTCTTTGTAGAGTACTTATTATACTCCTTTTCAATCCAAATGTTAGTATTTTTTATTTTCGAATCGTTATATTCTTATTGGATCTATTCTAACGGCCTATTTGTAATGTCAATATTTCAACGGTCATACTTACATTGGCTGTATTTTAAATTTTAACGGTCATATTTTTGCAACGGCTATATTCTAACGGTCATATTTGTATTGGCTATATATACTAAAGTCTATACATATAATGGCTATATTTCTATGGTCATATTTGTAATGGCTATATTCTCTAGCCTAAATTTATAGAGTAAAGACCATTTGTTGTTTAACTTTCATTCACCACGACTAGAGCCGGCCCTCATTCTTTAGGGGCTTAAAGCGAAAATAAAAGATGAAGCCTTTTTGTCAGACTTTTATTAAGGGGTAAAAAAGTATGAGGAGCCCCTGAAATTTAAATTTTTTTGGAGGTCTAAAGCTGCCGCAACACAAGTTTTAACTCAATGCTGGCTCTGACCCCGACCTAGAATTTGTTTTATCTTTGTAGTTCGTCTCAACACAAGAAATTTTGAGAAGTAGTAACAATTTAGTACAAAAAAAACTTTAAAAAATTCACTAAAAGACAAAATTATTCACAAAATTTAACAAATACAAATTATTGCACCAAATAATAGAATAACAAAACACTCATAGGTGGGGTACAGATTAATTAGTAAAATAATGAATAATTTTATGAATAGTGCCTCGCCGGATAAGACGAGACATTGTAGTAAAGTTACATCATTCGCAAAGTAGCGAGGGAGGAAGTGAGCCTGATGCAGTAGAGTTTTTTTTCAGTTTTACTCTTTATTATAGTGTTAAACGAGAGGTAGCGAGAGAGATGCGGATTCTTTTACATCTACAACAGTTTCGGAAATTGATACTTCTTTCGTCCCTTTTTAAGTGTCCTGTTTTATAATTCTAACTTATTAAAAAGATATCATCGTTACACCTTCATTTTCCTTCCTTACCCTCTATGAAAGCATTATCATTACATTTTTACTCACTAACTTTTCAAAATGGAATCTACTTTAGGGGCAAAATGGAAAATTCACCAACTTTTACCCACTAACTTTACAAAATGGACACTTATTAAGGGACAGACCAAAATGGAATACTAGACTCTAAAAAAGGGACGGAGGGAGTACTTGGGTTGTTTTCATTGGACCTTTTGGTGGCGTTATAGATTGTTTAGGAGGAATAAGGGCGCGTTTCCACAAGTTAAAAGTTATAGACTATTGTTTTAGTATTTTGCAGTCAAGTTGTTTCCATTAAACTATAACTTAAAGATTGTATAAAAGAAATGGAGGGGAGAGGTAATGGATGTGCAAAAAAGTTTTAGCATAGGAGAGAAAACTTTACTTTTGACAGAAAGTTATAGATGAAAAAAATACAGAAACTGGACCTAATATTGTGAATTGATTCACCGGCGCACAGTGTGTTCCGGTTTTGATACCTTATTTGAATGTGATGACTTGAATTCTAGTTTCGTTAAGTCTGATTTTGATATTAAGAAAAAAATAGTGCCGTTTGTATATATAGTCCAAATTGTTTCTCTTTTGTGTGTGTGTGTGTGTGTGTGTTTCATATTGGAAAACAGATTCTCATTTTTTCAGCTGGGGAAAGAAAAATTAAGAGAAGACTTGTGGGAAACCATACATTTTATTGTGGAAATTAAAGGATGGTTGCGATATTTGGTAGAGATAAACATATTTGTCGCCAACAACCATCAAGTTTTGAGTCGGTAGAATATTGTCTAAGGTTGGCTATCACCAGAGTTTTTATTTTTATACTCCCTCAGTGATGCATAGTCCTGGCTACGTGCTTCGTCCGTCGATATATATCAAACAATTACCCCAAGCGGAGGGCTAATAACATCTATTGAAGCATAATAATCCGGAAGTCTGGGATCGTACCCAAGAGAATATCATTATGGCTTGATTGGATTTGTAGATGTAAGAATCGTGACCTTGAAGCGGCTAACTTTTAGGTGTATACAGTTTGTAGTGAATATTAAAAGTGTGATTTGAAAACGATTTAAACTAAGCGGCTAGGTTTAGGGAATTTCAACACCCACGGCTCTAACCAATCAGCTATCTCTCGAATTACTCGGGTTGAGATATGCCTCAACGATCTCCCAACCAGGAGGATTAACCGATAAGCCCTATTACTAGAAAAGGAGTCGAGATTCCAAGCGAGTTCTAGTATTCATCTAGCAAATGCAAGAAATGACATAGCTCTAAGCATCTATGCGTGGCAAGTAGACTCGCTCTTGTCTACGCATGATCAAAGAAGTTAACACCGCTGAGATTTGATAGACAAACACGAACTACCTTGATTCCCCAACTAACATGAAGATTTATTGAGAGAAAAACATGATTAATTCAAGTCATGGAGTGCTAATCACCCCATGACCAAGCCTAATTAACTATTCACTCATGCTAGAAATTGAATCAACGAGGCTGAATATTGAAAACATGATAGAATTAAAATTAAACTAGAGATTAAGATAGATCAAGAGCGTAGCTACAACTTTAATGAAGGGAGAAATAGCAAATAACAACTAATTATGGAAGGAAAGGAAGGTTTTAGTCAAGAACAATGAAGAACACTAATAAGAGTGAGCAACAAGTAAAGAAAAATCCTACTTAGATCTAAAAAGGTGCAGTAAATCTAGTGTATATCGGATATTGTGACATAATGAGGTATTTATACAAGCCCACATTCGTACACAGAATATCCCTAAAACGCCCTAAAAATCTACTTCGAAGGCTCTCGGTATCGATACACCTATCGATACATAGAAAGGGTGTATCGATACCGAACGATTTTGCTCCTTTCTTCTCAAGCGTCGTAGCCACTCGGTATCGATACATATAAATGATGTATCGATACCCAATGTCTACGAATCCTCCTGTCTTGTACTTGCAAACTGGTATTGATACAGATAGGAAAGTGTATCAATACCGCCTTCGTTAACTTTGAATTTTCAGCTTTTGGTCTCCGGCTTGGCTTTCAATGGACTTGGCTACCCGACGGGTCTTCAACGCTTGATTCCTTGGCTCCGGTGGTTTCATTCCTTGATCAACATGGGTCTTGGACACCTCCGGCTTACTTTAAGCTTTAAATCCTCTTTATTAAGCAGTTTTTCTACAAAACAGAACAAACATACCCTACGTGCAATATTGAATAAAAAGCTAAATTAACTAAACATTAAGTGGTAAAACTAAGGACTAACACACCAAGATTATACAATATTGGATGCTTATCACTAAGCTATTGTGTACTTGGGTGTTTTTATTCGTCTAGCCATTTCAAAATTTTCATATGATCAAACCACAAAAAATATGGAACCATGTAATACTCATATCTGATTTCCAAACATAGATTAATGTCTGGTTATGATATTGACAGCTCATTATGTTATTAATAAGGCAAGAAGAAAACAAAAAAAAAAAAAAATTTCGATAATCTTTTAACACTTATCAAGGCATATAACATATAGAAAACTGTGTTTGTCTTTTTTCTGCCTTATTAACAGCCCATTCAGTTGTTATTAGCATTCTCCTAGAATGACAATGCAAATTTCGGTGCCATTTCTTTCCCAGCTGGCATCAAGCGGGACCTTTCCCTAGTTTTCACTTTTTTATTTTTAGGTTACTTCTAGTTTTCACTTTTCACTTGGACAATGGAGGGGCTTTGAGCCCACAAAGTCAAAATCGCTTGATTTTTCGTAAGGACATTTAAAATCGGACTGTGATGATAAAATAGAGTCTATGATTCATTTCATGTTACAAGTTATAGCATCAAGCTAACCCTTGCTTTACGCTCTTGCTTTTTTATCCGTCAATCATGCCTTCAAGGCTTGCGCCGTTACGCTCTTGCTCACTCACCACGAAGTTTAATTAGTTTTGTAATATTTTTGAATCTTACTCTCATACTTTTTTTGATCGGCAAAAGATGAATTTTATTAAAAATGGGGAAAGGGGAAGGGGATCCAACAAACAGTTGGATAATACACCATAAGGCAAAGCCCATAACACCCCAAGGTCTACCATGGTCCACATCAGATAATACATTAAAGCTCAACCCAACACTCAAATAAATCAAAGAAAACCCAAACACCCAAATCCGGCCGAAGCCTGGACCGGCCCACCCAAACCATCCCACAAAACCCTAACTACTCCAGCAGCCACAGTCGTACAAACCACCGGACCCCAGCCTTGCCATTAAGCCAAGCCGGCCTCTCCCAGATGTAGAGACCGGTGGCGGGAACCAGCCTATGAGAGTGAAAGCCGAGGCAGTCAGAACCTGAGGGCCAACCACCACCACCATCTACCATAACACCAAACAATCCCCTGCAACAAAACAGACTTCATCAGCGAGATCACCATTCCAGAATGACGAAATGCCAGCCCCACACCCGATTGAGAGCTCGGAAGGCCGCCGCCCGGACTTCGGCACACAAAAGACGACCAAAGCAACACAACCATGGGAGCCACATCCACCTCACCACCACCGGACTAGAAACATCACAGATCAAAACTGCCATCTTCAGCAATCGTTTTTGAAATGAAGGACAACCTGCAAAACAAAGTTAGAACAGCAACTACGTTACACCTCCAAGCCCGCCACACCACCGCCCTCCACCAACACAAACCCCCCCCCAGATCAACACCACCAGCCACCACCCATGCCTAGATAAGAGTAATCAGACCCACCCATTTACCACTGGGTCGGAAGAAACCCAACGACCGACTGACAGAAGCGAAAGATCTGAATACCCACTAAGCCATTAAGCTCCGAACTACCTCAACATCTCCAGCCACCTTCTGACCCTAGCCGTTAGGACGACCGAACACCCCCAGATGTGGTGATCTGCGGGAACCAGAGCGACGACCAAGAGATGTGCGAAAGGGAAAGAGTGCGTGGCGGCGACGATTTGGAAGAAGAGAGGTAAAGAGAGAGAGATAGACGGGGAGGAGGGAGCTCCTCCCTTGGCTGCGGCCAGGGACGGAGGGAAAGGGGGGCACGTGCCCCCGCTCTAAATTAAAATTTGTTATATTTTTGTATATTTGCATAATTATAAAATTAAGTGTGTTACTACACATAAACACGTGCATAAATCTTGAAAATATACATATAAAACTAGTTTTATGTTTCAATTTCGTCATGTGGTGCATTTATACTTGTTGATTTTCGAACTATTTGTCTATTTGGATAGATTCTTTCTTTATTGTACTTATTTTTAACCGTCTAAGAGCAATATTTTAAAATAATATCATTAATAAAACTATATCGATCATTCTAAAACTTGTCGATGTTCATGTAAAACATACTCTCAAATTTTGTCTGAGATTTTTTGCTTATTTTTACATAATTTAGGGAAAAATTCAAAAAAACCCCTGAACTTTGAACCCAATGTCAAATAGGCACATGAACTTAAATAAACATTAATTGAACACCTGAACTTTGAATTCAATGTCAAATAGGCACCTGAACTTAAATAAACTTCAATTGAACACCTGAACTTTTACTCCGTTATTCAATTTACCCCCTGCCGTCTCAATCCATGACTTTCCTAACGGCAACCGCTGAGCTGGGGTTAATTGGTTCTTGGTTGGTTATCATCCTTCAGGCACCACATGGGCCACGCAAATTCATTGGCCCTAGGCCTCATTTTATTTTATTTGTTGTTTTCCTATCCTGTAAATGCAGCTCTTGTTGCATGTTTGGGGGATCTGAAAGAAAAAAGAAAGGGAGCCAAATCTCTGCTTCTCTCATTCCAAAACCAAACATCTCTCCTTCCATCCCAAGCCAAAAGGCCGAGAGCAAAGCTCTCATTTTGTCACTCACATAAAACCTCCTTGTTCCTCCAGAAAGAAACCACCCCCCTTCCCCCCCCCCAAAAAAAAAAAAAAAATTCTCATTCTCCAAACACAAGAAAAATTTGTCTCTACCACACAAAAAAAAAACAAAAAAAAATCCTTTTCCCCAAACACCACTGGTGCGAATCACCTTCTGGGTTCCGCAATGGATGCACAGTTTGTCCTCAGCATTTTGGGAGCTCTCGTTAGTACTACCAGTGGTGTTCATTGTGTGAGTTTGGACGATTTTTGGAAATGGTAAGGAATGGAGAATTTGAAGCTATGGAAGAGAATATTGGGGGTGAGGACCACATGCTCTGTTTTAAGGCAGAGGAATCAGATCTAAAAATGGGGGAAATTTTCTAGGGTTTTGGATTTTCCCTCCAAAAAACCTATGACTCATCCCATTTCCCTCTCATTTGAGCCCAGTCATGTGTATAACGTCTGTTAGTGTCCAGCTCAGCGGTTGCCGTTAGGAAAGTCACGGATTGAGACGGCAGGGGGTAAATTGAATAACGGAGTAAAAGTTCAGGTGTTCAATTGAAGTTTATTTAAGTTCAGGTGCCTATTTGACATTGGGTTCAAAGTTCAGGTGTTCAATTGAAGTTTATTTAAGTTCAGGTGCCTATTTGACATTGGGTTCAAAGTTCAGGGGTTTTTTTGAATTTTTCTCCATAATTTAAGTGAAAGTATGTGTTATATATTTTTGTAGTTTGTAATGTATGCCTTAATTGTGTACGATCATATTATGGTTAACTAGAAAAATAAATTTTCACCACTATGATTAATAAGGTGCCCCCACTAAATGACATTTCTGAATCCGTCCTTGGCTGCTGCGGCGTGAGTTTGCGCATGCAGTTATGCAGATGCGTCATGTAACTTAAGTCTTGACACTGTAATCTTATATACGAGCTCGTAATTACTCCACTAGATCCAATGGTTTTCCAATATTCTTTGAGTGCATGCACGTCCTTTTGTTTATTCACAGATAACTAATTTTGTATTTTTTGTGTAATTTTTCCATAAAACGTACACAATAAAACCTTTCAAAATTGTCAAAGGCTGGCCTGATTAGAGAGAAAAATATAATAGAAAGGGAAAATGATAGAAAGTGAAATAAAAGAAAAGAAAAAGAAAATGTATTTTTTTTCCTCGCATATGTTTGATTAGGATGAAAGTTTTGCAAGAAAACAAGGAAGTCAAAGTACGTAGTTATTGTTGATTCTCACTAGAAAATAAATTTTTCTGCACTTTTTGTGAGAAAAAAGTTAGGCAAACTCTCTATCTTTAGAGGATTGTACGGGAAAATTTAATTTCTATTACTTTCTAGGAGATTCTTGCTAAGTGAACACAAAAAGTACATATTTTTTTTCTTTCTTTCACTTTCTACTATTATCTCGCTAATCAAATGGACCCTAAGTCTTGACACTGTAATCTTATATACGAGCTCCTAATCACTCCGCTAGATCCAATGGTTTTCCAATATTCCTTGAGTGCATGCATGTCCTTATATATAATTTTGTATATTTTGCGTAATTTTTCCATAAACGATAAAACCTTCCAAAATTGTCAAAGGGTGGCCTAGTTTTCTTAGATGGATATGTACGGACAGACCAGTTATTGTCTTCGAAGGAAATTCAGTGGCACTTTCCTAGCATCAACATGATCAAGAATACACTCCTAATCCAAAATTTTGATTTGATCACACCATTGGAAAAATAGGAGATGCATGAGCAGATTTGTGATAGAATTTCACACAAACCTCTCAAAATGATGGGTCCCACTGCATGTTATATCTCTAGGATAAAAGTAATTTAGCTCTCATAGTCTCACAGTCAAGTTTAGCGACCCCCCTTCTTTTTTTTTTGGGCCTTTTGTTTTGAACTTTAATTTAACTTGGACCCTAAGTTTTATTGGGTATTTTCCTACTAATTATGTCTGTATACATCATATAAGGGCATAAAAGTTTGGGGGTCCCAAGAAATTGAAAAAATTTGGCGATCCTTCACCCATTTCCACGATCGGAGTATTGGATTCGACATCGGAGCTGAGCGGCTTTTCTTGTATTTTGTTTTGTTTTTTTGCTCTTGTATTTTCTTCTAGGGAAGAGATTTTAACACTCCCCTTTTATTCATTAGCACTCCCTTCTTTGTCTTTTATTCATGTGAAATTACTAAACTATCCTTACCTCTTGAGTCACATTTTCTATTTGAAGGGCAAATGGATATATAATTTCACGTGAATAAATACAAAAAAGGAAGTGCCAATAGAGAAAAGAAGAATGTTAAAGATCATTTTTCTCGTTCTAATACAAAATTTGTCGGCTCCATCGTGTAGCCGTGTAGGTAATTGGTTCAAATAGAGAATTTGACCCGATAATCTATAGCCTCAATTTGTTTAGAAAACAAGTTCTTCTGTTATTAAAATCATATTTTTCATGTATTGTTTCCAAAAATTCTTTTGAAAAAATCAGGTGTTATGTTTTTTGAAAATCAAATTTTCATATCAAGACAATTCTTCTCCATTATACATAATATTAGAGTCTAGAAAACTAACGTTGTACACATTCGATACATGAGAACAATAAAAAAAATTCACATTGATTTTGTTCCGTAATTGTTCATCGAATAGGCACAATGCTAGTTATGTTTTCAGAATAAAATGGTTAAACCATGCAAGTTGGAACCAAATCGTTGTTCCCTTTTTTTGCAGGGAAAACTTATATCTTATTTTATAAAGTAAAATTTTACAGTATAAATTGAAGTACTTCAAATTAATTCGCAAATGTAAATTTTACAGTCAACTTATTTTGCTAAAAAATGATTATTTCTCAAAATACTTGGATAGAAGTAAATTTTTTTTACTTTTTTGATTACTCTCATCGAGACGAATCAATAATAATCCACAAAAGTTGGACGTAAAACTAACAAATGTGAAAAAAATTCAAATAAGGACAAAATCAACTTAATTTCTTACTATATAAGTTTAGGAGAACTCACCCCGCTACTTATTATGAGAAAGAGAAGTGAAAGGAAAATCAATAACATTTTGGCTTTTACACAGAAGATAGACTTTTAACAACTACTCCATATACGGGTAAACAAATCCTCTTTTAACTGTTAATTAACGAAAGAGACCTGTTACTCTGTTAGTACAAAGAAACATAAGTACAACAAAACAAAAGGTAATTTTATACACCACCACCTACGTACTACAGTACGTACCAAGTGTACAAGCAATTCCCCATTCTTCTCCCTCCTCTAAATAAACAAACCAGAGTAAATACAAGCATAAACCAAAAAAAAAAGAAAGAAAGAGAGAAGGATGGAAATCTTCTGATTTCTTATTCCAACATTAACAAGAAGCTTGTAGGAAAGACCAGGAAAAATGAGAACTCAAACGATATAAAGTTGGCTGTCACTAACTGGGCGTTGGATTTCTGGGTTAATGGCCACTGGTGTCAAACCTGATCTACATTCTGTGGCCGTAAAGAACGTCGTGTCGGTAGTGGTGGCCAGAATGATGTCTTCCTCCAACATCGGTACGGGCACCAATGCGTAAGGCGGCTTGAATGTCAGCACGCGGGGCCCAAGCATCGAGCCCGATAGCATCTGAACGATTTCCAGAGTTTTGGGCCTTTCACTTGCTATCGGATGAGAACAGATCGACCAGACCCAGAAGCAAAAATCTTTAGGCCTCCTCCGCAACATAGTCCTCCCTGAGCCTCCTGTCTACCGCCTCAAGTAATTGGACCTCGCGATGCAAAGCCTGTTACAAATTTAAGAAGAGAAAGACTTTTAACACAATGAGAATTAAGAAAGCGTGTACTGATCTGCACTTTTATTGATAAACAAAACAGCCTTTTTATAGGCAAGTAAACAAAGTGATAGCAGCTAGAAAACAGGAACTACTAAAGCATGAAAATAGGAACTGCAGTAACTGCACAACAGACTCAGCTTACTCCTTAGACTAAGCCAAAGTAGGCCACGTACAGCAACTAACTAGGAACAGCAGTAAACTAACTTCCTAAAGACTAGGACAACTCCTTGACTTTTCCAACAGTCCCTCCCTTAAACTGATGTTTCAACATTCAGTTTACTGAAGGCATCCAAAGTGCACACACCAAGCATTTTCCTTAGCTTCTGAAACGCAGGAAACTTGAGAGACTTTGTTAATATATCAGCAACTTGGTCTTCACTTTTGCAGTAAATTAGATCTATGACTCCATCATTCGTGAGATCCCTCAAGAAATGATACTTCACATCTATATGTTTGCTTCGGCCATGTAGAACAGGATTTCTTGACAGCTTTATTGTTGAAGAGTTGTCACAATAAATCAGAGTAGGCTCGTCTTCCTTGAAATGTAGTTCTTTGAGAATCTTCTTTAGCCAAATAGCTTGACAAGCACAAGCTGTTGCTGCAACAAATTCTGCTTCTGTAGTTGATAAAGTCACGATTGATTGCTTCCTTGTTGACCATGAAACTGCTCCTATCCCCATCATGAATACATACCCTGACGTGCTTTTCCGATCATCTGAATCTCCTGCATAATCACTATCTGTGAAGCCATACAAATCTGATTTTTCTCCCTTCTTGTAGAACAGCCCAAACCCCCTAGTACCTTGCAAGTACTGAAAAATTCTTTTTGCAGCCAAGAGATGAATCTCTCTAGGACACTCCATGTACCTATTGATGACACTTACAGCATGCATTATATCAGGCCTTGTTGCAGTCAAATACATTAAACTCCCTACAATTTGCTTGTAAAGAGTGTTGTCGACCTTTGTTCCTCCATTATCTTTGTTTAGCTTTAAGCCAAACTCAGATGGTGTAGTCACAGGATTACAATCCTTCATCTGGAAATGTCCAAGATTTCTCCCACGTACTTCTTTTGAGAAATAAAAATTCCCGTAGAGGACTGCACTATTTCAATGCCAAGATAATAATGCATCATGCCAAGATCGGACATCTCAAATTCAGCCATCATAGATTTCTTAAAACTTTCAAACATGGTTGTAATACTTCCAGTGTAGATTAAATCATCTACATATAAGCAAACAATGAGCATTTTCCCTCCATCGTCAATTTTTATGAAAAGTGTATGTTCATAAGGACATTTTTGAAATCCTTCCTTCAAAAAATAAGTCTCTATACGATTATACCAAGCCCGTGGAGCTTGTTTTAATCCATATAGAGCCTTTTTTAACCTATACACTTTATGCTCATTGCCAAGTTTCACATAACCAGGAGGTTGATCAATGAATACCTCTTCTTTCAAATCTCCATGGAGGAAAGCCGATTTCACGTCCAACTGGAAAATAGGCCATGAGTTTTGAGCTGCCAATGCAATCACCAATCTGATTGTGTCATGCCCTGCAACCGGAGCAAAGACTTCTTTGTAATCAACACCAAACTCTTGTTTATAGCCCTTGGCCACCAAGCGCGCTTTGTACTTGTCAACTTCACCATTCTCCTTCAGCTTTGTCTTGTAAACCCACTTCACACCAATTGTTTTGTGCCCTTCTGGAAGATCAGATAACTCCCATGTATCATTTTTTTCGATGGCTGCAATTTCTTCATCCATAGCCTTCCGCCATTTTGATTCTTTGACAGCACTTTCGAAAACTGTAGGATCACAGTCCGAAAATAAAGCAAAGTGAGTGAGTGTGTCTTCAGATTGATCAATTCCGGTTACCTCATAATCCGTCATCCATGCTGGTCTTCTTCTGGCACGTTGAGGTCGTTCCTCTCCTTTGGTAATTGCTGGAATTGGCTACTGTTCATTCTCCACCAGCTGCTGCCTTCCATCTTCATTCTCTTCATCAAAATCAGCAGGAATCTGTTGTTGAACACCATCATTGTTCCACGGCCAGAACTTTTCTTCATCAAAAACAACATCTCGACTGATAATGATTTTCTTGGTGCTAGGATTGTATAGCTTATAAGCTTTTGATTGATCACTAACACCAAGGAAAATGCATTTTACTCCCTTATTGTCTAGCTTTCTCCTCTTCTCGTTTGGAATATGAGCATATGCAACACACCCAAAAATTCTGAAGTGATCCGCCGCTGGTTTTCGTCCGCTCCATGCTTCCTCCGATGTCATATTTTGAACAGCAAGAGTGGGACTTCTGTTCAAAATATGAATACTCCAATTTACTGCTTCAGGCCAAAAACTTTTTGGAACTCCACTTCTTAACAAAAGGCTTCACACCATATTCATAATAGTGCGATTTTTCCTCTCGCTAATGCCATTTTGCTGGGGCGTATAAGCTGCAGTAAGTTGCCTCTTGATTCCATGGGTCTCACAGAAATTTGCAAATTCATGTGAGTTATATTCTCCACCACAATTCGTGCGAAGAACTTTTATGAGCTGCCCAACCTCTTTCTCAACAAGCGCTTTAAAGCTTTTAAAGGCTGCAAAAGCTTCAGATTTTTCCTGCAAAAAATAGACCCATATCTTCCTGCTATAATCATCAATGAAGGTAATTATGTATCTTTTACCTCCATTAGAACATGGAGTTATTGGCCCGCAAATGTCGGAATGAACAAGTTCCCATGCCTTCTTCGCTCTCCATGATTTCCCTTGTGGAAACTGATTACGGTGTTGTTTGCTAACAACACATTCTTCACAAACTCCAGATGGAGCTGCGATTTGAGGAAGACCAATCACCATATTTTTCTGTTGTAAAGTCTTCAATCCACCAAAGTTTAGGTGACCATAGCGAAAATGCCATAGCCATGCCGCATCCCGCACCTTTGCTGAGAAGCATGAATGATTGGTGTTGTGGAGATGAAGCGGGAACATGCGATTTGCCGTCATGTTAACTTGAGCAATTAAGCCCAACTTTGCATCTTGAATTTGACAAACTCCACCTTTGATAGAAATCTCGTATCCCTTTTCTTGCAACTGACCCACACTAAGCAAGTTGGTCTTTAAATCTGGCACAAAAAGAACATTAGAGATAGTGTGGGTGAGATTTCCTTTGATCTGGATGGTTACACTTCCTTTTCCCATAACAGCAACCGTGGAATTGTCGCCGAACTTGACAGTGTTGCAGAAAGATTCGTCCAAGTCAGAGAACAACTTCTTATCCCCACACATGTGATTGCTGCAGCCCGTGTCTAAATACCACATGTTCGGTTGAGTTTCTTCCTTCACGTGACACACCATCAAAAGAGACACCTCTTCTTCTTTTTCTGCAAAGTTAGTTCTTTCGCCACTTTGTTTATTCAAATTAGTACGGCATTCGGACTGATAATGACCATACCTATGACATTTGTAGCATTCAACATTGGACTTGTCTGCTGACTTTGGTCCATAAGAAGTTGAGTGATGACCACCACGTCCTCTTCCTCTTCCTTGAAATTGATTCTCTTGATACTGATGATGTTGTTGTTGTTGGTTTCCACGATCATTGTTGCCTCTGCCTCCTCGACCTCGACCTCTGTCCCTACCTCGTCCTCTATCAGCTCTACTTGTTGTAGAGTGATTTTCTAATGAGGCCTTCAATGCTTGTTCCTCTTTCTCCCTCTCAGCAATGGTTTGAGAGGGAGTGTGTGACTTGATTATCCTTGTAACCCTTTGAAACTTGGAACTTAGCAACCAAAACTTGTAACTTGGAGAACCAACCCTTTGCTTGGATGACCAAAGGGGGTATATATAGGGGGAGAGGGAGAGAGAGGGGTTAAGGCCAGTCAAAGGGGCTGGTGCCTTAGCCCTTAAGACTTCCCTCTCATTGGATGAGAGGAAAAGGTGATGGGATAGGTGTGTAAGAGATGTCCCCTGGCGAAGACTACTTTTTCGATGGATTGGAAGGTTCCCATGTGTTGTAGACCCCTAACCATGGCTTCTACATGCTGAAAAACACAAGTTTGACCAGAGGTTTGACTGGCGTACGCCAGTAGGTGACCGACGTACGCCAGTCCAAGCCTGGTCAACGGTCAAAGTTGACCGATGACTGACATGTGGCAGAGGACCAACGCACGCCAGTTGAGTACCAGCGTATGCAAGTTGGGTTTTGTTGAGGCCTTTTGGTTCTGGTTTAGAGAGATTGAAAGGGATCTAAAAGGGTTTTAGAATGCTCAAAACTCAAACATACTAATATTTCAGGGGTGTTCTTGATCCATTTCATCATCGGGGAATCAAATACCGTAAGTAAACTAATTTGGAAAGTCCAAAATACGGTGTCTACAAGCTCCGATAATGCTTGGGTTTGTATAACGAAAGTTCTTTACTAACCTAAAATTGTCTTTTCATTATTCTTTCGAAACAGAAGCAGAACATGTTCGGCCTGGCCACAGTGTGCTAATCACTCCGTGACCGTACCTACACGACTACCCCTCCATTGACAAAGGACTTGCCAAGGAAAGGTTAGAAACAACTAAAAACATAATAATAATTATTTACGCGAATATGAAAGATTGATACTAGGGCATACCAAAAAGATGTATACAGTGGAGTAGACCAAAGGTTCTCCACTCTCAACCTTTAAGGGATTTGCACGAATATTAATCTTAGACCAAAGTTTGGTGTGAGAAACAGCTGAGTAGTTTGCGAACTCCCACAACCAAACCTTAATTTTTACTAAAAATATGAAAGCAGAATTGAAACAAAGAATTTAAAAACTATAAATTTATTACAAGCAGCATAAATATTACAAGGGCCTAGCCCTAAAAGCTTCCATTGGTATTGAGAAAAACTAAGGTAGAAAGAGAGAGAAAAATGGAAAAACAAGTCTCGCATATTTGGCCCAAGGAAAAGAAAAGAGAAGACAGAAAGAGAGAGAGAGAAAGGTTTTTATTCTACTGATTTCTTTTGGCTGCTTCCCAGCCTCTAACTAACTTTTCCTTTTGGCTGGATGCCCATATATATACAAAGATGAGAGAGTGAGTCGGCTGAGAGGGGTGGCTGAGAGAATAAATGATTCAGTGTGGTGTGCACATGGCATTGTGACAAATAAATGAACGGTTGAGATCAATGCTAGACAAGATCGAATGGTATGAGAGCTGACACATGGCAGGGGAGTTAAAATCCTTCAATTGTTATGCTGATATTTCCAGAGGCATTAACACCAGTGGGGTCTTCGGCATTCAAATCCATTTTCCAATACTGTCCATTTTATCATTTAACAATCCAAATCCTCCTTGACCACTTGAATTATTAATATCTTATTGATATGCACAGCACTCACAACACTTATTTTCCGTAGGTGCAACAGTAAAGGGTCCCACGCGCCCATGCCTCAATGCAATGTAATTGCACATCTGGTGTTCTGCGATGCTGATTTTGAACTGTACTCCGATCGGGATTTTATGACGACGGCATTGGCCTCATCTCTTGCGCTCTCGAGTGGTCAAGCCAAATTGGATGTCAAAAGACACTTTATCTTAAATTACTTAAAATTAGGAGAAACATACCTTACGCGCAATATCATCTAAAATATTCAACAATAAACATAATTATATAGAATATGAGATATATTAAGCACAATAATATACAATATTATGTGCTTATCATCTCGCCACAAGAGCGATGTCTTTTATTTCGCTCTAAAATCCACTTTTTATCTCAGTTTTGGACTTAAACTGCGATAAAAAATTTTAACCATAACTTTTTATCATGCTTTCACTGAAAACCGTGATCTTTGTGAATCTTCTTAATGTAACCCATATTTATTATTGTAGTAGTGGCACCATCATGTGCCTCGACCACCCGACAGGCTATTCTTACTTTTTCTCGTTAATATTTATTTGCCGTACTTGGTTGTTAGTATTCTTGTTTAGGCATTTAATTTCTAGCAGAAATATACTAATCATATAATTTTCCCAACATGTGTGTATCACTAGAGTTTCCCTAATTGTGACTGTCACTTTATGGCGTTAATTGGATTTCTGGGTTGATGTCCAGTGGTGTCAAACCTGATTCACAATGCGCCGTCATAGAGGATGTTATGTCAGTGGTAGTGGCGTGACTGATGTCTTCCTCCCAAATGGGCACCAATGGCGACACGTAAGGCAGCGGCACGTAGGTCACAAGCACCGAGCCCGATAGCATCAGATCTAGAAGAATTTACTGAGTTTTGGGCCTTTCACTAGCTGTCGGATGAGAACAGGCAAGGCCCAGAAGCAAAAATCTTTCGACCTCCTCTGCAGCATTGTCCTCCCCAAAAATATTGTCCAACCCGTGCCTACGGTCGACCGCCTCAGGTAACCGGCCTTCGCGATGCAAGGCCCGGACCCAATCTACTAACAACGGGTACGGGCCATTTTGGGTGACGGGCCTACACCACAAATCACTTCCAACATAAATGCACCAAAAGCATATACATCAGACTGCTCGGTGGCCTTGCAAATATTCGGGGGCCATGTACCCAATTGTTCCCGCAACGCCCTCGGGTTCTATGTACGAGGTTTTCTCGTAGTCTAGGGCCCATGCAAGGCCAAAGTCTCCTAGGTTGGCGTTGAACTCGGCGTCAAGCATGATGTTACTGGCTTTGATGTCGCACTGGACTACCCTCTTTTGGTACTCGTTGTGGAGGTAGTGGAGGGCGGAGGCTACCTTGGTAATGATCTTGCGGCGGTGATCCCAGCTCAACGGCGTGCTGTTGGCATCGCCGAAGAGGTGTTTGTCGAGGCTGCCGTTGGGCATGTAGTAGTAAACCAGCAGCAACTTCCCTTTCTTGGGACAGTGACTCCATCCTGTGATAGAGATAGAGATTTTTTTTTGCGTTATGACTGTGTACAAAGGACAACTGATTCATTGTACAAGGACAATTCATGCTTATAGGGTTACTGTTGATGTATTTATGTTTGGTCTTGGATTAATCGGTCCATTAGGTACCCAGTAGTCAAGAAAAAAAAAGGTATTATTTATTTTTTTTCCCTTTCAAAAAAGATTAGCGAGATAGGAGAAGTTAACTTTGGCCTCTTATTTTGTGACAAAACCCGCATGTGATGAAACCGTCTGTTTGGAGAGGGATTAACGTTACATGTTGGACAGAATTCACTACTACAATAATCGTAAAAGATGACAGTTTAAAAGTGTCATTAAATGTGAAAGATGACAGTTTTGAAACTGTCATCTATGGAGCTGTCATTAAAAGTTTAGATTTGTTATGACAATAAAAAACTGTCATTAAACATATAAGATGACAGTTTAAACCTGTCTTCTTTGTGATAAAAGATGATAGTTTTAATCCGTCATCTTTAATCGCAAAGATGACGGATTTAAACTGTCATCTTATTTGTTCTCCATTCAAGAAAAAAAAACCAATTCTATTTCGAATGTGTGGCCACCCACGTGCCTCTCGCATGGCCGCCCGGTGGCACTTGTGTGTAGCCTACTTAGCACTTGTGTGGCTAGCAAATATTTGCTTGCCCCAGGACTTGAACTCAAAAACTTAAGTTCCTTGCGCGCATGTTACCAACTGAGCTGGCACACTTATTGTTAACAAAAGACAAACAAAAATATGTATACTATATTTTCGAAAATTTTAAGATGCGCACTTTTAATGTCAGTTTTGGATGAAACTGTCATCGTAGACATTGAAAGTATAAGATGACAATTTTAAACTATCATCTTATATGTTTTTATGACGTTTTTTGACTGTCATCTTTTATGATCAACTGCAATGTCAGTTCTAATTAAAACTGTCATTAAAAGGGCTTAGTTTCAATGTCGCTTTTAAGGAAAACTGTCATTAAAAGGTTTCCCATATGGGCTTCCGGAAGCGCCATGTTTTAATGTCAGTTTTTGCTTAAAACTGACATTAAAGAAAAAAATAATAATGTCACTTTTATTCTAAACCGTCATTATATATCGCAAAGATGACAGTTTGTAAGATGGACTGTCATCAAAAGTCTACCATCATATTTTCGATAACAGTTTTACAAAAACTGTCATTGTTTCAATTTTTTGAGTGTCATCTTTTAAGGTTTTTGTAGTAGTGATTGGATGCTACTATCTCACTAGTTAACGAATGAAGCGAGTTGATTTAACAGTCAACAATGAAAATAAAAAAAATAAAAAAAACAAATTACGATTTGAGAAATAGGCCATATGGGGAAGTGAGGGAACGATTAGGATTGAAGAAGGACTAACCCAGTAATGGGACAAGGTTTTTGTGGCTACTCACTAGGTTATATCTAGTGAAGAGTCACTAGTTTACTGGTAAAGGTTTCACTTTTTTTTTTTTTTAATAACAAGTGTGGTTTTGAAAACTAGTGAATGCTCACGAGGTTTTTTTTCTAGTGAACTGTAACTTTTTAAAAAAAAAAATTTGTTACGCGCCCAAATCTAGTGAACGTTCATTAGCTTTTATAACCTCCGTGGCCTACTGCCATCTCCATTGACTTCAAAAATAATTAGCTGAGAATAACGAAGGTGGCATTAGGCGGGGACTTGGTGTGTGGGACACGAAGAGGGAGCAGGTATCCTCGTAGCTGGAGAAGATGTCATCATTAATGTTTTGATGCGAATGAGGTGGAGGAAGGGGCGGTGGTTGGCGGAGGAACGGAGGATTGAAGCGAAGGTGTTGAGGCGAGAGAGGTGGGGGCAAAGGGAAGGGTTGTCGATGAAATCGGTGAAGAGAGAGAGAGAGAACTAGATTTAGTTTGTCGACGTGAAACCAGATGTGATTGATGGTGGCACCGCGGCGGTAAAACTGAAAGCCGACCGAAAAAGTGACGTTCAACACCCTCGGAAATGGGAAGCAGTTATGTCGATGGAGGAAGGCGGTGGCTTGGCCCATGCTTGTGGGCATCTTTGTCCACGAAAAGTTTCTTAGGTCCTTCCGCTTCTACCATTTAAAAACTGGAGGATCTTTGCTCAAAACAATTTCACGGCTGTCCTTATACTCAGTCAAAACATTTTTGAGGTATTTTCGGCTAATTTTCCGATGTTACTTGTGAAGAAAAGAGAAAGATGTATTATTGATTGTTTATGAAATATAACCCTAGCATGCCTTTATATAGGCTACAATGTTCTTGGTCACTAAGAAATATAAACCAAACAGGAAACATGCATTATAAAGAAATCAACCAAACAAGGAAACATGAATAATAACACTACAACACGAACAGCCTTTTGCGAGGAAAATTAGTGAGGAAATTTTATTTTGTCGCTAAAGAATGACAATTTGCGAGGAAAACCAAATTTCCTCGCAAAATCTATTTGACAAGGTAATAATAGGCGAGTGTAGACACCCCAATCTGGGCTTCCAGATTAGTTTACTTACGGTTTTTGATTCCCCAATGATGAAATGGATCAAGAACACCCCGGGAATGTCGAGTGTTTGAGCTTTGAGTGTTTGAAAAACCCTTGAACCTAACCTAACCTAAGCCACTTCCAAAAGCCAAAAACCCTACTGACGTGCGCCAGGGCACAACCATCGCGCGCCCGGGAGCACCGTCGCGCGACATTCTATAACCCTCGCGCGATGGTCAAACTGCCAGATGGACAAAGTTTGGCCGTTGACCCTCGCGCGACAGTTTGGAACCATCGCGCGACGGTCAGAACCTGTCCCCATCACCTTTATTCAGCTGGGCAGCTTAATTACCAAGTAACCCCCAGCCAGCCTCGTGGCTGGCTGGCCTCCATTCTTTGAACCAGAGCTACCTTTCCATTAATGGAAGGTGCTCTCCCTATAAATCCCCCCCATTTGTTCTCTTTCAAAGTGTGACAAAAAAACCAAGCACAAAGGTTAACAAAAATTTGGCATTACAAAGGGTCTTTGCTTTGTACTTTTTTAAGCTAATAAAAGAGATACAAAGACACCCTAAGAACAAAGCTTGTTCTTCCTCCCCATTTTCACATTTCAATCAAACCTCAAACTCAACCTCAATTCAAAGCTCAAACACTTTTCAAACCTCAAAATCCAAAGGTATATCTTACCTTTGTTCTGCTCTCTGTTCTGATCCCTGAGGGGGGCTGGCAGGGTCAAGGCTGGTAATCAATACCAGTCCTGGCCCTAAAGCTGGCAAGGTTTCAAAAACCGTGCAACCAAAATACCCTCGCGCGACGGACCCAGTCACGCGCGCGCTTGTCTCAAGCATCGCGCGATGGTTCTCGTGGGGAAGGGATGTTGGTTCTTTCCTGTTTTATTGTCTTAATAATTATTATAGATCACTGTTAAGCATGCTAATAATCAGTTTACTGCTTTTCTTAGAGCTTAAATTGCTAGTTTTATATCTCAATATTCATTTCTGTTCAGTTTGGAATGCCCTTGGGATCCCCTGAATCTGTCTCAGGACCCCAAGCATGTAAAGCAATTCCTGGAAGTCAGTCAGGAGTGTCGCGCGAGGTTTACTCTCTGTCGCGCGACAGTTCTCTGATTTCCATGAATGGCCCTTGCATGGGCAACTTGGCCCTTGGCCTCTGTTTTGATACCCCCACTGTTTAGGGGTTGTGTTTCATCTTATTTGGCTCCTGCTTGGAGTATTGTGTAATAATTAGCATTTTACAGTCTTCCAATACACTGCTTGTTTTGCTTCCTGGGTGTGCACTGGTCCTTCCAGAGCCCAGAAGGGGATGATTTTGGGACTGTGGTGAGATGACAACACTCGCGCGAGTGTCAGTGTGTCTCGCGCGATGATTGACTTGCATGCAGATCTGTTCAGGCATGCAAGTTGATCATCGTGCAGGGCAAATCTGCCCCGAGCCTGGTTTTGGCATCTGATCGTAGTTTCAAGATCATTCCGTTTATTATTCATCATGCTACTCGTCCATGCCATCTATCTTCCTGCAAACATGTTACAGTTTTAATCCCCGATTAACTGTTCCCCCGCCCTAATTGGCTAAAATTGATTAATAAAAGAAGAATCGCAATGTTTTCAAAATGCCTAAGTAGAGACCGATCTCCGGATTGGGCGAGAGGGGTGCCATAAAACCCTTCCTCTCGTAACCTCGGCTCCCGAACCCAGATATGGTTATGACGGATCGGTTCCTTAACTTTTTCAAATCAAATAGCGCGGCAGTGCTTCAAATACGGTTCCTTGAGTGTCGGACCTTCAAAACTCAAGTGGCGACTCAGATTTTTGAGCGCTTGCCACTGGCGCTCGCTCCCTCGATCCGGCCCTTGCATTTTTGGAAACCGGGATTTCAAGGGCATGCTGCCCACATGGCTTCTGTTGGGGATGATCGAACTAATATTGATCTATACTTAGAGTTTAATACGCTTGGGAACAATCCCTTAAAAGTCTGTCAAAACGGTGAGCTTCGCGCTGCCGAAGGTTGGAATGGTGATTTAACAGGACCTCGTGTCCGGCCATTCTAATCTGGGGCTTTTTCGATTGTTCGCTTGCGTAGTTTCCTCTAAAGATGGACTAAATAAAGTGAGCCAAATTTGAAAAGGCATTTTGCGATTTTGCGATTCTTCTTCTCTTAATCAATTTCTAGCATTCTCATTTGCATCGATGTGGGATAAGCCTCGTTGGATCGTTTTGGCAATCCGGCACGGTTTACCGGAGCCCGGGGACCCCGAATGACCGACAACCTTCGACGATGATGGGTCATGCTACTGTTCGACTGTTACTCTGCGAAAAACGCGGGTAACGGGAGGTATATCTGTGGCCCTAGTCCGAGGAACCCGTTACGAACCAAAACCGGCCTTTTGCATATACAGAGCATTAGAACTCTCCAATCTAAGACAGGTACCCGCAGGTTAAGATCTACTTGCATCTAGCCCCGTAACTGCCTACGTGTTACTGCTTTCCCTATCGCATGCACTGTACATACACTGTTTTACATAGGAGCATGCTTAAGGCTGTTTTGTCTTTCGAGTTTGTCTTGCGCTGTCTAAGACGTTGTTGGGCCCGATGAGGAGTCGTTCATTCTGTTGAATGTTCGTTATCAATCGCAAAGTCCTTAGTTCAATGAGACTTTGAGAAATCAAAATTTACTACATCCTTGGCTCATGCCCGTTTAAGGATTCAACCGACAATATGGAACAACAAAGTGGTGATGTCGTGTCGCTGGCGCCACCCAGGTTGAAGTGCGTTGTCACTATACACCGCCGTGTTCAAGGTTAAGGTGCCATGACATCAACACCAAGTTGTTCCAAATTCAAAGTTGAATCTTCAAAAGGGACTAGCGAAAGATCTAGTCTATTTTGACATCTTTTAGGATCTGTCGATCTACTCAGGGACACATCGCCGAAAAGAATTCTGAGGATTCCGGCAACGTCTGAAATATTGTGAGGCAAACTCGTCTCTGGTTCTGTACATGCATGCATACATTCTGTTCTGCGTAGGAGCATGTTTAGGGCGGCTTCTAGGTTGTCTCGCTTTCGAGTCTGTCTTATGCTTATTAGGATGCTGCTATGACCCGATGAAGAGTCGTGCATCTCGATGGTGCACGTTGTTAGTTTTTCAAAAGTCCTTAGATCGGCGAGACTTTGAGAAATCAAACCTTACTAAATCCTTGGCTCATGTCCGGTTGAGGATTCAACCGAACATAAGGAACCACAAAGTATTGATGTCGTGATATTGATGTCATTTTGGTTATCGTGCTTCGCACGTACACCGCCCCGGCTAAAGCGCATTGTCGCTCACGCCACCCCGGTAAAGGTATCACGCCATCAATACCGAGTTGTTCCAAGTTCAAAGTCGAATCTTCAAAAGGGACTAGTCGAAGACTTAGTCTGTTTTGGCATCTCTTAGGATTAGTTTGATCTATTCAAAGGATATACCCTCGAAAAGAATCTGAGGATTTTGGCAGCGTCCGAACATCTTGAGACAAGCTCGTCTCTAGTTCTAGAGTCTAGGGTGGACACCGACAACGATGTATGCATTGCATTTTGCTGCAGGAACGCCACTGAGCTTTCTCTTACTTTACTGTCTAGTTTGAAGCCATTGCGCCAAGCAAAAGAGTACCGAAAGGAAGAACCAAACCTACTTGGGAACGTCTTCGGAATCCAATTCAAAGACTTGTCAGGCTCGAAACTCAGTCAGTTGCAACGAAGGCTTCTCCGGGTTCATTGTTGGCCGCCCTACAGTCGGGTTCACCATCGATTTTACAAAGAGTCACGCCGTCGGCTTCCCTTTCTTCAACATCTTCAAGGCCAGCTATGGCAGATCAACCGCTCACTCTGGAAACCATGCTTATGAACCTTCAGGATAGCATCACCGCCGTGCAACAGAGGGCAGCTCAGACAGATGCCAATATTGCCCGCTTGAATGACCTTATCCACACTCGCCTTCCACCTCCTCTTGAAGAGGAAGGCGAGGACGATGAGTCCGACCAGGAACAGCCTGTCTTGGTCCCAGATCCGAATCACGAGGGGCGTCTCATTGTTCAACTCAACCCTAAGGAGGCTCGTGCGCCTGCTGCAATCCCGAATCCGGTAGGTGGCAAGCCTATTTTGAATCCGGATATGGCAGCTCTCATGGCCAAGATGGCAAAGCTGGAGGAGGCAGTCTCCAAGTCTGAGAAAATCAGTGCAGGGGGAATTGACTTGGATCGTCTTTGTTTGTACCCTAATGCCAAGCTCCCTGACAAGTTCAAGATGCCTGACTTGGTTAAGTTTGACGGAAGCGGTGACCCCAAAACTCATCTATATGGCTACCATGCCGCAATGAAGCTGTTGGGTGTGGAAAGTGAGGCCATGTCTCAACTCTTCCCTCAAACTCTCTCTGGGCCTGCCTTCCATTGGTTTCTGTCAGTCGACATCTCCAAACGAAGCACTTGGGAAGATATAGGGGCTGCCTTTGTCTCACAGTATAGCTACAACTCTCAACTCAAGATGACTATTCGAGAGTTAGAATCCACGAAGATGGAGGCAAAGGAGTCCTTTGCGGACTTTGTTAAAAGGTGGAGAGCCAAAGCCGCTCTAATGACTGAGCGCCCCAGCGAAAGAGATCAACTCCGCATCATCTCCCGCAATCTTCAGCCAGACTATGCCAGGCACTTGGTACTCGCTCAAGCGACCGCCAACTTTGAGATATTCTTCGATTCTGGCCTAGCCATCGAGGATGCGCTGCAAGCTGGCATTTTGCCAAAGGGTGAATCCTCTTCCTCCACTCAAAAGGTTACGCCAAGGGCTATAAGTGGGAGCGATGCTCCAGCTTCCAACTCCAGTCGTGCCGCCGATATCA
The DNA here is from genome assembly GCA_018127125.1 of Rhododendron griersonianum. NCBI lineage: Eukaryota > Viridiplantae > Streptophyta > Magnoliopsida > Ericales > Ericaceae > Rhododendron > Rhododendron griersonianum. The sequence goes on from CM030797.1 coordinate 43,342,407, forward strand.
ACCAAATACGAAGTGCTCAAAGCCTCCGATCTCGAACACAACCCCGAAGCTTCTCTGCCTTCGAGGCATCTCTGTTCGCGGTGATGGAGAAACTTGTCAAGTCTGGGCATCTCAAACCTTTGACCCCAACTTTTCCACCCAAAGTCCTTCCGGCCAACTACAATGCCAACCTTTTCTGTGCCTTCCACCAAATGCCTGGCCATCACACTAACAAGTGCTATCGTCTCCGACACGAGATACAAGATCTAATTGATGATGGCACGGTTCAAGTTCCACCAAAACCCAGCGTCATTTCCAACTCCTTGCCTCAACACGGGTCTGACCCTCTGGTTAGGTATCTATAACCTCCACTCAGATCAACCCGAGCTCCACCATATTCAACCCTAGCCACTATATCGTCCCAGCAAATCAACCTAAACCCATCGTATCCATCCCGTCCGAACCAGAGGTTAACATGATGGCTGTAGGTTGGGCAACTGAGGTTTTCACTGCCAACATCTGGTTTGACAGTGATAAGGGGCTTGCAAAGGAAAGGACCGTTTGGCTGAGGTCCATCGTTCAAAGGAGCATCGAGTAGGTTTGGCTGAAGAAGCTGAAGAGGCCGAAGTGCTGTTACTTGGGCCTGACACCCGCTGGTTCCTACCTCTTTTGTGGAAGCTATGGGTAGCTTTTTATCAATTGCGTTTTCAAAACCGCGTCTAGTTTGCATTGGCGTCTTGTCTGAGTCTGACACAGAGTCTTTTGCGTTCGTCTAAGTCTAGCTCTGAGTCGGAGGTTGAGCCTCTTGGCCCTCCACGTCGTAGCTTTTGTTTCAAGTTTCGAGTCTGCTGTACTTGGCAAACCCCGAGGGTTTTTATGATATGCATCATCTTGCTTCTACATGCTTCGCTGGCTTTTATATAAACTGTGTCGACCCTAATGACGAAGGGATAGATTTCGATGGGATCATTCCCAAGGAAATGTGTTCCCTCGCCGAAAGGGAAGACGAAAGGCATGCTCAGCCTATTAAAAGAAGAAGTAATTTCAAATAAACTTGAAAGACAAGTATAACCTCCCAATGGTTCAAAGTTGGTCAAAGCACCGCACCCAGAGGAGCATTGCGCCCGGTTAGATAGGCTTGAAGAATTCATCGACGTCTTGGCATGGTCTCATCAAGTCACGCCTCGCGTTGATCCTAAGACAAAGAAGTATCAATCCCCTGCTACCGGGTGCCAATCCAGAAAGCAGAAGCACAGAAGGCTCCGGGCCTCACATCATGTTCAAAGCAATGATAGTGGCGTTCTGCCAAGCACAAATGAGAAAGTGTGCACAACGGCCCGGAGCAAGGCATTTCCAATCGAAGCACTCTTGACCCTGCGTCATCAAAGCTATTTTATCTAGGGCTGCAGCCAAAGGTTCTCAACCTCGACGGCAACAAATTCAATACCATGGTCAACCTGGATCAATTCAAATGTAACTTTTCCCTGTGAGAAGCTCGTTGGGCTAAAAACCCCAAGGGTGGGCAGTTCCAAGCAAAAGTTAGAGCAGCCTGCTAGACCAAAACCTATGAAGGTGGTTTAAGCAAAAATGAATAGGCAATCAATCAAAGCTCGCTAGACCGAAGACCCGAATGGGCGGTACTAGGCAAAAGTTAGAGCGCAAAAGGAGAGGTAAATACTCGAGAGTTAACCCTTGGCCTGAACTATGTTTTGACCTGATTCCCTAGCTTGGGATACGTAGGCAGTCTCTCTTTGAGACTCGGTCACAATCTATCAAATTGGATCCATGGTTGACATTTTGGTACACATCAAAGGTCGAAGAGGATCGAAGATCAAGACAAGCTGCATTGGAGGAACTAGAAGGGGGAAAATTTTCGTCTTTCAATTTTATTACCAAACTGCTTCTTCAATTTACAGGCTGAGCATAAGTCTTAAAAATAATTGAAGCATCAAAAACAGAACGAAATGCTAGAGGCCTTAACAGGCTCACAGTTTATTCTAAGTTCAGCGAAGTCTGGTGTAAGCAACCGCAGCGCATTTGTTCAAAGCGATGCGCGTTGGTCTCGAACCTGCGCACTTTTCTTGCAACAGGCAGTAGCAGTTGGCTGCTACCCTCGAATGTCGTTCCAGGGGCTTTTGCCAAGTCTTGTCAAACCATGCAAGTCATATGGACTTAATGTGACTGCACGGGGGTGTCGGTTTCAGTCCGGGCCTATACGTGTCATAATCTGCGTCTTACGTCCGTCTTTGCGACATTTTTCCAGTTTTTCAACTGTCATGTCGGGATGCTTTTCTCGATTTTGTTTGTACAGTCTTTGTACCTTTTGTACTTTTCGTAAGTGTCAGTTTCACCTGTTCAGGAATATTGTGAGTTTTGGCACATTAATGCCCAAAATTTCATTATATTCTTTGTGTCTGAGGGTTCGCATTATACCCCGGGACTCTCTCCCCCTTTTCCATTCGAGCTAGGCGAGTCTGTACACATGTGCGCATGTCTGTGTGTCGATTCAAAGCAATTGTCAATGCAAATTAGATATTAGTGGTTAGCTTTTGCATTCTCTTCAACACTTGTAAAAGAGAGTCAATAAACTGAAAAACGCAATTGTTACATTGCTACCCTAGTATCCGTAATTCACAAGCAGCGGAATCTCTTGAAAGCAGCAAGGGCACGTCAGCCCAAGGCCAAGCAAGGCATCTCTGGGGCACATCCACCCAAGCATCAAAGAAAGGGCACGCAGGCCCAATTCCAGTGCTCAAACGTCAATTGGGGCACGCCAGCCCGTTCAACGTCTTCTTATCTGGGTGCATATCTCAGAAGCACAGACAGTACAGTAATGAGGCTCAGTGGTAGTCCTTAGGTGTCGTTGTCCTTCTAGGAGTCGCCCTAAGCTTGCATCTGCATTTTCAATATTTTATACATGTCATTGCATATTGTGTGTATATCAAATGTTGAACGCAGGAAAAATCCATCAAAACGACAAAGCAAGCCTTCCCGGTATCGAAGGCAGCAAGTAAACAGCCCAGCAGTTGTCACCGATTTCTCCCCAACTGCAGTCCGCCTTGCTTCTATGCATGATATCCACTGTTTGTGCTACTTGGATCAACACAACGACAGCCGGTCCTGTCCTGTCCAACTTCCAATGGCTCGATCACTTTTTATAGCGATCCGCCAGTTCAAATCAACGACAGCTGGTCCTGTCCAACCTCAACAGCTCGATCACTTTTTATAGCGATCTGCCCAGTTCAAATCAACGACAGCCGGTCCCATCCAGGCTTCATCGGTCATTCAACGGCTTCAACGGTTTGATCATTTATACTGCTGATCCTCCCATCCAGGCTTCAACGGTTTGATCATTTATACTGCTGATCCTCCCATCCAGGCTTCAACGGTTTGATCATTTATACTGCTGATCCTCCCATCCAGGCTTCAACGGTTTGATCATTTATACTGCTGATCCTCCCATCCAGGCTTCAACGGCTCGATCATTTATACTGATGATCCTCCCTTCCAGTCTTCAACGGTTCGATCATTTATACTGATGATCTGTTCGTTCAAAAATCGAAGCGTGCTGAGGCGTTCTTCAGTCAGTGTTGAGGCATTGGCAAATCAAAGCGTGCTGAGGCGTTCTTCAGTCAGTGTTGAGACATTGGCAAATCAAAGCGTGCTGAGGCGTTCTTCAGTCAGTGTTGAGACATTGGCAAATCAAAGCGTCTTTGAGTTCAAACCGTCGGTGTTGAGATATTGGCAAATCAAATCTGCGTTGAGGCATTTAAACCGTCAGTGTTGAGACATTGGCAAATCCAAGCGTGTTGAGGCGTTCTTCAGTCAATGTTGTGGCATTGGCAAACCAAATTCAATCAACAAGCGACGGTCTGTCCGTCCATTCAACCAATCAGGTTCTGTAAGTATGCTTGTCTACTTTGCTAGTATGTTCTGCTCTGGATTGCCTTGAGGGGTGTCTAGAAACCTTTGACGTTACTTGTACCAATTCAATGGTGCTCCAAGTGCCATCAAAGGGGGGCTACTGTAGACACCCCAATCTGGGCTTCCAGATTAGTTTACTTACGGTTTTTGATTCCCCAATGATGAAATGGATCAAGAACACCCCGGGAATGTCGAGTGTTTGAGCTTTGAGTGTTTGAAAAACCCTTGAACCTAACCTAACCTAAGCCACTTCCAAAAGCCAAAAACCCTACTGACGTGCGCCAGGGCACAACCATTGTGCGCCAGGGCACAACCATCGCGCGCCTGGGAGCACCGTCGCGCGACATTCTATAACCCTCGCGCGATGGTCAAACTGCCAGATGGACAAAGTTTGGCCGTTGACCCTCGCGCGACAGTTTGGAACCATAGCGCGACGGTCAGAACCTGTCCCCATCACCTTTATTCAGCTGGGCAGCTTAATTACCAAGTAACCCCCAGCCAGCCTCGTGGCTGGCTGGCCTCCATTCTTTGAACCAGAGCTACCTTTCCATTAATGGAAGGTGCTCTCCCTATAAATCCCCCCCATTTGTTCTCTTTCAAAGTGTGACAAAAAAACCAAGCACAAAGGTTAACAAAAATTTGGCATTACAAAGGGTCTTTGCTTTGTACTCTTTTAAGCTAATAAAAGAGATACAAAGACACCCTAAGAACAAAGCTTGTTCTTCCTCCCCATTTTCACATTTCAATCAAACCTCAAACTCAACCTCAATTCAAAGCTCAAACACTTTTCAAACCTCAAAATCCAAAGGTATATCTTACCTTTGTTCTGCTCTCTGTTCTGATCCCTGAGGGGGCTGGCAGGGTCAAGGCTGGTAATCAATACCGTCCTGGCCCTAAAGCTGGCACGGTTTCAAAAACCGTGCAACCAACATACCCTCGCGCGACGGAACCAGTCACGCGCGCGCTTGTCTCAAGCATCGCGCGATGGTTCTCGTGGGGAAGGGATGTTGGTTCTTTCCTGTTTTATTGTCTTAATAATTATTATAGATCACTGTTAAGCATGCTAATAATCAGTTTACTGCTTTTTTTAGAGCTTAAATTGCTAGTTTTATATCTCAATATTCATTTCTGTTCAGTTTGGAATGCCCTTGGGATCCCCTGAATCTGTCTCAGGACCCCAAGCATGTAAAGCAATTCCTGGAAGTCAGTCAGGAGTGTCGCGCGAGGTTTACTCTGTCGCGCGACGCTTCTCTTGATTTCCATGAATGGCCCTTGCATGGGCAACTTGGCCCTTGGCCTCTGTTTGATACCCCCACCGTTTAGGGGTTGTGTTTCATCTTATTTGGCTCTTTTTGAGTATTGTGTAATAATTAGCATTTTACGGTCTTCCAATACACTGCTTGTTTTGCTTCCTTGGGTGTGCACTGTCCTTCCAGAGCCCGAAGGGGATGATTTTGGGACTGTGGTGAGATGACAACACTCGCGAGAGAGTCAAGGTGTGTCTCGCGATGATTGACTTGCATGCAGATCTGTTCAGGCATGCAAGTTGATCATCGTGCAGGGCAAATCTGCCCCGAGCCTGGTTTTGGCATCTGATCGTAGTTTCAAGATCATTCCGTTTATTATTCATCATGCTACTCGTCCATGCCATCTATCTTCCTGCAAACATGTTACAGTTTTAATCCCCGATTAACTGTTCCCCCGCCCTAATTGGCTAAAATTGATTAATAAAAGAAGAATCGCAATGTTTTCAAAATGCCTAAGTAGAGACCGATCTCCGGATTGGGCGAGAGGGGTGCCATAAAACCCTTCCCCTCTCGTAACCTGGCTCCCGAACCCAGATATGGTTATGACGGACTGGTTCCTTAACTTTTTCAAATCAAATAGCGCGGCAGGTGCTTCGAAATACGGTTCCTTGAGTGTCGGACCTTCAAAACTCAAGTGGCGACTCTGTATTTTTGAGCGCTTGCCACCTGCGCTCGCGCTCCCTCGATCCGGGCCCTTGCATTTTTGGAAACCGGGATTTCCAGGGCATGCTGCCCACAGCGAGGAAATCAGTTTTTGTCGCTCAAAAATCATTTATGGCGAGGAATTAACATTTTCCTTGCAAAAGGAAATCTAAGGCGAGGAAAAATTTTCCTCGCTAATTTTTCCCCAACTTTTTGGCGCCGCTCAGGGGAAAAAAGCTGATGGGTTGGCGGGACATCGAATTTCCGTACAAGGGAAAAAATTGCCCCTAAAATTAAAAGAGGCTTAAACGACGTCGTTTGGGTGGGGTAAAGATCGGTGAATTGGGAAATTCCAGACTCACAATTCCTCTCTTCCCCTCTTCGCACATCTCTGTCCCTCTCTCTCTGAAGTCGACGATGATTCTGAAGTCGCGTTCTGAGCTCCACTAGCCGGACAATCTCAGAAATACAGGTATAATCCACTCCCTCTCTTATCCTATGCGAAGGTGGGTTTCTAGAAATCGTTTTGTTGGCCGATGATTTCGAAGTCGGCGATATGGGTAGTGGATTTTTTCTGGTCCGTTGGTTGCCACCAAACCCTTGCTCGTCTTTTCCTTTGCCTTTTTCCTTCTCTTTTCTGCCGTATTTTTCTCCTCCGTTTTTTTTGGGCCTCGTTTGTGTCTGTTGGTGTGTTTGTTTGCTTCTCGGTTGGTGGTGAGTGATTTTGGATCTTCTTTTTGTTCTGCTTTGGGTGTATTTGGTTTGGATCTTGAGCGTTACTACCAGCTCAGTGTCAATGTCAATGGGTTCTTTGGGCCGTCCATGTTTGGGTCTGGCCATGGGTTTTGTCCCATTTTCTTATGCGTGGTCTCGGGTTTTTTACCCGATTTGGCGCTTCTGCTGTGTTCTCATTTTTGTTCTTTGTTTCTGAAATTTTGGTGTGTTTTGTTCTTTGGTTTTATTACAGGGTTTGGGCTTCGGTGTTTGGCCTTCGTCTGTGGTTCGTTGATCAGGTATGATTTCTGATCTATTTTTGCTGCTCGAGTCTTCTTCGCTTATCTGTGTTTGATCATAGGCTTTGATTTTCAATTAAGGTTTTAATTTTCGGTCTTGTATTTTTGGGTTTATTTCTTAAGGGTTTTGTTTGATATAGGCTTCTTGCTTTTCATGTTTTAGATGTGTTTAAACTTGAACAAGTGAGGTCTCTTCTTTGTGTCTGTTTCTTTTCTTTTGTATGTCATATACAGCGTTTGATAGACAGAGAAAAACAGAAATGTACCGATTTGATGTATGTGCATAGTATTTTAGTGGGTGCTTGTTACCACAGTAATGGGGGAAAAACTGAGTGTCAGTGTCGATGGGTTTTTTGAGCCGTTGATGTTTGGGTCTGGCCATGGATTTTGTCCCGTTTTCTTCTGCGTGTTCTCTGGTTTTTTACCCTGTCACTAAATTACCAGATTGGTTTTCCGTGTCAATTATTAGAAAGCTATTTCCAATGGGCTCGTGCAGTTGGGCTATCTAAGGCAATACCATAGTATGAATTTGAATCTTTGATAATGATTGCTTTGGATAATAGTGGTTAAAGAGAGACTGAAGAATATTTACATAGATATGAGAGAAAATTGGGATATTGCTTTTCAGTGTTGTCTGTTGGAGAGTTATTTCCAATGGGCTTCAGATTGGGCCATCTAAGGCAACACCATAGTATTGATTTAAATGTTTAACAATGGTCGCTTTGGGTAATAAAGATCAAAGACAGAGTAAAGAGTATTTACATAGCTGTGGGAATTATTGTATAGTGGAGTCTTGCAGGCCAGCTTTTTTGCTTTTTATTATGCTTAGTTTTTCTTTATTATTATGCTCAAGGCAAGGACAATGAAAACCGTTGTCTACTCTATTTCATCTGGCTTGTGTTTTCCATATACCGGTTGGGCAATATTAATTTTGCAGCAAGTTGATTGTTCCGTTTGCTATTCATGGATTGAATTTAGGGTGTCTCGGTGGTGTTGTCCTCGCAGCATTGCTTGTTTTTTTATGTTGCTTTGTTTGTGCCTGATTCCGGTTTTAAGTGTTTCTTCTAGGATAGTTGTCTACGCGTCCATTGCATGATCATTTTAGTTGTTACCTAAGTAATGGGGGAAAAATGGGTGTATCCTGTCACTAAATTGACAGATTGCTTTTCACTGTGGACTCCTACAGAACTATTTACAATGGGCTTGTGCAGTTGGTCCATATAAGGCAATAGCATAGTATAAATTTGAACCTCTGACAATGATGATTTTGGGTAATAGACATGAAACAGAGATTGAAGAATATTTAATGGCTGTGCGAGTTATCGTATGGTGGACTGTTCCAACCCAGGTCTTTTGCTTTTTCTTTTTTGCTTAGTTTCTCTTTACTATTATGCTTGAGGCAAGGCGAATGAAAACTCTTGTTTGTGCTGTTTTGTCATCTGGCTTATATTTTCCATATACCATTTAGGCGAAATTAATTTTGCAGTACGTTGTTTGCTCTATTTTTCTTGAGTGTTTCTTCTAGGATGCTTGTCTATGCGTCCATTCCATGATCATTTTGGTTGTTACCCGAGTAATGGGCAAAACAATGGGTGTGCCCTGTCACTAAATTGGCAGATTGCTTTTTGCTGTGGACTATTACAGAACTATTTACAATGAGATTGTGCAGTTGGGCCATCTAAGGCAATAGCATAGTATAAATTTGAACCTCTGACAATGATCATTTTTGGTAATAGACATCAAACAGAGACTAAAGAATATTTAATAGCTGTGGGAATTATCATATGGACTGTTCCAACCTAGCTCTTTTGCTTTTTGTTTTGCTTAGTTTTTCTTTATTATTATGCTTAAGGCAAGGTGAATGAAAACTCTTGTTTGCTCTGTTTTGTCATCTGGCTTATGTTTTTCATATACCATTTAGGCAAAATTAATTTTGCACGAATTGTTCTACTTCGTTATCCCAAAAGCTTCGGGCTCTCCTGTTAATGTTTTCCTAATCTGCCTTCTCGAACTCAGCTGTTTAATGCTTTCTGCATACTGACAGGGATTTATCTTGATTCTCCTGATTTCATTAGTTGTTCATAGCAACTACCTAACCATATTCCTCACCAAAAAAAGTTTTCTGCTACTAATTGATTCTGTCATCTACTGCCAATTCAATGCATTATCTATTTATACCACGTCTGCCAACCATCTCTTGTTCATCTTCTCATTCATGTATATTGCTTTTTGCTGCTCTTTACTACTACACTTAAGGAATATCTGCCTAATTCTCATGTTCATCTCTGCTGCTTTTGCATAAAACTCTCTTACACTATGACTGCTACTGCTATGCTGCAATTATTACTGCTATTTTGGATAAGATGCTATTAGCCAATGTTTCATGCTAATGACTACTGCATTGGTTGACCAAACTTCTATTGTTATGGTATCTTTGTCCTCTATGGCTAAACTCTATTCATGATAATGCTAGGCTAAGTAATTTGGTTTGATTTAGAAGGGAGGCAAGATTGATAAAATATTATGTTGCCCAATATGAATAAATATGTTTGCTTTCAAATTTTGGAGTTGCATATTTCTCTTTGATAGCGATTTGAATTGATAGAGGCTAAGCTATTTTTTTTATTTATTAAGCTATCATTAATCGGTTATGTTTGTCAACAGACATGGACAAGAGTTGGATGTCATTAGGTAAGACTGCAGATGGGAGAATGAGTCAGCCGTATCGTGATGGTGTAATGTCATTTCTTCATTTTGCTATGAAAGTTGTGGACCAAGAAGGCTATATTATGTGCCCGTGCACGAAGTGTGTAAACTATTGTCGGCAGTTGACTAGACATGTCCAAATACACTTACTCCAATATGGGATTATGCAAAGCTACACTATTTGGCATAAGCATGGGGAACCTCATATGTTAGATGAAGCTCAGCATCATTATGAAATGAATAGTAATGAGTATAGAGAATTGGGTGGTATTGATGAACTGGTAGAAGACCAAATAAGAGGGGACTCAACCAATACAAACCCGAATGAGGAAGTGCAAAGCTTTGAAAAACTATTAAATGATTCCAGGAAGGAGGTGTACCCAAATTGCTCAAGTTTTACTTTGTTGAGTTTTGTTATTGAGTTGTTTAATTTGAAGGTAACAAACCACATGAGCAATAAAGCAGTTGACTTGTGGTTGCATTTTTTGAGAAGACTTTTACCAGAGGGGAACTTAGTTCCCAAGTCCACCCATGAAGCTAAAAAGATACTACGTGACTTAGGTTTGTCATACGAGCTCATTGATGCATGTATAAATGATTGTGTGCTTTTTTGGAAAGAGAATGCAAACTTGGATAAATGTCCAAAGTGTACGGTATCTAGGTATAAAATCAATGGTAGAAGGGGGAAAAAAATCCCTCGTAAGATTTTGCGTTACCTCCCCGTGACTCCAAGGTTGAAAAAACTATACATGAATAAGAAGATAGCTAAGGACATGAGGTGGCATAAGGACAAGCGTGTGGATGATGAGGAATGGATGCATCCTGCTGATGGTGATGAGTGGAAGGAGTTTGACATACAACATCCTGAGTTTGCATTGGAGCCTCGCAACGTGAGGTTAGGGATAGCCGTTGATGGGTTCAACCCATTCGGGAACATGGATAATTCCTATAGCATATGGCCTGTCATTCTCATTCCTTACAACTTACCACCTTGGTTGATTATGAAAGAGCCATTTCTCATGTTATCATTATTAATTCCTGGAGATAAGCAACCAGGGATTGACATCGATGTTTATATGCAACCTTTGAAAGACGAGTTGAAGGAGTTATGGAATAATGGAGCATTAACGTATGATGCCTCAAGTGGTGAGAGTTTCCAGATGCGTGCAACTATGTGGTGGACAGTACATGATTGGCCTGCATTTGGTGACATATCTGGGTGGAGAACAAAGGGGCACTATGCTTGTTACCCTTGCAATGATGAACCCTTCTATGAATCTTTGAGAAGTAAGACTGCGTACCTTAACCATCGAGCCTATTTGCCTGACAACCACCCTGAACGGTGAAAGAAGGCGGCCTACAATGGTAAGTGTGAAGAACGAAAGAGATCTTTGGAGTTGCCAGTGCATAAGATAGAAGAGCAATTGAAAAATGTACCAAAGATCTCATTCGGAAAAGATCCGAACAACAGAAAAAGGCCTCGTTATGAACCAAATTGGACAAAGGTTAGCATCTTGTATGATATGCCATGTTGTAAGAATTGAAAGCTTCTACATAACATTGATGTCATGCATGTGGAGAAAAATTTTGGTGAGGCACTTTGTGGAACTATGTTGGGCATTGAAGGGAAGAATAAGGATACAGACAAGGCTCGAAACGACTTGGAAGATAGGGGCATACGAAGAGAGTTGTGGTTGACACAACATCCCAATGGTTCATATATCAAGCCTCGCGCTAGTTTTTCATTAACACCTCAACAAAAAGAGGAGTTCTTTGAATTCTTGAAATCAGTCAAGTATCCGGATGGCTATGCTGCAAATATATCAAGGTCAGTAAATATGAGAAATGGCAGATTAACAGGTTTGAAAAGTCACGACTATCATGTTCTCATACAACGAATTCTTCCTATTGGAATGCGGGGTTTTGTGGACAAAGAGATTAGCACAACACTGTTTGAGTTAGGTAGCTTTTTCCAGGACTTGTGTTCCAGAAAACTTAAGCGGTGTGAAATAGAGAAATTGGAGGAACGTATAGTGCATATTCTATGCAAGCTTGAAAAGATCTTTCCTCCTGCCTTCTTTGATGTAATGGTGCATTTGGCCGTTCATTTGCCACGTGAGATTGTTCTCGGAGGACCCGTGCACTTTCGGTGGATGTATCCAATTGAAAGGTTGTTTTACATAGCTAATATTTGCTAATGGATAGTCATTTTTTTTTCGTATTTAATCTTACTCTTACCTCATTTTTGCTTCTAGGTTTCTAGGGAAATTGAAGAGGTTTGTTTCTAATAGAGCTCGACCAGAAGGTTCAATTGTAGAGGCTTACATTGTCAAGGAGTGTATAACATTTTGCTCAATGTATTTGGATGGAGTTGAAACAGTGCATAATCGACCCGAACGAAATGAAGATCTTGGTGTACGTCGCCAAGGGTTGATGGTATTTACACAAACAGCTCGTCCTATTCTCCCAATCACTAGAGATGGTCAGATTTCACAAGAACTTCATGATATTGCTCATTGGTTCTTGTTGTACAATAGTCCGGAGTTGGAGAAGTATTTAGAGTACGTGCTTCTCCCAATTATATTGTATGTTTTCCATCCTAGGTTAGGAATAAATATTAACAATATTTAATCCATTAACCACCTTTTTTGGAGTAGGGAACACAAGAATATGTTACCTATTCGAGCTGGAGAAAACATAACTCACAAGCAGCGAAAAGAATTTCCCAAATGGTTCAAAGATCGTGTAAGACATTAGATTATTAGTAACTCCATCTATTATGCTTGTAAATAATATGATTAGTGCTAATAGAATCACTTGTACTTTGTATTTGATTGTAGATGAATAGATTGAGAGTTGAAGAGTCACCGGAGGCAACTGATGAGTTGTGGTCGTTAGCGAATGGTCCTAATTTGTTAGTGAAGGAGTATTCTGGTTGCATAATCAATGGTGTAAGGTTCCACACAAGGGAAGTAGATGATCGTCGAACGAGTCAAAATAGTGGTGTGCTTGTAGTAGGCGATCACGAGGGTGAGATGCATGACTTTTATGGTCACTTAAGCAAAGTTTGGGAATTTGGATACAGATGCAGTAATAAAGTTGTATTGTTCCAATGTGAATGGTATAACACTGGCAACACTGGTAGAGCCAGAACAATACGAACAGATGCACATTGTACGAGCATTGATGTCACAAGTCGGTGGTATCAATCTGACCCTTTTGTTCTTCCTAGCCAAGCGAAGCAAGTCTTTTACCTAAATGATACTAAATGGGGTAAGCCTTGGCAAGTCGTGCAACAAGTCCAACAAAGGGGAGTGTTTGTTGTTCCAGAGGTTGATAATGAAGAACCTGGGTATCCCATGGAATGCAATGATGCATTCCAACAAGAGAGCATTACCTCAGTTGTTCCAATCGATGTTGAAGCAGAAGTTCATTGTCATAGGGATGGCGCTGAAGACGAAGTTATGTTGGGGGTTGAGCCATTAGATGAAACAATAGAGGGGAGTGGTGATGACGAAGATGATGAAGACGATGAAATACCTGATGTGGAAATGGATCTTGATATGGATTATGATATGTAGTTATGTATTTGTGTAATGTGATAAATGTCCTTAAAGTCATGAATGGTAGTTATGTTTTTGTGGATATGGATCTTGGTATGGATTATGATCTGTAGTTATGTTTTTGTGTATTGGGATAAATGTCCTTAAAGTCATGAATTGTAGTTACTTTTTGTTGGATATGGATTATGATATGTAGTTATGCTTTTTTGTATTGGGATAAATTTCTGTAAAGTCATGAATTGTTTGTTTACATCTATATCTTTTTCTCCCTTGTGCGATTATAAAAGAACCTAATTTTATATGATTATATTATTTGTTATCATGCTATGTCCTTTTATGCCTTGTAGCTGCAAAAACAAAATGGCAAATGGGAAGAGAAACTTCATCAAACCATGTTCTCTAGCAACTCTGAAGAAAACCAAATATGAGATGGCAAGAGATGAGAGAATGAAGGAGAACAATGCGAGACTAAAGGCTGCTGGGATTGACCGTATACTAGCTGATTTGAGGGGTTCGTCTTTGCCAAACTGTACGAATGAGAACAGAAGGGGTACTAGGAATGGGGTGGATGATCCTGACTATATGCCACCAAGTATTGAGGACGCCAATGACGATGAGTCCTTGGATTCTCTTGAACACGAGGTACAATATGGATGATATATATAATGAGTGTTTTTGTGTGTGTGGCTTTACTCCATTTTGTTTTATGTAGTGCTTATACTTTTCTTGTATTGTGTTCTATTAGCTCCAACAGATACCATCGAGTGGACCAACAAGATCAGAAGTTGAGCTCCAGCATGACTCAACTCGTGTCCTTGAGAGAATGACTCGTTCAACACCACATCTTGTAGTTGAGTCCCAGCCCTCACCACCTCACAATGTAGAAATACAAAGTGAGGCAGCTGCAGTTAGCAATGCTGGTAAGATGTTGAAGCTCCATTGATGGGGATCTTTTAAGTTTCATTTTTTCCATTGAATAACTAAATAATACTATTGTGCCATTAAAGTAGCTCCTAATAGATGCGGACGTGGCATATCACGCGGACTAGAACTCCAAAGACTTGTTGAAAACAAAGGGAAACTACTTGTTCCCATCCCACCAGAGTATCGTGCTCCGGTGGGGACTTATGCTTCTAAATTGGCCTCTAAGATTGGTGTTGAGGTTCGTGCACAAGTAGAAGACCTAAGTGTTAAAAGTTGGAAGGCTGTGGATGAGGGTATTAAGGCACCTTTGCTTCAATCCCTAAAGGTACTTGCAATACCTATTTATTTTTGTAACTGATAGCACATAGTTAATGATTACTGCAAAATCTTTTTATAGGATCAGTTTGACTTTGAAGGAGATCCAATTGATGTCAACAAGGCAATAACATCAAGGTGTGGGCGGAGATTGAGTGATTACACCCACAGGTTGTATGAGAAATTCAAAAAGCTTAAAGCAACCAAGGGGGAAGCGTATGCAAGAAGTCACCCACCTCCTCAAATTGCCATGGAGCAGTGGACTCGTTTGATTGAAAAGAAGTGGACAAACAAAGATTGGCTGGTAACCAAAACTTTTACCATTCTATATTGTACTTGTTTCAATGTTTGGGCACTCATGATAGTTAAAGAACACTCTAAAACTTGAATCAAGTATTAGGCCTTGAGAGTTGACCATGGAGTGACTATGCACTTAGACTTGGATAACATGCCACAATATTTTTTAGTTGATCTTTAAGAAAAACTATCATCTTAGCTTTGGCTGGTTTGCCTTGTTGTAGCTTGGCCTTGAGAGTTTCTCATTGAAAAAGGGTACACTGGACATGTTGGGAGTGCTGAAATATCATCTAACGATTGACTGGTTAGTAGAATTCCTTTATCCTTTTCAAACTCTTTTCAATGAACTCATATATAAGTAATGGAATGGTTGATTGATTTAGTGCGGTATATGACAGATTTGGTGCAATTTTTTGTTTTATATATTCGTGCAATTAGTGGATTTAGTTGAACTTCCAAGAAGTGTCAGGATTGTGATGTTTTTTGTCCATGTCCGCACTTTGTAACTTATTAAAGCTATCTAGTTTTTCAGATTGGTATGTTGGCTGTTATAGTTTGCTGTTATAGTTTCTGCTTTTCTGTTATATGACATCCTGCCATCTGGTGCTTGGTGGTGCCAGGTCAGATCCTTATTGTCGCAAGCTAGCTAGGTGATAACATTTGAACTACCTTGGAACCTTACATGAATGGCCAAAGTAGGGTATAAGCAGTCTCACGTACGTTTTCGTGGTATCTTCCATCTGATAGAAAACCTTGTTGAAGTGATATAGATGGTCAAGGTGGGCCTAATTGGATTCGTTAATCTTCTATACTTATTGAACCAATGTCCCTTTGTTTCCACTCATTCCAATTTCCCTTGCAAACAATGGTAATTGGTAATGACAGTTGGCTTGTAGAACCCCTAAAACTTGTCCAAGAAAGGTCCAGCTAACAAGAGTGCCCCAGGTAAATACTTGTGTCTAGAACCTAAGTGGTACTCTACATAAGACTGAGCATCATGCTTCTAACCTTTTTGCTAGAGGTCAAAATTCTCTCGGCAGTTACAAGTTTGGGCTCCAACCTCTTATTAAGGTTTTATGTTCTTTTCAGCCATTGGTAGCTCGCTTCTTTAATGTTCCTAAACTTTTTGTACGTAGCTGTAAGAGGCATCACCATCCCTTCTTTTTTTTTTTTCCTTCACCATCCAAGCATATGTCTCTGGCGTCCTCAAAATTTTTGATATGTCTCTGGCGCACTAGGAAGTCCATTGTGTGAAGGTACTTTCAGCTTTGTGTTGGGCTTTGATTGAAGTGCTGCTTTTGATAAAAGACTTAATGCCATTGTTTTCCCTTTCCTAGCTGATTATATTACAAAGGTGGTTCGATAACTATCGATTTAGTATTTTTTATGCACTTTTTGCTCATTCTTGGAATGCAACTGCAGAGTAGTGGTTGAGTCTTGCCAATTTCTTCACTATGTTTCTTTACTTGTGGTGTTATTTAGGATTATGCAATGGTGGATTATGAATCTTTTGTGCTGTTCATATTGTGCAAGTGTGTATATAAAAATATATAACTGCATATTTGATGGTTTCTTACTTTCTTTGATATGTTTACTATTTTTTTTCTTGGCAGTGTGTAAGATCGATGTTCTTTTTGTAGTTCGTGGCTGTGGGAGATGGAATTCAAAGAAGGATACATTGCAAAAGTTGGTCCCGAGGTGGTGTAGTATTTTGGAAAGATCCATGATACTTTTTGAAAATCCTAGAGCATAAGTAGTGGTAAACTTGATATTTTGTTTCTTGGGGCTAAACTTTGTTTTGATGGTTTGAACAATGATGTTTCCTGGGGCTAAACTTGATATTTTGTTTCCTGATAGTAGTGGTAAACTTGATACTTTGTTTACTAGGGCTAAACTTTGTAGTTGAAAGGATTTGGCTAATGTTTCACAGTAATGACAATTTGTTTACTTGAAAGCTAACAGATTTTTGCTATTTATGTTTATGATTGTCCATGGTTGTATGAGGTGAAGATAGATTCTAAATATGAGCAGGGAATGTATTAAAAATGTTTGCAAGGAGAAATATTCATTGTTTGCAATAGGCTGTTTTTTTGTGTGTATATGTAACATTAGCGAGGAAAAAAATTGTCTCTGAAAGCCTACAATAGGCCGCTTTCTGCTAGGAAATTACTTTGGTAGCGAGGAATTTATTCCTCGCCTATTTTTCTCATTCATGTCATTGTTAGTGTTTGCGCGAGGAATTTTTCTTTTTTGGCGAGGACATTTTTTCCTCACATATCATTTTTTGCGAGGAATTTTTTCCTCGCCTATTATTTTCATCATGTCCTGTCCACGGTTTGGGCGAGG
Organism: Rhododendron griersonianum; assembly: GCA_018127125.1. Lineage (NCBI taxonomy): Eukaryota > Viridiplantae > Streptophyta > Magnoliopsida > Ericales > Ericaceae > Rhododendron > Rhododendron griersonianum. The sequence goes on from CM030797.1 coordinate 43,359,423, forward strand.
AATTTTAGTTTTTGGCGAGGACTTTTTTCCTCGCAAATAATTTTTGGGGAGGAATTATTTCCTCGCAAATTGTTGACAATTTGCGAGGAAATTATTTTCCTCGCTGTAAGCTTTTGCGACAACGTTTTAGCGAGGAAAGTTGGCGACAAAAATATTCCTCGCTAATATATTCAGCGAGGAAAATTTTGATTTAGCGACGAAATAATGTTCCTTGCAATAGGCTGTTCGTGTTGTAGTGTAAAACCTACGAAACACGGTAACATAATATTTTCTCAATATTATGTTAACATCCCCCCTCAAACTCAAGTAGGTATCCAACTTGAGTTTGAAAAAGCCACGAGAAACCAAGAACAACCAAGCCAAAAAGAAACCAGGAGCAGCCACGCCAAGCCACGAGAAACCAGGAGAAGCCAAGAAAGAGAAACGGTTATGAGAGCAAAAAAAAAAAAACAGCCATGAGCGAGAAAAGCCATGACAGTAGAGATTTGAGGTGAAATCCGAGTGCACGTGCCGGTTACATATTACTACGAGTGCCCGGCGGACGGCAATGAAGTATAGGCCGCCCGCCGAGAGCGAAAATTCCACAGGGCCTAGATCTTATAGCTCTGATACCATGTGAAGAATAGAGAAATGATGTATTATTGATTGTTTATGAAACATAACCCTAGCATGCCTTTATATAGGCTACAATGTTCTTGGTCACTAAGAAATATAAACCAAACAGGAAACATGCATTATAAAGAAATCAACCAAACAAGGAAACATGAATAATAAAACCTACGAAACACGGTAACATAATATTTTCTCAATATTATGTTAACATTACTTTTGCTGATAAAAAAAAAGAAAGAATTTTTTGAAAGAACTGTCACCTAGCCAAAGTAACTAACTGTATATATGGCGCTATATTAAATATTTAATACATCATGGTTAAATTTTTTTTTTAGTTGCCCCGTGATGGGAGGTTGCCCAAGCCCGGGGCATATGTCCAGCTGGGCACTGTTATAGTAAAGTAAATGGGCAACTATTTTGAAATCGATACCAGTTTAGGAGGTACTCACTTTTTAACGCGTGGATTAATATTTAATACTAAAGAATGTGAAACAAAAACAAGGAAACATTTGTACTGTTTTTTGGTCGTAGAATGGTTTGCGTGACATGTCAAGTTGTGTAGTCATGCTAAGGAATAGACTTTTTCACGGACCCTTCGTGAACATGGTGTTTGCGGAGTGGCGCAATCTTAGCCGTTCATTCGCGCAATCAATGACTGAGATTCGTTTTCAATTATGACTGGTCACAATTACCTGCTCATAACGGTTGGTATCATCTGGGCCGACTGGTTTCTGCGCCTAACGGCCTGGGGTTCTCCCGTTTCTGCTGATGAGCACGGCGGTTCATGTTTCTTGCTTCAGATCTGTTTTTTTCGGCCTTACCTTGGTTTGCTTTGGCGGTTAGGAGCGTGCGTGCGGAACCGCTAGGTTTTCCCCAATCGGTGATGACGGTGGCGGCTGATGGCGGCGGGTGGTGGTTGGAGGTTCTTTGGGCGGCTGTGCGTGTGTTGTGGATCTGGGGCGGAGTTGTGGAGTACTGTTTGTGTTTTCTGTTGGCAGATGTGGCGGCGGTTTGTGGCAGCGGCGGTGGCGTTGGGTGGCTGGGCGGTTTTTGGTGCAAGGTTTGGTTTGGGTGGCTGTTGGTATTGGGCCCCACCCCGGTGGCGGCAGATGGTGGTGGGTGGTGGTCGGGGCTCATTTGGGCGGCTGTGATTTCATGGATGATCTGAGGTGGGCGTGGGTGGCGGCAGCAAAGGTCGGAGCTGCTGATGGCAGGCGGTTAGGGTTGTTTTTGGGCTTTGCCCATTTTGGTTATGGTGTTCGGTTGGGTTTTATTTTTTGGCATGGCTCCTTGGTTTTGGGCCAGTTTGTTTGGGCCCGGTGGCCCACCAGGGTCCTGCTAGGTTTAGATCTCGCCAGACGAAGGTGCTAATGCATTTCTATTCCTGTTGGTCAATGGTTGGGTTTAGGGTTAGGTTTGTGCTGAATTGTATTGATTTGGGCTTTTAGGCCTTTTAGGTGTGAGTTTATCCCAATGGGTGTTTTTTCCTGGTTTAGGCTCAGCCTGTTAGGCCTATTTCAGTTCCTCTGTGTGGTTTGGAAAAGAGGGTCTTGGATGGTCAGGCCGGTGTATCCAAGCTTCTATTATCTGTGTAAACTTCGTGTTTATGAGTTAATGAAATTATTATTTTGCTGATAAAAAAAAAATTTAATTAATTTTTCCCCGGATAAGTTTCATTAAAATCCGGGGAAAAGTTTCATTAAAATTTGGACCATTCAAAATACTTTTGGACGGCAGCGATTCACTTCCGTAAACTTTCTTTACGGAAACTTTCGTAAAGAAGTTTTTCTCCATGCTAATATATTGTTTAGCTACGCTCACAATTGCTCAGGCATGTAATTACATTTGCTTGCCTCTCGCCTGGTAGATCTTGGCAATAAATAAATAAAAAAACAAAAGAGCACAAGACGACTTGCATTGCACGTCACATTAACACTTGTTAACAACTACTCCTAAGAGTATATATAAACATGATCATAGTCTGATCAAACCTCTTCCAAAGAAACAGAAGTACAAAAAAAGGCAATTTTATAAACCACCACCCACCAAACTGTACACAATCAATTCCTCCATTCTTCTCCCTTCTCTCAATAAACATATCAGAGTATATGCATAAATAACATGCATTAATGTAGCTGTCACTTTATGGCTGTAAAGAACGTCGTGTCGGTGGCGGGGGCGGTAATGATGACTTCCTCCAACGTGGGCACGGGTGCCAATGCGTAACGCGGCTTGAATGACGGCACGTCGGGCACAGACATCGAGCCCGGGAGCATCTGAACAATTTCTTGAGTTTTGGGCCTTTCACTTGCTATCGGATGAGAACAGACCAGACCCAGAAGCAAAAAACTTTTGGCCTCCTCCGCAACATAGTCCTCCCCGAGCCTACTGTCTACCACCTCAAGTAACTGGCCTTCGCCATGCAAGGCCCAGACCCAATCTAGTAGCGATGGGTATGAGCCAATTTGGGCCCCAGACAAACGACCACAAACCACTTCCAACAGAACTGCACCAAAAGCATATACATCAGACTTCTCGGTAGCCATGCCAGTGGACAAGTATTCGGGGGCCATGTAACCCCTTGTTCCAAGAATGTTCCCGGCTTCTATGTATGAGGTTTTTTCGGTGTCTAGGGCCCTTGCAAGGCCAAAGTCTCCCAGCTTGGCATTGAACTCGGCATCAAGCATGATGTTACTGGACTTGATGTCGCGGTGTACCACCCTCTTATTGTAGTGGTTGTTGAGGTAATGGAGGGCGGAGGCTACCCCGGAGATGATCTTGCGGCGGAGATTCCAACTCAATGGCATGCTGGTGGCATCGCCGAAGAGGTGTTTGTCGAGGCTGCCTTTGCTCATGTAGTCGTAAACCAACAGCAGCTTCCCGTGCTCGTGACACCATCCTGCAATAGAGATAGATGTTTTTGTGCATGACTGTGTGTACGAGGGACAACTGTTCCATTGTACAAGGACAATTCATGCATATATGGTTAGTTAATTTTGCCCTCTATTTTAATTGTGACAAAAGAAAAAAACCTGCACGTGATTGAAACCGTCTATTTGGAGAGGGAAAACTAATTACATGTTGGACATAATTGCATGCTACTATCTCAGTAGCTTACGAATTAAGCGAGTTGATTTAACATTCAACGATGAGATAGTAGCATGTAATTAAAAGAACAGCAGCCGCTCTTACTCCCGTGAACGTATCCAGTATTAGAGAACCACGTATATCTCTGTGTTGATTTCTTTACCGTCTTATACTCGTAAATCGCGTGTGCGTGTGTGACGATTCTAACAAGGTTATATTATGGGGAACGATTAGGACTGAAAAAGGACTAACCCAGTAATGAGACAAGGTTTCTGTGGCTGAGTTTATTGATGATTTTAAGCTCTTGAAAGAAATCATCTTCCTTATCACCGTCCAAATTACTCTCTCTATAAAACATCTTCACTGCAACCTCCAAATCCAAATCCTTCTGATTCGGCAATTTCCCCTTGTAAACAACTCCAAACCCACCTTGTCCCAACTTCAGCGTCTTATCAAAATTGTTGGTAGCCTTCTGCAAATCTCTGTACTGATACTCCCTCGGCAACCTGAGCATGCTCTGCACCTTTTCTGACCTTTGCTGATACGACAGTCGGGATAACCACCACTTTCGGAAGCAGTATACGAATACAATCGATGCCACTAAAAGCAACACTGTTGATATCCCGACACAGAGGTCAATCTTCACCCAATTTATCTCGTGGAAGTACTCCACTGTCAAGTTCCACCGTAAAACTCTGTGGAGTTCTGCTGAGTTGCCCCCCGTTGATGCCGAAAACCCGAAATACGAGTTCTGATTTACGACCCCTCTGAGCTCCAGAGGCGATGCAAGAATCGGGGTATCGGGTCTGGGAGGTGTCGGATCTTCTGACGTGTTTTGTTGAGCCATGTAAACCGCGATGAACTGTTTATGTTTTGTTGGACAAAAGAAAATTTTAGTATGATAAAGCTAGGAGAAATATTTTTCCTAAAGCTAGGGTCTCCTTGGAAAACAATACTAATTAAATTGTTAACAAAAAAATGTGTTTCAAAATATATACATACCAATACATTACAGTTGGCTGTATGCATGCTAATTGTGTATATAAATACCATACCGGGGCGGTTCCGAGAACCCTTAAAAAAACCTCTAAAAAAACCGCCAAGTTGCCGATTGAATTTTGATGATCCGAGCCGCTCAATGTAATCAAAACGTGATTTTAAGGGTATCCGTGAGAAATCAGCAAAAAAAATGACCGAAAAGGGCTTCATCCGAACAGTTTTTTATTAAACTTTATTGAACGGTTCAATAAAAAACTGCTCAAATCAAGCCCTTCCCCATTATTTTTTTTTGCCCAATTTCTCACGTGCACCCTTAAAATCACGTTCTGAACAGATTGAGCGGTTCGGATTATCAAAATTTAATCGGAAACTATGAAATTAAGATTTGGAGAAGTTTTTTTAGAGGTTTTTTTAAGGGTTCCCGGAACCGCCCCGCATACATATATATACAAAGAGAGAGAGAGATCAGTCACAAATTTATAGTTGTTGATGCGTGTGGTTTTATATGTATATATTGTGTGAAGCTCACATCACATGTGTACAAAATAAAAAAAACCATGTATCGAACGGTTCTAAACATGTGTGTCCGAGTGCTTACAACAACGAGTGCTTACAACAATGATAGGAATGAAGTTCCATCGATAAATTACCTTTTTGATTCCGTCGTACTGGACCCATACGTTGAAGAAATTTTGCGTTCCATTGGGCGGAACCAGTACAAACCCATGTTGGGTCAATGGGGTGGTGTTCTTAGATATGACGGAGTTTATATTAAGTCCGACGTGGTTCGCGTCGGGGTCGAAATATTCTTGAAACGTGTCAAGCTCAATTGCGATGATCTGGTTCGAAACGTTGCCGTCGGTGGTGAAATTAGTGAGACCCAAGTACCCGCCGAAGCTATTCGGCGGGGAATTGAGGCCCGGCGCCACCACAAACGCCAGGCCTTCACCAGGGGTAGCATAACCGCTCATTTGGTCGAGGTTCACGAGGAACGAGGTGTTGAACGACGCCACTCGGTCGGAGTAAGTGTCGTTCTGGCCTTCCCATAGCTTGAAAGACTTGTCGTATAAAATTCGACCGGATTGGTTGGTGGGTAGGGCGGGATCGGGCGACTCCAGCGTGACATGGAGGGCGCCGCTGGCTAGCGTCGTATCACTGCTGAAGTACAGTTTATCGGTGCTGTTGAAGTCATCGTACGTAATAGTGAACGTTTTAAGTCTGGCGTAGACCGGAGTCGCCACCGCGAGTAAAAAGAGGAGGAGCACGACGGCTGGGATCGGATTCGACGCCAGTACTCCCATTTCAATTTCAGGTGTGTTAATTGGGTTTGGGATATGTGGAAATAGTGATTTGAGAGAGGATTTTATGGGGACTTTGATGCGAGCGGGAGAGAGGAGAATTGTTTTTTCCGATCATTCGGAAAGGCGGGAGAGAGATTGGTTCTGCTGGATTAAAATATTTTGGGAGAGTTAAGAAAAATTGGAGAAGGTACAATAATACATGACTCTGCGCACATGAAAATGACTACGAAAAGAAACGAACGATTGTGAATCTGGACCGTTTATTATTTTCATGGACATTTTGATATACCTAGAGTATTGTATCCTAACTTTTTTGGAGGTCTAATTATTCATTGCTCTTGGAGAACAGCCACAGGGTGCTTCAATGCGGGGCACTCCAATACCATACATTCTCGTAGAGTTCATGACAAAGTATATGGACTCCGCATAAATGTGTGATTTTAAAATAATCTGGAGTATCACCCAGGGACGGAGGCAAAGGGGGGCAAGCGGGGGCACGTGCCCCACTCGAACGCATGCCCCCACTCGAAATTAAAATATTTTTAAAGTATATTTTGTTTAAATTTGCATAATTATAAAAATGTGCTAATATATAAACTTACACACTTGCATATATCTCAAAGGTACACATATAGAATTAGTTTTATGCTTGAATTTCATCATATGATGCATTTATATTTGTTGTTTTACTAGTTGTTTGTCTATTTGGAGCTATTCTTTCTTGATTCTCTTTATTTTTAATCGTCTGGAAGAAATATTTTAAAATAAAGTTATTAATAAATCAACCTTGATCATTCTAAAACTTGTCGATGTTCATTTAAAACATATTTTAAAATTTTTGTCTGAGATTTTGTGTTCATTTTTACCTAATTTAACTTAAAGTACGCGTTATAAATTTTTATAGTCAGTAATGCATGCCTTAATTTTGTACACTTACTGTGGTTGACTAAAAAAATAAAATTTTGCCATTATGATTAACAGGTGCCCCCACTAAGCTATATTCCTGAATCTGTCTTTGGTATCACCTGATCACTATGCTTTGGGACTATTGAATGAAATTACTCGAGAGAGGAGAGGGGAGAGGGGAGGGTTTGAAGTTTGAACAAGCCAACGGTCTTCTCTCTATCTCCATGACTCCATTGCTTCGAACCTTAGGGGTCGTTTGGATGCCGGCATGGGAATGGGTATTAGTTTCCCTCCTTTTTAAGATCGTGGGCCCATGGTTAATCCTTGGTTTGGAAACCCATTTTGCCGTGGGTATTAGTTTTTCCCCGGATTCTCTTGTACCTGCTAATACCCCCGGCGGGAGGATTATTTATGAGGAGGTTTTGGGGTGGTATTAAATAATACCCCCGGATAATACCCCATCTCTCTTCTATTTTAACTACAAAATAACTTTATTTTCTATTTTAACCATCATCCAAACCAAGTACTATTTAATTTCCTTTCTCTAATACCACATCTAAACCAACTACTTTTTAATTCCACCGTCACATCAATGTGGGTCCACCCTTATTACATAATACCACCTACTATCTTATCCCATCATAACTAATACCCCCAATCCTTATCCCGCATCCAAACGAGCTCTTAGCTTCTTAGTTATCATTGTTGTTTTGGATGGGGAAGGATTCTCGATAAATTAATCCAAATTTTATGAGGTTTTATGTGTTTGATTTTGTGCATGTACATGTTAGAGATTGGTAAATTGTTTGTTCTTTTATTGATTCAAGTTAATCAGGTCAAGGAATATGGTTGGTTATTGTTTGGGATATTTTGAATCGTTGGGCATGGATTGAGATATAGTACGTGAGCTCATTGATTTGGATGTGCCGATTGTCAAGCTGTGCCAACACGGGCATGTACTAATCAGGGGCGGACCCACCATAGGGCACGTGGGGTCATGTGCCCCCACGCCCTTCAAAATTATTATTATTTTTTTACAGTTTTGTATATATATTATTTATGTTGAATATATGTAAGTAGTTTTTTGTTGGTGCATTGGTAATGAACTCTCCTTTTAACCAAGGGGTGCTGGGTTTGAGACTTCATGCCATGCTCCTGCAGGTTTTTTATGTCTTTTTCCAAAAAGGCAGTAGATAAAGTGTGTGTGTGTGTGTGTGTTTTTTTTTTTTTCCAAAAGGCACTAGAATTTTTTGCCTTTTTTCCAAAAGGAGAAAATGTGTTTTTTTTTTTCCCTCCAAAAGGCACTAGAAAATAGTTATGCGTACCTTATTTTTTTTACTATTCATGGATTCGAGTCAACCCCACATTGCATTTGTATACTTTTTGTCCCCAAAACTGTAATAGTAGAGTTAGTAATAGAAAAATAGATGATGAACATGTGATAATGTTGTTTTAATGCATTTAGTCAAGGTGCGCAAGTTTGCCCAAGTAGCTAATTATTAAAATATACAGTATATATACTTTAAAATTTTTAATTTATCATGAATGCTAAAATTATTTTGGAGTAAATGTGTTTAACTGTAACTCGTATATTACAATTACAAAAAAAATTGGTGCCCCCGCTATGTCAAATTCCTGGGTCCGCCACTGGTACTAATATATATACAAATTATTTGTCTACTACTAATGCGAGTGTTACTTTTACAGAGTATTCGTGTATTATAATTAAATTAAAAGTGAATAATATCCTTTAAATCAATGGATCATTAATTGAACAAAAAAAAAAAAAACTATTAGATTTGTCTCACATCGCTCATTTATGCCACCCAAACTTGGTTAATATATTCTAGAGCTTACTCCACCTATTGCCAATCGGTTTTAGGTTGGAATCCTTCAAAAAATCTAACACAAACTTTTTTTGAAATAAGAAAGAATTGGTTAATTGGGCTAACAAATAAATATGTGCCACTTATCAATATGAGAGCCATTCACTCGACAATACCCACTGCAATAATGTGTAACATAGGTACACATTTTTAAAGAAGCTTTGAATGTGTCGCAAGGAGTTAATACATCTTGATAAATATGATACTAGTTGTGAAACCATGCGAGGCTATGTACATCTATTAATGTTATCATACTAATAGGAAATTCATAATTTACAAATTACAAGTGAACATAAAATTGTACTTCAATTAAATATAATAGAAAGATTGGAAGCAAAATTATTTCAACCATGCATGTATATAATTTGCAAAATTGCGTTCGCGTTGTGATGGAATGGTATGCAAATTGGTGGTGGAGAAAGTTTGGATTTTGATAAATGGAATCAAATCCGCCCTTATAATATTAGAAGGTACCCCCTCCGTCCTTTTTTTAGAGTCCACTATTTTATTTTGGGCTGTCCTTTAATAAGTGTTCATTTTGTAAAGTTAGTGGGTAAAAGTTGATATATTTTCTATTTTGCCCCTCAAAGTAGATTCCATTTTGAAAAATTAATTAGTTAGTAAAATGTGTAATGATGATGTTTCCTTAATAAGTTGGAGTTACGAAGTGGGACACTTAAAAAGGAACAAAGGGAGTAGTAATTTAATCATCATATCCAATGATAGTGATAGGCGCGTGATATCATAGATATGAGTGCCTAAGTAGGGCAAATTAGCGCGTTAGAGGCGCGTTCTATTCCATTATCCACTTGATGTCGTGTTTTCCTTTGTTGTGTGTTTTTGTCATTTTCTTAGGTAATAAGGCCGATTTTACGCCAAGGTTGGATTTTGAGGTGTTGAGAGGTCGTTTTGGACGTCGACATGGGAAGTCAAGGCGAAAGCGTAAGGCGTCGGGTGGCAAAATCCCATGCAAGGCTCAGCTTGCCACGAAGCAAGATCGGTATCAATACTTCTCTGCCTAGTATCGATACAAAGTAATGCAAAACGAGCCCAGAGTTGATCAGAGAGATGGGTATCGATACTACCATTACCAGTATCGATACCGAGAGCAATAGCGGGAATTATTTGTTTCGTCATTTTTATTTCCTTTCTTATTTATTTCCGAATCTGAGGGTTTTGTATAAATACCCCTTTAGACTCCGTTTTTAGGGTTGGATTATTTACGTAGCAGCTTTCTTTTACCGTTCTTTCTTTCCAGAGCTCTTACCTTCAAGTTATTTCAAGTTTTGTTCAGATCTTCGCATTCCAGTAACTCATTTCAGTTTTCGTTCTTAATTAAAGTTGTTCGTTGATATTCAAGTAATTGGTTTTTCTTATTTATTTCTTTTTCCAAGCAATAGAAGTATGATGCAAGTTAGGATTTCTCTTGTTTCTCTTTCAATAATGAGTGAGTAGTTTCATAGGTAGGGTCGCGGGGTGATTAGCACGCCGTGATCAGTTCGGGTACTGCTCCTGCTTTTAATTAATGAAAAAGTAATTTTGGGTTAATGAGAACATTAGTTAGACGAACTCAGGGCATCGCCGGAGCCCATGTGAACGGGGGAATGGGGGAACAAAACTCGTTCTTCGCTGCGCATGGGTATACGACGACCATAAAGGTTCGCATCTTTCGGGGTATCTTTTCTAAACTAAAGTTAAAAGTTTTTAAGAACATTGAATGGAGCAGGCTAATCCGGGCTGGTTACGAGTGCTATGAACCCTACGACCATACCTCCTTCTAATTATCTGAATAGTATAATCAATTTCGTTGTTTTAGTTAATCCCTCAATCAAACCGACAAGGGGTGGCTACCTAAGAGCCGTTTCAAATTCTACAATCCGAGTTTCCACAGCACACACTTCACCGTCCTTAGTGGATTCGACTCCGGTCTTACCGGATATTGTGCTATATCGGTCTCCGCCCTACGCTTGGGGCAACCCATTATTTTAGGACTAGGAAATCTCTAAGCAGATAGTTCGATGCAGTCTTAATTTATAGGTCAGATATTTCGCTGCAAAATGTGGTAAAAAAAATCGGGTCTTATAGGAGTAGTCTATTGCATTAATTATTGATTCCATGAGTATCACGGGTTATTATTTTTGTGAATGTTATGTTACTTCACTACGATTCTCAAGATTAAAGAAACACATTTATAGTAAAGCAGAAGATATTGGTGGTTTGAAAAGTTCTTAGGATGCGCATGGTTCCTCCGCTGGCTAGCTTATTTCATCTTTTCAACATCGTCTTATGACACTATCCATCTTGATTGGACAGAATAAGTGGAGAGATATCGAGAGATCGCGAGAGAGAGAGAGATCAACATCAAAGGGGTGAAAAGTCTTATTACTTGCGCGCTCAAAGAAAAGATCTTCATAGCATTGATCGAAGACTTTTGAGTACAACTATAATTTTTGATTCGTGATCGACATGTCATGATGTGACTTGCCTTTTGTTGGTGCGACTGGCTTACCTGTCAGCACCAAAAAAAAGATCTTCATATTTACTTCATTGGGTGATACACTTTTCAATCCCTTCTCATAGTATTCATCACCGTTCTCCAAATACTCTTCTATTTTAATTATCAGTTGAAGTTATTGAAATGCCCTTTTACGTAGCTGTGGTTATGCGTAAAAGAAACAAGGACCAAAGAAGGAGTATAACCGGAGAAGAACAGAGCTTGAAAATTACCAAAAGTGGAAATTGATTTTAGCACTTCAAAAATTGATAGAGGGGCTCCAAAACGACGTCATTTTGTGTATCAACATGGTTCAGTTTTGGAACTCCTTCATTAATTTTTGGAGTGCCAAATCACAATCCTATGTTAAAAAATTGAAGTAATTGTTCTTTGGTGATGCTTACGGCGGGAGGAGGAAACTAATAGGAGTACAAAGGAAGTAGTTGCCAGCTTTAATTTGGATATGGTACTTTTTTAGGTCGGGATTGGAGACTATTTTGGTGGCACTGGCTTATGTGCTAGCTGCATGTTGTCTGTTGGGCTTAGGCACCGTTCCAGTTTCTTATTAAACCTTTTTTTTTTCAAAAAGAAGATAATTTAAAGTTCAAAAATTATGTGTTAATGCAAATAATTTTTCTACCAATATGGATTTTGTTTGATAGATCTTATTGAGATTTTTTAAACGGTACGTGCAAAAGAAATTGAAAAATTATTTTTTATTTTCATTATATTTGAGTTTGAAATTATCTTGTTTTTGAAAAAAAAGATTTAAAAAGAAACTGGAACACCACCTTAGCATACAGGGAGAGGATTGTCTCCAGTCCCTTTGAGAACTGAAGGTCCAGTTCATTGCATGGGTAGGTTTACATCGATAAGAACGATTATTGTTAAGACTAGTCGAGAATATCAACCACGTCTAAATTCATGTTCGTCCGGTACCGATGGATATACTTCTTTTTTTTTTTTAATCAACAAAGAAAATTTTATTAATCAAAGAACCGAAGTTACGTAGATTAAAAGGAAACGGGATAAAAAGGCATCACAACCAACGACCTACATCCCAATTATGTTGGCACCTAGGCCGAGGACAATCATATGCCACCCACTACCAAAGGAAAGGGAAGAATGCAATTGTGTAAACATTTGTATCTGTTGGGCCCAGAGTGCCCCTATGGATTTGGTTACATAATGTCACTCCCTGCGACTGATCTAAAAACATACTTGCGGGTGCGATGTTGAATGCCATAAAAGACTTAATTGAAGCCCTTCCTACCACCAATTCGTTTTAGGAGAGATAGTGGAAAAGTAGTCCGACAAGAGTATCAAACAGATATCAATCGATTGACATCCAGTAACACGATTTTTGACGTGATGCGGTAATTTCTAAATGGGTAGGAAACGGGTGAATTGGACTTAATTCTTGGCATTTTGGTTTTTAAGATTGCAACAACAAAAGTAAAATAATTTTTACACTCTTATTCTGTGAATGCATTTATTTTTCCTCTTTGTTATGGTGAATTAGTCGCATAATGAAGCCCCTCTAAATTTATTATTTCTGTGAATGTTATGTAACTTCACTACTATGATTCAAGATTAAAAAAACACATTTATAAAGCAAAAGATATTGGTGATTTGAAAAGTTCCTTAGGTTGTGGTTCCTCCGCTGACTCATTCCATCCTTCCAATATTATCTTGTGATGTTAGTAACTAGTGAAGTGCCCGGCCATGCCTATGGCATTACCCACCTTGATTTGAGAGAGAGAGAGAGAGAGAGAGAGAGAGAGAGAGAGAGAGAGAGAGAGAGAGAGAGAGAGCATTTGGCAATGGGATATCAGCTGTCGATTTTCTGTCATTAAAGAAGAATGCAATTGTGTAATATAATTGGAGTGTGGACAATCTCCATGATTCTCCAAGAATGCACCGCGGCTATTAGATTGAATCGATCTTAGCCGTTAATTATAACAACTTATCATTTAGTGAGTCTGGATGTCCCCTTATTTAGAGTCTAGTATTTCATTTTTTGTTGTCCCTTAACAACTGTCCATTTTGTAAAGTTAGTGGGTAAAAGTTGGTGCATTGTCTATTTTGTTCCTAAAAGTATATTCCATTTTGAAAAGTTAGTGAGTAAATTAGTGTAATGATGATGGATAAGTAGGGAAAGTGAAGGAAAAATTTGATGTTAAAGGTATAATAATGATATCTTTTTAATAAGTTGAAATTACGAAGCAGTACACTTAAAAAGGGCCGGATGGAGTATTGATTATTCTCTATCCAACGGAAATGAGAAATCCGACCACTTTTCAGTTGAAATCGGCAAACCCGGTTGAACTCAGTTGAACTCGGCAAATGAAATGATAAAAATCTGGTGGAACTCGGCAAATTAGAGTGGAAATGAGAAATAATTTTGGTCAAATGGTCCACTTGATCTATTACTTAAACTCACTTTCTTTATTCTTAGGCCCCGTTCCAGAAACCTTTTTAAACAATAAACAGCTTATTCTACATTTTCAAACTAAAAAATAATGTAAATAAAAAAATAATTTTTGATTTTTTGCACCGTATTAAAGATCTTTCAAACGAGATTCATATTGCATATTTTTAGATTTCAATCCATTATTTTATAATTTGAAATTACCTTATTAAAAAATAAGTAGTTATTCTCCGTTCGGAACGGGGCATTATTTTAACGTTTAACTATGGCTAAAGTTAGATTAGAATTCGTATTGAGCCCATAAACCTAGACTGCAAGGCCCGTGGGCCGAATTAGCTGGACGTATATTGGGCTTTGTGGCAAACGATTACCCGGTTCCCGCTAGGGTTGCAAACGAGCCAAGATGAGCTTTACCGTGTTCAAGCTTGTTTATTAAGTTTCTAACGAACCCAAGCTCGAGCTCAGTGAAAACTTAACGAGTTGAGCTCGAGCCGAGCCGTCCTTGGCTTGACTCGAGCTCGAGCTTGTTCACGAGTCTCAACAGACCAACGAAAAATGTATATATATCCTCGCATAGTCTTAATACAACCAAAAATATTTTGATTGTTAAGGTATATATTTTTCATTTTCCTATGGAGCGGGGTGTACTGGTGTACGTGTGCTCTCGCCTCCCTTAGTTGACTGGAAAGTGAAAAACGGAAAGAACAAATTATGAAATAACAATAAAAATCCTAAACTTAAGTATATATACCCCGGCTCGTGAGCCGACTCGAGCCGAGCTTATCCTAGCTCGAGCTCGGCTCGTTTATAAAACGAGCTAAAAAAATCGGCTCGAGCTCATTCGTTTAACTTCCGAGCCGAGCTTGAACGAGCCACTAATGAGCCGAGCTGTTCGTTTGCAGCCCTAGTTCCCGCTCTCTCTCTCTCTCTCTCTAGGGCATATACACAGGCATAAGTTCGTTGCACTTTTAGAACTGAAAAGCACATCGCAGCGTCGATCGCGAAGCGGGGAGTTGCAAGTTGCCTAAGCCCTAGATTACCATTTGCCAAGGTACGAAATTTTATTAAGAAATTCTGTGTGTCATAGTTTTAGTTCTTCGGACTGCAGGATTTTCGTTCTAGGGCTATATGTTGTACTGAAAGTTTTAATTCTTTGTGTCATAGTTTTGGTTCATTTGGGTGTTCTTGTTAGTTTTTTTTTCTTCTAACTCATGTGTCTGGATCAATATACGGGCAGCTCGACTAATTCTGCCCAATCTCACCGTCCACTTGCCGAGGTTCCAATTAAAACCGAGCAATTGCTTCATATGGACTAGCCCACAGGAGTGTTTTTTTTTGTTAAGTTGCCCCAAGGGAGTTGAGAACACTTGACAGATTTCGAACGACCTTAAGAAGGAGCAAACTCCTAATCCTAACTCTCAGGCCTTCACCAACAACAGGCTAACCCCTTAGGGTTGGTGTTCTTGTTAGTTTTGGGGTCATAATCTCGCTTATTATGTGCTTCAAAAGTTTCCCTTTCGAAATATTAAGAACTAAGTATATAGAGCATGATAGTCCGAAACCTTTTCCAAAGAAACAAAAGTACAAGAAAAGGTAATTTTATACACCACCACCCACCAAACTGTACACAAGCAATTGCCCCGTTCTTCTCCCTTCTCTCAATTAACAAATAAGAGAATATACATAAACCCAAAAAAAATAAAAAAAATAAAGAAACGGATGGAGAACTTCTGATTTCTTATTCCAACATCAAGAACTAGCTAGTTGGATTTCTGGGTTAATGGCCCCTGGTGCCGAACTTGATTCACAATCCGGGGTAATAAGGGATGTTGTGTCGGTGGTATCTTCCTCCCACATCGGCAACGGTGACATGTAAGCCGGCCTGAACGGTGGCACGTAGGGCACAGGCACAGAGCCTGATAGCATCTGAACAATTTCTTGAGTTTTGGGCCTTTCACTTGCTGTTGGATGAGAACAGGCCAGGCCCAGAAGCAAAAATCTTTGGACCTCCTCCGCTACATTGTCCTCCTCGAGCCTATTGTCCATCGCCTCAAGTAACTGGCCTTCGCGATACAAGGCCCAGACCCAATCTACTAACAACGGGTACGGGTCAATTTTGGCCCAGGGCCTACGAGCACAAACCACTTCCAACAGAACTGCACCAAAAGCATATACGTCAGACTGCTCGGTGGCCTCGCTTGTGAACACATATTCGGGGGCCATGTACCCCCTTGTTCCCAGAACACCCTCGGGTTCTATGTACGAGATTTTCTCGTAGTCTAGGGCCCGTGCAAAGCCAAAGTCTCCTAGCTTGGAGTTGAATTCGGCGTCAAGCATGATGTTACTAGCCTTGACGTCGCGGTGGACCACCTTCTTTTGGTACTCGTTGTGGAGGTAGTGGAGGGCAGAGGCTACCCCAGTGACGATCTTGCGCCGGAGATTCCAGCTCAACGGCTTGTTGTTGGCATCTCCGAAGAGGTGTTTGTCAAGGCTGCCGTTGGGCATGTAGTCGTAAACCAATAGCAACTTCCCGTGATTGTGACACCATCTTGTAATAGAGATAGATGTTGTTGCGTATGACTGTGTGTATAGGGTTAGTGTTGATGTATTTATGTTTGGTCCCGGATTAATATCTTGTAACTTCACCGCCCATTACTATGAAACTTGTGCTTATTGCTTGACATAACAAGGGCAGAGTAGTTGATAGATTTTTACCTCTGTTTCATGCTTCTAGATTACCTATCCAAGTCGTAGTAAGAATCCCAAACTAAACAAAAGTAAGACTCAAAATAAACAAATAAGTAAGGGTTATATATTTTCAACCTTCTCAATTCATGAGACTGACATAATCTCATATTTCGCTTTTCTAGCTATATTCAGACTCAAAATAAACAAATAAGGGTTACATATTTTCACTTTTAATCACATAAACTATCCAAAATGTGTTTATATAGTCTCTTTACTTTAAAGCCAAACTATTAATTTCATCCTTGAACTATTGAAAAGGTTGCAATTACGTACCTTTCACTCATACTCTCAATCATTACTCTACGCTCCTACAAGCAATAGTCTCTCTTGTAAATAGTAGATTGAGTTTTTTTTTTTCTTTCTGGAAGATGCTTTTCGCTTATGCTTGTGTGATTCAACAGACAACAATGATCAACAACGGAATTACCTTGTAATGGGACAAGGTTTTTGTGCCTGAGTTGATTGATGATTGTAAGCTCTTGGAAGAAATCATCCTGACCCTTCAAAATCTCTCTAGAAAACCTCTTCACTGCCACCTCCAAATCCTTTTGATTCGCCAAATACCCCTTGTAAACCACTCCATACCCACCTTGTCCCAACTTCCTTGTCTCTTCAAAATTGTTCGTAGCCTTCTGCAATTCTTTGTACTGATACTCCCTCGGCATCCCAGGCATGCTCTTCACCTTTCCTGACATTTGCCGGTCTGTCTGTTGCCATAGCCATCTCCTTCGGAAGTAATATACCAAACCCACCAACGCCGATAAAAGCACCAGTACCGTTGGTATCCCAACGATGAGGACAATCTTCAGACATTTTTCGTCATGGTAGTACTCCACCGTCAAGTTCCACCGTAAAACCCTGTTGAATTCTGCTGAATTGCCTGTCGATGCCGAAAATCCAAAATACGAGTTTTGATTGACGACCCCTCTGAGGTCCAGATATGATTTAAGAATCGGGGTATCGGGTCTGGGAGGTGTCGGATCTTCTGATGTGTTTTGTTGAGTTTTGATTGACATTTTTCGTCATGGTAGTATTTTTTGTGTTTGTTTTGTTGTGTTTTTTCATATTTATTTTTGTTTATTTTTTATTATGTTCTTATTTTACACTGTCAGAGTTGACAACCTTGAAAAAACCACAATGATAGAAATGATCTAGTGTGGTGTACTCTTTGGTGAGGTCAATACTATTTTTTTGGGGTCATCTTTATACATCGATCAGCGCGATCAGGGGAGTTAGTAGTTAGTATGTTAGCACACAAGGAGTCCAAAGGCTATCCATAGCCCTGGACACTTGTCACGCCCCCGTGGAGCTTGAACTCACGCCTCCTCTAGGAAGATAGGTGAGACAACCATCTTGACAAAGCATGGTTTCTGAGGTCAATACTAAATTTCGATGGTGTCATTTTTATGAACTAGTGAAAGTTGTACTGTATAATTACGGCGGAAATTAATTTTGTCATGGGGTCATGAGCTGACCCCAAATACCAAAGCATGCCGTCCCCAAGGCAAACTAGGAAATGGAAGTAATAATCCAATCTAAATAAGAAACCTAATAATAAAATCGAGAAACTACGGTAGTATAATACATCCTCAAATTCAAATAGGTTTACCAACTTGAGTTGAGAAAAGCCAAGACAAACCAGAGTCCCAAAACTAGGAGAAACTGGGAGCTTGGAAACCAAGATCTAGAACTAGGAGAGAAACTATGATGGAAACCAAGCTCTAGAACAAGGAGAGAAACTATGTTAGAGACGTGGAGAAAATTGCAGATAGTGAACATCTCGATCGTATGGTCTAGTCTCTAGTCGAGAAAAATCCCTCATCTTGTCAATAATCCATACCTCCTCGTGCAGTCGTGCTATCGGGTTGCACGTGAGGGAGAGTTATACTTTACCTCATATCACTCACCTATGTAACCCAAGCTAATTAATTAGTTGTTGTAATCTAGAGGTTACTCCAGTAATGACAGAGGATCCTAATCAAGAATTTTTGCCTATTTTATTGTACGTTATTTTATTATTGGTTTTCTTTGTGATTTGCTAGAAGTCGTCTTTAATTTTTCATATCTTTTTGTTTCATGATATGCAACCTCTCAATATTCTACTAGTAATTAATTAAGTAAGCCGATAGTTGAATTTACTAGGATTAATGGTCCCCATGATTGGTTGAGGTTTGTGTAAGTCGACCAGAACAATTAAGTTATTATAGAAAAAAACTTATACAGTCAAGTCAATTAGAGATCTCAGACGCGACTATTCTTTTTTGTAACAATTAAGCATTTTTAACTTGTCAAAATACAGATGATTTGCTAGAAGTCGTCTTTAATTTTTCATATCTTTTTGTTTCATGATATGCAACCTCTCAATATTCTACTAGTAATTAATTAAGTAAGCCGATAGTTGAATTTACTAGGATTAATGGTCTATCTCCATGATTGGTTGAGGTTTGTGTAAGTCGACCGAAACAATTAAGTTATTATAGAAAAAAACTTATACAGTCAAGTCGATCAATTAGAGATCTCAGACGCGACTATTCTTTTTTGTAACAATTAAGCATTTTTAACTTGTCAAAATACAGATGATTTGCTAGAAGTCGTCTTTAATTTTTCATATCTTTTTGTTTCATGATATGCAACCTCTCAATATTCTACTAGTAATTAATTAAGTAAGCCGATAGTTGAATTTACTAGGATTAATGGTCTATCTCCATGATTGGTTGAGGTTTGTGTAAGTCGACCGGAACAATTAAGTTATTATAGAAAAAAACTTATACAGTCAAGTCAATTAGAGATCTCAGACGCGACTATTCTTTTTTGTAACAATTAAGCATTTTTAACTTGTCAAAATACAGATGATTTGCTAGAAGTCGTCTTTAATTTTTCATATCTTTTTGTTTCATGATATGCAACCTCTCAATATTCTACTAGTAATTAATTAAGTAAGCCGATAGTTGAATTTACTAGGATTAATATTGGTCTATCTCAATGATTGGTTGAGGTTTGTGTAAGTCGACCGGAACAATTAAGTTATTATAGAAAAAAACTTAAACAGTCAAGTCAATTAGAGATCTCAGACGCGACTATTCTTTTTTGTAACAATTAAGCATTTTTAACTTGTCAAAATACAGATGATTTGCTAGAAGTCGTCTTTAATTTTTCATATCTTTTTGTTTCATGATATGCAACCTCTCAATATTCTACTAGTAATTAATTAAGTAAGCCGATAGTTGAATTTACTAGGATTAATGGTCTATCTCCATGATTGGTTGAGGTTTGTGTAAGTCGACCGGAACAATTAAGTTATTATAGAAAAAAACTTATACAGTCAAGTCAATTAGAGATCTCAGACGCGACTATTCTTTTTTGTAACAATTAAGCATTTTTAACTTGTCAAAATACAGATGATTTGCTAGAAGTCGTCTTTAATTTTTCATATCTTTTTGTTTCATGATATGCAACCTCTCAATATTCTACTAGTAATTAATTAAGTAAGCCGATAGTTGAATTTACTAGGATTAATATTGGTCTATCTCCATGATTGGTTGAGGTTTGTGTACGTCGACCGGAACAATTAAGTTATTATAGAAAAAAACTTATACAGTCAAGTCAATTAGAGATCTCAGACGCGACTATTCTTTTTTGTAACAATTAAGCATTTTTAACTTGTCAAAATACAGATGATTTGCTAGAAGTCGTCTTTAATTTTTCATATCTTTTTGTTTCATGATATGCAACCTCTCAATATTCTACTAGTAATTAATTAAGTAAGCCGATAGTTGAATTTACTAGGATTAATGGTCTATCTCAATGATTGGTTGAGGTTTGTGTAAGTCGACCGGAACAATTAAGTTATTATAGAAAAAAACTTATACAGTCAAGTCAATTAGAGATCTCAGACGCGACTATTCTTTTTTGTAACAATTAAGCATTTTTAACTTGTCAAAATACAGATGATTTGCTAGAAGTCGTCTTTAATTTTTCATATCTTTTTGTTTCATGATATGCAACCTCTCAATATTCTACTAGTAATTAATTAAGTAAGCCGATAGTTGAATTTACTAGGATTAATGGTCTATCTCCATGATTGGTTGAGGTTTGTGTAAGTCGACCGGAACAATTAAGTTATTATAGAAAAAAACTTATACAGTCAAGTCAATTAGAGATCTCAGACGCGACTATTCTTTTTTGTAACAATTAAGCATTTTTAACTTGTCAAAATACAGATGATTTGCTAGAAGTCGTCTTTAATTTTTCATATCTTTTTGTTTCATGATATGCAACCTCTCAATATTCTACTAGTAATTAATTAAGTAAGCCGATAGTTGAATTTACTAGGATTAATGGTCTATCTCCATGATTGGTTGAGGTTTGTGTAAGTCGACCGGAACAATTAAGTTATTATAGAAAAAAACTTATACAGTCAAGTCAATTAGAGATCTCAGACGCGACTATTCTTTTTTGTAACAATTAAGCATTTTTAACTTGTCAAAATACAGATGATTTGCTAGAAGTCGTCTTTAATTTTTCATATCTTTTTGTTTCATGATATGCAACCTCTCAATATTCTACTAGTAATTAATTAAGTAAGCCGATAGTTGAATTTACTAGGATTAATGGTCTATCTCCATGATTGGTTGAGGTTTGTGTAAGTCGACCGGAACAATTAAGTTATTATAGAAAAAAACTTATACAGTCAAGTCAATTAGAGATCTCAGACGCGACTATTCTTTTTTGTAACAATTAAGCATTTTTAACTTGTCAAAATACAGATAGTAAGAAAAATAATACTCCATTAATCCCAAATTTTTTGTCCTTTCCTTTTATGGATGTCCCAAAATGAATGCACATTTAAAAAAGTCAACATAAAAAGTTGTGCAACATTACTCTTTCATCCTTTCTTTTTTACATTAAGTGTCATGTCAAAGCATAAAATAAGGACAAATTGAGAAATTCAAAATATCAATTACTCCCTCCGTCCCTTTTTAAGTGTTTGATAGGCGCGTGATATCATAGATATGAGCGCCTAAGTAGGGCGAATTAGCGCGTTAGAGGCGCATTTTATTCCATTTTCCACTTGATGCGCGCTTTCCTTTGTTTTTGTGTTTTTTTTATTTTCGTAGGTAATAAGGCGGATTTTACGCCAAGATTGGATTGCGAGGCCTTGAGGTCATTTTGGACGTCGACATGGGAGGTCAAAGTTGAAGCATGAAGCATCGGGTGACGTCGGGTGGCCAATTCCATGCAAGGCTCGGCGGACACGTTTAGACGTCTTCGGTATCGATACTAAGATCTCTAGTATCGATACAATTCAGTGCAAAATGAACCAGCAGTTGATCAGAGAGATGGGTATCGATACTATCATTATCAGTATCGATACCGAGAGGATTAGCGGAGTTAATTTGTTTCGTCATTTTTATTTCCTTTTTAATTGGGGTTTGTATTAATACCCCTCTAAACTCCGTTTTTAGGGTTCGAACTTTTAGATAGCAGCTTTATTTTTTCCGTTCTTTCCGTTCCAGAGCTTTTTCCTTCGAAGTTTTCAAGTTTTTGTTCAAGAACTCACTTTTCGGTAACTCGTTTCAGTTTTCGTTCTTAATTAAAGTTGTTTATTGGCATTCAATTAGTTGGTATTTTTCGTTTATCTCTCTTTTTCCCGTAATTGAAGCATGATGCAAGTTAAAATTTCTTTTATTTTTCTTTCAATAATGAGTGAGTAGTTTTATAGGTAGGGTCGCGGGGTGATTAGCACGCCGTGATCAGTTCGGGTACTGCTCCTGCTTTTAAATAATGAAAAAGTAATTTTGGGTTAATAAGAACATTCGTTAGACGAACCCGGGGCATCGCCGGAGCCCATGTGAACGGGGGAATGGGGGAACAAAACTTCGCATCTTTCGGGGTATCTTTTCTAAACTAAAGTTAAAAGTTTTTAAGAACATTGAATGGAGCAGGCTAATCCGGGCTGGTTACGAGTGTTATGAACCTTTCGACCGTACCTCCTTTTAATTATCTGAATAGTATAATCAATTTCGTTGTTTTAGTTAATCCCTCAATCAAACCAACAAGGGGTGGCTACCTAAGAGCCGTTTCAAATTCTACAACCCGAGTTTCCACAGCACACACTTCACCGTCCTTAGTGGATTCGACTCCGGTCTTACCGGATATTGTGCTATATCGGTCTCCGCCCTACGCTTGGGGCAACCCATTATTTTAGGACTAGGAAATCGTCAAGCATTTTTGGCGCCGTTGCCGGGGACGGCGTTGTGTGTTGAGAATTTGGGTAATTTTTAGGTTCTTTTCTTTTCTTTTTCTTTGTTGTTTTTAGTTTTAGTTTCAAAAAAAAAAAAAAAAGAGTTAGGTAAGGGGATACAGTCATGATAAAGCCGAAAACGATGCGCGATCACCTCTTTGGGCGTGATATGTGGGACTCCAATTCACATGAAAGAAGTCCTAATCCTCCCCAATTACCCCAGTTCCATGGCTTAGGTTCCGAGAATCCATATTGGCATATTGCAGAACTTGAGGAGCTTTTCACGAATGATAAGGTGCGTTTGCGTAAGTTTTTTTTCATCATCTTTGCAAGACTATGCTTTGAGTTGGTTTCATTCTTCGAATCTCGGCTCAATATTTACATGGCAAGATGTGGAAGAAGAGTTTTACAGGAAGTTTTCTCCCATATATGCAACTCATAATCTTCTACAAGAACTTGAATTTTTTTACCAATTCGATAATGAGTCTTTTGCATGTTGTTGGTGGAGGTTTAGAGAACACACTTTACTCAATTGGCGGGATCATAATTGTGAAACGATGCACCTTGTTACCATTTTCTTTAACGGTTTAAATTCTACAACGCGTAAGCTTGTAGATGATATGTTTGATGGTGTATTTTTAGATACAACCGCTACTGACAATTTGGAGTACTTTGATGAGTTGGCCGAAAGTTTAGAATGGTGGGACCATAATTTACATGTTAAAGAAAAGGAAGTCGAGCCACTTATCATTGAGGGTGGGGTTGATGATTGTTTGGAGGAACCCTCTAAGTTGGGAGGGAATGAGGAGCTAACTGCCCGATGTTCTCCTCTTGAGTCTGATGTAAAAAACGAAACCCCTCCCATGTATTTTCCACTGTTGATTCGGGCCGCCTACGTTTTTCTTGTGCGCTCATGTGAGTCTAGAGAGCGAGGAGCTCACTGCCCTCCGTGTGATGATCCGATGGATAAATATCTCACTGCTGCTGAGATGGACTTAGAGTTGGATTATTTGTACTCCTTGTTAGAAAAGCAGGACAGGGGGTTTGCGATCAAGAATGAGTCTCTTACTCTCGAGGATCAAGATTTTGTTGAGAAGGAAGTACCCGCGAAATCGAACATGGAGGAGGAGGTGTGGTTTAAGGAACCGAAGTCGGGGGAAGTGGAACGTATTGATTTTTTGGGTGTTGATGATGTTGATCTTGTTTACCATCCTTCTATTGCAGATTTTGTCAACACCAAGAATTTTGATTTAGTTCCGCTTGTGCACTTTGAGGCTTTCAAATTTCTTAACAAAACTCGGCGATTGCTTTATTCGAAATATCTTTTCTTGTGGTCTGGCCGAGTTCAATTTCTAGTGCAAAGCTTAGAGTGGGGTGGTGCATTTTTGGGAGTTGTTTTTGTGCATTTGATTAACCTTCGGATTCTACGTTGGAAAGATCTCTCTCTCTCTCTCTCTTTTATTCAAAAAAAAAAAGAGTAGAAAATTGAAAAAAAAAAATAATAATAATTAGCATCATGGTCTTGTATAGCCACCCGTTTCTTGCCTACCGGCAAGGGATGGAGAGAAAAGTATGACACGTTGATCGCGTGAAGATTTGGTGGAGTTTTCTTCTTTTTATTTATTTATTTTTTGTTCTGGGAGCCCGGATACCACGACCGGGCAGTACTAATATTTTTTGCAGGATTTGGTGGCTTGCGTGGAGGCCGGAAACAGGAAATTCCTCAAATATCGGCCGAGGTCATGGTGGTTGGCTGCCACCCGTAGGTCCATTTCTTCTCCCTTGTGCTTTCTTTTGCTGTGTCTCCATGCTCTGGGGACATAACATGTTTCTAGTTGGGGGGAGGGTGTACCTTGTACATATTTTTGTTGCGTTGCTAGGGTAGGGTAAATTTTTAAATTTTTGGGGATACGTTTGTTATGCTTGATTGTATGATTAGGCGAGCATGTTAGAATTTGCTGAATTATTATGCCTTTTTAATTCAAATTCATGCATATATTTGGCGCCCTTTGTGAACATGTTTGTGCCGACGATGACGTTGAGTATGTGTCCCCACATAGTTAATAGTGCATCCTGATAAACATTCCCATGTTCTTTGTTTTCTTTTTCTCGCATTTGCGGAAAATAGTAGGCTTTTGTTTCACAATTGAGTAGCTAGATATTTTGCATGCATTTGTGAGAGTTGGTAACGTGCATAGGGGATGAGACAAGGCATTTTTGCATGATTTGACCACATACGAGTTCCATTGACCAATTTTAAACCAGTCCGAGTCAGTTCCTGAGTCTAACCTAGGAAACCGGTGTGTGGGTTGGATTCTAGTTGGGGGGTCTAGCTTTGTGCATCATGAATGTCTTGTTTGAAGCATCGTTGTCGTCGGAAGTGAAAGTGAAGAAGTCTTGTTGGGTGTCATGTTTTGGAACCAAACCCAACTTTCAAGACATATAGCTAAGTCGAAAAGAAAAAAAAGAAAGAAAAGAAAGAAAAGAAAAAGAAAAAGAAAAAAAAACAGAAAACGCAGAATAAAAGGGAGTTGAGGTAAGTTAGGAGGATTGAGCACCTGCTGGCACATCAGAATAAGTGATTGTATGATCATATTGCAGGGCAGTCTTCGACTCCATACAAGCCGCCCCAGTTTCCAGACTTAGAGGTCAGCGACGACTTTGCCGAGAGTGATTCGGATTGATTTTGGACTTTCGTGATGCATGAGGCTAGGGTGGTGGTGTTATTTTTTGTGGTATTTTGAGTCGTTAGAGTCGGTGGACTATTTTTAGTTTTTGTTATTTCATGTGGGTCTGTAATAACTTTTGTGGTTGTTATTTTGTTTATCATTTGGATTTGGTTTGGTTGGCACAGTGGGTGCGTGGTAGTTAAAGGTAAGGTGGCGGCCAGTCTGGGTAGTTGACCTTGCGTTACTATAGGCCGTCGCCTAATTTTGCAGTTTCCCTTTTGTTCGGAACCGCGGTCATTATAAGCCTAATTAAGTCCTTAGTAGATCTTGTGCACGTTGTTAAACTCTCGCTCATGCATGTTTAATATTAATGTTACTCATTTTGTGAAATCGTGATTGTATATATTGTGCTTTTATTCTTTGTAAGCGTTGTCTTTGATTGGCGCGTGGTGGCCTTTGTTTCGGTCCCACGTAGTTCGCCAAGCGCTTTTTACGGGATGTTTGAGAGTTTCAGTGAGCGAGTGTAGCATCTTTGCCTTTGTGGGGCATTTATCTCTGCATGTGTTTCGGCGCTAATGTTGTTCATCTTTTTGCCAAGGCATGCATGTGTTCGAGTTGCAGGTAAGTGAGGAGGTGAAAATCTTTCGGCCCGCCTATTTATTGTACAGCATGAATAACCTACGTATCCCCGTTTGTGTCCTGTTAGTCTTTCTTTTGTTATTTTTTCTGTTCGTTCGTTACTAGGGACTAGCAACGCTCAAGTTGGGGGGGTGTGATAGGCGCGTGATATCATAGATATGAGCGCCTAAGTAGGGCGAATTAGCGCGTTAGAGGCGCATTTTATTCCATTTTCCACTTGATGCGCGCTTTCCTTTGTTTTTGTGTTTTTTTTTATTTTCGTAGGTAATAAGGCGGATTTTACGCCAAGATTGGATTGCGAGGCCTTGAGGTCATTTTGGACGTCGACATGGGAGGTCAAAGTGGAAGCATGAAGCATCGGGTGACGTCGGGTGGCCAATTCCATGCAAGGCTCGGCGGACACGTTTAGACGTCTTCGGTATCGATACTAAGATCTCTAGTATCGATACAATTCAGTGCAAAACGAACCAGCAGTTGATCAGAGAGATGGGTATCGATACTATCATTATCAGTATCGATACCGAGAGGATTAGCGGAGTTAATTTGTTTCGTCATTTTTATTTCCTTTTTAATTGGGGTTTGTATTAATACCCCTCTAAACTCCGTTTTTAGGGTTCGAACTTTTAGATAGCAGCTTTATTTTTTCTGTTCTTTCTGTTCCAGAGCTTTTTCCTTCGAAGTTTTCAAGTTTTTGTTCAAGAACTCACTTTTCGGTAACTCGTTTCAGTTTTCGTTCTTAATTAAAGTTGTTTATTGGCATTCAATTAGTTGGTATTTTTCGTTTATCTCTCTTTTTCCCGTAATTGAAGCATGATGCAAGTTAAAATTTCTTTTATTTTTCTTTCAATAATGAGTGAGTAGTTTTATAGGTAGGGTCGCGGGGTGATTAGCACGCCGTGATCAGTTCGGGTACTGCTCCTGCTTTTAAATAATGAAAAAGTAATTTTGGGTTAATAAGAACATTCGTTAGACGAACCCGGGGCATCGCCGGAGCCCATGTGAACGGGGGAATGGGGGAACAAAACTTCGCATCTTTCGGGGTATCTTTTCTAAACTAAAGTTAAAAGTTTTTAAGAACATTGAATGGAGCAGGCTAATCCGGGCTGGTTACGAGTGTTATGAACCTTTCGACCGTACCTCCTTTTAATTATCTGAATAGTATAATCAATTTCGTTGTTTTAGTTAATCCCTCAATCAAACCAACAAGGGGTGGCTACCTAAGAGCCGTTTCAAATTCTACAACCCGAGTTTCCACAGCACACACTTCACCGTCCTTAGTGGATTCGACTCCGGTCTTACCGGATATTGTGCTATATCGGTCTCCGCCCTACGCTTGGGGCAACCCATTATTTTAGGACTAGGAAATCGTCAAGCAGTGTTCTGCTTCGTAATTCCAACTTATTAAAAAGATATTATCATTACACATTTCACATCAACTTTTACCTCCACTTTCTCTACTTACCCTTTATGAAAACATCATTATTACATTTTTACTCATTAACTTTTCAAAATGAAATATATACTTTTAGGAGCAAAATGGAAAATTCACCAACTTTTACCCACTAACTTTATAAAATGGACACTTATTAAGAGACAGCCCAAAATGAAATACTGGACTCTAAAAAATGGATGGAGGGAGTACATTTTTCATCATTTTACTCATAAAAACTAGCTTTTCCCAAAAGAGGCAAGCAAATTGGGACGGAGAGAGTGTACTTATGACACATAAGAACTTTTTCTTAGATTTCGGTTACCAATAGAATTAAACCATATCGTAGAAATCAACTACTAGTTCACGAGTTATATTCCCTCATTCTAGGAAGGCGGAGAAAAGAAAAGAAAAAGAAAGTTGATACCCTAGTATTTTCCTATAGCTATTTTTGCTCACCAAAAGGGAGAAAGTTGCCCTACAACAGAGTAGTTTAAAGCAGAGGTAAAATGTATTTTTGAATAGTGCTTCGGCACTTTTACCTGTTAACTGTTCACCAGGCATGTTATTTTGTAACATTATTTTCTCTCTCCTCTCTTTGTCCCTCTCTCTTCCTCTTTCTTCTTTTTTAAAAAAACTGTACTTTGGGGCACTGTTGGAGTAAGAAAAAAAAAATTTCAATAGAGGATATGTTAAATAGATAGTGTTGGTGTAGTGTTGAAAGAAATATGAGTAGGTAAAATAAAAAATGTGGACTGTTGACAAGTTTTTTTTACCTAATTATTGATAAACTTGCTCTAAGACTGGACCGTAGGGAGAACTCATCGGCCACTGGCGAAAATAAATCCATTTCAAATTGAGAGTTTATTATTTTATTTTGGGTTGTTCCAAAATAATGGTCCTTTTCCAAAAATGGAAGAAAAAATTGGCTGCTGATTTTGCCACTCTCTTTTTTGTTAACGCCATTCCCCTGCAAGTATATTTTTGGTACAAAAATACACTTATAAATGAGTGGTGTTAACAAAAAAGGGAGTGGCAAAATCATTTACCAAAAAATTTGGTGATTTTTTAAAAGTGTCCCTCAAAGGTGAATATAAGTGTTATAAAGTAGGTAAAATATAGGGGTAATGGTAGAAATAATAGGCATTGTAAGTATAATAATTGTATGTCTCCTTAAATAGTTAGAATCCCCAAAATGGACTCTCAATTTGGAATGGATGGAGTAATACATTACGGTTTTGCTATCCTCCGCTCGCATGGCGGAGAATAATATGCACATAATTCCAAACTTGATCGGATATCAATGCAAATTTTACGAATATTAATATATTTTTATAAATATTAATACACTGTTCTTGGATATCAATATACATTTTACTTGTTATCCACCACTATTTGGGCAGATGTTAGAATAATCCAATACATTAACTTAATTAGCCTCCGTCAATTGACATGTCAATTGACATGTCATCTTGCCTTCCCTTTTAATTTCTGTTCATTAACACTAGCGTTGTTGCTGTTCTTTGCACGGAATGACTTATGATCTCTTGTTTTATATTAAAATTTTGAAATATGAACAAAATTCATTTAAGTTTATATTTAGTTATGGAAAATGTAGGATAAAATAACAAAAGTTTAAAAGTATGATTTTTATTTGGGTAAATTTCACTTACCTCCCTTGAGGTTTCTGACAATAACATACACCTCCCCTCACGTTTTAAAAATTGCACTTACCTCCCCTCTGCTTCAGTTGTCGGCTGCAGATTCCCCCATTGCCGTTAGAAGACCGTTACTAGGTAACGGAAAATACTTACATCAGCTACTAAATCCATTTCATTACCAATTTTACCCCTTTAGAATGATTTTGTGAAATGAATTCCCTTCTAGACTCAATTTAAAAGACATTAATGTTCCTAATTAAAACTATTTAAAAGAGATTAAGTTATTATACATATCTCACATGCACGTGTATCTTCAAAATTAAACACATATATACATTGATTTTAAATTTGCATGTACAAGCATTTATTTTACAAAACTTTGAAAACACTTTTGATTTTTTGAAGTCAAATGCATATTAGGCATAAATATAGAGATTAAGTTACAATTTTTTTCCTTAAATTTTTTTTTTGTAGGAAACTTGAAACAACTTTTGACTTTTTTGAAGTCAAATGCAAATGTAGGCATAAATATAAAGCAATTACAATTTCTTTCATTTATCATGAAACTTCAAAAGTCTTTTTTTTTTTTTTTGCATAGAATAACAAAAATTTATAAAAACAATATGGCTTTAAATTAAGGTAAATTTTTTTCCCCAACCCTATCATTTATCATGAAACTTCAAAAGTCTTTTTTTTTTTTTTGCATAGAATAACAAAAATTTCTAAAAACAATATGGCTTTAAATTAAGGTTAACTTTTTTCCCCAACCCTATCCTTTATCATAAAACTTCAAAAGTCTTTTTTTTTTTGCATAGAATAATAAAAATTTCTAAAAACAATATGGCTTTAAATTAAGGTAAACTTTTTTCCCCAACCCTACACCATGCATCTTTATACCAAAATTATTATGTTAAAATTTTTAGTCAAAACATCTTTTTTCTCCAACCGATTTCTTTTTCGAACTTTTCGATTACATATATATACATTTGGTTTTAAATTAAATATGCACGTATAAGTATTTTTTTCAACGGTGATTGAATAAGCTTTTGAATTTATTTGAAGACAAACGCTACGTAAGCACTACAAAGAAATTACATAAAGCTTCAATTTTTATTATTTTTGCAAAGAATAACAAAAATTTCTAAAATACATGATTTTAAATTAAGGTTACATGTCATCTAAACTGGGAAAAAATTGATTGGAGTAAAAAGGCATATTTTGGCTAAAACTCTTACACAGTTTTTTAGCTAAACCATATTTTTTCTCCAACCGAATTTTTTCCGAACATTTGGATCTTGTAAAACAAATTTGTGATTAAAAGTTTCATGGTATTAAAAAATTCTATGGTATATAGAATATAGTTGCTAATTGAGGCTGGTTTAAATTAGCAATACACATGTCAAATTTTTTTTTTGGGTCAAAATTAATCTTCTATTTTTCAGAAAAGGACCTTATGGCTACATGATTTACCCATATAAATACATTTTATTTAATTATTTACATTTTATTTATTTAATTTCTATAAATACACCCTTTCTATATTAAAAAATATAATTCAAGAATTAAGTACTTTAATTTTCAATGAAGTTGAACCGATGCGAAAATCAATTTTTTTTTATCATTTTATTTGAAATGGCCATAATGAATTTTTTGCTCTGAGGCCTTTCAACAAATATCCTAAAATTCATTATTTAGTTTCAAGACTCTCTGAAGGTGTCCATTGAAAGGCCTTGGAGTAAAAAATTTATTACGACCATTTAGGATGAAATGATCAAAAAAATAACATCTTTGCACCGGTTTAAACGGATTGAAAATTGAAACACTTATTTTTAAAATATAAATGACAAAAAATCGTATGTCAAATCGTACGTAAGTTATTCTTAAAATATTTTTTTATGAATTCTTGTAAAAAATTTGCAAAATCCAATATCCGTAAGGATTTTTTTAGCATTCTAAGGGGCCCTACGAATTCTTAAAAAGTCATAGATTAACAACCAAAAACTCAATTTTAGATTATTATTTAATTTATTTTGAGGCCCATTTCGGGAACCACAAAGATGATTCAAACTACTCCTTAATTTTAAAATACTTTTCATTGGTTCCTTGAAAAAAAATTAGCTCAATATGATATCAGTAAAGCTTTTTCAGAATTCGTAGGGCCCCTAAGGATTCTGAAAATGCCCTTACGGATGTTGAATTGAGCTAATTTTTTACATGAACACATAAAAAAAATATTTTAAGAAGAACTTGTGGTTTGAATCATTTTTTGGGATCTAAAATGGACCCCACAAAATCATCAAATATGGTGTGGTGGGAAGGACAAGCCAAACAAGGATTAAATGAAGAAGGAGATGGTGTCATTTCGTTTGTGCTTGAAACGGTACAGTTTGAGGCATAGCAGCAAGCTGCTGTCCCTTGGGGGCAGCAGCCCCCCGGGTGACATGGTGGCTAGGGCTGTAAATGAACTGAGCCGTTCGTAAACTGTTCGAGTCTCGACTCGGTAAAGGCTCGTTCGAGTTCGATTCGTCTACTAAATGAACCGAACCTGAACCTCAATTTTAGGCTCGTTTCATAAATGAGCCGAACATGAACACAACAGTATTCGGCTCGATTCGACACAAACCTGGGCAAGCTCGGTTCGAGTTTGGCTCGTCATAATTTTCATTGAGTTCAACTCGAGCTTGAGTTCGCTAAAAAACTTAATAAACGAATCTGAACATTCTAATATTCGGCTCGTTTACAGCCCTAATCGTGGCCTAGCACCTCTTTAGCCTTGGGGATTAGTCACTTCTAAAATAATTGGAGTTTTGATCTGTAACATAGCTAGCAATAATAAAAGAATGCACGTTTTTTAGAGTAGTAACAATTGTAAAGTCAAGTCAAGAATAATTATCAAACTGGAGAAGTTCAAATCTGACCTGTGATGATAAAATAGAGTTGTGACCTAGGTCGCATGATTTTTTTAGTAAATTTTTTTGCCACCGCCCTCAATCCTTGCTTTACGGTCTCGTTGTCACGAGGTTTATTATCGTAATATTTTATAAAGGCACTTTCATGCTTGCATTTGCACTAACGCAGGAGCGCCATGTTACTTAACTTGTGACACTATAAAAGAGTTGTTAATTAATAGAGAAATGCCGCCAAATCTAGCACGTGACAGGTTTCGAACGATTTTAAAAACAAGCAAACTCCTAAGTCCTAGGCTTTCACGACATGACTAACCCCTTAGGATTTGTGTTCTTGTTAGTTTTGGGGTCATAATTGTAAGCTCCATAGGCCGAGCTCATTTTTTTGTTGGCAATTTCATGACCAAAATTCACATTTACATGTATTATTTTCTATCGAGTTGTACGCTTTTATTTTTTATCATTTGTAGAGTGTTTGTACTAGGTTGTGGAATGGAATCATATGGGTGCATTTATTTATTTTGAGTGCGGTAGTTGTTAGTCAAGTGAAAGGGTGTGTTCTTGACATGAAGGGAGGATTTCGCTCAAGCAAAAGACTGGTTTGCTCAAGCAACACGGCTGTCTTTACATTTTGGTGAAATAGATTTTTGCCCAAGCAAAATCAGTTTTGCTAAAGTAAAATGGGCGCTCATTGCATCCTTTGATCGTGCTTATAAAAAAGTTGCGCCTACTGAAAGGAAAAAGATAGAGCTCTTAATACACATCTTCAAAACACGTTTGGCAGCTAGGGTTTTATGCACCTCGAAGACTTGTGAAGGTCTCTTGATACCTTGTGCTAAAGATTCATATTCGAGGGGTTGTTCCTATTTCAAGCATTCAATCTTTGTGGAGTCCTTTCGTGGAGTTCGAAAGGCGAGTTGTTTGGAAGGCTTGAGGATTTAAGATTCGTCAATCATGAGGTGTGTGATAAACGTGGATTCGGCAAGTAGGTCTTAGGAATCGTGGTGAGGATACACGGTCACTGAGTAAGACTTCTTGTAATCACACATGATTTATAGTGCATGATTCATTCCCGTAGTTTTTTTCCGTTTTAGGGTTTTCCAAGAAAATCTTGTGCCTCGCATATACTTTTTGTCTAGAGATTTCAATAATGTCGCTTATCATCTGGTTATGTTCTTCAAAAGTTTCCCTTTTGATTTATTAACTACTAAGTATATATAGAAACATGATAGTCTGAAACCTCTTCCAAAGAAACAGAAGTACAAAAAAAGGTTATTTTATACACCACCACCCACGAAATTGTACACAAGCAATTCCCCCGTTCTTCTCCATTCTCTCAATATACAAATCAAAGCATATACATCAACCAAAAAAAAAAAGGAAAAAAAATATAAAATAAATAAACGGATGGAAAGCTTCTGGTTTCCTATTTTTCACTTTATGGGAGTTGGATTTCTGGGTTAATGGCCACTGCTGCCGAACTTGATCCACAATCCGCGGTCGTAAAGGACGTTGTGTCGGTGGTAGTGGCTTGACTGATGTCTTCCTCCCCCACCGGCAACGATGGCAACATGTAAGCCGGCCTAAACAGTGGCACGTAGGGTACGGGCACCGAGCCCAATAGCATCTGAACAATTTCCTGAGTTTTTGGCCTTTCACTTGCTGTCGTATGAGAACAGGCCAGACCCAGAAGCAAAAATCTTTGGACCTTCTCCTCAAGATTGTCCTCCCCGAGCCTATTGTCCACCACCTCAAGTAACTGGCCTTCGCGATGCAAGGCCCAGACCCAATCTACTAAAGACGGGTACATGCCAATTTTGGTCCCGGGCCTACGACCACAAACCACTTCCAACTGAACTGCACCAAAAGCATATACATCAGATTGCTCGGTGGCCTTGCCCGTGGACACGTATTCGGGGGCCATGTACCCCGGTGTTCCAGGAACGCCCTGGGGTTGAAAATTGAAATATTTGGTTTTTTTAAGCTGTTTATATATTAAAAAATATGGTGAAAAAATTAAGTGTTCAAATTTTCAATCTGTTTGAACCTGTGCGAAAATCTTAATTTTTTGATCATTTTATTCTAAAGGGTCGTAATTAATTTTTTGATATATAAACAGCCTAAAAATATATAAGATTGATTTATCTCTTCCATAGTTCTCTTAGGGTTCTCATTGAAAGCTTTAAAGTCAAAAAATTAATTATGACCCTTTAGGATAAACTGATCATAAAACTAAGATCTTCGCACCGGTTCAAACGGGTTGAAAATTGAAACACTTGATTTTTTTAGGCTATTTATATATTTAAAAATATGGTGAAAAAATTAAGTGTTCAAATTTTCAATCTGTTTGAACCTGTGCGAAAATCTTAATTTTTTTGATCATTTTATCCTAAAGAGTCATAATTATTTTTTTGACTTTAAGGCTTTCAATGAGAACTCTAAGAGAACCATGGTAGAGAAAAATCAATATTTCCAACCAAACGACACCGTTTTGAGGGAGAGAGGGGGTTTGGCATGGTGGGAGAGGTGAAATACCAAGCTAGCTCTTGGTTTTGACGGAGGGAAGGAATGGCGTGAGCCGCGGGGACCATTTAAAGACAAAATTGATATTTTGGGGATGCACTGCTGGCAATTGAAATATTGAGAACCAAAATGGCACGGCGGAAATACTTTGGAGACAAAAAAGTCAAAAAGCCTTTATTAAGTCCACTATTTCACCTCATGGCTGCGATGCTTAATTATGTCACACAATCCTCTAATAGGACCTTCCACTCCCGCTCTCAATCATCACTCTACGCTCCTGCAAGCAATACTCTCTCTTGTAAATTTTAGTAGATTGATTTTATTTTTTTCCAGAAGAAGCTTTTCGTTCATGCTCGATCGTGTGATTAAGATTTTTATATCCATGATCTATGTATGCTGAGCTAGCAATTGGAAAATTTTGATAGTACGATAGATCAAGCTGATCATAAACAAGAGGACAACACAATCCTCATTCACAGTTTGTATGATTTTTTTTTCTTCTTCTCTCTTTGCATGTCTTCTGCTCTCTTTCTTCTTCTTTCTAGTCTATTTTTTTTTTCCTTTTAAAAGATTGGCGAGATAGGAAAATTTAATTTTGCCCTCTAATTTGTGACAAAATCCGCATGTAATTGAAACCGTCTATTTGGAGAGGGAACAATACATGTTCGACATAATTGCATGCAACTATCTCAATATTTTACGAATGAAGTGAGTTGATTTAACAGTCAATAATGATAAAAAAAAATAGTCTAACAAATTATGATTTGAGAAATGAGAAAAACTTATTCACTGGCCTCGGTGAATAAGTTTTGACGGAGCGCGATCTCGGCCGTTCGTTTCGGCTTTGGATGGTCCGGATGTTAATAAAAATTTTCTGAAGAAGAGTTAGACTATTCATCGGAAAAGTTTCTTTAAAATCTGGACTGTCCAAAGTCAAAACGGACGCTCGAGATTGAGCGACCCCATGAATAGGTTTATCTCTTGAGAAATAGGTGATATGGGGAAGGATTAGGAATGAAAAAGGACTTACCTTGTAAAGGGACAAGGTATTTGTGCCTGAGTTGATTGATGATTGTAAGCTCTTGAAAGAAATCATCCTGACCCTTCAAACTCTCTCTAGAAAACATCTTCACTGCAACCTCCAAACCATTCTGATTCTCCAAATACCCTTGTAAACCACTCCATAGCCACCTTGTCCCAACTTCCTCGTCTCCTCAAAATTGTTCGTAGCCTTCTGCAATTCTCTGTACTGATACTCCCTCGGTATCCCAGGCATGCTCTTCACCTTTCCCGACATTTGCCGGTCCGTCCGTCGCCATAACCACCAATTTCGGAAGTAATATACCAAACCCACCAACGCCGGTAAAAGCACCGCCGTCGGTATTCCGGCGGCAAGGCATATCTTTGTGATTAGTTTTCTTTCGTCGTAGTAGTGCTCCACTGTCAAATTCCACCGTAAAATGCAATTGAGTTGTGCTTTGGTGCCCGTTGAAGCCGAAAACCCGAAATACGAGTTTTGATTCACAAGCTCTCTGAGCTCCAGATGCGACGTCAGGATCGGGGTATCGGGTCTGGGAGGTGTGGGAGCTTCTTTGTTTGCTTGTTGAGCAAGGTAAACCTTCATTGCCTGTTTATGTTTTGATGTGCAAAAGAAAATTTTAGTATAATAATTCAGGTTGGAACTTGAGGAAAGCAAAGGAAAAATGATACTCGCTCCGTTCCTAAATAAATGTTTGGCCTGCAGACCTAAACCATTAAAAAGAAGTATTTTTTTTCCGTTAGAAAAGTTAAAAATGACCAGCAATTTGGAACGGATAGAGTAGTAAATTGCTAACAAAAACATGTGAGAGCAAGTGCACCAATCTCTATATAGTTTGGGTTAAAATAGCTATTCAAAATCATTATATTTGTCCATTTTCGGTAGCTACACATTCTATCAGCCTCTCTATTTTACCTATACTGTGGTCAAAAAATAATTTTAAACGTTGTATACATACTAGACTAAAAATGTTACGATCTGAATGACTAATGTCATACGTGTTAATGTCATCGACAAGATTATTTGTAAGCAATTAAACTCATCTTTACTAGATGTCAATAATTATCGACTAACATCATATTTTTTAAATAAGGTTTGTTTATGGGAAATGATATTGCCACACCCTTTTTTGTTATTGCCATACCCCTGCAAGTGTATTTTTTGCACCAAAAAATACACTTGCAGGGGTGTGGCAATAACAAAAAAGGGTGTGACAAAATCACTAGCTTTGCCTTTGTTTATCTAGAGATACCTATAATTTCATGTGCGATGATACCATATTAGATTTCTTAGAGGATTTCAACCTAAAACCAATTGGCTATAGGTGGAGTAACCTTTAGAATATATTAATCAAGATTTGGTGGCTTGAATGAGCGATGTGGGACAACTCTAACACTCCCCCTTACGTGCAGACCGAATGCACGTGGAGGTGACAGACCAGGAGCTGACCGACTGATTCAGGCGACAGAGACTTTCCCACGAGATGTGAGGCCACCCAAGATCTAACTCTGATACCATGTTAGATTTCTTGGAGGGTTCCAACCTAAAATCAATTGACTATAGGTGGAGTAACCTCAGAATATATTAACCAATTTGCAAGTCTAACACTCCCTCTCAATCAGTCGGTCTGCTCCTGGTCTCCTGATCTGTCACCTCCATGTGCATTCAGGCTGCACGTAAGGGTGAGTGTTAGACTTGTCCCACATCGCTCATTCAAGCCACCCAACCTTGGTTAATATATTCCAGAGGTTACTCCACCTATAGCCAATTGGTTTTAGGTTGGAACCCTTCAAGAAATCTAATATGGTATCAGAGTTAGGTCTTGGGTGGCCTCACCTCTTGTGGGAAAATCTCTGTCATCTCTGTTGCTCGAGTCAATCGCTTAACTCCTGATCTGTCACCTCCACGTGCATTCGGGTTGTACGTGAGGGGAAGTGTTAGACTTGTCCTATTTGCGTTTTCCGTAGTATCCGTCCTCCGGGACTCGTCATCATTTTCCACCCCGGACTTCATCAAAACCCTACCAATTTCGACTCACAATATTCTCATCTCGAATTCTTTGCCTCCCGAAGGCTCGTCTTGAATTTCGCTTCCCGAAGGCTCGTCTTGAATTTCGCCTCCCGAGGGCTCGTCTTGTCTAGAATTTTTGCCTCCCGAAGGCTCGTCTCGAATTTTTCGCCTCCCGAGAACTCGTCTCGATCTTTTTCGCCTCCTGAAGGCTCGTTTCGAAATTTCGCCTCTTGAAGGCTCGACTCGAATTTGTCGCGCATTTGCTTCATGACACTCTACACCATTGGTACTCAGTCCTCCCAAGTTTATTGCATGATTTTGCTAGTTGTCCTTCGGGACTCGTTTTACTTGCATTGTCCCGATTGAACTACGTTAATCTGATCCCTGCAAACGGAGTACGTAGGCAGCTTCACGAGCGCGACCACCCTTATCATTTACTTGCATTTCAATTTTCGTATGTACGTTTTGTCTCCGTTCAAAGACTTTAGAGTAATGGATTGGGATGCCTATTCTTTAAGCGTCACTCGTACCAACCAATGGTACACGAGTTACGTTAAAGAGGGACTACTGTAGACACCCCAATCCGAACCTCGGAGATTCTTTGTACGCCCCGATGATGAAATAAAGGAAACGGTACCTTTGCGAGTTTGAATGAAGGATAAAAGCCCAAAAGCCCGGGACCGAGCCTGTAATAACGCACAGAACACTTCTATATCGCGTGGCATATCAAAACTCATTACACCGCACACGATCATGAGGTTAACCGCACGGCATTTCAGAAAAGTTCTGACTGGTTCAGAAAGCTGTCGGCCACGCCCATTTGAGCCACAACTGCAAAATAGCTCAGCCGAAAATGCACTTCTGGCCCGCCCAGAAATACCTCCACCATTTGAATTTCAAAATTCTTAGCTCTTGCCTATAAATACACCCCTCCACTCAAGAGAAAAGGGCCCTTGATCATTATTCCCAACCTTTCTCTCTCCTCTTGCTTTCACATCCACTCTCTACTTCCAAGTCTTGAGAATACCACTTCCAAAAGACATTCTCTAGGTACTTTACTCCATTTTTCTCGTCACCATCAAAGTTAGTCTCTTACTAATTTTGAGACCTCACCCACCAAAACACCCAACAACCACTCACACCCACATTCATCTTTTTCTCACCCGATCTTGTCCACGCTCATCCCTCATCATCCATCCTTATTCAAGCTCAAGATCAAAGGTAAAAATTAAGTTTCCTTGGGCTAGGCTCTGTCCTAGCCATGAGGGATCTCTCCTGTTGTCAGACTTAACCCCTTTTGGTTAAGATCTGGCCTAAAAAGTCATTTTCATAAAACAAAACAGCCCCTGTGTTGGACAAGCCACGCCGCGCGGTGCTCTGATGCGTCGCACGGAGTATCATGTTCACACACGCAGCCTTTTCATTAACTGTTGTTTTCCTGCTCAAGTTGTCTGGATCATGGTTACTCATCATCGGGTTTGCCTCTGTTATTAAGATGTCTGTTGTCAGTGTCCCTAGAATAAGACCATATCTCCAAGCCATGTTTTACTCCATAAATAAGATTTTCTCGATCATCTCGAGTGATCAAACGTATCAAAAGTGGTTTTATGTTCACGGCTTGAAGGAATGGTACTGTTCTGCGGTGATCTAATGGCTGTGGATTTTCTGATATTTCTGAAAAATGTCGCACGTTACATTCAATATGCCGGGCGATGTTCTGGACACTAATGACAGCCCTGATGACGAGGTAGGAACCACGCACGGCATACCATAAGGCCGTGCGCTTTATTATGGTATGCCGCGTGAAGGATGACCATAGTCCAGACAGTTTGTTGGAAAGTTTTATCATTCTTTTCTTCGCTGCATCATCTTTACCATCTCTATACAGTGAACACCACGTGCACACTAATGTGATATATTCCCCATGTCCCTTCTCCTTTTACTTGCTTTATTAAAGAACTTGATTTTCCAAAAAGATATTAAAAATTTCCCCTTTTGAGAATGCTTAGTAGAGACCGGCTTTACCGGGCGAGTGAGGTGCTTTTTAAAGAAAAACCTTTCCCATACGTAACGTGGCTCCCGAACCCAAAAATCAACTCTTTCGTTAGACCAAAAGCCTTTTTCAAATAAGTTTCTCGATTTCTTGGATCATCCATCTCAAAAATCAAGGTGGCGACTCTTTGAGCGCGCGCCGGGCGGGAAGCCCACACTTATGTTATGATTTTCCATTATATAAATAAGAGTTCATTGTGTTAGGGTCAGTTAACACAACACCCTATACACTTTTCTTATTCTCCAAAAAATATGGTATCAAAGCGGGTTCACCATCCACCTTAGATATACAAAACCCTAACCGCCACCTTCTACCGCCATCATCATCTCACCACGAAACCCTAAATCTACTGCCAATAATCCCAAACCACCACAACCCTAAAATCACAACTCTAATCTTAGCCTCTGTCCTAACCCTAATCCCTTCCATTGAAATCTATCACCATAATCATTGTTCACCAATTACTGTTCATCGCGTATTGTTTACAGGTTACTGTTTATCAGTGTTACTGTTCACTGCTTACTTCCCGACCTTGCTTTCCAATAAGGTTGATAGAAACCCGAAGCGTAGGGCTAGGTCGTTGTACGCATAATATCCGGAAGTCCAGGATCGTTCCCACAGAGAATTCGATTACAGCTTGATTCGGATTGAAGGTTTATATGGTAGGATTGTGGCGTTTAAGACGGCCAACTTGGTTTTGCTTTAAACGGAATGACTAACTTAAAAACTAGAATTACGCTTGATAAACTTAAAGAGGCAAGTCTCGGGGTCTTCTAACCCTTGACAAAGGCTATTACCGGTTCTCGATTATAACTCAGGTGAGAGTCACGACCGCGTGCTCACTCCCGGAGGATTTAACTTTAATGACTACGATTAATAAAAGGTGTGATATTCCGGAGGCGAACCAATTTGTTTTTAATGTTTATCGAATACATAGGAGGCCACTAGGCCTCGATAAGTCATTAGTCAAGACCGCTTGACTAAACTCCTTACCAAGGGGTTAACACCCCTAGTTTAGACCGAAAATGCAAATTAAGCTCTATTCCGGAAATCATGATTTTAAGCCCGATGGCTCGAGAACCAAATAACAACCTAAGTCCTCGGGAAAGATTATCCCGAGACTTAACCAATAAACTACTCACGCATAGCTAAAAGACTAGACAAAGCATAAAAACGAGACATAACATTTAACCGATGAAAACGGAAATAAACTTGAGATTAAGATAGCTCTAGTCCGAGGCTACAACAATAATAAACGAGAAATTAACAAACGAGAATTACTTACCAAAGAACTTGAAAGGTTTAAGCTAGAAGAGCTTGAGCTCCAATGGAGGAAAACCAAAAACTAAAAAGACTTAAAGGTAAAAATGAACTAACTAAATGAGGGAGAGAGAGAGAGGACTAAATATAAACAAGGTGGCCTTTTTCTCTCTCAAAATATCCTAGAAAATATCCCAAAAGGTGAGACAAACAAAATATCCCAAAAGCAAAAAGCAGAATTCGGGTTCCAGGCATGAACCGGTTGATGAATTTCCCGTACCGGTTCATGGCCTCGACCAAGGTCCAAACTTCAATTTCTGCCGAGCATGAACCGGTTGATGATTTACCCGTATCGGTTCATGGCTGGCAGATTTCTGGGCCAACTTCGCGGGCTCGCTCCGGACACTCCCGAACTCGAAAATGGGTGTTCTTTGGACCGTTGGAAAGCTCGTCGAGTCTACTTTCTAACCCAAGTGGTTTGGATCCAATATCATTTGTACATCAAAAGTTATGACGATTCTACCCTCAGCTGGTCGGAAGGTAAGTAGCTTTGGTAAAATTCTCACTTCTCCTTCGATTCCCTTGACCCTTGGGCGACCCGAGCAACCTCCAAACCACCTCTTCATGACTCCTCGGGCACCACAACATGGTGGCACATGGCCTTGAGCACTTGGTTGCATCCGGAGCATTCCTTGGCGTTCAAAACCGCCTTATTAGCACGTTTTACCTGAAAACACTAAAAACACACCTTACGAGCAATATGGGATAAAAAAGAATAAATGCAAGTTAAAACAACATAAAACAGGACTAGTCGCACCAAATATCTACAATATTGGGTGCTCATCATTCACCAATTACTGTTCACAGTGTCACTGTTCATCGTCGTTACTGTTCATCAGCGACTCCTGTTGTTTCAGTCTGTAGACGGCTTTGTTCAATTATATTGTTGGTTTAACGTGGTAATCTGCCACTCTGAGGTTTTGGGTCTTGGTTATTGATGATGTTGGGTTGATCTGTTGGTCGATTGCTGGTTTCTTGTCCGGTGATATATTTGCAATAAAATCTGATTCTGCTTCCGCTGTCTCTGTTGCTATTGGTTCTTCATTTAATCGTGGACATGGTCATAATTCTGGGTTTTCTAGTCGGATTTTTGGCCATGCTTTTGGTGAGCGTGGTAACATATCTTATTTTGTCGTCTATTTCGTTGAAGTGGGTGGTGGTTGGTTGGTAATTGAAGTTGGCTGTTATTGGTTGTTGAAGTTGGTAGTTGAAATTGGTTTTGTTGGTCGTTAAAGTTGGTAGTTGAAATTGGTTCGTTGTTCGTTGGTCGTTGAATTCGTTTGTTGGTCGTCGAATTCGTTCATCGATTTGTTGGTCTTTGAAATTCGTTCGTTGGTCGTTGAATTCGTTTGTTGATTCGTTGGTCGTTGAATTCGTTCGTTGGTCGTTGAAGTTGGTTGGTTGTTGAAGTTGGTTGGTTGTTGAAGTCGTTTCATTCGTTGAAGTCGTTCGTTAGTCGTTACTATTGAAAGTTGTTCCATTATTTTAACAAGTTGGTTGTTTTTCGTTATTACTATTAGTAGTTGAGGTAATTGTTTCATTGGTTGATATGTAACAAGCTGGAGAGTCTCCAGCTTGAGGGGGAGTGTTAGAATATAGTATTGTTATTAGTCCCACATTGGTTAATGTAGTCTTATGTTATGATTTCCCATTATATAAATAAGAGTTAATTGTGTTAGGGTTAGTTAACACAACACCCTATACATTTTTTTTATTCTCCCAAACAACAATCTTCATATTTACTTCACTAGGCGATACACTTTTCAATCCCTTCTCATAGTATTCATCACCTTTCTCCAAATACTCTTCTATTTTAATTATCAGTTGAAGTTATTGAAATTCCCATTTACGTAGCTGTGGTTATGCGTAAAAGAAACAAGGACCAAAGAAGGAGTATAACTGGAGAAGAACAGAGCTTGAAAATTACCAAAAGTGGAAATTGATTTTAGCACTCCAAAAATTGATAGAGGGGCTCCAAAACGACATCATTTTGTGTATCAACATAGTTCTATTTTGGATCCCCTTCATTAATTTTTGAAGTGCCAAAATTGCTTGACGATTTCCTAGTCCTAAAATTATGGGTTGCCCCAAGCGTAGGGCGGATGCTTAGCGATTTCCTAGTCCTAAAATAATGGGTTGCCCCAAGCGTAGGGCGGAGACCGATATAGCACAATATCCGGTAAGACCGGAGTCGAATCCACTAAGGACGGTGAAGTGTGTGCTGTGGAAACTCGGGTTGTAGAATTTGAAACGGCTCTTAGGTAGCCACCCCTTGTCGGTTTGATTGAGGGATTAACTAAAACAACGAAATTGATTATACTATTCAGACAATTAAAAGGAGGTATGGTCGTAGGGTTCATAGCACTCGTAACCAGCCCGGATTAGCCTGCTCCATTCAATGTTCTTAAAAACTTTTAACTTTAGTTTAGAAAAGATACCCCGAAAGATGCGAACCTTTATGGTCGCCGTATACCCATGCGTAGCGAAGAACGAGTTTTGTTCCCCCATTCCCCCGTTCACATGGGCTCCGGCGATGCCCCGGGTTCGTCTAACGAATGTTCTCATTAACCCAAAATTACTTTTTCATTAATTAAAAGCAGGAGCAGTACCCGAACTGATCACGGCGTGCTAATCACCCCGCGACTCTACCTATGAAACTACTCACTCATTATTGAAAGAGAAACAAGAGAAATCCTAACTTGCATCATACTTCTATTGCTTGGAAAGAGAAATAAATAAGAAAAACCAATTACTTGAATATCAACGAACAACTTTAATTAAGAACGAAAACTGAAACGAGTTACCGGAATGCGAAGATCTGAACAAAACTTGAAATAACTTGAAGGTAAGAGCTCTGGAAAGAAAGAACGGTAAAAGAAAGCTGCTACGTAAATAATCCCCCCCCTAAAAACGGAGTTAAAAGGGGTATAAATACAAACCCCTTAAATTCGGAAATAAATGGAAAAGGAAATAAAATGACGAAACATTGAAAACCCCGCTAAAGCCCTCGGTATCGATACTACCCAGGGGGGTATCGATACCCAACTCTCTGATCAACTTCGGATTCATTTTGCATTACTTTGTATCGATACAGGGGAGAGCTGTATCGATACCGAGCCCGTTAATGCGTGCCGCCGAGCCTTGCATGGAATTTGCCACCCGACGTCACCCGACGCTTCATGCTTCCACTTTGACCTCCCATGTCGACGTCCAAAACGACCTCAAGGCCTCCCATCCAATCTTGGCGTAAAAACCGCCTTATTACCTATGAAAATAACAAAAACACAAAACAAAGGAAAGCACGACATCAAGTGGATAATGGAATAAAACGCGCCTCTAACGCGCTAATTTGCCCTACTTAGGCTCTCATATCTATGATATCACGCGCCTATCACACCCCCCAACTTGAGCGTTGCTAGTCCCTAGAAACGAACGAATAGAAAAAATAATAAAAGAAAGACTACAAGACAAAACAGGGATACGAAGGTTATGCATGTTGTACGAAAATTAAGCAGGCCAAAAGATTTTTTTATTTTATTTTTACTTCCTCACTTACCTGCAACTCAAACACATGCATGCCTTGGCAAAACGATAAACAAATATTAGTGCCAAAACACATGCAGAGACAAATGCCCCACGATGGCAACATTATTATACTCGCTCGCCGGAACTCTCAAACATCCCATGAAAAAGCGTTTGGCGAACTACGTGAGACCGAAACAAAAGTCTCCATGTGCCAATCAAAACTAACGCTCACAAAAAAAATAGCACGATAAGACACTCATGAATCCACAATATAAGCAGCATAAAATAGAAAACATGCGTCTACGAGAGTCAACAACGTGCATAGGATCTACAAAGGACTTCAGCAAGCTAAAAATGACCGTGGTTCTGAATAAAGGGGAAACTGCAAAATCAGGGGGCGGCCTATAGTAACGCAAGGTAACTACCCAGACTGGCCGCCACCTTAACCCCTAAACTACCAGCATGCACCCATTG
This sequence comes from Rhododendron griersonianum, assembly GCA_018127125.1. Taxonomy (NCBI): domain Eukaryota; kingdom Viridiplantae; phylum Streptophyta; class Magnoliopsida; order Ericales; family Ericaceae; genus Rhododendron; species Rhododendron griersonianum. The sequence goes on from CM030797.1 coordinate 43,404,379, forward strand.
GTGCCAATCAAAACCAAAACCAAACGATAAAACAAAATAACAATCACGAAAGTTATTACAGACCCACATGAAATAACAGAAAATAAAAATAGTCCACCGACACTAACGACTCAACACATAAAATGACACCACCACTCTAACTTCATGCATCATTGATAACCCAGCTCAATCTGACTCACTCCCAGCAAAATCATCACTAACTTCCATCTCCGGAAGCTGCAGCGGCTGATATGGTTGCGAGGCCTCTACTGTCCCTACGACGCGGTTGTACAACCACTGATTCTGGTGGACCAGTACCTGCTGTGTACGCCCAACCTGACGCACCTCCTTCTTCAACTTCTGTTGGCTCTTAGCTACAGCCGCCTCAAGACAGAACAGCTTCCTCAACCAAGTGTTTGTGCTAGCATTCGCCGGGGGCTCAGTCAACAATGCCCCCCTCCTTCCCTTAGAATGGGCCGCACTCTTCTGGAGAATGGAACTATCAATGTCACCCGGATGAGCTTCGTCATTCTTAAAATATTTAGAAGCTAGCCCCTCTACAGCCCTACAAATAGTTGAAATCAAAACCGGGAATGGAAACCGAGTGTTGGTTGATGCGTCTCTAAACTCCACAATCTTAACAAAAATATAGCGGGCCCAATCACACGCCGTCTCCTCCTCCAAGAATGCCATCAACATGTTCCCACTAGTTTTAGAAGGTTTATTCTCGGTCGCCCGAGGGTCCAAATTATAACACACCAACTGATTGACAAACCTAAACGCCGGCCTGAATTTACCGGGCCTGTGGGGAGTCATCGCATTCCTTTTGTCCATATACATATTCTCAAACACAATATCCTTATCAAAAGCCTCATTCAGGGCCGGGTAGTTTGTTTCCCCCGTGGGGGGGGGCATATAACATCGTAGCCGCAATAATACCCGGGGTTACTATCACCGGTATCCTACCAATTCTCGAAGTGATACGGGCCTCGGGATACAATTCAATCCCGGCCTCAGGCACAGTCATATTCTTATAAAACTCCTCCACCAATTCAATATTCAAACCAGGATTATCCTCAAACCAAAAAGACAAACCTTGCCTGACGACCGCCCGTATGACTTCATTGTCCGGTGGAAAGCTATCCCGGATGATGAACCTCTCTGCCTTTATTCCCCGGCCCTTGCATGAAGCCTCCCATGCCAACTGCTCATCCCTCTGAATCTGCTCTCGGTTCCTCCTCCGTGGCCGGGCCGGACCCTCCGCCGTAGCGGGATCTTGCACAAAATTCGGATTTGGCGCATGCCCGGAGGAACCCACGCCTTTCCCTTTCTCTGCGAGACTAGCCTTCTTCTTGGGTGCCATGTGAGAGATGGGAAAAGTTTAAGGAAAGTTAGGGTTTTGGGTTTGTAGGGATTTAGGTTTTTGGTGGGGCTGAAAGTGAAGTATGTGGTAGAGATGGGAAAAAGAAAAGTTTTGATGAAGTTTGGAGTGATTTGGGTGGAGGAAAGTGGAATTTTTGGATTTTTGGTGGAGGTTTTTGGGTATGAAGTTTTTGGGTTAATGGAGGGTTAGAGAGAGAGAGAGAATTGAAAAAGAAGGGAAAAAGGTAAAAGTGAGAAGAGAAGAAGAAGAAACCGCCGGCCCTTGGTCTTTTGACCTTTTTCTGCGCTTTTTTTTTTTTTTTTACCCGAAGCGACTTCGGTATCTATACAGCCCTAGGGGGTATCGATACCCATCTAACTGATCAACTTCGTCCTTCTGTCTATTTTTTTTTTTTTTTAAAGGTTTAAGGGTGGGTTGGTTGGATAAGGGTTTTGGCCAAGGTTGGAAAGATTTCACCCATATGACACCCATCAAAAATTCTTCAATTTCACCCCAACAACAACGATGCTCCGAACAAGATACCATGATGCACAATGCTAGACCCCCCAACTTGAATCCAACCCACACACCGTTTTCCTAGGTTAGACTCAGGAACTGACTCGGACTGGTTTAAGATTGGTCAAAGGGACACATATGTGGTCTAATCATAAAAGAGTGCCTTGTTTCATTCCCTACGCACGATATCAACTATCGCAAATACATGCAACCTATTCAGCTATTCAATTATGAAACAAACGCCTACTTTTTTACGCAAATGCGAGACAGATAAATCAAGGAACATGGGAATGCTTTTTTTTTTTTCCTTTTTTTTTTTTTTTAACCACGTGGGGACACTTACTCAATGTAAACAACAGCATAAACATGTTCACGAAACGCAAAATATATGCATGAATCTAAGTTAAACAGGCCCAAAGATTTGGCTAATTCTAGCATGCTCGCCTAATCCTACAATCAAGCATAACAAACGTATCCCCAAAAATAAATAAAAATTAAAATTTACCGCTAGCAACGCCACGAGAACGTGTACAAAGTACACCTCTCCCCCCAACTGAAAACATGTTATGTCCCCAAAGCATGAAACACAGCACAATAAAAGAAGAGAGAAGAAATGGACCAACGGGTGGCAGCCAACCACCATGACCTCGGCCGATGTTCGAGAAATTTCCTTGCTCCGCACGCCGTGCAAAAATCTGCACCCTGCAAAACATTAGCGCCACCCGGTTCGTGGTACCCGGGATCCCAAAAACAAACAGAAAAACAAAAACAAAAACAAAACAAAAATCCACCACTTTCTTCACGCGAAAGACACGAGTACTACTTTTCTCCCTGGTCAAAGACTGTGGTTCCTTACTTGTTGGAAGGACAGTATGCGTAGGATTCAGCGATATCTTGAGAAGTGGTACCATCATCTAATAGGCTGTCACTCCCTCTGGGGCTGCCAGATTCCTTACCCACCACCCCGTTTTGAAGCAATCTCCACGGAGTTTTAACATTAAAGCCAGATGGTTCAGACAGATTTCTCGCCGCTAACTACGCGCCTGCCGCCAGACCCAACCTCCTAAGTACTACATACGTAGCTTTGACCAGGTGGCTATACCAGACCATGATGCTAATTTTTTTATTTCTTTTCCAATTTTCTAAATTTTTTTTTTTTTAAAAGCATTGTGCCCAAACCCAAGTCAATGATGGGTACTCCTATTGCTAGGGGTCGGGTCCACTCCACAATGAATAGAGTGGTACGCAAAAGCTACCCGTCAAAACATAGCCACTTGCGACTACACAACCGGGTCATCCGAATAAACAGGATCAACCAAAACCTCATCAGGTTCACCTACTTCAACAAACTCCAAAAATGGCTTCAGACGTTGCCCATTAACTTTGAAAATATTGTTATCCTTCGGGTCACTGATAAGCCCTTAAAAGTGTTGATATCAGGGCTTATCTCTCTCATTTTTGTCACACATCCATGCATTATATTACTAAATTCGTTGATTTCGTGCGAGGGTGTCGTGTTTATAAGTTTCAGGCCAATCACTTGAAAAAGACGCGTTTTGACGACGTGGATTAACTCTAAGGGTAGCCGTACCCCCGAGGCCACGTGGCACCCTGCCACCGAGTCCCAAGAATGATGGAAAGTAGCATTGGAAGGTGTGCCGGACATCGGAAGGCCAAGGGACGTGCATAGGGTGAAACAACAAAGAAAGATCAAAATTGTCCAGGTGGTACCTGTACTTGAAATTCTCAGTACCCGTACCCAGAGATCAGTAGCGGTGCAAAAAGCTCCAAACGGTACTGGTACAGGTACCACAAAAATGCAGTACCTGTACCAGCTGGAATTTTCTGCAGAATTTTGTACCCGACCAAGCAACAACTTAGGGGTATTTAGGACTTTTGTATCACGTTTTTGAGGGCATATAAATACCCCCAGACCTGATTTCATTAGGTTATCTTTTATTTTCTCCCCCTTCCCTTTCTCTCTCTACCTCCCTCCTTAGGTTTTACTCTCATTCCTCCATGGATTGAGCTTAGATTTCCATTTCCCATGTAATTTCTTCAAGAATCATGTAAGTACTCTTAATTTCAATATATGTTTTAGTTGTTAATCTCGTTTTTCACCATGTTTCTTGCATTTCCTTCATCTTTCTTGCTTAGTTCATCTCTAATGGAGGGGTAGCCTCCTTGGCTTGGTCTTGGGGTGATTTCTACCCCATGACTTGGGTAGTTTAATGACTTCTCTTATTTCTTGTGCTTAATGTGGTTTGTGAATAGATTAAGTTCATTTTTATGTAACAAAACCTAGGGTTGTTAACCTCTTTGATTATGTGTAGGCAAGGACTTGATCTCTTGCCACACATAATGCTTGGAGCTATGTCACTCTAGGTGTTTGCCAAAATGTCTCAAAGAACTTGTTGAACTCTAATCTTTGGTCTAAACTTAGGGTTGTTAACTTCTTTGATTGGGTGTAGACAAGTCTCCTTGGCACACCCAATGCTTAGAACCATGGCACTCTATGTGTTTGATAAAATGCCTAAATGAGTTCCTTTCCATTTCCAAACCCCGTTGTATGAGTTAAACTTGATTTTCATGGTTAAATCTTCCGAATGAGATCAAATGACAATGACTCTCACTTGAGTTATCAAAGAGAAGCATTGAACGGCCCTAAGTTATGGGCGGAATGAACCCCTAGACCTTGCCGCTTTAAATTTCTAGTCAATCTTTGTTTTCAATTAAAGTTAGGAGGTAGAGAGAATTTCCATCACTCAAAAGTTGGCCGTCTCAAAGCCGAACTAAAGGTTGGCGGTCCTAACGCTAAAAACCCTTCGTAAATCAAACCTCCGGCCTAGCTCCATTGGCTCCCTGTGGATTCGACCTCGGACTTCCGAGTTTATTATGCTACAACCGACCTAGCCCTACGCTTGGGGCACTCTTTACTACGACACACATTAAGGTCGCAAGCAGTCACAAACCTCTATAGAGCCATTTGGGTATACTTTATGCACAATATAGGGACCGTCCCATCGAGACCTCAACTTACCAGGAAATAGATGGAGACGCGAGTTATACAATAACACTTTTTGACCAACAATAAAGGTCTTGCGCTGAATGTTCCTATCATGATACGCTTTAACCTTAGCTTTATAAATACTCGTGCTCTCATACGCGTCATTCCTAATCTCCTCAAGCTCACACAACTGGAGCTTCCTGTGGGCAGCACGCCCTGGAAATCCCGGTTTCCAAAAAAATGCAAGGGCCCGGATCGAGGGAGCGCGAGCGCAGGTGGCAAGCGCTCAAAAATACAGAGTCGCCACTTGAGTTTTTGATGGTCCGACACTCAAGGAACCGTATTTCGAAGCACCTGCCGCGCTGTTTGATTTGAAAAATTGAAGGAAACCAGTCCGTCATAACCATATCTGGGTTCGGGAGCCAGGTTACGAGAGGGGAAGGGTTTTATGGCACCCCTCTCGCCCAATCCGGAGATCGGTCTCTACTTAGGCATTTTGAAAACGTTGCGATTCTTCTTTTATTAATCAATTTTAGCCAGTTAGGGCGGGGGAACAGTTAATCGGGGATTAAAACTGTAACATGTTTGCAGGATGTGATAGATGGCATGGATGAGCAGTTAGTATAGGATGAGAACAGATTGCTGTGGGAGTTTAAACAGACTGGAAAGCTCCTGTCTTGGAGTGTCGCACGCAAGAGGTAACCAGTATGCACTGATCAAGTCAATGCATGCTGATCATACCTGCGCACGCTACTACAAGACCTGCGCGCGCCAGTAAGCCTAAGCCCACAGCTCTTATTCTCAAACCCTCTGGGCTCTGGAAGGACCAGTGCACACCTGGGGGGGGGACCAAGCAGTTTAAACTCTCTGGGCTCTGGAAGGACCAGTGCACACCCAGACAGACCAAGCAGTTTATGCGGTCATAATATACAATTTAAAGGCTGAAAAGCCTAATAAATAAGCAAAAACACCCCATAAACAGTGTGGGGACAAAATAATAGCCTAAAACCAAGTTAAAAATGCAAGGCTAGCCACTGATCGGGAAAAGAATGGAACCGTCGCGCGAGGATTCCGAACAGTCGCGCGAGGGTGCGCCCTGGCGCGCGATGGTTACGCCCTGGCGCGCGATAGCTGCGCCTGGGCGCACTGGTCAACTCTCCTTTTGACCATCGCGCGAGTGTTTGGGAGCATCGCGCGAGGGTATGGGCCGAACTTCCAGTGCTTGGCTTTGCTCATCCTGGGTTCTGGGACAAGTCCAGAATGATCCCAGGGATACTCCAACAGAGCAGAAGTGAATATTGAAGTGCAAAGCTAGCATTTTTAAGCTAAAGAAAGCTGTAAAATGGTTATTAGCATGCTCCACAGTGATCTAATACCAAAATAAACTACACAACAGCTATGGAAATAACCAAATATAAGAAATGACCAGCACCCCTTCCCCACGTGGTCCAATCTCATGCAGACAAGACTGTCGCGCGAGTATTCGGGACCATCGCGCGAGGGTGTACTTGATCTACGGTTTTTGAAACCTTGCCAGCTTTAGGGCCAGGACTGGTATTGATTACCAGCCTTGACCTTGCCAGCCTCCGGGATCAGAACAGAGAGCAGAACAAAGGTAAGATATACCTTTGGATTTTGAGGTTTGAAAAGTGTTTGAGCTTTGAATTGAGGTTGAGTTTGTTTGTGGTGTTTGAGTGGAAGAACAAACTATGTTCTTAGGGTGCTAGGTTGGAAACCAAATGTTGCACTTGCTAATGAAGGAATAGATGAACAATGGGCTAGGGTTAGAACCTTTTTGCTTTCAATTTTTGGAACCCTTTGAAAGAGAAACAAAGGGGGCTCTTATAGGCTTAGCACCTTCCACTAATGGAAAGGCAGGTCTGGTCCAAAGAATGGAGGTCAGCCAGCCACGAGGCTGGCTGAGGGTTACTTGGTAATTAAGCTGCCCAGCTGAATAAAGGTGATGGGGACAGGTTATGACCGTCGCGCGATGGTTCCAAACTGTCGCGCGAGGGTCAACGGCCAAACTTTGTCCATCTGGCAGTTTGACCATCGCGCGAGGGTTCTAGACTGTCGCGCGACGGTGCTCCTGGGCGCGCGATGGTTGCGCCCTGGCGCTCGATGATGCGCCCTGGCGCACAATGGTTGTGCCCTGGCGCACGTCAGTAGGGTTTTTGGCTTTTGGAAGTGGCTTAAGACTGGGTTAGGTTCAAGGGTTTTGCAAACACTCAAAGCTCAAACACTCGACATTCCCGGGGTGTTCTTGATCCATTTCATCATTGGGGAATCAAATACCGTAAGTAAACTAATCTGGAAGCCCAGATTGGGGTGTCTACAGTAGCCCCCCTTTGATGGCACTTGGAGCACCATTGAATTGGTACAAGTAACGTCAAAGGTTTCTAGACACCCCTCAAGGCAATCCAGAGCAGAACATACTAGCAAAGTAGACAAGCATACTTACAGAACCTGATTGGTTGAATGGACGGACAAACCGTCACTTGTTGATTGAATTTGGACAGGACAGGCTGTCGCTGCAGATGTTGACGGGACCGGCCGTCGTTGCTGGGGATCAAGCTATCCTCGGCACAAAGTATTCCAACAAACACGGGTAGGTCGTGTCAGGCAGGTTGAATTCCATCTGTTGGGAATCAGAGCCAATCTCCTTATCAAAGACCATCCGAGACAGAGCAATAAGCCTGCTGGAAGATGCACTTGCGGCTAGACTGAGGGTGATTGTCGTTCGGGACAGGCCAAGACGGACTCTCCTGGGGAACAATCAGTTGCGGATGAACGGACCATCGAACGATGTTCTGGTCGTTGTTTGTGGATTTGACAGAAGTTGAAAGCGGACGGGAGATCATTGTGCTGTTGAGTGATCAAGCCGTTGGGGAATTGACAGGATCAGCTAGCGGAGGGGAGATCATTGTTCCGAGTGATCAAGCCGTTGGGAATTTGGACATCATTGAAAGCGGACGGGGAGATCATTGTGCTAAGTGATCAAGCCGTTGGGGAATTGACAGATCAACTGCATTGAAAGCGACGGGAGATCATTGTCTTGAGTGATCAAGCTCGGGGAATTGACAGATCATGATTGCGACGGGGAGATCATTGTGCCGAGTGATCAAGCCGTTGGGGAATTGACAGGATCAGCGTGATTGCGGACGGGGAGATCATTGTGTTGAGTGATCAAGCCGTTGGGGAATTGACAGGATCAGCGTTGATGAGAGGATCAACAGCATAAATGATCAAACCGTTGAAGCCTGGATGGGAGGATCAGTATAAATGATCAAACCGTTGAAGCATGGATGGGAGGATCAGCAGGATAAATGATCAAACCGTTGAAGCCTGGATGGGAGGATCAGCAGATAAATGATCAAACCGTTGAAGCTTGGATGGGAGGATCACCAGTATAAATGATCAAACCGTTGAATGACTGATATGGCTGACCGTCATTGATGATATGGCTGACCATCGTTGAATGACAGATATGGCCGACCGTCATGGATGATATGGCTGACCATCGTTGAATTGGAAGGGCGGATCGCTATAAAAAGTGATCGAGCCGTTGAAGATTGGACAGGACCGGTTGTCGTTGATTTGAACTGGCGGATCGCTATAAAAAGTGATCGAGCCATTGGGGTTGGACAGGACCGGCTGTCGTTGATTTGAACTGGCGGATCGCCATAAAAAGTGATCGAGCCATTGGGGTTGGACAGGACCGACTGTCGTTGTGTTGAGATGGCGGATCACTATAAAAAGTGACCGAGCCATTGAGGTTGGACAGGACCGGCTGTCGTTGATAGAGACGGCGGATCACTATAAAAAATGACCGAGCCATTGAGGACTGGACAGGACCGGCTGTCGTTGATAGAGACGGCGGATCACTATAAAAAATGACCGAGCCATTGAGGATTGGACAGGACCGGCTGTCGTTGATAGAGACGGCGGATCACTATAAAAAATGACCGAGCCATTGAGGACTAGACAGGACCGGCTGTCGTTGATAGAGACGGTGGATCACTATAAAAAATGACCGAGCCATTGAGGATTGGACAGGACCGGCTGTCGTTGATAGAGACGGCGGATCACTATAAAAAATGACCGAGCCATTGAGGATTGGACAGGACCGGCTGTCGTTGATAGAGACGGCGGATCACTATAAAAAGTGACCGAGCCATTGAGGATTGGACAGGACCGGTTGTCGTTGATAGAGACGGCGGATCACTATAAAAAGTGACCGAGCCATTGAGGATTGGACAGGACCGGCTGTCGTTGATTTGATCCAAGTAGCATAAACAGTGGATAGCATGGATAGAAGCAAGGCGGACTGCAGCTGGGGAGAAATTGATGATAACTGCTGAGCTGTTTACTTGCTGCCTTCGATACCGGGCAGGCTTGCTTTGTCGTTTTGATGGATTTTTTCCTGCGTTCAACATTTGATATACACACAATATGCAATGACATGTATAAAATATTGAAAATGCAGATGCAAACTTAGGGCGGCTCCTAGGAGGACAACGACGCCTAAGGACTACCACTGAGCCTCATCACCGTACTGTCGGTGCCTCTGAGACGCGCACCCAGATAGAAAGACGCTGAACGGGCTGGCGTGCCCCAATTGACGTTTGAGCAATGGAATTGGGCCTGCGTGCCCCCCTCTTCGATGCTTGGGTGGATGTGCCCCAGAGATGCCTTGCTTGGCCTTGGGCTGACATGCCCTTTCTGCTTCAAGAGATTCCGCTGCTTGCGGATTATGGATACTAGGGTAGCAATGCAACAATTGCGTTTTCCAGTTTATTGACTCTCTTTTTGCAAGTGTTGAAGAGAACGCAAAAACTAACCACTAATATCTAATTTGCATTGACAAGTGCTTTGAATCGACACACAGACGCGCGCACATATGTACAGACTCACCTAGCTCGAACGAAAAGGGAGACAGAGCCCCATGGTACAATGCGAACCCTCAGACACATAGAATATGATGAAATTTTGAGCATTAATGTGCCAAAACTCACAATATTCCTGAACAGGTGAAACTGACACTTATGAAAAGTGGAAAAGGTACAAAGATCTGTACAAACAAAATCGAGAAAAGCATCCCGATATGACAATTGATTGAAAAGCTGGAAAAATGTCGCAAAAATGGACATAAGACGCAGATTATGACACGTATAGGCCCGGACTGAAACCGACACCCCCGTGCAGTCACATTAAGTCCATATGACTTGCATGGTTTGACAAGACTTGGCAAAAGCCCTGAACGACATTCGAGGGTAGCAGCCAACTATCTGCTGCAAGAAGAGTGCGCAGTTTGAGACCAACGCGTATCGCTTTGAACAAATGCGCTGCGATTGCTTACACCAGACTTCGCTGAACTTAGAATAAGTTAAGGGCCCAGGCCTCGCTAGCATTTCGTTCTATTTTTATGCTTCAATTATTTTTAAGACTTATGCTCACCCCGTAAATGAAGAAGTGGTTTGGTAATAAAATTGAAAGACGAAGGTTTTCCCCCTTCTGGTTCCTCCAATGAAGCTTGTCTTGATCTTCGATCCTCTTCGACCTTTGATGTGTACCAAAATGTCAACCATGGATCCAATTGATAGATTGTGACCGAATCTCAAAGAAAGACTGCCTACGTATCCCAAGCTAGGGAATCAGGTCAAAACGTAGTTCAGGCCACGGTTCGACAGAGTATGACCGAGTCTCAACGAGAGACTGCCTACGTATCCCAAGCTAGGGAATCAGGTCAAAACGTAGTTCAGGCCAAGGGTTAACTCTCAAGTATTTACCTCTCCTTTTACGCTCTAACTTTTGCCTAGTACCGCCCATTCGGGTCTTCGGTCTAGCGAGCTTTGATTGATTGCCTATTCATTTTTGCCTAAACCACCTTCATAGGTTTTGGTCTAGCAGGCTGCTCTAACTTTTGCTTGGAACTGCCCACCCTTGGGGTTTTCAGCCCAACGAGCTTCTCTCAGGGAAAAGTTGCTTTTGAATTGATCCAGGTCGACTCGGGGTATTGAATTTGTTGCTATCGAGATCGAAGACCTTTGGTTGTAGCCTCAGATAAATGGCTTTGATGACGCAGGGTCAAGAGTGCTTCGATTGGAAACGTCTTGCTCCGGGCCGTTGTGCACACTTTCTCATTTGTGCTTGGCGAAACGCCACTGTTATTGCTTTGAACATGGTACAAGGCCCGGAGCCTTCTGTGCTTCTGCTTTCTGGATTGGCACCCGATAACAGGGGATTTGATGCTTCTTTGTCTCAAAATCAAACGCGAGGCGTGACTTGGTAAGACCATGCCAAGACGTCTATGAATTCTTCGAGCCTGTCTGACCGGGCACAATGCTCCTCTAGGGGCGGCTTTGAACCAACTTTGAACCTTTCAGGAGGTTATACTTGTCTTTCAAGTTTATTTGAAATTACTTCTTCTTTTAATAGGCTGAGCATGCCTTTTGTCTTCCCTTTCGGCGAGGGAACACATTTCCTTGGGAATGATCCCATCGAAATCTATCCCTTCTTCGTCAGGGTCGACACAGTTTATATAAAAGCCAGCGAAGCATGTAGAAGCAAGATGGTGCATATCATAAAACCCTCGGGGTTGCCAAGTACAGCAGACTCGAAACCTGAAACAAAAGCTACGACGTGGAGGGCCAAGAGGCACAACCTCCGACTCAGAGCTAGACTTAGACGAACGCAAAAGACTCTGTGTCAGACTCAGACAAGACGCCAATGCAAACTAGACGCGGTTTTGAAAATGCAATAGTTAAAAAGCTACCCATAGCTTCCACAAAAGGAGGTAGGATCCAGCGGGTGTCAGACCCAAGCAACAGCACTTCGGCTTCCTCAGCTTCTTCGACCAAACCTACTCGGTGCTCTTTTGATCAATGGACCTCAGCTGGTCAGTCCACTCCTTTGTAAGCCCCTCATCACTGTCAAACCAGATGTTGGCAGTGAAATCCTCGGTTGCCCCACCTACAGCCATCATGTTAACCTCCGGTTCAGACGGGATGGATACGATGGGTTTGGGTTGATTTGCTGGGACGATATGGTGGCTAGGGTTGAATATGGTGGAGCTCGGGTTGATTTGAGTGGAGGTTATAGATACCTGACCAACCAGAGGGTCAGACTCGTGTTGAGGCAAGGAGTTGGAAATGACGTTGGGCTTTGGTGGAACTTGAACCGTGCCATCATCAATTAGATCTTGTATCTCGTGTCGAAGACGCAGGCAGTCATCAGTGAGATGGCCAGGCATTTGGTGGAAGGCACAGAAAAGGTTGGCATTGTAGTTGGCTGGAAAGACTTTGGGTGGAGAAGTTGGGGCCAAAAGTTTGAGGTGCCCAGACTTGACGAGTTTCTCCATTACTGCAGATAGAGATACCTCTAAGACAGAGAAACTCCGGGGTTGTGTTCGAGATCGGAGGCTTTGAGAGCTTCGAATTTGGTTGATATCGGCTGTTGATGGAGGTGGAGTTGTGATGACACCACAATCGACAAGATCTTGAACGGCATGTCGAAGCCGAAAACAGGCATTGGTAGAATGGCCAGGCATTTGATGGTATGTGCAATAGAGGTTAGGTTTGAAGTTGGGTGATGGATTTTTGGGTAATGAAGTTGGATTGAGGGGCTTGATGGAACCAGCATCGAGGAGCTTTTCATAAATTGAGACCAAAGGCGCAGAGAAGCATGAGAAAGTTCTCGGTGGGTTCCGGCGAGTGAACTGAGAATCCGAAGCGGAACCCTTGTCTGCTTTGCAGTTTGCCTCATCAACAGGATGCATTCTTTTGCCTTCAGGACTGAATTCATCACTAAGCATGTCCTCCCCTTTGGCAAAGGCTTTGAACAAGGAATCAGCATCCTCCTTCGAATGAGTCCTGGCCTCATGAAACTTAGCCAGGTCTTTGAACATGTCTCCTGAGCACAGCTTGATTCCAACTGTTGGAGGGTGGTAGGCTTGAGAAGGTTCTTTGACTAGTCCCATATCTGGTTGCGAGGCTGTGGAGGAAACAAGGCCAACGAGTCCCTGGACCATAATCATCTGTTTGTCCATCTTGTGACCCAATTCTTCTACAGCTTTCCTGAGCTCAGCCAGCTCCATTTGTACTGCCATTCCGAATTGATGAGCGAGGTAGGTGATATGACCTTGGAAGCAAAGGTGTAATAGCCCTGGCAGACTCTTCTAAGCAGGTTTGGCTCTTCTTTTCGGTACTCTTTCCGAGGATGCAATGGCCCGAAGCTTTGACAGTAAAGTAATGAAAGCTCAGTGACGCCCTTTCAGCAGTTTATTGAAAGAATTGAAAGAACGAAAATGCAAAGATCATCGTTGTCAGTGTCCCCCTAGACTCTAGAACTAGAGACAAGTCTGTCTCATGATGCTCGGATGCTGCCAGAATCCTCGGATATTTTTTTTTTTCGAGGGTTTATCCTTTGAAAAGATCAAACTGATCCTAAGAGATGTCAAAACAAACTAAATCTTTGGCTAGTCTCTTTTGAAGATTCGACTTTGAATTAGAAACAACTCGGTATTGATGGCGTGATACCTTTACCTGGGTGGCGTGAGCGACAATGCGCTTTAGCCGGGGCGGTGTACGTGCGAAGCACGATAACCAAAATGACATCAATATCACGACATCAATACTTTGTGGTTCCTTATGTTCGGTTGAATCCTCAACCGGGCATGAGCCAAGGATTTAGTAAGGTTTGATTTCTCTAAGTCTCGTTGATCTAAGGACTTTTGAAAAACTAACAACGTGCACCATCGAGATGCACGACTCTTCATCGGGTCATAGCAGCATCCTAATAAGCATAAGACAGACTCGAAAGCGAGAGACAACTTAGAAGCCGCCCTAAACATGCTCCTACGCAGAACAGAATGTATGCATGCATGTACAGAACCAGAGACGAGTTTGCCTCACAATATTTCAGACGTTGCCGGAATCCTCAGAATTCTTTTCGGCGATGTGTCCCTGAGTAGATCGACAGATCCTAAAAGATGTCAAAATAGACTAAATCTTTGGCTAGTCCCTTTTGAAGATTCAACTTTGAATTTGGAACAACTCGGTATTGATGTCATGGCACCTTAACCTTGAACACGGCGGTGTATAGTGACAATGCACTTCAACCTGGGTGGCGCCAGCGACACGACATCACCACTTTGTTGTTCCAGATTGTCGGTTGAATCCTTAAACGGGCATGAGCCAAGGATGTAGTAAATTTTGATTTCTCAAAGTCTCATTGAACTAAGGACTTTGCGATTGATAACGAACATTCAACAGAATGAACGACTCCTCATCGGGTCCAACAACGTCTTAGACAGCGTAAGACAAACTCGAAAGACAAAACAGCCTTAAGCATGCTCCTATGCAAAACAGTGTATGTACAGTGCATGCGATAGGGAAAGCAGTAACACGTAGGCATTTAGAGGGTTAGATGCAAGTAGATCTTAACCTGTGGGTACCTGTCCTAATTGGGAGAGTTCTAATGCTTTGTATATGGAATAGGCCGGTTTTGGCTTGTAACAGGTTCCTCGGACTAGGGCCACAGATATACCTCCCGTTACCCGCGTTTTTCGCAGAATAACAGTCGAATGGTAGCATGACCCATCATCGTCAAAGGTTGTCGGTCATTCGGGCGCCCCGGGCTCCGGTAAACCGTGCCGGATTGCCAAAACGTTCCGACGAGGCTTTTCCCACATCGATGCAAATGAGATGCTAAAATTTGATTAAGAGAAGAAGAATCGCAAAATCGCAAAATGCCTTTTCAAATTTGGCTCACTTTATTTAGTCCATCTTTAGAGGAAACTACGCAAGCGAACAAACGAAAAAGCCCCAGATTAGAATGGCCGGACACGAGGTCCTGTTAAATCACCATTCCAACCTTCGGCAGCGCGAAGCTAACCGTTTTGACAGACTTTTAAGGGATTGTTCCCAAGCGTATTAAACTCTAAGTGTGAATTAATATTGGTTCGATCCATCCCCAGCAGAGTCGCCACTGTGGGCAGCACGCCCTGGAAATCCCGGTTTCCAAAAAAATCCAAGGGCCCGGATCGAGGGAGTGCGAGCGCAGGTGGCAAGCGCTCAAAAATACAGAGTCGCCACTTGAGTTTTTGAGGGTCCGACACTCAAGGAACCGTATTTCGAAGCACCTGCCGCGCTTTATTTGCTCCAGGGAGGTGTCTACATCCGTCATAACCATATCTGGGTTCGGGAGCCAGGTTACGAGAGGGGAAGGGTTTTATGGCACCCCTCTCGCCCAATCCGGAGATCGGTCTCTACTTAGGCATTTTGAAAACGTTGCGATTCTTCTTTTATTAATCAATTTTAGCCAGTTAGGGCGGGGGAACAGTTAATCGGGGATTAAAACTGTAACATGTTTGCAGGATGTGATAGATGGCATGGATGAGCAGTTAGTATAGGATGAGAACAGATTGCTGTGGGAGTTTAAACAGACTGGAAAGCTCCTGTCTTGGAGTGTCGCACGCAAGAGGTAACCAGTATGCACTGATCAAGTCAATGCATGCTGATCATACCTGCGCACGCTACTACAAGACCTGCGCGCGCCAGTAAGCCTAAGCCCACAGCTCTTATTCTCAAACCCTCTGGGCTCTGGAAGGACCAGTGCACACCCAGGACAAACCAAGCAGTTTAAACTCTCTGGGCTCTGGAAGGACCAGTGCACACCCAGGACAGACCAAGCAGTTTATGCAGTCATAATATACAATTTAAAGGCTGAAAAGCCTAATAAATAAGCAAAAACACCCCATAAACAGTGTGGGGACAAAATAATAGCCTAAAACCAAGTTAAAAATGCAAGGTTAGCCACTGATCGGGAAAAGAATGGAACCGTCACGCGAGGATTCCGAACAGTCGCGCGAGGGTGCGCCCTGGCGCGCGATGGTTACGCCCTGGCGCGCGATAGCTGCGCCTGGGCGCACTGGTCAACTCTCCTTTTGACCATCGCGCGAGTGTTTGGGAGCATCGCGCAAGGGTATGGGCCGAACTTCCAGTGCTTGGCTTTGCTCATCCTGGGTTCTGGGACAAGTCCAGAATGATCCCAGGGATACTCCAACAGAGCAGAAGTGAATATTGAAGTGCAAAGCTAGCATTTTTAAGCTAAAGAAAGCTGTAAAATGGTTATTAGCATGCTCCACAGTGATCTAATACCAAAATAAACTACACAACAGCTATGGAAATAACCAAATATAAGAAATGACCAGCACCCCTTCCCCACGTGGTCCAATCTCATGCAGACAAGACTGTCGCGCGAGTATTCGGGACCATCGCGCGAGGGTGTACTTGATCTACGGTTTTTGAAACCTTGCCAGCTTTAGGGCCAGGACTGGTATTGATTACCAGCCTTGACCCTGCCAGCCCCCCTCAGGGATCAGAACAGAGTGCAGAACAAAGGTAAGATATACCTTTGGATTTTGAGGGTTTGAAAAGTGTTTGAGCTTTGAATTGAGGTTGAGTTTGTTTGTGGTGTTTGAGTGGAAGAACAAACTATGTTCTTAGGGTGCTAGGTTGGAAACCAAATGTTGCACTTGCTAATGAAGGAATAGATGAACAATGGGCTAGGGTTAGAACCTTTTTGCTTTCAATTTTTGGAACCCTTTGAAAGAGAAACAAAGGGGGCTCTTATAGGCTTAGCACCTTCCACTAATGGAAAGGCAGGTCTGGTCCAAAGAATGGAGGTCAGCCAGCCACGAGGCTGGCTGAGGGTTACTTGGTAATTAAGCTGCCCAGCTGAATAAAGGTGATGGGGACAGGTTATGACCGTCGCGCGATGGTTCCAAACTGTCGCGCGAGGGTCAACGGCCAAACTTTGTCCATCTGGCAGTTTGACCATCGCGCGAGGGTTCTAGAATGTCGCGCGACGGTGCGCCCGGGCGCGCGATGGTTGCGCCCTGGCGCACGTCAGTAGGGTTTTTGGCTTTTGGAAGTGGCTTAAGACTGGGTTAGGTTCAAGGGTTTTGCAAACACTCAAAGCTCAAACACTCGACATTCCCGGGGTGTTCTTGATCCATTTCATCATTGGGGAATCAAATACCGTAAGTAAACTAATCTGGAAGCCTAGATTGGGGTGTCTACACCCGCCTCTGGTAAACGCGTGTTTAACGTCATAATGGCCCAATAGGCCTTATGTTCCATCTCAACGGGCAAGTGGCAGGCCTTACCATAAACGAGCCGGTAGGGTGAAGCACCCAACACGGTCTTGTAAGCAGTGCGGTAGGCCCACAAGGCATCGATCAACCGGAGTGACCAATCCTTCCTATTCGGGTTCACGGTCTTCTCAAGAATCCCCTTAATCTCACGATTAGCTAGCTCAGCCTGACCATTGGTTTGAGGATGATAAGCAGTAGACACCTTGTGAGAGATGCCATACTTGCTCATTAACGCCCCAAATGACCTATTGCAAAAATGCGTGTCCTGATCAGAGAGAATGGCACGTGGCATGCCAAACCTCGATAGAATGTGAGTTCGTAAGAACTCAAGCACGACCTTAGAATCACTGGTCCTAGTGGGAATTGCCTCTACCCATTTCGACACATAATCCACCGCCAAGAGGATGTACTCAAACCCATTTGAAACCGGAAACGGGCCCATGAAATCAATACCCCAACAATCGAAAACCTCTATCACAAAAATATTCTGGAGGGGCATCGATCATATTCCGTGGCCCAACCTTTCCCAACTTCTGACACCGGTCACACGACTTGCAAAACACGTACGCATCCTTAAAAAGATTTGGCCAAAAGAAGCCACACTCATTGACCTTGGCGGCGGTCTTCTTACCGGAGAAATGGCCCCCGCACGCCTCGGTGTGACAAAACTCTAAAATTCCCCTTTGATCAGCCTCGGGGACACACCGGCGCACAATCTGGTCCGCGCAATATTTGAACACATATGGATCATCATAAATATAAAGCCGGACCTCTCTCAAAAACCGTTGCTTCTCAGCTGTAGACCAATGGGGTGGAATCTGCCCAGTCACCAAATAATTGGCGATATCTGCAAACCATGGGCACGTATTAACAGCAAACAACTGCTCGTCAGGGAAAGTATCCCTGATGGGAAGATGAGAGGTGGGGTCCTCAAACTCCAGACGAGACAGGTGGTCGGCCACTACATTCTCAACCCCCTTCTTATCCTTAATCACGAGGTCGAATTCTTGCAGCAAAAGAATCCACCGGATAAGGCGAGCCTTCGCATCCTGCTTGGTCATCAAGTATTTCAAGGCCGCATGATTGGTATACACCACGATTTGCGAACCCACCAAGTAGGACCGGAACTTATCTAAGGCAAACACCACCGCGAGCAATTCTTTCTCGGTAGTGGTGTAGTTCATTTGTGCCTCATTCAGCGTCTTGCTCGCATAATACACGACGCAGGGATCTTTCCCTCGCCGTTGCCCTAAAACCGCCCCGACTGCATAGTCGGACGCGTCACACATCAACTCAAAGGGCAAACTCCAATCCGGAGGCTGTACAATCGGCGGAGTAGTGAGACTCCGCTTCAACGTCTTAAAAGCCTCCTCACACGCCTCAGTCCACACAAAGGGCGTGTCTTTAGACAACAAATGACACAACGGTCGAGAGATAGCACTGAAATCCTTAATGAAACGCCGATAGAAACCAGCGTGACCGAGGAAAGACCGAATGTCTTTTACAGACCTTGGAGTGGGAAGATTTGCGATCAAATCGATCTTCGCCTTGTCCACCTCAATACCCTTGGATGAGACAATGTGTCCCAACACAATTCCTTGGGTGACCATGAAGTGGCACTTCTCCCAGTTAAGCACAAGTTGCTTTTCCTCGCACCGTTCCAAGACTTTCTTCAAGTTCCCGAGGCATTCGTCAAACGAATCCCCAAAAACTGAAAAGTCATCCATAAACACCTCCACAATCTTCTCTACCATGTCGCTAAATATTCCCATCATACACCTTGAAAAGGTTCCGGGAGCGTTACACAAGCCAAAGGGCATGCGACGGTAGGCAAACGTTCCATAAGGACACGTGAATGTGGTCTTTTCCTGATCCTCCATGGCTACCTCTATCTGATTGTAGCCAGAGTACTCATCCAGGAAGCAATAGAAAGCACGACCAGCCACCCTCTCCAGAATTTGATCAATGAATGGGAGAGGGAAATGGTCTTTCCGGGTGCTCGCATTGAGCTTCCGGTAATCGATGCACACTCGCCACCCGGTTTGAACACGGGTCGGCACTAGTTCTCCCTCGCCGTTTCTCACGACGGTTACTCCAGCCTTCTTAGGCACCACTTGCACCGGACTCACCCACTCACTATGGGCTATCGGGTAAATAATACCCGCATCTAAGAGTTTAAGCACCTCAGCCCTAACCACCTCCTTCATATTGGGGTTCAGACGACGCTGAGGTTGCCTAGAAGGCTTCACATCCTCATCAAGAAAAATGCGGTGTGTACACACCGTTGGATTAATACCTCGCAAATCTGCTATCGTCCATCCTATTGCGCCCACGTGCTCTCTCAGCAGGGTAAGCAACTTAGCCTCTTGATCCGCCTCGAGAGATGAGGAGATCACAACCGGAAAAGTATCATCGCCTTTAAGGAATGCATACTTAAGTGTGTCCGGCAGAGGCTTTAACTCTGGTTTAGGCGGCTGGACAGACGATGGGAGAGCTTTAGGAAGTGGGGCGCCCAGTGGCTCAAGAACAGGGTTCCAAGCGACGCCACACACATCCTCTACTACCAGCATCTCCATCAAACTCCCTACCTCTGGAGAATCTAAGAATGACGCCTCATCGGCGGTAAGGGCTATCTCCAGAGGATCCTTGTATAACATACTATCGACATGCTCTTGCACTAGCGTGTCGATCAAACTCACCTCATACACCTCCTCGTCATCCTCGACCCGACTATCCACATTAAAAACATTCACCTCCATTTTCAAGTCCCCAAACGACAATTGGACTTGCCCAGTTTTGCAATTCATGACAGCACTGGAGGTGGCCAGAAAAGGACGGCCAAGGATGATAGGAGTCTTCTCAAAGACCTCCGGTATTGGGCAAGTATCCAGGACAATGAAGTCGACTGGAAAGAGAAACTCGCCCACTTGAATCAAAATATCTTCCACCACTCCCTTGGGAATTCTCACACTCTGATCAGCCAACTGTAGCGTGACCGGTGTGGCTCTCAGGTCGCCTAAGCCAAGCTTCAAGTATACCGAATATGGGAGCAAATTGACACTCGCTCCTAAATCTAGTAAAGCCTTATCAAATTTCTGGCCTGCGATAGCTATAGGGATGGTGGGACAACCAGGGTCTTTACACTTGGTGGGGATCTCAGCCTGGAGAATGGAGCTCACTTGCTCCGTCAGAAGCACTTTGTTCTGACTCTTGGTTCTCCGCTTAGACGTACATAGATCCTTCAAAACCTTCGCAAACTGAGGAATGGCATCAATGGCTTCCATCAAAGAGATAGGAAACTGAACTTTCTTGAACAACTCAAGCATTTGAAAGTTCACATTGACTTTGGGCTTCGCCACCAAGCGATTTGGATATGGAGCAACGGGTGGCGACGGAGTCGTGGGGACTGCAGGCGCAAGTACCACCACTTCATGAGACTCCGCATCTCTCTCTTCCTCAGGGACACTTCCTAGGTCTGGAATGGCTATTGGCACAGATACCGGTACCGGGGGTGGCACCGATTTTTGCTTAAGAGGTAAGTCTTTGTTGATCACCTTCCCACTTCTGAGCGTGGTGATCGCCTTAGCCTCCTCTAGGCTAGGATCCGAACTACTTGGGCCAGAAAAATCACCCACATAATGCGTACCGGCGGCATTGATTAGAGGTTGAGAAGGAAACTTTCCTTTCTCCTGTTGGGCTTGTCCAACTGCCGCCGTCAACTGGGTCAATTGGGTCCTAATGTCACTAATCGCCAGCTTGGTCTGCTCAGTAAAGCTAATCTGAGACTGCATGAGAGTCTTCATCATCTCATCAGTCTGCTTATCCCGTGGGGGATGGTTAATGCCAGGGGGTGGTCCAAAAGATGAAGGACTAAACCTCTGCTGCTGCTGAGGTGGGTAACGGAATTGGGTCATTGGGCCTTGAGAAGACTGGAATGGCTGGACTGACTGCTGAGGTGGTGCCTGGGGTTGCACTGGGGCTTTTTGGTCCCTCCAACTCAAAAGTGGGTTATGGGCCCACCCTGGATTGTAGGTATTAGAATATGGATCCCAACGCTGGTTAAGCGCGTTCACCTCAGCCTGGTTACTATGGTATGCATCTTTCACAATGGAAAACGCGGGGCAAGCAGTGACTAAATGCCCCGGACACTCACACAAAGCACACACCTCCTCAACTCTCATCTCATTCACCTGATGGACTTGCTTAAGTTTCAAGTCCTCTAACTGTTTGTTCATCTTGTCCAGCTGGGACTGGAGGTTGTGTTCTCTCACACTCGAAGGAAATATGCCGGACCCACTGGGTCCTTGAGCAGCCATAGCCCTATCACCGAGGTCAGAAGGTTCCCAACTCCGGTGTTTCTCGGCCAACTCATCAAGAAAATCCCACGCATCATCTGGGGACTTGTCGAGGAAATCTGCCTCCTTACAGAGGTACTCAATTTGTTGGACCGTGGCAACATTCAAGCCTAAATAGAAAAATGACACCAACTGGTGTTTCACGAACCCATGATGCGGTAAGGACAACAGCAAGTCCTTGAACCGCTCCCAGCACCTTAAAAACGACTCGCCCTCTTTCTGCTTATACGACTGGATTTGGCGAGTCAGGTACTTCGACTTATTTTCCGAGAAATATTTCTTGTAAAATATATCTCGGACAGCAGCCCACGTCCTCAGAGACTGGGCTTTTTGCATACGTAACCACTTATCTGCATTGTCCCTAAGTGAAGGGGGAAAAAGCCTAAGGCAAGCATTCTCCCACTGAGCATTGGTGGCAAGGGTGCTCACCAACTGCTCGAAGCAACGGATATGGTTGTACGGATCCTCATTCTCCTTCCCGTAGAACAGGGGAAGGGCATTATGCATACCTGGCTTGATGGTGAAAGCGTTACGTGCTTCCACTGTCTCTATTGGTAGAACTATTGGACTGAGAGGAGTGGTCCTCTCAGGATGCATGTGCGCACGCATCGACATCGGTGGATCTGCCATTGGTGGATCGATTACTAAGTTCACAAAAAGGCCACCGATATCGAAAGACTCACCACCAAAATATTCTTCCTCCACGGTTAATTTCGGAACGCTCTCAATGACTAAAATAAAAATAAAATCTAACGACCCGAATTCTCAACACACGTTACCGTCCCCGGCAACGGCGCCAAAAATGCTTAGCGATTTCCTAGTCCTTAAATAATGGGTTGCCCCAAGCGTAGGGCGGAGACCGATATAGCACAATATCCGGTAAGACCGGAGTCGAATCCACTAAGGACGGTGAAGTGTGTGCTGTGGAAACTCGGGTTGTAGAATTTGAAACGGCTCTTAGGTAGCCACCCCTTGTCGGTTTGATTGAGGGATTAACTAAAACAACGAAATTGATTATACTATTCAGACAATTAAAAGGAGGTATGGTCGTAGGGTTCATAGCACTCGTAACTAGCCCGGATTAGCCTGCTCCATTCAATGTTCTTAAAAACTTTTAACTTTAGTTTAGAAAAGATACCCCGAAAGATGCGAACCTTTATGGTCGCCGTATACCCATGCGCAGCGAAGAACAAGTTTTGTTCCCCCATTCCCCCGTTCACATGGGCTCCGGCGATGCCCCGGGTTCGTCTAACGAATGTTCTCATTAACCCAAAATTACTTTTTCATTAATTAAAAGCAGGAGCAGTACCCGAACTGATCACGGCGTGCTAATTACCCCGCGACCCTACCTATGAAACTACTCACTCATTATTGAAAGAGAAACAAGAGAAATCCTAACTTGCATCATACTTCTATTGCTTGGAAAGAGAAATAAATAAGAAAAACCAATTACTTGAATATCAACGAACAACTTTAATTAAGAACGAAAACTGAAACGAGTTACCGGAATGCGAAGATCTGAACAAAACTTGAAATAACTTGAAGGTAAGAGCTCTGGAAAGAAAGAACGGTAAAAGAAAGCTGCTACGTAAATAATCCCCCCCCTAAAAACGGAGTTAAAAGGGGTATAAATACAAACCCCTTAAATTCGGAAATAAATGGAAAAGGAAATAAAATGACGAAACATTGAAAACCCCGCTAAAGCCCTCGGTATCGATACTACCCAGGGGGGTATCGATACCCAACTCTCTGATCAACTTCGGATTCATTTTGCATTACTTTGTATCGATACAGGGGAGAGCTGTATCGATACCGAGCCCGTTAATGCGTGCCGCCGAGCCTTGCATGGAATTTGCCACCCGACGTCACCCGACGCTTCATGCTTCCACTTTGACCTCCCATGTCGACGTCCAAAACGACCTCAAGGCCTCCCATCCAATCTTGGCGTAAAAACCGCCTTATTACCTATGAAAATAACAAAAACACAAAACAAAGGAAAGCACGACATCAAGTGGATAATGGAATAAAACGCGCCTCTAACGCGCTAATTTGTCCTACTTAGGCTCTCATATCTATGATATCACGCGCCTATCAGCGGAGACCGATATAGCACAATATCCAATAAGACCGGAGTCGAATCCACTAAGGACGGTGAAGTGTGTGCTGTGGAACCTCGGGTTGTAAGATTTGAAACGGCTCTTAGGTAGCCACCCCTTATCGGTTTGATTGAGAGATAAACTAAAATAATGAAATTGATTAACTATTCAGATAATTAAAAGGAGGTACGGTCGAAGGTTTCATAACACTCGTAATCAGTCCGGATTAGCCTGCTCCATTTGGCGTTCTTAAAAACATTTAAATTTAGTTTAGAAAAGATACCCCGAAAGATGCGAACCTTCATGGTCGCCGTATACCCATGCGCAGCGAAGAATGAGTTTTGGACCCCCATTCCCCCGTTCACATGGGCTCCGGGGATGCCCCGGGTTCGTCTAACGAATGTTCTTATTAATCTAAAATTACTTTTTTCATCATTTAAAAGCAGGAGCAGTACCCGAACTAATCACGGCGTGCTAATCACCCCGCGACCCTACCTATAAGACTACTAACTCATTATTGAAAGAAACATAAAAGAGGTTCTAACTTGCATCATACTTCTATTATGGGAAAAAGAGAATTAAACGAAAAATACCAACTAATTGAATACCAATAAACAACTTTAATTAAGAACGAAAACTGAAACGAGTTACCGTAAGGTGAGTTCTTGAACAAAAACTTGAAAACTTCGAAGGAAAAAGCTCTGGAACGGAAAGAACGGAAAAGTAAAGCTGCTATGTAAAAGGGAGAACCCTAAAAACGGAGTTTGGAGGTATTTATACAAGTCCCCGAATAAAAAAGGAATAAAGAATAAAGAAAGAATAAAATAAACGACGAAAACGAAAATTCTCCGCTGTTGCCTTCGGTATCGATACAGCCCAGGGGGGTATCGATACCCATTTCTCTGTTTCGTCCGTATGTTTTCTCCAAAAGCTGCCGACAAAAAGTCCTCTCCTCAGTAGGTATAAGATTAGTTTTATAGGGATTGAAAGTATAAATTACATAGCGGCCCTTGAGCTTTGTCCACTTCGCACTTCAACCCAAAACTTTTGCTAACTTCCATTTTTATTCAGACTTCTTGAAAACAAGCTTGAGCAGCCTCCGCTTTGACACCCCGGCAACGTACGAACCGGCCTCGAGGCCACGCTTTCCAACATTGGTGTGGACACACGCCCCAAAAATCCCGCGTTTTAGTGCAAGAAAATTCTGGGTGCGCCCTATCTCGCGGAAAGCGCGGCGAAACGCTTCGCAGATCAGAGAGTCGCCACTCGGGTTTTGTGGAGAGTACCCAAGAAACCGTGATTTAGAAAATGTTTTGGATTGCATTTGCTCGAGTTTTGAAAAAGGCTTGTAGACTGGTCCGTCGTTACCTTTGAAATCTGAGATTCGGGAGCCAGATTACGAGAGGGGAAGGGTTTTATGGCACCCCCCTCGCCCAGTCCGGAGACCGGTCTCTACTCAGGCATTTTATAAAACATTTGCATTTCTCTCTTTATTTGATCATTTTCTTAGCCAATTAGGGCGGGGAAACAGTTAATGGGGATTAAAACTGTAACACGTTTGCAGTTTATGTACAAATATGTGACAAGATGTTTATGGATGTTTGATGTTTGACCTAACAAGTATAATAGATTGAGAACAAGCTTTTGTGGACGTTTTAAACAAACTAGCACACACTGACCGTGCAATAGTACACACAGGAGCAAGCCTGCATGCACTGGGCAAGCCACTGCATACAGTCAGGACCTGCGTGCGCCACCCACAACTGGCGTGCGCCAGTGAGTCCAATACCACAGCTTCTGTTCTCAACCCTCTGGGCTCTGGAAAGGACCAGTGCACACCCAGGACAAACCACGCAGTTAAAATATGGATTACTAAGCTATTACAGACAGGATAAGGGCTTAGAAGCCACCAAATGAGCATAAAACCCCTTAAACAGTGAGGGGAGGATGATCAAAGGCCTGGATGGAAGATCCATGCAAGGGCCAAGCCACTGGAAACTAGACCACTACCGTACGCCACTAATGGAGGGCCGTACGCCGGTTGTCGTTTGGTTCCAATGCTTTGGCTTTGCATCATCTGGGCTCTGGAACATGACCAGAAGGCTCTCAGAGGCCAAACTAGACTAAGATACAGATGGAAGAGAAAGCAGTTCTAAGATACAGTAAGCAAAATGTTGATTTTAGCATGCATCAGGGTGATCAGAGCACAAATGAAGCAATAAAACAATGATCCATGATCCCCACGCCAGTTTTGCTCGTACTGCCATGACTGGCGTACGGCGTAAACTACTGGCGTGCGCCACTGATCACTGCATACGGTTTTTGAAACCTTGCCAGCATTAGGGCCAGGACTGGTATAGATTACCAGCCTTGACCCTGCTAGCCCCCCTCAGGGGTCAGAACAGAAAACAGAAAGCAAATGTGGTGTACCTTTTGCTTGCGAGTTTTGAGGGATTGTTTGAGCTTGAGCTTGAGGGTTGAAGGTTGGAAGATGATTGTGGTAAGGGTTATGGATTGAGGTGAGTGTTCTTCACTTACTCTTTCTATGGGAAAAGAAAGGAAGCAAGAACACTTAGGGAGAAGAAGACAAGAGGGTTTTTTGCCTTAATGGAGCTAACCCCTTTTGAATTTTGTAACCCTTGTAAGAGTGAGAGAGGGGAGTATATATAGGCAAAGGGACTGAGATCAGTTTGGGCATAAGGGCTTGTTTGGCTTAAGGGAGCCTCCCATGCATTTAATACATGGGACTTGGCTTGAAAGGTGTTGTAGGAGGGAAGGGGACAACCCTGGACGAAAACAATCATCAGGGAGCTGTAGACTACGTCAGGGTGGCCACAAAAGTCCCGCGCGAACGGCTAAATAAAGTTGATTTGACTGGGATTGACTGGCGTACGCCCCTTGTTGAGTGGCGTGCGCCAGTAACGGGCGATGACTGACACGTGGCAGTGCTTCCAGCGCACGCTAGTCCATCACCAGCTTACTCCAGTAGGGTTTCGCTGAGGCCATTTGGTTCTGGCTTGAGGGTTCGACAAGGAGTTCGGAAAGGTTTTGGGATGAGGCTCGGGATGCTCAAAACTCAAACACACTTAACAAACTCGGGATGTTCTTGACCTTAATTATCATCGGGGAATCAAAGACCGTAAATAAACTATTCTGGAAAGTCCAAAATAGGGTGTCTACAGTTGGCGCTAAAACCGCCTTATTACCTAGAAGAAAAGTAAAAACACAAAACCAAGACAAAGCACGATATCAAGTGGAAAATGAAATAAACCGCGTCTCTAACGCGCTATTTCGCCCTACTTAGGCGCTCATATCTATGATATCACGCGCCTATCACACCCCCCAACTTGAAGGTTGCTAGTCCCTAGCAACGAAAAGAATAAAAATAAAATAAAGAAAATGATAGATC
This sequence comes from Rhododendron griersonianum, assembly GCA_018127125.1. Classification (NCBI taxonomy): domain Eukaryota; kingdom Viridiplantae; phylum Streptophyta; class Magnoliopsida; order Ericales; family Ericaceae; genus Rhododendron; species Rhododendron griersonianum. The sequence continues at coordinate 43,431,261 of CM030797.1, forward strand.
TTTTAAACCCCCGGGCGGCTCCAGTAGGACGAGTGAAGTCTCGTGAGGGTTTTCAGCAGTGATCACCCACAAAACACAAAGGATTCGGACACTTCGAATGCAACTCAACCCAATCAATAACCTTTAAAAGCACTACAATGACTATCAGACAAGTCAAAGGCAAGATATTTCATCCATGGATAGAGTTAAACAAGTGAACTTCGTACCAAACTTAGCACAAAAATTAATCCTCTCACCTACGATCGGATAGAGAATTTTCAAATGGCATGCGTGTATGGAAAATCACATAGAGAAATTTACCAACCTCGAGAACAGTTCACACACCGTTGATAGCCCAATATTTCTTAAGCGCACTCCTTCCCTTTTTGTATTTTTCCTCTTTCTATTTTTTTTCCTTTTGTTTTTTTCTCATGGTCGTGCAATGCCCGAATCTCTCGGGCTTTCTAGTTGACTCTTTAGCGAGCTTTGGGTCGGCTATCCCCAAGCCAAACAGCTTTAGAGCACCAGGTTTTAAGAGACCCCTACGGACTTAATTGCTCAAGTCAAAAAGGCTTTATATTGAGATCCAAGCTATCACATTTAACGATACTTTCACAAAGTCTATCCATCTTTTGTCGCGAACAACACGGTGGGAGTATACCCCGATTGCCCGGTTACTACTCAATGGACGCCCGGATAAGCATTAACAATAAAGCACTCATAACTTATTCTCTTACTTTTTTTTTTATTGGGAAAGGTGTTCCAAAAATTCCATCAAACAAACTTATACCGAAATACCAAAAACATGTGAACCAAACTCTAGACCGGTAAATACTCATGTGGGGCAGTGTGTGTGTGTGAGAGCATATTTTCAAGTGACCAAATGCTATCCAACTATAGATGATACCGGCTAACCAGTGCTTCTTCAACATCATGTTCACGAGCTTAAGTCTATCCATAAAATTATATCGCGACTCCGACTCGCACAACAACCACTAAAGTACTAATTAAAAGCCATCAACCAAGAATAGCTGCACCCAAGTATCTAAAATCCTTAATTCAATTTTTTGACTTTTTTTTGATTTTTTGATTTTTTAACTATGCAAAATGAATAAAAACAAGTACGAAGTACACCCTCCCCCCAACTAGAAACATGCTATGTCCCCAGAGCATGAAGGCAATAAGAAAAAGAAAACACAAGGGAGAAGAGATGGACCTACGGGTGGCAGCCAACCACCATGACCTCGGCCGATGTTCGAGGAATTTGCCGTTTTCGGCCTCCACGCAAGCCACCAAATCCTGCAAAAGACATTAGTACTGCCCGGTCGTGGTATCCGGGCTCCCAAAACAAAAAATAAAAAGAAGAAAACTCCACCAAATCTTCGCGCGATTAACGTGTCATACTTTTCTCCCCATCCCTCGCCGGTAGGCAAGAAACGGGTGGCTATACAAGACCATGATGCTAATTTTTTTTTACTTTTCAATTTTCTACTTTTTTTTCCTCTTTTTTTTTGATAGGAGAGACGAAAAACAACTAAGCAAAAGACAAGAAATAAGGAACTAAGAAATAAAAGACAAATATACATAGATTGTGCCAAAAACAACAGAACTGACTAAAATCCAAAGTCACCAACACAAAATTGCCCTTACTAACCGGAGCTGGGCACACGATCCTTATTTTAATAGCGGCGTGCAAAGCTATAAAACCCAAGTCAATGATGGGTACCCCTATTGCTAGGAGCCGGGTCCACTTCTCAGTGAAGAGAGTGGTACGCAAAAGCTACCCGTCGGAACTTAAGAAGAAAGGGCCCCCAGCGGCTCAAGAACTGGGTCCCAAGCGGTGCCACACACATCCTCGACTGCAAGTATCGCCATTCTACACCTTTTATCAAGAATTGAACTCGGCCATGCCACAAGTTAAGATACTTCGAGTAGCGCATTTGCCGAATTCGTTTTAGACACTTAAATTCAACCAAGTGCTTAGCCCAAACTAGATCAATTTTCAAAGAGTTAACAAAATCCAAAAGATATGGATGATAAATTAAATTAAATTCATCAACACCAAGAAAATCAATCTGTTCCACATTTAAAACCTCTTGCGAAAGTGGAGACTCGGTAGGAGGGTTGGCACTATCTAGAGCAGAGAGTATTTGATTATTCAGTGCAACTATTGGCAATGACTCCTCAAAAGGCATGCAACCTTCACTAATGACAAGCGGCTCTATTCTCTCTTTTTCCCTCGCATCAAGAACAAGTAGACTTTCCACAATTATTGACAACGACTCCTCAGGAGTCGCGTTATGAAAATCCATCTCAAGTGTACTAGAATGCTCTCGAGAAGACTGTTGCACTTCAGGTGAACCAACTATTTCGTTAGTTACAAGTGGCTCTATTGTTTCATCTTCTAATACACAAGAATTACTCACTTGAAAATTTTCAACTTGATTGCAAGAAAAAGAATCAGCTAATTGATCAAAATAAGGCGGCTCTATTTCCTCTTTTTCCCCCACATCAGAATTGGTATCCTCAGAACTTTCAGTCAACTCACAAAATTGGAGCTTTTGGGTTAATTCATCTAAGTAATCCCAAGCATCTTCAGGGTTTTTATCTAGGAATTCGTCAGTGGACCTAAAATCCACCTGGCATGGCTTAAGATTTAAACTACGACAAAAGATAACCAGAAGACTGCCAAGCTCACAATTAAAACTCGACCAAGAGAATACGGAATTTTTAAATCGCTCCCAACACTGTGACAAAGACTCATCATCTTAATTGTTGAGAGAAATGTGATAGTTCTTCTAAAAGCATACGAGTCTCATATGAGGGATTGAAAGTTTTGAAAAACTGTATCATAATCTCAATCCATGTCAATTTTGGACTCAAAAAATTAAACCAATCGTGAGCACTACCACGCAAAAATGCTGGGAATACATATAAAAGAGCCACTTCATCGCTAGCAAAAGCCTCCTCAAGTTTATGAACATGCGTAAAAGGATTTTCTGATGCCAAATCATAAAATATAGGAAGATCAAATTGGTTTGCATAACCTCCATAGCACCTAGCAAAATGAGCCATTTTTTTTTTCAACAATTAAAAAAAAAATAAAGAATTAAAAAATAAAATAAAAATAACTACCCGAATTCTTAACACACATTACCGTCCCCGGCAACGGCGCCAAAAATGCTTGACAATTTCCTAGTTCTAAAATTATGAGTTGCCCCAAGCGTAGGGCGGAGACCGATATAGCACAATATCCGGTAAGACCGGAGTCGAATCCACTAAGGACGGTGAAGTGTGTGCTGTGGAACCTCGGGTTGTAAGATTTGAAATGGCTCTTAGGTAGCCACCCCTTGTCGGTTTGATTGAGAGATAAACTAAAACAACGAAATTGATTAACTATTCAGATAATTAAAAGGAGGTACGGTCGAAGGGTTCATAACACTCGTAATCAGTCCGGATTAGCCTGCTCCATTTGGCGTTCTTAAAAACATTTAAATTTAGTTTAGAAAAGATACCCCGAAAGATGCGAACCTTTATGGTCGCCGTATACCCATGCGCAGCGAAGAATGAGTTTTGGACCCCCATTCCCCCGTTCACATGGGCTCCGGCGATGCCCCGGGTTCATCTAACGAATGTTCTTATTAATCTAAAATTACTTTTTTCATCATTTAAAAGCAGGAGCAGTACCCGAACTGATCACGGCGTGCTAATCACCCCGCGACCCTACCTATAAGACTACTAACTCATTATTGAAAGAAACATAAAAGAGGTTCTAACTTGCTGATAGGCACGCGGTATCGTAGATATAAGTGCCTAAATAGGGTAGTTTTAACACGTTGTTATCTAATTTATTCCTTATTTTCCACTTGATGCGTTGCTTTGGTATGTTTTTGTGTTTTTATTAATTTTCAGGAAAATAAGGTTGTTTTGGCGTTACAGGATAATGAGTATAGCGCTCAGAGGTGGCATAGCATGGCGCGCGAAGTGATCAGAGAGCTGGCTAGCGCTACACCCTTTTTGGTGTAGCGCTACCGAGTGCAATTGGAGTAATGATTCGGAAGTCAAATTGGCGGAGTATAGTTTCAATGTTCACTGAAAGAATTGGACTTGGACTTATATCTACTAGGTGGGCCCAATGGTTCACCAGTACTTTGACTAAATGGTGGGCCTTCCAAAAGGCAATTGTCGGCTGGAAAATTAAACGAAAAATAGGGCTTTATTGGTACTCGGCTACAGCACCCTATAAAAGGGAGAAAAACAGTCTCATGCTGGGGGATCTCTTTTCACGCTGTCACAGGACGAGAACGGTGGCGATCAGAGGGTTCCGAAATTACTTGGCAGCTTTCGATTCTTGTTCTTTCATTCAATGTTATTCTTTTCTTTCAAGTCTTGAAGCTTTGTTCAATTATTCGCACTCCTGTAATTCGTTATTAATTTTCGTTCTTTAATAAAGTTATTCTTTGGTACTTGTTTAATTCGTATCTTTTGTTTATTTCGTTCCAGAAGCATGTTTCAATTTAGGGTTTCTTTTGTTTATTGTTTAACTATGAGTGAGTAGTTTTATAGAGTGTGGCCGCGGGACGAAGGCGTCCCGTGGCTAGTCTAATCGATGTTTACCTCGGGTTCAATAAAACAGAATTTTTAAGCAATTTTGGGATACGAAAACTTTTCTAATGGACAAATCCCGGGCATTGCTGGAGTCCTTGTAAGCGGGGCGAAGGATTCCGGAGCCTTCCTCTCGATTGTACACGGAAACTGGTGACAGGTGGTGAGCATTCGTTAGGGAACCTTTTTCCTATTCTAAAATCAATTATTTAAAGGAATTGTGACCCGAGTGGACATTGGTTAGGGCTAGTTGCGGACGCTGGAGTTCCCACGGCTGTACTCTCCTTTTTAAATTCATATTCAATAAATTCAGTTTGGTAATTTAGTTAATTAATCAATCTCATTGAACAAGGGGTGGCTACCTAAGAGCCAAGTTAAACTAGAATTCAACACTTTTGAGTTAGCACCGTCCGTCCATCTCTGTGGTTCGACTCCGGTACTTCCGGATATTGTGCTACACTGGTCGAGAGTCCTACGCTTGGGACGCGTCTTTATTTTTATACACCCGATCGGTCAAGCATTTTTGGCGCCGTTGCCGGGGACGGCGACGTGTGTTCTAGAGTGTGAGTTTTCGTGTCTTTTGTCTTTTAGTTGAGTCACCATAGGTAGAGAGAAGAAGGTGTCCTTTAAACAGGACCCTCTTTATTATCGCGACCCGACACATCGTTTAGTTCGAAAAGAACTGGAGTCGAGTCAGCCTGTGTTGTCTAGTTCTTCATCTTCTAGTTTAGAGTCAGACTCAGCTGAGCACCAGTCAGAGTCTATTCCCATTAGTGATTTTTATATAGATTTGCCTTTTGAGTCAGTTAGTGTCAGCAATCCACTTTTCCAGTCAGTTTCGGAGTCAGAATCAGAATTAGTCGAGATGGGAGATAGGCAATTAGTCAATCCGCCGTCCTTGAGACAGCACATGCATCCCGAGAGGACTACTCCTCTCGGACCCATTGTATTCCCCCAAGAGACACAAGAGGCACGCAATGCCTTTATAGTCAAACATGGTGTCCTTAATAGTCTCCCTAGTTTCCACGGGAGGGAGTGCGATGATCCGTACGAGCATGTGCGGACATTCGAGGGATTGGTGCGCAACTTTGCGTCTAATACCCAATATGAGAATGCGTGCCTCAAGCTGTTTGAGGCGACGTTGAAAGATGGCGCGCTTCTGTGGTTCCGAATGCAAAAGTCTCAATCCTTCACCACTTGGGCACAAGTGCGTGACGCCTTTTATAGGAAGTACTTTTCTGAGGCTAAGACTAAGAGTTTCAGGCGTCAAATCCAAGGCTTTAGACAGGAGAGGGATGAGTCATTTCTCAAGGCATGGGAGCGTTTCAAGGAATTGCTCCTAAGGCTGCCACACCATGGCTTTGAGAGAATTCAGTTAATCGGTTTCTTTCATCTGGGTCTCAACGCTGAGTCAGTCCAGCACATAGAATATTCTTGCAAAGGGGACGATTTCTTGTCCAAAACAGCGGACCAGGCTTGGGATTTCTTAGATGACCTAGCTGATAGGCAGAGGGCTTTGGAACCATCCGATTTTGAGCGATCCGGACCTTCTGGGTCCAATATTGTCCCGGTTACCATTCGTGACCAGCGACTTCAGGCTCAGGTTGAGAAAATGGCTCAGAGATTAGAAGACTTAGAGGTGAGGCAGGTTCGTCCAGTTAACGAGGTATCAAATGAGGAAGTGTGCGTGTGGTGTGAATGCAAAGGGCACACCGCGACCGTTTGCCCTGGGTTTATTGCCGCCAAGGGGGCGAGTCAGTTTAATCAAGAAGAGGTTAATGCAGTCAGGACTTGGGATCCTTATTCTAGAACGTATAATTCGGGATGGAGGGATCACCCCAATTTTGGGTGGTCGGACTCCAGACCCGTAGGTGGAGGCCAAGCTCAATCCTTTGCGCTACCTCCGCCGCAGCAGTTTCGGCCTCCTCAAGGCCAAATGACTCAGTTCCGTTACCAACCTCAGCAGCAGCAGGGGTTTGGTCCTTCATCTTTTGGACCACCCCCTGGCATTAATCATCCCTCGCGGGATAAGCAGACTGATGAGATGATGAAGGCTCTCATGCAGTCTCAGATTAGCTTTACTGATCAGACCAAGCAGGCCATTGGTGACATTAAGACCCAATTGACCCAGTTGACGGCAGTAGTTGGGCAAATACAGCAGGAGAAGGGAAGGTTCCCTTCTCAACCACAAGTCAATGCCGCCGGTACTCATTATGTGGGAGATTTTTCTGGCCCAAGTAATTCGAATCTCAGTCTGGAAGAGGCTAAGGCGATCACCACTCTCAGAAGTGGGAAGGTGATCAACAAGGACTTACCTCCCAAGCAAAAATCGGTACCACACCTGGTGCCGGTAGCTGCACCAATAGTTATTCCAGATTTGGGAAGTGTCCCTGAGGAGGAGAAAGAGGTGGAGTCTCCGGAAGTGGTGGTGCCTGCAGGTGCAGCCGCCACGACTCCAACGCCGCCAGCTGTGCCAGTAGCTCCATTTCCCCAAAGGCTGGCGGTGAAACCAAAGCAGAATATGAACCTTAAGATGTTCGAACTTTTCAAGAAAGTTCAGTTCCCTATCTCTTTGATAGAAGCCATTGATGCAATCCCTTAGTTTGCAAAGGTTTTGAAGGATCTATGCATGTCAAAGCGGAGAACTAAGAGTCAGGACAAAGTGTTTCTGACGGAGCAAGTGAGCTCCATTCTCCAGACTGAGATCCCCACCAAGTGCAAGGACCCTGGTTGTCCCACCATCCCTATAGCTATCGCGGGCCAACAATTTGATAAGGCTTTACTAGATTTAGGAGCCAGTGTCAATTTGCTCCCTTATTCGGTATATTTGAAGTTAGGCTTAGGCGATTTGAGAGCCACACCGGTCAAGCTACAGTTGGCTGACCGGAGTGTGAAAATTCCAAAGGGAGTGGTGGAAGATGTGTTAATTCAAGTGGGTGAGTTTCTGTTTCCAGTAGACTTTATTGTCTTGGATACTTGCCCGATTCCAGAGGTCTTTGAGAAGACTCCTATCATCCTTGGCCGCCCTTTTCTAGCCACCTCCAGTGCTGTCATGAATTGCAAAACTGGACAAATCCAACTGTCGTTTGGGGACTTGAAAATGGAGGTGAAAGTGTTTAATGCGGATAGCCGAGTCAAGAATGATGATGAAGTGTATGCGGTGAGTTTGCTCGACACTCTGGTGCAAGAGCATGTCGATAATATTTTGTATAAGGATCTTCTAGAGATCGCCAAGGAGGCGACATTCTTAGATTCTCCAGAATTAGGGAGATTGATGGAGGTGCTTGCAGTAGAGGATGTGTGTGGCGCCGCTTGGGACCCAGTTCTTGAGCCGCTGGGCCCCCCATTGTCTACAGCTCTCCCATCATCTGTCCAGCCGGATGACCCTGTTGACGTGTCGGATGATCCTGTAGAGGTTTTGGTCGATCCTGGATGAAATAGGTGAACCGAAAGAGGTGTTGGTCGATCCTGTTTATTCGGATGACCCTGTTGAGTAGCCATTGTGGCCATGTTTTGACATTTTTATATTTAAAATCCAAAAAGATTTTCTTTTCCGTTTGGGATTTGGGCATATTGGTCTTGTATAGCCACCCGTGTCTTGCTCATTCGCTTGACACGGGGAGAAAAGTATGACACGTTAATCGCGTGAAGATTTGGTGGAGTTTTTCTTCTTTTTATTTGTTTTTTGTTTTGTTTTGGGAGCCCGGATACCACGACCGGGCAGTACTAATGTCTTTTGCAGGATTTGGTGGCTTGCGTGGAGGCCGGAAATGGCAAATTCCTCGAACATCGGCCGAGGTCATGGTGGTTGGCTGCCACCCGTAGGTCCATCTCTTCTCCCTTGTGCTTTCTTTTTCTTATTGCCTTCATGCTCTGAGGGCATAGCATGCTTTAAGTTGGGGGGAGGGTGTACTTCGTACGCTGTTTTTATTCATTTTGCATAGTTAAAAATAAAACCAAAAAAATTGAATTAAGGATTTTGGATACTTGGGTGCAGCTATTCTTGGTTAATGGCTTTTAATTAGTACTATAGTGGTTGTTGTGCGAGTCGGAGTCTCGATACAATTTTATGGATAGACTTAAGCTCGTGAACATGATGTTGAAGAAGCACTTGGTTAGCTAGTATCATCTATAGTTGGATAGCGTTTGGTCACTTGAAAACATGCTCTCACACACACACTGCCCCACATGAGTAATTACCGGTCTAGAGTTTGGTTCACAGGTTTTTGGTATTTCGGTATAAGCTTGTTTGATGGAATTTTTGGAACTCCTTTCCCAATATAAAAAAAAGAGTAAGAGAATAAGTTGTGTGCTCTATATTGTTGATGCTTATCCGGGCGTCCATTGAATAGTAACCGGGCAATCGGGGTATGCTCCCACCGTGTTGTTCGCGTCAAAAGATGGATAGACTTTGTGAAAGTATCGTTAAATGTGGTTAGGTTGGATCTCAATATAAAGCCTTTTTGACTTGAGCAATTAAGTCCGTAGGGGTCTCTTAAACCTGGTGCTCTAAAGCCGTTTGGCTTGGGGATAACCGACCCAAAGCTCGCTAAAGAGTCAACTAGAAAGCCCGAGAGATCCGGGCATTGCACGACCATGAGAAAAACACAAAAGAAAAAAAATAGAAAGAGGAAAAATACAAAAAGGGAAGGAGTACGCTTAAGAAATATTGGGCTATCAACGGTGTGTGAACTGTTCTCGAGGTTGGTAAATTTCTCTATGTGGTTTTCCATACACGCATGCCATTTGAAAATTCTCTATCCAATCGTAGGTGAGAGGATTAATTTTTGTGCTAAGTTTGGTACGAAGTTCACTTGTTTAACTCTATCCATGGATGAAATATCTTGCCTTTGACTTGCTTGACAGTTATTGTAGTGCTTTTAATTGGGTTATTGATTGGGTTGAGTCGCATTCGAAGTGTCCGAGTCCTTTGTGTTTTGTGGGTAATCACTGCTGAAAACCCTCACGAGACTTCACTCGTCCTACCGGGGCCGCCCGGGGGTTTAAAAGATCTATCCTTTTATTTATTTGTTTTATTCTTCTTGTTGCTAGGGACTAGCAACCTTCAAGTTGGGGGGTGTGATAGGCACGCGGTATCGTAGATATAAGTGCCTAAATAAGGTAGTTTTAACACGTTGTTATCTAATTTATTCCTTATTTTCCACTTGATGCGTTGCTTTGGTATGTTTTTGTGTTTTTGTTAATTTTCAGGAAAATAAGGCTGTTTTGACGTTACAGGATAATGAGTATAGCGCTCAGAGGTGGCATAGCATGGCGCGCGAAGTGATCAGAGAGCTGGCTAGCGCTACACCCTTTTTGGTGTAGCGCTACCGAGTGCAATTGGAGTAATGATTCGGAAGTCAAATTGGCGGAGTATAGTTTCAATGTTCACAGAAAGAATTGGACTTGGACTTATATCTACTAGGTGGGCCCAATGGTTCACCATTACTTTGACTAAATGGTGGGCCTTCCAAAAGGCAATTGTCGGCTGGAAAATTAAACGAAAAATAGGGCTTTATTGGTACTCGGCTACAGCACCCTATAAAAGGGAGAAAAACAGTCTCATGCTGGGGGATCTCTTTTCACGCTGTCACAGGACGAGAACGGTGGCGATCAGAGGGTTCCGAAATTACTTGGCAGCTTTCGATTCTTGTTCTTTCATTCAATGTTATTCTTTTCTTTCAAGTCTTGAAGCTTTGTTCAATTATTCGCACTCCGGTAATTCGTTATTAATTTTCGTTCTTTAATAAAGTTATTCTTTGGTACTTGTTTAATTCGTATCTTTTGTTTATTTCGTTCCAGAAGCATGTTTCAATTTAGGGTTTCTTTTGTTTATTGTTTAACTATGAGTGAGTAGTTTTATAGAGTGTGGCCACGGGGCGAAGGCGTCCCGTGGCTAGTCTAATCGATGTTTACCTCGGGTTCAATAAAACAGAATTTTTAAGCAATTTTGGGATACGAAAACTTTTCTAACGGACAAATCCCGGGCATTGCTGGAGTCCTTGTAAGCGGGGCGAAGGATTCCGGAGCCTTCCTCTCGATTGTACACGGAAACTGGTGACAGGTGGTGAGCATTCATTAGGGAACCTTTTTCCTATTCTAAAATCAATTATTTAAAGGAATTGTGACCCGAGTGGACATTGGTTAGGGCTAGTTGCGGACGCTGGAGTTCCCACGGCTGTACTTTCCTTTTTAAATTCATATTCAATAAATTCAGTTTGGTAATTTAGTTAATTAATCAATCTCATTGAACAAGGGGTGGCTACCTAAGAGCCAAGTTAAACTAGAATTCAACACTTTTGAGTTAGCACCGTCCGTCCGTCTCTGTGGTTCGACTCCGGTACTTCCGGATATTGTGCTACACTGGTCGAGAGTCCTACGCTTGGGACGCGTCTTTATTTTTATACACCCGATCGGTCAAGCACTTGCATCATGCTTCTATTATGGGAAAAAGAGAAATAAACGAAAATTACCAACTAATTGAATACCAATAAACAACTTTAATTAAGAACGAAAATTGAAACGAGTTATCGAAAGGTGAGTTCTTGAACAAAAACTTGAAAACTTCGAAGGAAAAAGCTCTGGAACGGAAAGAACGGAAAAGTAAAGCTGCTATGTAAAAGTCCGAACCTTAAAAACGGAGTTTGGGGGTATTTATACAAGTCCCCGAATAAAAAAGGAATAAAAAATAAAGAAAGAATAAAATAAACGACGAAAACGAAAATTCTCCGCTGTTGCCTTCGGTATCGATACAGCCCAGGGGGTATTGATACCCATTTCTCTGTTTCGTCCGTATGTTTTCTCCAAAAGCTGCCGACAAAAAGTCCTCTCCTCAGTAGGTATAAGATTAGTTTTATAGGGATTGAAAGTATAAATTACATAGCGGCCCTTGAGCTTTGTCCACTTCGCACTTCAACCCAAAACTTTTGCTAACTTCCATTTTTATCCAGACTTCTTGAAAACAAGCTTGAGCAGCCTCCGCTTTGACACCCCAGCAACGTACGAACCGGCCTCGAGGCCACGCTTTCCAACATTGGCGCTAAAACCGCCTTATTACCTAGAAGAAAAGTAAAAACACAAAACCAAGACAAAGCACGATATCAAGTGGAAAATGAAATAAACCGCGCCTCTAACGCGCCATTTCGCCCTACTTAGGCGCTCATATCTATGATATCACGCGCCTATCAAAAATCACAATCCTATGTTAAAAAATTGAAGTAATTGTTCTTTGGTGATGCTTACGGCGGGAGGAGGAAAAAAAAATCAAAGGAAGTAGCAGCCAGCTTGAATTTGGATATAGTACTTTTTTAGGTCGGGATTGGAGACTATTTTGGTGGCACTGGCTTATGTGCTAGCTGCATGTTGTCCGTTGGTATACAGGGAGAGGATCGTCTCCGGTCCCTTTGAGAACTGAAGATCCAGTTCAATGCATGGGTAGGTTTACATCGATAAGAACGATTATTGTTAAGACTAGTCGAGAATATCAACCACGTCTAAATTCATGTCCGTCCGGTACCGATGGATATACTTTTTTTTTTTTTATCAACAAAGAAAATTTTATTAATCAACGAACCAAAGTTACATAGATTAAAAGGAAACGAGATAAAAAGACATCACAACCAACGACCTACATCCCAACTATGTTGGCACCTAAGCCGAGGACAATCATATGCCACCCGCAACCAAAGGAAGGGGAAGAATGCAATTGTGTAAACATTTGTATATGTTGGGCCCGGAGTGCCCCCATGGATTTGGTTACACAATGTCATTCTCTGCGACCGCTCTAAAAACAGACTTGCGGGTGCGATATTGAATGCCATAAAAGACTTAATTGAAACCATTCCTACCACCAATTCGTTTTAGAAGAGATGGTGGAAAAGCGGTCCGATAAGAGTATCAAACATATATCAATTGACATCCAGTAACACAGGCATAAGTTCGTTGCACTTTTAGAACTGAAAAACACATCGCAGCGTCGATCGCGAAGCGGGGGAGTTGCAAGTTGCCTAAGCCCTAGATTACCATTTGCCAAGGAACGAAATTTAATTAAGAAATCCTTTGTGCCATAGTTTTAGTTCTCCGGACTGCAGGATTTTCGTTCTAGGGCTATATGTTGTACTGAAAGCTTCTCTATGTTAAGAAGAGTCCCATTCGGCTAAATAAGCTAATTGGCTTCTTCTTTTTTGTTTTTATTCAATTTTTTTCGTATTTGTTAGTTTCGTCAATTTTTTGGGAATTATTGCTTCGTCATGACGAGAGGAATCTAAAAAGTAAAAAATTACGATCGAAATCCAATTTTTTTTGAATAAAGACGAAAAAAATTTCAAAAAAAATTGGATTTCGATCGTAATTTTTTATTTTTTAGATTCTTCTCATCATAACGATGCAATAATCCCCAAAAAATTGACGAAAAACTAAAAAATACGAAAAAAAAATAGAAAAAGAAAAAAAAAAGTCGATTGGCTTATTTAACCGAACGGGACATTCTCCAACTCTGTGAATTGGTTCAGTTGGGTGTTCTTAGCACTTCTTGAACTGGTTCATTTGGGTGTTCTTGTTAGTTTTTTTTTCTTCTAACTCATGTGTCCGAATCAATATACGCGCAGCTCGATTAATTATGCCCAATCTCACCACCCACTTGCGGGGGTTCCAATTAAAACCGAGCAATTGCTTCGTATGGACAAGCCCAAAGGAATTTTTTTTTGTTAAGTAGCCACAAGGGAGTTGATGACACCTGACAGATTTCCAACGACCTTAAGAAGGAACAAACTCTTAAGTCTCAAGCCTTCACCAACAACAGGTTAACCCCTTAGGGTTGGTGTTCTTGGTAGTTTTGGGGTCATAATCTCGCTTTTTTTTCTTCTAACTCATGTGTCCGGATCAATATACGGGCAGCTCGACTAATTCTGCCCAATCTCACCGTCCACTTGCCGAGGTTTCAATTAAAACCGAGCAATTGCTTCATATGGACTAGCCCACAGGAGTGTTTTTTTTTTGTTAAGTTGCCCCAAGGGAGTTGAGAACACCTGACAGGTTTCGAACGACCTTAAGAAAGAGCAAACTCCTAATCCTAAGTCTCAGGCCTTCACCAACAATAGGCTAACCCCTTAGGCCAGGGTTGGTGTTCTTGTTAGTTTTGGGGTCATAATCTCGCTTATTATGTGCTTCAAAAGTTTCCATTTCGAAATATTAAGAACTAAGTATATAGAGCATGATAGTCCGAAACCTTTTCCAAAGAAACAAAAGTACAAGAAAAGGTAATTTTATACACCACCACCCACCAAACTGTACACAAGCAATTCCCCCGTTCTTCTCCCTTCTCTCAATTAACAAATTAGAGGATAAACATAAACCCAAAAAAAATAAAGAAACGGATGGAGAACTTCTGATTTCTTATTCCAACATCAAGAACTAGCTAGTTGGATTTCTGGGTTAATGGCCCCTGGTGCCGAACTTTTTTTTTTTTTGCTCGGCAAAGAACATTTTATATTAAAGAAGACTTGAAAGGGATACATCAAGTCGGGGAGAGGGGGAGGGGACTCCAACCGAGGTTGAAGGAATTAAAACCACCTAAACGGGCCAAGCCCAAACACCCAAAACACCTAAACGGGCCAAGCCCAAACTCCTAAACAACAAACGAAAACAAACCAAGCCCAAGCCCAACCGACATAGCCCTAACCTGTCCGAATACTACCCAAAAAAGACTGAAGAAACCAGCCGCCGCCCAACAACAGACCCACCACCACAGTAACCCCAACTCCGCCACCATCGAGAAGAAGACGTCACCTCCAGGCCTGCCGGAAACCACCAGATCTGATCGATCAACCACAAGGTCAACCGATATTCATCGGCAACACCACAACAAAAAATAATGACGATCTGTGGTCTAGTAACAATAGCAGCAGCCATACAACACCAGAGCTCCACCCACCAACCACCGCCCTTCACAACCACCCAAAACAGGGCCTCCAACAAGCCACCAGCAACCACCAACCGAACCCGCTCCAGGACAAAAGATGCGACGAGAAGCCCGGGGAAAATCCCCCTGTTGATTACCCTCCACCGCCACCAAAAGCCCGCCCCAAACCCATCAAACCTCACAAGCTCCCGATGGGAAACTGATAGGCGCGTGATATCTTTGATAGGAGCACCTAAGTAGGGCGAATTAGCGCGTTAGAGGCGCGTTTTATTCCATTTTCCACTTGATGCGCGCTTTCCTTTGTTTTTGTGTTTTTGTTATTTTCGTAGGTAATAAGGCGGAATTGGCGCCAAGATTGGATTGCGAGGCCTTGAGGCCGGTTTGGACGTCGTCATGGGAAGTCAAGGCGGAAGTGTGAGGCGTTGGGTGACATCGGGTGGCCAAATCCCACGCAAGAATTGAGTGTTGGCTGTTTTTGCCGTCGATATCGATACTATTATTTTAAGTATCGATACAAAAATGGCACAAGACAAATCCAAGGTTTAAACAGTTTCAATTGTATCGATACTACCACCACATGTATCGATACCGAGATCCACATCGGAGAATTTTCGTTTTCGTCATTCATTGTTTATTCTTTCTTTATTCTTTATTCCTTTTTTATTCGGGGACTTGTATAAATACCCCCAAACTCCGTTTTTAGGGTTGGCACTTTTATTAGCAGCTTTATTTTTTCCGTTCTTTCCGTTCCAGAGCTAATTTCTTTCAAGTTTTCAAGTTCTGTTCAGATCTTCACACTTCGGTAACTCGTTTCAGTTTTCGTTCTTAATTAAAGTTGTTTATTGGCATTCAATTAGTTGGTATTTCTTGTTTATTTCTCTTTTTCCAATAATCGAAGCATGATGCAAGTTAAAATCTCTTTTATTTTTCTTTCAATTATGAGTGAGTAGTCGTATAGGTAGGGTCGCGGGGTGATTAGCACGCCGTGATCAGTTCGGGAACTGCTCCTGCTTTTAAATAATGAAAAAGTAATTTTGGGATAATTAGAACATTCGTTAGACGAACCCGGGGCATCGCCGGAGCCCATGTGAACGGGAGGATGGGGGAACAAAACTCGTTCTTCGCTGCGCATGGGTATACGGCGACCATAAAGGTTCGCATCTTTCGGGGTATCTTTTCTAAACTAAAATTAAATGTTTTTAAGAACACCAAATGGAGCAGGCTACTCTGGACTGGTCGCGAGTGCTATGAACCCTTCGACCGTACCTCCTTTTAATTATCTGAATTTTTAATCAATTTCGTTGTTTTAGTTTATCTCTAAATCAAACCGACAAGGGGTGGCTACCTAAGAGCCGTTTCAAATTCTACAACCCGAGTTTCCACAGCACACACTTCACCGTCCTTAGTGGATTCGACTCCGGTCTTACCGGATATTGTGCTACGTCGGTCTCCGCCCTACGCTTGGGGCAACCCATAATTTTAGGACTAGGAATCGGTCAAGCATTTTTGGCGCCGTTGCCGGGGACGGTAACGTGTGTTAAAAATTCGGGTAGTTATTTTTTATTTGTTTTCTTTTTAGTTCTTTGTTTTGAATCATATTAGATAGAGGTAGGCAATCCTTCCATCGTAGGAAAGCAATCGCCTCTAGCTAGCTTTTATTTTTATTTTTAATTTTTTTATTGTTGAAAAGGAAAAAAATGACCCATTTGGCAAGTTGGTATGGAGGTTACGCAAGACAGTTCGATTGTTCAGTGTCACTTCCTATATTTTATGGTTTGGCCTCAGAAAATCCTTTTACGCATGTTCATAAACTTGAGGAGGTTTTTGCTAGCGATGAAGTGGCTCTTTTACATGTATTCCCAGCATCTTTGCGTGGCAGTGCTCAAGATTGGTTTAATTTTTTGAGTCCAAAATTGACATGGCTTGAGATTATGATACAGTTTTTCAAAACTTTCAATCCCTCATATGAGACTCATATGCTTTTAGAAGAACTATCACATTTCTCTCAACAAGATGATGAGTCTTTGTCACAGTGTTGGGAGCGATTTAAAAATTGCGTATTCTCTTGGTCGAGTTTTAATTGTGAGCTTGGCAGTCTTCTGGTTATCTTTTGTCGTAGTTTAAATCCTAAGCCATGCCAGGTGGATTTTAGGTCTACTGATGAATTCCTTGATAAAAACCCTGAAGATGCTTGGGATTACTTAGATGAATTAACCCAAAAGCTCCAATTTTGTGAGTTGACTGAAAGTTCTGAGGATACCAATTCTGATGTGGGGGAAAAAGAGGAAATAGAGCCGCCTTATTTTGATCAATTAGCTGATTCTCTTTCTTGCAATCAAGTTGAAAATTTTCAAGTGAGTAATTCTTGTGTATTAGAAGATGAAACAATAGAGCCACTTGTAACTAACGAAATAGTTGGTTCACCTGAAGTGCAACAGTCTTCTCGAGAGCATTCTAGTACACTTGAGATGGATTTTCATAACGCGACTCCTGAGGAGTCATTGTCAATAATTGTGGAAAGTCTACTTGTTCTTGATGCGAGGGAAAAAGAGAGAATAGAGCCGCTTGTCATTAGTGAAGGTTGCATGCCTTTTGAGGAGTCATTGCCAATAGTTGCACTGAATAATCAAATATTCTCTGCTCTAGATGGTGTCAACCCTCCTACTGAGTCTCCACTTTCGCAAGAGATTTTAAATGTGGAACAGATTGATTTTCTTGGTGTTGATGAATTTAATTTAATTTATCATCCATATCTTTTGGATTTTGTTAACTCTTTGAAAATTGATCTAGTTTGGGCTAA
The DNA here is from genome assembly GCA_018127125.1 of Rhododendron griersonianum. Taxonomy (NCBI): domain Eukaryota; kingdom Viridiplantae; phylum Streptophyta; class Magnoliopsida; order Ericales; family Ericaceae; genus Rhododendron; species Rhododendron griersonianum. The sequence continues at coordinate 43,448,564 of CM030797.1, forward strand.
GCACTTGGTTGAATTTAAGTGTCTAAAACGAATTCGGCAAATGCGCTACTCGAAGTATCTTAACTTGTGGCATGGCCGAGTTCAATTCTTGATAAAAGGTGTAGAATGGCGATACTTGCAGTCAATGATGTGTGTGGCACCGCTTGGGACCCAGTTCTTAAGCCGCTGGGGGCCCTATCTTCTTAAGTTCTGACGGGTAGCTTTTGCGTACCACTCTCTTCACTGAGAAGTGGACCCGGCTCCTAGCAATAGGGGTACCCATCATTGACTTGGGTTTTATAGCTTCGCACGCCGCTATTAAAATAAGGATCGTGTGCCCAGCTCCGGTTAGTAAGGGCAATTTTGTGTCGGTGACTTTGGATTTTAGTCAGTTCTGTTGTTCTTGGCACAATCTATTTATATTTGTCTTTTATTTTTTTAGTTCATTTTCTTGTCTTTTGTTTAGTTGTTTTTCTTCTCTCATATCAAAAAGAAAAAAAAAAGTAGAAAATTGAAAAAAGCAAAAAAAAATTAGCATCATGGTCTTGTATAGCCACCCGTTCCTTGCTCCCGGCGAGGGATGGGGAGAAAAGTATGACACGTTAATCGCGTGAAGATTTGGTGGAGTATTTTAATTTTTTTTATTTTTTGTTTTTTGTTTTGGGAGCCCGGATACCACGACCGGGCAGTACTAATGTCTTTTGCAGGATTTGGTGGCTTGCGTGGAGGCCGGAAACAGCAAATTCCTCGAATATCGGCCGAGGTCATGGTGGTTGGCTGCCACCCGTAGGTCCATTTCTTCTCCCTTGTGCTTTCTTTTGCTGTGTCTCCATGCTCTGGGGACATAGCATGTTTCTAGTTGGGGGGAGGGTGTACTTTGTACATGTTTTTGTGCGTTGCTAGGGTAAGCGTTGCTAGGGTAATTTTTATTTTCCGGGGATACGTTTGTTATGCTTGATTGTATGAGTAGGCGAGCATGTTAGAATTTGCTGACTTATTATGCCTGTTTAATTCAAATTCATGCATATATTTGGCGCCCTTTGTGAACATGTTTGTGCCGTAGATGACGTTGAGTATGTGTCCCCACGTAATTAATAGTGCATCCTGATAAACATTTCCATGTTCTTTGTTTTCTTTTTCTTGCATTTGCAGAAAATAGTAGGCTTTTGTTTCACAATTGAGTAGCTAGATATTTTGCATGCATTTGTGAGAGTTGGTAACGTGCATAGGGGATGAGACAAGGCATTTTTGCATGATTAGACCACATACGAGTCCCATTGACCAATCTTAAACCAGTTCGAGTCAGTTCCTGAGTCTAGCCTAGGAAACCGGTGTATGGGTTGGATTGTAGTTGGGGGTTCTAGCTTTGTGCATCATGGGTGTCTTGTTGATTTGATTTGGAGCATCGTTGTCGTCAGAAGTGAAAGTGAAGAAGGCTTGTTGGGTGTCATATTTTGGAACCAAACCCAACCTTCAAGCCATATAGCTAAGTCGAAAAAAAAAAGAGAAAAAAAAAAAGAATGAAAAAAAAAAGAAATATTAAACGCAGAATAAAAGGGAGTTGAGGCAAGTTGGGAGGAGTCAGAACCTGCTGGCACATCAGAATAAGCGATTGTATGATCATGTTACACGTCAGTCCTCGGCTCCGTATCAGCCACCTCAATTTTCGAACTTAGAGGTCAGCGACGACTTTGTCAGAGTGATCTTGGATTTCCGTGATGCATGAAGCTAGGGTGGTGGTGTCATTTTATGTGTTGTTTTGGGTCATTAGTGTCGGTGGACTATTTTTATTTTATATTATTTCATGTGGGTCTGTAATAACCTTCGTGGTTGTTATTTTGTTTTATCGTTTGGATTTGGTTTGGTTGGCACCAATGGGTGCATATCGGGTAGTTAAGGGGAAGGTGGCGGCCAGTCTGGGTAGTCAACCTTGCGCTACTATAGGCCGCCGCCTAATTTTGCATGTTTCTCCTTTTGTTTGGAACCGTGGTCAATATAAGCCTAATTAAGTCCTTGTGGATCATGTGCACGTATTTAACTCTCATTTATGCATGTTTAATATTAATTTTACTCATTTTGTGGAATCGTGATTGTATATATTGTGCTTTTATTCTTTGTAAGCGTTGTATTTGATTGGCGCGTGGTGGCCTTTGTTTCGGTCCCACGTAGTTCGCCAAGCGCTTTTTATGGGATGTTTGCGAGTTTCAGTGAGCGAGTGTAGCATCTTTGCCTTCGTGGGGCATTTATCTTTGCATGTGTTTCGGCGCTAATGTTGTTCATCTTTTTGCCAAGGCATGCATGTGTTAGAGTTGCAGGTAAGTGAGGAGGTGAAAATCTTTCGGCCCGCCTATTTATTGTATAGCATGAATAACCTACGTATCCCCGTTTGTGTCCTGTTAGTCTTTCTTTTGTTATTTTTTTATTCTTTTCGTTGCTAGGGACTAGCAACCTTCAAGTTGGGGGGTGTGATAGGCGCGTGATATCTTTGATAGGAGCACCTAAGTAGGGCGAATTAGCGCGTTAGAGGCGCGTTTTATTCCATTTTCCACTTGATGCGCGCTTTCCTTTGTTTTTGTGTTTTTGTTATTTTCGTAGGTAATAAGGCGGAATTGGCGCCAAGATTGGATTGCGAGGCCTTGAGGCCGGTTTGGACGTCGTCATGGGAAGTCAAGGCGGAAGTGTGAGGCGTTGGGTGACATCGGGTGGCCAAATCCCACGCAAGAATTGAGTGTTGGCTGTTTTTGCCGTCGATATCGATACTATTATTTTAAGTATCGATACAAAAATGGCACAAGACAAATCCAAGGTTTAAACAGTTTCAATTGTATCGATACTACCACCACATGTATCGATACCGAGATCCACATCGGAGAATTTTCGTTTTCGTCATTCATTGTTTATTCTTTCTTTATTCTTTATTCCTTTTTTATTCGGGGACTTGTATAAATACCCCCAAACTCCGTTTTTAGGGTTGGCACTTTTATTAGCAGCTTTATTTTTTCCGTTCTTTCCGTTCCAGAGCTAATTTCTTTCAAGTTTTCAAGTTCTGTTCAGATCTTCACACTTCGGTAACTCGTTTCAGTTTTCGTTCTTAATTAAAGTTGTTTATTGGCATTCAATTAGTTGGTATTTCTTGTTTATTTCTCTTTTTCCAATAATCGAAGCATGATGCAAGTTAAAATCTCTTTTATTTTTCTTTCAATTATGAGTGAGTAGTCGTATAGGTAGGGTCGCGGGGTGATTAGCACGCCGTGATCAGTTCGGGAACTGCTCCTGCTTTTAAATAATGAAAAAGTAATTTTGGGATAATTAGAACATTCGTTAGACGAACCCGGGGCATCGCCGGAGCCCATGTGAACGGGAGGATGGGGAACAAAACTCGTTCTTCGCTGCGCATGGGTATACGGCGACCATAAAGGTTCGCATCTTTCGGGGTATCTTTTCTAAACTAAAATTAAATGTTTTTAAGAACACCAAATGGAGCAGGCTACTCTGGACTGGTCGCGAGTGCTATGAACCCTTCGACCGTACCTCCTTTTAATTATCTGAATTTTTAATCAATTTCGTTGTTTTAGTTTATCTCTAAATCAAACCGACAAGGGGTGGCTACCTAAGAGCCGTTTCAAATTCTACAACCCGAGTTTCCACAGCACACACTTCACCGTCCTTAGTGGATTCGACTCCGGTCTTACCGGATATTGTGCTACGTCGGTCTCCGCCCTACGCTTGGGGCAACCCATAATTTTAGGACTAGGAATCGGTCAAGCGGAAACCCCCCCAAATTCGCGTTCCAGCGGCCGTTAGGCCAAAAAGACAGGGACCAACTAGCATTGTGACCCAGGTGGAACACGATCAAGCCGACATGCCGTTAGGCTTTTCGGCGCACCCAACAGTGCGGCGGCGTCGGGAGGCATTGGGGTGGGCCGAGGAAGAGGGGATCGGGATGGAGACAAGAACCCACCCGCCGACCACACCCACATTGGATCTGCAAACAGAGAGCGAGGGAGAACCAGCCACATAACCTGCAAAAAAAAACGTTAGAAAAGGCAGCTACAATACTCCACAGCTACGACCACACCACCGTCCACCACCACCACACCGCCGGCCCAGATCTACAACACCACCCACCAGCACCCATAGCCTCTGATCATTCCGGACCACCCACCACCGCTAGGCTCCCGGAGGAACCGAGAGACCTCCGGTCGGAGGAAGCCGGGCACAAGCCCAACCACCACACCCTCCCACACCGAGGAGGGTGGAGGCCCAAAAAACACAGACGAAAGGGGAAAACGGGAGGGATTTCGATCTGGGAAGAAGAGGGATAGAGAGGAGAAAGCAGGCGCAGAGCAGAAAGAGGAGCCCGGGGGGAGGAGGGAGGGAGGCGCCTCCCCCCCCAGGCGGCGGCGGCGGCCAAAGCGAAACCCTAGCAGAGGAGGGTTAGAGAGAGAGAGTCTCGGGGATGTGTGTTTTTGTTGTTGATGTTGGAGCCCCCCTGGTGCCGAACTTGATTCACAATCCGGGGTAATAAGGGATGTTGTGTCGGTGGTATCTTCCTCCCACATCGGCAACGGTGACATGTAAGCCGGCCTGAATGGTGGCACGTAGGGCACAGGTACAGAGCCTGATAGCATCTGAACAATTTCTTGAGTTTTGGGCCTTTCACTTGCTATTGGATGAGAACAGGCCAGGCCTAGAAGCAAAAATCTTTGGACCTCCTCCGCTACATTATCCTCCTCGAGCCTATTGTCCATCGCCTCAAGTAACTGGCCTTCGTGATACAAGGCCCAGACCCAATCTACTAACAACGGGTACGGGTCAATTTTGGCCCCGGGCCTACGAGCACAAACCACTTCCAACAGAACTGCACCAAAAGCATATACGTCAGACTTCTCGGTGGCCTCGCTCGTGAACACATATTCGGGGGCCATGTACCCCCTTGTTCCCAGAACACCCTCGGGTTCTATGTACGAGATTTTCTCGTAGTCTAGGGCCCGTGCAAGGCCAAAGTCTCCTAGCTTGGCGTTGAACTCAGCGTCAAGCATGATGTTACTGGCCTTGACGTCGCGGTGGACCACCTTCTTTTGGTACTCGTTGTGGAGGTAGTGGAGGGCAGAGGCTACCCCAGTGATGATCTTGCGCCAGAGATTCCAGCTCAACGGCTTGTTGTTGGCATCTCCGAAGAGGTGTTTGTCAAGGCTGCCGTTGGGCATGTAGTCGTAAACCAACAGCAGCTTCCCGTGATTGTGACACCATCCTGTAATAGAGATAGATGTTGTTGCGTATGACTGTGTGTATTGGGTTAGTGTTGATGTATTTATGTTTGGTCCCGGATTAATATCTTGTAACATCACCGCCCATTACTATGAAACTAGTGCTTATTGCTTGACATAACAAAGGCAGAGTAGTTGATAGATTTTTACCTCTGTTTCATGCTTCTAGATTACCTATCCAAGTCGTAGTAAGAATCCCAAACTAAACAAAAGTAAGACTCAAAATAAACAAATAAGTAAGGGTTATATATTTTCAACCTTCTCAATTCATGAGACTGACATAATCTCATATTTCGCTTTTCTAGCTATATTCAGACTCAAAATAAACAAATAAGGGTTACATATTTTCACTTTTAATCACATAAACTATCCAAAATGTGTTTATATAGTCTCTTTACTTTAAAGCCAAACTATTAATTTCATCCTTGAACTATTGAGAAGGTTGCAATTACGTACCTTTCACTCATACTCTCAATCATTACTCTACGCTCCTACAAGCAATACTCTCTCTTGTAAATAGTAGATTGAGTTTTTCTTTTCTTTTCTTTTCTTTCTGGAAGATGCTTTTCGCTTATGCTTGTGTGATTCAACAGACAACAATGATCAACAACGGAATTACCTTGTAATGGGACAAGGTTTTTGTGCCTGAGTTGATTGATGATTGTAAGCTCTTGGAAGAAATCATCCTGACCCTTCAAACTCTCTCTGGAAAACCTCTTCACTGCAACCTCCAAATCCTTCTGATTCGCCAAATACCCCTTGTAAACCACTCCATACCCACCTTGTCCAACTTCCTCGTCTCTTCAAAATTGTTCGTAGCCTTCTGCAATTCTTTGTACTGATACTCCCTCGGCATCCCAGGCACGCTCTTCACCTTTCCTGACATTTGCCGGTCTGTCTGTTGCCATAGCCATCTCCTTCGGAAGTAATATACCAAACCCAGCAACGCCGATAAAAGCACCAGTACCGTTGGTATCCCAACGATGAGGACAATCTTCAGACATTTTTCGTCATGGTAGTACTCCACCGTCAAGTTCCACCGTAAAACCCTGTTGAATTCTGCTGAATTGCCTGTTGATGCCGAAAATCCAAAATATGAGTTCTGATTGACGACCCCTCTGAGGTCCAGATCTGATTTAAGAATCGGGGTAGCGGGTCTGGGAGGTGTCGGATCTTCTGATGTGTTTTGTTGAGCCATGTAAACCGCGATGAACTGTTTATGCATGTTTTGTTGGATAGAAGAAAATTTTAGTATGATAAAGCTAGGGTCTCCTCCTTGGAAAACAAAAGTGAATTGCAAGTTAACAAAAAAATGTGCGGCTGGATAGCCGCTTGGCATCGCTGCCAAACACCCCAGCATCTCCCATTCCGAGAACAAGTGCACTAGGCAGTCTTTGAATTTCGGGCAAAAATACCTATTCGAGTCATTTGCTTAATTTAGCCAGCTGCTTTTTAGATACACTCTATCAGCCTTTCTGTTTTAACTATACTTTATTCAAATACTTCTGTTTTGTTTTTCTGTATTCATTCAATCAAGTATCAAAAATTAATTTTAAACGTTATACTCCCTCCATTCCAAATTATTGCTCATTTTTCATTATTTGGGACCTCTAAAAAGACTTTCTATATCTTTTTATTTATAATGTTTTTTATATTCAATGATCTTGTTTGGTAGATATCAATTAATTTTATTAAACAAAGATTTCAAAATCATAGAAAATATTATAGATTGTGAAATATAAACAATTATTTGAGTGACATGACTACCCAAAAAGGAACGACAATTTGGGACGGAGGGAGTACTATTTTATAGATATAGTGCTAGCTAGATGAATGCTAGACCAAAAATAAGATGATTTTCATGAGTAAAATATGCTATAATTATAATGAGCCCGTGAAGGGATGATCTGAACTGATGATTTTTTAGCGTATGTTGAAAAGTTTATTTCTGTAAAAAAATTTGTATGAAAAATATAAAAATATGAACCGATGTTGAAAAAATTCAAATAAGACGACACTTAAGCTCCGAAAGATATTTGTTTAATATTTTTTCTGTCTTTACTCTTTAGTGAACTCTTTTTTTTTTGCTTTTGGTCATAATTTTATACTTTTTAGACTCCTTTTATCGAGACAAATGATTAATTTAAAAAAAAATCACGCGAATCTAACAAAAATTAAAAAAATTAAAAATACACAAAATGAAAAAATAAGTTAAGTTTAGAAAGAATTCAGTCACGTGTATTAAGAGAATCTTAAAAAATACAAAACACTTTTATTGTTGCTACTTGCAAATCTCAACTTTAGCCTCTCGATTCTTCAAGAGGAGAAGGGGGAGGTCGAGGGAAAAGAAAAGAACAAGAGAACAGAGGGGGAAAAAAGGCAAGAGAGGAAGAGACGGGAAGGAAGAAGGATTGAGATTTTTTTTTTCTTCAAAGAATAGGATACTTCGTTGATAATAACGAAGAAAATACATAGAACAACGGGAAGCCATCTCAAGAAAGAGAATATAGCAACTATAAAGGAGGCCTAAACACCACGCAGAACATCAATAACCTCACACAACCAAATGCGCAAAATAAATTGAGCATATCTCCAAGCAGCGCAACACTAGACGTACAAGTGACCAACAAAACACCCACGTAGGGGTTAGGGAAGCCTCGCAACGGGAGAGAAAAGAGGAAGAAACGAAAACATCAACAAATAAAAAACTTACAACAAATCCACACCCTTAAATTCAGCCGCCCAAAAACGCCAGTTAAGACCACGGCCCGAAACCCGGATTGAGATTCAGTCACACATTTCTAATGGTTGGTTCGTGTGGTTTTATATAAGGAAGAAGGATAGTGTAAGGAGACATGTATCGAGCGGTTCTAAAACACCTGTGCTTATAGCAATTATAGGAGTGAAGTTCCATCGATTAATTACCTTTTTGATTCCGTCGTACTGGACCCATACATTGAAGAAATTGTGCGTTCCATAGGGCGGAGCCAGTTCAAACTCGGGGGTCAACGAGGTGGTGTTCTTAGATATGACGGAGTTTATATTAAGTCCGACGTGATTCGAGTCCGGGTCGAAATCTTCTTGAAACGTGTCGAGCTCAATTGCGATGAACTGGTTCGAAACGTTGCCGTCGGTGGTGAAATTAGTGAGACCCAAGTACCCGCCGAAGCTATTCGGCGGGTGATTGAGGCCCGGCGCCACCACGAACGTCAAGCCTTCACCAGGGGTAGCAAAAGTGTTCATTTGTTCGAGGGTCACGAGGAATGAGGTGTTAAACGACGCCACTCGGTCGGAGTAAGTGTCGTTTCGGCCTTCCCATAGCGTGAAAGACTGGTTGTATAAAATCCGACCGGATTGGTTGGTGAGTGAGTAGTAATTGGACTCCAGCGTGACACGGAGGACTTCGGTGGCTGTCGTCGAGTCATTGCTGGCTACGTACAATTTCTCAATGTTTGGGTTGGCGTTGTTGAAGTCATCGTACGTAATAGTGCAGGTTTTGAGTCTGGCGGAGACCAGAGTCGCCACCGCGAGTAAAGATAGGAGGAGCACGACGGCTGGGATTGGGTTCGCCGCCAGTCCCATTCAATTTAAGGTGTGTTGATTGGGTTTGGTTTGGGCAATGTGGAAACGGAAATGGAGATTTGAGAGAGGATTTTATGGGGACTTTGATTTGCAAACGGGAGAGATTGGTTCTCTACTGAATTAAAAAATCCTAGTTGGGGAGAGAGAGAGAGGTGAGGGTTTGAAGTTTGAACAGGCCAATGGTCTTCTCTCCATCTCAATTGCTAATTCGAACCTTCTCAGTTTTTTTTACAACTCAAGCATCCGGGCCAGCTTTCGCGCACGTCGACTAATCCGGCAGATCAATCCCACCGTTCACTAGCCAACCTTTGGAGTTTTTTTGGACTAACTAATACAATTCCCTTCCAACAAAATTGGGAAAATGACGGTCCAGGACGTGTTTTGATAATTAATACACGTCAAGAACATTTTCAGCATTAACAAATGTTCTTAGCATATCTTCGTGTATTAATTATCAAAAACACGTTCTTGATTGTCATTTTCCCTTCCATTTTTCCACCTATGAAAACAATGGAAACAGTATATTGCGCGCAATTGGCTAGGCTAACCACCCATTAATGAACTTAATTGCCCCTTTAGGAAGAATTATAATACAGTATTATTATGAATTTGGTAAACAGAGTAAATTAAAACAAAAAATGGGGAGACATTACGTTGATTATTAATTTGCTCCCTACGTCATAGAAATGCAAAGATAATAATGTAAATCACCGGATGTGTTTCTCACCATTTATTTTTTTCGGCAAATAAATGATATGCAGATAGACTACTATCTGAAGCAGATTTTGCTACACTTGTGTGAGGGCCGAAGTTAACGTCTCATTGTGTACTATGAGCATTAAAAAATAGTTTAACCTAGCTACCAAATAATTATGGAATCTCAAAACTAGTATTGAACCAACCACCCGAACCCGATTGATGACATGCCGTATCATTTTTGATTCGTGACATGTCACGACGTAAATTGCCTTTGCTGATGTGACAGGGTTACTTGCGCTCAAAGTAAAGACCTTCATATTACTTCACTGGGTGATACACATTCCAATCCTTCTCAACAAAAAAAAAAAAAAAAAGGAGAAAAATAATACTACTGGAAAATCGAAAAATAATTTTGAATCATTACATACTGGCCTCATTGTTGAGGTATGAGACCAAGCAAACTTTCAACCATTGATCTTTCATTTGGTTACACAACCTTATGTGGTAAATTTTTTCTTATTGTACTTGTTTGTATTATTAAGAAATAAATAAAAATAATGTACAGATAAATACGATGCAATAACATTAATATGCAAGACAGATTGTGAAGCATAGAAGCAACGGGTTTCAAGTTTGAACACCAATAGTAAGCAGAAACAGTGACGATGATCCACTCACCTCCACAAGCGTAGTATGGTCCAACACCGGAGCTGAGCGATTTTTTTAGTATTTTTTTTGTTTGTTTTTTTCATATTTATTTTTGTTTTTTTATTATGTTCTTATTTTACACTGTCAGAGTTGACAACCTTGAAAAAAACCACAATGATAGAAATGATCTAGTGTGGTGTACTCTTTGGTGAGGTCAATACTATTTTTTTGGGGTCATCTTTATACATCGATCAGCGCGATCATGGGAGTTAGTAGTTAGTATGTTAGCACACAAGGGGTCCAGAGGGCCAGAGGCTATCCATAGCCCTGGATACTAGTCACGCCCCCGTGGAGCTTGAACTCACGCCTCCACTAGGAAGATAAGTGAGACAACCATCTTGACAAAGCATGGTTTCTGAGGTCAATACTAAATTTCGATGGTGTCATTTTTATGAACTAGTGAAAGTTGTACTGTATAATTACGGCGGAAATTAATTTTGTCATGGGGTCATGAGCTGACCCCAAATACCAAAGCATGCCGTCCCCAAGGCAAACTAGGAAATGGAAGAAATAATCCAATCTAAATAAGAAACCTAATAATAAAATTGAGAAACTACGGTAGCATAATACATCCTCCTCAAATTCAAATAGGTCTATTAACTTGAGTTTAAAAAAGCCAAGATAAACCAGGAGTCCGGTGACACGAGCCAGAACTAGGAGAAACTGGAAGCTTGGAAACCAAGATCTAGAACTAGGAGAGAAACTATGATGGAAACCAAGATCTAGAACTAGGAGAGAAACTATGTTAGAGACGTGGAGAACATTGCAGATAGTGATCACCTTGCATGGTCTAGTCTCCAGTCGAGAAAAATCCCTCATCTCGTCAATTCATACCTCCTCGATCGTGCTATCAGGTTGCACATGAGGGAGAGTTATACTTTACCTCGATCATATCACTCACCTATGTAACCTAAGCTAATTAATTAGTTGTTGTAATCTAGAGGCTACTCCAGTAATAACAGAGGATCCTAATCCAGAATTTTTGCCTATTTTACTGTACGTTATTTTTATATTGGTTTTCTTTGTGATTTGCTAGAAGTCGTCTTTAATTTTTCATATCTTTTTGTTTCATGATATGCAACCTCGATCTCAATATTCTACTTTGTAAGCCGATAGTAGAATTTACTACTAATGGTCCCTATGATTAGTTGAGGTTTTTGTAAGTCGACCGGAACACTTGAGTTATTATAGAAAAAAACTAATACAGTCAAGTCAATTAGAGATCTCAGACGCAACTATTATTTTTTGTAACAATTAAGCATTTTTAACTTGTCAAAATACAGATAGTAAGAACTTTTTCTTAGATTTCGGTTACCAATAGAATTAAACCATATCGTAGAAATCAACTACTAGTTCACGAGTTATATTCCCTCATTCTAGGAAGGCGAAGAAAAGAAAAGAAAAAGAAAGTTGATACCCTTGTATTTTCCTATTCATAAGACTGGACCGTAGGGAGAACTCGAGCCACTGGCGACTGGCGAAAATAAATCCGTTTCAAATTGAGAGTTTATTATTTTATTTTGGGTTGTTTCAAAATAATGGTCCTTTTCCAAAAATGGAAGAAAAAATTGGCTGCTGATTTTGCCACTCTCTTTTTTGTTAACGCAATTCCCCTGCAAGTATATTTTTGGTGCAAAAATACACTTATAGAGGAGTGGTGTTAACAAAAAAGGGAGTGGCAAAATCATTTACCAAAAAATTCGGTGAGTTTTTTAAAAGTGTCCCTCAAAGGTGAATATAAGTGTTATAAAGTAGGTAGAATATAGGGGTAATGATGGAAATAATAGGCATTATAGGTGTAATAATTGTATGTCTCCTTAAATAGTTAGAATCCCCCAAAGGGACTCTCAATTTGGAATGGATGGAGTAATACATTACGGTTTTGCTATCCTCCGCTCGCATGGCGGAGAATAATATGCATGATAGGCGCGTGATATCTTAGATATGAGTGCCTAAGTAGGGCGAATTAGCGCGTTAGAGGCGCGTTTTTATTCCATTATCCACTTGATGCCGTGCGTTCTCTTGTTTTGTGTTTTTGTCTTTTTCTTAGGTAATAAGGCGGTTTTTACGCCAAGATTGGATTGGGAGGCCTTGAGGCCATTTTGGACGTCGACAATTCGACATGGGAGTTTAAAGTGGAAGCACGGAGCATCGGGTGACGTCGGGTGGCCAATTCCATGCAAGGCTCGGCGGCACGCATTAATGGGCTCGGTATCGATACAGATCTCACCTGTATCGATACAAAGTATTGCAAAACGAATCCGAAGATGATCAGAGAGTTGGGTATCGATACCCCTCTCCCTGGTATCGATACCGAGGGCTTTAGCGGGGTTTTCAATGTTTCGTCATTTTATTTCCTTTTCTTTTTGTTTCCGAATTTGGGGGTTTTGTTTAAATACCCGTTTAAACTCCGTTTTTAGGGTTGGCATTAGGACGTAGCAGTTTTTTTTTCCCGTTCTTTCCGTTTCAGAGCTAATTCCTTTCAAGTTTTCAAGTTTTATTCAGATCTTCGCACTGCGGTAACTCGTTTCAATTTTTGTTCTTCATTAAAGTTATTCGTTGGTATTCGCACAGTTGATATTCATTATTTGTTTTTCTTTTTTCCAGTAATTTAAGCATGATTCAAGTTAGGATTTCTTTTGTTTCTTGCGCAATGATCAGTGAGTAGTCGTATTGGTAGGGTCGCGGGGTGATTAGCACGCCGTGGCCAGTTCGGACACTGCTCATATTTTTAAACAATGAAAAAGCAATTTTAGGTTATTTGAGAACATTCGTGAGACGAACCCGGGCATCGACGGAGCCCATGTGAACGGGAGAATGGGGGACCAAAACTCGTTCTCCGCTGCGCATGGGTATACGGCGACCATAGGGTCTCGCATCTTGCGGGGTATCTTTTGCAATCTTAAAATTAACGTTTTTAAGAACTCTAACAGAGCAGGTTACTCCGGACTGGTTACGAGTGTTATGAACCCTACGACCGTTCCTCCTTTTAATTATTTAAAAAGTCAAATAATTTCGTAAGTTTAGTTAATCTCAATCAAATCGACAAGGGGTGGCTACCTAAGAGTCGTTTTAAATTCTACAACCCGAGGTTCCACAGCACACACTTCACCGTCCTTAGTGGATTCGACTCCGGTCTTACCGGATATTGTGCTATATCGGTCTCCGCCCTACGCTTGGGGCAACCCATAATTTTAGGACTAGGAAATCGTCAAGCATTTTTGGCGCCGTTGCCGAGGACGGTAACGTGTGTTGAGAATTCGGGTCGTTAGATTTTATTTTTATTTTAGTCATTGAGAGCGTTCCGAAATTAACCGTGGAGGAAGAATATTTTGGTGGTGAGTCTTTCGATATCGGTGGCCTTTTTGTGAACTTAGTAATCGAGCCACCAATGGCAGATCCACCGATGTCGATGCGTCCGCACATGCATCCTGAGAGGACCACTCCTCTCGGTCCAATAGTTCTTCCAATAGAGACAGTGGAAGCACGTAACGCTTTCACCATCAAGCCAGGTACGCATAATGCCCTTCCCCTGTTCTACGGGAAGGAGAATGAGGATCCGTACAACCATATCCGTTGCTTCGAGCAGTTGGTGTGCACCCTTGCCACCACTGCTCAGTGGGAGAATGCTTGCCTTAGGCTTTCCCCCCCTTCACTTAAGGATAATGCGGATAAGTGGTTACGTATGCAAAAAGCCCAGTCTCTGAGGACGTGGGCTGCTGTCCGAGATATATTTTACAAGAAATATTTCTCGGAAAGTAAGTCGAAGTACCTGACTCGCCAAATCTAGTCGTATAAGCAGAAAGAGGGCGAGTCGTTTTTAAGGTGCTAGGAGCGGTTCAAGGACTTGCTGTTGTCCTTGCCGCATCATGGGTTCGTGAAACACCAGTTGGTGTCATTTTTCTATTTGGGCTTGAATGTTGCTACGGTCCAACAAATTGAGTACCTCTGTAAGGAGGCAGATTTCCTCGACAAGTCCCCGGATGATGCGTGGGATTTTCTTGATGAGTTGGCCGAGAAACACTGGAGTTGGGAACCTTCTGACCTCGGTGATAGGGCTATGGCTGCTCAAGGACCCAGTGGGTCCGGCATATTTCCTTCGAGTGTGAGAGAGCACAACCTCCAGTCCCAGCTGGACAAGATGAACAAACAGTTAGAAGACTTGAAACTTAAGCAAGTCCATCAGGTGAATGAGATGAGAGTTGAGGAGGTGTGTGCTTTGTGTGAGTGTCCGGGGCATTTAGTCACTGCTTGCCCCGCGTTTCCCATTGTGAAAGATGCATACCATAGTAACTAGGCTGAGGTAAACGCGCTTAACCAGCGTTGGGATCCGTATTCTAATACCTACAATCCAGGGTGGGCCCATAACCCACTTTTGAGTTGGAGGGATCAAAAAGCCCCAGTGCAACCCCAGGCACCACCTCAGCAGTCAGTCCAGCCATTCCAGTCTTCTCAAGGCCCAATGACCCAATTCTGTTACCCACCTCAGCAGCAGCAGAGGTTTAGTCCTTCATCTTTTGGACCACCCCCTGGCATTAACCATCCCCCACGGGATAAGCAGACTGATGAGATGATGAAAACTCTCATGCAGTCTCAGATTAGCTTTACTGAGCAGACCAAACTGGCGATTGGTGACATTAGGACCCAATTGACCCAGTTGACGGCGGCAGTTGGACAAGCCCAACAGGAGAAGGGAAAGTTTCCTTCTCAACCTCTAATCAATGCCGCCGGTACGCATTATGTGGGTGATTTTTCTGGCCCAAGTAGTTCGGATCCTAGCCTAGAGGAGGCTAAGGCGATCACCACGCTCAGAAGTGGGAAGGTGATCAACAAGGACTTACCTCTTAAGCAAAAATCGGTGCCACCCCCGATACCGGTATCTGTGCCAATAGCCATTCCAGACCTAGGAAGTGTCCCTGAGGAAGAGAGAGATGCGGAGTCTCCTGAAGTGGTGGTACCTGCACCTGCAGTCCCCACGACTCCGTCGCCACCCGTTGCTCCATATCCAAATCGCTTGGTGGCGAAGCCCAAAGTCAATGTGAACTTTCAAATGCTTGAGTTGTTCAAGAAAGTTCAGTTTCCTATCTTTTTGATGGAAGCCATTGATGCCATTCCTCAGTTCGCGAAGGTCTTGAAGGATCTATGTACGTCTAAGCGGAGAACTAAGAGTCAGAACAAAGTGCTTCTGACAGAGCAAGTGAGCTCCATTCTCCAGGCTGAGATCCCCACCAAGTGTAAGGACCCTGGTTGTCCCACCATCCCTATAGCTATCGCAGGCCAGAAATTTGATAAGGCTTTACTAGGTTTGGGAGTGAGTGTCAATTTGCTCCCATATTCGGTATACTTGAAGCTTGGCTTAGGCGACCTAAGAGCCACACCGGTAACGCTACAGTTGGCTGATCGGAGTGTGAGAATCCCCAAGGGAGTGGTGGAAGATATTTTGATTCAAGTGGGCGAGTTTCTCTTTCCAGTCGACTTCATTGTCCTGGATACTTGCCCAATACCGGAGGTCTTTGAGAAGACTCCTATCATCCTTGGCCGTCCTTTTCTGGCCACCTCCAGTGCTGTCATGAATTGCAAAACTGGGCAAGTCCAATTGTCGTTTGGGGACTTGAAAATGGAGGTGAATGTTTTCAATGTGGATAGTCGGGTCGAGGATGATGAGGAGGTGTATGAGGTGAGTTTGATCGACACGCTAGTACAAGAGCATGTCGATAGTATGTTATACAAGGATCCTCTAGAGATAGCCCCAACCGCCGACGAGGCGTCATTCTTAGATTCTCCAGAGGTAGGGAGTTTGATGGAGATGCTTGCAGTAGAGGATGTGTGTGGCGTCGCTTGGAACCCTGTTCTTGAGCCACTGGGTGCCCCACTTCCTAAAGCTCTCCCATCGTCTGTCCAGCCGCCTAAACCGGAGTTAAAGCCTCTGCCGGACACACTTAAGTATGCATTCCTTAAAGGCGATGATACTTTTCCGGTTGTGATCTCCTCATCTCTCGAGGCGGATCAAGAGGCTAAGTTGCTTACCCTGCTGAGAGAGCACGTGGGCGCAATAGGCTGGACGATAGCAGATTTGCGAGGTATTAATCCAACGGTGTGTACACACCGCATTTTTCTTGATGAGGATGTGAAGCCTTCTAGGCAACCTCAGCGTCGTCTGAACCCCAATATGAAGGAGGTGGTTCGGGCTGAGGTGCTTAAACTCTTAGATGCGGGTATTATTTACCCGATAGCCCACAGTGAGTGGGTGAGCCCGGTGCAAGTGGTGCCTAAGAAGGCTGGAGTAACCGTCGTGAGAAATGGCGAGGGAGAACTAGTGCCGACCCGTGTTCAAACCGGGTGGCGAGTGTGCATCGATTACCGGAAGCTCAATGCGAGCACCCGGAAAGACCATTTCCCTCTCCCTTTCATTGATCAAATTCTGGAGAGGGTGGCTGGTCGTGCTTTCTATTGCTTCCTGGATGGGTACTCTGGCTACAATCAGATAGAGGTAGCCATGGAGGATCAGGAAAAGACCACCTTCACGTGTCCTTTTGGAACGTTTGCCTACCGTCGCATGCCCTTTGGCTTGTGTAACGCTCCCGGAACCTTTTCAAGGTGTATGATGGGAATATTTAGCGACATGGTAGAGAAGATTGTGGAGGTGTTTATGGATGACTTTTCAGTTTTTGGGGATTCGTTTGACGAATGCCTCGGGAACTTGAAGAAAGTCTTGGAACGGTGCGAGGAGAAGCAACTTGTGCTTAACTGGGAGAAGTGCCACTTCATGGTCACCCAAGGAATTGTGTTGGGACACATTGTTTCATCAAAGGGTATTGAGGTGGACAAGGCGAAGATCGATTTGATCGCAAATCTTCCACTCCAAGGTCTGTAAAAGACATTCGGTCTTTCCTCGGTCACGCTGGTTTCTATCGGCGTTTCATTAAGGATTTCAGTGCTATCTCTTGACCGTTGTGTCATTTGTTATCAAAAGACACTCCCTTTGTGTGGACTGAGGCGTGTGAAGAGGCTTTTAAGACGTTGAAGCGGAGTCTCACTACTCTGCCGATTGTACAGCCTCCGGATTGGAGTTTGCCCTTTGAGTTGATGTGTGACGCGTCCGACTATGCAGTCGGGGCGGTTTTAGGGCAACGGCGAGGGAAAGATCCCTGCATCGTGTATTATGCGAGTAAGACGCTGAATGAGGCACAAATGAACTACACCACTACCGAGAAGGAATTGCTCGCGGTGGTGTTTGCCTTAGATAAGTTCCGGTCCTACTTGGTGGGTTCGCAAATCGTGGTGTATACCGATCATGCGGCCTTGAAATATTTGATGACCAAGCAGGATGCGAAGGCTCGCCTTATCCGGTGGATTCTTTTGTTGCAAGAATTTGACCTCGTGATTAAGGATAAGAAAGGGGTTGAGAATGTAGTGGCCGACCACCTGTCTCGTCTGGAGTTTGAGGACCCCACCTCTCATCTCCCCATCAGGGATACTTTCCCTGACGAGCAGTTGTTTGCTGTTAATACGTGCCCATGGTTTGCAGATATCGTCAATTATTTGGTGACTGGGCAGATTCCACCCCATTGGTCTACAGCTGAGAAGCAGCGATTTTTGAGAGAGGTCCGGCTTTATATTTATGATGATCCATATGTGTTCAAATATTGCGCGGACCAGATTGTGCGCCGATGTGTCCCCGAGGCTGATCAAAGGGGAATTTTAGAGTTTTGTCACACCGAGGCGTGCGGGGGTCATTTCTCCGGTAAGAAGACCGCCGCCAAGGTCAATGAGTGTGGTTTCTTTTGGCCAAATCTTTTTAAGGATGCGTACGTGTTTTGCAAGTCGTGTGACCGGTGTCAGAAGTTGGGAAAGGTTGGGCCACGGAATATGATGCCCCTCCAAAATATTTTTGTGATAGAGGTTTTCGATTGTTGGGGTATTGATTTCATGGGCCCGTTTCCGGTTTCAAATGGGTTTGAGTACATCCTCTTGGCGGTGGATTATGTGTCGAAATGGGTAGAGGCAATTCCCACTAGGACCAGTGATTCTAAGGTCGTGCTTGAGTTCTTACGAACTCACATTCTATCGAGGTTTGGCATGCCACGTGCCATTATCTCCGATCAGGGCATGCATTTTTGCAATAGGTCCTTTGGGGCGTTAATGAGCAAGTATGGCATCTCTCACAAGGTGTCTACTGCTTATCATCCTCAAACCAATGGTCAGGTTGAGCTAGCAAATCGTGAGATTAAGGGGATTCTTGAAAAGACCGTGAACCCGAATAGGAAGGATTGGTCACTCCGGTTGATCGATGCCTTGTGGGCCTACCGCACTGCTTACAAGACCGTGTTGGGTGCTTCACCCTACCGGCTCGTTTATGGTAAGGCCTGCCACTTGCCCGTTGAAATGGAACATAAGGCCTATTGGGCCATTAAGACGTTAAACACGCGTTTACCAGAGGCGGGTGCCCATAGGAAGCTCCAGTTGTGTGAGCTTGAGGAGATTAGGAATGACGCGTATGAGAGCGCGAGTATTTATAAGGCTAAGGTTAAAGCGTATCATGATAGGAACATTCAGCGCAAGACCTTTATTGTTGGTCAAAAAGTGTTATTGTATAACTCGCGTCTCCATCTATTTCCTGGTAAGTTGAGGTCCCGATGGGACGGTCCCTACATTGTGCATAAAGTTTACCCAAATGGCTCTATAGAGGTTTGTGACCCGAAGGATAATAATATTTTCAAAGTTAATGGGCAACGTCTGAAGCCATTTTTGAAGTTTGTTGAAGTAGGTGAACCTGATGAGGTTTTGGTCGATCCTGTTTATTCGGATGACCCGGTTGTGTAGTCGCAAGTGGCTACGTTTTGACGGGTAGCTTTTGCGTACCACTCTATTCATTGTGGAGTGGACCCGGCCCCTAGTAATAGGGGTACCCATCATTGACTTGGGTTTTGGGCACAATGCTTAAAAGAAAAAAAAAATTGAAAATTGGAAAAGAAATAAAAATTAGCATCATGGTCTGGTATAGCCACCTGGTCAAAGCTATGTATGTAGTACTTAGGAGGTTGGGTCTGGCGGCAGGCGCATAGTTAGCGGCGAGAAATCTGTCTGAACCATCTGGCTTTAATGTTAAAACTCTGTGGAGATTGCTTCAAAACGGGGTGGTGGGTAAGGAATCTGGCAGCCCCAGAGGGAGTGACAGCCTATTAGATGATGGTACCACTTCTCAAGATATCGTTGAATCCTACGCATACTGCTCTTCCAACAATTAAGGAACCACAGTCTTTGGCCAGGGAGAAAAGTAGTACCCGTGTCTTTCGCGTGAAGAAAGTGGTGGATTTTTGTTTTTGTTTTGTCTTTCTTTTTCTGTTTGTTTTTGGGATCCCGGGTACCACGAAGCGGGTGGCACTAATGTTTTGCAGGGTGCGGAGTTTTGCACGGCGTGCGGAGCAAGGAAATTCCTCGAACATCGGCCGAGGTCATGGTGGTTGGCTGCCACCCGTTGGTCCATTTCTTCTCCTTTATTTTTTTTGTGCTGTGTTTTCATGCTTTGAGGACATAGCATGTTTTAAGTTGGGGGGAATGGTGTACTTTGTACATGTTCTCGTGGCGTTGCTAGGGGTAATTTTAATTTTAATTTATTTTTGGGGATACGCTTGTTATGCTTGATTGTATGATTAGGCGAGCATGCTAGAATTAGCCAAATTCTTGGGCCTGTTTAACTTAAATTCATGCATATATTTGGCGGTTCGTGAACATGTTTATGCTGTCGTTTACGTTGAGTGAGTGTCCCCACGTGGTTAATATTGAAAAAAAAAAGGAAAAAAAGAAAAGAAAAAGCATTCCCATTTTCGTTGATTTATCTGTCTCGCATTTGCGTAAAAAAGTAGGCGTTTGTTTCATAATTGAATAGCTGAATAGTTTGTATGCATTTGTGAGAGTTGATTTCGTGCATAGGGGATGAAACAAGGCGTTCTTCTATGATTAGACCACATATGTGTCCCTTTGACCAATATTAAACCAATCCGAGTCCGTTCCTGAGTCTAACCTAGGAAGACGGTGTGTGGGTTGGATTCAAGTTGGGGGGTCTAGCGTTGTGCATCATGGATATCTTGTTCGGAGCATCGTTGTTGTTGGGGTGGAATTGAAGAATTTTTGATGGGTGTCATGTGAGTGAAATCCTTATGACCTTGGCCAAAACCCTTATCCAACCAACCAACTATTAAACCCTCAGCCAAAAAAAAAAAAAAAAAAAAAAAAAGAGAGAGAGAGAGAGACAAACGGATAGAAGTGAACAGTGCAACCGGTATCGATACACTCCTAGTTGGTATCGATACCGAAGTCCTTTCGGTTTAAAAAAAAAAAAAAAGCAGAAAAGGTCAAAAAGCAAAAAGGGCCGGCGGATTTTTCCCAAACCCTTTCACTTCATCATCTTCAACCTTTTCTCTCTCTCTCTCTCTCTCTCTCTCTCTCTCTCTCTCTCTCTCTAACCCTCCATTACCCCATAACCAAACCTCCACCCAAACCTCCGAAATTCCTCCATTCTCCACCCAAATCACTCCAAACTCCACCAAAACTTCTCTTTTTCCCATCTCTACCACATACTCTTCTCTCAACCCCACCAAACACCCAAATTCGTACGGATCTAAAAACCCTAACTTACCCTATATTCTTCCCATCTCTCACATGGCACCCAAGAAGAAGGCTAGTCTCACAGAGAAAGGGAAAGGCGTGGGTTCCTCGGGTCATGCACCGGACCCGAATTTTGAGCAAGATCCCGCTCCGGCGGAGGTTCCGGCCTGGCCACGGAGGAGGAACCGAGATCAGATAAGGAGGGATGAGCAGTTGGCATGGGAGGCTTCATGCAAGGGCCGGGGAATAAAGGCAGAGAGGTTCATTATCCGGGATAGCTTTCCACCGGACAATGAAGTCATACGGGCAGTCGTCAGGCAAGGTTTGTCTTTTTGGTTTGAGCGTAATCCTGGTTTGAATATTGAATTAGTTGAGGAGTTTTATAAGAATATGAATGTGCCTGAGGTCGGGACTGAATTGCATCCCGAGGCCCGTATTACTTCGAGGGTTGGTAAGGTCCCGATGATAGTAACTCCGGGTATTATCGCGGCGAGGATGTTGTATGCTCCTCCCACGGGGGAAACAAATTACCCGGTCCCGAATGATGCTTTTGATAAAGATATTGTTTTTGAGAATATGTATTTGGAGAAAAGGAATGCGATGATTCCCCACCGGCCCGGTAAATTCGGGCCGTCGTTTCGGTTTGTCAATCAGTTGGTGTGTTATAACTTGGATCCTCGGGCGACCGAGAATAAACCCTCCGAAACCACGGGAAATATGTTGATGGCATTTTTGGAGGAGGAGACGGTGTGTGACTGGGCCCGATATATTTTTGTTAAGATGGTGGAGTTTAGAGATGTAGCAACCAACACTCGGTTGCCATTCCCGGTCTTGGTTTTAGTTATTTGTAGGGCCGAAGAGGGGCTCGCTTCCAAATACTTTAAGAATAACGAAGCTCATCCGGGTGATATTGATAGTTCTATTCTTCAGAAAAGTGCGGCCCATTCTAAGGGAAAGCGGGGGGCATTGTTGACTGAGCCCCCGGCGAATGCTGGCACGAACACTTGGTTGAGGAAGATTTTCTGTCTTGAGGCGGCTGTGGCTAAAAGCCAGCAGAAGTTGAAAAGAGAGGTGCGTCAGGTTAGTCGTAACCAGCAGGTATTGGCCCACCAGAATCAGTGGCTGTGCAACCGCATCACAGGGACGGGACAATCCTCGCAACCATATCAGCAGCCTCAGTTTCCTGAGTTGGAAGTTAGTGATGATTTTGCTGGGAGTGACTCGGATTGAGCAGGTTATCCGTGATGCATATGGCTAGGTGGTGGTGTTTATTTTATGTGGTTATTTCATGTTTTTCAGCGTCGGTGGACTATTTCGTTTTCTAGTATTTGGGTCTGTAATAACTTAGTATGTTTGTTTAAATTTCGTGTTGGACTTGTTTTGGTTGGCACCAATGGGTGCATGCTGGTAGTTTAAGGGTAAAGGTGGCGGCCAGTCTGGGTAGTTCACCTTGCGTTACTATAGGCCGCCGCCTAATTTTGCATGTCTTCTCCCTTTTATTCGAACCCACGGTCGTTTTAAGCTTACTAAAGTCCTTTGTAGATCCTATGCACTTAGTTAACTCTCATAGATGCATGTTTTCTATTTAATGTTTTTCATCATTGGTTTATCGTACTGCTATTCTTTGTGAGCGTTACTTTTGATTGGCACGTGGAGGCCTTTGCTTCGGTTCCATGTAGTTCGCCAAACGCTTTTTCATGGGGTGTTTGAGAATTCCGGGGAGCGAGTGTAGTAATGTTGCCATCGTGGGGCATTTGTCTCTATATGTGTTTCGGCACAAATATTTGTTTATCTTTTTGCCAAGGCATGCATGTGTTTGAGTTGCAGGTGAACGAGGAGGCAAAAATCTTTTGGCTCGCCTATTTTTGTACAACATGCATAACCTCCGTATCCCCATTTTTGTCGAGTAATTTTTCTTTTATTTTTATTTGTTCGTTCGTTACTAGGGACTAGCAACGCTCAAGTTGGGGGGTGTGATAGGCGCGTGATATCTTAGATATGAGTGCCTAAGTAGGGCGAATTAGGGCGTTAGAGGCGCGTTTTATTTCATCATCCACTTGATGCCGTGCGTTCCTTTGTTTTGTGTGTTTATTATTTTCGTAGGTAATAAGGCGGTTTTTACGCCAAGATTGGATTGGGAGGCCTTGAGGTCGTTTTGGACGTCGACATGGGAGGTTAAAGTGGAAGCATGGAGCATCGGGTGACGTCGGGTGGCCAATTCCATGCAAGGCTCGGCGGCACGCATTAACGGGCTCGGTATCGATACAGCTCTCCCCTGTATCGATACAATTCAATGCAAAATGGATTCGAGGCTGAACAGAAAGTTGGGTATCGATACCCCTCTCCCTGGTATCGATACCCCTCTCCCTGGTATCGATACCAAGGGCTTTAGCGGGGTTTTCAATGTTTCGTCATTTTATTTCATTTTCCATTTATTTTCGAATTTGTGGGGTTTGTTTAAATACCCTCTTAAACTCCGTTTTTAGGGTTCGAAACATTACGTAGCAGCTTTCTTTTCCATTCTTTCCGTTCCAGAGTTATTTTCTTTCAAGTTTTCAAGGTTTTGTTCAGATCTTCGCACTTCGGTAACTCGTTTCAATTTTTGTTCTTCATTAAAGTTATTCGTTGGTATTCGCACAGTTGATATTCATTATTTGTTTTTCTTTTTTCCAGTAATTTAAGCATGATTCAAGTTAGGATTTCTTTTGTTTCTTGCGCAATGATCAGTGAGTAGCGTATTGGTAGGGTCGCGGGGTGATTAGCACGTCGTGGCCAGTTCGGACACTGCTCATATTTTTAAACAATGAAAAAGCAATTTTAGGTTATTTGAGAACATTTGTGAGACGAACCCGGGCATCGACGGAGCCCATGTGAACGGGAGAATGGGGGACCGAAACTCGTTCTCCGCTGCGCATGGGTATACGGCGACCATAGGGTCTCGCATCTTGCGGGGTATCTTTTGCAATCTTAAAATTAACGTTTTTAAGAACTCTAACAGAGCAGGTTACTTCGGACTGGTTACGAGTGTTATGAACCCTACGACCGTACCTCCTTTTAATTATTTAAAAAGTCAAATAATTTCGTAAGTTTAGTTAATCTCAATCAAATCGACAAGGGGTGGCTACCTAAGAGTCGTTTTAAATTCTACAACCCGAGGTTCCACAGCACACACTTCACCGTCCTTAGTGGATTCGACTCCGGTCTTACCGGATATTGTGCTATATCGGTCTCCGCCCTACGCTTGGGGCAGCCCATAATTTTAGGACTTGGAAATCGTCAAGCAATGCACATAATTCCAAACATGTTCGGATATCATTGCAAATTTAACAAATATTAATATACTTTTATAAATATCAATGCACTTTTCTTGGATATCAATGTACATTTTACCTATTATCCTACACTATTTGGGCAGATGTTAGAATAATCTAATACATTAACTTAATTAGCCCCTGTCAGTTGACATGTCATGTCATGTCATCTTGCCTTCCCTTAATTTTTGTTCATTAACACTAGCGTTGTTGCTGTTCTTTGCACGAAATGACTTATATGATCTCTTGTTTTATATTAAAATTTTGAAATATGAACAAAATTTAATTAAGTTTATATTTAGTTATGGAAAATGTAGGATAAAAAAAACAAAAGTTTAAAAGTATGATTTTTATTTATCTTCCCAGCTTCTTTAAAAAATCTCTCTCTCTCTATTTAAAAAATAAAAAGAATTTAAGATTGAGGGTTTGAAGACTTTTGAGTCTAACAGTGGTATATAGTATTGATTTGTGACATGTCACGACGTGATTTGCCTTTGTTGGTGTGACACGCTTACTTGCGCTCAAAGAAAAGATCTTTTACGTTTGATGCAAAATTTCATGCAAAAAGATACTCCCTCCGTCCCTTTATTACAGCCCTTTATTACAGTCCAGTATTTCATTTTGGACTGTCCCTTAATAAGTGTCCATTTTGTAAAGTTAGTGGGTAAAAGTTGGTGAATTGTCTATTTTGTCCCTAAAAGTAGATTCCATTTTGAAAAGTTAGTGAGTAAAAGTATAATGATGATGGGTAAGTAGGGAAAGTGGAGGAAAAAGTTGATGTGAAAGGTATAATGATGATATATTTTTAATAAGTTGGAGTTACGAAGCAGGACATTTAAAAAGGGACGGAGGAAGTATCATAATTTGGAAATTGTCTAATGTTGCAGACTTGTATTAGCAATTTTTTTCAGACCTAGCCAAATGCAAACTGCCTGCGTGCATGTGCGTGCGCATGTCAGTATGTTTGTTTTTGGTATTCTCTTACTATCATTGTTTCTAATGGCTGTTCATTTTTTTATCGGCTTAATGGCTATCCATGGTATCTGAATTTCTAATATGATACTCAGTGTGTCCAAAGGTTTCTTTAAAAACAAAAGATGATCTTATTATAACATAAATACTAGAACAGTATTAGTCGATGTGCGCGCATATTAGTCCAGAACACCCAGTATTGCAAAAAAAAAAACAAACAAACATAAATACTGGGCAGGACATAGAGCAAAAAGTTTAAAATTTTCCCTATTAATTGTTATTAGAAGTTGCTTATATATTATGGAAACAAATATATATATATATATATATATATATATATATTAATCATTTCAAATTTTCTTTTAGCTGGCCGGCCGCTTGAAAATCCAAAGTTCCAAATGTAGGCCATGGCTGAATTGGACTTTCTAAACTCTAAAATAATTGGAGTTTTGATCTGTAACATAGCTAGCAATAATAAAAGAATGCACCTTTTTATTTTTATTGCTAAGGTAGTGAGTACAATTTAGAGTAGTACAGTAATAATTATAAGTCAAGAATAATTATCGAACTGGAGGAGTTCAAATCTGACCGGTGATGATAAAATAGAATTGTGACCCGCATGATTTTTTTATTAAATTTTTTTGCTCCCACCCTCAATCCTTGCTTTATGGTCTCATTGTCATGAGGTTTATTATCGTAATATTTATAAAGGCACTTCCATGCTTGCGTTTGCACTTACGTAGGAGCGTCATGTAACTTAACTAATTGTGACACTATAAATGAGGTGTTAATTAGGAGTAATAAAGAAACGCCGCCAGACTAGCACTTGACAGGTTTCGAATGACCTTAAAAAGGAGCAAACTCCTAAGTTTCAAGCCTTCACCACCTGACTAACCCCTTAGCACGGAAGGAGGAATGGGTATATGGGGGCCACGGCCACCCCGTATTCGGGTTTTTTTTTTTAAATTTTTTTTTGGAAATTAATATATTAATACTTCACATGGGTGGCTATTGATATAAAAAATTGCAAACAACATTTTCAACTTCACAAGACCCAAATTTTTTCAACTTTTGCAATATGAGCCCTATATGCGGTGAATAATCCACATTTAATGCGAAAAAAGTTAAAGTTCCAATGTACTTTCCATAGATATTTATGCACTTTTTTGGATATCTATTCACCTTTCACATATATCAATGCATTTTTGGAACATTAACCATTGTTAATCGTGATTGTAATCGGGTTGCACATGTTAGTGCGAAGAAAACCCTTTTTAGTGGTTCGTCCGGATTGTTGAAGACTACTCTACCCCCATGGGATTATTTCCTCTCTGAGGTTTAGGCTTTGTTCCGCCCTTCAGATTAATAATCTTCTCCTTTCTGAAAAAAATAAAAATAAAACCATCGTCTACTGAGTTGACGTTAACATTTTCATATTTATTTCGCCCCTCCTACGAAATCTTTTTTTTGGGTAAATTTCTTACGAAATCTTTGTTCTGTCCTTACCCCTTAGGATTGGTGTTCTCGTTAGTTTTGGGGTCATAATCTCGCTTATCATCTGGTTATTGTTGGAAATTTTACGGAATTTCAGATGAATGAAATCGGGGCTACCGGAGGGTCTCTCGAGGCAGCCGAGCATGAACCGGGTTCGTTGTATCTGGACGCTCCACAATCAATAGACGTATTGATGTGTGGATTCTGTAACCCCTCCATGATGGTGAATTCATTCCCGTAACCTCCCTCTTCAATGGCAGAATTCATTGACAGAATTCATTGGCAGATTAATGGCTGCATTACTCCTTTCCTGCCTCCTTTCCCTATAAAAGGAGGCTCACGTCCTTGGAGAAAGTACAAGCAAATTCACAACCTTCTAGCTTATTCTGATTTTCGTTCTTGAGAGAGAGAGGCAGGCGGTAGTCAGTTCGCCAAGGCGGTCATCGGTGGTGTTCCGACGGCTAGCGGTCCAACCGAGCTAACCCTGGGAGAAAGTCGCCGAAGCAACCTACAACACCCACGGTAGGGGCGAATCTTTCTTAAGGAGACTGTGGTTCAACACAGGACTCGGTTTCAATCCAAGATTCAGTTTGTATCTCGTTTTTCCGTATTCTGTTTCAATCTGTTTTGTTCTTGTATTTCGATTATGTAATTGCTGATTATCAATGAAAATTGTTCACTGGATTTCGTGTATATGCCGAGATTTTCCCAACAGTTATGTGCTTCAAAAGTTTCCCTTTTGAGATATTAACAACTAAGCATATATAGAACATGAAAAGGTAATTTTATACACCACCACCCACCAAACTGTACACAAGCAATTCCCCCATTCTTCCCAATAAACAAATCAGAGTAAATGCATAAACCAAAAAAAGATAAAAATAAATAAATAAATGCATGGAAAGCTTCTGGTTTCTTATTTGTCACTTTATGGGTGTTGGATTTCTGGGTTAATGGCCGCTGGTGCCGAACCTGATCCATAATGATCCCCGGTCGTAAAGGACGTTGTGCCGGTGGTAGTGGCCTGACTGCTGATGTCTTCATCCCCCATCGCCACCGATGACGACATGTAAGCCGGCTTGAACGGTGGCACGTAGGGCACAGGCACCGAGCCCGATAGCATCTGAACAATTTCCTGAGTTTTTGGCCTCTCACTTGCTGTCGGATGAGAACAGGCTAGGCCGAGAAGCAAAAATCTTTGGACCTCCTCCGCAACATTGTCCTCCCCGAGCCTATTGTCCACCGCCTCAAGTAACTGGCCTTCGCGATGCAAGGCCCAGACCCAATCTACTAACAACGGGTACGGGCCAATTTTGGTCCCGGGCCTACGACCACAAACCACTTCCAACAGAACTGCTCCAAAAGCATATACATCAGATTGCTCGGTGGCCTTGCCCGTGAACACGTATTCGGGGGCCATGTACCCCCTTGTTCCCGCAACACCGTTGGCTTCTATGTACGAAGTTTTCTCGTAGTCTAGGGTTCGTGCAAGGCCAAAGTCTCCTAGCTTGGCGTTGAACTCGGCGTCAAGCATGATGTTACTGGCCTTAATGTCGCGGTGGACCACCCTCTTTTGGTACTCGTTGTGGAGGTAGTGGAGGGCGGAGGCTACCCCAGTGATGATCTTGCGGCGGAGATTCCAGCTCAACGGTGTGTTGTTGGCATCGCCGAAAAGGTGTTTGTCGAGGCTGCCGTTGGACATGTAGTCGTAAACTAGCAGCAGCTTCCCGTGATTATGACACCATCCTATGACAGAGATAGAGATGTTTTTTAGTAGAACTGTGTGTACAAGGACAATTCATGCATATAGGGTTAGTGTTGATGTATTTGTGTTTGGTCCCGGATTAGTATCTTGTTCATCACCGCCCGTTACTAAGAAACTAGAGTGCTTATTTTCTGCTGCTCTACTGTGAACTTACAGATACATATGGATATAGTTTGCCCTTTGGGGCATTATTGCTTGATGTATCAAGGGCAGTGTATTTGATAGACTTTTACCTCTGTTTCATAAATCTAGATTTCATCCAAGTCGTAGTAATGGTTATTTTCACTTTTATCGCATAAACTATCCAAAATGTGTTTATATCATTCTGTTAACTTAAACCAAAATATTTCATCCATGAACTATTGAGACGGTTGCAGTTACGTACCCCGTACTCCTGCTCTCAATCATCACTCTACACTTCTACAAGCAATCATTGCCAGACGCACGTGGAGGCAAGTGGGGTCAGGTGACCCCACTGAGTTTGAAATTACCCTAGGATAGCTATACACTTTTGGGTTATTTTGGTAATTTTGCCCCAAGAGAGGTTATACCTTGCCCAAGTACCTCAACAATATTACAATTCTTACCCTCACAAAAGCTTGTCTGACCCACTCTTTCTTTCTCTCTCTCTCTCTGAAAACATGTGATCTGATGGGACTTTGGAGTCTGTCCACCAGTACATACCCACGCAGTACACACCTCTCTCTCTAGTAGTAGCAAAAAGCAAAGCAACACCTATAACTTTAAAAACAAAATAAAAAAACACCTCCATGTTCATTATCAGATGAAATATGATTCATGGGCTCCAATTTGGAAGCTCGAAACTTGAATTAATCAGGGCAAAATTGAAGTCAAAGTAGATTTTGTATTATAGGTAAATTTTTCTCCAAGTTCCATTTGAGCTTTTCCAAAGTCCGGAGTGAATTTTTCAAATGAGACCCTTAACAAATTTCAAAAATAAACATAGAAATTGTATTGCAAGTATATTAAAATATAAGTAGACAAAATTATTTATCATGCCATTAGAGCTCATGAAACATATTCCTATATATGACCAAGAATCCTAAAGACACAGACGGTGCACATGGCGGCATGAATGTCCTACTCCGGGTCCCGCACGAAAAATCCAAGCTATTCCATAATTTAAAAAAACAAATTGAGTGGGCTATTGAAAACTCAAGTTAGTTGGATATATGTAGGTGCTCAAATTTTTTTTTTTTTGATCCGCTCGAAAGTCAACCAAAAAACGCCATACGGCATCTACAGATTTCAATCAAAACCACGAAAGGGTACAACAAGAATAACCAGAAGGACTAATTGAAGCCTGAGAGCAGGGATATCTTCACACCGCCACATACTCGAAGGCAGGGTCGGGACACGTGGAGTATGCATCCAGACAAACAAATCCCTTCTAAAAACAAACCCTAAACGAAGTGATCAAAGCAGCACAGAGAAATCTGTCTTCCCCAAAACAGTAATCCATAGCCAAAACGCCGGCAAAACCACGAAGCAAAAACACAAAGTGAAATTCCTTCGTCGGTGTGGACGCCACTCCAACAGAGCAAACTCCCGCTGGCACGCGGAGTTTTGGCCACGGAAGGGCAACCGTTGACAGTCCAACGCAACTCCGAAGCCACAGCGGGCAGACCACTGGATCAGAGGCACCAACCAAACCAAACCAGACACAGGAAAAACTGGACGCAAAGTTATTAGCCCACCACCGCACCCTCCGGATCTGGGGGAAACCCAGACCGGAAAACAAGAAACCGGACTGAAAAAACAGCAGGAGAAAAGGCCGAAAACAGCCAGAGAAAAAACAAACAAAAACAAAACACTCCAACCCAACCGCACACCTTATTACTCACCGCCGCCCCTTGAGAACTTCAGATCTGGGAACTCCGGCTGAGAAGACGAGCAGGGGAGCCCCAAAACGCCGCCAAAGCCAGCGTTAAAACAGCTCCTCGCCGGCTGCTACAACACCGTCGCCCCAAACTGGGGATCTCCTAAAGAGAGCAGAACGGGATAGAGAAGAGAGGAGAGGCGAGGAGGGAGGAGGAGGGGAGGAGGAGGCGTGGCGGCGCCCCCCCCCGCCCAAAACCAGCAGCTATCGGAAACCAGGGGCGAGAGGAAAGTAAGAGAGAGAGTCTCGACGAAAAGGTTTTTTTGTTTGGGCATGTAGGTGCTCAATCAATCTTCCAATTTTTCATTCATATCTGACTTGTATTATCCAAGCAAGAACCGGAGTGAGACTCGCGTGCCGGTATGTGCACCATCGGTGTCCATAGTAGTTTTGACATAAGACATGACCCCAGTGCCATAAAGTTCTGCGTCCGCCCCTGCAAGCAATACTCTCTCTCGTAAATTTTAGTAGATTGAGTTTTTTTCTTCTTTTCAGAAGATGCTTTTCGGTCATGCTCGTTTGACTAAGATTTCTATACTCCCTTTTATTGTCATAATAAAACTATTCGAAGTTGGACTATGGAAGCTTTTGGCACATTTTAGTTTACGAACGAAGCGAGTTGATTTAACAGACAACAATGATCAACTACTAATCAAATGACAATAATCTAACAAAGTATGATTTCAGAAATAGGCCATATGGGGAAGGATTAGGAATGAAAGAGGACTTACCTTGTAAAGGGACAAGGTATTTGTGCCTGAGTTGATTGATGATTGTAAGCTCTTGAAAAAAATCATCCTGACCGTTCAAACTCTCTCTAGAAAACATCTTCACTGCAACCTCCAAACCCTTCTGCTTCGCCAAATCTCCCTTGTAAACCACTCCATACCCACCTTGTCCCAACTTCCTTGTCTCATCAAAATTGTTCGTAGCCTTCTGCAATTCTCTGTATTGATACTCCCTCGGCATCCCAGGCATGCTCTTCACCTTTCCCGACATTTGCCGGTCCGTCCGTTGCCATAACCACCTCTTTCGGAAATAATATACCAAACCCACCAACGTCGTTAAAAGCACCAGTACCGTTGGTATCCCGACGATGAGGCCAATCTTCACCCATTTTTCGTCGGGGTAGTACTCCACTGTCATGTACCACCGTAAAACGCAGTTGAGTTCTGCTGAGTTGTTGCCCGTTGATGCCGAAAATCCAAAATACGAGTTCTGACTCACGGCCCCTCTGAGCTCCAGATACGATGTCAAAATCGGGTCAGCGGGTCTGGGTGGTTGCGGATCCGTTTTGAGTTCTTGTTGAGCCATGTAAACCGCGATGAACTGTATTGTAGTATAATATGATGGTAAAGAATAAGATGCATTAGATGCATACTAGATGATAGGCGCGCAGTACTCATTTTTCACTTGATGCCATGCTTTATTTGGTTTTTGTATTTTTGTGAGTTTTGCAGGTAATAAGGCGGATTTTGCGCCAAGATTGGACTGCGAGGCCTTGAGACCGGTTTGGACGACTTCGTGGGAAGTCGAGGCGGAGGCATGAGGCGTTAGGTGACGTCGGGTGCCAAAAGTGCATGCAAAGCTAGAGATTGGCCTCTAATGGATGCGGTATCGATACAGCTCTTAGCTGTATCAATACAGCTATGGTTAGTGGCGGTCGAGAGATGCCTGTATTGATATAGCTCTCAACTGTATCGATACCGGTGGCAATAGCGGGGAAAAAATAGATTTCGACGTTTAAATTCCAGATTTTGGGAATTTTGTATAAATACCCCTCTAAACTTCGTTTTCGGGGTTCCGAATTTTATTCTTACAGCTTAAACTACGCTGTTTTCTTCAGAGCTTTTCCTTCTTTCAAGTTTTTGAAGTCTTGTTAAAATACTCGCACTTAGGTAACTCGTTTCAATTTTTGTTTTTTTATAAAAGTTGTTCGTTGGTTCTCGATTAGTTCATATCTCTTGTTTAATTTCCACCTCGAGTAATAGAAGCATGTTTCCAACTAGGGTTTTTGCCGTTTCTTGCTTGATAATGAGTGAGTAGTCGTACAGGTAGGGTCGCGGGGTGATTATCACACCGTGGCCAGGTCGGATACGTTATGCTCCTATTTCACAAAATAATAATAAAAATACAATTTTAGGTTAGTAAAGCACTTCCGTTAGACGAAGCCGGACATTGTCGGAGTCCATGTGAACGGGGGAATGGGAGACCAAAACTCATTCTCTACTGCGCATGGGTAAACGGCGACCTTAAAGGTTCGCATCTTTCGGGTTATCTTTTTCTCTCTAAAGTCGAACGTTTTCAAGAACAACGAATTGAGCAGATAAGTCCGGACTGGTTGCGAGTGCTATGAACTCTACGACCGTACCTTCTTTTTAATTATTTGAAAAACCAACAATTTCTTAGTTTTACTTAATCTCAGCATCGAACAACAAGGGGTGGCATACAACCCGAGTTTTTGAATCAGCATACATCACCGTCTTTGTGGATTCGACTCCGGTCTTACCGGATATTGTGCTACGTCGATCCCAGCCTTACGCTTGGGACAACCCGTTATTTTAGGACTAGGAATTCTTCAAGCACTAGACCAAAAATAAGATGATCCGCATCGCTCATTTCATTGGTGTCGTTGACAAAAATAATGTGCAATGAAGATAGTTTTCATGAGTAAAAGATGCTAGAGTCGTAATGAGCCTGCAAAGGAATGATCGGAACCGATGATTTCGTAGGGTATGTTGAGAAATTTATTCATGCCCAAAAAAAAATTGTATGATTAAGCTAAAAATAAAAATTTGCTCGATAAGAAAAATAAGCTCCCTTGTTCCAAAATTATTGTTTTGTTATTTTTCTTCACCTCTTGTAAATTTTTATTATATTCATGTTAAATGCTAATGAGAAAAATTTGTTCGATAACAAAAATAAGCCCTCTTGTTCCTAAGTGATTGTTTTGGTATTTTTCTTTGTCTCTTCTGAATTTTTGTTATATTCATGTTCAGTTTTCTCTATTAATCATTCGTCTTAATGAGAGGAGTCTAAAAAATAATTGAAACTAAAAAAATTCACTAAATATGAAAGAATTCAAACAATTGCTGCTTCTTCTTTTTTCTTTTTCTTCCCCCCTTATTGTCATCTATCCGAGTTTAACTTGTTTCAATTTTGGTTCTTTTTTTTTATTTTCTAATTTCTTTCGTTGAGAAGAATGCAACCTTCTAAGAATTTTGACAAATAGCAAAACTAATAGTAGTAATAACAGAAAGTAAATAATGTGGACAAAAATACCAAGACAATAATTTATAAAGAACAAGGCCTGATATTGAGAGAATCTTAAAATAGGAAAATGATATTGGCACTTCAAAAATTGATGCAGGCACTCCAAAATCAGTATAACTCCAAAATCACTTTGTTTTGTTTTTTAGAATGTCTGCATCAATTTTTGAAGTGCCAATATCATTTTCCCTTAAAATGTACCCAACACTCTCTTTTATTGTTGCTACTTGCAAATCTCAACTTATTCTGTAGTCTCTCGATTCTTACTATTTTCGTGAGGAGAAAAGGGAGAGAGGAAGAGACAGGGAAAGGAAGAAGGATAATAAAAAGAGAAGGCAAAGAAAATGTTTGAAGCTCACAAATTTTATCCGTCGATCCGTGCGGGTTTTATGAGTATTGTGTGATGCTCACGTGCATCCAATGCTTCTTGACAGATGTATCCCAACATATGTGCTTATAGAAATTCTAGGAATGAAGTTGGATTGATTAATTACCTTATTGATTCCGTCGTACTCGATCCAGATGTTGAAGAAATAGTTCGTTGTTGCGTTGGGCCCGACCAACTCGGGGATCAGCGAGGTGGTCTTGTTAGATACGACGGAGTTTATATTAAGTCCGACGTGGTTTGAGTCCGGGTCCCAGTCTTCTTGAAACGTGTCGAGCTCGATCGCGATAATCTGGTTCGAAGCGTTGCCGTCGGTGGCAGCGTTAGTCAGACCCAAGTACCCGCCGAAGCTATTCGGCGGGAGATTGAGGTCGGGCGCCACCACGAACGTCAGGCCTTCACCAGGGGGAGCCAAACTGCCGACCTCTCGGTTGAGGTTCACGAGGAACGAGGTGCTAAACGACGCCACTCGGTCGGAGTCGTTATGGCCCTCCCAGAGTTTGAAAGATCTGTGGGAGTATAAAACTCGACCGGAATTGTTGTAGGATACGGGAAAGGTGTTCGCTTCGTCCAGCGTGAGCTGGAGGGCGTCCACGGCTGGGTTCAAATTCACACTCGAATCATCGCCGATGGGGCGCAATTTATGGGTGTCGGATTTGAAGGTAGGGTACGTAATGGTGTAGTTTTTCAGTTTAGCGGAGACCGGAGGCATTGCCGCCGCGAGTAAAGAGAGGAGGAGCACGACGGCTGGGATTGGGTTCGCCGCCAGTACTCCCATATTCAATTTAAGGTGTGTGTTGATTGGGGTTTGGTTTGGGCAATGTGCGAATGGAAATGGAGATTTGAGAGGGGGTTTTACAAGGGACTTTGATGCAAATCGGAGAGAGGAGAATTGCTCTCTTCTTCTTTAATTATCACCTCCATTAAATAATTGCTGACCGGAGGGGAGAATTGCTCTTTCGATCATCCGAAAAGGCGGGATAGAGATTGGTTCTACTAACTTAAAAAATTCTTGTTGGAGAGAGAGAGAGAGAGAGAGGTGAGGGTTTGAAGTTTGAACGGGCCAATGGTCTTCTCTCCATCTCAATTGCTTCGAACCTTTTCTGTTTTTTTTTATAACTCAGGCGTTCGGGCCAATTTTCGAGCACGTCGATTAATCCAGAAGACCAATCTTACCGCCTACTAGCGGGGGGATTGTATGGACTGGCTCCAAAAAAATTGCTAGCACATAAGAGATTTCAAATCTAAGACCTTAGTATAGAAAGCAAATTCCTATGTCTCAAACCTTTGGATTTTTTTTTGTGTGACTAAAATACAGTTCCAAATTTCCACCTATGAAAACAATGAAAACAGTATATTAATTGCAATTGGCAAGGCTAACCACCCAATGAACTTAATTGCCCCTTTAAGCAGAATTATAATATTATTATGAATTGGGTAAACAGAGTAAATTAAAACAAAAAATGGAGAGACATTACGTTAATTATTTGCTCCCTGACATCATGTGATTTCAAAGAAATCGAATAGAAATGCGAAAATAATATAAACCACCTGATGTGTTGCTCAGCATTTATTTTTTTGACAAATAATATAAACCGCCGTATCATTTTTGATTCGTGAATTGACTTGACTTTGCTGGTGCGACAGGGTTACTTGTACTCAAAGTAAAGACTTTCATATTAATTACTTCACTGGGTGATACACTTTCCAGTCCTTCTCAAAAAAAAAAAAAAAAAAAATGAAGGAGAAAAATACTACTGGAAAATCAAAAAAATGATTTTGAATCATTGCCTGCTGGCCTCATTGTTGAGGTACGAGACCAAGCAAACTTTAAACCATTGATCTTCCATTCGCTTACACAACCTTATGTGGTAATTTTTTTTCTTATCGGACTTGTTTGTATTATTTAGAAATAAATAAATATAACAATTATGGATAAATTCGATGCAAATCTCAAACACTAGTGTGCAAGACAGATTGTGAAGCACAGAAGCAACGAGTTTCAACACCAATAGTAAGCAGATCCAGTGGCGATGATCCACTCACCTCCACGAGTGTAGTATGGTCCGACACCGGATCTGAGAGGGTTTTCTAGTTTGTGTGTGTGTGTGTGTTTGTTTTGTTGTTTTTTCATGGGAAAGTCTACAGTACACACCCCTTAAAAGGGTGTACCGTATGCACATATTTTATGGTTCGTTCATAACATTTTAGTGTGTTTCATAACTTTTGTTTTAGAATTCATAACCTTTTAGCAGTACGATTCGTAACATTTTCATTATGATTCATAATATTTTGGTGTATCTCATAACATTTATACGATTCATACTTTTTTAGCAATACGATTTATAACATTTTCTTTACAATTCATAACATTTTACCGAGGCTATGCTAAATCATAATTGAGGTTTCAGTGCGGAAGAACCATGGAAACCGAGATGGAAGAGATTCTGATCTAGCAAAATTCGGATGAGCAAACGGCGGTGATAGTAGGGATGAATCGGAGATTTGTGAATAGTGATGATGGTTGTTAAGCAGAGATCGATGGATGGTGACGAGGTGAGTGTACTATGAGAATTTCCTAATCACCTCGTCATTCAATACCTCCACTTTTTATCGGCTGCACGTGAGTGGACTTTATCCTTCATTGATTACTTAAGCCACCCAAAATTCGTTAATATAATTTAGAGGCTATCCCACTTATTAATTCCAATTAGTTTTAGGTTAGAACTCCTCAAGAAATCTAACATAGTATTCACCTCGCATGGTCAAGTCCCCACTCGAGAAAATTCCCTCATCTCGTCAATTCGTGCCTCCTCGTGCTATCGGGTTACACATGAGGGAGAGTTTATACGTTACCTCATATCACTCACCTAAGCAATCCAAGCTAATTAGTTACGGTAATCTAGAGGCTACTCCAGTAACGACTGAGGATCCTAATCCAGAATTTTCACCTATTTTATTGTACATTAATTTAAAATTGGTTTTCTTTGCGATTTGCTAGAAGTCTTTGATTTTTTTATTTTTATTTTATATATCATTTTGTTTCATGATACGCAACCTCTAAATATTAAACTAAGGAAGCCAATAGAATTTACTAAGATTAATGGTCCCTATGATTAGTCGAGAATCGCGTAAGCCGACCGGAACACTTGAGTTATTATATAAAAAAAAAACCTTACAGTCAAGTCAATTAGAGATCTCAGACACAACTATTCTTTTTTGTGACAATTAAGCATTTATAACTAATTAGTCAAAATATCACCATTTTCAATATACTACCTTGTCAAAGATGCAAAGAGAAAACCACAGATAGTAAGAAAAATAATACTTTTATTTTTCTAATGAAACTTTTATAAACTCGAAAGGGGTACTTCAAGGGCCGAACAAGATAAGTACATGAACTTACTCGAAAGAAAAAGAAAGTAAAACAAACATCCAACAGAAAGTTGGATGGAAAGACACCTAAACAAGAAAAATTAATAATACTTATTACACATGCATGAGAAATTTTTCTTTGATTTC
This sequence comes from Rhododendron griersonianum, assembly GCA_018127125.1. Taxonomy (NCBI): domain Eukaryota; kingdom Viridiplantae; phylum Streptophyta; class Magnoliopsida; order Ericales; family Ericaceae; genus Rhododendron; species Rhododendron griersonianum. Next base: position 43,486,029 of record CM030797.1, read on the forward strand.
ATTTTTACCAATATAAACCAATATCGTAAAACTCAACTAGTTCACGAGTTATTTTCCACCATTCTAGGAAGGCGAAGAAAAGAAAAGAAAAAGAAAGCTCATAACCGTAGTATGTTTCCTATTCAAAAGACTGGATCGTAGGGAGAACTCATCGGCCAGGGGCGAAAGCACATAACACCTCTAGGGCCTGTTTGGATGGGGTATTGTGAAGGGGTGCTGTGTAATACCCCTTTTTTACACCTGGGACCCACCGTAATACCCCGTTTGGCAGTGACAAGGGGAGGGGTATTCCCTTTTACCGGTGTTCCACTGCACCACCTAAGACCGCCTGAGGGGGTGTTGGCGATGGGCACCCTTCGACCAGTCGTTCCGTAATCCCCCCAAATCTCCCTCTTTTTCGGATGAATCTACCCCTCCTAATCCCCCTTCCCCACCCCGATGTACCATTTTCCTGTCTCAACTCTACACACAGCACTGGTTCTTCGAAGAGACGAGACGGTTGGGGCGATTTTGGGTGGTTTTCGATTTCAGTTTGATTCGTGAGGTATGGGTTCGATTTTTTTGTGACATTTTCAGTTTCTATTCTTCCCGCACTCTCTCTGTTCGTATTTCCTATTCCAGATCGATTTTGGTTGGTAGGGTTGTGTGGGTTTCAACTGGTATAGGGTTTTGTGGGTTTTGACTTTGCTGGTGCGACAGGGTTAATTAATGACAAGTCGTATGCCGTATCATTTTTGATTCGTGAATTGACTTGACTTTGCTGGTGCGACAGGGTTACTTGCACTCAAAGTAAAGACCTTCATATTACTTCACTGAGAGTGGGTGATACACTTTCCAGTCCTTCTCAAAAAAAAATTTAAAAAGGAGGAGAAAAATACTAGGAATATTTAAATATTCATCCTCTTTATTCATGCTATGTAAGAATTCATCCCGCCCATTTTTCATGCTTATGTTTTCATCCCCTTAGTGTGTGAAATACCCTTGTTACCCCTTTGCTTGTTTGATTCCTAAATTAAAGGGATTCAAATGAATACCACAGTTCTTGATAAATCTTGTTGACTCCTAAATTAAAGGGATTTGGTTTCATATCACAATCCTCCAATTGAGTGAGAAACAATAGGATGATTTCAAATTTTTGAATGTGTAGATCACCAAATCCCAATGATTTTTACCTTCCTTCTTGATAAACCGTCTTTTTGCATTTTAAATTTTTTACATTTGTCTTAGTCCTTCTCCTTCCTTTTTCCGCAATGGCCATCTTTGCATGATAAGTTGACCATATTTTTTCTTCATTCTTCGAGTTGGCCAACCAGACAACAAAAAAATCATATTTTTCTTTGATCTTATTACACGGAACATTGCTAAATTACCATAAAAAAGAAATAACATGGCATACTCAAACCGTTACATGGTTAAATGGTTAAATTACCATGACATTGCATGGTTAAATTACCATGACGATTACAACGTGGTCAACTTATCATGATCAATACATGCCAAAATGTCTGGTTGGAGGAGCTCAACTGATTCATGGTTTATTAACCATGAATACCCAAACCAGGCATAAATAAAAAAAAACCATTCAATCTGTGTATCGTGATGGAAACTTTCATTAATAATCATGGTATGAATACCCAAACAAGCCATAAAAAAAAAAATCAACGAACAAGATGAGAAAAAAAAACATGAATATTCAATCACCGATTCATGGTTAATAAACCATGAATACCAACCTTTTCGTAATCTATGTGGAATGGCGATGGAGGACGGCGGTGGGATGGGCTAGGAGAATTAAATTACCATAACGATTAAAACCAGTAGAACTCCTCCCCCAAATACGTACTTGGATCTTTCACCCGATTTGGTTGTTTTTTCAAACCAGAGGTTGTACTGGGTTGAGCTCGCCGGAATGGACTGCCGGAGCGCCGTTCACTGGAGTGGGTTTTTGTTACAAATGGAGATGAGGATCAAAATCTCTGTCAAGATTTTCGGGATTGGAAGTCGAAATCAACGATCGATGGACTAATCGCCGGATTAACCGCGACGACGAGAGGAGTTATGCAAAATATTGCATCTTCCCCATGCTGCTTGCCGTCGATCCATGCGCAGCCGTTTGGAGGGTGGAAGGAAGCCGGCAATGGCCAAGGCGAGGGTAAGCGCGGCGGAGATGAGGACGGGACTACAGATGACGAAGAGCGGGACGGTGAGGGTTCCGCCGAGGAGGCCAGAAGGATGTTTGATCGGGGTGGGTATGGTGATAAATAGGCAGTGCTATAATTTAGGGATTTTATCAATATATATCAAATGGAAAGCGTAGATTACGGGATTTGATATCCCATAATAACAAATAGGACCCTAAACTTTAAGATTTCATCCTAAAAAATCTCTCTCATATATATATATATATATATATATATATATATAGTATTATATAAGGGCAGTTCTGGAATTATTTTAAAATGGGGATGAAATCATAACTGTTCAAAAAGTGCAGGTTGAATACTTAAGTTGAATGAGGTTTGAGGATGGATTTTTAAGTCTCCCAAAATACTACTGGAAAATCAAAAAATGATTTTGAATCATTGCCTGCTGGACTCATTGTTGAGGTACGAGACCAAGCAAACTTTAAACCATTGATCTTCCATTCGCTTACACAACCTTATGTGGTACTTCATTCGTCTCAATTTATTTGTTCATTTTTTTTATTTTTATTTTTCCCAAAATGTTTGTCCACTCTAGAAGACTAAGGGATCAAAAGCTACAAAATTCCCCTTTTGTCCCTTACCATTTGAACTAAAGTAATTTTTTTCAAAAAGTTTGGAGGGCAACTTTTGAAAAGTTGAGCATTTATTGGTGCAATGATTGTGTTTCCTTAAAAAGTTGTATTCTCCAAATTGGAACGGAGGGAGTAATTATTTTTCTTATCGGACTTGTTTGTATTATTTAGAAATAAATAAAAATAACAATTATGCAAATCTCGAACATTAGTATGCAAGACAGATTGTGAAGCACAGAAGCAACGGGCCGGGTTTCAACACCAATAGTAAGCAAATATAGTGGCAATGATCCACTCACCTCCACGAGCGTAGTACGGTCCGATACCAAAGCTGAGAGGGTTTTCTAGTTTTATTGTGTGTGTGTGTGTGTTTGTTTTGTTGTTTTTTTCAATTTTTTTTTTGTTATGTTCTTATTTTACATATGTAGGTTGATCTACCCTCGAGTTGACAACCTTGAAAAAACCACAATGATAGAAATAATCTAGTGTGGTGTACTCTTAGGTAAGGTCAATATTAAATTTCGATGGTGTCATTTTAATTTCTTATGAACTAGTGAAAGTTGCACTCCCTCCGTCCCTAAATAAGTGTCCAACGCAAACCTAGGCCTTACAAAAGATGTGTATTTTTCGTTAAAAAATCTAAATTTTTTTTCGTAATCTAATAGAACTCATTGCTATCTATTAATTTGTGAAAAAAATTTGATTTTTCTAATGAAACAAATACATCTTTTTAAGGGCTTAGGTTTACGCGTCGGACACTTATTTAGGGACGGAGGGAGTAGTATAATAACGGCGGAAATTAATTTTGTCATGGACTCATGGGGTCAGCTGACGCCAAATACCAAAGCATGCTGTCCCCACCGTCTTTATGTATGGTGGAGTACACAATTTGCTGACAAAGAAACCAAAACAAACTAAAAACATGCCTAACAAAGAAAACCAGGCAAACTAGGAAATGGAATTAATAATCCAATCTAAATAAGAAACCTAATAATAAAACCGAGAAACTACGGTGGTATAATACATCCTCCTCAAGCTCAACTAAATCTACCAACTTGAGTTTATTAAAGTCGAGACTAACTAGGAGTCAGGTGACACGAGCATGAACTATGAGAAACTAGGAGCTTGGAAACCAATATCTAGTAGGATTACTGGTCCCAGGGTTAGCCGCGTAAACCGACCGCAATACTTGAGTTATTATTAAAAAAAACCTTACAGTCAAGTCAATTAGAGATCCCAGACGACCTATTCTTTTTTGTGACAATTAAATTAATAAGTAACTTGTCAAAACATCATCATTTACAATATACTACCTTTTCAAAGATACAGAGGAAGAAAAAACACAGATAGTAAGAAAAATAATACTACTTATTACACATGAGAATTTTTTCTTAGATTTCGGCTACCAATATCATTAAAATCAACTAGTTCACGAGTTATTTTCCATCATTCTAGGAAGGCGAAGAAAAGAAAAGAAAAAGAAAGTTCATAACACTAGTATGTCAAATCGTACGTAAGTTATTCTTAAAATATTTTTTTATGAATTCTTGTAAAAAATTTGCAAAATCCAATATCCGTAAGGACTTTTTTAGCATTCTAAGGGGCCCTACGAATTCTTAAAAAGTCATAGATTAACAACCAAAAACTCAATTTTAGATTATTAATTTATTTATTTTGAGGCCCATTTCGGGAACCACAAAGATGATTCAAACTGCTCCTTAATTTTAAAATACTTTTCATTGGTTCCTCGAAAAAAAATTAGCTCAATATGATATCAGTAAAGCTTTTTCAGAATTCGTAGGGCCCCTAAGGATTCTGAAAATGCCCTTACGGATGTCGAATTGAGCTAATTTTTTATATGAACCCATAGAAAAATATTTTAAGAAGAACTTGCGGTTTAAATCATTTTTTGGGATCTAAAATGGACCCCACAAAATCATCAAATATGGTGTGGTGGGAAGGACAAGCCAAACAAGGATTAAATGAAGAAGGAGATGGTGTCATTTCGTTTGTGCTCGAAACGGTACAGTTTGAGGCATAGCAGCAAGCTGCTGTCCCTTGGGGGCAGCAGCCCCCCGGGTCCCATGGTGGCCTAGCACCTCTGTAGCCTTGGGGATTAGTCACTTCTAAAATAATTGGAGTTTTGATCTGTAACATAGATAGCAATAATAAAAGAATGCACGTTTTTTAGAGTAGTAACAATTGTAAAGTCAAGTCAAGAATAATTATCAAAATGGAGAAGTTCAAATCTGACCGGTGATGATAAAATAGAGTTGCGACCTAGGTCGCATGATTTTTTTAGTAAATTAGTCACGAGGTTTATTATCGTAATATTTTATAAAGGCACTTCCATGCTTGCGTTTGCACTAACGTAGGAGCGCCATGTTACTTAACTTGTGACACTATAAAAGAGTTGTTAATTAATAGAGAAATGCCGCCAAATCTAGCACGTGATAGGTTTCGATCAATTTTAAAAAGAAGCAAACTCCTAAGTCCCAAGCCTTCACGACATGACTAACCCCTTAGGATTTGTGTTCTTGTTAGTTTTGGGGTCATAATTGTAAGCTCCATAGGCCGAGCTCATTTTTTTGTTGGCAATTTCATGACCAAAATTCACATTTACATGTATTATTTTCTATCGAGTTGTAAGCTTCTTCTTTTTTATATCATTTGTAGAGTATTTGCACTAGGTTGTGGAATGGAATCATATGGGTGCATTTATTTATTTTGAGTGCGGTAGTTGTTAGTCAAGTGAAAGTGTGTGTTCTTGACATGAAGGGAGGATTTCGCTCAAGCAAAAGACTGGTTTGCTCAAGCAACACGGCTGTCTTTACATTTTGGTGAAATAGATTTTTGCTCAAGCAAAATCAGTTTTGCTCAAGTAAAATGGGCGCTCATTGCATCCTTTGATCGTGCTTATAAAAAAGTTGCGCCTACTGAAAGGAAAAATATAGAGCTCTTAATTCACATCTTCAAAACACGTTTGGCAGCTAGGGTTTTATGCCCCTCGAAGACTTGTGAAGGTCTCTTGATACCTTGTGCTAAAGATTCATATTCGAGGGGTTGTTCCTATTTCAATCATTCAATCTTTGTGGAGACCTTTCGTGGAGTTCGAAAGGCGAGTTGTTTGGAAGGCTTGAGGATTTAAGATTCGTCAATCATGAGGGGTGTGATGAACGTGGATTCGGCAAGTAGGTCTTAGGAATCGTGGTGAGGATACACGGTCACTGAGTAAGACTTCTTGTAATCACACATGATTTATAATGCATGATTTCTTCCCGTAGTTTTTTTCCGTTTTAGGGTTTTCCAAGAAAATCTTGTGCCTCGCATATACTTTTTGTTTAGAGATTTCAATAATCTCGCTTATCATCTGGTTATGTTCTTCAAAAGTTTCCCTTTTTGATATATTAACCAAGGTTATCAATACCGTTCCGTACCGGCCGGGGTACGTACCGTTTTGGAGAAAAACCGGTATAAGATAGGTGCGATTCCGTTCCGGCCGGAGAACTTTCCGGTCAATACCGGCGGTACCGGGCGGTAACGGAAAGTTCCGGCCGGTTCGGTGATTCCTGGCGGTATGGATCAACCAGTGGGGGAAAAAAAATGAAGAAATAGAAAGAAGAAGAAGAAGATCGGAGCTATAAAAAAGAAGATTTCCGGTTGTACGCGATCTGCTGTTCACGCACCTTCAACCTCGATCTGCTGTTCACACCTCTTCAATCTGTGAACGGAGCTAAAATAACCTCTTTCTTGAGGAGATAACCATGGCCAGTGAACCAGATCGAAAAAAACGCAAAAAGGGCTACAACGGAAGAGTTTTCAGACTTCCTTTTCTTCTCTGTTGATTTTGGAAATATGAGCAGAGTGGGACAGTTGCTTTTTGATGCACAAAATACGCATTAGCTTTTTTGAGATACTATTATTGTGTAGTGTGCACACACCATTATCCCCTACTTCTAGTCTTTTTCTTTTCTTTTTTTGAAACTAACCAGTATATTCTGTCTATCTTTTTTTACTACTTTCAATTCCAAATCTTCCTTTTATTCAAGTTCAAAATCTTTTCTATATGTATTCAACATTAATAATTTTGGGTTATACTGTAAAAATAAAGGTTAAGTTTATCAAATATGTGAATTTTTAGTAGAAATTTATTAGTAACGAGGAATCCGAAACGGTACCTGGTAATTGACCGGTACCGGTACGTACCGTACCAGTAGGAAAACCGGTACCCTGGCCGGTACGGTATCCAGAACATTGATATTTACTACTAAGTATATATAGAAACATGATCAGCAAATTGGTCTAAAGTCCAAAAGAAGAGGTCACAAAGTAAATTTAGTCCAGCTTAATTTTCAGTGATGTGTAAAGTCCATTAACAAAAATATTTTGGAGTTTAAGATCCGTGAAAAGATTAAATTGCCTTTAATGAGACAAGGGCCTTATTTGGCTAACACAAAAAATGTCTTTTTTCATTTAAATTGACTTTAATGAGACAAGGGCCTTGTTTGGCTAACACAAAAAATGTCTTTTTTCATTTAAATTGACTTTTATGAGACAAGGGCCTTGTTTGGCTTACATAAAATGTCTTTTTTTTTCTTTTTTCTATTTTGACCGGTGTTACCGGCGTTGACCGGTGTATCTGTTCATTTTTGGTATATCTGTTGATTATTTTTTTATTTTTTTGACCATTGACCAGCGTTGACTGGTGTTGACCGACGTATCTGTTCATTTTTGGTGTATCTGTTGATTTTTTTATTTTTTTAACTATTGACCGGCATTGATGTTGACCGGTGTATCTGTTGTTGATATATGTATATCTGTATTTTAAGTGGAGGTTGTGGTGGTAGTGGTGGTGGTGGTGGTGGTGGTGGTGGAAGTGGAGATTGTAGATCTATTTTGTTATATCTGATATTGATATACCTGTATCTGTTTTGTGTTGGTGTATCTATTTAGGTGTATTGGTATATCTGTATCTGTTTTGTGTTGTGTTGGTGTATGTATTTCGGTATATTTATATCTATTTTTTTAATCCATCGTTGGTATATTTGTATCTATTTTGGTACATCTGTTCTTGATATAATTGTATCTGTTTTGTGTTGGTGTAGCTGTTGTGGTATATCTATTATATCTGTTTGGTGTATCTGTATCTTGTATATTTGTATTTATTTTGTTTTAAGAAATAAAAAAAGACTTTATTGTGATTGTGGTGGTGGTTGTGGAGTGGTGGTGGTAGACATGGTCGTGGAACTGGAGTGGTGGTGGTGGAGTGATTGTGGAGGTGCTGATGGGTGGTGGTGGTGGTGTGGTGGAGGTGGTGGCGTGGTGGTGATGGAGGTGGTGGTAGAGGTAGTGGTAGAAGTGGAGGTTGTGGTGACATGGTGGTGGTGATGGTGACGTCGTGGTGGTAAAAGTGGTGGTTGAGTGGTTGAGGTGGATGTGGAGGTGGTGGCGTGGTGGTGATGGAGTGGTGGTATAGGTGGTGGTGGAAGTGGAGGTTGTGGATTTATTTTGGTATGTCTGTTGTTGATATATCTATAACTGTTTTGTTTTGGTGTATTGGTATATCTGTATCTGTTTTGTGTTGTGTTGGTCTATGTGTTTTGGTATATTTATATCTATTTTTGTGTATCTATTGTTGGTATATTTGTATCTATTTTGCGTTGGTGTATCTGTTGCGGGTATATATGTAAGTCTTTTGTGTTGGTGTATATGTCTTGATATATCTATATCTTTTTTTTTTGTTGGTGTATCTATTTTGGTATATTTGTATCTATCTATTTTGGTACATCTGCTGTTGATATATCTGTATAGAAATTTTTTATATTAGCACCTGACTTTTCACGCAAATCACATAGATACCTGACCTTATCGAAATATTATATAAACATTTGACGTTTTAAAAACACTTATCAATTAAACTCCTACCGTCAACTTCCGTCCAAAAACAAACGAAAAACTTATTTCTCTCTCCAATTTTGCAAGAGAAAAGTCGAAGCAAACCCCAGCAGATATTGTTGATATGTTTGCATCTGTTTTGGTACATCTGCTATTGATATATCTGTGTCATTTTTGGGTTGGTGTATCTGTTGTGGTAGATCTATTGTATTTGTTTTGGTGTATTTGTATCTGGTATATCTGTATCTATTTTGTATTGTGGTGGTGGTGGTGGTGGTGGTGGCGGTAGCGGTGGAGTGGTGGTGATGGACATGATTTTGGAACTGGAGTGGTGGTGGTGGTGGTGGAACAGAGAGATGGTGGTGGAGTGGTTATAGAGGTGCTGATGGGGGTGGTGGTGGTGTGGTGGAGGTGATAGTGGAGTGGTGGTAGAGGTGGTGGTAGAAGTGGAGGTTGTGGTGGTATGGTGGTGGTGGCGTCGTGTTGGTTGAGTGGTGAAGGTGGGGGTGGAGGTGGTGGCGTGGTGGTGATGGAGTGGTGGCATGATAGGAGTGGAAGTGGAGGTGGTGGTGGTAGAAGTAGTGGTTGAGTGGTGGAGGTGGAGGTGAAGGTGATGGAAGTGGAGGTTGTGGTGACATGGTGGTGGTGGAAGAGGTGGTTGAGTGGTGGTGGTAGAGGTGGAGGTGATGGCGTGGTAGTGATGGATTGGTGGTGGTGGTGGTGGAGTGGTGGTAGAGGTGGTGGTAGAAGTGGAGGTTATGGTGGTATGGTGGTGATGGTGGTAGTGAAAGTGGTGGTTGACTGGTGAAGGTGGTGGTGGTAGCGTGGTGGTGATGGAATGGTGGCATGGTGGTGATGGAAGTGGAGGTTGTGGTGGTATGGTGGTGGTGGTGGTGGCGTCGTAGTTGTGGTGGTGGAAGTGGTGGTTGAGTGGTGGAGGTGGTGGCGTGGTGGTGATGGAGTGGTGGAAGTGGAGGTTGTGGTGGCATGGTGATGGTGATGGTGGAAGTGGTGGCGGTGGAGGCGGTGGCGTGGTGGTGATGGAGTGTTGGTGGAAGTGGAGATTGCGGTTGAATGGTGGCGTTGGTGGTGACTGCGTGGTGGTGGTGGTGGTGGAAGTGGTGGAGGTGGAAATAGTGGCGTGGTGGTGGAAGTGGAGGTTGTGGTGGCATGGTGGTGGTGGAAGTGGTGGTTTAGTGGTGGTGGAGATGGAGGTGATGGCATGGTGGTGGAAGTGGTGGTTGAGTGGTGGAGGTGGAAATAGTGGCGTGGTGGTGATGGAGTGGTGGTGGAAGTGGAGGTTGTGGTGGCATGGTGGTGGTGGAAGTGGTGGTTGAGTGGTGGTGGTGGTGGTGGAGATGGAGGTGATGGCATGGTGGTGATGGAGTGGTGGTGGTGGTGGAGTGGTGGTAGAGGTGGTGGTAGAAGTGGAGATTGTGGTGGCATGGTGGTGATGGTGGTGGTGGAAGTGGTGAGGTGGTGGTGGAAGTGGTAGCATGGTGGTGCTGGAGTGGTGGTAGAGATGGTGGTAGAAGTGGAGGTTGTGGTAGCATGGTGGTGATGGTGGTGGTGGAAGTGGTAGCATGGTGGTGCTGGAGTGGTGGCATGGTGGTAGAGCAAGTGGTGGTTGACTGGTGAAGGTGGTGGTGGAGGTGGTAGCGTGGTGGTGATGGAGTGGTGGCATGGTGGTATTGGAAGTGGAGGTCGTGGTAGCATGGTGGTGGTGGTGGCGGCGTCGTAGTTGTGGTGGTGGAATTGGTGGTTGAGTGGTGGAGGTGGTGGCGTGGTGGTGATGGAGTGGTGGAAGTGGAGGTTGTGGTGGCATGGTGGTGGTGATGGTGGAAGTGGTAGTTGAGTGGTGGTGGTGGTGGAGGTGGAAGCGGTGGCGTGGTGGTGATGGAGTGTTGGTGGAAGTGGAGATTGTGGTGGCATGGTGGCGGTGGTGGTGGCTGTGTCGTGGTGGTGGTGGAAGTGGTGGTTGAGTGGTGGAGGTGGAAATAGTGGCGTGGTGGTGATGGAGTGGTGGTGGAAGTGGAGGTTGTGGTGGCATGATGCTGGTGGTTGAGTGGTGCTGGTAGTGGAGATGGAGGTGATGGCATGGTGGTGGAAGTGGTGGAGGTGGAAATAGTGGCGTGGTGATGATGGAGTGATGGTGGAAGTGGAAGTTGTGGTGGCATGGTGGTGGTGGAAGTGGTGGTTGAGTGGTGGTGGTGGTGGAGATGGAGGTGATGGCATTGTGGTGATGAAGTAGTGGTGGTGGTGGTGGAGTGGTGGTAGAGGTGGTGGTAGAAGTGGTGGTTGTGGTGGCATGGTGGTGATCGATTGTGGTGGTGGAAGTGGTGAGGTGGTGGTGGAGGTGGTAACATGGTGGCGCTGGAGTGTTGGCATGGTGGTGGTGGAAGTGGAGGTTGTGGAGGTTGTGGTGGCATGGTGGTGGTTGTGGTGGTGGCGGCGTCGTAGTGGTGGTGGTGGAAGTAGTGGTTGAGTGGTGGTGGTGGAGGCGGTGGCGTGGTGGTAGGAGTAGTGGTGGAAGTGGAGGTTGTGGTGGCGGTGGTTGTGGAAGTGGTGGAGTTGGAGATGGTGGCGTGGTAGTTATGGAGTGGTGGTGGAAGTGGAGGTTGTGGTGGCATGGTGATGTTGGAAGTGGTGGTTAAGTGGTGGTGGTGGAGGTGGTGGCGTGGTGGTGGTGTTGGAGGTGGTGGTTGAGTGGTGAAAGTGGTGGCGTGGTGGTGATGGAGTGGTGGTGGTAGAGGTGATGGCGTGTTGGTGATGGAGTGGTGGTAAAAGTGGTGATGGAAGTGGAGGTTGTGGCGGCATGGTGGCGGTGGCGTCGTGGTAGAAGTGGTGGTTGAGTAGTGGAGGTAAAAATAAAAAATCAACAGATACACAAAAAATGAACAGATACACCAGTCAACGCCGGTCAACGCTAGTCAACGCCAGTCAATGGACACTATGTAAATTCTGGACATAATGTCCTTTAGACTTTAAGGGAAAATATTTATGTCCTTATTATAGCAAAAAACCTTATAGTACGTCCTCCTACTCAATTTTTCCAAACATGATAGTCTGAAACCTCTTCCAGAGAAACAGAAGTACAAGAAAAGGTTATTTTATACACCTCCACCCAGGAAATTGTACACAAGCAATTCCCCCGTTCTTCTCCATTTTCTCAATATACAAATCAGAGCATATACATCAACCAAAAAAAAAAAGGAAAAAAAATATAAAATAAAGAAACGGATGGAAAGCTTATGTTTGAACCTGTGCGAAAATATGGTGAAAAATTAAGTGTTCAAATTTTCAATCTGTTTGAACCTGTACGAAAATCTTAATTTTTTGATCATTTTATCATAAAAAGTCATAATTATTTTTTTGACTTTAAGGCTTTCAATAAGAACTCTAAGAGAACTATGGTAGAGAAAAATTAATATTTCCAACCAAACGACACCGTTTTGAGGGAGAGAGGGGGTTTGGCGTGGTGGGAGAGGTGAAATACCAACACTACAAGAAATTACACCATTCCCGGCTAACTGTTTAGTCGGCAAAAGTCCCAAATTTAGTCGGCAAAAGTATTTCCCGACTAAAAAATTTGGTCGGCACGTTAGTCGGTGAATCGAGGTCGGCAATAGTATTTCCCGACTAAAACACATTTAGTCGGCAATTCATAACTTTTCCCGACTAATTATTTAGTCGTTAAGTCTGATTTATTGCCGACTAATTATTTAGTTGGTAAAAATATTTAGTCGGTAAAATACTACATTTTCCCGCAATGACCGTTCCCATGTTACAACTTTTTCCGACTAAATATATTTAGTCGGCAAATGTTATATTAAAACTATTAAATCATTTTTAAAAGCTGCTTTGAATTTTTTTTTTTTTGTGATTTCCAATAAATTAAATCAAGCAAACAATAATTTCATACATCTAGTCACCAACCTACTGTAATTAAGCATTGAAATTCAAGAATAATTCATTCATAACTTCCATAAATAAAGAATGTTCACCAAATACTTAACAAATTATATCCAAATTTGTAAAGTACAAAATAACAAAAAATCATACTACATAAAATATGAAATAAAAATCCAAGCATCTAAAAAGAAAGAGAGAACAAGACACATAAGTATCAAGTTCTTTACAAATAGCTAGAAACAGAATGATTTAAAACTCCAATCTAGCATTAGAGTGTAGTACTAGAGTGTTGCTCCCCATTGAAGTTGAAATTGAAGGTACTCCACATTAGCAGCAGCAGTTGCAGCAACAAAAAACTCCAAAGGTTTACCCATAGAGGCAAAGTTAGGCCTCTCAAAATAGCATCCTAAGACTTGAATAACATCCTCATCATAAGCATCTGAAAAACACAAAACAATTGTCCAAAATCAGCATCAAGCACGAAACATCACAATATAACTGAGGTATCTATGGAGATAGCATAGATTCACACATCAGCAAACACAACCCCCCTCAACCCCAAAAAAAAAAAAAAAACAGCAGTATAGACTTAAGATTTTTTTTTGAACGGCAATATAGACTCCAAGATACCACCCCATATATAGCAGGATACAACCAAGACACCACCCCAGAAATTGCAGGACACAAAATAGGATTAAAACACCAAAGGAACCACCCTTAAGCACCAAGACACAAAGAAAACACCCAATGGTGAACCACCACACAAACCCACCAAGACCAAAACTACTGAACATAAATTACGGCATTAGAGAATATGTTTCAGCATATATTAGAACATTAATTAAGCTTAAAAACAATATTTCCAACACTTAACTTCAGTAGCGGATAAAAAAAACACTTCACTTCAGTCATTTCTATGTAATTGATTTTACTACTAGTTACTTTTTCTCTTGAACAACTCAAATTAGCAAAAACAGAGAAGTTAACTTTATACTGCTAAAGCATCGGCACAACAGTGATCTATGTTATCAAAGGCAACACTTGAATGCATCATAGATTCATAACATCCAAGAACTAACCAGGCAACACTTGAATGCATCTCCTCTGACTTGACTAACCAAGAACTACCAGAAATGTGATTCATCATAGATTCATAACATCCAAGCTTCGGCTTCAAGCCCGCCAAGCTTGCATTAGTACAAACATACAAGCTACTAATCAGTTTACGTATTAAATCCAACATTGCAAAGCATTAAACACAGCTCCACTTGGCGAATTTTGCATGGAAATCATAGAGCAGATCATATGCAGAAATTTAGTTACCATCAGGGAAGGTCAAGGACATTATGAACTAACATACTAGTTACAAAAAAAAAATGCTTGATTGAAGGACAACACATAAAAAAATGGCACCTAAATTGATCTACTACATCTTCTGCATGTATAACCAACCAATATAACTAATGAAATGGAAAAACCTTTAGCAGAATCACAGGACATGTTGAAAAGAATAACCAAGTACCATTTTCCATGACTTCGAAAATCATATCGCAATAATATCTGAAAGGTGATACCCTCATTACCCGGCAAACATACTCCGTAAGGTGATAGGGAAACAACTGCAAATTAAAAATAGTAAACTGCATAAATCCAAAGACAGAAAATCAAGGCATCATAAATAAACCAAATCGATAGCTGAATTTCAGGAGAAGTAATTGCTAAAAGCTATCAGTAACAGAAACAATACAAACGAAGCACAAAGACTCTTGGAGATCCACACCCAATTTCACCCAGGTATGAATACTCAGGGTTAAGCATCTGGAGACCCTTGTTTCTCATTTTTTTTGGAGACCCTTGTTTCTCGGTTTTTTTTTTGGAGTTCGTCAAAAAGATCAAGGGTGAGACAGTGAGAGAACCCACAACGGCTCAACCCACAACCAGATCTAGATCGAGATCAATGTAGAGTTCTTTGTTTTTGTTTTTGAAGGAAAATCAAAATAGTGATGGACCGGATGGTGAAGCTCTGTGGCTGTGACTGTGAGAGAGAGAGAGAGAGATAGAGAGACGGAGAGAGAGGAGAGACGTACCAGTGGTACCACTATGGTTGTGGATCGATCGTCGGCGAGAGGAGGAGTGGACTGCCGTGTGGATCGATCGTCGGCGGGAGGAGGAGTGGACGTCCGGGGTGGGCGGAATGCGGGAGAAGGCGGCGTCGCTACCTTCCTGGTGTGGACTGTGGAGAGTGGAGACTGAAATCAGAGAAGAGGAGAACGAGTGGCTAGGGTTTTTGTAGGACTTGTATTCCCCTTTTTCCCCAAACGGTGCCGCTTTTGTCTTCTTCTTTTTTCCCTCCCGCGCGCCATTCCTTTTTCCCAATCCCGCCACTAATTGAAAATTTTCAGACAAATGACAATGAAAATTCTTTCTTACTGAATGATTTTCTTATGTGAATATTAATTTCTTTACAACAGTACTACATATACAACAATTGAAATACAACATTAAACATAATTTCTCACATAAATTTTTTTTAGCGATCAATCCCGTTAATTTCATTGTTTTTGTTGATGAAATCAGTCACATAAATAAGCCAATATGACGATCGAGAATCAAGATCGTTGATTTTGTTGTGCTTGTTGAATAAAAACAAAAATAAACGAATAAGCCAATTTTTTCGTCTTTATTTAAAAAAATTAGATTTCGATCATAATTTTTTACTTTTTATATTCCTCTTGTCATGACGATCCAATAATCCCCCAAAAATTGACGAAAAATTAACAAATACGAAAAAAAATTGAATAAGAACAAAAAAATAAGTCAGTTGTCTTATTTAGCCGAACGGGGTCTTAGTCGGGGATTACCAAAATGCCGCTTTTGGCGAAAATTTAAATTGGCGCTTAAAAACTACTACAATAACCGACTAACCATTTAGTTGGCTTAATTACACAGTGATACTATCAGCACAATTCTTCTAGATACTATCGGTACTAATATCTATGTAACATACCACAATAACCCATTATTTTTACGATCAACCCCGTTAATATCATTGTGTTTGTTGATGAAATCAGCCACGTAAATTTTTGGCTCAATCGAGTTCAAAAAGCAGCTTCATCCGATGCAAATTCATTAATAAAATGAGATTTTCCATCCGATCAAACGTCTAACGATACGCGATTTACTTCATACTCGTACAAAATAATCTAATTCATATTTTGTAAAAGATGGACGGTTTGGATAGAAAAAAAAAACCCAAGGTGGGCTCGGGTGGTGCACCATAAGACTTTAATGCCCCTGGACACATTAATGTCTTCTGATTATATGATTTTCAGTAACCAATGATCTCCAATTTTAGTAAAAATGAACGAATAAGTAAAAGGTGAAATCCTAACGATTCAGATCGACCATAACCTGGCCTTTAGAATATATACACTTAGCTTACTTAATAGTGCATACAACATAAGGCTTAGTTGATTATCAAATAAATCAAAAGTATATATTGCAAAGGTAACTGTCGAGTCATATTTTATAATGCTCGATCTGAATCGTTAGGATTTCACATTTTACCGATTGTAGTATTGTCGCCAAAATCGAAGATCATTCGATATTAGCGACCACATGATCGAAAGTTATTTAATGCGTTCGGAGACGTTTAAGTGTTATAATGCACTAAATGAGTCCTGCCTGAGATCTTTCTTGGCAATCGAAATCATCTATCTTTGACGTAATACGTATAAGATTATTTTTACCAAAAATGAAGTTAATCCCATACGGGTAGACACTTGATCAAACAAGAATTGTTTTTAATTTAAGAATTTGTGTGCCGATAAAGGGGCCTACTTTAACTTGATCAAGCCAAAATTTTACAAAAAACTTATGATTAAGAAGGACAAAAAAATGAATGGTTTTGATCAAAAAAGTTGCATCGTGATCAATGTAGTCGGAACAAATATTTCCATTCTTGAAAGTTTTAAAAAGGGGGAAAAAATTAATATTTCACGACTAAAATTGTTTTTAGTCTGCCAAAACATATAAATGCCGACCAAACTACTTAGTCGGGAAATGTATTTCATTATATTGATTTTTAAAATTCATAAAAAGTTTAATTTTCCCGACTAAATGTATTATTAGTCGGCCAAAATATATAAATCCCGACCAAATTAATTAGTCGGGGAATTTATTTCATTTATTGATTTTTAAAATCGGTGAAAAATGCATATTTTCCCGACTAAATGTATTATTAGTCGGCCAAAATATATAAATCCCGACTAAATTAATTAGTCGGGAAAGTTATTTCATTTATTGATTTTTAAAATTGGTGAAAAATGCATATTTTCCCGACTAAATGTATTATTAGTCGGCCAAAATATATAAATCCCGACAAAATTAATTAGTCGGAAAATATATTTCATTTATTGGTTTTTTAAATTGGTGAAAAATGCATAATTCCCCGACTAAATTTATTATTAGTCGGCCAAAATATATAAATCCCGACCAAATTAATTAGTCGGAAAATATATTTCATTTATTGGTTTTTTAAATTGGTGAAAAATGCATAATTTCCCGACTAAATGTATTATTAGTCGGCCAAAATATATAAATCCCGACCAAATTAATTAGTCGGGAAATTTATTTCATTTATTGATTTTTAAAATTGGTGAAAAATGCATATTTTCCCGACTAAATGTATGATTAGTCGGCCAAAATATATAAATCCCGACCAAATTAATTAGTTGGAAAATATATTTCATTTATTGGTTTTTTAAATTGGTGAAAAATGCATAATTTCCCGACTAAATTTATTATTAGTCGGCCAAAATCTAACACTAGCGACTAAATAAAGTTTAGTCGGGAAATATTAAAAGATTTACCGACTAAGTTTTATTTAGTCGGTAATGGTTAAATAATTGCCGACCAAATTTATTTTAGTCGGGAATTTTAGTCGGCAATTGTGTAATTTGTTGTAGTGCAAGCTTGTCCTTGGTTTTGACGGAGGGAAGGAACGGCGTGAGCTGCGGGGACCATTTAAAGACAAAATTGATACTTTAGGGATGCACTGCTAGCAATTGGAATATTAAGAATCAAAATGGCACGGCGGAAATACTTTGGGGACCAAAAAAGTCAAAAAGCCTTTATTAAGTCCACTATTTCACCTCATGGCTGCGATGCTTAATTATGTCACACAATCCTCTAATAGGACCTTCCACTCCCGCTCTCAATCATCACTCTATGCTCCTGCAAGCAATACTCTCTCTTGTAGATTTTAGTAGATTGATTTTATTTTTTTCCAGAAGACGCTTTTCGCTCAGGCTCGATCGTGTGATTAAGATTTTTATATCCATGATCTATGTATGCTGAGCTAGCAATTGGAAAATTTTGATAGTACGATAGATCAAGCTGATCATAAACAAGAGGACAACACAATCCTCATTCACAGTTTGTATGATTTTTTTTCTTCATCTCTCTTTGCATGTCTTCTGCTCTCTTTCTTCTTCTTTCTCGTCTATTTTTTTTTTTTTCCTTTTAAAAGATTGGCGAGATAGGAAAATTTAATTTTGCCCTCTAATTTGTGACAAAATCTGCATGTAATTGAAACCGTCTATTTGGAGAGGGAACAATACATGTTCGACATAATTGCATGCAACTATCTCAATATTTTACGAATGAAGTGAGTTGATTTAACAGTCAATAATGATTAAAAAAAAATAGTCTAACAAATTATGGTTTGAGAAATGAGAAATGAGAAAAACTTATTCACTGGCCTCGGTGAATAAGTTTTGACGGAGCGCGATCTCGGCCGTTTGTTTCGGCTTTGGATGGTCCGGATGTTAATAAAACTTTTCCGAAGAAGAGTTAGACTATTCATCGAAAAAGTTTCTTTAAAATCTGGACTGTCCAAAGTCGAAACGGACGCTCGAGATTGAGCGACCCCGTGAATAGGTTTATCTCTTGAGAAATAGGCGATATGGGGAAGGATTAGGAATGAAAAAGGCCTTGCCTTGTAAAGGGACAAGGTATTTGTGCCTGAGTTGATTGACGATTGTAAGCTCTTGAAAGAAATCATCCTGACCCTTCAAACTCTCTCTAGAAAACATCTTCACTGCAACCTCCATACTATTCTGATTCTCCAAATACCCCTTGTAAACCACTCCATAGCCACCTTGTCCCAACTTCCTCGTCTCCTCAAAATTGTTCGTAGCCTTCTGCAATTCTCTATACTGATACTCCCTCGGCATCCCAGGCATGCTCTTCACCTTTCCCGACATTTGCCGGTCCGTCCGTTGCCATAACCACCTCTTTCAGAAGTAATATACCAAACCCACCAACGCCGGTAAAAGCACCGCCGTCGGTATTCCGGCGGCTAGGCATATCTTTGTGATTAGTTTTCTTTCGTCGTAGTAGTGCTCCCAGGGCCGGCCCTGAGTTTTCGGAGGTCTAAAGCCATAATGAAAAATGAGGCCTTTTACGAATTTTGAAGACAAGCACAAAATAAACAAATCACCTTTTCCAAAACAAAATAGCACTATTTCCCCATATCTTCCCATTCTTCTTCATTCTCTAAATCTTCAACCACATTTGAACTCTCTTTTTGTTTTTTGCTACCGAAAAACTTATCGAGTGAACCCGCTTGAGATTGAATTAATGTATCAATTCTTTGCTTTCTTTTTCTTTTTTCATGCCGGACATAAACTTTCTGGACATCATAATTAAAAATATGCAAATCCCCAACGTAATCTAATAATTAAGACTATAATTATGCAATGAAACTATAATAAAAAACAATCATATAGCAACAAATCTCTAGATATCAGAAAGAACGGTCAAAACTGTTAAGAAACATTCTACCGAAGGCATGCAAATAATAAGTTAAAGAAAGGAAGATATTGCGAATAATGGATTCACCCATAGGGACGGGAATCATACTTAACAGCTTGTTCAGAAAAATGCTTTCCCGGCTGCCTATCAATCATTCAAACCAAAGAGACCCTTGTTCGTTCTTCACTGGTCGCCGGTGGGTGTGGATTGGTGACGACCGACGACGTGCAGACGGTGCCGTGGTGATGTGAACCTCAGCCGATTAATTTAGGGAAAAAAGAAAACCCTTGTTCTTCTTTCAATTTCAGAGCTCAGAGGCCTCGATCTCTGGCTTCAATTCATTTTCGGAAAAAACCGTGACAGCTTTTGGTTTTGTTTCTTTGAAAATGGACCATCTAGTTCTCTTTTTTACAAAACTGCCACCGAGTTTTTTTTTTGGGCCCAGCTCTCATTGTATCCATGTGGGCCTTTTTTAACTTGGAATGGGCTATTTTTTGGGTTTAATACTATATAGGACTACTAGACATTTTGAGGCCCTAAAATTTTGTGTTTTTTGGAGGCCTAAAGCCATGGCACCTTGGGCTTCAGCCCAAGGCCGGCCCTGAGTGCTCCACTGTCAAATTCCACCGTAAAATGCAATTGAGTTGTGCTTTGGTGCCCGTTGAAGCCGAAAACCCGAAATACGAGTTTTGATTCACAAGCTCTCTGAGCTCCAGATGCGACGTCAGGATCGGGGTATCGGGTCTGGGAGGTGTGGGAGCTTCTTTGTTTGCTTGTTGAGCAAGGTAAACCTTCATTGCCTGTTTATGTTTTGATGAACAAAAGAAAATTTTAGTATAATAATTCAGGTTGGAACTTGAGGAAAGCAAAGGAAAAAATGATACTCGCTCCGTTTCTAAATAAATGTTCAGTCCACAGACCTAAACCTTTAAAAAGACGTATTTTTTTCCGATAGAAAGGTTAAAAATGACCAGCAATTTGGAACGGATAGAGTAGTAAATTGCTAACAAAAACATGTGAGAGCAAGTGCACCAATCTCTATATAGTTTGGGTTAAAATAGCCTATTCAAAATCATTTGTCCATTTTCGGTAGCTACACATTCTATCAGCCTCTCTATTTTACCTATACTGTGGTCAAAAAATAATTTTAAACATTGTATACATACTAGACTAAAAATGTTACGATCTGAATGACTAATGTCATACGTGTTAATGTCATCGACAAGATTATTTGTAAACAAACTCATCTTTACTAGATGTCAATAATTATCGACTAACACCAAATTTTTTAAATAAGGTTTGTTTATATAGAGATACCTATAACTTAATTTGCGATGATACCATGTTAGATTTCTTATAGGGTTTCAACCTAAAACCAATTGACTATAGGTGGAGTAAACTCTAGAATATATTAATCAAGGTTGGGTGGCTTGAATGAGCGATGTGGGACAAGTCTAACACTCTCCCTTACGTGCAGCCCGATGCACGTGGAGGTGACAGACCAGGAGACCAGGAGCTGACCGACTGACTGAGAGGGAGTGTTAGACTTGCAAATTGGTTAATATATTTTAGAGGTTACTCCACCTATAGTCAATTGATTTTAGGTTGGAACCCTCCAAGAAATCTAACATGGTATCAGAGTTAGATCTTGGGTGGCCTCACATCTCGTGGGAAAGTCTCTGTCGCTCGAGTCAGTCGGTCAGCTCCTGGTCTCCTGGTCTGTTACCTCCATGTGCATTTGGGCTGCACGTAAGGGGGAATGTTAGGCTTGTCCCACATCTCTCATTCAAGCCACCCAACATTGGTTAATATATTCTAGAGGTTACTCCACCTATAGCCAATTGGTTTTAGGTTGGAACCCTCTAAGAAATCTAACATGGTATCAGAGCTAGGTCTTGGGTGGCCTCACCTCTCGTAGGAAAATCTCTGTCATCTCTGTTACCCGAGTCAATCGCTTAACTCCTGGTCTGTCACCTCCACGTGTATTCGGGCTGTACGTGAGGGGAAGTGTTAGACTTGTCCGACATCGCTCATTTAAGCCATCCAAGCTTGGTTAATATATTTTAAAGGCTACTCCACCTATTGCTAATTGGTTTTAGGTTGGAACCCTCCAAGAAATCTAACAATATATATGTGTTTATAGCAATTCTAGGAATGAAGTTCCGTCGAATAATACCTTTTCCGTGGTACTTGTTTGACGATTTCCTAGTCCTAAATGTATGGGTTGCCCCAAGCGTAGGGCGAAGATCGACATAGCACAATATCCGGTAAGACCGGAGTCGAATCCACAAAGACGCGCGGTGAAGTGTGCTGACTAAAAACTCGGGTTGTTACTTATTTAAACTGGCTCTTAGGTACCCACCCCTTATATTTTTGATTGAGAGTAATTAAAACATAAGAAATTGATTGTTCTTTCCAAATAATTAAAAGAAAGGTACGGTCGTAGGGTTCATAACACTCGTTACCAATCCGGATTAACCTGCTCCATTCAGTGTTCTTAAAAACGTTCGATTTTAGTGAGAAAAAGATACCCCGAAAGATGCGAACCCTTACGGTCGCCGTTTACCCATGCGCAGCGAAAAATGAGTTTTGGACCCCCATTCCCCCGTTCACATCGGCTCCGACGATGCCGGGGTTCGTCTTACGAATGTTCTTTACTAACCTAAAATTGCTTTTTTTTTCATTGTTTGAAAACATGAGCAGTGCCCGAACTGGTCACGGTGTGCTAATCACCCCGCGACCCTACCTATACGACTACTCACTATACATTGAACAAGAAACCCTAATTTGAATCATTCTTCTTTTACTGGAGAAAGAAAATAAACAAAAGATAACAACTACTTGAATACCAACGAACAACTTTAATAAAGAACAGAAATCAATACGAATTAACAGAGTGCGAAGATCTGAACAAAATTTTAAAAATTTGAAGGGAAAACTCGAAAGAAAAGTAAACAATATTCGGAACAAAGGAATCGTCTCGGCAGCCCCCGTTCTTCCCCTACGGTATTGCGTGACACCCAAGAAGATATCACCGCAACCTCCTCTCTGTTTCGTTCATCCTCTGCCTTTTATATGTTGCTCCCCGAATATACCCTATTCTCCTTCTCTAGTCAAAGTTGTGGGCCATGCCCATTAGGCCTAAATCTCTTGCTTGGTCCAAGACTAAAAGTCGAAATATGAAGAATGAATAGTAGCCCTTTGGGCCTACCAAAAAAACATGAATAACTTATATTGTTCTGCTACCAATAACGCCTCCGCGATCACGTGCACAGTAAAAACATTTTAAAGGCCGAATCCTTGTAGCTCTAATCATGACTATGAATGTATTTCAATATATTCTTCAAAATACCTACAATACAAAAATCAAGCACTAAGTTCCGGAGTAACAATATAAATGGACTTAACAAAGATAAATTAGGGACGCGTATGTGAACATTTACGCGTCTATCAGTACTCGTTCCAGACGTTGAAGTAATACCCCGTTCCAAGGGGTGCAACCAGTTCATAATCGAGCAGAGTCGTCAACGAGGCGGTCCCGTTATGCCTGACGGAGTTTATATTAAGTCCGACGTCGTGCGAATTCGGGTCGAAATCTTGTTTAAATGTGTCGAGCTCAACGGCGATAAGGTGGTTCGAAGTGTTGCCGTTGGTGGCAGCATTAGTCAGACCCAAGTACTCGAGGGAGCCGTTCGGTGGGATATCGAGGTCCGGCGCCACCACGAACGCGATGCCTTCACCAGGGGTGGGAAAACCGTCCAACCGGTACATGTTCACGAGGAACGAGGTGTTGAACGACGCCACCCGGTCGGAGTCTGCGTCGCTTCGGCCTTCCCATAATTTGAAAGGAATTTTGTAAAGAATCCGGCCGGCTTGGTTGGTGGGTGGCGAGTAGTCTCCGTTCGGGGTTTCCAGCGGGAGCTGGAGGGCGCCGTTGGCGCCTATCGCAGAATGAGCGTTGGCCAATTGCAATTTCTGGGTGTCGGAGTTGTTGTCGAAGAAGTTTTTTAACTGGATATTGAAGGTTTTGAGTTTGGCGGAGACAGGCGGCGCAGCCGCGAGTAAAGAGAGGAGGAGGGGGAGGACCACGACGGGTGTGGTTGGGTTCGCCGCCAGTCCCATTGAATTTCAGGTGTGTTGATTAGGTTCGGGTAATGTGGAAATGGATATGGAGATTAAAGTGAGGGGCTTTTATGGGACTTTGATGCTGTTGGTTACACAATGCCATTATCTGTACCGCTTTAAAAATAAATTTGTCAGTGCGATGTCGAATGTCATAAGTGTTTTTTGATTATTCGCTTTTTCATTTGTGCGGTTGGTTAAAATTTTTGTCACGAGCGCTCCATGACAGTTCAACACCATATATATATTCTTCTAGGAATATCCACAACAAAGTATATAGATCCCACATAAACATGCGGTGCTGGAATGATCCAGAATATCACGTGTCTATGCTTTGGTACTACTGATCAATTACTCGAGCGAGTGGGAGAAGGAGAGGGGAGGGTTTGAAGTTTGAACATGCCAATGGTTTTCTCTCCATCTCAATTGCTTCGAACCTTCTCAGTTTTTGGACTAAACCATTCTAAATTCCCACCAATGAAAATAAAGGAAACAAGTACATGGTACCAACTACCCAATGAGTTTATATAACGGTCCCGCTAATAGGTGCCATGGGGGCAATAGTTTAGGTGCAATAAATGTACTTAGATATATGAGTTGTGTTTATGGATACTCACAAATCATAAAGTTGCACCACTATTTTCTAAACTAGCCATAAATGCGTATATTACTTTTTTCTAATGACGGTCTTACCCTCATTAGTTAGATGAGACCTAATGAAATGTATTTCAATATCAGCTCATTCATTTTTAATTTATTTTCCTTTATGAAAACATGAAAATTTCAATTCTAGTGGGCAATCACTATTTGTACTATCACTATTTCCTCTATGAAACAGAACAATTTTTCATAATATATGCGGAAAATCAAACAATTGGATTGTACTACAACAAACAATTAAATTAACTCATGAGTCTCGACTTTCAATGTCCAAAAGAAAAGAAAAGAAAAATACAGTAGCACAACAACTATACAAAACATGATACCAAAAATGAAAATCGAAGGCCTCTACTTCACTGAGAAAACATTGTCCTGAAAAAGGTTGAAAGCCATTTTCCACTAAATTGTTCCTCATTTTGACACTGTCACCGGACTCAATATTATCATCATCTTGAGGAAGCTCATTCAAGTCAAAATTATTTCTTTTTTTAATTTGGTTTAACTCATGTTTCAGATATTCATCATCCATTCTCCTACCGTCCTACGTATTGAAAGACCGTTATCTATTAAACAAAGTTATACAACAAAAAAAAACTTCATCTAGTGAAAATAGTACGGGAAAAAATCTTTCCATGTAACTCTAAAAAATCTAGGGAGATGTTGAAGAAAAAATTCATACCTCAGGTGAAACGGTAGAATTGGTCTACTTTGAGAGCAAGCATATGAAGTGCTTGGTTGAAGTCTCAGAGAAAATAAAAGTGGCGGGTTCCAATTTCCCATTTTTCCTCTTTTTACTTTTTTATTTTATTTTAAATATAGAGAAAGATAAAGAGTCATGGTCATTTTTGTCATTCAAAATACTCTTGAACTTCTTTTGATGAAATGATTTGTATTTTCAATGTGGTTAATTAATCAATCTTGGGATGGGTTGTTAGGAACGAGCATGGCTAGAGAGAGAGTGTGAGAAATGGCGGGCGTCTGAGGGGACATCAAAGGTGAACGAAGGGCAAGATGGGGGATGGATTCCGGTGATTAGAAACCACAGAGGCCAGTCAGAGAAGAGGGCAGCTTCCAAGGAGACATTCACTCTGTTTGTGGATAATATCCCAGAGAACAAAGATCTGAGTTAGCTCCGGAGGACTTTCAATAAATTTGGGGTGGTTAGGGATGTATTTATTCCACATAAAAGGAGTAAACATACGGGGAATCAGTTTGGGTTTGTTAGATATGATTGTCATGTGGCGGCTGGTATGGCAGTCTCTAAAATGAATGGGGTTTGGGTGGAAAATGTAAGACTGTTCATGAAAGAAGCTTGCTTTTGGCTTAATGAAGAGAAAGTCAGGGGGAAGGTCCCCAGGTTCCATACAAGTCCAGAGAGAGAGAAGAGACCAAAACAAGGGCCAAACCTGATTCAGAGGTCTGCCAAAATAATGATAAGGGAGAGGGAAGAGGAGTATTAGATGGAAAATCATATGTTCAAGTGCTGAAAGGAGAATCGTTAAAGCTGGGAAGTGATCAAAGGATTGTCTTACATGCCCAACCAATTGGTAATGGATGGCTATATAGAAGTGCAGTGGCCATCATGCAGAGAGTGGTGCCGATGAGGACTCTGCAAGCAAGTTTGAGTTTAGAAAACGAAGAGGTCCAGTTTCGATCTATGGGAGGGAGAGTCATGCTGATCACTTTCCAAAACCAAGTGACTAGGGATTCTATGATTAAGGGACAGTGGATGAACCATTGGCTTGATAATGTAAAACCCTGGAGGGGTGAACTAGCAAGTCATGAGAGATTTGTCTGGATTAGTTGTAGAGGAATCCCCTTGAACGCATGGAACATCCAAACATTTACATTGATTGCTGAGCTTTGGGGATGTTTTATAATGGTTGATGAGAGTACACTGAAAGAATTTTCTTTTGCGGTAGGACTATGTGTCATGAGACTCAATGAATCTCTTCATGTTGGCTCCTTATCAGCAAAGTTTGCTATTTTGTGTGCCATGAGACTCATTGAATCTCCTCCTGCTGGCTCCTTATCAGCAAAGTTGGCTGTTTTGCCAACTTTATCTGATGTTGGTCTTCCCCAGCACTCGTTGCTGTAGTAGCCATACTTTTCGCAATTGTAACATTGAACGTTACTTTTGTGAACGTTTAAACGGTTGTTGTAACCGCCTTTTTTGCCTCGTCCTCCTCCTCTTGGATTATGACTTTGCCGTCTTCGTCCACCTCCTCTTGGAGCATGGTTTTGTTGTCCTCGACCACCTCCTATTGGAGTATGGTTCTGATTCTCTCCTTTGGAGGGTTCTCTGCCGCCTCTGCCTCTGGAATTTGAATTCCTAGAGCCTCTTCCATGGGAACCATAGCCTCGTCCTCTCTGAGATGTCCCCCTTGCTCGTGCCTTCTTTCATTGAGGGATAACTTCGTTTGTATTGTCTGCTCTAGGGTTCTATCATCGTCTTTATGCAACTTCTGTTCGTGCGCTTACAGCGAACCCACAAGCTCTTCAATAGACATGGTTGAAATGTATTTAAGCTCTTCCAGCGTAACAATGATGAAGTTGAATCTCGTATCCTAAGACCGCAAGATCTTTTCTATAACTCTTGTGTCTGTGAGA
The DNA here is from genome assembly GCA_018127125.1 of Rhododendron griersonianum. Classification (NCBI taxonomy): domain Eukaryota; kingdom Viridiplantae; phylum Streptophyta; class Magnoliopsida; order Ericales; family Ericaceae; genus Rhododendron; species Rhododendron griersonianum. The sequence continues at coordinate 43,512,820 of CM030797.1, forward strand.
GCTTCGCTGTTTTTCCTTATTTGGTTTGAAACCACCATAATCCAAGTATAGTACTCAAAAATAGATTCTGAAGATGTCATTCATAAATACTTGAATTCACCTCGTAGAGTTTGAAGGCGAATCATCTTTACTTTGTCAACACCTCTGTAAGTCTTCTGCAGCGTCTCCCAAATTTCTTTGGAAGTTTTGGCGGAAGGGATGATCTCGAACATGGCCTCGTCAAGTCCTTGGTAGATAATGGACCTAGCTTTGCAATCCTTCTTTCGCTTGGCATGGAGCGTAGTCTTTTCTTCCTCCATTAAAGCTGTTTTCAGCTTCTTTAGAGGTAGGTTCCTCGTAACCTTCTTCTACCCTCTCCATAACATCTTGAGCACCAAGCAATGCTCTCATTTGGATGGACCATGTTCGCATAATTGTCCTTAGTGAAATTTGGAATGATAGCTTGGGATGTTCCGTTAGCCATCGAACCTGAAAAATGATGGAAAATTGGCTTTGGGCTGGTCGATATAGTGAGGAATGAGGTTTTATATTTTGAGAGGGGCCAAAGTAAAACAAATCAAACTTTAGGTCTTTGACTAGATGGTGCAAATGTGTAGGGTGTTGACTATGATTTAAGATTTGTGGGCTAGCTTAATTTATGGGAAATAGCAAGGGAGGAGTAACAGTTTGGCTCATGTGGTGGCGAAAAAGGCTCTTAGGGGACTTCTTCCTGTTGCTTCTGTTTTAGCTAATGAGGTAGTTCCTCTTGTGTAGCCCTGTTGGGCAAGATTTTGAATATCAAAAAAAAAAAAAGCAAGGGAGGAGTAACTGGGATCAGACTTCTTGTCTGGCGGTGGGTAATCAATTTCAAGGGTAGGTCTCCTCTTTGATAGTTGATACTACCGAAATCAGAGGTGGGTTTGATTTGCTTCCACACAAGAATAGAAAATACTTCATCACTTCTTGTTCTTCTTACCGTATCTGTGAAGTGAGAATTGTACTGCCCAATTTGATGGGAACGCGTCGTCTTGCTCGTCTGGGTTTCGAACTGGTGGTTCGATTGTTCTTGGTGGCTTGCAGCAGCTGTGCAGCGTTGGGTGAACGAATTATTGATTCGTTGTTGCCCTGTTTCAACAGAGCAAAGGCCGTTCGTTTTCGTCGCCGGACTCGAAGGCGATCAACTCGTGTGGCTGAGATGATCTTGAATCTGCACTCAAAAATCAGATTTTGAGGGAGCTATATTCCTGTTGGGTGGAGGAGTATGAATCAAACACTTATGGTGTATGAAACTCACAACAGAATTGAACAAACACACTCACAATATATTGAACTCACTCAATCTGAAATACAAGCAGGAAATTTCTATTTCTCTCTATCTCTTCTCTTCTACTCCACTCATACTTTTACAATCAGATTATAACTCTATATAAAGGTAGAACAATAAGAAAAAAAAACAAGAATAAGATAATTTCTCATTTATTACAAATCTCAAAATATATCACGGAACTTCCAAAGTCTTCAGAAATTTTCAAGCCTGATATTGAATAGTTCACCTTTGTGTTTGTTATGGGCTGCTCAAGTTTATCTTTCCACAGCTATTTGGGCGTTGGATTCTGGGTTAATGGCCACTGGTGCCGAACCTGATCTACAATCTGCGGCTGTAAAGAACGTCGTGTTGGTGGTGGTGGCCGTAATGATGTCTTCTTCTAACATCAACACAGGCGCCAACACATAAGGCGGCTTGAATAACGGCACGTGGGGCACAGGCATCAAGCCCGATAGCATCTGAACAATTTCTTGAGTTTTGGGCCTTGCACTTGCTATTGGATGAGAACAGGCCAGACCCAGAAGCAAAAATCTTTGGACCTCCTCCACAACATAGTCCTCCCCGAGCCTATTGTCTACCGCCTCAAGTAACTGGCCCTTGCGATGCAAGGCCCAAACCCAATCTACTAACAACGGGTATGTGCCAATTTGAGTCCCAGGCATACGACCACAAACCACTTCTAATAGAACTGCTCCAAAAGCATATACATCAGACTGCTCAGTGGCCTTGCCTGTGAACATGTATTCAGGGGCCATGTACCCCGGTGTTCCCGGAACGCCTTGGGGTTCTGTGTACCAGGTTTTCTCATAGTCTAGGGCTCGTGCAAGGCCAAAGTCTCCTAGCTTGGGGTTGAACTCGGCGTCAAGCATGATGTTACTGGACTTTACGTCGCGGTGGACCACCCTCTTTTGGTACTCATTGTGGAGGTAGTGGAGGGCAGAGGCTACCCCGGAGATGATCTTACGGCGGAGAGTCCAGCTCAACAGCGTGCGGTTGGCAGTGCCGAAGAGATTTTGGTCAAGGCTGCCGTTGGGCATGTAGTCGTAAACCAACAGCAGCTTCTCATGCTTGTAACACCATCCTGTGATAGAGATAGAGATGTTTTTGAGTTATGATTTGTGTGTACCAGGGACAACTGATCATTACAATTTGAGAAATAAGCCATATGGGAAAGGATTAGGAATTAATGAAAAAGGAGTCACTGACCCAGTAATGGGACAAGGTATTTGTGCCCGAGTTGATTGATAATTGTGAGCTCTTGAAAGAAATCATCCTGACCATTCAAACTCTCTCTAGAGAACATCTTCACCGCAACCTCCAAATCCTTTTGATTCGCCAAATACCCTTTGTAAACAACTCCATACCCACCTTGTCCTAATTTCCTCGTCTTATCAAAATTGTTTGTAGCTTTCTGCAAATCTTTGTACTCATACTCCCTCGGCATCCCGGGCATAATCTTCAACTTTCTCGACATTCGCTGATACAACCGTTGTGATAACCACCTCTTTCGGAAGTAGTATACCAAAACCAGCGACGCCAGTAAAAGTGCCACCGTTGGTATCCCGACGATAAGGGCGATCTCCACATAATTTACGTCGTAGTAGTATTCCACTATCAAGTTCCACCGTAAAACTCTGTTTATTTCTGCTGAGTTGCCCGTTGATGCCGAAAACCCAAAATACGAGTTCTGATTCACGACCCCTCTGAGCTCCAGATATGATTTAAGAATCGGGGTATCGGGTCTGGGAGGTGTTGGATCCGTTGGGTTTGCTTGTTTAGCCATGTAAACGGCGATGAACTGTTTATGTTTTGTTGGTCAAAAGAAAATTTTAGTATGATAAAGCTAGGGTTTCCTTGGAAAACAAAAAAAAATACCTCATACTCCCTCCGTTCCTAAATGAGGGTCCCTCTTTGGAATTCCAACTTTTTTAGGGAGCATGCAATCATTATATCTACTTTTCACCATTACCCTTATATTCTACCTATTTTGTACTATTTGAATTCAAATAAGAGGGTTACTTTTGGAAAATTATGAAATTTTCACTTCTATTTTTGGAAAGGGACAATCATTTTGGAACATCCCAAAATGGAATAAGGGACTCTCAATTTGGAACGGAGGGAGTAGTTCCCTATCAAATTTTAATGATCCGAGCCGCTCAATGTGATCAGAACGTGATTTAAGGGGACTCACGAGAAATCAGCAAAAAAAAGGACTTAGAAGGGCTTGATCTGAGCAGTTTTTAACTCAGATTTGATGAACGGTTCAATTAATATTGTACCTGCAAAGAGATGATCTGGACTAATGATTTCGTAGGGTATGTTGAAAAGTTTATTCATGTATAAAGAATTTGATAAAGCTAAAAATAAAAATTTGTTCCATAAGTTTATTGTTGCTACTTGCAAATCTCAACTTTATTCTTTAGCCTCTCGATTCTTCAAGAGGAGATGGGGAGGTCAAGGGAAAAGAAAAAAACAAGAACGGAAGGGGAAAAAAGGAGGGAGAGGAAATATGCATGTTTCGTAAACACCTTTAACAATATCAGATGGAGCAGATTTTTTATGAAAACCCTAAAAAATATATTTTGTACAAAATAAGCGGTTCCGATTATTTTTGTTGAACCCGAGACGGGCCTAAAAGCGAGTTATACGCGCTGTCTGTGCAGCCCTTTAGCATGTTTGTTTCTAGTTGTTGATGCGGGTGGTTTTATATGTATATTGTGTGAAGCTCACATGTATTCAACTTTCGATGTACCAAAAAAATTCATGTATCGAACGGTTCAAAACATCTGTGTCCGAACTTCTGTGCATTTAGCAATTATAGGAATGAAGTTCCATCGATTAATTACCTTTTTGATACCGTCGTACTGGACCCATACATTGAAGAAATTGCGCGTTCCATAGGGCGCAACCAGTTCAAACCCGAGTGGGGTCAACGCGGTGGTGGTGTTAGATTTGACGGAGTTTATATTAAGTCCGACGTGGTTCGAGTCCGGATCGAAATCTTCTTTAAACGTGTCGAGCTCAATTGCGATAATCTGGTTCGAAACGTTGCCGTCGGTGGTGAAATTAGTGAGACCCAAGTACCCGCCGAAGCTATTCAGCGGGTGATTGAGGCCCGGTGCCACCACAAACGTCAGGCCTTCACCAGGGGTAGCAAAACTGCTCATTCGGTTGAGGTTCACGAGGAATGAGGTGTTAAATGACGCCACTCGGTCGGAGGAAGTGTCGTTTCGGCCTTCCCATAGCTTGAAAGACTTGTTGTATAAAATCCGACCGGATTGGTTGGTGAGTGAGTAGTAATTGGACTCCAGCGTGACACGGAGGGCGTCGGTGGCTATCGTCGAATCATTGCTGGCTACGTACAATTTCTCAATGTTTGAGTTGGCGTTGTGGAAGTCATTGTACGTAATAGTGCAGGTTTTAAGTCTGGCGGAGACTGGAGTTGCCACCGCGAGTAAAGAGAGGAGGAGCACGACGGCTGGAATTGGATTAGCCGGCAGTTCCATTTCGACGGCTGGGTTTTTGGGTAATGTGGAAATGGAAACGGAGATTTGAGAGAGGGGGTTTTATGGGACTTTGGTGCAAACGGGAGAGAGGAGACTTTTATTTAAAAAGTCGTCGGAAAAGGTGGCAGAATAAGAAAAAAGTTGGAGAGGTCTAAGAGGAGTGGTACAATACATGACTCTCAATATATGAAAATGTAAATAGGAAAAAATGAACGGTCCAGATTCACATTTTCATATCTTGATCAAGAAATTAACTGTGAATCAGGACCGTTTATTTTTTCTTTCCTAAACATTTTCATGTACCGAGAGTTATGTATATATCCTAACATTTTAGAAGGTCTAATATTATTCACTCCTCCCGGAGAACGGCCACAAGTTACGTGCTTCAATTCGGGGTACTTCAACACCACACATTCTCATTGAGTTTACGACAAAATATATGAATTTCGCATAAATGTGTGATTCTAAAATAATCCGGAGTATTATATGGCTGACTAGTGAATAGTCAAGAGAGGAGAAGAGGGAAAGGGAGAGGGGAGGGTTTGAAGTTTGAACAGGCCAATGGTTTTCTCTCCAACTCCATTGCTTGGAATCTAAGTTTTGGAGTAAAATACAAGTCCAAATTTTGACCTATGAAAGTTGTCATGGGGTCGGCTGTATATAACTTGGAGGAGGATCCTCCTTTACCTTGGTCCTGTTGAATGCATTTGTGAGTTATTTCTGAATTTACTTTGATGATCTAAATTGGTTATTTTTGGAAAATTAGTCGTGAACATTTACAATGTATATACTGTAGTATATATTTCCAGGTATTGATTGATTTAATTTCACAACAAATTTTCATTAAGAAATAAGTTCTGATTCAATGTTCTAATATAGTTTGTTTCTACTGTGATTGATATTCTATTCGTCATGAATTCCATTTAGTGAATTTCCAAAAGCGTGGTCCACAATTCATTGAATAGGACCTTCGAGCTACTGAATTTCCAAAAGGGTGCATGGTCCACAAAACTACTCAATTTCGTTTCCGTTATTGGCACTTTCCTAGCATCGACATGATCAAGACTATTCCTTGCTCTGATTCAAAATATTGTTTGGATTCCACCATGACATTCTGTTTGACATTTTCAAAACTTAGGGCAATTTAGTAATCATGCAAAACATCAACATCACATCTAAGGAGTCCAAAATAACCAGAAATGGGGATGGTATCGTGCAGGGAGTGCACATCATATTGTTGTGCATTGTTCGAGCCGTCCGTTTGGCAATCTAATGATCTAGATCTCATCTCGGCAGTGCATCCTTGCACAACCTAAATACACAAAAGGGTAAGAGCGAAAACCTACACCTGAGGAGCTCAATTTAAATGGGCATTGTAACCATTGGGGATACAATAGACGCTATTTGTAAATTGAGGATCAAATTGACAATTCGCTAACACTTTGAGGATCATTGCTAAAAATAGGTTATAAGCCTGCTACTGGTACAGCATTTGGTTATAAGCCTGCTATCAGACTCATCTGCTCCAATCGGTGTTCTTTAAAACATTTGATTTTAGACTAAAAAAGATACCCCGCAAGATGCGAACCCTTATGGTCGCCATTTACCCAAGCGCAGCGGAGAATGAGTTTTTGATCCCCATTCCCCTGTTCACATGGGCTCTAACAATACCCAGGTTCATCTACGAGAAGTATTTTAATTACCAATCTAAAATTGTTTTTTCTTACATTCTTTATTTCGAAATAGGAGCAGAACGCATCCAATCCAGTCACGGTATGCTAATCACCCCGCGACTATATCCCAACGACTACTCATTCATTATTAAATAAGAAGCAAAAGAAACGCTAATTTGAAACATACTTCTATTACACGAGATGAAAAATAAACAAGAAATATCAACTAATCAAATATCAACGAATAACTTTTATAAAGAACTGAAATTAAAGTTCCTCTCCCTTGTATGCTTTGCTTTCTCCTTCATCCATTGAGAGGGAAAGCAAGGAATACACTCACACACATCACAACACTCCTTTTACTCACCATACAACCTTCAAACCATAAGCTCAAGCTCAAATCCATCATCAAACTCAACCCGAAAGGTATACCAACTTTTCGTAACTTTCTGTTCTGACCCCTGAGGGAGGCTGGCAGGGTCAAGACTGGTAATCAATACCAGTCCTGGCCCTAAAACTGGCAAGGATTCACTGACCGTGTGTAGTGATAAGTGGCGCACGCCAGTAATGTTGAGCCGTACGCCAGTTATGGCAGTACGTGCACCACTGGCATGGGGATCACTATTTTCGGCTCTTTATTCACTTTTGTCACGTTATTGCATGTTAATAACCAGTCTTTAGATTTCTGTATTTAGAACTGTATATCTGTTTAGTTGTTATTTCTATCTTGAAAGGCATCTGGGGTTATTATGGTCATGTTCCAGAACCCAGATGATACAAAGCCAAAGCATTGGACAAAAGGCTAACTGGCGTACGGTAGTTAGGTTAGGGTCCAGTGGCTTGGCCCTTGCATGGGAGTCAGATCCAGGCCTCTTTTATTTCGGCTTTAGATGTTTATGGGGTGTTCATGTCTTTTGTTTCTTTAGATCTATTTCCTGTTGTCTGTAACCATAAATTACTTATGATATGAATTGCGTGGTTTGTCCTGGGTGTGCACTGGTCCTTCTAGAGCCCAGAGGGTTGAGAACAAAAGTTGTGAGTTTAGGCTTACTAGAGTACGCCAGTTAGTGAGTGGCATGCGCAGGTCAGGTCTGCATTTAGTGGCTCCGCCAATGCATGCAGGTTTCTTTCTGCGTACAACACCTCACTAATCGACGTACCTCAATCTGTTTAAAATGCTCACAGGTGCTTGTTCTCAATCTATATTTATTGTTTCAATAAAGCAAGCAAGCATCACATTTTGTCACATAATGCAATTTGTTATGTTTCTTTAATCCCCCTAACTGTTCCCCCGCTCTAATTGGTTAAAAATGATCAATGAGAGAAAAATGCAAACGTTTCACAAAATGCCTGAGTAGATACCGATCTCCGGATTGGGCGAGTGGGGTGCCATAAAACCCTTTCCCTCTAGTAACCTGGCTCCTGAATCTCAGATATCGAAGGTGACGACGGCCCAGTTTACAAGCCTTTTTTAAAATCAAACAACGTAGAAAACGTTTTAAGTTCGGTTCTTTGGGTGATTTTCTGCAAAACCCGAGTGGCGACTCTGAATTGTAAGCGTTTCGCCGCGCTTTTTAAAACGGCACACCCGATTTTACACAAAATTTGAGAAATTTTTGAGACGTGTGCCCACAACTTGAAGGGGAAAAAGACTCAAAAGAAAACTAAACAATATTCGAAACAAAAGAATTTTACTGATGGCAGCCCGTTCTTCGTCTTCTGCGTCCGAATAATGATCCTCTGTCCAAAGTGCAGTAGCCCCTTGTTCGTGCGTGAACTGCACCTTGGGATCGCAGCTTTTCTTTTATTTCTACTGATTTTGCGTGCCAGAAAGTCTATGGTTCCCAACCAAAGGGATCTCGATCTGATCCCGACATCCCGCTGGGCCCATTCTGGCCACTGGACGGTCGATCCGAGCCGTCCAAAGAATTTTAAAAAAAATAAACAAGTGGGCCGACAAGAAAATCAACGGCATCCGATGTGTATAGGTGCTCGATCTAAATACTCCATGTTTAGTATCCGGCGGGACGTCGGGATCCGATCGGAATCCCTTTGGGGTCGGGAACTGTAGCACCGTTGCGTGCGTGCCAAAGATATTCTCCATCAGCAAAAGCCCTCGCCTCCTCTTTTCATATCATTCTGGGAAAAATTCAAAATACCCCCCAACCTTTACACCAAAATTCAATTAGACTTCCAACCATTTAAAAACTTCAATTTTACTCCCAGCGTTATCTTCCGTTAATCAAAACGCCCCCTTCCGTCCGAATGACTAACGGATTTCGTTAAAGACTCCGTTAAATATCGTCCCGAACGAATTTGGATGATCCGAGCCGCCCAATGTGTTCAAAACGTGATTTTAAGAGTACCCGCGAGAAATCAGCAAAAAAAATGACCAGGAAGGGCTTCATCTGAACTGTTTTTTATTGAATATAATTCAATAAAAAACAGTTCAGATGAAGCCCATCCCGATATTTTTTTTGTTGTGTTGATTTCTCGCGGGTACCCTTAAAATCATGTTCTAATCACATTGAGCGGCTCGGATCATCCAAATTCGATTGGGAAAGGGGAGGTGCGGATCGATTCGGATTTTGTTCAAGTCCGAACGTCCGTATTTTGCTTCGGTCTGCACCTCCCATTTTCCGATCGAATTTCGATGATCCGAGCCGTTCAATGTGATTAGAACGTGATTTTAAAGATATCCGCGAGAAATCAACTAAAAAAAAAATATGATCAGGAATGGCTTCATCTGAACAGTTTTTATTGAACTATTCAATAAAAAACTGTTCAGATGAAGCCCTTCTCGGTCATTTTTTTTGCTGATTTCTCTAGGGTACCCTTAAAATCACGTTTTGAACATATTGAACGGCTCGGATCATCCAAATTCGATCGGAACGATATTTAACGGAGCCTTTAACGAAATCCGTTAGTCATTCGGACGGAAGGGGGCGTTTTGATTAGCGGAAGATAACGCTGGGAGTAAAATTGAAGTTTTTAAAAGGTTAGGAGTCTAATTGAATTTTGGTGTAAAGGTTAGGGGGTATTTTGAAATTTTCCCTATCTTTATTTGCCGTGTAAAAAAAATAACCCTCGTGGTCCGCGAAATTGGCTTAGGCCTAATTCCTTTACATGGCCCCACCGGTTAGTCAAATACATAAGTATTGGGCCCACCCAATTGAATTTCGAATTCATTGCTAAACTCTTGACCCATATTGACCTTCAAATGGTCCAACTTCAAACACCATTTAATATTTTAACTTTGCGCTTTTTGTATCAAACTCTCCAACTACCTATAACACAAAAATTAAACATTAAATTCCGAGTAACAATATTAAAAAGAATTAGCAAAGATAAATTAGAAGGCGTTTATGTGAACATTTATGCGCCTATCACGAGACAGGCCAAAAAGCGCAATGTACGCGTTGTTTGTACACGTACTGCTGTACCAGTAGTCTTTCTGATTTATTTCAGACCTAGCCAAATGCAAACTGCGTGGGTGCGTGTGTGCATGTCAGTGTGTTCTTTTTTTTTTTTTTAATTGGCTTAACATTCATGGTATTTGAATTCTGATGTTCTTCTCAGTGTGTCCAAAGGTTTCTTTAAAATCAAAAGACGATCTTATTGCGACATAGTAAATACTAGCGCGGTATTAGTACTAGCCCGGAACACCAAGTATTGCAAAAAAAAAAAAAAAACATAAATACTGGGCCAGAACATAGTAGTAATTCTCCAACTCTGTGAATTGGTTCAGCGCGTTCTTATCAGTTCTTAAATTGGCCAACTCTGTGAATTAGTTCAGCTGGGGGTTCTTTCTTTTTTTTTCTTTTTTTTGGTAACTTCTAGTTTTCACTTTTCACTTGGAAAATAGGGGTGCTTTGAACCCACAAAGCCAAAATTACTCGACTTTTCGTAAGGACATTTACAATCAGACGGTGATGATAAAAGAGAGTCCATGATCATTTCACTTTACAAGTTATAGCATCAAGCTAACCCTTGCTTTACGCTATTGCTTTTTTTGATCCGTCAATCATACCTTCAAGGCTTGCGCCTTTATGCTATTGCAGTCACCACAAAACTAGTTTAGTTTTGTAATATTTTTGAAAGGTACTCTCATGCTCGCACATGCAGTTACACAGAAGTGTCATGTAACTTAAGTTTTGACACTATAATCTTATATATGAGCTCGTAATTACTCCCCTAGATCCAATGGTTTCCAATATTCCTTGAGTGCGCATGTCCTTCTGTTTATTCACGGATACTAATTTTGTATCTTTTGTGTATAATGTTTCCATACAGAGAATTGATTTTGTCACTCCTCTTTTTGTTAATGTCACTCATTTTCTCTTACAAAACAAATCATCCAATTAAGACACAAAGAAGAGTGACATTAACAAAAAGAGGAGTGGTAAAATCACTCCCTTCCCATAAAACCTACACAATAAAACCTTTCAAAATTGTCGAGGGTGGCCTAATTTCTTACATTGGTGTACGAACAGACCAGCTATTGTCTTCGGTGGAAATTCCGTGGCACTTTCCTGGCATCAACATGAATATACTCCTAACCAGACTCAGACGCTGAATCTCATCGTCCAAAACAACGATTCCGGATTTAAAAAAAAAAAAAAACCACTTCTACGAAAGAGTTAAACTCTCCCCTGAAAAAATTCTTTTAAAATCCGGACCATAAATTACCGAGATGGACGGTGAGATTGAGCGCTGCTATATGGCCCCCAAGTCCTTGTTGGAAATTGACTAGAATTCCTATTTCCAGTCACTTTAGATATATTTAGTGTTTTCTTATAAATAGGGACCTTGGGGGTTCTTAGGGTTTGTCCCTTTTGGGTCCATTAAGGAGAGACTCCTTTCGGGTATTACTGTAGAGTTCTTCGTTCCTTTTGTGTTGAAGCTTTGATATTAGGGAAATTTGTTTGTCTCTTTGGGTTCCGCCAAGGGCTTGTGTCTCCCTTTTGAGTTCCACCAGAGATTTGTCCCTGAATATCGTTTGGTGCTTCTTTGAGAGTTACAGATATAGCCGGCTCTTTGTTTCTCTTCCTGTTTATAGTGAATCTTCTTTCTCTTCTCGCTCGTGGATGTACCCATCTTGGAAAACCACATAAATCATTGTGTCTCGTTTATCGCTTGTTGATTTGTTATATTCTCAATTTCATGCACGGGCAGATTTGTGATAGAAAATTCAACACCAAACCTCACCAAATGATGGGTCCCACTGCATGTTCCATCGCTAGAGATAAGCTTGTGTCTTTATTTTTTAGTTTTAAAAAAATGATTAAGAAATTCATTAGCAATAATTCGTGATGAAATTCACTGAGCGATCACTTTCCTCCATCGAGAGCCACTATGATCCGTGCGCTCCCATGAGGGGGACAATCTGCCGGACGTCCTTTATTTCCTTATAAGGATCAATTTGGATGACCAAAATATTCAGTAGGAATATAAATGTGATTACTAGGAATCAAATTTCTAAGAATCTTATTGAGGGGAAATAGTCCTTACTTTTTGATCCTGACGGTAAAAACCATGACCTGAGGAGTCTTCAAATTAATTCAAATTAAGTCATAATTGTGGAGGTTAATTTATAATTATGTGTTCGTAAAAAACCATAATGTTGCTGATCGAGGTTTATATGTGTTCGTAAAACCATTGGTTTTCTTTGTTAATTGTTAGAAGTTTTGATTTTTGATATCTTTTCGTTTAGGGCAAAGTACGGATTACCTCCTTATGGTTTGGCCGTTTTGCAGATGACCTCCCTATGATTTATTAATGACCAATTTGTCTCCTCATGGTTTGGGACTAAAGTGCTTCCGTTACTTTTTCTGTCCAAATTGACAGTTTTTGTATTGCACGCGCTTCTATCTCGTCTATGCCAGAGAAAACAAACTTTTTCTTCAAAATTTGTGTGGTAAAAGACAACAATGCCCTCATTGCTCATCTTCTTCCCAAATCCCTAGAAAATATCAACCCTGAAACAATCAGCCACCAAAGGAAATCCATTTTTGTCGATCGATCCCCTCGTGCTGCACCTCACCATCAATTCCGACAGCCCCCTCCTTTCCTTTTTCCAACATCCAGCGGCCACATCCTCTCTCTCTCAAACCTCCTAGAGATCTCATCTCAGAACCGATGGGGAAGACGAAGACCCTACGACGGCAAAGGTATCGGACGGAAAAGGTCTGACGACAGAGGCATCCGACGCCGGTGATGATGGCAGCGGCGTAGCTCAGTCAGAGGGATTGATGAAACTTATACGTAACATCGAAATCCATTGTTTAACATCGAAATCCCAGTCTCTGATTATGTCTATAATGCAAGTGATACATATTTATATACATATACGTATATTTGTATATGTAAGTGACCATATATATGCAGCAACTAAATCTTAATCTTTTCGTTTTAATAGAAGTCAATCACAAATTGGGATTCTCAGGGTTCGTGGGATTATTGGATTTAAGTTTTGGGCTGTATTAGGTTCAGAAAGTCTACAGGTACAGCAATCTGTGCACAGATTTTGTTGTGGGGCCTACTACGGGTCCCACACAAGTGATTCGAGCTGTTTATTATGTTTAAAACATTTTTTCAAGTGCCCCCGCGAAAAATCAGCTCAATCCAACACCTATCTAATCGTCTAACTTTTCATTCTCTAAAATCCGAATGAAAAGTTAGATGATTAGATCAAGCACTTATAGATATCGGATTGAGCTGATTTTTCACGGAGGCACTTGAAAAAATGTTTTAAACATAATGAACGGCTCGGATCACTTGTGTGGGACCCGCAGTGGGCCCCACAAAAAAATCTGTGCACAATCTGTGCACAGATTTCTGTACAAGTAGCAAGGTTCTATTAGGTTTTAATTGTGTTAGGTTGATAGTTTTTAAAGATGAGCAAAAATTTGAGTTTTGCTTTGAAATACTTTTTTCCAGAAAAGGTTGAAGAAATATTAATTGGAATACAAATATGGAAAACATTAAGCAAAAAATTTGTATATGTGTGTCTGAAAAATTGTACTAGATTCTTTTCAACAGTATTAAATAAGGAGCTAGAAATTTTTTTGTCAAAATTAAACTAACATCTTAATTCACTTGGATCTAATAAAAACTGGACTAAAACTTAGTAAAGAATTATTAACTACTATATATACATACCCTTGTATGTTTATACACGTGGTCTGTGGAGAGAGATATAAGAGAAGGTAGATTGAGAACTTTGAAGCAAATAGAGGGATCACTGACCCAAAGGGAAAAAAGCATACAAGGGCATTAAAGTAATTTGGTATTTTCTGTTAACGGAGTTAGAGTTGCAAAAAACTCCAAAACCATGAGGGGGCAAATTGGCCATTAGTAAATCTCAAGGAGGTCATCTGCCAAATGATCAAACCACAGGGAGGTAATCCGTACTTTGCCCTTTCGTTTATTGATACGCTACTTCTCAATATTCTACAAAGTAAACCATAATGTTGCTGATCTAGGAATTACTAGGATTAATGGTCCCCATGGTTAGTCGAGGTTCGCATGAGTCGGCCGAAACACTTCAGTTATTACAAAGAACTTACGGTAAAGTCAATTAGAGATGTCAGGCGCAACTATTCTTTCTTTTTTGTGATAATTACGCATTTATAACTTGTCAAATTAAAATGTATACTACCTTGTCAAAGATACAAAGAAAAAAAGTACAGATCGATTGTAAGAAGAGTAATACTCTACTTGTTATATGATAATAAATTTTCAGGCTTTTAAATCTGTTCCGTTCATAGCACGGGCGTTATGCTAGTTGTTATTATAGTAAAGTTACATAAGAACGACAAATGACCGGTGATGATAAACAAAAATGCTATGGGTACATATGAATTGTACATATCATGTACAAATGAGTTTTGTGGGGCCCACTAGCAAGGGTAAGAAAAATCTGGATTTGAACTAAGTTCTTGTCATACAACACAACCCGATATCGGTAATGATTTTTTTTGAATTTGTGGGGGCGAAACTACTTAACTGGTTAGTTTCGCACCTGCAAATTCAGAAAAAAATCTTTACCGATATCGGGTTGAGCTGATTTTTTACAAGGCTCCATAAAAATATGTTTTAAAAATAATGGGCGGTTCGGATCATCTTTGTGGGACCCGATTTGAACCCCACAAAATCTATATGTACATTTTATATGTATCAATAGCAGCACTCGATGATAAAATAGAGAGCTTTCCTTGGTCGAATAATTTATGTGGTAAATTTTTTTGCCTCTGCCCTCCACCATTGCTTACACTCTTGTTGTCTCCAGGAAGTTTACTATTGTAATGTTTTAAAAAGGCACTTTCATGCTTCTGCATGCACTTAAGTTGTGAAAATATAATTTTTTATTTTTTTTTCATACGAGCTCTCTTAAATAAACAAACGCCATTAGGTCCAATGGTTTTCCAATATAACTTGAGTACTTTGCGCCCTTTTGTTTAATCACAGATACTCATTTTATTTCCTTGAAAACAAACAAAGCAAAAAAAAATTTGAATAATGACAAAAGGGAAATACTCCATATCCAAACGGATTTTTTTCCATTTTGTAACAACAGTACTTTGCTCTCATACTCGAATAATATGTTGAATTGTGTATTTTCGTGTATTATTATTGTGATCTTCAAATTCAATAATGTTGTTTTATCCATTACCATCATATTTGTGTTTGTCATTGTTAAGATCACTCTAGCTGTAAATATTCTAGCCTTTTGCAGATCCCTTTCTCATTGTTTGGATACGGTACTTATTATGAGAAAGAGAAGTGAAAGGAAAATCATTAACCCATTTGGGTGAGTTCTCCTAAACTTATAAGAAATTAAGTTAGTTTTTTTCTTTATTTGAATTTTTTTTTTGCATTTTCTAGTTTTGCGTCAAATTTTTATGAATTATTGATTCATCTCTATGAGAGAAATCGGAAAAGTAAATTTTTTTTGCTTTTACCCAAGTACTTTTGGAAATAATTACTTTTTAGCAAAATAAGTCAACTAAAAATTGGTTATTTTCCAAAATACTTGGGGTAAAAGTAAAAAAAAAAAATTACTTTTCCGATTCTTCTTATTGAGACGAATCAATAATCCCCAAAAGTTGGGTGCAAAATTAATAAATGCAAAAAAAAAAAAACCAAATTCAAACAAGGACAAACCAACTTAAAAGAAATTAAGTTCAGGAGAACTCACACAGAAGATAGACTTTTAACAACCATACGTGTAAACAAAAACCTGTAAATACAAAGAAACATAAGTACAACAAAAGGTAATTTTATACACCACCACCAACGTACCAAATGTACAAGCAAATTCCCCATTCTTCTCCCTCCTCTCAATAAACAAATTAATCGGAGTAAATACATAAACCAAAAAAGAGAGAGAGAGAGAGAGAGAGAGAGAGAGAAGGATGGAAATCTTCTGATTTCTTATTCCAACAATAACAACTAGCTGGTAGAAAAGACCAGAAAAAATAAGAACTTAAATGATATTAATGTAGCTGTCTCTAGATGGGCGTTGGATTTCTAGGTTAATGGCCACTGGTGCCGAACCTGATCCACAATCCGCAGCCGTAAAGAACGTCGTGTCGGTGGTGGTGGCCGGAATGATGTCTTCCTCCAACATCGGCAAGGGCGCCAATGCGTAAGGCGGCTTGAATGACGGCACACGGGGCACAGGCATCGAGCCCGATAGCATCTGAACAATTTCCTGACTTTTGGGCCTTTCACTTGCTATTGGATGAGAACAGCCCAAACCCAGAAGCAAGAATCTTTGGGCCTCCTCCGCAACATAGTCCTCCCCGAGCTTATGGTCTACCGCCTCAAGTAACTGGCCTTCGCGATGCAAGGACCAGACCCAATCTACTAACAACGGGTACGTTCCAATTTGGGTCCCGGGCCTACGACCACAAACCACTTCCAACAGAACTGCACCAAAAGCATACACGTCAGACTGCTCGGTGGCCTTGCCTGTGAACAAGTATTCGGGGGCCATGTACCCCATTGTTCCTGGAACGCCCCCGGCTTCTGTGTACGAGGTTTTTTCGTTGTCTAGGGTCCTTGCAAGGCCAAAGTCTCCGAGCTTGGCATTGAACTCGGCGTCAAGCATGATGTTACTAGCCTTTACGTCGCGATGGACCACCCTCTTATTGTAGTGGTTGTTGAGATAGTAGAGGGCAGAGGCTACCCCAGAGATGATCTTGCTGCGGAGATTCCAGCTCAATGGCGTGTTGTTGGCATCGCCGAAAAGGTGTTTGTCGAGACTACCATTGGGCATGTAGTCATACACCAGCAGCAGCTTCCCGTGATTGTGACACCATCCTGTGATAGAGATAGAGATGTTTTTGCGAATGATTGTGTGTACAGGGGACAACGCTAATTCCTTTGTACAAGGACATTACATGTTGGGACATAATTATTGAATGCTACTATCTCAATAGTTTACGAATGAAGCGAGTTGATTTAACAGTCAACCATGATAAATAAAATAAAATAAAAAATCTAACAGGTTATGATTTGAGAAATAGTCCATATGGGGAAGGATTAAGATTGAAAAAGGACTAACCCAGTAACGGGACAAGATTTTTGTGCCTGAGTTGATTGATGATTGTAAGCTCTTGAAAGAAATCATCCTGACCCTTCAAACTCTCTCTAGAAAACATCTTCACTGCAACGTCCAAATCCTTCTGATTCACTGCAGCCTCCAAATCCTTCTGATTCGCCAATTTCCCCTTGTAAACCACTCCATACCCTCCTTGTCCTAACTTCATCGCCTTATCAAAATTGTTTGTAGCCTTCTGCAAATCTCTGTACTGATACACCCTCGGCATCCCGGGCATGCTCTTCACCTTTCCCGACATTTTCCGATCCGACCGTCGCAATAACCACCTCTTTCGGAAGTAGTATACCAAAACCACCGACGTCGGTAAAAGCACCACCGTTGGTATCCCGACGATGAGCACTATCTTCACCCAATTGATGTCGTAGTAGTACTCCACTGTCAAGTTCCACCGTAAAACGCAGTTGAGTTGGGCTGTAATATTGCCCGTTGATGCTGAAAACCCGAAATATGAGTACTGCTTCACGACCCCTCTGAGCTCTAGACTCGAGTTCAGAATCGGGTGAGCGGGTTTGGGTGGTGTCGGATCTTTTTCCTTGTTTTGTGAAGCAATGTAAACCGCGATGAACTGTTTATGTTTTGATGGACCAAGAAAACAATTAGTATGATAAGCTCTTGTTAGTATCTCCTGGGAAAAGAGTAGTACTCCTGGTAAATTGTTAACAGGAAACGTGCGAGAGAAACAATTACACTTTTCTTTCTTAACCATTTTTCTTTTATTTCCTTTTATTTTCACAAGTTTCTAACGGGCCCTCGGTATGTTTGAGTTTCCAATTAGTTTTGTGAGGAGGAAAGGCAGAGAGAAAGAGACAGGGAAAGGAAGGAAGGATAACAAAAGAATAGAAAATTAGCCTTAAGTTTATTATGTGAATTTCATAAGTCCATAAGTCCACCTATTAATTTTAAAAGGTCTAAAGTCCATTTTAGGGCACCCTAGAGTAGGGTAGGGTATCCCAGGGTTTAAACACTTTCATAAGATTTTAGGGTGCACTTTTTTATTATAGGGTAGGGTAGATTACCCTAACGTAGGATACTCTTGAATAGGATATCCTAGGGTTTATGCACTTTTATAGGGTTATATGGTGCACTTATTATAAGGTTTGAGTGGTTTTGGCACTTTCATAGGATTTATAGTTTTAGGCACTTTCATAGAGTACTCTAGGGTTTAGGTTATGTGGACTTGTCGGCTTATGAAATGTCTATAGTGGACCTATCACTAAATCTCCCTATTAACCCTTCTATGGGAACCTTTCGGCTGGGCATTGACGGTAAACAAACCGGCACGCGGAACCCAATTCAGATCTCGCACAGATAATCCAAGCCTTGCGATAATTTTAAACTAACTTTTCAAGTGCCCCCGCCCCCCCTCTAAAATTAGCAAAATTCAATTCGTGTAGATGTTTGATCCAATCTTTTATTTTTTCATTCAGATTATATGATCCTTTAATTAATTTGAACGCAAAAATGAAAAACTAGATCAAACATCTATACGTATCGGATTGAGCCAGTGGCGGACCAGGGCGGGTGCAAGCGGGGGCCTGGGCCCCTGCACACCTCCCAATTATCCCACTAGTTATACTATATATTCATGTTAATTTGTAAAAGTTCTATAGAATTGGCCCATGCAAGTCTTGAATGAATTTTTTTGGTAATGTTTCTATATGTTTAAAGTTATCAACCACTTTTCGGTCATGGTTATAAAATTAAATGCGATTATGCATATGTACACAATCTCGTCTTCTTCTTAGAACTAATAAGCAGCAATATTTATATTATAGACTGTATTTTTGTTACAAGTGTAAAAATACATGTGATCTGGGCCCCATAGAGTACAAGTCTTGTGTCCACCACTGAATTGAGCTGATATTTTGTGGGGTCATCTGAAATTTTTTTAAAATTATTTAACGGCTCGGATCATCAGTATAGAACCTGGAGTACTGTACCCCGCGTGCCGGTCGACTATGCACAATCAGTGCTTTAATGGTATGTTCCCATAGAATTTTCGAAATAGTTGAAGGGGAAGGCAGAAAAAATGTTTTCGACAGGAATATCCAGATTCAGTCAAAAAAAATTTACACTGTGTTTGGTTTACAATTTTTGAGATTTATTTTTGAGATAAAAAAAGTTTTATAAGTTTGTGTAGTTTTTCGTCTCTAGTTAATTTTTTTTAACATTTTAACAAATTCTTTTACTTTTTGAATAGAGATACGCTATGTACATCCAAAAAGTATAAAATAAGTAAAAATTTTGACAAAAAATCACTAAAGACGAAAAAACACTGATGACAAAACAGTCAAAATTTTGGAGAGATTATTTCTTAGAGAAGAGATTTTTTCGATGCATGTGGTTTTTATGTGTATTGTGTGATGCTTGCGTCACGTGTGTCAAACGGTTCTAGACACATGTGTCCGAATATTTATGTGTATTGTGTGATTCTTGCGTCACGTGTGTCAAACGGTTCTAGACACATTTGTCCGAAGTCCGAACAACAGTTTATGGCAATTCCAGGAATGAAGTTCCATCGATTAGTTCCTAGAAAAAAATAAATAAAAAACAAAAACGAAGTTCCGTCGAATAAGTACCTTATTTTTTCCGTCGTACTCGATCCAGACGTTGAAGTAGTACCCCGGTTGTCCATAGGGCGCAACCAGTGCATCCTTGAGCGGAGTCGTCAACCAGGTGGGGGTCTTGTTATGCCTGACGGAGTTTATATTAAGTCCGACGTGGTGCGAGTTCGGGTCGAAATCTTGGTTAAATGTGTCGAGCTCAACGGCGATAAGATGGTTCGAAGCGTTGCCGTCGGTGGTGGCATTAGTCAGACCCAAATACTCGCCGGAGCTATTGGGCGGGATATCGAGGTCCGGCGCCACCACGAACGCCATGCCTTCTCCAGGGGTGGGAAAATCCTTCAACCGGTACATATTCACGAGGAACGAGGTGTTGAACGACGCCACCCAGCCCAAGTAAGCGTCGCTTCGGCCTTCCCATAATTTGAAAGGAATGTTGTATAAAATCCGGCCGGATTGGTTGGTGAATGATTGAGAGTCTACGATGGTGTCCGGCGTGAGCTGAAGGGCGTTGGGGCGTATCACCGAAGTAGCACTGTCGGCCAAGTCCAATTTATGGGTGTCGGAGTTGTTGTTGAAGAAGTTATCGAAATGGATTGGTGAAGAGGTTTTGAGTTTGGCAGAGGCAGGCAGCGCCGCGGCGAGTAAAGAGAGGAGGAGCACGACGGCTGGGATTGGGTTCGCCGCCAGTCCCATTATGTTTCAGGTGTGTCGATTAGGTTTCGGTAATGTGGAAATGGATATGGGATCAGAGAGAGGGGTTTTTATGGGACTTTGATACAAACGTGGGAGAGGAGATTTTTTTTTTGTTGATTTTGTGTGTTTTTTATTTATTCCGTGACACTTTAACACTTTAACGGCTCGGATGAGCGCAAGTTACCGTCATGTTAAAGGAGAGAGGAGGGTTTGAAGTTTGATCATGCCAATGTTCTTCTCTCCATCTCAATTGCTTCGAACCTTCTCAGTTTTTGGAATAATACCATTCTAAATTCCCACCAATGAAAATAAAGGAAATAGTACACGGTACCAACTACTCAATGAGTTTAATTGCCCCTTTTAAGTAGAATTATTATTATGAATTGGGAAACCCAAAATAAACATGGTGGTAACTAGAACGCATCTGAACCGTCCAAACGAGTTTTGGACGGTTTAGATCCGAACACTCTCTCTCCCCCTCAGCCAACCACTCCCTCTACTCTTTCTCTCTCTCTCACATCCTGACCGCCCAAAACACGTGGACTATATCCTATTTGCACCCAAAAATTTCTCATTGTGAAATACCCATTTTCGGTTGATTAGTCAGTATATATACTTTGCTAATACCGAGTTATTAGACTTTTGATGTTAGTTACGGAATGAAAGCACTAAGAACTTGTGTTAATAGTGACTTTTCCTTTGTTTTATACTGGTTTTTGCCTCTATTCAGTGGTTATATATATCCAGAGTTTTGTGGTTTGAAAAACGTGGCTTTATGATTCCAGGTATTAACAATTGACTATTTGTTTTGTGGTATTACAGTGATTCAAAATTAGCCTCCTTGAAGACTTTTTTTTTTGATAGACAACAAAATTTTATTAGAAACTCGACAAAGGGTACATCGAGGCAAGACCAAATATGGACCACAAAGATTGGGGTACCATAAGAGGTCTACGAAGAAAAAAAGAAAAAAAATTACATTCAATGAAGATTGAATGAGCCCAAGATCACAATGGCCCAAAGTACCAAACCAGAAAACTCATCCTTGAAGACTTTTCTCCAACAGGATCCAAATCCCTCTCTCTCTCTCTCTCCCCCCAACCAGGATACTCTCTCCTCTCCCCAACCAGGATACTCTCTCTCTGCCCCCCCCCCCCCCCCCCTACATATCTTCTACCATTAAATTCGGCTGGTGAAAGAATAATTTTGCTAACGAAACTGTTGTAGATTATATATCTTTATTCAAAATTTTCTGTACGTATTTGTTAGTTTTGTGCCAAAATTTTTATGCATTATTGGTTCGCCTCGACGAGAGGAATCAAAAAAAATTAAAAATTAAAACTTTAACACAAGTATTTTTAGAAATATTCAAAAAAGTGAATTTTTTCTTGAATATTTCTAAAAATACTTGTGTAAAAACATAATTTTTTGCTTTTTCCATTACTCTCGTTGAGACGAACTAATAATGCATTAAAAAAATGGCTCAAAACTAACAGACATGAAACAAATTTGAATAAAGACAAAATCAAAAAGTTGTAATCTATAACTTTTTGATTAGGGAAATTATCTTCTCTTAATTCGGCTGTGTAATTCTTCAAAAAGGAAATTTTGGGAAATTTTTTATATCCAACTCAATTAATTAATAATGAATGGAGAGGTCCCAAATGATCTCCTATTCCATTTAAAAGCAATGTGGGACAACTAATCAAAGCCCAGAGAACAAGAGCCATTCCATGCCATTAATCAAAAACTATTTTTCTACTATCAATAAAAAATAATTGCTTAGCAAAAAAAAAATTCACTAGAAAAATGTTTATTAACCCCCAATATCCCTAATTTTTGTACTTTTGTTTGTTTATTTTTGAATTTTTGTTAGATTTAGGATATTCTTATTCTTTTTGGATTAATCATACGTTTCGATGACAAAAGTCTAAACAGGTAAAAAATTATGACTAAAACAATTAAAATCATCAAGTGGAGTGGAGTAGGGTGGAGTTGGCCTTCCTTACATACTCCCATGCACATGAGCATGGTTTAACAAATGGACTTAAATAAAAATAAAATCACGCTATTACATGAATTTTTTCTACTTTGATATATATATTTTTATTCTTTTTCATTTTCATTTTTCGAAATAATAATTAATTCCAAATATTACGAAAAAAATCTAAACAAAAAATTATAAAATACCATACTAAAAATTTGAGTCGTTAATTATCCAAATAGACGATGGAGAGGTAAATGCAAATTTCTCCGTAAAGAAATTGTGTTTCAAAAAAGAAGGATATCGATCAGATTCTCTACACTTTTCTTGTGGAACAGTTGGTTTTGACTTGAGTTGTGAATAAGGTTGGGGGAAATATTAAGGCTAGAGGGTAATAATGTGATTGACAATGTAATCTACAACAATACATACTCCCTCAGTCCCAATTTACTTGTCCCAGTTCTATTCTAACTGGATTAAAAAACTAGTTATATCTTTAAAGTGGTAATAAATTTTATATCTAATATGGATCTTGTTTGATAGATCTCGATTTGTTCTATAATTCAATGTTTTCGAAATCACCTAAAACATTATAAATTACAAGATATAATTATTTGAAAAGTGGCACGAACTTCCAAAAATGACAAGTAAATTGGAACGGAGGGAATATATCTGAAAGGTTTGCTGTCAGAAAAGTACTACTCCCTCCGTCCCTTTTTAAATGTCCTGCTTCGTAACTCCAACTTATTAAAAAGATATCATCATTATACCTTTCACATCAACTTTTTCCTCCACTTTCCCTACTTACCCATCATCATTACACTTTTACTCAATAACTTTTCAAAATGGAATCTACTTTTAGGGACAAATAGACAATTCACCAACTTTTACCCACTAACTTTACAAAATGAACACTTATTAAGGGACAGCCCAAAATGGAATACTGGACTGTAATAAAGGGACGGAGGGAGTAGTAAGGAGGGGACAATTGCATCTGTAAACCAAAAAAACACAAAATTAACCTCTGCCCACTAGGCCAACATTAGCCGGACCGTTTTATTTTAACTACTCACCTTTTCAAAAGTTACTGCATCTGACTCTCTATTCTAATTTTATTTTTTAAACTACTCTTTCTTCGTACATTTTTTTTTGAAGAGACTCTTCCTTTGTACTTAGCATACTACTCCCCAAATGTTATTTTTTATTTTCTAATCGTTATATTTCGTATCGGATCTATTCTAACGGCCTATTTGTAATGTCAATATATCAACGGTCATACTTACATTGACTATATTTTAACGGTCCTATTTTTGCAACATCTATATTCTAACGGTCATATTTGTATTAGCTATATATATTCTAAAGTCTATACGTATAATGGCTATATTTCTACGGTTATATTTGTAATGGCTATATTCTCTAGCCTAAATTTATTGAGTAAGGTCCATTTGTTGTTTAACTTTCATCCACCACGACCAAAGCCGGTCCTCATTCTTTAGGGGCTTAAAGCGAAAATAAAAGATGAGACCCTTTCGGTCAGACTATTATTAAGGGGTAAAAAAGTATGAAGGCCATTGAAATTTAAATTTTTTTGGAGGCCTAAAGTTGACGCAACACAAGTTATAACTCAATGCCAACTCTGACCATGACCTAGAATTTGTTTTATCTTTTTAGTTGTCTCTACACATGAAATTTTGAAAAGTAACAATTTAGTACCAAAAAAACTTTACAAAATTCACTAAAGACTAAACTGTTCACAAAATTTAACAAATACAAACTATTGCACCAAAAAATAGAATAACAAAACACTCCTAGGTGGGGTACAGATTAAATTATAAAATAATAGATAATTATATGATAGTGCCTCGCCGGATCAGATGAGACACTGTAGCAAAGTTACACCATTTGCAAAGTAGTGAGGGAGGAAGTGAGGTTGATGCAGTAGCATTTTTTCGGTTTTACTCTTTATTATAGCGTTAAACGAGAGGTAGCGAGAGAGATGTGGATGCTTTTACATCTACAACAGTTTCGGTACGTAACTGAATACTTGGGTTATTTTCAGTGGACCTTTTGGTGGCGTTACAGATTGTTTATGAGGAATAAGAGCGCGTTTCTACTAAGTTAAAAGTTATAGTCTACGGGCTTGTTTGATAACCTAAATTCAACACTTATAACTGAATCAATTAAGTAATAAGTGATTCAGTGGGTTTGATAACGACATTTTACATTACTTAACAAATTAAGTGCTACTTAAAATGTAGACTAAAAAGTTGAAAAAAAAGAAGTAGCTTTGAGCTACTTAATTCTGGCTGAATTCTTGTTCTCTTGCATTTAATCGTCATACCAACACCACAACCACCACCACTCCTACAACTACTCTGCCACCATCACCACCACCACTTCGCCACCATCACCACCACCACCACTTTGCCACCATCACCACCACCACTTCTACCACTCCACCACCACCACCACCACCACCATCACTCCCACCACCACTTCTACCATTCCACCACCACCACCATCACTCCACCACCACTTCACCACCACCACCACTCCACAACTCCCACCACCACCTCTACCACTCCACCACCACCACTACACCACCACAACCACTCTCCTATCACTCAATCACCACCACTACCACCATTACCACACTGCTGCCACCACTACCACATCGCCGCCGCCGCCACCACAATATCACCATTGCACAACTATCACTCCACCGACACCACTTATTGCCACCATTATACCATCATCACTCCACCGCCACCACTACCATTACACCACCACCACTCACTGCCACCATTACACCACCACCACCACTATCGCCACCACTCCACCACCACCACCACCACAATCACCATTCCACCTTAACAATAAGTACATTTTGACCATTAGTAAATTAAAAGAGATCAATCGGAACTAAAATTATTTTATCATTTTTTAATTCAGTACTTAATATGTTTACCAAACAGTTTTTCAGCTTAAAAAATTCAGCATTCAGCTTTCAGTACTTAATTTTTCAGCATTCAGATTCAGTTTTCAGTTTTATCAAACAGGCCCTACTTCTTTTACTATTTTGTAGTCAAGTTGTTTCCACTAAATTATACACATTTCCTCCAAAAACTTTCGTTTGGATCCCTGCCTCCTCCATTTTTTGGCCTTTCCACCTTGCCCCACCAAGATCGTCTCTGCTGTTAGAATTTTTGATCTTTTTGCCAGCCATGTTATTCCATGTTTTTCTTGCTAATGGCATGCAGTATATGTAAACTGGTCATATGTTAACGTTTTTCTTACTATGACCTCTGTCATATAGAATTTTTTTTCGAACTCTGCTATTGGTACCGGCCACTCCCATACTAATGGGTACCGATGGGCACGCGAGGCCCACTCTGGATCCGCACGAATGATCTGAGCCATTCAATAATTTTATAAAAAAAATCGGGTCGGCCTGTGAAAAATTAGTTTAATTCAATATTTATAGGTGCTCGATCCAATCTCCTATTTTTTCATTTAGGATTCGGATCCTAAAATTTGAATGAAAAAATGAAAGATTAGATTGAGTATCTACACATATCGGATTGATGATTTTTCATAAGCCCACTCAGTTTTTTTTTTTTAAAGAATTATTGAATGCTTCATATCATTCGTTCGGGATCCGTAGTGGGCCTCGTGTCAGTACCCAATCGGTATGGGGGTGGTCGATCCCTTTAGCTTTTTTCGATTTTTTCCAATGTTTGTATGGAAAATCCAAATCAACATGACTTTCACCCATTGGACGTGGATTTGATTGGAAGGTGGAAAGGCCAAAAAATGGAGGGGGCAGGGAGCTAAACGAGTTGTGGAGGGAAAAAGCAATCATTAATTTTACTACTTATATGCCGAAGGTTTTTGGGAGAAAAATGTGTATGTTTGATTGGGGTGTATTTCTGTCCAAAACAAAAAAGTTGATCCTGTCAAAAACAATTAATAAAAGATTTATAGTCTCTACAATGTGCCTATGAAACCCTATAAAAATTTGTGTTTGTTTGTCTTTTTTCTGCCTTATTAATATAGCCCATTCGGTTGTTATTATCATTTTCCTAGAACGACAATGCAAATTTCGGTGCCATTTCGTTCCCAGCTGCATGGCATCAAGTGGGACCTTTCCCTAGTTTTCAATCAATTTTTTTTTGGTGGGTTACTTCTAGTTTTCACTTTTCACTTGGATAATAAAGGAGCTTTGTGCCCACAAAGCCAAAATTGCTCGACCTTTCGTAAGAACATTTAAAATCGGACGGCGATGATAAAAGAGAGTCTATGATTCGATCATTTCGTGTTACAAGTTATAGCACCAAGCTAACCCTTGCTTTATGCTCTTGCTTTTTATTTTATCCGTCAATTATGTCTTCAAGGCTTGCGCCTTTACGCTCTTGCTATCACCACAAAGTTTAGTTTCGCATTTAATATTTTCGAAAGGTACTCTCATGCATGCTTGCGCATGCAGTTACGCAGATGTGTCATGTAACTTAAGTTTTGACGCTATAATCTAATATACGACTACAAGCTCGTAATTTCCTTTAGTTTACTAACTAATTTTGTATCTTTTGCGAAATTTTTCCGCAAATTAACGATAAAACCTTTCAAAATTGTCAAGGGTGGCCTAATTTTCTTACATGGATGTACGGACAGACCAGTTATTTTCTTCGGTGGAAATTCAGTGGCACTTTCCTAGCATCAACATCATCAAGAAATATATATACTCCTAATCCTATCTTAATTGGTCTAATAATTCAATATTTTGATTTGATCACGCCATTGGAAAATTAAGAGATGCATGCATGCATGAGCAGATTTGTGATAGAATTCCACACAAACCTCTCCAAATGATGGGTCCCACTTCATGTTCTATCTTTGGTCTAGTGAGAAAAGTAATTTATCTCTCATAGTCAAGTTTAGCGACCATTTTTTCCCCATTTTTTTTTTTTTGGCCTTTTGTTTTGAACTTTCATTTAACTTGGGCCCTAAGTTTTATTGGGCATTTTCCTACTAATTATGTTTGTATTCATAATAATGTAAGGGCATAAAAGTTTGGGGATCCCGAAAAATAGGAAAAATTTGGGAGCCCGATGTAGCAGCAGCCTCGGCATACGCCCAAAGCTGATCGATTCTGAACACGAAAAAAAAAAACAGAAAAAGAAAAAGAATTGTCACTTATAGGCTATAGCCATGACGTACAGCTTTGCATGCTGATCATAACAATGTTCACGAATCAATTCGATACAATGACCCCACATTGCTAATATGTTGATGAGCTATGTGGGGTTCATTAGGGTAATGGTTTTCTGAGCTCTTCAACGGCGACGGTGAAGGCGTCAAGATGCAAATTCAGTGATGATACTGTAACGGGAGCAAGATGTAGAGGCAATCCTCCACCCACCTCCACGAGCGGAGTATTGGATCCGATATCAGAGCTGAGCGGGTTTTCTTGTATTTTAGTTTTAATTCTTTTTTTGTTCTTGTATTTTGTTTTATCTATATATATGATTGTCAAAAAAAAAATCTATATATATATGGGATTATGCTGTCGGTTGAGGGCCTTCGAAAAAAATTTGTCGGCTCCAACGTGTAGGTAATTTGGTTCAAATATAGAATTTGACCCGATAATCGATAGCCTCAAAATTACTCCACACCAATTTGTTTTCAGTATTAAAATCATATTTTTCATGTATTGTTTGCAAAAGTCTTTTGAAAAAATCAGGTGATTATATTTTTTGAAAATCAAATTTTCATATCAAGCTAATTCTTCGCCGTTTTACATATCCGAGTCTAAAAAACTAACGTTGTACTGATTCGATGCATGAGACAATTAAAAAAAGGTTCACATTGATTTTGTTCCATTACTGTCCATCGAATATGCACAACGCTAGTTATATGTTTTCCAAAATGAATTGGTTGAACCATGCAAGTTGTAACCAAATCGTTGTTCCCTTTTTTGCAGTGAAGACATTCATTTTATGAATTAAAAATTGATCCACAGTATGAATTAAAGTACTTCAAATTAATTCCCAATTTAAAAAAAACATATAGGATAAAACCATCCAATAACTCCTTAGGGGTGCCTTAAGAACACCCAATAAATTTCTCTATCTCACTTCCTCTCTCTCTCTCTCTCTCTCTCTCTCTCTCTCTCTCTCTCTCACACACACACACACACACACTAATCACTACACATATACAGATATAACAGTAAGGCCCCGTTCCCGAAAGGAAAATAAGTACTTATTTTTTAAGAAGGCAATATCAAGCTCAAAAATTATGTGCTTACGCAAATAATTTTCCTATCAATATGGATATTATTTGATAGATCTCATTGAGATCTTTTATACGGTGCAAAAAAAATTGAAAAATTATTTTTCATTTACATTATTTTTGAGTTTGAAAATGTGAAATAAGTACTTATTTTTAAGAAGGTGTTCTGGAACGGGGCCTAATTATTTCATGCCTCTTGTCATCACGTGAGGGTGTGCCAAACTCTTCTCTACCACAAACATGTTCCACATAATTTGTGGTGGAGACCACACATATGAGGTGGAGGAATAATTTGGGGCACCACAATGGAAGTGAATAATTTTTTCAAGATATAATATAGTACATGCATACTGGGGAATGAGGATATACAGTTCTTTGTTGCTGCATCGATCGCGAAGTTTGGGGAGTTGCAAGTCGCCTAAACCCTAGATCACCTTTAGGCAGGTACGAGGTTAATTTTAGCAATTCCTTATTATGCCATAATTTCAAGAATGTTGCTCTATCCATGCATTATCATGTTTCTGTTTGTGCAAAACAAACATGAATAAATGATTCATCCCCTCATTAATAATCCCATCTCATTCTCAATCTCAATCCTAATCCCACCTTATTACGAATCCCTCCAAAACGAAATCTGCAATCAAACACGCCCATAGTGTAAGGGCATAAAAGTTTGGAGATCCCGAAAAATAGGAAAAATTTGGGAGCCCGATGCAACAACAGCCTCGGCATATGTTTAAAGCCCATCGATTCTGAACACAAAAAAAGAAAAAAAAAACCAGAAAAAGAATGTCCCTTATAGGCTATAGCCATGACGTACGGCTTTGCATGCTGATCATAACAATGTTCACGAATCAATTCAATACAATGACCCCACATTGCTCATATGTTATTGAGCTATGTGGGGTTCATTCGGGTAATGGTTTTCTGAGCTCTTCAACGGCGACGGTGAAGTCGTCAAGATGCAAATTCAGAGATGATACTGTAACGTGAGCAAGATGTAGAGGCAATCCTCCACCCACCTCCACGAGCGGAGTATTGGATCCGATATCAGAGCTGAGCGGGTTTTCTTGTATTTTGTTTTGTTTTTGTTTTAATTCTTTTTTTGCTCTTGTATTTTGTTTTATCTATATATATGATTGTCAAAAAAAATCTATTTATATGGGATTATGCTGTCGGTTGACGGCCTTCGAAAAAAATTTGTCGGCTCCAACGTGTAGGTAATTTGGTTCAAATATAGAATTTGACCCGATAATCGATAGCCTCAAAATTACCCCACACCAATTTGTTTTCAATATTAAAATCATATTTTCCATGTATTGTTTGCAAAAGTCTTTTGAAAAAATCAGGTGATTATATTTTTTGAAAATCAAATTTTCATATCAAGCTAATTCTTTGCCGTTTTACATATCCGAGTCTAAAAAAACTAGCATTGTACTGATTCGATACATGAGAAAATTTAAAAAGGTTCACATTGATTTTGTTCCATTACTGTCCATCGAATATGTTCAACGCTAGTTATATGTTTTCCAAAATGGATTTGTTGAACCATGCAGATTGTAACCAAATCGTTGTTCTCTTTTTTGCACGGAAGACATCTCATTTTATGAATTAAAAATCGATCTACAGTACAAATTAAAGTACTTCAAATTAATTCCCAATTTTAAAAAAACATATAGGATAAAACCATCCAATAACTCCTTGGGGGTGCCTTAAGAACGAGGAGTTTTTCAGTGCCGAGCGGGTATTGTCGACGTGGCACGCTCGACGCATCTCAACCGTCCGATTCATTTTTGAACGGCTCGGATTGAAACCCTCTCTCTCCTCCCACCCCAACACTTTCTCCCTCCTTTTTCTCTCTCTAAATCTGAGCCGTTCAAACACGAAATGGACGGCTCGTATGCATGAGCGGGCACCACGTGGTACCCGCTCGGCACTAAAAAAATTTCCCTTAAGAACACCCGGCCAATAAATTTTTCCTCCCCATTCTTAATTTAACTTTCCCCCCCCCCCCCCCCCCCCCCGACACGCACACACAATCTCTCACTCACACACTAATCACTACACATATACAAAGAGTAATTATTCGTCATCATGTGAGGGTGCCCCAAACTCATCTCTACCACAAACATGCTTCACGTAATTTGTGGTGGAGACCACACATGAGGTGGAGGAATAGTTTGGGGCAGCGAAAGTGAATAATTTTTCAAGATATATATAATATATATAGTACATGCATACTGGGGAATGGGGATATACAGTTCTTCGTTGCTGCATCGATCGCGAAGTTTGGGGAGTTGCAAGTCGCCTAAACCCTAGATCACCTTTAGGCAGGTACGAGGTTAATTTTAGCAATTCCTTATTATGCCATGATTTCAAGAATGTTGCTCTATCCATTATCGTGTTTCTGTTTGTCATTGTCTTTTTTGAACAGAAAAAAATAATACTAATAATAATCTTCAAATGAATACAAAGATTAAAGGGATTAATGACGAATCGGCACAAAGCAAGCCACTCAAGACCCGAAAGAGAAAAGAGCCAAGATGGCAAGAAACCAACTTCAAAATTAACGAAAGACCTAATCTGGCTAATTAATAACTTCAGAATCAGAACCTTCGTAACTCAGCCCCACTGATTTCTGATTGTTTTTGAATTTTGGATTTATTATTATTAAGATAAAGAGAATTGAAAGGAAAGGAAAACCAATAGTACATGCAAGAAAAGTTAATTAATTTTATACACCACCACCACCACCAAATGTACACTAGGAATTGCCCCTCTTCTCAATAAACAAAATTCAGAGTAAATACATAAATAAATAAAGGGGAAGGTTCAATGGAAATATTCTGATTTCTTACACCAACATAAACAACTTGCTGGTTGGAAACACCAGAAAAGTGAACACTCTTTTACCTGTTACTAAAGCTGTCACTGTATGGGCGTTGGATTTCTGGGTTGATGGCCATTGGTGTCCAACCTGATCCATGGTCTGGGGATGTCGTAAAGAATATCGTGTCGTCGGTGGTGGCCGGGCTGCTGAAAGAGAAGTGAAAGGTAAATCAGTAGTAACATTTTGGCTTTTTCACAGAGTAGCTTTTACATAGAAGATCGACTTTCAACAACTACGAGTATGCACTATGCAATAAAACAAATCCTCTTTTAACTGTTGCAAGAAACCCCCTCCTCTCAATGAACAAATCAGAGGAAAGATGGTAATCTTTTGATTTCTTGCTCCAACATAAACAACTAGCAGGTAGGAAAGACCAGAAAACGC
Organism: Rhododendron griersonianum; assembly: GCA_018127125.1. NCBI lineage: Eukaryota > Viridiplantae > Streptophyta > Magnoliopsida > Ericales > Ericaceae > Rhododendron > Rhododendron griersonianum. The sequence goes on from CM030797.1 coordinate 43,544,744, forward strand.
TTACCCGTTACCGAAGCTGTCACTGTATGGGCGTTGGGTTTCTAGGTTGATGGCCAGTGGTGTCAAACCTGATCCAACGTGTGACGTAAAGAACATCGTGCTGTTTGGAGACTCTGGACTGAAAACCGCCGGCACGAAAGGCGGCCTGAACGACGGCACGTGGGGCACAGGCACCAAGCCCAATAGGATCTGAACAATTTCCTGAGTTTTGGGCCTTTCACTTGATCTCGAATGCGAACAAGCCAGGCCCAGAAACAAAAGTGTTCGGGCCTTCTCCACAGGATAGTCCTTCTTGAGCCTCTTGTCCACCGCCTTGAGTAACTGGCCTTCGCGATGCAAGGCCCAAACCCAATCTACTAAGGAATTGTACTCGCCAATTTGGGTCCCAGGCCTACACCCACAAACCACTTCCAACAGAACTGCACCAAAAGCATATACATCAGACTGCTCGGTGGCCTTGCCTGTGTGCAAGTATTCAGGGGCCATGTACCCCATTGTTCCCGGAACGCCCTCAGCTTCAATGTAAGAGGTTTTTTCAGTTTCTAGGGTCCGTGCAAGGCCAAAGTCTCCTAGCCTCGCATCGAAGTTAGAGTCAAGCATGATGTTACTGGCCTTGAGGTCGCGGTGGACCACCCTCGATTTAAAATCATTGTGGAGATAGTGGAGGGCGGAGGCTACGCCAGAGATGATCTTGTCACGGTGATCCCAGCTCAACGGCTTGCTGTTGGTATCACCAAAGAGATGTTTATCGAGGCTACCATTGGGCATGTATTCGTAAACCAGCAGCAGCTTCCCGTGCTTGTCATGACACCATCCTATGGGAGAGAGAGAGAGAGAGAGAGAGAGAGAGAGAGAGAGAGAGAGAGAGAGAGAGAGAGAGAGAGAGAGAGAGAGAGAGAGAGAGAGAGAGAGAGAGAGAGAGAGAGAGAGAGAGAGGTTGTTTTACAACATGTATGAGAGACAGTTGCTATATGGTTCTCAACATCTTTCACTCAATTATGTGTTTTGTTGAAGTACTGGCATTGCAACGAACAGTTGGTGGTCCAAAAGTCTTAATTCTTAGTTACTTTAAGGGCTATTTGTTTGATGGGGCTAATACTGAAAATATCTTTTGGAGTAACGACAAGTCGAAGAAAGCCATGCATGATGGCTGATGAGGATCCATATTACTATCATTAGATTTTTTCTTGTAACTAGTGCCATCATAGCTTTTTTTCCGACAATTTGCACATTTAGATGCTACTACTGTACCATCAAAAGGACATGATATGTTGTCCCATGTGATTAATAGGGATGACAATTAATAGATCCGACACTTCGCATTTTGTATCTGATGTATATTTCATCTGGTTTGTAAGAATTTTAACCAAATTCAGTCTAGTAGTCATAGACTAAGGTTTATTCCAAAAAAAAAAGAAAAGGAAAATGACGGTCCATGACGTATTTTGATAATTAATACCTGCCAAGGACATGCTAAAAATATTTATTAATGCTGAAAATGTCCTTAACGAGTATTAATTATCAAAATACGTCATTGGCCGTCATTTTCCTTAAAAAAATTGTCACTTTTGAGATATGACTAAAATAGCCACGTATGGAGTTATGTAGACCTACAAAATATTAGGGGTCAAATTGCGAATTCAGTCGAAACTAATCCAAACCGAATGTTTTGTTTAGGTTTTTAAGTGATGTGTTTTGGTTCCGATTTTAAAATATAAGAAACTATATTAAATGATTTGGTCTGTGAATTTACGTTAACCACAGCAGTTTCAAATCGATCCAAACCGTATACATAAATATTTTCAAAATATTTCGTCAAATTCATGACAAATACGCGGGAATGCTGTCGAGCAGCTCCTTGCCGAGCGGGTATAGAGCGGCCAATCTAACCATTTATTTCGGCAAGGACGGCTCGAATCAAATCTGAGCTCATACACTACAAGAAAATCGTTCTATAGCAACGGCCGAAAGCGTTGCCAAAAAGCCGAAAAAACCGTTGGTAAAGACCCATTTAGGCTATACCAACGGTTGGTCAAACCGTTGTTGTAGGGTATAGCAACGGTTTTGACGAGCGTTGGTACAGATTTTTTTTTAGTAACTGTAACCGTTGCTAAAGGCAAGTTTTTTATTTTTTTAAATCTGGGGTAAAATATGACATGGCAGCCACGTGGCCGCTGACGTGGATTCCACGTGTCGCTCGCGTGGCGCATGGAAGGCAACACAATTTTGCTTCTCCTGGGAATCGAACCCAGGACCTCGCGTATGCGCGCGCGAGTGCATACCAGCTGAGCTAGCCCAGCACTTGTGCATTATTAAGGAACAACTAATATTTATATTATGCGAACTGTCATTAGAGCATCCATAATGTGATAATCAAAACCAAAAAGTTGTTAAAGTTAGCAATATTTGATCAAAAAAGTGCTCACATTGTAATAACCAAACTTAGCAACCTCTTAATCAAATCAAATTTTGGCTTTTGAATAATCAAAACTAGCAATTTTTTTGCCAATAATCAAATCTAATGGTCTCCACATTTTTTTTAATCAAATACACCCATCATTACATAAAAACTTTTTCTCTTTCTCAACAATGTTTCCAGAAAATTATTTTTATATTATTTTTTTTTCCAGAAACTTTAAAAAAAACAGTATTTACAAAAAAATTTTTTTTAAAGTGTTTTAACACAAAAAATTGTTTTTTTTTTTAAACAGCTTTTAACAATTTAAAAAAAAAAATACTGTTTTTTAACACAAATTTTTTTTTTTAAAATGGCTTTTAACAAATTTTCAAAAAATAATTTTTAGCAACGGTTATTGGAAAACCGTTGCTATAGTCAGGTTTTTAGCAACGGTTATTGGAAAACCGTTGCTATAGTCCGGTTTTTAGTAACGGTTATAAAAAACCGTTGCTATAGTCTTGTAATCTAGTAATCTAGTAATGGTTGCATGAAAACCGTTGCTATAGTCCTGTTTCTAGTAACGTTTTGTAAACCGTTGCTAAACACCATCTATACCGACGGTTTTTTGAACCGTTGCTAAAAAAATCGTTGCGAGATCCCAAATTTCTTGTAGTGATACAATTCGCACGCAAATTTGAACCGTCCATGGCTTAGTTAAGATCAGAGCCATCGATTGCCAAGAGAAGCGGCCAGCAGAGCCGGCCTTGAGCTAAAGCAAGCGTTGCGGTCACTTTAGCCCCTCCCAAAATTGCGAATTTTAAGGGCCCCTCATATTTTAGTACCTCTAGGTATCTACTTACATTTTGTTCATTACAGATTTTGAAAAAATGCCTTTTTTTGTTTTTCGCTTTAAGTCTCCATAGAGTTAGAGTCGGCCACTCTGCACCGCTCTACATGAAGATGCTTGGAAGCATCTCGCACGCCGAGTTCAATTGACAGCTAGACAGCCTAAACATATGGGGAAGGATTGAAAAAAGGACTAACCGAGCAATGGGACAAGATGTCTGTGCCTGAGTTGATTAATGATAGTAAGCTCTGAAAAGAAATCATCTTGACCCTTTAAGAATACCTTCACAGCCACCTCCAAATCCTCATTGGCTATGTACCCTTTGAAAACCTCTCCGCACCCTCCTCGTCCCAACAACTCCTTCTCATCAAAATTGTTCGTAGCCTTCTGCAAATCTTTGTACTGAAACGCCCCCGGCATCCCGGGCAAGCTCTTCATCTTCCTCGTTATCTGCTGGTTTGACCGCCGCGACAACATCTTCTTCCGGAAGTAATGTACCAAAACCACCGCCGCTGCCGATAGAAGCACCACCGCCGGAATCCCAACGGCAAGGCCAATCCTCACCAACTCTTGTTTTTCGTCGTTTACGTAGTGCTGCACCGTCAAGTTCCATCGTAAAACGCAGTTGAGTTGGGTTGCGTTGCTGGTTGATGCGGAAAACCCGAAGTAGGAGTTTTGTTTGACCACCTCTCTGAACTCCAGATTCGATGTCAGAATCGGGTTGGGGGGCATGGGAGGAGTCGGATCCGTTTTGTATGTTTGTGGAGCCATGTAAACCTCGATTACCTTTTAAATTTTTTGATTGAAAAAAAAAAAAATCAGATAAAAGAGATAGACTTATTCACGGAGTCGCTAACAGGTTGTTCATGGAGCCGTGCAATCTCGGCCGCCCATTTCGGCTTTAGATGTTCCGGATTTAAATCAAAATTTTCTAGGGAAAAGTAAGGAAGAGTCAAGTCTTCTGTGGAAAAATTTCATTAATATCCAGACGATCCAAAACACTTTTGGATGGTCGCGATTCATCTCCGTAAACAACTGTTTAGAAACGCTCCGTTAAACAGATTTATGGGACAAAAAAGAGCATTAATTTTTAAAGAGTACGCAAGACTCTTCTATTGCTACTTCCAAATCTCTCAATCTAACTCCAGACTCTTGAGTTTGTCAACTTTTTACTAGAAGAAGAGAGGCCGGAGGTCAAGGAGAAAGAAGAAGGAAGGAGAGAAACAAGAAAAGGGGAAAGAGCCACCTCCCACGAGCTAAAACCCAAGCTGCTCAAATAGTGAACACAAAGTTTTAAATAGCAGTAGTGGGTTGCGTAACGATGTAACAGTAGAGTTAGTATCAAATCATATGTATATAGCGACCCTGAAGCATGCGAAAAATCAGATATAAGGCGATGTGTAGCAGGGATCAACCGATATTGGTGTAAATTTTAAATAGGACGGATTAAGCGAGATGTAGCGGTATCAAAGAACCCGAAAACCGCTACGTAGGATTGCGGCCATTATTTAAATATATCCGTGGTGTAAAGGGAGAGGGAGAGCCAGGCAAATATAGAGGAGATCTAGGGTGGATCATGCAGAACGGATGGTGATCGTGCTAGGTTCGATCTTAGGTGGCGGAAGAAAGTTCTCTATTGATGATGGAAGGTTCTTCTTTCAATCTGACTCTTTTTTTTTTTTTGGCTTTCTCGTTCATATATAAGTGAAAATGTTTTAGAAACATGATGTTTGAACTCAGGATCGGTTAGAGATGTGTCTACAGTACTCTGAGGCGTGGAGAGGATTTCACATGTACTGTGAAAAGCTCACATGCATCTAACCATTCTAAACGTACACCACTGTGTTCGAACATCTGTATTTATAGCATTGCTGAGACGAAGTTTCCTTGCTACTTACCTTTTTGATTCCGTCGTACTGGACCCAGACGTTGAAGAAATTGTTCGTTTTACCCTCGCCAACTAGTTGGAATCTGAGTGGGGTCAAGGACCTGGTTATGTTAGACCTGACGCTGTTGATGTTGAGTCCGACGTGATTTGAATCCGGGTCGAAATCCTCCTTAAACGTGTCCAACTCAACAGCGATAAGGTGATTTGTGTTATTGCCGTCGGTGGTGGAGTTAGTCAGACCCAAGAACTCACCATAACTATGCGGCGGGAGATTGAGGTCTGGTGCCACCACAAATGTGAGGCCTTCGCCGGGGGTAGAACTTTCCACTCGGTTTAGGTTCACGAGGAATGAGGAGTTAAACGATGCCACTCTATCGGTGACGTTTTGACCTTCCCATAGCGTGAAAGGGGATTTGTAAAGAATTCGACCGGATTGGTTGATGAGGGCGGCGGAGTTGATGGAGTCCATCGTGACTTGGAGGGCATCGTTGTGTATGGTCGCGGGCGAGTCGACATGAAATACTTTGCCAGGTTTGGAGGTGTCATTGAAGTAATCGAACCGGATGTTGGTGGTTTTGAGTTTGGCGGTGACTGGAGGCACCGTCACGAATAGTGAGAGGAGGAGGGGTATGAGCACGACGGAAGTCGCAGCCAGTCCCATCCAGTTTCACGTGTGTTTGATTAGATTTCGGTAATGTGAAAATGGATATGGAGATTTGAGAGGAAGGGAAGAGAATAAATAAGGCTTTGATGCAAAGAAATACTTAGAGAGAGAGAGAGAGAGAGGGGATGGGTTTGAAGTTTGAACAGTCCAATGGTCTGCGCTCCCTCTTTCTATCCCTCAATTGCATGGAAATTCCCCTAAATAATTTTCAGACTAGTACTATTCCAAACTTCCACGTATGAAAATAAAGAGAATCTATAGTAGTAAAATGGTCAATCATTTTACATTTTCGAATTCAAATATAATGAAAATAAAAAATAATTTTTTAATTTTCTTTGCACCGTTTAAAAGATTTCAATGACATTTATCAAATAAGATTCATGTTGCTAGAATTGATGGCTAGGACAAAAACATCAGTATTTTGTACTCTTTTCAATTTTGCATTTAGATGGCCCTGCCGCTTGAAATTCAAAATGTAGGCCATGGCTGAATTGGATTTTCTAAATTCTTAATAAATGGATAATTAAGATTGGAACAGTAAAAAGAAAAAAAAAATTCCTTTCACTTATTGTATGAATCTACTTCTTGTTTATTGTTATTATAGTGAAGTTACGTAGGAACAAATCACAACCAACGACCGGCGATGATAAAATAGAATAGTAACCTTGACCTTTGTCGCAAAATTATTGATAAAATTTTCATCCCCGCCCTCAACCCTTACTTTGCGCTTTTGTTGTCGCCACGAAGTTTAATATTGTAATGTTTTCAGTATTAACAAATGTTCTAGCATGTCCTTGGCGGGTATTAATTATCAAAACACGTCATGGACCGTCATTTTCCTCAATTTTTTTCCATAAACGTGCACAATAAAACCTTTAAAAATTGCCAAAGGCTGGCCTAATTTTCTTACATCAATGTACGGACAGACAAGAAATTGTCTTGGGCGGAAATTCAGTGTCACTTTCCTAGCACCAACATGATCAAGAATATATATATATAATCCTATCTTAATTGGTCTACAATTCAAAATTTTGATTTCATCACGCCATTGGAAAAACGGAAAATTGGTATAAAGTCCAATTGGAAAAACGGAAAATTGGTATAAATTGGAAAATTGGTGCTTATTGGGTGATTAGTCTAGGTTAGGTTTTATTAAGGTGTACGGTCCACGTACTAATTTATAGGAGTAATTAAAAGTAGTACAGTCACTGTTTAGTGTTGCTTTGTTTATATGACTAACGGGTTTGCATGGCCCCCATATGTGATATGTGGACAAGTCTATTCAATTCAAGCATTAAAAAAACAAAGGCAATGATTTTCACACTTTCCTTTTTTAAACCAAATGAGTTAGTGGCGGATCCAGAAATTTCGGACAGTTGGGTCAACTTTCAATCATAAACTTATAAAGAAAATTGCATTCAAAAAAAATATAACAGAATAAAAAAAAATGAATGTTCTAGTATTTTTACATTTTCAATAGATCATTTATGAATAAGTTGATGAGTTTATAAGTAGAGTTTCTTTTAACGTGTCCAACTCCACAGCGATAACGCGTTTCGTGGCGGCACCGTCCGTGGTGGAATTAGTCAGACCCAAGTAATCAAGTATTCGCCGTAGCTATTCGGCGGGATATTGAGGTCGGGCGCCACCATGAACGGCAGGCCTTCGCCTGGGTAAAATTGTCCACCCGGTTGAGGTTCATGAGGAACGAGGCATTAAACGACGCCACTCTGAGGGAGTAAGCGTCGTTTTGACCTTCCCACAGCTTGAAAGGGGTTTTGTATAAAATTCGACTGGATTGGTTGATGAGAGGGAAGGTGGAGTTTGATAGGCGCGTAAATGTTCACATTAACGCCCATTAATTTATCTTTGTTAAGTCCCATTTATATTATTATTCAGAGCTTAATGCTTAATTTGTGTAGTGTAGGTATTTGGAGAATTTGATAAAAGAATATACAAAATGGAAATATTAAATGATGTTTGATACTCGACCATTCGGATCAATCAACTGGAATTGATGTTCGAAATAACGATTCACAAGTCAAATTGGCCGTGGGATTAGACCTTCCCTGTAGGTGAAAATATGAGTTTGACTTGGACTTTACGTTTATTATGTGGGCCCAAGGATTCACAATTAGATGGACCAAAGGTGTGGCGCATGATCTCAACATTTGGCATAACCTGGGAATAGGGTTTTTTTTGGAAGAGGTGGCTTATAAAAGGAGTACAAGCACAATGGTGGCAGATTATCACGGACGGGGCTGCCGAGAGTCAAAAAGAACGGGGGCTGCCGAGATCTCTTTCTGTTCCAATAGGTTGTTTTTCGGAGTTTTATTCCATTCAAGTTTTCAAGTTTTGTTCAATTACTCGCACTCTGGTAACTCGTTTCAATTTTTGTTCTTAATTAAAGTTGTTTGTTACTATTCAATTAATTGTTATCTTTCGTTTGATTTTCATTATAGAATTATAGAAGAATGATGCAAGTTAGGGTTTCTTCTGGTTCTTGCGCAATAATTAGTGAGTAGTCATATAGGTAGGGTCGCGGGGTGATTAGCACGCCGTGAACAGTTCGGGCAATGCTCCTGTTTTCAAACAATGAAAAAAGCTATTTTAGGTTAGTAAAGAACATTCGTGAGACGAACCCAGGCATCGTCGGAGCCCATGTAAACGGGGGAATGGGGGTTCAAAATTCATTCTCCACTACGCATGGGTATACGACGACCATAAAGGTTCGCATCTTTCGGGGTAACTTTTTCTCACTAAAATCGAACGTTTTTTAAGAACGCTGAATGGAGCAGGTTAATCCGGACTGGTTACGAGTGCTATGAACCCTACGACCATACCTTCTTTTAAATTTTCTGAAAAGTAAAATCAATTTCTAGGTTTTAGTTAATCTCTCAATCAAATCGACAAGGGGTGGGCTACCTAAGAGCTAGTTTAATCAGTAACAACCCGAGTTTTTAGTCAGCACACATCCCTGTCTCTGTGGATTCGACTCCGGACTTACCGGATATTGTGCTACATCGGTCTCCGCCCTACGCTTGGGGCAACCCTTTATTTTAGGACTAGGAAATCGTCAAGCAGAGTTGACGGAGTCCAGCGTGACTTTCCAGGGTGGTGTTGTTACTGGTCGCGGCGAGTCCACCTGGAATGTTTTGTTGAGGTCGTAGGTGTCGTTGAAGTAATCGAACCGGATGTTGGAGGTTTTGAGTTTGGCAGAGACCAGAGGCAGTGCAGCCACGAGTAAGGAGAGGAGGAGGCGGAGGAGCACAATGGCCGTGCTTGGTTTCACCGGCGGTCCCATCCAGTTTCAGGTATGTTGATTGGCTTTGTTTAGTGGGAAATGGAAATGGAGATTTGAGAGAGAGATAGAGGAGTTCGATATATTGATGCACGCTTTGGTTCCACTGAAATACTCATATGGGCAAAATAGTAGTAGTAGTCGTTGTATAACCAATTCTAGTGTAGTTAGTAACTCATCTACCTTCCTTTAGTGGTAACCAAGGTGAGTCCCAGAAGGACCGGTTTTGGGGCCTAGAACTATGAAAGGTCTCTGAATCCTCATGTGCTAACTCTAACACGGTAATACCTCCACTAACTCCCGCTAATGTATAGTACAATATTTGCAAAAAAAAAAATTAGTAGTTGTAGTTGAAGAGATCAAAGAGGAGGGGAGTGGGTTTGACGTTTGGAATTTTGAATGATATGTTATCTGTCAGTATCTTCGAAATTCTCCCAATATAATTTTCACTTATGAAAAATAAACAGAATCCATAGTACTCCCTCCCTCAGTGGTGACCAAGGTTTGAGTCTCACAAGGGGTAGAGCTTTGGAAGCCAGGGCTATAGATAGCCTTTAGATCCTTCTATTCTAACACCGCCCCCCCCCCCCCAAATTAATACAATACAAGCGTTGTATCCGTTCGATGCACGGGACAAACAACAAATTTTGTAAGGGATTGATATTTTATGAGTGACAAATTATGTGGTGGAAAGATAAATTGGACCGCCATGTGGCAATGCCCTTGGGACATTGAATAACATTTTCCTTTTTATTATGGTCTTAGTTTCCAAGTAATTATTTTGCTTGATCTCTGCTACCTAAGTAGTTGCCTTATTGTTTGGACTCCTATTATTATAAATAAGGGTGTAGGCCTAAGGGTCAATTAATTCAATTATCAATAAAATTAAGAGTTTTTCTCATTCTTCTTGTGGACTTAAGAACTCGTTCATGGACTTGAACATTTATCTCATTTAGATTAGTACGCAACTAGTCTCTCGTGAATTTCGTTGTGTCACCGCCTTAAGTAACCAGCCTTTGCGATGCAAGGCCCAGACCCAATCTACTACGGAATTGTACTCGCCAATTTGGCTCCAACATAACTGCACCAAAAGCATAAACATTAGACTACTTGGTAAACATTAGACTACTTGGTGGCCTTGCCTATGCGCAAGTATTCAGGGGCCATGTACCCCATTGTTCCTGGAACGCCCTCAGCTAAAATGTACAAAGTTTTTTTTTTGTTTCTAGGGCTAGTGCAAAGCCCAAGTCTCCTAGCCTGGCATTGGAGTTATGCTAGAACACGTGTGTACATTGAGTCCCACATCGGATGAATAGAAAAAGAGTTGTATCTTAATATAAAATTTGATAACTCACCATTTACAAGGCTTAGCCTTTTAGGTGGATATGGGTCATTGAATGTATATTAGGCCCAAGTAATGTGGTGAACTGCTTGACAGAATCCTAGTCCTAAAATAATGGGTTGCCCCAAGCGTAGGGCTGAGACCGACGTAGCACAATATCCGGTAAGACTGGAATCGAATCCACAGAGACGGTGATGTGTGTTGATCAAAAACTCGATTTATTACTAATTACACCGGCTCTTATGTAGCCACCCCTTGTCGATTGGTTGAGATTAACTAAAACCTAAGGAATTGTTTGACTTTTTTCAAATAATTAAAAAGGAGGTACGGTAGTAGGGTTCATAGCACTCGCAACCAGTCTCGGACTTATCTGCTCCACTCTTTGTTCTTGAAAACGTTCGACTTTAGAGAGAAAAAGATACCCCGAAAGATGCGAACCTTATGGTTGCCGTTTACCCATGTGCAACGGAGAATAAGTTTTGAACCCCCATTCCCCCATTCACATGAGCTCCGACAATGCTCGGGTTCGTCTAATGAAAGTGTTTTACTAACCTAAAATTGCCTTTTCATTACTCCGTATTATTTTAAAATAGGAGTAGGATATGTCCGACCTGGCCACGGTGTGCTAATCGCCCCGCAACCCTACCTATATAAGTACTCACTCATAGTTAAATACTCCCTCCGTCCCTTTTTAAGTGTCTCACTTCGTAACTCCAACTTATTAAAAAAATATCAACTTTTACCTTTATTTTCCCTACTTACCATCTATGAAGACATCATTATTACACTTTTATTCACTAACTTTTCAAAATAGAATCTACTTTCAGGGACAAAATGGAAATTGTACCAACTTTTACGTACCCACTAACTTTACAAAATAAACACTTATTAAGGGACAACCCAAAATGAAATACTAGACTTTAAAAAGGGGACGGAGGGAGTAGGAAATAAAAGAAACCCTAATTTGAAACATGCTTCTAAATACGAAAATGGACAGAAGATATGAATAAAACAATTACTAACGAATAACTTAATTAAAGAACTAAAGTTAATACGAGTTACCGAAGTATGAAAACTTGAACAAAATGCAAAAAACCCTCGGTAGCCTAATGGCGTAGAGAAAGCTTAACTTTCCGAATGCTAGGAAACTTTAACTAGCTCTCAGGTGAATTGAACGAAAGTTTTGAACGAATTGAAAAGTAGGGAGGCAAGGGGTTTATATAGGGTGAATTCGCGGAGCAAACACTACTACAATAATAGATAAAGGTCACACAAAGGAGGTTCACAAAGATCACAGTTTTAGTAAAAGTGTGATAATAAATTGTAAGCTAAACATTTAATCTCAGTTTAAGTCAAAAGCTGAGATAAAAAGTGGCGCTTAATATATTTTATCTCAGTTTTTTAAAAACTGTGATTGTAGATAAAAGACATAGCTCTTGTGGTGAGATAAAAGATTGACACCTTAAAAAGATATCACTCTTGCGGTGTGATAAAAGATTGACATGCGAAAAGAGCGAGATAAAAGACCTCGCTCTTTTGGCGAGATAAAAGACCGAAGCCTAAAAAGATCTCACTCTTGTAGTGTGATAAAACACTGACGTGCGAAAAAAGCAAGATAAAAGGCCTCGCTCTTATGGCGAGATAAAAGAGTGAAGCCTAAAAAATACCTCACTATTGCGGCGTGATAAAAGACTGACTCTTTCGGCGAGATAAAAGACTAAAGTCTAAAAATGATCTCTCTTGTGGCGTGATAAAAGACTGACTCTTGTGGCGAAATAAAATATTGAAGCCTAAATTTTACTCCCTCCGTCCCACTTTGTTGCGCCCGTTTCCTTTTTTGGACGTCCCAAAAAATTGTCTATATCTCACAATCTATAATGTTTTTTATGATTTCGAAAACTTAGTTTAAAAAAATAAATTGAGATTTATCAAACAAGATCCATATTGAATATATAAAATATTATAGATTATGAGATATAAACAATTTTTTGGAACGTCCCAAAAAGAAAACAGGTGAAACAAAGTGGGACGGAGGGAGTAGATTCTTTGAAATTTTTAATTTTTATAAACAACTAGTCTAAGAGATATAAAACTGTGAACCTATATGTTTTGCTTTACTCACCTTTTAAGTTTCTTGGGAAAACTTACGTGTGTCCCCATCTGGTTGGGATATTTGGATGATAGTACACAAGTTACGCTTGTCGAAAATCGGGGGTTTAAGTTAATTAAAACCTAACTTTAGATATTAAATTATGCGCTTGGTTGTCTCGTGGACTCTTACAATTGATGTAGTGTCTCGGATTTGTACTCTGTACTTCATATCTGATGTAAAAATGATCTCTTCTATTGATTGACCAAAAAAAAAAAGAAGAAGTCACGAGCTTTAGATCAATTGAATGCGTACAATGAGATTTCCATCACACATTAAGGCTTCCAAAAGTTATCGTACATGGAGGGGTAGACTTGACGTTGGGCTCGGGTCCCGGTCACAACCCAACATGTACTGAAATTCTACAGTTGTCTGGACCATAAGGAGGATGATTGATGATAATGATTTGCAGAAGTTGCCAAAATTGATCGGTATCAACGGCCATGTGCAGCCAATAAACATGGAATATATAAAAATTATTACTCCTACTACATAGCATTGGGAAGAACCGGGAGTTTTCAATCAATTATCACCATTAATTTTCTGGGCCCGCATAGACTTGACTATGGTGGCTATTGGTCACCTTCTCTTCCCATGGAGGCCTCAGGGAGGCCAGATGAGAGGCCCAAAATTATTCAAAAGGGGGCAGAGCACACGCGATGCGTACTTGTGCAAGTCGAATTTTGTATATTTTTGTGAAAATTTGATCAAACAAATAATAAACGGAATGCTATAAAAAAAGTTTTCTCACATTAGGAAGTAAGTATAAATATTTTTGTTTTCCTGATCTAACAGAAGTTCTTGGCTAGCTTAGTAGTAAGGGCTTGGGAAATCAACCAATGGCGCTTGGGTTTGAAACTTGGCAATGACAAGAAAAGATGGTCTAGTAGATACAAAGAAAAGATCACGCGTAATGGTTTTCCTTCTCAGTTTGTGGTGTGATTATTTTAAACTTTCAATCACGGTTATAGATCGTGATCTAAAGTGACTTACAATCACACCCAGAAAAGAGAAGCGATCACGTCCAAGAGAAATAACCACGGCTTATAACCGTGATAAAAGAGAAACGATTACGCCTGTTGGCCGTGATTGTTTTTCTCTTTCAATCACGGTTTATAACCGTGATAAAAGAGAGTGACTTACAATCACACCCAGATCCACCACAGTAGTAGGAGCGTGATGAAAAACTTACAATCACGGCCAATAGTTGTGATCTTTATGGTTTATTGTTGTAGTGAAAAATGTTGAGTTTTCGATATGGGACTGCAGAAAAATACAGAAAACACAGAATCAAGGCGGCGGGGCAAAACGGTGCCGTAGCCGACACATAAAGGCCGGTCCGGCCTTATGGGGAAGCCGGCCCGGCTCCGACCCAATTTATTTGGGCTCTGGGCAGGCCTCCTTTGGTGTTCGGGTCCGTTTCGATTCGTTCCGGGTTGATTTCGGGCTAAAAATAGCAACGATTCTTCCCACGGCGATGTCCAGCTTGGCCTCAAGGCCTCGCAATCCAACCTTGGTGCAAAATCCGCCTTATTTCCTACGAAACTAACAAAGACACAAAAATAAAATAAAGCACGGCATCAAGCAGAAAATGAGATAAAACGCGCCTCTAATGCACTAACTTGCCCTACTTAGGTGCTCATATCTACGATATTGCACGCCTATTATGGACTCTTTGCCATTATTCCCATATAAATTGGCCCTTGAGCACGCAGTGGCGGATCGATGCATCGGACAAACTCCTAACAAGAGTTAAGCATGATGTTACTGGCCTTGTGGACGCGGTGGACCACCCTAGATTTGAACTCATTGTGGGGATAGTGGAGGGCAGACGCTACGCCGGAGATGATCTTGCCACGGTGATCCCATCTCAACGGCTTGTTGTCAGCATCAACAAAGAGGTGTTCGTCGTGGCTGCCATTGGGCATGTATTCGTAAACAAGCAACAGCTTCCTGTTCTTGTCATGACACCATCCTGAGAGAGAGAGAGAGAGAGGGTTTTATAACATGTACGAGAGACAGTTGCTATAAGGTTCTCAACAACATCTTCCACTCAATTATGTGTTTTGCTCACACTTTAACCTTTTTCTGAAGTAGGGGTAAATGGTTTTTCTTATGTAGCTTCCTTTTCATGGAGTAAAAGATACGTAATGGACTGATGTTTTAGTAGCAGAACCTATGTTTTTGCTGCGAACTAAAGTGGTACGTGTTTGTGTCGAAGCTCATCTAATTCCGGGGTCCTGTTGCTTTTTCAAGACGCCGTAGACTTTTTCATGCATAATATGGAAGAGTGAGTCTACAGACCATGACACCAACCCATGCTCCAACCCATGATCACTGTGATTGTCTGAGGGTATATTCCTGTGTAGTATAACCTACTGACTTTGATATAACTTATGTGTACTAATTACACTTTACTACTTAATTTATCTGTTATTACCGTTCTAGTCCTAATTTTGGAATGGCTTTGCCTTTCTGTACTGAAGTTGTGCTTCAGCTAACTGTTGTTCTAATTCTCTAAGTTTATCCTGTTCTTTTCCTATGAATCTAGTAATGACGCTACTAGATCGAGGCCTATTTGTATATAAGGTTGTATTTAAAAGTCTATCTATCAAGAGGTTCTTAATGAATATTTCTTCTTCTATCCTGCGAATGTAAATTAAAATATGTTCTTCTTTGTTCATTCATGCAAAAGATAAACGCTCGTGATAAGATATTTGTGAATCCTACTCGGTACTTACCATCACATGATCCAGATGAACTGTTTAAAATAACCTGGATACTGTATACAAAATTATATATTATATTACCCATTGATTAATCTTTCTTTTCATTATCACTTACCTCCTATGTGTCAAAATTTTATCCAAAGAAATTTCTTATTTTCCTTCTTAACCTACCTCCGAATACTGTTCCCTCAACGCCACCTTTTGGCAAAACGGGTTGGACTCAAGAAGGCTTTATGGTTTAAAGGCCTGAAGTCATTTCTTTCTTTAAAAACTGAATTTTGGGGTGTTAGTGATGTATGAAAACTGGATTAAAATTTTTGGGTAATACAAACATATAACTCATACAGTATTAATGCTATTTATGATCATGGGGGTGTTCCCTTTCGGGAGTCCCTAAAGAACAATAAGAATTGGAGAGAAATTGAAACTTACTATATTACTGCTGAAAGCTGCTGATTACAAAGACTCAATTGCTGAAGATTGACTCGACCAATTACAATTGCAACAAATGCTTACAGATAGCAAGTGCTCAAAATGCTCGGAGAGTCGTGTCTACAACCGAAAGACTTGACTCTATTTATAGACATCAAACAACAAAATGACTGGTAACCTACTAAGAAAAGAGGTCCGTTTTTTTCAAAAAGAAAAGTAGATGCCGCTTGATCACTGGCCCGCATCGTCACATCTTTCAACCTTTTTTTGAAAAAGCAAGGTCTTCATTATTGACATCTGCAGATATGTCCAAGGGTGGTTGAATTTTGCTGGTGGAAAGTGGTTGGAACAGTCAAAGTGGTTAATTGCCCTTTTACTTTCGGCAAGTACTTCCAAACTACTTTTGCTGATAAAGTATCGACCCATGTGATGACAGTGTTGCTGTCAGTTATGGTGGGATACTTTGTCTTTGATGCTTATCCTTCCATTGCATTATTGAGCTTTTGGATGGCTTCATCATCAAAGTCATAGTCTTCGTCATCTTCATCATTTAGAGATAAGTCAGATAGATCATTTGGATCTCCTCCTCTTATCATTACATCTTCTTGGTTCTTCTGGTGAATGTAATATCTGACTAAATTATCATATCCTGTTTCAAACTGAAATTCTAATTCTGGGAGATGATCATTGGACCTAATTTTTTGAAATGAGTCCTCACATATTAGAGGTGCCTTGCCATAGGTGTATAGATTATCATAATGAAATCCATCGGCTATGGTAAAAGCAATGGCATGTCTAATCTGTTTCCTAATTGAATTTGTTTCGCAAATCCATGGTTCATCATTGTCACAATGATAAATTCTTCTGAGGATCATGTTTGCAGGGTTTGTGTTGATATGGATGTTGTGGTAAGCAGGGATGAGTTGTCCTGTAGGTGTCCATTCTGGAAGTTTTGATTCTACAATTGCTTCAACTGCTGTACCTTGATCTGCCATAGCATTAAGAACACAAGCTGCAATTTTTCTTCCAAATCTGTTAGTATCTTCTGGATCATAGAATATGATTTGTTGAATATATCCAAAATCCAAGAGAGTAACTTCTGTGATTTCTACCTCTTTTCCCTTAAAGATAAGAGTGAAAGGTTTGAACTGCTTCATGTCAATGTTGGCCCTTGGGATACTGTATATGAGTTGGCATGTACAGGCTATTCGTTCCAATGGTCCCTGGATGCAAGTAGGTTTGTTTTTTGGACATGGGACAGTATCTTTATCTTGTAGATAAAGAGTTTTCCAAGTAATGGTGAGTCCTGGGATACAACCTGTATTCTGGTTGATCTTGACTAGTTCTGAGAATAAGAATTCTTGAAAGTGGACCCTATCTTCTCTGGCTAAATGTCTAATATGGTGAATAACATCTGGAGGAAATTTAGAAAGAAAGGTAGTTGCTTTAACTTGTAAAAGCTCCTTCGGACCATATTCCTTACTCCACTTACTTCTTTCTTCATCTTCCAGTGGGGAAGACGGTTTTCTCGCTTTTACCAGTGGGGTAAAAGGGTCTCTGACTTTCTTGAGCTCCTTTTCTGAATTTAACAACTTCATTTTGAGAGTTGTTATTTCCTCTTCAAGCCTTCTCTGGTTGTTAATCAATTGTTGATTGGTTTGTTCAATATCCTGGTTTCTCTTATTTAAAATCCTAAAACTCCTGGTCATTGTTTCGCAATGACTACAAAAATTTATTTGTTGAGAAAATGGCTGGTTGAAAGCTTGGTTGTTTTCAAAACCTGCAGTCTCAAAGACTGATTGATTGTTTAATCTCCTGGTTGATTCTGAGATGTAAAAATTATTCCCAATGGCACGATTGGCCCATTGGTTTGCTTCTGCAAACGTATGAAAACCTTTCCATGTTGAAGAAGGGATTCCATCTACTTGTTTTAAAACTTCTGGCCAATAGGAATAAATTCCTGGAACACGGCCTACTGCAACACAATAAAATGAAAACCTTTTTGTTGGGCTTGACCCATTTTGCTGGTTAAAGAAGATATTTAAAGCATTTAAACAAGCTAAGAATTTAGGAACATCTTTGTGAGAGTCCCAAAGATTATCTAAAAGACACTTCTGTTCCTCACTGATATTATGAATGAGGTACCTGAATTTGGATTTGGATTGTTCAGGAAATACTCTGAGAGTTATGCTCCCAAAGGTTAGAAACCTCTGATCTGTTCTGGTAATACTGGTTGCATTGCTCGAGGATGCCATCTGTAAAACTAAGGATATTAGCATTTATTTATCTGGACAAATAATCTGCTAAAGTGTTTTCTTTTCCTTTAATATGTTCAAATTCTACTGTATAACCATTTCCTGTTATTGTATCAATAAAATTAAGCCATCTTCTATTACTGATCTTTTTCTCATTGAGAAGCTTATGGAATTTAACAATTGCTTCACAATCTGTTCTAACTGTGAAGGGTTTGAACAACCATAATTTGAAGCTATTAATGGCGTTAATAACTCCTAATATTTCACAATCTATACTGGCTAAATTCCCCTTTTCTCTATATTTTCCGCTGGCATATCTACAAATCTTTTCTGTAGATTTTGCAGAGTATTTGGTAGGTTTTCTAAGGAGTATTGCTCCCCATCCTTTTTCACTGGCATCTACTTCTATTACTATGTAGTCTGGTTCTAATGGTAATTCTAGCTCTGGTAAATTTTTACAAATCTCTTTGATTTTTCTGACAAGATCTATGTCTTGCTGGTTGAAGTATTTCTGACCTGTTGGAGTTGTTTTACTATACAAAGGTCCTATGATTTTGCTAAGATCTTTTATGTATGGCCTAGCATAATTCAAGGTTCCTAAAAATGACTGGAGTTTCTTTTTATCTTCTATCTTATCTGGAAATTCTAAAATCTTCTGTGCAATATGTGGTTGTAACTGGATTTTTCCTTTTCCTATTCTTACTCGTAAATATTCTATGTATTCTTTACACAATTCCATTTTCTTTTTACTAATAATCAAACCATTATCTATAAATGTCTGAAATACTATCCTAAGATGTCTATAGTGTTCTTCCTGTGTCTTGCTGAAAACAAGAATATCATTAATATAAACAAGGATAAAAGAGTGATATTTTTTGAATATACTATCCATTTTCCTCTGGAAAATACTGGGTGCTGTCTTTAAACCAAAAGGCATAACAATCCATTCATAACATCCCTGAGGACATGTGAATGCTGTCCATGGTCTACTGGACTGGTCTAGCATAATCTGCCAAAATCCTGATTTGCAATCAAATTTGCTAAAGATTATTGCATCCTGGATACTATTAATAAGCTGTTCTTTGCTGGGTATGTCATAACTATCTATTTGGATATTGTCATTAAGACGCTTATAGTTTATGACCATTCGCGCTTTGTCTCTTTTGATTTTTGCATGATTTCTTACCATAAAAGCTGAGCTTCTGTGTGGACTGGTACTTTCTCTTATAACCTTAAGATCTAATAATTCTTTAGTCTGTTTCTTAAATTCTTCTATATCTAACGGACTATATACAATTTTCTGAGTGGCTAGATGATCTTCTGAATCACATATAAAACATTTACATTTACGATTTTGAGTTGACTGGACTTTCTTCCTAAAATGTTTTTTAGGTTTTGGCCTAAATTGTTGTATACTAGGTGTTTGCTTATAGGATTGGCTCCTCCTATATTTCTTTCTGGGGTAATAACCATGTTTCTGGTAACTATAGTTATACTTTCCTTTTGTCTGGGCTATTTTCCTATTATATCTATTGGCTTTCTTCTGGTATTTATAGAATTTGCTTTTCTTTTTCTTGTCTTTGCCATATCCATACTGTTGTGGAGTATATATGACTTGGCTACAAAAATTCAACTTGTTTTTCTTTATACCTTTCTGGATTTCAAGTGTGGTGCACTTGTCTCTAAGTACTGAAATACAAACTGGATTCTAGGACCAATTCCTAGATGCTGGTTTTCGTCTCCATTAGTAGCTTTCCACTTTTCCCAAATTTCTTCCCCTAATGGGCCTGGAAGTTTCCTAAAGAATTTGTTACTAATTTCTGAGTCTAATGCTCTACCTGTTTGTGATGCAAGGGCTATAAAGTCATTGCAAAAACTGACTATGTATTTCCATTTATGTAACTTAAGCTGTTCTAACTGTCTTATTGCTACATTCTGGTATGTTGTGTTTCCTCTATTAGGATCTGCTCCTATTATCAAGGTTTTGACTAAACTGGTAAAATTGTAAACATTTGGTCCTTGGGCTACTAAAGTTGCATATTGGGGTTCAAAATCTCTCTTATAAGCTTCTATGACTCCTTTTGCTGTGTCTCCTAAAAATGACTCACAATATGACCACATCTCTGCTGAAGAGTGCCAATTGGTCATTTCCAAAAGTTTTCTGACTAGGGCTTGTTCCCATCTGTCTATAACTGCTTTATGAAACTGGGGATCAAATGCTGCTATATCAAGCATTAATCCTGTTCCTGCTTGTGCCATGAGTGATATATCTCTATCTACTGGTAACCTTTTTCCATAGGTTCTGTATTTTAGTTCTTGAGCTGATGGCTCAATTCTAGACCTATTGATTGGGATATTTCCCATCTCATATACTTGATTTGGGAGTACTGGTGGAGTATTGTCGTATGTTTCCATCTTGACTTCTACCATATGGTTTTCTATACTTTCAACTGGTGGTTGATAGTATTTGGATCTAGGATCTGAATGACAAAACATATCTTCTACTGAGAGATTGTTTTTCCTACTAGGGTCATATTCCATAAATTTTTCTTCTAAGACAAATATATTATTTTGTAATAAATATTGTCTTTGGAACTTGGAACTGTCATCTAATTCTGGATGTTCATACTCAAGTTTCTGGGTATAGTATCCTTCTAAAATCTGATAATCATAATAATCTAGATCTGGTTTATAAACTGGTTCTAAAAGTTCTTTTAATCTGATTATGTCATATTCGCTGAATTTAACTAATTGATCTAGTGTAAACTGAGGTTGTTCATATGCCATATACATATGCTCTGTCTCTGCGTCTGAACTTCTGGCACATTCTGTGTGAATAGAGCTACCTACATCTGAATGTCTACCTGCTGAGACATAATTATTGAATCTAAGATTAACTTCTCCTAAACTGTTGGTATAAAAACTGTTACTGCTGGGCCTTAGTTGTTGTTTGGGCAATAAATTTGTGACTTTCCATTCGAGTCCTGCTAACATTTCTGAATCTCGTTTCTTGGCTTCTATGACCTGAATACCTCTGGTTCCTAAAGCTTTCAAAGCTTGGTCTGTTCTATGCTTATACCTGGTATTACTATGATTACTTAATTTTCCTACAAAATTAACACAAACTAGAAGATTATGCGTTTCAGGGATCATGTGATATCCCTTTGTCTTAATAGCTATACGAATATACTGATAAAATTCATCTAATTTCATTTGGAAATCTAGTACGCAATAAACAATCTGGCAATTACTATTCATATCTAATTCCATGCTTCCTATTAAAGCTTGTTCCTGGTTTGTGAATCTTTGATCAAAAATCATGACTAATACTTTGGTTCCAAATTCTTGCCTAGCTAAACCCTTGATTCCTATGGTAATCAAACCTAGGTGAATAAGTCCTAACTTTAACTGTTTAAGCTCATTGAAGGTTCTTGGGGTGATCATTTCTAAGATTTCTGTCTGTTCCTCTGTTACAACACTGACTGGTTTTTCATGATAACTATTGTAAGTTCTAACACCTCTGTTAAAGAAATTCTGTGATCTATACAACACTGCTGGACTTAATAATTCTAGACTGTGATTTCTGAATCGATCTAACTGGATATCTGGATCTATAAGTCCTTCTATTTTAAGATTTTCAACTAAATTTCTAGTTTCTGTTTCTATATCTTTTGGCTGAGTAGTGTCTAACTTGCTGGTCAGATCTATTATATCCTGTTTGCAGGGTAATTTATCTGATATTATAAGCTGTTTTTCTTCTAACTTACTAATTCTCCTTAAAATTTCTGAATGTAACTCCTTGAAATAGTCTAAATTTTCTGACTGTTTATTAGATCTGGATCTATTAAGAGTTTCTAAAATCTGAGTGGTATGCTCAAGAGATTTTTCTGAGAATTCTATAAACTGGCTTCTGGTTACTATATTACCTTTAACTTCTAGGCTAAATTTTTTATCTAAGCTACCGCTAAGTTGTTCTACTAGCTGGAAACCTGTTTTAATTTGGATATTCTGTTTTGACTGTTGAGATCTAATTTCGCTTAAACTAGGACTAATTGCTTGTAATAAATCATTGATCATAACAATACTATACTAACAATAAACTAAATAACAATAATCTAAGAATCTTTAATCTGGCTACTTGAATTAACAAATAGTACTGAAGGCTCTGATACCAATTTTTTTACTGGGTATGGTATTTTTACTGGGTACTAATAAATTAAAATGCGGAAATAAAAGTACAAAGAAAAGGAATTAAAAGTACAAAAGAAAGGGGTCCTAACTGAAGTTATTCAAAAGCTCTGGTGAAGTGTTTTAAAGGTACTGTAATTTGCCTATAAGTTTCTTGAAAACTATGGTCTGAACTGTAATTTCTGTATTCTTTCACTCGTGGTAGTACTAACCACACACAATCTTTTTCTTGCTGTCCTGTTTTTAAGTCGTGGGTGGAGAGCCTGCTTCCTAGACTTTCTCAATATGGAAAGCAATTAATAGCTCTAATGCGCTTCCCACATGATGAATGTCCCACTAAAAATAATGTTGAATTGTGTTTATTCGTGTATTATTATTGCTCAACCATCGATAGTGTTCATTTAGTGGATGAAGATACAATGTAGTAGGAGATATGAGATGAACGATATTTTGGAGGGACAAAGCTACCATTTGTCTTATGTTTTGGTACTACTAGATGGAAGAAGGATGTCTTTAGTTTTTGGTATATGTCAGTACACATTATATATAGTTCCTGGATTGTGGTTCTTGCCTTTGATACTTGATGTTATGTTCGGGGGTTTTGGCTTTTGTTTTGGGTATATATTGAAGAAGATTAAGGTTAAGATATCGTGTTTTGACTTATGTTAACAAGTTTTAAGTTAATTAATGTTATTCTATTGCCTTTGAGTTTTGTGGTGGGCCGAATATTGACAGTGGGCCAGGCTAGGGCCCAAATAAGGCAAGCACACGAGTCCTCTCTTCAAGCCCACTCACAGGGGAAGAATTGGGCCTGGCCCAGGGTTGGCCCGAAGGTCGAAGAGAGGTGGGCCGGACCGAAGGTCGGCCCACCGGTTTAGCAGCCCTGGTATCAGCATGACCTGACCCGATCGTTCGGGTCGGTTTTCCGGGTCGGTGTGACCCGGGATGAGACCACGTGGAGCCTCGCCTCCCCATTTCCAGAAGATGGTGGAATCTTGTGGAAGGAAGGCAGTTACCATGACGTCACTTGCATGTGGGTGACGTCACGATACCCCTTGGCTTGGGGAGCAAGTACATTGGCTATAAATAGGAGAGGATAAATCCTAAGGAAGGTACGCAACCCTACGCAATTCCAGTACTCTCTCTCTCTCTCCTGTTTACTTACTTGCTCGTCGGAGGGGCGAGAGGCGGCCAACCGCCTCGCGCCTTGGTGCAGGTACACAGCGGAGCAGAGAGGAGCCGTTCCAGAGAAGTTGTAAGGAGCCACCACCCCACAAGTTTGATGAATTATGTCTTTGAAATCATAACAGGAAGCAAAAGAAAACAACTAGCAACTAATATTTTTGTGTGATGATTTAGTTTGTAGCAAAAAGAACTATTTTTGCCAAAAAAATTCCTTGCTATAAGAAATTCCTTTTTTGCGAGGGGCAAGTTTCCTCGCAAAAAGGATTCACTGGTTTGTCAAAGAAATTATATATCTTTGGCGAGGTATTTCTTCCTCACAAAAAGAAATCACCTTTTGTGAGGAAAAAATATTCCTTGCAAAAAGCAGGCCGGGCCTATTTTGGCGAAATGAATAGTCTTTTGCGAGGAATCTATTCCTTGCCAAAAGATTTATTGTTTTAGCGAGGAAACATTTTGTCGCCAATGAGATATTTTTTGCAAGGAACGGCATACTTTTGGCGACTGATTAATTTGTTTAATATTAGCGTCCAATTAATTTTCTTGTTAAACGGTGTACTCAATTGCGACAAAGTCAATTTCTCGCAAAATGTATGTCCTCTTCTGGGGCTCCAATTTTATTTCCTTCAACATTTCTCTTTTGGGAAACTTTATCTTTTGAAATTGATCATATCTGTGAAGGAGAACATTAAAGGCAATCAAATTATAATACCAAGTTGCTGTACCTATACTTAGCTATATTCCTTTTAGTTTCTATTTTGCTCACAGAAAAATGGCCAGGAATATACTTATCAGTAAAAAGGCAACCGATGCTTACATATAAAGATATTGGCGCATGGCTCGAACATTCAGCGCATGCAAATAAACCCTTGATAAGCACATGCTGAACATTTTTTTGCTATGAAATTTTAAAGTGCCAAATTATGTTATGTATTTTTTTTGCTCGGCACCAAATTATGTTATGTTAGTGCTAGTGTTCAATGAAAAGTCTCTGCCCAATTCTTAAATAGTGCTATATGTTTAAAATTTGTCAGATATTGGCATCTTGTATTGACTATTTTCTACCTGGAATTAAAATGGCCAGAAAGCTCCCTTAACAACTCTAAAGATGTTATGGCAACAAAGAGCATAATGCATGTAATACCAAAATTAGGGTAATGCCTTTCATTCAAGAAAACTCCGGATTCCTTTCAATATATAAGTAAAAAAGAAAAAGAAAAGGGCAAGACAGAAAGTAGTTTGTCATATCACCTAAATTGCACATTTTGTATCAAAGAATTTTTAATTGTTTTGGTCCTAGACATTATACTCCCGTAGCCTCCTCGTTCGTGCTTTGTCTAATTCAAAGAAACACAAACATTATCTTAGCATAACCAGTTAGACCAATGTCAATGCATTGAATTTGCTTCTTTGTACATTAGTTGCTCTGTTCGGTGTCCTCTCCCGTTTTTCACCTTGGCATGGCATTTTCAACAAGAGGGATGTGGATTTGCAGGAGCACCCATTACTTACCATTAGTACAAACCCCAATCGTCAAAAAATGTTTAACCTGCGCGCACGATATAAAAAAGAATAATATTAGAATCAAATCTTAACTCTCAACTGTGATCATGTCAATGTATTATGATCATGCATTGGGTGAATGAACAAAAAGTATTTATCTAAAGCAAATGCGATGACCGAACAAACAATAGCAAATCATACGGTGGCCTGGACTCGATTTGTTAAGAAAAAAAGGAGCGAAAACTAACACTTTAGCTTCTCCTTCCTTGTTTCCTATAAGAAATAGAATTCGAAAATCACTTATTGTTCGTCTAGTTTGAAATCTTCACGCCCAACATGTTCAATAACTTTCATAACATGATTGATAGTCAAGTTCTTTGTGTGGCCCGTGATCCTCTGGTCCTCGATCCTTCGTGTGTGGTTCGATGATGGGTTAGCTTCCTTCTCCCAGCCTGCACAAGGAACGCACGACTAAGACCTGGCCGGGGGTTGTCCCGGCAAGGCCCTCCGGCGCGAGGATGAGTATAGCGCAGAGAGGAAGCAGAAAGCTTAGAGAGAGTATGTGAGTGTGTTCAGTAGTGTCTACCTGTTAGGGTTACTATCACTTGGTATTTATAGCGCCTTCTGGCTTGCTCTCCAAGTACGATCGCGTGCTTTCCACGGGCCAAGTGACATCATAGTGACGTGAAAGAGTAGATCTGATAACCGTCTTCAGGGCTGAGCTGGCACACCCATGTGTGCCCGTGATCATCTTCTGTTACAACCGCTTCTGCACGTGGCAGAACGCGTGGCTTTGCAACTAGCCACCGTCGGCCGCACGCCGTACTCCGAAGATAGCCGAACGTGGGCAACGCCGAGCATGGCTACGCGTTTAATGAGGGAGTAACATCGCTGGAGACCCTGCCGTCGGCACAATCCGAGCGTGGATTTGACCGCTGCCGAGCCTGAGGCAAACCGAATATCCACGATGAGTCACCGTCGGCACGCCGTGCACGAAGCTTTCGACGGGTTCACGGCAAGCCAGGTCCGCACAACGCGAACATCGTGTTCGGCCTACTACAATAGCCCCTCAATTTCTGCCGATGCCGAACGCGTGGTAGAGATTGAAGTTGATCTTTTGGCCGAACTTATCGAACCGCCGAGCGTATATTTGTTTGATGAAGACAGACTCCAGCCGAGCACGAATCGTTTCATTCTCAGTAGAGTCCCGACCGTCGATGAAGCACTCCTTTGGTTGGGCGCCAGATGTCACCTTGTGGATGGGTACGGCGGACGAGGAGAAGGCTGCAAAGCCCTGCAAACCGTCCTTTCAGTGACACGTGTCATGCGCTGAGTGGCCATTAGTTCGGTGGTGTAATGATGGGCGGGAAACTCAAAACCCAAACCCTAGTCCTATAAAAGGAGCGGAGTGAGGAGAGAGAAAGCCACATGCCCTCTCTCTCTCTAAAACTCCATCGCCAGAGCTTCGAAGTCCAACGGTTCGTCTTCTGGTCTTGATTCCCAGCGATTTGGCCATCAGATCTCGCTGAAAGTCACAGGTATGTGCTCGATTCTTGCCCCTCTTTACTTTTCTGTAGTTTTCAGTCTATTTGCCTTTGATTTTCTGGGTTTGTGGGGCATTTTTTGTTCTGAATGAACAGTGCACCCTGGGGATGAACGGACTGTTCATCTCCCTCTCCAATCCGTTCTTCCGAGCATGGAGCCTCAAGGGGTTCTGGGCTTGGCCGTTGATGGAATAGGCCGAGCCCCAGTCTCTGTTGTTTGGGAGGTTCTGACTGAACACGGTTTGGCCGAGCCTTGAGAATGATGATGGG
Organism: Rhododendron griersonianum; assembly: GCA_018127125.1. NCBI lineage: Eukaryota > Viridiplantae > Streptophyta > Magnoliopsida > Ericales > Ericaceae > Rhododendron > Rhododendron griersonianum. Next base: position 43,571,436 of record CM030797.1, read on the forward strand.
GTGGGCCATTTTAGGGTACCGAGCGTAGTGAGACAACTGTTTTTCTGGCCGACAATGAGGTCTCATGTTTTTGTTTTTAACTTTGTTAGGTCTGGCTCCCCCAATCATTGTCATCTCATCCGACTCTGAAAGTTCAGGGGACGATTCTGCGAACCTTGTGATCCGAGAGTACTTGGCGTTACACCGAAGCCGACGACAAACCTCCTCCATTGCTTCAAACATGTCAGATTCCGGTGATTCCAACGCCGAGCATGACTACGAGTACGGCGGTTTCAACACCGAGCCGGAGATAACCTTCTCCACAGAATCCGAGGCCGAACATGAACTTGGGCCAGAGGCCGAGTCCAGGATTCGCTCCCAGGCCGGAGCCACGACTTCCTCACTCTCTGCTCCTGTTGAAGACTCGTCCGTGGACAGAGAGTTTGCCGACCTCTTCGAGCGAGGGCAAGTTTGTCCCCACGCCCACTATTTCAGTGGCTGTCCCAATGAGTATGCGGCCTTCTGCCGAGCGTACAACATACCAGATGATGTTGTCGTCCACCAGGTGGCTAGCGACAAGATTAGGGATAAGAGACAGGATCATCCCGAGCACATAACGGTCCCTCTGATGGCCATCTGTGAGGCCGGACTCCGTTTCCCCCTTCATCCATATTTGAGGGAACTGTTGGCTAGGTTCGGCATAGTACCTCACTTCTTCTCGATCAATAGTTTTAGGATAGTAATGTCCGTAATTAGGTTAAAGGAGCTCCACAGTCTTGACTTCACCATTGCCGACCTCTTTCATACGTATATCATGTCCAGGCACGGGAAGACAAACCGTAGGTACTTGTCCACTCGTAGTGGCAAGGAGCCATTGATAAACGGGCTTCCCGACACTGATAAGTGGGCCAATTTTTACGTCGAAGTTAGTGGGAACTTCGAGTTCGGCAATCAGGCAACGCGGCTGCATTCGGTGCCGAAGATAACTGATTTCCGAGGTTTCATTTTCATTTTCCTTTCATATCTGCCGAACATGATAAGTCTTTTTGACTGAACTCGCTGATATTCTGATAACACATTTCTCTTTCGCAGATCACCGAGCGATCACCAAGACCCAGAACTCCTTGGCCGTAGATAGCCACGTGGATCTGCTAAGGGCTTGTGTTTGCCGCGACGCGCCGACGCTGCTTGGTTACGAGCCCTCGTACAAGGGTAAGTTGACGAAGAGGAAGAAGAAGGATAAGGAGGCGGGGCCGAGCACGAAGGCTAAGGGTAAAAAGTCAGCTGCAGAGGTAGGTGTTGGCGACGAAGTTGCAAAACCGAGCAAGAAAGCTAAACAGCCGAGGGTAAAATTCCCTACTTTTCAAAAGTCAGCCGACTTCTGGTTTCAAGAAAGTCTGCCTTCTGACCTCCAAGGCATCCACATTCCTCCAATCCGAACCTTAATTCCTCACTTTGCCGACGACATGGGGAGGAGAAACCTGGTGAAGCTGAATCTCAAGGAAGCGGCTGCTGCCAGCAAGAAGGTAGCTGCTCCATCTCCCACCGAGAGTCCTGCTAAGAAGCAGAAGGTGCACGACTTCTTCCCTGCCAGGCCGCCGACGCCAGTTTCAAGGGAAAAGGACCAATCCGAGTCTTCGGCGGCTGGAGGCTCGAAGGCCGTGGAGAAGGCGGCAGGCTCCGAAGGGCGAGTGATCGTCTCGGAGTTCGCACCGTCTTTCGCGATGGCCGACGGCAGAGTGGTCACGGTGGAGGACAGCGTTAAGGAGGAGCCTGGCCTTGCCGTGACCATGCTGCACGGGCTTGCTCTTCCAAAGGACATGGATAGGGTCCCAGGGGAGCTTCAGCCGAGCCTGGCTCATACCAGTGCTTACCTCGTTCAGGTATGTTTTGACTTGGTTTTTCTAACTTAAATTTTCTCATATGGCCGAGGCTGACGAGAAAAATCTTTTTTTTTTTTTTTTTTTTTTTAGGCCGGGCAAGCTCTGCTGCGTGCTTCTCGGCAGGCCGAACTCTTGGCTGCTGAGAGGACACGTTACCGTGATGACGCAAAGGCCGAGCGCGAGAAGGCCAGGGCTGCGAAGAACGGCTTGCGATTTGCAAAGTCGAGGGTCGCCGAGCTCGAGAAAGAGAGGGATGAGGCCCTCGAGAATGCGAAGACGGCCGAACGCGAGCTCGAGAAGGTTGTCCGCAGGGAGAAGAGGAAGATGAAGGAAGTAGATGAGAAAGCATTTCAGGCTGGGTACGACAGAGCTGGTGCTGAGTACGTCCGGGAGGCTCGGTCGATGGTCAATGAGGAGTTGACGAAGAAGCTTCCGATCGCGTACCGGGCAGGGTACAGGGATGGGGTGAAGGCTGCGTGCGGGGTCATGCAGTTGGAGCCGGACATGAATCTGATGAAGACGATTCCCGTGGCTGAAGTGCCTGAGCTTGTGCTGCCGTACACAGAGGAGGAATGTGCTCCACTTACTCCGGAGGAGTTTCCCGACAGTGAGGACGATGTCGAGGATATGACTATTGACGACGCTGCAGGAGGTGTGGATGAGGCTGGGAAGAAGAAGGATGAGGCTGGGAAGAAGAAGGATGAGGCTGCCAATGCCGAGCAAGAAACCGAGCCTGCTCAGAAAAATGATGATTTGGCTGTTGGTGCCGAGGACGACGCTGTTCCTCTTAATGAAGCTGTAGCCGAGGGTGATCCGCCTCAACCTTAGAATTTAGGGTTTACATCTAATTTTGCTGGACTGGACGGCTCCATACTTGGGAGTTTTTCGTGCCAGGTGTAATAGTTGTTTGAGGGTCGGCACCGAACGGTTTACTTCGCCGATCCTCCTAGCTTTGGATTTTAAACAACACTTGGAAGTCTTTTTGAATGAATGCACTGCTTCTTTTGCAATGTTTTATTGTCGCCGAGCTTGTCTGATTGCCTGTCTTTACATAAATTTGTGGGTCTTGCATGTTGTGAATGTGTAGTTGTCCGTAGCCCCCACTTTGGTTTGGGTTTGGCAGAATAGCTGAGAGTATATCGTGATCGAAATGGTTAAGTATAGATATTGCAGCCGAGCCCAGACCAAAGTATTATGGCCGTAGGTACTAGGTAGCCGAACATGGATTTGTTGTGGTCAGATTTGACCAATCCTTCGACTTAGTGTAAGAGTGTGAGTTGCCCCCTTGCCTTTGTGGATGGGGCTCGGCTCATGAGTCAGCCCCAGGCCATAGCAGAGGGACGTTTGAGAGTAGTGATTGTTTGTGGGTGGTTTGCTCGCCATATTGCGAGTGTAACCTTTCGGTGGCCGACCATAGTGTCTTGCCAATCCGAGCCGAAGCCTAAGTTCCAATAGCGTATTTCAGGCTCGGCGGACCATATGTCCAGTGATTGCTTCTTTGGGCGGTGAAATTGGCCGAAGCAATGGGCTTTGTAAGGAGCCGTTTGGAGGGTGTGACCGAAGTCATCGTTTGTGTGGCTTTTAAGCCGAGAGTGGAATGAATGCATGAAATGTATGGATCAAAGAGGATTGTCATTTTTCATTGAAATCTTTTCGAAGTACAGGGCAAGTAATAAAAATAGTAACAATGGGTCGAGGCCCTTCTTTGAAATGCAAAAGAAAAATGTAAAAGAGTTATGCCGGTGCTGAGGAAATCAGAAGCTTGGTCCGCATGAAATGTTTGGCCGAAGGTAGGTGTCCGATTGGATCATCACATGTAGGCCTTCCTGAGGTTCTGGGCATTCCACGGGTTGGTGAGCACCTTGCCGTGCATGTCTTCGAGAGTGTAAGCCCCTTCACCAGCAACCTTCACAATACGAAATGGCCCTTCCCAATTAGGCATAAACTTTTTCTTTTTGCTTGCTTGGACGACTTTCCGCCAAACCAGGTCGTCGGGCTTGAACTTCTTGATCCTGACACTTCTGTTGTAGCCTTTGGCAACAGTCTGTTGGTACTCAGCAAGCTTTAGCCGAGCGTCGTCGCGTTTTTCCTCAGCCAAAATCAGTTCTTGCTCGACGGCTTCGTCATTGGACTGTGGGTTGAAGTTCTCCGTTCGGAGGGTTGGGAACCTTGATTCCAGTGGGATTACGGCCTCCATGCCGAATGCCATCGAGAAGGGTGTTTGGCCTGTAGAACGGCGGGGAGTAGAGCGGTAAGCCCATAAAACCCTGGGGAGTTCCTCTGCCCATTTCCCTCTTTTTGAATTCAGTCTTCGTTTTATCCCTGCACAAACCGTCTTGTTCGAGGCCTCGGCTTGGCCATTTCCCTGAGGGTAGGCTGGTGTTGAGTTGAAGAATCTGATGCCGAACTCCGCACAGAGACTTGTGAGGCCGTCCCCGACAAATTGAGTGCCATTGTCGGAGACGATGGCGTAGGGCACGCCGAACCTTGTCACGATGTTCCGCCATACGAATCGTCGGACATCTGCTTCTGTGATGGTGACCAAGGCCTCGGCTTCTACCCACTTGGAGAAGTAATCCGTTGCAGTGATCAAGAATTTGAAGCCCCCAGGTGCTGTTGGGAGTTTCCCGACGATGTCGAGCCCCCATTGGGCGAATGGCCATGGACTTGTGATTGGAGAGAGATTTTGAGCTGGCTGCCTGGGGATCGGTGAGAAGAGTTGGCATGGTCGGCACCTGCGTACAATTTCTTCGCAGTCTTTCTTCATGTTTTTCCAGAAGTATCCTTGACTCATCGCGCGTTGGCATAACGAACGTCCACCGGAGTGGCAGCCGCAGCTTCCGGAGTGCAATTCGTCTAGGATCTCGGCAACTTGATTGGGGTGGATGACCAGGAGGTAGGGCCCAGAAATGGATTTCCTATAGAGTTGGCCGTTCTCAGAAAGCCAATAGTATGCGGCCTTGTTTCTGATACGAAAGGCTTCCCTCTTGTCGTCGGGTAAGGCATCGGTTCTGAGGAAGGCAACGATTTCATCCATCCAGCTCGGGCCAAGTTCAACGTTGAGCACTTCTGGGGTTGTGTCGAAACTCGGGTGGTCAATGTTTCCAAAATTTATGGTTCGGAACTCCGATGCCTTTGAAGCCGACGCGAGGCCTGCAAGTGCGTCGGCGTGTGCGTTGTGCTCGCGGTTGATCTGCTCGATGTTGAAGTTCTTGAAGCGAGTAATGAGTTCGGCTGCCGTGGTTTGGTACTTGATCATCCGTGGATCTCTAGCTTCGTAGTCCCCCAGCACTTGATTGACTATGAGTTGAGAGTCGCAGAATACGGCCAAGTTGTCAACTTTCATTGCGATTGCCGAGCGTAGTCCAGCAAGTAGTGCTTCATATTCCGCCTCATTGTTTGTGGCAGGAAAATCGATGGTGATAGCACTTTCGTGAAGAGTTCCGCATGGTGAGACCAAAACTACTCCGGCACCGGCTCCGTTGTTGTTGGAGGCGCCGTCAACTTGCATTCGCCAGGTGTCTCCCTGAAAAAGGAGCCATCGGTTCTCTTTTGGTTGGGGTTCGGCAGAGGTTTGGGTGGGAGGATTGTGTAGGATCTCAGAGTCTTCCGGTGTGAGTTCAGCAATGAAGTCGGCGAGGACCTGCCCCTTTATTGCTGTCCTCGGTTCAAAACGGATGTCGAAGTTCGCTAGCTCGACCGCCCATTTTGAGACTCTGTTTGAGAGGTCGGCTTTTCGAAATAGGGCTTTGAGAGGGTGCTCGGTCAACACCGTTATGGTGTGCGCCTGAAAGTATGGCAGAAGTTTCCTCGCCGCGGAGACCAGGGCGAGTGCAAGTTTTTCCAGTGGAAGGTACCGAGTCTGGGCTGGGAGGAGTGTCTTGCTTGTGAAATACACTGGCATGTCGTCGGCCCCTTCTCGCCGAACAAGTGCTGAGCTAATTGCGTGGCTCGAGACTGAAAGGTAAAGATAGAGATTTTCGTACTCTTTGGGCTTTACCATTAGTGGTGATGAACTCAGGTAATCTTTAAGTTCGGCCAACGCTCTGTCGCAGTCCGGTGTCCACTCAAAACTTCGTCGGCTTTTCCCTTTGAGAGCGTGAAAGAAGGAGTGGCACTTGTCGGATGACTTGCTGATGAAGCGATTGAGAGCCGCTGCCATCCCAGTTAGTTTTGCACCTCTCTGATTGATCTTGGTGGCCGAAGATCTGCCACTGCCTTGATTTGGTTGGGGTCGGCTTCGATGCCCCTCCGTGTGACCAAATGGCCAAGGAATTTGCCGGCACTTACGCCGAACGCGCACTTCTCCGGGTTTAAACGGAGTTTGTGGAATTTAAGAATCTCGAAGACCTCGGCCAGCTCCTTCAAATGGTTGTGCTCCTTTTGGCTTTTGACGACGAGGTCGTCAATGTATGCTTCCAGGATGTTGCCTATTTGTGCATAGAGCATCTTGAAGATCGCTCTGTTGAATGTTGCTCCGGAGTTCTTTAGACCGAACGGCATCACCCTATAGCAGAAAATTCCATGTGGAGTTATGAATGCTGTTTTCTCCATGTCGGCCGGGTCCATAGCAATCTGGTGATAGCCACGGTAGGCGTCCAGAAAACTAAGCCGAGCATGGCCGGCAGTTGCGTCTACGAGCTGGTCGATCTTCGGTAGTGGAAACCAGTCCTTGGGACAGGCGTCGTTAAGATTCGTGTAGTCGACGCAGACTCGCCACTTTCCATTCTTCTTCTTGACGACCACCGTGTTGGAGAGCCAGGTTGGGTATTGTACTTCCTGAATGGCGTTGTTGTCTAGTAGCCGGTTGACTTCTTCTATTACGGCGTCGGCGTGCTCTGGTGCCGAACGTCGAGCCCGCTGAATGACTGGTTTGGCGTCCTTTTTTATGTTGAGGGAGTGGCAGATAAAGTTGGGATCCACTCCTGGCATTTCCTCCGGGGTCCATGCAAAAACTTCAAGATTTTGTTTGAGGAACAGGAACATCTCCTCTCGCTCGGCGTCAGAAAGTGAGGAGCCAAGCAAGAAGAAGCGTGATCCGTCCTCGTTGATGGGCATTTTTATCAGTTCCTCTTCGGCTTTGTCTTCGGCTTTTTGACCGACGTCGTCAATGACGGCCATGTCTGGGACTTCAACCCATTGCACTTGTTTTGCCTTTGAGGAGCTGTGGACGGCGGAGACGTAGCATTTTTTGGATGCAATCTGGTCCCCTCGCAAGTCCTCTTGTCTTCCTGTTGCGCCGATGAAGCGAACAACCTGGTGGTATGTTGAAGCAATTGCTTGCATTTCATGGAGCCAGGTTCGGCCGAGGATGGCGTTGTATGGGCTCGGCGCGTTGACGACTATGAACTCGACGGTAACAGTCTTTGAGCCGACGACGACCGGGAGAAAGATTCGGCCGATCGGCCATACGGGAGCTCCGCTGAAGCCAATGAGGGGTACCTCGGTGGGGTGCAAAGCCGACTCTGGTAGGTCCAACTTCTTGAAGAGGTCATAGTACATAACCTCAGCTGAACTTCCCCGATCGATGAGTACACGCTTGACGTCATGGACGCCAATTTGGACGGTGACGACGAGTGCATCCGAATGTGGGGTCTGAACGTGTTCAAGATCGCGTTCGGTAAAGCTGATGGTCCATTTGGGCAAGTCTTGTGGTCGGGAGCGTTTGGATCCGCAGCCGACGGAGAGTATCTCTTTTGAAGTTGAGGCTTGCTCGATGTCGGCTCTGAGGGTGGTCTCGAATGCCTTTGTTACCGGTCCATGGATGACATGGATCAATGGTCGTTGTTCATTGGGGTTGGGATTTGTCTGCCGGGCGGGCGTCTTTGCTCGATCAATGTATTGATCGAGATGGCCTTGAGCGGCAAGCTTTTCAAGGAGAGCCTTGTATGGTGCACAAGCAGTCGTGTAGTGGCCGAGCTCGTTATGGTAAGTGCACTTCTTCCTTGGGTTTTGATCCGGTTGGCCGGTGTCAGTCCCGAGCTTGGCCGTCGGCCACTCAAACCACGGTTGTCTCATTATTTCCTTCAGAAAAGACCAGATCGGTTCTTTGAAGTGAGTGGTTTCGGCCACGTGGTCGTGCTCCTTCGGCTGTCGCTCCTTCCCCTTTTTAATGTTGTGCACTTGCTTCTTCGGCTGCACTTGTTGGGTCGCCGTTTGTACCGGTAGCTGTTGAACGGTTGAGGAGAACGGATTGTTGGAGCTCGGGATTCCCTGTGCGGCTCTGTCTGCGTAGAGTTCTTCGAGAGCGCAGAATCTTTCCACTACACGCATCAATTCACCCATGCCGTGTGGTGGGCGGATGGCGAGTTCGTCTAAGATCTTGCTCCCAGTTTCCAGGCCGTTCTTGAACGTACGTGCGGCCCAGTACTCATCGATTCCAGGGATCTCGTTAAACAGCTGCCAGTAGCGCTCGGCATATTGCCTGAGGGTTTCCGACGATAGTTTCCTCATCTGAGACAGCGATTCAGGCTCTTTAGCCGTTTTGTTGCTTGTGATGAAGCGTGTGTTGAAGGCGCGTTCAAGGTCGGCCAAGGTCCTTACGGATCCAGCGGGCAATTTGTTGAACCACTGGAGCCCTAGGGAGCCGAGGCTGGACGGGAACGCCTTGCATTTCACCTCATCTTTACTCGTGCAGAGTTCAATGGTTTGTCTGAAATGGATGAGGTGAGTGTAGGCCTCACACGTCGACGGATCGAACTTTGTGAACTTGGGTAGGTGGAAGGTGGGCTCTGGGCGGTGTGTTGATTATGTGGGAGGTGAATGGGGAGACGCCGAGATCTTTTAGCCGCCGTTCGAATCCGGGGCGCGGCGGTTTGCCGTGCTCGTCCGTCTTCGGTCGCTTTGAATCTCTGTCCTTTGTGTTCTTTTGCCGACGCCTTCTCGGCTTCTCTTCGCCGAAGTTTATCTCGCAGGTCCTTCTCCGTTCGGCGTGGGCCGTCGACGGTTTTGTCGTTGTGGCGACGGGTTTTGTTCTCGTCGTTCGCGCCATCAACGCGTACTTCCTTCCCGTTGCGCCGAGCGTAGTGCTCATCGTCTTTGTTTTCTATCGGGATGTTCCCCAGGCGCTCAGAGACATGGGGTCTGGTTCGGGCAGAGTCTCGGCTACGGTGCGAGGCCGTCGTGCGAGAGAACTCTGCGCGACCAGTCGAGTACGTGCTGGTGAATGACTCGGTGTCTCTTGTCCGGGTTCCATCGCGATGGCTTCTGGAACGATGCGTCCCAGATACTGTGGGTTGCTTGTAGAGGATCATTCCCCTGGCGTCATCTTGTGCTGGGGTGAAGCCTAGGCGGTCTTTCACGGACCCGCGTTGGCCTCCTTCGTTCTGACGCCCTTGCGGTGGTGGAGGCGGAGGTGGAGGCGGTGTTTGCCCTCCTCTACCCCTGTCTCCGCCAGATCTTGATGCGGCAGGGGTGGCGTTCTGCTGCATGCGTTGCTTCATTTGGGCCACTTCCGCCCTTAGCGCTGCTAGTTCATTGTCGCGTTCGTCGTCGCGACGCTGCAGCAGGCGGATGTAGGCCGAAGTGACGTCGTCGGAGACCGGTGAGAGACCGGACCCAGGGGGGAGGGAAAGAGACATGTGCCTTTCAAGGATTGGCGTGGAATTGACGTTTCCAACTGCGTCTTTGGCCCCCGAGATTGTTGCGTCTGCTGTATCTCCGCCCATGGTGAGTGATTTGGTCGCTGTTTTACGGAGGAGCGAGGGAAGTCTGGAGGAAGAGAGAGCCGTTTAGATCAGAAGTGTTTCACGTCGGGTTCACCAATTGTGTGGCCCGTGATCCTCCGGTCCTCGATCCTTCGTAGGTGGTTTGATGGTGGATTAGCTTTCTTCTCCTAGCCTGCACAAGGAACGCACGACTAAGACCTGGCCGGGGGTTGTCCCGGCAAGGCCCTCCGGCGCGAGGATGAGTATAGCGCAGAGAGGAAGCAGAAAGCTTAGAGAGAGTATGTGAGTGTGTTCAGTAGTGTCTACCTGTTAGGGTTACTATCACTTGGTATTTATAGCGCCTTCTGGCTTGCTCTCCAAGTACGATCGCGTGCTTTCCACGGGCCAAGTGACATCATAGTGACGTGAAAGAGTAGATCTGATAACCGTCTTCAGGGCTGAGCTGGCACACCCATGTGTGCCCGTGATCATCTTCTGTTACAACCGCTTCTGCACGTGGCAGAACGCGTGGCTTTGCAACTAGCCACCGTCGGCCGCACGCCGTACTCCGAAGATAGCCGAACGTGGGCAACGCCGAGCATGGCTACGCGTTTAATGAGGGAGTAACATCGCTGGAGACCCTGCCGTCGGCACAATCCGAGCGTGGATTTGACCGCTGCCGAGCCTGAGGCAAACCGAATATCCACGATGAGTCACCGTCGGCACGCCGTGCACGAAGCTTTCGACGGGTTCACGGCAAGCCAGGTCCGCACAACGCGAACATCGTGTTCGGCCTACTACATTCTTCATTCTTGCAAAGAGTAAATGTAGACTCAAATTTCTCGTGCCAAAGCGCGTTCCCAGAGAAAAGAAACAAAATGTGAAGATTATGAATTTTTTGGTCTACTGGAGGGAACGAAAATACATATCGGATCATCACAATTTTTCAAGATGACGGTGGATCCAACAGCAATACTCTTTTCACATCAATAAAACCACAAAATGTTGGAAGTCTTGAAGATCACTTATAGTGTCTTCCAGGTTTCAATATTCACATACGCAACCCGTTGAAGAACTTTCATAACATGCTTCATCATAGTCAAGTCATTTATTCTTGTAAAGAGTAACATGATGTAAAAATTGTGGATATAGTACAGTAACCACTAACATGAGAAAGGCATAAAAAATGCCTAATTAAGGAAATCATTGTTGTCCAGGATAACGGCAGATCTAGCGGCAAGGACTCTTCTTGCTAGACACGTAATATACTCGTTTACTTCATTCACTGGCATGGTAGTCAATTTTCGCTAGAACTCCCTAAACAACAAAGAGAATGTACATGCATGAGACATATTTTACAGAAATAATTGGCAACAATGAAATACAATTAGAAGGAGAACTTCGATTTGAGTACAGAGAAACATACATAGATTAAGAGAGTTGAATTTTGAAATGATGGATACAAGATAGGGGAGGAGATGAAAACGTCAAAATAATAGGATATAAGGTCATCCACAGTGGTATAATCAAAAGTCAATTGTTTTTAAAGTTAACAATGTTGGTGTAAAAGATGGCTTACAATGGTATAATCAAACTGAGCAATATCCTTAGAAATAATCAAATTTTGGACTTTGGATAACCAAAACTAGCAACCTTTTTCAATAATCAAAATTTGTGGATTCCATACCACATAAGTTAACTAGTTCCAAAATTTGTATACATGCGTGTTTCAATTGATATTTTTTTCTTCTCTTCTTCGCCTACTCTATATCTTCTTCACTTCACCCACAAACTATTTCTCTTTCTTTCCCTCAAAAAGTGAAACTCATATCTCTTGATTATTTACAATTCAACCCATCATCGCCAAATTAAGGTTTTTCACTCTTCTTTCTCGTTTCTATTTTTCCCCCAAAAAATATTCATAATAGGAGGGAAGAAAGTCACCGATTTTTCCCCAAAATTAAGCGAGGGAATCGATATATTTTTGCCAAAAAAAACCGTAAATTGAGGGAAGTACTGAATGATAGGAAACAGAGGGGGAGAGATAGTGAAATTTTACTAAACCCTTATTTTGGTTATGGACTAGAAGTAACCATTGTGAAGATCAATATTGTTAAGCTTAACAACCTCTTAAGTGAATAATCAAAAGCTGATGTGTCAACTTTTGGTTATCCTTTTTTGATTATACCACTGTGGATGACCTAAGATTTATAGGTTTAAAAATGAAATTTCATTGCAGTGGCAATCCAAAGTCAGAAATGTTTGATTGAACCCAATCAAAATTTTCCTTTTTGTGAGACCATACCATGAATTGAAACTTTGAGTATCTAAGTTCTATTTTGGTAGAGAGTACGTACACATACTGAGAAAAAAGAATTTAGAAATGATAGATACATGATAGGAAAGTATATGAAAACAGTAGAAGATAAGAATTAGTATAAATTTACAATGAAACCTCAAATTTCGGAGAAGGTTGACGGATTGGATCTAGAATATCAATCAACTATTTCCTTCTTAAAATTTGATATATTAGATAAGGTCATGTTACACGGGGTATTTACTTCTACCATAAATATAAGAATTTAGTTACGTTCAAATGAGCAGGATCTTTGTGGACAAGATTTTTGGAGAAGTTTTTCAGTGCCGGGTGAGCACGGGCCACGTGGTGCCGACCACCAACTCGGCCGTCCAAACGTGTTTTGGACGGCCCAGATCTATTTGGGTAATTTTTTAGTGTGAAATTACCAAAACACCCCCTCAAGACCAAATAGATATGGGCAGTCTAAAAACACATTTGGACAGTCGAGATGCGTGCTCAGCACCACGTGGCCCGTGCCCACCAGGCACTGAAAAATTTCTCTGATTTTTGTATTGTTTTTTTTTTTGATCGGCAAAAGATGAAATTTTATTAAAAGAAAAATGGGGAAAGGGGAAGGGGATCCAACAAAAAGTTGGAAAATACACCGCAAGCCCGAAGCACCTAAGGGTCTACCGGGGTTCAGAACAAGATAAGACATTAAAGCACAACCCAACACCCAAATACAACAAAAAAAAAAAAGCCCAAACACCCAAACCTTGGCCGGCCCGCCCAAACCAAACCACAAAACCCTAATTACACAGGCAACCACTACAGCACAAACCACCGGAGCTCTGCCTCGCCGTTAAGTCGAGCTGGCCTCTCCCAGATGTAAAGATCGGCGGCGGGAACCGGCCTAGGACAGTGAAAACCGAAGCAGATAGGGCCTGAGGGCCAACCATCGCCATCATCTGCAGCTAACCCAAACAAACCCCTGCAAAACAATCTTCATCAGCAACAGCGTCACTCCAAAGTGACGGAACGCTAGCACCACGCCCGATTGAGAGCTCGGAAGGCCGCTGACCGGACTTCGGCACATAAAAGACGACCAAAGCAAACAACCATGGGAGCTGCATCCACCCCACCACCGCCGGACTGGACCACCACCAATCAAAATCGCCATCTTCACCGATCGATATTTGATATAGGAAAACTGCAAAACAAGCATTAGAAAACACATCTAACTACACCAAACCCACCACACCGCCCACGGCCAGAACTTCACCACCAGATCTGTACTGCCAGCCCCACCTCCACACGACCACCGACCCAACCGCCTAAAAGCCATTAGTAGCCACCACTGTAGCCACCAGCAGCTCCCACCACACGACAACATCCAAATCTATAGCCAACTGCGACCACCACGTTGTTGAACCACATCGATCGCCAAACCAGCCTCTAGAGAACTGGATGGAGCCTCGGCCCATCGAAGAAGATCTGATCACCAGCGAGATGAGCCCACCTCCATCTTGAAACCGGAAGCAAGAGAGGGAGGGGAAACAAAGATGGGAGAAAGGAGAGGACCACTAAGCAGCAACCGCCGTTAAGCAACCCCGGTGACGTCCAACAACAGCCACCGACGGCTGCCCGACGATCCGAAATGGGGACAACAGCAAATCGAAACAAGAGAAGGGTTCAAGGGGGAGAGGAGGAGATGGGAGCGGAGAAGGAGAAGCCTGGGGGGAGGAGGAGCCGCCCCCCAAAGCAGGAAAGAAGGAAAAATTTATCCCTCAAATTAAGGGTTTGTTACCCTTGATTTCGGGAAATTAGAGGTGTGATAAATATTTGTACAATCATTTCCAAATATGTCGCTCGCTATACTGCCGGTAGATCTCAGCCGTTAAAAAAATATATACTGATCCTAAGGTCCAAAATATACGGATTTGAAAACATTCCTCCCATATTTATAAAATATAGATGTACATGTCTTTGCAAGAAAAGAGAAAAAGGCCAAGGCAAATATATATCACACTTCCTGTGGCATTAAATAACTTCCCTGTGCAATATTGACTTTTGCAAAACTTGTCTGATATCAAAACAATGTGTATCTCTACCTTAAATGCATGTCTATCACTTCTGGACTGTTCCCAGTCATGCAAATTGCTTTGCTTTTAACCAAAAAACCTTAAATGCATGTCTATCACTTCTGGACTTTTCCCAGTCATGCAAATTGCCTTGCTTTTAACCAAAAAAATATCAGATACATATAAGAGTGTATGATAAAGTAATGGTCCTACAACAAGAAAATTATTCCAGCCCGTGGGGTTCTTTTCGTGGAGAAAATAGAGCTTAAAATGTCACTAACACAGCATTATGTCTCTATTAAAATCAATGGTCAAAAGTTTACTCTTCCTAACCAAAACTATTTGTTGGTATGCACCAGTGAATTGATTGTTATAAATATATAAATTCATTCTATGTAACTCAACCACCGGGGATTTCCCTTGAGGAGGTCACGGGTTCGAAGCGGTGTGGCGAATTCAATATTGAAGACCCACCCACTTTGTTGTGAAAAATACTTCGGGTATTCTTTTTTTTTTTTTTTCCATACTGTGTAAATTAGTATTTCAGGTATTCCATGTTTTTTTCATATAGAAATATGGGCAAATTTTCGTAATCATCCCTCTAGTTTTACGGTTGTCTCAATTTCGTCCCTCTAGTTTCAATTGTCTCAGTTTCGTCCCTGTAGTTTGTTTTACGTTCCAAATTGGTAAAATCGTTAACACCGTTAATGAAACTTTGCCCTAGAAATATTTGGATACCATTAGTTTTCCGTTAGTTTCATTAACGGTGTTAACGATTTTACCAATTTGGAACGTAAAACAAACTACATGGACGAAATTGAGACAATTGAAACTAGAGGGACGATTACAAAAATTTGCCCTAGAAATATTTGTTTGTAGAATACTTCAGGTATTTCTTTTCTTTTATTATAAGTAGAATAGTTCAGGATTCGTAATTGGTAAGTACTTCAGGTACCTTTTTTTTCCAGCATATATTGCTTATATATATATATGTGTGTGTGTGTGTGCCCGTGCCTGAAGGCACGACACAACGCATGCCCGTGCCTGAAGGGACGGCGCAACACTTTCTAAACACAATCTAAATGAAGTATCAAACACCGGTTGTTTTTCGGATAAAAAAAATACCACTTTTTCGATTTTTTTTTGATACAACGGTTGTTTTTAACTCCATCTCATATGGGATGAATCCCGTGTATGTGTATGTCCCACCCCATATGAGAGGACGTTACAAATAACCGTTTAATGAAAATGTACCCATAGGTAGAAGCCAAGGTAGAAACTTGAAAACCTTTGAGAGAGAGAGGGAGAGGGAGAGCCGTAGGAATCGGTAGGATTTATGGGGCAAATTAATGGTTAGGATTTATGTAGGACATAAGATTCAAAAACCATTCTCCCTTATTATATATATACTCCCTCCGTCCCATAATATTTGTCCGGTCCGCAAAACAAGGACGTAAAAATAATATGTTTTTTGCAAGAAAAATTCAAATTTTTTTCAACAATTCATTAGATATCGATGAGTTCTTGTAATTTATGAAAAAAGTTTGAATTTTTTATTGAAAGAAATGCATTATTTTTTAGTCCTCGTTTTGCGGACCGGACAAATATTATGGGACGGAGGGAGTAGATATATACATATATATATATATATATATATATTATGCAAAAGAAAAGTAGAGGAAGTAGTGTATAAAAGAAGTATAAACCTTTTTACCTTTCTCAGTGGTCTAGAGACTCGTGCTGATAACGTGTTATAAAACTAATGCAATATAAATAAAGATTGCAGAAACTAAATTAAGAAGTGGACACAAATATATAGAACGAATAGTTACTCAGATTTTGAGGGAGCGAAATTTCTGTTGGAAAATAGTAGGCCGAAGGTATGTTTTTGAGAGAGAATTTTTTCGAAAGAGCCTAGGGCTTTGATACCACTGTTGGGTGAAGGAGTATGAATCAAACACTAATGGCGTATGAAACTCACAAGAGAATTGAACAAACACACTCAAGATATTGAACTCACTCAATCTGAAATACAAGGAGGAAATTTCTATTTCTCTCTATCTCTCTAATTCTCTTTTACTCCACTCATACTTTTACAATCATATTACAAGTCTATATGTAGGTAGAATAATAAGAAAAAAACAAGAAGGAGATAATCTCTCATTTATTGCAAATCTCAAAATATATCACGGAACCTCCAAAGTCTTCAGAAATCTTCAAGCCTGATATTGAATAGTTCACCCATGTGTTTGTTATGTGCTGCTCAAGTTTATCTTTCTACAACTATATGGGCGTTGTATTTCTGGGTTAATTGCCGCTGGTGCCGAACTTGATCTACAATCCGCGGCCGTAAAGAACATAGTGTCGGTGGTGGTGGCTGGAATGATGTCTTCCTCTAACATCAGCACGGGCGCCAACACATAAGGCGGCTTGAATGACGGCACGTGGAGCACAGGCATCGAGCCTGATAGCATCTGAACAATTTCCTGAGTTTTGGGCCTTGCACTTGCTACCGGATGAGAACAGGCCAGACCTAGAAGCAAAAATCTTTGGGCCTCCTCCGCAACATAGTCCTCCCCAAGCCTATTGTCTACCGCCTCAAGTAATTGGTCGTTGCGATGCAAGGCCCAGACCCAATCTACTAACAATGGGTATGTGCCAATTTGGGTCCCGGCCGGCATACGACCACAAACCACTTCCAATAGAACTGCTCCAAAAGCATATACATCAGACTGCTCAGTAGCCTTGCCTGTGAACACGTATTCGGGGGCCATGTATCTCAGTGTTCCCGGAACGCCTTGGGGTTCTGTGTACGAGGTTTTCTCGTAGTCTAGGGCTCGTGCAAGTCCAAAGTCCCCTAGCTTGGGGTTGAACTCGGCGTCAAGCATGATTTTACTGGCCTTGATGTCGCGGTGGACCACCCTCTTTTGGTACTCGTTGTGGAGGTAGTTGAGGGCGGATGCTACCCCGGAGATGATCTTATAGCGGAGAGTCCAGCTCAACGGCGTACGGTAGGCATCGCCGAAGAGGTTTTGGTCGAGGCTGCCGTTGGGCATGTAGTCGTAAACAAGCAACAACTTCCCATGCTTGTGACACCATCCTATGATAGACATAAAAATGTTTTTGCTTTATAACTGTGTGTGTACAAGGGACAACTAACTATGATTTGAGAAACATTAATGCTAGGACAAAGAAAACTTACCCCGAAAATGCCACGAAAAGAGCAACTAGTGGTTGAGATTCACTTTGATGTATGAGACCAAATTATTAAAATGAATCTCAACCACTGATTGCTCTTTTTGGAACACTTTTGAGATAAATTTTTTTTTGTACCTAGCATTACTCTTTAAGAAATAGGCCATATGGGGAAGATTAGGATTGAAAAAGGACTTAACCCCGTAATGGGACAAGGTATTTGTGCCCGAGTTGATTGATAATTGTAAGCTCTTGAAAGAAATCATCCTGACCCTTCAAACTCTCTCTAGAGAACATCTTCACCGCAACCTCCAAATCCTTTTGATTTCCCAAATACCCTTTGTAAACCACTCCATACCCACCTTGTCCCAACTTCCTCGTCTTATCAAAATTGTTTGTAGCCTTCTGCAAATCTTTGTATTGATACTCCCTCGGCATCCCGGGCATTCCCTTCACCATTCTCGACATTTGCCGATCCGACCGTCGTGATAACCACCTCTTTCGGAAGTAGTATACCAAAAACAGTGACGCCGGTAAAAGTACCGCCGTTGGTATCATGATGATAAGGCCAATCTACACACAATTTACGTCATAGTAGTATTCCACTGTCAAGTTCCACCGTAAAACTCTGTTGAGTTCTGCTGAGTTGTTGCCCGTTGATGCCGAAAACCCGAAATACGAGTTCTGATTCACGACCCCTCTGAGCTCCAGATATGATGTAAGAATCGGGGTATCGGGTCTGGGAGGTGTTGGATCCGTTGGGTTTGCTTGTTTAGCCATGTAAACCGTGATGGCCTGTTTATGTTTCGTTGTTCAAAAGAATTAAAATTTAGTATGATAAAGCTAGGGTTTCCTTGGAAAACAATAGTAAATTGCATGTTAACAAAAAAATGTGCGAGAACAAGTGCACCAGGCGGTCTTTGAGTTTTGGGCAAACATACCTATTCGAGAGTCATTCGTCTATCTTAGATATACACCCTATCAAACTCTCTGTTTTAACTATACTTTTTATTCAAATACTTTTGTTTTGTTTTCCTTTATTCATTCAATCAAGTATCATAAAGGGAAAATTAGCTATAAGGATGGTAAAATAGTTTTTCATTTAGAGGAAGGACGCCAGCAAAATAATTTTTAGTGGAGGTCCTTCAACTTTTTGAGTTTTTTAGCTACAATGTCAAAACATGTTTAGACACTTTTATAAGATTTTAGGATACACTTTCCTATTATAGGGTTTTAGCGGCTTAGACACTTTCATGAGGTAACCTAGGATTTTAGGCACTTTCATATATGGGGTACCATAAGATTTTAGGCACTTTCATAGGATACCCTAGGGTTTTAGGCACTTTCATATGCACATTTGTCCTTATGTTTGATTACAAAAGGTGTTTGTCCTTAAGCTAAAAAATGTAAATATGACGGATTTTTGGCAAAATTTATCATAAAATAATTTAAACGTTATACTCCCTCCGTCCCAATATATTGCTAATGTTTCACTATTTGAGACTTCTAAAATATTGTCTATATTTTTTATTTACAATATTTTTTTTTATTCAATATGATCGTGTGTGATAGATCTTAATTAATTTTGTTAAACGAAGGTTTCGAAATCATAGAAAACATTATAAATTGTGAAATATAGAAAATTATTTAAGTGTGCCCAAAAAAGATCAATAATTTGGGACGGAGGAATTACTATTTTACGGATACTAGCTAGACCAAAAATAATTAGAGGATCCACATCGCTCATTTCATTGGTGTACAGTCGTCGACAAGATCATTTGTAAACAAGGTCATCTAACTATATTCTCACTCCGTTCCAAAATGAGAGTCCATGTTACTATTCCGACACTACAAGAAAATTTGCATTAGGTGACAAATGAAAATTGTCACAAATTGCATGTTTTTCGTCACAAATAGTATTCGTGACGAAAAAAAATTTGTCGACTAAAGGTTGTCGAGGATTCCTACCTCGTGACGAAATTTGTTTTTCGTCACCTATGGTGTCTTTTGACGACGAAAAATTTCGTCACGGAAAAATCACTTGGTGACGAAATTTTTTTGTCACCTATTATTCTTTTTGATGACGAAATATTTCGTCACCATTCTAATAATTATTTGTCACCCATTTTCAATTTCGTCACTAATTATGGCAGGTGATTGAACAATGTAAATACATAGGTGACAAAAAAAGTTTCGTCACCAAAGAAATTAATTAAAAATAATAATTGTGACAAAATATTTTGTTACCTAAAATTTCAAATTAAAGCCAATTAGTGACGAAAGATATAGTCATTGAAAAGTTGATGAGAGAAACATCATTGGTGACAAAAAAAAATTGTTACCTTAAATGAGTATAGGAAGTAAAAGTGACAAAATAAATTGTCACTAATACTCTCCTTACGAGACAATATCATCCTATTCATTTTGGAATTCAATACTCATCCAAACAAATGAACTATAAGTTACACCATAATAGCCAATACATCTTCATAAACCATTATAATCATGTGCCAAACTAGATATCCATTAACCACAAGAACTATGTATTCTACACCAAATTAATGTCCATTCAACCATAGGATCTAAAGCATCAATATTCCCATGACAAAAACATGAAAGGTAGACCATACCATATATGTTCATCATAGTTCGGTAGAATCATTAAAATGAAAAAAGAAGACTTGGAACTCCATCCAAAAAAGGAGTCTTCATAGAAGCATATATCTAGAAAAAGAAGACTCGGACCTTCATCCCAAAAAGGAGTCTTCATAGAAGCATACATCCAAAAAAGAAGACTCGGACCTTCATCCCAAAAAGGAGTCTTCATATATCCAAAACAAAAGTCTTCATAGAAGATCGTATAAATACCATCTTCCCCGCTACCAACCTTATGCGTATTCAATCTGCACATAGAAAGTAGGATAAAGTATTTTGGTTATGAGATGTTAATAGAACACAAAACATTATGGAAACTTAACAATCTGCACATTACACCTTATGCTTATTCAATTTGCACACACAAAGTATTTTGGTTATGTGTTGGGTGTGTCGTGTCCACTAAAGGTGTGTGTTGGTGTGAGTTGTGTGTGTTGTGTCCACTAAAGGTGTGTTGTGTCCTCTAAAGGTGTGGATTTCATTACTAGTGTGTATTGTGTGGGTGCCAAGTGAGTTGGAACGCAAAAAACAGCCAAAAACCATCAACAAAGATTAGCCTAGCAATCCAGAAAATTAAGAGCAGCAACAAAAAACATGAGCACCAAAATGCAAAAGGGAATTGATATTGTCTTTTTTGTTCTGTTACTTTATCTCTTTCTCTTATAGTTGAGCTGTTAGGTAATGGATGTAATATACAACTTCTGTATGTCATGTTGGGTAATGGTTGTAATCATTGCAGTGGCAGCAATGTGGTGCATGTCAGTCCAGCAGGGTTTGTTTAAGATGGCTTGTGTGCATCTTAGATAGATTGTTTGCTGTCTCTATAGCTCAATTGTAGTTGCTCAGTATAGCTCAATTGTGTTGGTTTTCAAGTGTTGAGCAGGTACCCTCTTCTGCCTATGCTTCACTGCTACTCCTGTGTGTAGTGCAGCAAGGGTTTAACATAGAGTACCACTGGTGCTTTGTTGGTCTAGCTGATCATTCATTGAAAGTGCTGACTGTGATAGCAGTCTTTATGTTGTATAAGGTATCAAGCTGTATGTTAAGTAGTTGTGAGCATGGGGGTTGTCCCATTGTTTGTACCTACCCTTGGGGGGTTGTCCCTTGGGTTGTTTAAGCCTTCCTAGGGGGCATGTCCCTAGTTATCTTTTGATTTCCTTGCTTTTTTTTACTGCTCATGTGGTGTTTCATGCTCATTCTCATTGCTAGCCTGCCTGCTACTGTTCTGCTTCGCTGCTACTACTGCATCCTGGTTGCTGCTGGCTGTTACTGTAATGGCAGCAAACTGCTGCTGTATCAGAGCCCTTTCGGCTGCTGTATCTAGATTCCACAGGACTATACAAGCTGCGACATCATTTTGCAATTCCAGCCAGTCAATTTTCAAGTGTAAGCTGCCATGTGTGTTCTTCAAGCAGCCAGTCAATTTTGTTGTTGCTTCAAGCAAGTTCTTAAATGGTGTTGAGTTGTGAATCATGCTTAGCTCACTTTTGTTATCTTCCAGTTGTATTAGTTCTCATATGTTCCTTTTGTCGAGTGTTTCTGTGAGACCCGAGTCATTCGTTATTGTGCATTTTGAGATTGGGTGAAAGTAAAGAAGATAAATATCACACGACAATTAAAACGGGTTTTAAGATCGTAGAGTATTTTGTGGGATTCAAATGAAATTGGGTTAAAATTTAAGGGCCATGGTGATAGTTGAGGTCAGATTGCATGTCAAGGTTTAGATGTCACTATGTGAGATTGTGGAGCACGTGAGTGATGAGGGAGGTGTTTTGTGCTTGCATGACTAATGCCCAGGGAAGGGGAAAATAGGACACGTCTCTGGAAATGGTAAGAAGGAAAAGAAAAGAAAAAGGGGATTGCTTTAAAAACATCTGGGGGGATGTTAATGCTCAGAAAAGAAAAAAAAGGTTGGTTTCCAGTTTTTGGAGGTTTTGGAGGGTGAGTTTTACTTTAATTCAAGAGGTTTGAAGATTTGGTTTAAAAAGAGGAAACCCATGGTGTATGGGAGCGTGTTGTGTGAAGGTATACGTATTTGGTTCGGGGTGTTTCAGATTGGTATCAGAGCAGTCCCGACCGGAAGTGTGGAGTTTCCACATCGCTCAGGAGAGTTTACTTGAGGTCATTGATTTTTGAGGTGTCCGAAATTTTGATCAGAGCTTAAATTTAATAATTCTCTCAACTAGTCTCGACTGATAATTATTTGTGGGTAAGCGTCAAGTAGTACGTACTTGAATACAGGGATCGTGTATAGAATTTGCGGTTCTTGATTTATGATCAAGTAGTTTCTCTAATAACAAAATTGTGGGCAGAATAAAACAACTTTTAGTTGACAAAGACTTAACTTTAAATTGGTTCTCTTAAGTTGGGTTTAACTGTTCTTCTTGGTTATCACAGTAGGTATTTACTGTTAATGGAACTTGATGTTCTAGTTCGAAATGGTTATGTATATATAGATGTTTTTTTTTGGGATAAGTATGTATATATAGATGTTGCCCATGCGAAGGATATAGAGTAGCGTTTTGGATTTAATATTGTTTTACGTGATTCTATGCAACAAACAGTGTGGTCTTGACTTCATGTGGTATATGGTATTCTAAGTAGAATCTAAATAAAGAAAATTAGGAGGGGTGATGCTTCTATATTCAGGTCAGTTAAGTTGAAATATTTGGGTTAGTAGTTAATGGGCTAGAGTAGTTTCAATTTTAGCATGAACTACTCGGGTTTTTGATTTAGTTTGTACATTAATTATCCAAGAGATGCTTTATAACCTCGTATGGTCGGTTTTATTTGGATTCGGATTCGTACAGTGCATATCAGTTAATCACTCTACAATCCAGCTGAGGTAATTTTGTAAACCATGTTAGCTTAAGGCTTCTTATCCAAGTTGGCGGTGACTTGGATTTCTTAACACTTGGTGGTTGTCATCGTACTAATCTGAATCGTGTGTTTGGATGTGTTAGTATTCTTTATGCCTGAAGATGGGTTACATGCTATGCTACCGGAAAAAAACAAACAGTTAGGCTATCATTCCAGTTACTCTCATTTGATCGATATAACTCTTTCTACAATCATTAGTTACTGCAGGGGTTTAATTCAATGTATGGTGAACAGATGAATGCCTAACTGTATTGCTTGTAGAAGTTCATGTACTTCCATTCAGAACAGCAGCAGCACTACTACTGGTCTAACAGAACAGCAGCAACAGTAGGCTTCACACAACAGAGCAACAACAGCTGTAGGAAACTGTATTTTGCCCTGGCTTGAAAAACAACAGCCATAATAGAAAACAGTAACCAAAACTCAGTGACTTCACTATGACAAACTGGCAGTAAAGGACACTATTTGTATCCTAGACCTCTTAAGCATTTACAAAAGAGATGGCAGTAAATGGTAGTAACTGATAGCTGGTACCAGTTGGAACAGTCCATTTGCAAATGGATGGAACATCAGTGGTGTCAGATAACTAACTATTGCTATTTGAGCAGCAAACAACAGCAGCAACAGCAGTAAGCATCAGAATATAGAAGCAAACAGCTATGTACAGCAAACAACAAACAGCAGTAAGCATCAGCAGTAAGAGTCATTAAAAGCAGCTAAAAGAAAACAGCTACGTACAGCTAGAGTCATTCAAAGCAGCCAAGCAAAGACTAGCGGATCTGAATATGCTCAATGAGTCCGGTTACAATAACAGCTACCAAAACAGCTACTATACACAGTATTAGCAGAAAAATCCAGCACATTCAAGTATCATATACTTGGGACACAAGCACATGCACTTTCCAATAGCACACAAGCATAGCCAGCTATCACATTACTTCTTATTTTTCGTAAGGTTATCAGTCAATTGTTCTTTTTTCCACAAAAAGTGCACCAGTCATAATTTTACTTCGACTACATAAAACAAGATAATGTAACTGTAAAAATAAACCATATATTACATTACTCACCGCCATTGTTCTCAGGTAGCACCTGATTATGTGGCTGAGCAATGAGAGGTAGTGAGGCTTGGCTTTCCATGCTGGGATGAGGCGTTGATCGGGTGACCCTCTCGGAGATCAGAGTTGCACCACATTGTGGCTCGGTATGCGATTGTGCTGGTAGACCACCTGGTGGTATCTCTATGTCCTATAATAATAGAATACAAAATGCACCAGCATTAATACATATTGCACTTCATTTATACGAGAAGACAATAGAAAAAGTACGAGAAGAAAAGATCAATATAAAAGAGATACATTATTACCTCTTGCTCGAAAGAGTCATCAGACTCACTGTTATAGCCATGACCTTCCTCATCATTTGATAGTATGCAAGTAAGATTTAAGTAATCAAATTAATGTCATGTCATGCATCACATAGTAATTAATGTTGCTTAGCATGAATGAGGTCTTTGGATTGGATAGATTTGAACAAACAAAAATATTAGAGTAGACCTCCTTACGAAGCTAAGGCACAGTACAAAGTTCAATCTAATAATTTTAGAGTAACCTGATTAACGAAAGTATATAGTTTGACTGTGACTAAGTCTTCAATGGAGTAAAATTCTGAAGCAGGACACTAAAGACATGGCAACTTTATTGAAGAGCAGTTTTTGAATGACAAGTTGGAAAACACGTTAATTGAAGTCTTCCGTCTTTTCAAGTGGTAGTTGATATATGCTTCAACATACACTCCAACACAATTCCTATACAGTCTCCTAATCCCCTTAAGCATATAGCTTTATCTTGTTCCATTAGTTTTGCTTCTCCATGTTTGAGTTTTTTTTCCTAATAGTTGTCATCAATTGAAAAAGGAAAAGAAAAGACACCCAATAATCCTATCTCAT
Organism: Rhododendron griersonianum; assembly: GCA_018127125.1. Taxonomy (NCBI): domain Eukaryota; kingdom Viridiplantae; phylum Streptophyta; class Magnoliopsida; order Ericales; family Ericaceae; genus Rhododendron; species Rhododendron griersonianum. The sequence continues at coordinate 43,596,002 of CM030797.1, forward strand.
TGCACTTGTGGGAAGGACATAACCTACACTAAGGGAGTCACATAGCTTATACAACTAAGAGAGCCACAAAGTAGTAGATATATGATGAACTTATGGTGATGAAGAGCAATAAAGGTAAAAAGAATAAAAAAACGGAGAGAAACAATAAAACAAAAGGCAAACTGAAGAAATGTACGACGAATTGAGGCAAGTGCAGTTTAAAGCAATCCTAAGCTCTCAATTGTCCATAGAAGCTTGGATTTAATGGTTACAAATTAGTTTGTTTAGAGAGTCCAGTAATTAACTGGACTCAAGGTGAGCCTAAAACAGTTGTCTATCATGTACTTAAACAAACAGAAGAGTAGTGCTGGTAAAAAAGATAGAAGAATAATGTCGGTAAATGGATGGATTCAACTTTAAATTAGGCCTGATTCAAAAAAAAAAATTTAAATTAGGCAGTTCATTTGCCTCTTTAACTAAGTTAAGCTTACATTCTTGTGATGCAATATTGATAACGCTACCTGACACCTAAAGACAGAAACAGTCTAGCATCAATTAAGATGTGCGTTATAGATTTGCTCGCGCAAAGAATTAAGACAAGTATTATCTTGAGTATGGCTAACGAACATACAGATTACTACTTACCAGAAGCAGAAAGTTGACCTTTGCAGAGAAAACTATATAGTTCTATTACCAGAGAATTTTAAGAAGGTGAAAGTGACTGTTCCAAAGCAGGCAATACAAAACGAGGATGAAAGTGTTTGGTATGAGACTTGATCCTATGCGGCAACAGCTATACCATTAAAGTAGATATGACACAAGTAAAGGCCATGAACAGCTCCTGGCCTCTTGTAATACAGTTTGACTGGAGAGCTGGACAAGGGCTCAAACAAACATTATCACTATTTTCTGAAAATGGTTGTCGTCCAAGTTCCACTCTAGCCTAGATTCTTATACTTGGACCCAAGCCTTAACCCCAATGGCCAATACCAATGAGTAGCCACTAGATATGACACAACACAAACGAGGTAAGAGAGGTTCACCCAGCTGTCAAATTAGTTCAAAAATGTGGATTGTAGCTTGTGCTGTCCCCTAACAATAGGTCAGTCAAAGAACATAGAAAGAAGTTAGGCACAAATTGTGGACCTCCCTCTATGTTCTGTAGTATCATAAACAAAAAATGCACCTTTTTAATAGGTTTGAAAGAGACTCAAATTGCAATGTACTCAACAACGGGAACTTCATGATAATCTCCAAATAATTGAAATGATAAAAGCAGTATTCAGTTGCAAGCAACAATAAAACAGTACACTCATTTCTCGTTTATTCATCAAATCTCAAATCCAAACTACTTGCAGCTTATGACCTAAACTAGAGAAGGTAATCGTTCTAGCATCGCAGGAACATTATTTGAGATTTCTTAGATAGCACCGGACCTTCCGACAGGTTCATTATTTGGGTTAGGTTTAGGGTATTGCTTTGATACCATGTTTTTGGGGAGAGCAAAATGTGTTTAGGGTGTTAACTAACCCTAACACAAACCACTTGTATTTATATTATGAAATACCGTGTTACATGACTTTACTAAGCAATGTGGGACTAATTATATTATAACAGTTTGCAATACTCCTAGTAATTCTTGCCTAATGTGATGTGTGAGGACTCAGTCAGATGGTCCCTTTCCCTTTCTGGTGTTTACTCTAAATCAGCTTGGAATGCTGTCAGACACACCACAACATACGAGAGTATCAAATCCATATAATACAGCGCTGATATCAATGATCTGCAGACTGATTCTAAGGAAAGAGAGAGACTTTACAGAAAGTCTAAATAAAGAGTCAGCTTTTATGTCGTTATGGTTGTATCTATTGACATATAGACATATATGACCAACCATAGAGTTTCCACTATCTAAGGTGGCTTCGGTAATGGATCAAACCAGTTGGTGCCCTGGTTTGAAAATGTGAAATGGGAACACGCAAAGACAAACACTAAGTCAGAAAAGAGAGTACTAAGATCTCTATGTGCAAAACAAATCCAACAACTTAAAAAATTCGTAAAGTAAAAGTAATTTCTGCAAATGTGGAGTGGGATCCATAGTGACTAAAAATGCAGCTCTTCTACTAAAATGGAAGTAATTCGCTGTCAAAAAATTTCAGATGCAAAAACTTGGATATCAACTGCTGATGCTAATATTTTCTCAATTGTCTGGAGGGTCCAGGAGAGATATTGTGCAGAACCCAAGTGTTCCATGAGAATTTTGAATTGAAAACTGGGTGAGGAAACTTAGGGAGATTTTGGGAGGACCTTGACTGGGAAGTACTTGTTGTAAAGAAGCTTCTCCAACAATAAACCTATTGTCTTTGGGAATGAAGTTCAGATGTCATTATTCATAGTGGCAGCTAAGGACTGTTGCGTAGACTTTTCTCTTTACAAGACATAAATTCCTTTGGAAGGACGAAGGCCTTAAGATGTAGTTGGATAGTATGGGAACCATAAGAAATATGTGTGGGCTTCGGATACAGAAGCATCCTTCTACAGGGCTTTCATCTTAACCATGAAGCTGGGCATTCAATTCGTAGACTCGTTTCGAAAGGTTCAATCCCCTCCCTAAGGGAGAGAACTTCATCAATAAAACAAAGAAAAAACATAAGGCAGCACTACCAAAGCTAGTAAGCTACAACATAGATACAATGCAAAGAAGACACACAATCCAACTGTAACCGTAGAACCTTGCCAGAAAACAATACAATATAAAGACAGACAAACCATGGAGAGAACTCCATGAATAAAACAGAGAATAGCAGTCTCACAAAGAAAAGAACATTACATCCAATGGGAAAATTGAATGAGCCCATAGCCATCACAAACCAATCTTCCTGCACATAAGTGTACAATACACCACTACAAGGCATAAATCAGCACCAAGTTGGCCTAATTCTTGGCACCAAGTTGCCAGTAATGCATGACATCAATGTTGATCTTTAAAGCTAGCAGACTGAATTAGATATCAGCAGCATTATATTCCAAACAAGGACTACAAATCAGCACCACACCTCTCACACTAAGAACATAGCAGCTAAGTTTTGATAGCAACGGCAGAAGACGCGTATAGGGGATCATCACAGGATCAAAATGATGGAAAATGACACAATATCCGGCCTCTTAGCCCTCCCACGATTGGGAGATGGAAAGAGGTATTAGAGAGAGCACATAATTTGCATCCATTCCTAACATCAGCACCAAAACCAGTGGCCTACAATCAATTCTGCCCCTAAAACAGCCTTAAAAGATCCCTAAAGTAGCCTACAAATACAATCAGAACCAAAACCAGCCCCAAATCTGACCCCAAGCAACCCCCATCTGCCCTTAAAAAAGCCCTACAAACACTACAAGAAAATGCACTATTGGCGACCGAACTTGCCAACGCAAGGCAATTTTCGTAGGCAAAGCTATGCTTTTCCCAACGAAAATTCATAGGCGTTGGCAAATCATTGGAAGAGCAATTACTTTTGCCAACAAAAGGTACTAGTGTTGGCATATGTTTTTGGAGGATAGTTGGCGCCATCCAAATTATGGAGGGTAACTCTTTGCCAACCCATTTTCCATGTTTGGCGACATGGTACGCATGGGTAAAAGTAAATTATTTAGGCGACGAGATTTATTGTATTCATGCCCATTGTGAATGTCTTTTTTATTTGGAATTTATATTCTTTGTTTCTAATTGTATTCCAATTTTGATCAACCGCATCCGCCAGCAGTTAAATTTACCAAAAAAAATTATAGATAAATTTATCCAATCAAACTCAGCTTTGTTTTGGCAAGTCTTATTTTGGCCTTTATAAGTGCTCGGCTTTTATTTTAGCAGAGTTAGATTACGGTGGTAGGCCAACGACGTTCTATTGACTTGAACCTGAGATTTCACACAGTAGCACCCAAGTTTCTACTCGCAACCGTTTGAGCTACAGCTCTGGATATAAAAGCTTTAGCAAAAGATTATTCCCATTTGGTAACAAACATCATTTGGAATCTTGCCGCCTTCTTTTTTATTATATAATTTTCGTTTTATGCTTTTTATTTTCAATTTAAAAATACATAATGTCAAAATTAATCCCCAAAATCAATACATGGAGTCCCAATTCAATAATCTATTTCATTGGAGTTTTTGTATTTTCCAATCAATTAGGAACAAAAAATTAAAAAAATCCCTTTTTATTCTGTTACAAATTTTAATTAATATTTAATTTGAAAGGTTATAAGTTATAGATTAAACAATTCTTTCATCGTATAAAGAATTTATTTAAGGCAAAAAGCAAAATTGTCAAAAACCTCATATACTCCTATTTGATTTCATCCTTTCCTTCATTTTAGGAAAACCAAACGATATAACACTTCGGCTGCTCGGCAGTTCCAACTTCCCACTTTCCCCTGTTCGATGTGCCCTAGTTTTGGTACCTCTCGATGTCTTCTGGTATTGACGTTTTGACAAGGAGGGTAGCGGGAGGAGGCCGGGCTGTTCAGATGCGATTGGGGGAGCGTTATCTCCTTCCTCGGTCGATCAATGCCTCCTCATCGACTTCCACACGAGCACATCTTTCTTCCAGCCATGGCAATCTATAGCAGATCTCACCAGGCATGTTCCTCTCTCTCCCCCTCAATGTGTACATGTACATATATCCCAATTTGTAAAACCCTAATTTGTTTCATCCGTTTCTCTCAATTTGTGATCTCTAAATTATATTATTTCTGAACCATCAGTGATGGTCGAGCCAAGGTTTGCGAAACCAATTATCACTTTTCCTATCAATCCTAGGAGGAAAAAAAAAACAGATTGAGTGGAAGTTAGATGCAAAATTAATACGTATACTGGACCATACTATATTTGATATAAAATTGGGTGTGTTGTGTGTTAATCTAAGGAATTTCATACTTCCGTTTATGCTTTTCTTGAGTATACTGTTCGAGGCTTTGGATTTATAGCAATTAATTTGGTTTTGATTTCTAATTGTTAAACGTGCTTCTTGGATTGCTCAATACTTTTGCCAATCAAATCTCATGCTTAAAGTGGCAGAATTGTGCACTTTGATGACTACCTGATCAGTTTGGAAGAGTAGATGCTGCTAATATAAACTCAGAATTAGGTTGAATGGTAATTTCAGCCTTGTACTTAAGATTTTATCTTTTTTTAATACCATAAAACAGTTTTTCCAGGTACCAGTATAGGAAAAGAGGTTGATGGGCGCTGATCTCGTTTCAGAATCAATCTCCAGCTTCACCATAGATCGAAGGTTGTGAGCCTTGTTGCAATGTTATTTTGTGATTCAGTTTATTTTTTCAGTGTGCATGTAGTTGTAGTTGATATCTTGTCATGTATTTTGAGTAAACTATCTAATCAGTGTGGTGGTCCGGTGATGTGGATTTTATGTGTCTTTGGCTTTTGTGTTCCTGCTCATATAGACTTGTTGCATCGAAAAACTTATGTGGGTGTTCTCTAGAATCAATGGAGTGTTATTATGTTCGCTACAAAAGCATACCAAAACCAACTTTAGGAGTTTATAAAAGGAGCAATGGTTAGGGCAGCCTCTCTTGGTTAAATAAAAGTCGAAGTGTATATTCTTTTCTGCATATTCATTGCTTGGTTTTCTTTCAACGAGATGTAGGAGCATCAAACACTCCATTATTGGATTGCTTGAGAAGAAATAAGTTGTCTACTTAATGTATATTACTTCATATATGTCTGCATAGTTAATTAGTGTTTTAGAACTGACTACATTTGTTGAAGGTTCAAGCTATTTTATTGTTAGTGAAGGACCCATTGTTCAGAAATTAATATTCGTACGAATGAGAATGTGTGTTTTATTCAACTAATCACCCTCTAGCCCTACAGTTTACTTCAAGTTCATTATTGTCTTCAGTATCTTTTCAAGTTTCCACTTGAACACTTTGAAGGAATATTGTTTATTAACCTTATTAGAACATCTATTGATCATCAATGTTTGTGTATTTTTTGGCAGGTTGAAGATGATCGGGTTCACCGCTTACAGCACCTTCATTCAATCGTCTTGCTTGACAATGCAGCACAACTACCTTTTGATATGAACACTGTGTCTATGTAACTAAAGGGGAAACATGCCATTGCAGCGGTGTTGACTCTTGGGGGAACAAATTACTCTTCATCTTGTGATGTTAGGATATTCGAATATTGTTAGATTTTGGCTATGTAGATGCATTTTATACAAGTACACTTATAAGTGTTTGGAATTGTAATTAGTTGTTGAATGTATTTAGATACCATTGAGATTGACTTGGTTTAATTACTTGATATACGAATGAATTCTAATTTTGCACCTGAGTTGGAAATTTGATATAGCTATGATCATGCTATTGAGTTTTGTGATTCGAATTATAAATTTGCAGACCCAAAGTTGAAAATCTTTTTTGCCAACGCAATTAATTGTAGGCAAAAGTATGTGAAAAATGTTGTCCAGAATCTTTTTGCCAACGCTTTGGTCGTTGCTAAACCTCATGCATTTACCAACGCCTTTCATTTTGCGTGGGTAAAAACTTTTCTCGACACACTTTCAGCGACGCCTTAGCGACGCACTAATTTTTGTTGGCAAAAACCTTTGCCTACACAATTCTATTTTCAGCAACAACATTGCATATGTTGGCAAAGCTGCTTTTTCTTGTAGTGAAAAAAATCCTAAAACCAGCCCAAAATAAGCTCCGAATACAACCCTAAAAAATCACTAAAACCAGTCCCAAAACAGCCCCCAAGCAACCATAGCCCCACCCTTATCCCTCCTCTATTAACTACAATCATTTTTTACTGAATAAAAAAGTTAGCTCCATTAAAAAATTAGGGCATAAGTTATAAGGGTACAAGTATCAGAGAAATACTAAACAATCTCACTGTGTCAGCACACAAAAGGAACAAATTTGATAAAATAATCAAAAAATTCACATTATGAATAAACTAATCACGTATGGGAAATCTATATAGAAAACGTAGAATGGGTTACAATGAGTTTACAAAGAAACCGAGGTAGGCTTATGGGTAGAGGGGGAGTCCAATAGTTATAAAAGATTTAACAAATCTATGGGATTACAGATCTAGAGTTCAATGGGTCACCCAATAGAACGGGCTTCTTCGCTCCACAATTCCTACGCATATGTAGAAACCCTTCTTCATCACTTCACCTGGTTTGGACAATGTCCCCCGAAACCCAAAAGCAAAAGACTGTATTCTACCTATTTTAGACACTCAATTTCTGTCATGCTTTGCTATTTCTCCAAAAAAAAAAATTGCAACCTAATCAAGAAAAATCAAGGGGAATAGAGAGATACGGAGAGAGAGAGAGAGAGAGAGAGAGAGAGCGCGCTCACCTGAGTCGGGAAACTGATGATTGATGATGCCGCTGCAAGAAAAAAGGAATGCAGTTAAGAAATTGGGATGAAAGTGATGAAGAGGACCCATAGAGGAGAAGAGAGAGAGAGAAGACAGAACACCAAACCGAGAGAGAGAGAGAGTCGAAGTTGCAGAGATGGAGGCTGGGGAGCAGTCTGAGAGAGATGGAGCGGTCTTGAGAGAGATGGAGTGGTTTGATGCTTGATGAAAGGGGGAACTTTGGGATGAACGCCCAAATTTTTCCCCGCCCTTGAAACCTGCCCAAATTTTCCGCCTCTGTTTTTTTTTTTTTCTTAATTGTTTAAATCCCCCCTTTAAAATGGAAGACAAAAAAAATTTGTCACCTAAAGCATTTCTTTTTGTGAGGAATTATTTCGTCACGAAACGGTTGCAAGTATATGTGGAGGAAACGGGATTGGTGACGAAATTTATTTTTTCGTCACCTTATATTTTTTTGTCCACTCTTTTGTTGACAAAATTTATTTTTTCGTCACTGATAAACTATTTTGGTGACAAAATAAAATTTCCTCACCTTAAATTTTTTTGCCCTCTTAATTGGTAACAAAAAAATATTTTCCTCACAAAATAGGTATATTTGGCAACAAAAACTACTTTCGTCACCACCATTTCGTCACATATTCTCATTTTTCTTGTAGTGCGAACACTTCAAAAAAATGTTTATATCTTTTCAATCTATAATGCTAAAAAAATCCAATATGGATCATGTTTCATATATCTCAATTAGTTTTATTAGACAATTTTTAAAATAAAAAAAATATATTATAAATTAAAAGAAATAAACCAAACCAAACCGAGCCTTATGTTCCAATCACTTGGGATTGGCTACATGAGTCATTTTTCTCCATTGAGCTCTGTCAAGGGCCACTTGTTCACACAAACCTACTATACTCACATTTTTGCGCACCACAACATCTAATATCAATTTAGGTCTACCCCTCCCCGTAGCATTGCTACCAAAGCTATCATATCCGCTCTCTTAACTATTGCATCTCCTGGTCTACAGTGACATGCCCAAACCACCTTAGCCTATTTTCCCTCATATTTTTCCTTAAAAAAATTTTGTTTTGATACCTACGAACTCTCATATGTTTAGATACATGAGGGGGTCCTCATTTTAGTTAAAATGTGGATCTCCCCATTTCTCCCATTTCCTGATAGAATTTTGATGATCCGAGCATGCAAAAGGATGATCTGGACTGATGATTTCGTATGGTATGTTGAAAAGTTTAATCGTGTATAAGGACTGATGATTTCGTATGGTATGTTGAAAAGTTTATTCACGTATAAAGAATTTGATAAAGCTAAAAATAAAAATCCGTTCGATAAGTTTATTGTTGCTACTTGCAAATCTCAACTTTATTCTTTAGCCTCTCGATTCTTCAAGAGGAGAAGGGGAGGTCAGGGGGAAAAACAAAAAAGAACGGGAGGGGAAGAAAAGGTGGCCGGGAGAGGAAATATGCACGTTTTGGTTTAGAATTTAGGGTTTTGTAAACGCCCTTAACGATATTAGATGGAGCTGATTTTTTACGGAAACCCTAAACAAGATATTTTGAACAAAATGAGCAGCTCCGATTATCTTTGTTGAACCCAGGACAAGCCCAAAAGCGAGTTGTATGCGCTATCTGTGCAGCCCTTTAGCATTTTTGTTTGTAGTTGTTGATGCGGGTGGTTTTATATATGTATATTGTGTGAAGCTCATATGTATTCAACTTCCGATGTACCAAAAAAACAAACATGTATCGAACGGTTCAAAACATCTATTTCCGAACTTCTGTGCTTATATAGCAACTATCGGAATGAACTTCCATCGATTAATTACCTTTTTGATACCGTCGTACTGGACCCATACATTGAAGAAATTGTGCGTTCCATAGGGCGCAACCAGTTCAAACCCGAGTGGGGTCAACGAGGTGGTGGTGCCAGATATGACGGAGTTTATATTAAGCCCGACGTGGTTCGAGTCCGGGTCGAAATATTCTTGAAACGTGTCGAGCTCGATTGCGATGATCTGGTTCGAAACGTTGCCGTCGGTGGTGAAATTGGTCAGGCCCAAGTACCCGCCGAAGCTATTCAGCGGGAGATTAAGGTCCGGCGCCACCACGAACGTCAGGCCTTCACCATGGGTAGGGAAACCGATCTTTTGGTCGAAGTTCACGAGGAACGAGGTGTTAAACGACGCCACTCGGTCGGAGTAAGGGTCGTTTCGGCCTTCCCATAGCTTGAAAGACTTGTCGTACAAAATTCGACCGGATTGGTTGGTGGGTGGGCTGTAGTCGGACTCCAGCGTGACATGGAGGGCGCCGCTGGCTACCGTTGAATCATTGCCGGCCAAGTACAATTTCTCGGTGTTTGAGTTGGAGTTGTTGAAGTCATCGTACGTAATAGTGCAGGTTTTAAGTCTGGCGGAGACTGGAGGGGCTGCCACCGCGAGTAAAGAGAGGAGGAGCACGACGGCTGGGATTGGATTCGCCGGCGGTTCCATTTCGAGGGCTGGGTTTTTGGGTAATGTGGAAATGGAAACGGAGATTTGAGAGAGGGGGGGTTTTATAGGACTTTGGTGCAAACAGGAGAGAGGAGACTTTTATTTAAAAAGTCGTCCGAATATGGACCGTTTATTTTTTCTTGGGTATAAGAAAAAAATTGAAGAGGTCTAAGAGAAGTGGTACAATACATGACTCACACATCTAAATTTAGGAAATTAATTGTGAAATTGGACCGTTTATTTTTTCTTCTCTGAATATTTTCATGTACCGAGAGTCATGTATCCTAACATTTTTGGAGGTCTAATATTATTCACTCCTCTCGGAGAACGGCCATAGGGTACGTGCTTCAATTCGGGACATTTCAACACCACACATTCTCGTAGAATTCAAGACAAAATGTATGGATTCCATTCAACAACACTAAAATAAGATACTAGTCTTTGTAACATAATTTCATACTCACTCCGTCCCAAGTTTTTAGTCATTCATTGTATCCTAACCGAATAAAAATTGGTTATACTTTTCAATTGATAATACTTTTTATATGGAATATAAATCTTACTTGATAGATTTCAATTTATTTCTTTCAAACAATATTTTAAAAATATAATCAATTGATAAGTGGTACGAACTCTCAGAATGACCAAAAAAAATAGGACAGATGGAGTATTTAGCTATATAGGAGCGTTTTCGCTAATTTTTTTGTACTACAAGTTATTGCATTTTGTCTTGTTGTTCACATTAACCTACAACTTCTTCATTTTCATTTTCCCCCGTAGCATACTCCCTCCGTCTTTTTTTAAATGTCCTGCTTCGTAACTCCAACTTATTAAAAAGACATCATCATTATACCTTTCACATCAACTTTTTCCTCCACTTTTCCTGCTTACCCATTATCATTACACTTTTACTCACTAACTTTTCAAAATGGAATCTACTTTTAGGGACAAAATAGACAATTCATCAACTTTTACCCATTAACTTTACAAAATGGACACTTATTAAGGGCAGTGCCGGCCCCGACATTTGGGTTGCCCAAGCCCGACCTTCCTGCCCACTAGTGTTAAGTATTAAAAAAAAAAAGACATACAAAAAAAAAGGAACAAAAACAAGATTATATATAAGTGCTTTATGATTAACACGATCATATTCAAAGAAAATAACTTCTTGCAATTTTTGAAGCAAATTCTTCAATTATTAGATCATCATACTTTAACTTATCCAAGTACTTATTTTCAATTGATATCATAGCCAATCCACTTAATCTCTCATGTGACATGATAGTCTGAAGATAAGTTTTTATCAACTTTAACTTCGAAAAACTCCTCTGATGAGCACCCAATATTGTAAATAATTGGTGCGACTAGTCCCATTTTATCTTGTTTTATCTTATGTTTATTTAGCTTTTATTTTGTTATTGCACGTAAGGTGTGTTTTCATGTGTTTCAGGTAAAACGTGCAAATAAGGCGTAGTTTGACGCCATGAACAGCTCAAGTGCTTCCAAGTACCCGAAGACCCTGTCGACCCCTTAAAATCTGTCTAAGTATGGAAAAATGACTTTCTGAAAAAGTATCGATTTTCGAGATTAAAAATGGCGGTAATTGATCCTTGGATTTTTCTAAGGGTAACGACAAAGTTACAAGGTTTTATTTAAAGAGCAAGGTCATGTTTTGAGCCATTTCGTCTTGAGAAACTAAATTTTAAACCTTTCTTTTACCTTTCTTTACTTAAATTTAGAGAATGAAAATAAGTGCTGAGGAGCTGGAAGTTGCTGAGAGCTGCCTGCTGAAGCTGAGGCCAGGATACAGGGATAACACTATGGTATCGATGCAACCATTTTGGCTGTATTGATATTAGTTGGATACAGAGCTTTTGGGAATTCCCCGTAGAGAACTGGTATCGATACGGGCATTTTTGCCGTATCGATATGGCTTCTTTTCTGCAGATTTTTTGCTACTTTTTGGACTTTCCATTTATGGAATGATTGCCACTTTTGGCAAGTTTCGGGATATTTTGTGTAGAGAGAGGCTGAGTTGTATAAATACCCCTCTCTCTCCCCCTTAGTCATTATCTACTTTTATGCTCTAGGTTAGTTTCCTTTCTAGTCTTTTTTTTCTCCATTGTTGTTCTTAGTTCAAGCTTCAATACTAGTAAGTTTAGTTCGTATGTTAATTTTCCGTTTGTTAATGTTGTAGCTACTTGTTAGATCCTTCGATATATCAAGTTTATTTTCGTTTCTATCGGTTAATCATGTTTTCTTCCTTAAGCTTGCTTTCTAGTCTTTTTAATATGAGTGAGTAGTCTTCTAGGCTTGGTCATGGGGTGATCTCTCTCCCATGGTTTAGTTGTTTTAGTGGTTTTTCTATAACTTGATCATGATTTTAGTAAGGGAAAGGCTTAATCTTTAATTTTCGGCCAAACCAAAGGGGCTAATACCTTCTTTGATCGTGTGTTGGCCAGGGCTAATACCTTCGACTTGCATACGAGGCTAGGAGCTTTTAACGCTACCGGCATTTGATTTAAGTGATTTCCAAATGAGATTAAGTCATTTCTGAGCTAATGCCATGGTTATGCTCGACTTTTAGCGTTGAGTGCTCCAAGCTAAGTTTGTCTATGCCTTGGCTTGGAGTTGTTAGAAAGAAACGGCTAAATTAGCTAAGTCATCGGGTGGTTTGAGCCCCTAAACCATGCCGCCTGTTTTTACCAAACAGCAAACCGTTTTTCTAGTCATTTCACTTTCGTTTTCCATTCTCTAAGCAAAACCGACAGTTGGCCGCCTTAAACGCCAAGAACCTTACAAAAATCCTACAATCCAATTAAGCTATCTCTGAATCCCTGTGGTACGATCCCGGTCTTCCCGGTTTATTGCTACCGACGATCAAACCCTACGCTTGGGGTTTCCGACCTTATTCCGAAGGCAAGGTTTTATGGGTTTAAGCATCCTCTCAGCCGAAGCAACTATGATCGGAATAGTCAACAAAATTCGATAAGCAACCCAAACCATTTGGAAACCGCCATCTTTCCAATAAGACATTATAAAATCAAGGATGTCGATTGATTTTGTTACTTCTCTGGGCAATATTGTTTTCAAATGTCTAAGTTCTTGGAATAACTCCTTCTCGTGAATATCAACATGTTGATTGTATTCCAAGAAACTTTATAGTTTAGTGCAATGCTCCATCAATTGCTCTTCAGCAACATTCTTGAATTTCACGTTAAACAAAAATCCAACGATTGCTTCATAAAGTTCAAATTGCTCAAACCGGTCCTTAAGTGATGCAAGAGCTTGACCTATGATGTGGAGGAAATAGGAAAATTTTAAACAATCTTCTGGTGATAGACTTTTATTGGCATCATCTCCCACATTCTCATCAAATTGCTTCTTTCTTTGAATAACTCTTTTTTTGCAAATACCGGTTTAGAACAAAGAAGTATGCATGTATGAAATGAATCAGATTTCATCCTTATTTTTTCTTATGAATTTATTATGCTCCACTACTACGACCAACTATACTAATTTATTATGCTCTACTAACCAAATAAAAAAAATAAGTTCACTTACCGAAAAAGAGAAACAAAAAGTCTGGTCTTAAAAGACTAGAGAGTAGAGAGAGAACCTTGGGCTTGAATCTGCTCTTAAGTCTTGATCAAAACAAAGAAAACAGCTTCACACAATCCGGCGTTGGCGTTCGGCATTGTTCTTAACTTCTTCATCACAGAATCAGAGTAAGAGTTTACACCAGGTAAATTTGGGGGCAAATCAGAGTAAGGGTTTCGCATAATCCCGTCCCTTCTCGTTTTGGCTATAGTGTCCCTTTTCTTTTTTTCTTCTTATCTGATAGCTCTCATAATTTTCTCTCTTAATAATTTGCCCTCCTAATTTTTTTTATCTGTTATTTACCCCAGGTATAGAAAACCTCTCTTTGCCCTCCTAATTTTCTTAAGTATCATAAATTTTCAAGTTGGTGGAAACCATACATATTTTACTTTTTAAAAAAAAATGGATGATGCCCCTAAATATATTTTTTGCTGGATTTCTTTTTTTTTGTATACGTACATTTTTTCTTTTTTTTGTTGCCCATTGCCGGGGGTTGCCCGAGCCAGCCGGCTTGCGGGGCTTACCCCCTGGCCGGCCCTGATTAAGGGAAAACCCAAAATAGAATACTAGACTGTAATAAAGGGACGGAGGGATTATTTTTTTCCCTCTAACAACCTAACATTTTTGGACAACAAAAAGTTATCCATAACTTATCAGTGGAAACGCCCTTTAATCTAGCTAATCAAACAAGGCATAACAATGTGTTCACTTTCACGTGGTATTATGTCCTCTAGCCAACTTTTAACAATGTGTTCACATCGATCTTTTTATCCTAGGATGATGATAAAAAGTATTTCCACAAACAAAACGACACGTTACAGGGAACTCAAGTTACAATTGTTGAACGAAAAAAGGAAACTTCCATACAAAGATCCCATGATCACTTTTTTGCTTCATTAATCCTCATTTATCATATGAGGTTATACAATAAACTACTGGAGGGGCCGCCGCCGCGAGTAAAGAGACAGAGGCGGCTCTACATGTATGCTTCCATGGCCATTTGAACACCCAAAACAATTTTTTTTGTTGAGAATACATGTAAAATTTTTGGACTAATCTTATTTTGAACACCCAACTCAAATGTTAATGAACACCCAATTGTAATAGTCTTGAACACCTAACCCAAAAAGAATTGAACACTCAACTCAAAACCAATTAACCACTCAATTATAGCCTATCAATTCAAGTAATTCATATTTAAACACCTAACACATTACCTCAAATACAGCTCACAATCATAATGAAAAAATAAAAAAAGAAAGAGAAAGAGAAGAATCTATAGGGGTAAGTATTATGCTTTGCATTCTCTTATTGTCGATGATATAAATCTATTAATTTCGCATTCATGACAATAACTATATATATTTTTATTTAGTTTAATTAACTTAATTATGGACAAAAGCTTTAAAAAAATTTAACTACGTTTCAAAATCCCGTTAACTTCAATAATATTTCTTCAAATTTAAGATTACGATAAAAAATCTCATCATATCATCTAATAGAACAACATATTTTCAATAAGGGCAACCCCAACATCGTAAGAGAATAAGAGCATCATCCAGAGAATAACAACATATCCTCTTTTCAACTCCAAAATCTGTTGGAGGGCTAAGAGGATCATTGAATACGATATCTGACGGACGAGGCTTTTATTCTCTTTCAAATTCAAAGTGCTGGACGGCTAAGAAAATTAACGGGTGATATCACTCCTGTTCTGCTCTTTCAACTCCTACCTCTAGGAGGGCTAAGAGATGCTGAAAATAACTCCTGTTATCTGCTGATATGATAACAGGAAGTTGTCTTGCTTTATTCTGGAACATGTGAATATTTCCAGGACCTGTGTTGCTGTTATTTATCCTCTTTTCAACTCCAAAAACTGTAGGAGGGAAAAGAGGATCATCTGATATTGTATTTGATGCTCTACTGCTATTCTGTTTTGGGCATGTTTGTCCTATTATTGTTGATTGTGAAGATTTACTGCTACTGGAGTTCAGGAGTTGTTTCTGGATGCGGATGCTACTGGCTGTATGGAGAGGATTCTGGATGCGGATGCTACTGGATGTATGGACAGGATTCTTGCAGAACTTTCTGTCCAATTCTGATATTCATGAACACTGCAATTTAGTTATGCTGATCATGAACACTGCTGCTTATATTTCGGTTATGGGTGCTGTTGCTACATTAAGAATGTTTCTGCTTTGGATGTTGCTGCTAAGCCTTTGCAATCCTGGTGCTTATTTTCTGCTATAGATGCGGCTGCTTTAATCATGTTGCAGTGCTTGTTCTGAATGGTGCTCTGTGCTTCATGATTCGGAACAGGATAGTGATGCCTTATGGTTCGTGGAAGCTTTATCTAGCTGCTTGAATGGTTCCACATTCCACTGTGGTCTTATTCAATTTATGTTGAATGTAATTTTTGTTTTGTTTTTACTTTTCTTTGGCCTTCTCTATGATTCAAGTTTTCCTTGTATCTAGAGTTGGACCACCTCGATGTACCCTTTGTCGAGTTTAATAAAATTTTGTTGCCGATCAAAAAAAAAAAAAAAAAAGGGCAACCCCAACATACTCGCTACAATTTCTTTCCGAATGGTATTAGTAGATTAATAAGCTTGGTTAAACACAGACACAAAATATGAGACCTCGTCTAGGACAACTGTAAAATTTTACTACCTCCAATCTTGAAACACTGTCTATACGCAATACGACAACTTTCAAAAAAACTAATTTTCTTGTAAAAAATAAGGGAATTGATATTCACACTCCATTGTGTTATCCACACTCCTTTTTTGTTTTTTAGTATTGAAAGTGTGTTTTCTTTTCTTTTTTTTGCAAAAAGACAAAAAAGGGAGTGTGGATAACAAAAAAGGGTGCAATCGGGAGAGAGGAAACTTTTATTTAAAAGGTAGTCCGAAAAGGCCGGAGAGGGAGAAAAAGTACATGAATCTGGACCGTTTATTTTTTCTTGGGAAGAGTAGAAAAAAAGTCGGAGAGGTCTTAGAGGAGTGGTACAATGCATGATTCTCACACCTAGATTCAAGAAATTAATTGTGAATCTGGACCGTTTATTTTTTCTTTTCTGGACATTTTCATGTACCGAGAGTTATGTCTCCTAACATTTTTGGAGGCCTAGGTCTAATATTATTCACTCCGGAGAACGGCCATAGGGTACGTGCTTCATTAATTCGGAGCACTTCAACACCACACATTCTCGTAGAGTTCACGACAAAAATATATGGATCCCGCATAAATGTATGATTCTAAAATAATCCTAAGTATCATATGCATGGCTGTGTTTTGGGACTAGTGACTACTCGAGAGAGGAGAGGGAAAGGAAAAGAAAGAGGGGAGGGTTTGAAGTTTGAACAGGCCAATGGTCTTCTCTCCATCGATCTCCATCTCCATTGCTTGGAAACCTTCTTAGTTTTGGACCAAAATACAAGTCCAAATTTCGACCTATGAAACTAGTAGGAGGTCAATCTTGAAAGTTGTCGTATAATTACGGCGGAAAATAATTTGGGGAAATTCCTAGCCGGTCCATTTGTTACCTAGCTACTATCCAATCCACCCTTATTTGTAATGCTACTTCATACGGACCCTTTTTAAAGATGCTTTACTATTTTGCCCTTGTAACTATTTATACTCCAGATTTCACACCCTTTGAAGAATTCACACTCCCTTCAAAATTCACACCCCCTTCAGAATTTACATATCTTTGTAGAATTCACCCATTTTGCAGAATTCACTCCCCAGTCTCCGAATTCACACATCTTTTCAGAATTCACACCTCCTTCAGAATTCAACACTTTTCAGAATTCACACCTCCTTCAGAATTTTGATGTGAATTCTGTGGGGTTCTTGGGGTGAATTCTTTGGTTTGTGAATTTGCACCTCCAGAATTCACACTCATTGCAAAATTCACACCCACAAGAATTCTAAGGATTCACACTATCCAAAAACAAAAGCACGGGTGTGAATTCTTTCTTTTCTTCACAGAACACCTTTCACCCGGCCTTTCACTGGAACAAATTTCAACAACAAAACAGCACACCCACATTAAACCCTCTTTCTATCTGATCTCAATTACCCAATTGAACAGCACAATGTAACTCGTTGAGACTCATACAAAAGTTTCAGTTTTGAAATACATGTGTACCTTATATATTGAAGGGTGAGATCAGTATCATAAATCGAGGAATGGATCCGGTAAGGGTAAATTATAGGGTGATTCGACCTCCATGGTTGAAATCCAGAAGAAGCTCTGAAGATTACGCTCGTCTTCTCTGTTTCCATCATCTGTTTGGAGCCGCGAGAGGGTGGCGGAGATGCCGCGGGTGGCGCTGGATCCATCGATTGTGGCGTTCGATGGTCTAGGGCTCGTTTATTCCTGGAGTAGATTTTGCTGGTGGAGAGGAGAGGCGGGGTTATGGTGGTGGGTTAGTGGGAGACAGAGGCGAGAGGTGGTGCGGTGGGGATGGGTCAGTGGTGGGGGGGTTGGGGTGGGGGTGGGTGTGTGTGGATTGGTCGGAGGAGGGAGAGAGAGTCGAGAAAGAGACTTCTCTCTTTCATGAGGACATGTTATCTGAACCTGTTTTTTTGGGTAAATATTATCTGAACCTGTTAACGATGAGGCGGGGTGTTTTTGGTAGTTCACTTAAAATAGGGTTTATGTGGAACCCTTTTCGGTCATTTTTTTTTTGTTGATTTTTCACAAGTATCTTTAAAATCACGTTTTGAATACATTGAATGGCTCGGATCATCAAAATTCGATCGAGACGATATTTAACTGAGCCTTTAACGAAATCCGTTAGTCATTCGGATGGAAGGGGGCATTTTGATTAACGGAAGATAACGTTGGGAGTAAAATTGAAGTTTTTAAAAGGTTAGGAGTCTAATTGAATTTTGGGGTAAAGGTTGGGGGGTATTTTGAAATTTTCCTCTCAAATAAATTCTAGGTCATATATTGTTAGTTTAAGCTTATGTACTTTTTTTTACGACTGAACTATCCTTTTTTTTTTTGTAAAACTGAATAACATCTTATCCCATCTGGATTGAATTAGTTACGCCATACAATTGACACTTGTGAACATTAAAGGTTAACACCACATAACAAGACAGGTGTATACAATAGAGTAAAAACCATATTTGAGGTCAATTTATAAAAGCAATAAACAATTTGGGATTAAATTCGCAACCATACAAAGTTTAAGATTAATAGTGTAATAACAACTTAAAAATTTCAAAACAAAAAGAAGCAGATTACGCAGGAGGAAGGGAAAAGAAAAACAGGGTACTACTTGGCCAGCTGGTTCATGCTTTTGGATCGATTTTCCCACTCTTATAACGTTATAAATCAATACACCAACGCTTAATATATTTAGGAGAGAGTAGGGAAATTTCTACCTTTCCTCCGGCCGATAAGCAAGTAAACAAGGAAGAAGGGAAAAAAAAAAAATGGAAGTTGGGAAAGATGAAGAATGGAGTGGGTTCCAGACTGCCTTGGGTTGGAATGAGGGATGATCTGTGATGCCTTTGGTGTTGGTCGAGTAATCATGTATTTTAATTATTCAATCTAATTAATTATTGAATTAGTATTTAACGTTTCAAATTTATATTTAAAAAAAAATATAGGGTAAAAATCGTTACAGGCATCCAGTATTGTGTGGTGTTCATAATTATAATTTTCCCTCCTTGCCTTAATGGACCAGGTGGGAGCATCATGCTTAGCCACGTAGGCCTTGAAACGATGATCATCTTCTACATTTCTATTCCCCTCTCTCTCTCTTGATCAGGACATCCGGATCTATTATTCGTGATTGGAGGCCAACATAGATATACGAGAGAATTACGACCAAATCATGATTGGAGGTCAACATAGACGAGATATAGGCTATAGAGACGAGATGACGAGGATTGAGCCGCCAAGCGGTTCAAGTTATGTTCGGACCTAAGTTCGACATGTGGAACAAGGAGCGACATACTACTTGTGTGACGAGATCAACCAACAGAGTGGTTGAAGAGGCTCAATGAGAGGGAGCTCGAGCCGGCCAATACGAACAACAGACGGTTGTTCCTATAAGACAAAAATATTGACAACAAACAGTTGTCCAGCGAGACGATTGTCGAGACGACGAGATAGACGCACTGAACGAAGGAATCAAGCTTAAGGGGGATGTTGTAAAGTAAGCTTGATTGAGAATGAAAAACATGTATTTGGTACTATTAGTTTGGAGGCTTGGTGGCTGGCCAAAGAAGTCAGAAAGAGAGTGGCTTGAATTCAATGAGTATTGCCAAAGATTGATTTTGATAGCTAAGGCATGCGTGGAGTTAAATGCTGAGAGGAAAAGCCTCCAAGCATGGATTTAGAATAGTGCCCCATTTGGCTTATAAATTGGATGTTTTGCTAAGGATAGAGTCAAGAAAAAGAGTAGCAATAGAGAGAGAAAAAAAAATGTCTGGTCTGCAAGCCTAGACCTTTAAAAATATGTATTTTTCTGTTAAAAAATTTAAACTTTTTTCACAACTTGAAAGAAATTATTGATATATATCTTTCGATTTGTGAAAAAAAAAATTAAATTTTTTAACCCAAAAAAATGTATGTTTTTAGAGGCCTAGGTTTGCAAAAAAATTAGCTTGCTATTTTTTAAGAGATGCAACTATATCAACCTCTCTATTTTAACAGTAATTTATTTAAATACTTCAGTTTGTTTTTTATTTAATCACTCGATCATATCAACAGCTATCAAGGAACTTTACATTTTAAAAAAGTTGTAGTTAAAAATATAGCAATTTTTGAGAGGTCCAAAATTGTATAAAATGACCAGCAATTTGGGATAGAAGGAGTATTAAATTGCTAACAAAAACATGTGAGAGCAAGTGCACCAATCTCTATATAGTTTGGGTTAAAATAGTTATTCAAAATGATTTGTCCATTTTTGGTAGCTACACATTCTATCAGCCTCTCTATTTTAACGATACTTTAGTCAAAAAATAATTTTAAACTTTGTATACGCACTAGACCAAAAATGTGGGATTCGAATCACTCATTTCATAGGTGTTGTCGAGAAGATTATTTGTAAACAAACTCATATTTACTAGATGTCAATAATTATCGACTAACATCATATTATTTAAACAAGGTTTGTTTAGATACCTAAAATTGTGCGATGATGATAACTTTCATGAAATAAAATAAGGTTTATTTTTAACTGATGATTCGTAGGGCATGGTGAGAAGTTTATTTTCATGTAAAAAAATTATATGATAAGGCTAAAAATAAAGATTTGTTCGGTAAGAAAAATAAGCGCCCTTGTTCCAATATTATTGTGTTGGTATTTTTCTTCGTCTCTTCTAAATTTTGTTAAATTCATGTTAAAGGCTAGTGATAAAAATTTGTTCGATAAGAAAAGATAACGCCTCTTGTTACTAAGTTATTGTTTTGGTATTTTTCTTCGTATCTTCTGAATTTTTATAATATACATGTTAAGTTTTCTCTATTAATCATTGATCTTAATGGGAGGAGTCTAAAAGGCAAAAAAAAAAATTCGATTAAAAATACAAAAAAAAATCCGTTAAAGAGAACAAGAAAAAAAAAAGAGGGAGTGGAGGAGAAGCCGCCTTCTCAAAACTAAAGAGTATATAAGACTTTCTATGGCCGCTATTTACAAATCTCAATCTTTCATTCAGGTCTTGTTTCCACTAAACTAAAAGTTGTAGTTCTTGACTTTTTTATTTTCTCTTTATTCAGAAAAAATTTTGAGTTTGTTAGTGGTTCGCCATACTTTTATAAATAATTGGTTCGTCTCCATGAGATAATTGAAAAGTAAAAAATTTATAACATTTACCAAAAATTTTTGAAATTATCCAAGAAAAATAAAAAAGCAGACTTAAAATTCTTTGGAATAAGGACAAAATAAAAAGGTCAAGTACTACAACGTTTAGTTACTGGAAATGAAGCCGCAGTCTCTTTGAGTTTCTAATATGTTCGTAGGAGGGGAAGGCAGAAAAGGAGAGGGGGAGGAAGGGTAATAAAAGGAGAAGGCAAATAAAATGTTTTAGTCACATGTATATATCTGGATTTAGACGAATTAAAAAAGTAAAAAATTATGTATTTTACCCAAATATTTTTTGAAATATCCAAAATAAATTTGTGCTTTTTTAGCTTTATCTTGAATATTTAAGAAAGTATTTGGGTAAAAATCATAGTTTTTTACTCTTCTGATTCGAACAAAAAAAGTGAAGCGCAAAACTAACAAATACGAAAAAAATTTGAGTAAAGACAAAACAAGTAAAACCCAAAAAATTCTTAGGATTAACGAATGAAAAAAAACAAAAACAAAACAAGGAAAGCCCAAAAAATACTAATTTATATTTTGTTAATATGCGTGTGGTTTTTTATGTGTATCGTATTGAAAAACCCTAGCTCGCCTAGGAATATAAATATTTGCTATTTTTTAATCTCTCCAATTAATTAACCCACCAATAGATAAGAAAATCAATCTCGCAAACGGAAAGCAATAAACAGAGAACGCCAAGATATACGTGGAAAACCCTAAACGGGAAAAAGTCACGGTAAGGAATCAAGCACTATAAACATTGTGTAGTTACAAGTAATCTTACCCTACGATTTGAATCTTCACAATCGAATCTAAGACCTACTTGCCGAATCCACGTTCACCACACCCAGTGCTTGACTGTCGCTGCCTTGAATCCACAAGCCTTCCAAGATGCTTCCAGAAATCCACCGGAAGATGACTCAATTAGTTAGCAAAGATGAATGAACTTCTTGGAGTTATCATTGTATCTCAATGATCAATCGACCTCATTTGTCCTCCAAGACCCAAAAGCGAAACCCTCCTTTTAATAATCTCACATTCCCAAATGTGATATGGAGTGGCTGTATGTATTTTCCGTCGTCAAAAAATAATCTTCACAGACTTGTATATATAAATGATGCTTGATTTTTCCTTGATCTTCGATTTGCATATTCCGTGAAGTTACCATATACCAAAAACCGATTTCCTAGATTTTTCTTTCCTTTCAAGAAGCTCAATCTCTCAATTACAAATAAAGATTTCATTCCACTTTCTAAACAGACACTCTATAAACAAAAATAAAATACAACTCGATAAATGGGGATACAAATAAATATGTGTTTTGTCGTGAAATGTGCCAACACAGATAAACCGTGGTATATGGTCCTAACATATCGGACAATTTTTGATATCCATGTCGGAACATATGTGGTTATAGCAGAATTCTCGTTTCCTTTGTACTCGATCCAGACGTTGACGTAATACCCCGTTCCAAGGGGCGCAACCAGTTCAACCTCGAGCGGAGTGGTCTTGTTTTTTTTTTGCTCGGCGAAAGGAAATTTTATTAAATCTCGAAAGGATACATCGAGAGGAAAAGATGGGGAGCAAAAAGCTCAACTCAGCTAAAAGAAAACAAAACATAACTCATCCAGCAAGAGATTGGATGAGGATCATCTCAAATATTACAGTTTTAACGGTCGAATACCATCTAAATACCACATTTGAACTGCTCCATCAAATACACCTTAATATCAAACTTAACTTTCATCCACATGGCTACCCTGTACTTGATTAAATCCACTACCTCCTCAGAGCTGAACGTTACGTTCTGAAATATGATCCTATTCTGCATAATCCAAATTGACTAGATTATCGCAAAGAAACAGACTTTCCAAGTGTGCTTTTCCAGGTTTTGGAAACTAGAATCAAACCACTGTGGTCTTGTTATGCCTGACGGAGTTTATATTAAGTACGACGTGGTGCGAATTCGGGTTGAAATCTTGTTTAAATGTGTCGAGCTCAACAGCGATAAAAGATGGTTCGATGTGTTGCCGTCGGTGGCGGCATTACTTTTTACTTTTTCGATTCCTCTTGTCGAGACGAATCAATAATCCACAAAAATTGGGCGTAAAACTAACAAATGTGAAAAAAATTCAAATAAGGACAAAACCAACTTAATTTCTTATAAGTTTAGGAGAACTCACCCTGGTACTTATTATGAGAAAAAGAGAAGTGAAAGGAAAATCAATACCATTTTGGTCAGAAGATAGACTTCTAACAACTATATACCGGTAAACAAATCCTCTTGAACTGTTAATTAACGAAAGAGACATAAGTACAACAAAAGGTAATTTTATACACCACCACCCAGCAAAATGTACAAGCAATTCCCCCATTCTTCTCCCTCCTCTCAATAAACAAATCAGAGTAAATACATGCAGAAACCAAAAAAAGAAAGAAAGAAAGAGAGAAGAATGGAAATCTTCTGATTCCTTATTCCAACAATAACAACTAGCTTGTAGGAAAGACCAGGAAAAATGAGAACTTAAACGATATAAATGTGGCTGTCACTATCTGGGCGTTGGATTTCTGGGTTAATGGCCACTGGTGCTGAACCTGATCCACAATCCACAGCGGTAAAGAACGTCGTGTCGGTGGTGATGGCCGGAATGATGTCTTCCTCCAACATCGGCACAGGCGCCAACGGGTTAAGCGGCTTGAATGATGGCACGCGGGGCATAGGCATCGAGCCCGATAGCATCTGAACAATTTCCTGAGTTTTGGGCCTTTCACTTGCTATCGGATGAGAACAGGCCAGACCAATAAGCAAAAATTTTTGGGCCTCCTCCGCAACACAGTCCTCCCCAAGCCTACTATCTACCGCCTCAAGTAACTGGCCTTCGCGATGTAAGGCCCAGACCCAATCAACTAACGACGGGTACGTGCCAATTTGGGTCCCGGGCATACGACCACAAACCACTTCCAATAGAACTGCACCAAAAGCATATACATCAGACAGATCGGTGGCCTCACCCGAGGACAGGTATTCAGGGGCCACGTAACCAGGTGTTCCTGGAACGCCTAGGGGTTCTGTGTACGAGGTGTACGAGGTTTTCTCATAGTCTAGGGCTCGTGCAAGGCCAAAGTCTCCTAGCTTGGGGTTGAACTCGGCGTCAAGCATGATGTTACTGGCCTTGATATCGCGGTGGACCACCCTCTTTTGGTACTCGTTGTGGAGGTAGTGGAGGGCGGAGGCTACCCCAGAGATGATCTTGCGGCGAAGAGTCCAGCTCAACGGCATGCGGTTGGTATCGCCGAAGAGGTTTTGGTCGAGGCTGCCGTTGGGCATGTAGTCGTAAACTAGCAGCAGCTTTCCATGCTTGTGACACCATCCTGTAATAGAGATAGAGATGTTTTTGCGTTATGATTTGTGCGTACAAGGGACAACTGACCATGATTTGAGAAATAGGCCATATGGGGATGGATTAGGAATGAAAAAGGACTAACCCAGTAATGGGACAAGGTATTTGTGCCCGAGTTGATTGATAATTGTAAGCTCATGAAAGAAATCATCCTGACCCTTCAAACTCTCTCTAGAGAACATCTTCACCGCAACCTCCAAATCCTTTTGATTCGCCAAATACCCTTTGTAAACCACTCCATACCCACCCTGTCCCAACTTCCTCATCTCATGAAAATTGTTTGTAGCCTTCTGCAAATCTTTGTACTGATACTCCCTCGGCATCCCGGGCATTCTCTTCACCTTTCTCTTCATTCGCCGATCTGATCGTCGTGATAACCACCTCTTTCGGAAGTAGTATACCAAAACCAGCGAAGCCGGTAAAAGTACCACCATTGGTATCCCGACAATAAGGCCAATCTCCACACAATTTACGTCGTAGTAGTATTCCACTGTCAAGTTCCACCGTAAAACTCTGTTGATTTCTGCTGAGTTGCCCGTGGATGCTGAAAACCCAAAATACGAGTTCTGATTCACGACCCCTCTGAGGTTCAGATATGAAGTAAGGATCGCGGTATCGGGTCTGGGAGGTGTTGGATCCGTTGGGCTTGCTTGTTTAGCCATGTAAACCGCGATGAACTGTTTATGTTTTGTTGGTCAAAATTAAGAAAATTTTAGTATGATAAAGCTAGGGTCTCCTTCCTTGAAAAACAATAGTAAATTGCATGTTAATAAAGAAATGTGCGAGAACAAGTGCACCAGGCAGTCTTTGAGTTTTGGGCAAACATACCTATTCGAGAGTCATTCGTCTATGTTAGATACACACCTTATCAACCCTCTCTGTTTTAACTATACTTTATTCCAAATATTTTTGTTTGGTTTTTCTTTATTCATTCACTCAGAAAATAATTTAAACATTATACTCTCTCCGTCCCAATATATTGCACATGTTCCACTCTTCGAGACCTCTAAAAAATTGACTCTATATATATATATATATATATATATATATATATATATATATATATATATATATATATATATATATATATATATATGCTCATGCATCTTATATTTTTTTTATTTACAATATTTTTTATATTCAATACGATCGTGTTTGGTAGATCTCAATTAATTTTGTTAAACAAAGATTTTGAAATCATAGAAAACATATTATAAATTGTGAAATATATACAATTAATTATTTTAGTGACACGATTGCCCACAAAAGATCAACAATTTGGGACGGAGGGAGTACTATTTTACGGATATAGTGTGCATACTAGCTAGACCAAAAATAATTAGATGATCCACATCGCTCATTTCATTGGTGTACAGTCATCTAACTGTATATCAAACAACATCATATTTTTCTTTAAAAAAGATTTGTTTAACTAGATACCTACGAATGTGCAATGAAGATAATTTTCATGAGTAAAACATGCTACTACAATGAGCCTGCAAAGGGATGATCTGGTAGGGAATGTTGAAAAGTTGATTCATGTAAAAACAATTTGATAAAGCTAAAAATAAAAATTTGTTCGATAAGTTTATTGTTGCTACTTGCAAATCTCAACTTTATTCTTTAGCCTCTCGATTCTTCAAGAGGAGAAGGGGTGGTCAAGGGAAATGAAAAACAATTATTATATAACCACACACACTTACACAAACACTTTATACACATTCAAAATATTTTAGTGGGTCCCACACACACTAGAGGTATAGTGTGTGTGGGCCCCAATGTAAATGTGAGTGAATTTATATAAATATTTGTGTAAGTGTTTGTGATTGTAAAATGATTGAAAGAAAAAAAACAAATATATCCATCCTGATTGAGAGGGAGAGGAGAAAAGGGAGAGGAAGAGACGGGGGAAGGAAGAAGGATGGTAAAAGGAGAAGGCAAAGAAAATGTTTTAGACACCCATATCCATCCGGATTGAGATTCAGTCACAAATTTCTTGTTGAGAGCTGCTACTGGTACAATAAGTGATCCACAGACCACGCGTAGCTTTTGGGCCCGTCTCAAGTACAACAAAGATAATCAGAGCCACTCATTTTGTTCAAAATATTTTGTTTAGGGTTCTCGTAGAATATTAGCTCCATTCGATATCGTTAAGGGCGTTTACAAAACATCCAATTTTGCTTTTAGAATTTAGGCTAGCAAATATGCACGTTAAATGCTCTTAACGATATCAGATGGAATTAATTTTTTATGGGAATCCTAAACAAAATATTTTCAACAAAATGAGCGGCTCCGGTTATCTTTATTGAATTTGAGACGGGCCCAAAAGTGAGTTGTACGCGCTGTTTGTGCAGCCCTTGCTATACCAGTAGCATTTTTGTTTCTAGTTGTTTTTTTTTTTTGAACACATTCAATTTATTTCATAAAAAAGCCCGAAGGCAAAACAGATTCATTCAAAAGATATAAGAATGAACCAAAATTACAAAGACTTCGACAAACGCACTCCCTGCAGAAGCAAGACCGCCGAAATCACTAAATGAGAACCAATCTAGGTTCAAATAGTTGAGAATCCCAAAACGGACCCCAGGTCAAACCAAGAAAAGCACATAAGAAATCTAGACAACTTCATGGTTGTGATACCAACACTCGCTAGTGAACCGACAGGTGACGCAACCACAGCTACTGTGTACCACCTCCGAGATATCAAACATACTACTACGCACCAAACCCACTCCACGAGCCAAACCATGGAGACTTATTCTACCACCACGAACACCCATCGAATTTGGGGAAACCAGACCAATACAGATCCGGACTGAAAGATCCAGCCGGTAAAGCCAGAGTAACCGACAATAGAAAAAAAAAAAACAAGAAAAAAAATCCTAACCCATCAAACTCTAACCCCAACACACCATTATTACCTCGCCGATAGACACTTGATGCCGGATTTGAGAAGACAAGGTGGTGACATGATGATTCCAGCCCACAGGTCGCTTGGCTAGAGGTCGGAGAACCTGAAGCTTGGTCACCACGAACTCAACATCTCTTGCTCTCAAAACAGTGAAAAGATACACCGACGGAGAGGAGATTAGAAAGATGAGGAGGGGGAAGGGAGAGGTAGAGGGAGGAAGGAGGAGGACGCGACGCCCCCCTCCCCCGAATCGCAGAAGAGATATCGTTTCTCTCTCTTGGTTTCTCTCTAGCAGCGCACTCGGCAATAGTATGCGTGTGGTTTATATGTATATTATGTGAAGCTCACAGGCACTACAAGAAAATCGTTCTATAGCAACGGTCCAAAGCGTTGCCAAAAAGCCGAAAAACCGTTGGTAGAGACACATTTAGGCTATACCAACGGTTGGTCAAACCGTTGGTCAAACTGTTGCAATATATCCGTTGCTGTAGGGTATAGCAACGGTTTTGACGAGCGTTGGTACAGATTTTTTTTTAGTAACGGTTCCTTTAACAACGCTTGTAACTAGGGGTGAGCAAAAAATCCGTCAAACCATGAATCCAGTCCAAACCAATCCAAACCGAAAAGTTTGGTTCGGTTTTTTAGTAATATGGTTTGATCATGGTTTAAAAAAATTAAAAACCGCTTTATATGGTTTGGTTTGTGGATTCACATTCACGGTCATGATTCCAAACCGATCCGAACCGTATAATACAATTATATATAATTTAATTATTATCACTGCCCTTTTGCTGCCTTATTTCAATTCAATAGTTTTTAGAAATTATCTTTGACATTTTATTTGGTTAAATTATCTTAAGATGTTTAATAATTAGTATTCTTAGTTTGTTCATTTAGTGACTTACCAGTATTTTATTTTCTTAGTTTAAGACTTAAGACAATTATTGGTATTCTACTCTTAATTAGTTGGTTGAAGTTACTGTGTTTTGATAATTTGAATGAAATTGGTTTTAATATAATTTTTTTTTAATTTATCTTTGTAATTTTAAGTATTTTAAATATTTTTTGAAGATGATAGTTTAGTTTAAAGCAAACCGTGGTTTAAACCGAAACCGAACCATAATTATATGGTTTGGATTGGTTTGGTTCTATGCCTTTTGTGGGTTGGTTTGGTTCTCCAAATTCATAATCCGTAGGTATTGGTTTGGTTCTTGGTTTACTACAAAACCGAATCAATCCGAACCATGCTCACCCCTACTTGTAACCGTTGCTAAAGGCAAGTTTTTTTTTTTAAAAATCTGGGGTAAAATATGACATGGCAGCCACGTGGATTCCACGTGTCGCCATGACGCTTGCGTGGCGGCCATGTGTCGCTCGCGTGGCGGCCACGTGGCGCATGGAAGGCAACACAATTTTGCTTCTCCTGGGAATCGAATCCAGGACCTCGCGTATGCGCGCGCGAGTGCATACCAGCTGGGCTAGCCCAGCACTTGTGCATTATTAAGGAACAACTAATATTTATATTATACGAACTGTCATTAGAGCATCCATAATGTGATAATCAAAACCAAAAAGTTGTTAAAGTTAGCAATATTTGATCAAAAAAGTGCTCACATTGTAATAACCAAACTTAGCAACCTCTTAATCAAATCAAATTTTGGCTTTTGAATAATCAAAACTAGCAACTTTTTTGCCAATAATCAAATCTAATGGTCTCCACATTTTTTTAATCAAATACACCCATCATTACATAAAAACTTTTTCTCTTTCTCAACAATGTTTCCAGAAAATTATTTTTAAATTATTTTTTTTCCAGAAACTTGAAAAAAACCAGTATTTACAGAAAACATTTTTTTAAAGTGTTTTAACACAAAAAATTGTTTTTTTTGTTTTTTAAACGGCTTTTAACAATTTTTTTTTTAAAAAAACTGTTTTTTAACGCAAATTTTTTTTTTTAAAATGGCTTTTAACAAATTTTCAAAAAATAATTTTTAGCAACAGTTATTGGAAAACCGTTGCTATAGTCAGGTTTTTTGCAACGGTTATTGGAAAACCGTTGCTATAGTCCAGTTTTTAGTAACGGTTATAGAAAACCGTTGCTATAGTCGGGTTCTTAGTAACGGTTATGAAAAACCGTTGCTATAGTCTTGTAATCTAGTAACGGTTGCATGAAAACCGTTGCTATAGTCCTGTTTCTAGTAACGTTTTGTAAACCGTTGCTAAACACCATCTATACCGACGGTTTTTTAAACCGTTGTTAAAAAAACCGTTGCGAGATCCCAAATTTCTTGTAGTGAGGTATTCAACTTCTGATGTATCAAAAAGAAAACTTGTATCGTCTAAACATCTGTGTCTGAACTTATGTGCTTATAGCAATTATAGAGGAATGAAGTTCCATCGATTAATTACCTTTTTGTCACCGTCGTACTGGACCCATACGTTGAAGAAATTGTGCGTTCCATAGGGCGGAACCAGTTCAAACCCGAGTGGGGTCAACGAGGTGGTGTTGCTGGATACGACGGAGTTTATATTAAGCCCGACGTGGTTCGAGTCCGGGTCGAAATATTCTTGAAACGTGTCGAGCTCGATTGCGATGATCTGGTTCGAAACCTTGCCGTCGGTGGTGGAATTAGTCAGGCCCAAGTACCCGCCGAAGCTATTCGGCGGCGGGAGAATGAGCTCCGGCGCCACCACGAAAGTCAGGCCTTCACCATGGGTAGGGAAACCGATCTTTTGGTCGAAGTTCACGAGGAACGAGGTGTTAAACGACGCCACTCGGTCAGAGTAATTGTCGTTTCGGCCTTCCCATAGCTTGAAAGACTTGTCGTACAAAATTCGACCGGATTGGTTGGTGGGTGGGCTGTAGTCGGACTCCAGCGTGACATGGAGGGCGCCGCTGGCTACCGTTGAATCATTGCCGGCCAAGTACAATTTCTCGGTGTTTGAGTTGGAGTTGTTGAAGTCATCGTACGTAATAGTGCAGGTTTTAAGTCTGGCGGAGACTGGAGGGGCTGCCACCGCGAGTAAAGAGAGGAGGAGCACGACGGCTGGAATTGGATTCGCCGGCAGTTCCATTTCGACGGCTGGGTTTTTGGGTAATGTGGAAATGGAAACAGAGATTTGAGAGAGGGGGTTTTTTATGGGACCAGAGGCGGCTCCATATTGATGATTCAATGGTCAACTGAACACTCAAAACAAAAATTTTTGCTTAGAATACATGAAAAAATTTTGAACTAACCTTACTTTGAACACTTAACCCAAATATCAATGAACACCTAACTCAAATGTCAATGAACACCAAATTGTAATAGTCTTGAACACCTAACCCAAAAAAAATTGAACATCCAACCCAAAACCAAAACACTCAATCACAACCCAAATACAGCTCACAATCATAATGAAAAAAGAAAGAGAAAAAGAAGAATATATAAGAGCAAGTAGTATGTTCTGCATTCTTTCTCCATTTTTATTGTTGATGGTCTAAATGTGTTAATTTCGCATTCATGAAAATAGCTACATTAATTTTTTTCTTTAGTTATCTTATAGAATTACGGACAAAAGCTTTAAAAAAAAATTCAACTACGTTGCAAAAATCCCGTTAACTTGAATAATATTCCTTTGAATTTAAGACTACAATAAAAAAATCTTATCATATCATTATATAGTATATAATTTTGAGTTCTCATTTTTCCTCGTAGTTAATTTTTTTTACAACAGAAGTTATGTTTTTTTTGTACCGTAATATTTATACTAATTTATGAAATTTGTACATAAATTATTGGTAAATAAATCAACTAGTAGAATTAAGGTAATTTTTGAACACCCTAACACAAATTTCTGGAGCCGCCACTGTATGGGACTATGGTGCAAACGGGAGAGAGGATCGAGACTTGTTTTTAAAGAGTCTTCCCAAAAGGTGGGAGAGAGATTGGTTCTACCGAGAATTAAATATATTTGAGGAGAGTAAGAAAAAAGTCAGAGAGATCCAAGAGGGGTGGTACAATACATGACTTTTGGTATATGAAAATGTGAATAGAAGAAAATGAAAGGTTCATATTCACATTTTCACATCTAGATCCAGGAAATTAACCGTGAATCTGGACCGTTTTTTTTTTTCCTGAACATTTTCATGTACCGAGAGTTATGTATCCTCACATTTTGGAGGTATAATATTATTCACTCCTCCCGGAGAATGGCCACAGGGTACGTGCTTCCATCCGGGGCACTCCAACACCACACATTCTCGTAGAATTCACGACAAAATGTATGAATCCTACATAAATGTGTGATTCTAAAATAATTCGGAGTATCATATGATTGTGCTTTGGGACTAGTGAATACTCGAGAGAGGAGAGGGAAAGGAAAAGGGAGAGGGAAGGGTTTGAAGCTTGAACAGGCCAATGGTCTTCTCTCCATCTCCATTGCTTCAAACATTCTTAGTTTTGGACTAAAATACAAGTCCAAATTTCGACCTATGAAACTAGTAGGAGGTCAATCTGGACTGTTCTGTCTATCTAATGCAGTTCTCAGCTTGCATTACCCTTGAACAGAATTTTCTGTGTAGTTTGTATTAGGTGTATCTTTTGTTCTTCTTGGTCCCTCGCCAACCTTTCCCTCCTTTTGGAAGCGGGTAGCATATGATTATCCTCAGTCTAGATGTCAATATTGTTGGGATGTAGGCCGTAGGTTGTGATGCATTTTTTCCCATTTTCCTTTAATCTCTGTAACGTAATTTGTTTCGGAGATTAATAAAATTTTCTTTTGCTGATAAAAAAAATTGGGGAAACAAAGTAAACTAAAACCAAAAATAGGAAGACATAACAATAATTATTTGCTCCCTAAATCATGGGATTTCAAAGAAATAAAATAGAAATGCAAAAATAATATAAACCACCGGATGTGTTTCTTAGCATTCTTTTTTTCTTCTTTTTTTCTTTTGCAAATAATGGACATGCAGACTACTTACTCCATGTAGTAGCATCATACAACTATTTGAAGCGGATTTTGCTACACCTACATCAGGGCTGAAGTTAGTGTCTCGTTGTGTAATATGAGCATTGAAATTGAAATATAGTTAGCGATTTTTATAGTATTTTTTTTGTGTTTTAGTTTTTTTCATTTTTGTTTTTTAATATGGTCTTATTTTAAATATATATATATATATATATATATGTGGGTTGATCTGCTGTGGAGTTTAAAAAACCATCAGTGATATAAATGATCTAGTGTGGTGCACTCTTTCGATGGTGTCATTTTTATGAACTAATGAAAGTTGTACGGAGTAGTATGATTACGGCGGATATTAATTTTGGCGGCTGACCCCAAATACCAAAGGTACAAAATTTGGTGACAAAGAAATCAAAACAAACTGAAAACATGAATATAACAAGAAAACCGGGCAAAGTATATATATAGGAAATGGAAGTAATAATCAGGATGAGCGAGCTGGATGATAGGGATGAGCAAAGCAGGGGATTTGTGAATATATTGTGAGAATTCCCTTACTTCGTCAATCCATATCTTCACGTGCTATCGGGCTAAACGTGAGTGAACTTTTTCTTACATTACTCACTTATGCCACCCAATCTTGGTTTTAGAGGATGCCCCACTTGATAATTCCATTTAGTTTTAGGTTTCAGATTGGGTTTTGGGTACTGTGGAAGTGGAAATGGAGATTTTAAAAAATACGTAGTGAGAGAGAGAGAGAGAGAGAGAGAGAGAGAGAGAGAGAGAGAGAGAGTTTGAGTGAGTTAGTGGGTTTAAGACTTTAAGTTTTGACCTGGCCCAAATGGTCTGCTGACTCCTCTCTCAATTGCTTCGAAATTCGATCCCCAACCAATTGTCCGACTAAAAAAATCATAATTTTGGATGCAATTATGTATGAAACTATTAGATATATGTGAATTTACTTGGATCTAACGATTTGGGACAATGATTTTTCCGAAGTTGGGTTTTAAAGTGTTTGTAGCGTTGTTTGACAAACTAATACCAAGAATTTTCACGTGTGCAAATAAAGAAAATTTACCATAAAAGGTCAACCCCCTGGAAATTTTATAGTCATTTTCTTCTAATTTTTTGCTTTAGATTTTGCATTTGTCAAACAAATTGTTAACAAAGACTTAGTGAGTTGAGTCACCCTTAATTAACATTAGTTCTGAACGCCAGGTCTAATTGGTTTTCCAATTTCCATTAGAAAATTAATTTCTACATTCTCCTAATTAATGCAAACACATATTTTTTTTTTAATTTTTAGTAGATGAATTTACGAAACAGTTCTTGAAATTTGTAAAAAGTGTATGCATGCATGAACTGTTTCATAAATTCACTCGTTAAAAGACGAAAAAAAGTGTTTGCATCAATTAGGAGAGTGTAAAAATCAATTAATCGAAGGAACTTTGTCCCAAGCAGTACTAATAGATACAATTGGACATTCCATTCGGCCCAACCAGTTGGAACCCGAGTGGAGTCAACGAGATGTTAATGTAAGATATGACGGAGTTTATATCAAGTCCTACGTGGTTCGAATCCGGATCGAAATACTCTTTAAGCGTGTCGAGCTCAATGGCGACAATCTGGTTCGAAATGTCGCCGTCTGTGTCGTGAGTAGTCAGACCCAAGAACTGGCCCCAGCTATCCGGCGAGACATTGACGTTCGGTGCCACCACGAACGCCAGGTCTTCACCAGGAGGAAAGCCGTTGTTTCGGTTGAGGTTCACGAGGAACGAGGTGTTAAACGACGCCACTCGGTCAGAGTAAGTGTGGATTTGGCCTTCCCATAGCTTGAAAGACTTGTGGTAAAAAAACTCGACCGGCTTGGCTTTTGGTGATTTCGGTGTCCAGCGTGACCAGGAGGGCGCCTTCGGCTATCGTCGAATCAGAGCTGGCGAAGTACAATTTCTGGGTGTTGGAGTTGAAGCCATCGTACGTAATGGTGAAGGTTTCCAGTTTGGCGGAGACCGGAGGCGGCGTCGCCGCGAGTAAAGAGAGGAGGAGCACGACGGCTGGGATTAGGTTCGCCGCTAGTATTCCCATTAATTTCAATTTCAGGTGTGTTGATTGGGTTTGGATAATGTGGAAGTGGAAATGGAAATGGAGATTTGAGAGAGGGGATTTTATGGGACTTAATAAATTTGATGCAAACGGCCGGCCGGGATAGAGGAGAATTGTTTTTTCGATCATCCGCGCGAAAAGGCGGGAGAGAGATTGGTTCTACTGAATTAAAAAAAAGAGAGAGGCTTTTTCACGGCCGTTCCGTGAACATGGTGTTTACGGAGCGGCGCAATCTCAGCCGTCCATTAGCGCAATCAATGGATGAGATTCATTTTCAATTATGACCGGTCACAATTAATTTTTTTCCGGAAAAATTTCATTAAAATTTAGACCGTCCAAAACACTTTTGGATAGCAGCGATTCACTTCCGTAAACTTTCTTTACAGAAACTTCCGTAAAGAAGTTTTTCTCTTAAAAAAATAGTTTGGGAGAGAGTAAAGAGTCCGGCTACATACACACCCGGCATAACTAATTATGTTACGCCTCTCAATTGTTATGTTATGTCTTAGTTATGCCTCTCAATGGTTTAGTTACGCTTCTCAATGATTTTGTTGTACGGGTGCATACCATACGGGATGTGTACCCTAGCATTTTCCGAGAGTAAAAGATAGGAGAAGTTATGGAGAGGGAGGTCTAATTATTCACAGCCCCTGGAAAACGGCCACGAGGTGCTTCAATTCATGGCACTACAAGATCACACATTTTTGAGTTCACAATATAATGTATAGATCCCGCATAAACGTATGGTACGTGCTAGAATAATTCAGAGTACGAACTGACTGTGCTTTTGGATTATTAAATAATTACTCGAGAGAATGATAAGAAGAGGGCAACAGGCCAATGGTATTCTCTCTGTCTCAATTGCTTCGAACCTTCTCTCCCATTATTATTTATCAGTCAACTCCAATTAAGTACTTATTTAAAAAATAAAATACTTATTTTAGTGAGTTAAACGCGGTTATGTTTAAAAGTACATAAACCAATAAATAAAAACATAAAAAAAATCTTTACCTTCTCCTAACAAGTAACAAAGACCAAAGAATTTGTCACTGGAATACCATGCACCCTCTATGCTGTTCTTTGGTCTTTATGGAAAGCTCCAAACAACTTAATCTTCAGGAATTCTACCTGATATTGAGGAGGCGGTGGCCGGATCTTGTTAAACTCAGCGTGGCTCTTTGGGTTAAAGGAAAATGCAACCTTAATTTCTATTTGATTGAGGATTTCAGGAGTCATCTGATATGTTTAGTCTGTTGTAATTTTGGCTGGACATGTTTTTATTTCTCTCTCTTTTCTTGGTTGGAATTGCTTTCTCTTCTCTTTTCTTTTCTTCGATGTACGTTTATCGAGTTTTTTAATAAAAAAATTTCTTTGCCGATCAAAAAAAAATTATTTGGTAATAATGAGTTAGTTACTTTACTGCATGCCCCAAACGAGGTGTGGTGGAAGCAAATTTTCTCAATCTACCCATAGGCCATAACTAATCCGAATGATACAATTTGGGACAATTTGTTTCCTTGTAGTATAAATTTTGGAGTCACCAACCCATCATCTTTTTTGACGAATGGTGCCAAAAAAATTGGGAAACATTAGCGATTAATTTTTTCCTCGCCCTTTCCAGTCAAATTTGACACAACTTCACGACGAAATGTTTCCTCGCCTTAGCATCCAAAAAAATCTGGGGGGGGTTCTTTTTGCGAGGAAAAATGTTAATTCCTCGCCATAAAGGATCTTTGGGCGACAAAAACTATTTTCCTCTCCTGTTATTACCTCATCAAATGGATTCTGTGAGGAAATTTAGTTTTCCTC
This sequence comes from Rhododendron griersonianum, assembly GCA_018127125.1. Classification (NCBI taxonomy): domain Eukaryota; kingdom Viridiplantae; phylum Streptophyta; class Magnoliopsida; order Ericales; family Ericaceae; genus Rhododendron; species Rhododendron griersonianum. Next base: position 43,632,495 of record CM030797.1, read on the forward strand.
TCAAATTGTCATTCTTTAACGACAAAATAAAATTTCCTCACTAATTTTTCAAGCAATAGGTTTTTTGTGTAGTAGTGTGTGACGGGGGCACAATAGTCCTATAGTGCTCCCTAAACGGCCCCAGCACAAAGTTATATTCCTTCCTTCTCATTTTATATGCTCCCCACGAAAACTCGTGTTATCTTGATTTTGTGGTCACAAGGCTCCTCCATTATCCAAATGCAAAGTGAAAACTATGGAAAAGTCCCACTTGATGCCACCTGGGAACGAAATGGCATTAACATTTTCATTAATTGTCATTCGATCTAGAGGGAATAACTTCAATGTCTCCCTCCGTTTTGGAGACACCGTAACTTTTGGCATAATAAAACCATTATGAGCATAACTAAAACTCATTACAAACATAACAAAACCATAATAAGGCATAACTTGTTTGTTATGCCTTTGTTGGGTTTGGTTATGCCTTGGTTGGTTTTATGCATAACAAATCCAACCAAGGCATAACAAACAAGTTATGCCTTATTATGGTTCTGTTATGCTTATAATGAGTTTTAGTTATGCACATAATAGTTTTGTTATGCCAAAAGTTACGGTGTCTTCAAAACGGAGGGAGACACCGAAGCGCTTCCCTTCGATCTATGTTTAAGAATCAAATACTATCTACTTGGTTCCACGAATTTTTGTTGTTGGATCATATGAAAATTTTGAAACGGTCGACTGACAAAAATACATAGGTACATGAAAATAGTGTTTGATCAAGCCCCAGCTGGAGGCTTTCGCAATGACCACGATGGTCTTAGAGTTTCTCAAGCTACTGCGTCAAGTTTTTTTTTTCCTAAAGACCTAGGTCATCTTATGTACCCCAAAAAAAAAAAAAAAAAAGGGAATATGGGTAAATCCGTACAGAATACTTTGGTGTCGTATAAAGACAATCTTTTTACAACATAAATACTGGTGCAGACTTGCAGTAGCCAGCTATTTTTTCCAGACCTAGCCAAATGCAGACTATGTGTGTGACAGTTTGATTGCTATTTTTCTTTTTAGTTGGCCGGCCGCTTGAAAATCCAAAGTTCCAAATGCAGGCCATGGCTGATGAATTGGACTATCTAAATTCTTAACAATTGGAGTTTTGGTCTTTGAGATAGGAATAATACAAAGAATATATTAATAAATTTTACCCTTCTCTTATTTTATGAATTCACTTCTTTTTATTGTTTTATACTATAATGAAGTTACAGATCGAACAACGTACAACAAGAATTGTCCGATGGTGATAAGATAGAGTTGTGACCAGCTAAGTCGCATGATTTTTGGGTAAAAAAATTTCCCTCTGCCCTCAACCCTTGGTTTGCGTACGCTCGATCTTGTTGTCACTGTCGAAATATGAGAAAGAAGGGAGAAAATGTGTATTAAATTCAATAATAAACTGTACAATGAGGTTCCTATTTATACAAGATGAGGAAGCCTGACTATGGAAGGAAAATCAACCTAATTACAATCAAATCAATTACAATAATAAGAAATCAAGAGAATCATATAATATCATAATCATTTCATATCATATCAGAATATGATTACGATATTATATGTTTTGATATTCTAACATCCCCCCTCAAACTCAAGGTGGTAGTGCAGACACCAGCTTGAGTTTGGACACCAAGTCATGAAAACGTCCAGGAGGATGAGCCTTTGTGAAGATGTCCGCAGTCTGATCGGATGAGGAAACTGAGAGAAGGCGGATGCTTCCCCGAACAACATGTTGTCGAATAAAGTGGCAGTCGATCTCAATATGTTTGGTGCGATCATGGAACACATCATTGCAGGCAATCTGAACAGCACTCTGATTATCACAATTAACAAAGTGTAGTAGCAGTGGAATGAATAACACCCATATCACTGAGGAGCCAGCGAAGCCATATCAACTCTTGAGTAGTGTCAGCAATAGCACGATACTCCGCCTCAGTACTAGAACGAGAAACAAGAGATTGCTTCTTACTTCGCCAAGAGATGAGAGAGTCACCAAGAAAGAAGCAGTAACCTGTGGTAGAGCGACGATCAGTGGGGTCACCAGCCCAATCAGCATCGGAATATGCACATAACTCAAGGGAGGAGTGTGCTGAATAGTAAAGGCCATGAAATAGAGTGCCTTTGACATAGCGAAGAATTCGAAGAATAGCCTGAAAATGAGTCGATCGAGGAGCAGAGATAATATGTATTTGCCTATTTGAAAACTTTGTATTTTGTGTTTGTATGTAATAATTAGTAGAACTTTATATTGGTTTGGCTTTCTCGTATTTTGATCGTTGCTGTAAAAATTGTTAAGTATTAAGGGCACACTTTTTAAATTTGGCCTTGGGCACTCAAAACCCTTGGGCCGGCCCTGCACTTAGCAAGAGTTGGAGCCGAAAAACAAGAAGACCTGGTGGTGTTAATGGATCAGCCACTTTCAATGAGTGAATTTTGTCACCTTAACTTAAGGCAGATAATAGACTAGAGTGTTGCCCGTGACTTTTGTTTGGGACTGTAACACTTTAAACATGTCTGATACTCTGTTGTGTTTTTCACCCTTCGCCTAGTTATATAATATTCCGAAGTGTCAAAAAAAAATGTAATAAACCTGCTTAGGGGAATACCATGGACTTTTGTTGTTGTTTATTTCGGTAAATTAATGAAGTGTAGGAATCTTGTTCATTTGAAATTTTCGCTTATATGATAGATGACTCATGAGTTTGAAAGCATCCCAATGTTTAATTTGGTCGGCAATTGTGTTCGTAATTTGGTCGGGGTTTATGTTTTAGTCCTTTTGAGAGTCCGTGTCGCTTTTCAATTGATTATATCTTATAATCTATGAGATTTTAGGTGATTTTGAAATTTTGAACTTAATGGTACTGATGGAGAGCTATCAAACAAAATCCATATTGCATATTAAAAGTGTTACCAATTGAAAAATATTATCAATTTACTATCCGATTAGAATGGAACGAGAGACTAAAAAATGGGAATGGAGAGAGTAGTAAATTACTACTTTTACTACTCCCTCCGTCTCAAAATGTTTGTCTGGTCTTCAAAATAAGAACTAAAAAATACTTCCTCCGTCCCTTTTTTACAGTCTAGTATTCCATTTTGGGCTGTCCCTTAATAAGTGTCCATTTTATAAAGTTAGTGGGTAAAAGTTGGTGAATTTTTCATTTTGTCCCTAAGAGTAAATTTCATTTTGAAAAGTTAGTGAGTAAAAATGTAATGATGATGTTTCCATAGAGGGTAAGGAGGAAAAGTGGAGGTAAAAGTTGATGTGAAAAGTCTAATGATGATGTCTTTTTAATAAGTTGGAATTACGAAGCAGGACACTTAAAAAGGGACGGAGAGAGTAATGCATTTCTTTCACGAAAAAATTCAAATTTTTTCCGCTCATCGATATGTCTAGTGAATTGTTGAAAAGAATTGGAGTTTTTCTTGCAAAAATTATATTATTTTTTCGTCCTAGTTTTGCGGACCAGACAAACATTATGGGACGGAGGGAGTACTAGTAATTCTCCAACTCTGTGAATTAGTGTAGTTGGTTGGGTGTTCTTATCAGTTCTTGAATTGGTTCAGTTGGGTGTTCTACTTTTTGGGTCCTATCATCATGCAACCTTTTTGCTGGTCTGTGATCGTAAGGTGTGAATTGTGAATTTTTATAAAATGTAAGGTGGAACGGGCCCCGCTCTGATACCATGTGGAAACTTTATATCCATATCAAAACCAATTGGCAATGAGTGGAGAGGTCCCAGATGTTTTTTTTCGAAAAAGTAAAAAGTTTTATTAAGAAAACTTGACAAAGGGTACATCAAGTTGGGGGAAGGGGGGGATCTCCAACCTAGGTTGGAAACAATGGACCGAGGTCCAAATACCTAAGGGGCAAAAGCCCGAAAAACCTAAAAGCCTCAAAACGCCCACAACTGAAAATTAAGTCCCGCCCAATAATCAAAAACAAAACCTAAACCAAACACCCCTACACACCATTGCCACAAAACAGAGTAGTCGCCATCACACCACTACCGACAGCAAGCACGAACACACATACATAGCTGACTCATCGAAAAAAGAAACATAACCCCCCACATACCACCTCCTAGACCCCACACCCATTAGAAATCTAAAGAGGACCTCTGCCGAAACCGTCCTCATTCCTTTGGTGCTTATTCCTTCGGAGAGGAGCGAAGGAATTGTTTATCAGTATACTTTCCAGGTCTTTTGCTTCCTGTTCAATCATCTTTTTCATTCTCAAAACACCAGTGTCATCAATCTTAATACCTAACTTAGTTCCTGCTATAATAGTTTCTTGGAGTTCCTCTTCATTTCTGTACTGCTCCTGCTTTAGTGTATCAGCTATAAACCCAGATACTTCATGAGATGGGACAGAAGTTCCTCTCGACTCAATCGAAGCCAAATCTTTATCAAAAGGCTCCGTATCCTTAATCACCTCGATTGGATTGAGGTCAACAACTAACTGTATGCCCCCAACTTCCTTGTCATTCAAAAAACCTACTTCCGAAAGATTATAAAAACCTACATCAAGTTCTACTCGCTCTGTAACTGTGCCAATATCCAAAGGTCCATCTTCTAAGCAAGGATAGTTCTCCCTTTCAATAATGGTTCCATCAGCCATGGATTGGGATGTATCCTTTAGTATTAATTTCGGCCTCAATAGGTTCAAAGAAGGCTACTAGCTGATTATCCCCTTCAATATTAGTCTCTTTGGGCTTAGAATCAGCTCCACCACTTACTAAATCACCGGGGGTTTCAATCCTTGTCCTACGATCAGCTCCGCAACCGAAGAGGTTCCATTAGTATCACTATCAGACCCCGGAGTATCCATTTCATCATCCTCATCCTTATCCTCATCCTCCACCTCTTCCTCTTCCTTTGATTCATCTTCTGAAAGCGAGGTAGAATGCAGACTTAGTCTGGGAATTTGTTTCTCCGCTTCATGTGGTTGGTCGCACGAATCTTCCATCACCTTAACTTTGTAACACTTATCTCCAACCTCAACGATAATCCATTCATCAATTTCCTTGAAAATATTAGTGGCGATTAAAATCTTAGCCTCCGCAAAAGATGTCATCTTCATCGTCGATTCATCCGTAGATATGAAAGAACCCCATAATTCTCCAATGGTTTTGAAAGAATTGTTGCTCCATCCGTTGAAAAGCATTCCATAGCAGCATAACCATACAAATCTTTCAGCGCATGCCGCTTGTCCATCCCATGGTTTAGATTTAGAAAACCACCTTTGAAGACATTTTTCTTCAATCAATTTCTCCATTTCCTCTTTGGATGAACAAGTTATAATCACAGACCTTCCACCAAGCGCCTTAATATCAATATTGTCTAGTCCCATACCTGCCATCTGAACCTTTAAATCATTGATTGAAATTAACTTATGTAGTTTTGCCACCGCGCTGCGGTAAAGCCACCCATTCCCAGCAGAATTTACAGATATCCTTCGGCACATTTGATCACTACTTTTCATCCCCTTCTCTGATTCCTTTTCAACACTACCGCCTTTGTTAATTTCACCTGATACCATTTGGGCAAAAGATATTCCTTGATTGAAACTCTTGTGACCATTTTTTCCTATGTCAACGTGATTACCATGATTCCCACGAATCCCTTGCAAACTTGTTTTCACGTCAGGACGATGAAATATAGGAACCTTCAAAGCTGATTTGGTCATATACTGTCCAAAAGAAGCTTCTTTGACATACAGCTTCTTATCACTAACCCACAACCCATTGGATTTTGAAACTGCAACCCCTGCTGAAATGTGACAATCATATCTAACAAACCCAAATTTGGAACCAGTTCTTTTGCTCCGTTTATAGGGAATGAAAGCATCTTTGACAACACCATAATTATTGAAAGTTTTCCTGAGCCAACCTTGATCAACCCCCTCAGGCAAGTTGTCAATGAAAAGAGTGAACAAAGGTTGATTTTTACTACCTACCTCCCCATTCTTATTCCTCTGCTTGTTAATCACAGGGACCCATCCTCCCTCGTTTTGGCTCCGAACAGCCATGGCCGCACGGTATAAAGCATACAAACACCAAATAGGGAGAATACTACTATAACTCAAAACAACAGCTAAGCAACCAGTCGTACCCACAATACAACACGGCACTAGCAGAACAAAACAGACATCCAAAGTTGAATCAACAGGCAGAGAGCAGACCTTATCGACGGATGAGCAAAACCAACAGACGATAAAGAGCTGACCTTATCGACGGATGAGCGGCTCAGAGCTAGCACCGGCAGAGGAACCAAACGAAATCGAAAATAAACTGACCTTATCGGCGGAGATCGACGGTGAGAAGGTTCGGTCTCGCTGAAATCCCAAACGGCGCTGAAATCTCAAACGGCGCTGAAGTCCCACCAGCGAAAACTCTTAGGCGCTGGAGTTTGATGGGAAATATCCAGGGAGGGGTTCCGGGAAGGGAGAAAGAAAGCTAGGTAAGGGGGGGGGGAACTCACGGAGAATGGGGTTTCAGGGAAAAGATCGGCGAGAAAGTTCGGAGGATGGGGTTTCAGGAAAGAATCGAGGGATGGGTTCGGGGAGGCTAGGAGGAGGGGCGGCCAGCGGCGGCCGCTGGAGAAGGCGAGGGGTGGGTGGGCTAGGGTTTCATCTTTTCAAAATCGCCTAAAATCGCCCTCCATTTACTCCCTCCGTCCCATAATATTTGTCCGATCCGCAAAACGGAGACGTAAAAATAATACTATTTTTGTAAGAAAAGTTGAAAAAAAATTCAACAATTTATTAGATCTCGATGAGTTCTTTTAACTTATGAAAAAAATTTGAATTTTTTCTTAAAAGAAATGCATTATTTTGTAGTCCTCGTTTCGCGGACCGGACATATATTATGGGACGGAGGGAGTATTTGGCTGTCCTGAGAGGTCCCAGATGTTATTAAGTAATCACCCATTCCACTCCCAAGCAATGTGAGATTCATTTTCTTAACAAGTTTTGGGGGTTATAATCTCGCTAAATTATCTGGTTATGTGCTTCAAAAGTTTCCAAATTGTACACAAGCAATTCCCCCTTTCTTCTCCCTTCACTTAATGCATAAACCAAAAAAAGGAAATTAAAAAATACTATAAAAACTATATGCTAGGAAAGAGCAGAAAAAATGAGAAATTAGTAAATGATATAAATGTAGTTGTCACTTTATGGGTGTTGGATTTCTGGGTTAATGGGAACTGGTCCCGAATCTGATTCACCATCCGCGGCCGTAAAGAACGTCGTGCTGGTGGCGGCAGCCGGAATGATGTCTTCCTCTAACATCGGCACGGGTGACAACACATAGGGCGGCTTGAATGACGGCACGTGGGGCACAGGCATTGAGCCCGATAGCATCTGAACAATTTCTTGAGTTTTGGGCCTTTCACTTGCTATCGGATGAGAACAGGCTAGACCCAAAAGCAAAAAGCTTTGGGCCTCCTCCGCAACACAGTCCTCCCCGAGCCCTACTGTCTACCGCCTCAAGTAACTGGCCTTCACGATGCAAAGCCCAGACCCAATCTACTAACAACGGGTACATGCCAATTTGGGTTCCGGGCCTACGACCACAAACCACTTCCAACAAAACTGCACCAAAAGCATATACATCAGACTGCTCGGTGGCCTTGCCCGTGAACAAGTATTCGGGGGCCATGTACCCCATTGTTCCTGGAACGCCCCCGGCTTCTGTGTACGAGGTTTTTTCGTTGTCTAGGGCCCTTGCAAGGCCAAAGTCTCCAAGCTTGGCGTTGAACTCGGCATCAAGCATGATGTTACTAGCCTTGACGTCACGGTGAACCACCCTCTTATTGTAGTGGTTGTGTAGGTAGTAGAGGGCGGATGCTACCCCTGAGATGATCTTGCGGCGGAGATTCCAGCTCAATGGCGTGCTGTTGTCATCGCCGAAGAGGTGTTTGTCAAGGCTGCCTTTGCTCATGTAGTCGTAAACCAATAGAAGCTTCCCATGCTTGTGACACCATCCTGTAATAGAGATAGATTTTTTCGCGTATGACCGTGTGTACAAAGGAATTCATGCATATAGGGTTAGTGTTTGATGTATTTATGTTGGGTCCCGGTCCTCCCGGATTAATATATTGGGACGAAGTTGGACAATGGAAGCTTTTGGCACATTTGAGATCCATGATCTATATATGTTTGCTGAGCTAGCAATTGAAATTTTTTGATTGTACGATGGATCAAGCTAGTAAACAAGGGGGACAATGTTGGAAAGTAAGCTTGATTTAGGAATGAATAACATGTATTTCTACTGTTGATTTGGAGTCTTTGTGGGTAAGCCACATATATTGACTGTGCAGCTAGTTACGTGATTGTATTTGTGATATGAGTTGGAGATTCAGAGTAATCCAAATCTGACTCCTTCTCTATCTTGTATCCTATATATGTGTGTGTTATTGGTAGAGTTCAAGTGGGAAGTGAAAGAGAGAAAAGAGAGGGAGAGACGTGAGAAAGAGGGAGCCCCTGCAAGGACTCCTCCCGCCACTAGTGGATGTGAGAAATAGAGATGTGAAGTGTAATTTTGTAATTGTGTTTGTATTAGAAATCAATAAAAGTTGAGATTGTACAATGCATAGCTTCAAAAAAAAATAAAAAAATAAAATACAATGCATGAATTTGTACGGCTTCCGCTTTCCAACAAACAACACAATCCTCATAGTTTAGTATGTACGATTTTATTTTTCTCTCTCTTTGTCTTCTGCTCTCTTTCTTCTTCTTTCTTGTCTATGTTTTTTTTCCTTCTAAAAGATTAATTGGCGAGATAAGAAAAGTTAATTTTGCCCTCTATTTTGTGACAAACCCCGCATGTGATTGAAACCGTCTATTTGGAGAGGGAACATTTCACGTTGGACATAATTGCATGCAACTATCTCAATAGTTTACGAATGAAGGCTTAGCCAAAAAGAAAAAAGAAAAAATAGTTTACGAATGAAGTGAGTTGAATAACTGTAAACAATGATTAAAAAATCTAACAAATTATGATTTGAGAAATAGGCCATGTGGGGAATGATTGGGATTGAAAAAGGACTAACCCAGTAATGGGACAAGGTTTTTGTGCCGGAGTTGATTGATGATTTTAAGCTCTTGAAAGAAATCATCCTGACCCTTCAAACTCTCTCTAGAAAACATCTTCACTGCAACCTCCAAGTCCTTCTGATTTACTGCAATTTCCAAATCCTTCTGATTTACTACAATCTCCTCCAAATCCTTCAGATTTGCCAATTTCCCCTCCCAAACCTTCTGATTCGCCAATTTCCCCTTGTAAACCACTCCATACCCACCTTGTCCCAACTTCATCGCCTTATCAAAATTGTTTGTAGCCTTCCGCAAATCTCTGTACTGATACTCCCTCGGCATCCCGGGCATGCTCTTCACCTTTCCCGACATTTTCTGATCCGACCGTCGCAATAACCACCTCTTTCGGAAGTAGTATACCAAAACCACAGACATCGGTAAAAGCACCACCGTTGGTATCCCGACGATGAGGCCAATCTCCACCCAATTTACGTTGTGGTAGTACTCCACTGTCAAGTTCCACCGTAAAACGGTGTTGATTTGGCTTGCGTTGAATCCCATTGAGGCCGAAAACCCAAAATACGAGTTTTGATTCAAGACCTGTCTAAGGTCCAGAGGTGATGTAAGAATCGGGGTATCGGGTCTGTGTGGTGTCGGATCATGTGACATGTTTTGTTGAGCCATGTAAACCGCGATGAACTGTTTATGTTTTGATGGACGAAAAAAAAAATTAGTATGATAAAGCTAGGTATCTCCTTGGAAAAGAGTAGTACTCTAGTCCAGGTAAATTGTTAACAGAAAACCCTGCACCCCGAAATTAAAAGTTATACTATTTCACGTATATGTATAGTGCTAGATGCATACTAGACCAAAGAAGAGAGAGATGATCTGCATCGCTACTTTCATTGGTGTCGTTGACAAAATCATCTATAAATAAATGAAAATTGATTTTGACACTCTATACTAGACCAAAATCATCGCTACTGGCACTCTACTTTGTGTCTTGATCATGTGAGAGCATTCACAGTGGAATAACCAAAAGCCAACAATCAAAAGTTGTCACATTATCTTTTGATTATCCATTTAAGAGGTTGTTAAGGTTAACAATGTAGAGGTCCACAATGATACAATCAAAATAGAATAACCAAAACATGCCACATCATCTTTTCAACTTAAAAAAATTTAGAAATTGTAACATAGAAAACAATTTTTTTTAAATAGTTTTCAAACTAATAAAAATAGGTTATTAGAAAAAGAGAAAATAGTTTTTTGAAAACTTTGATTTAAAAATATTAGTTTTTGGGAAAAAGTTTTTGAATAAAAAAAGTTTTTTTTTATCAAAAGAACAATTTTTGAAATTAAAAAGTTGTTTTGAAATAAATTGTTTTGGGAAAAACAGTTTTAATAAAAACATACAAAAAAAATATAAACTGTTTTTAAAATTATTTTTCTTAGAAACATGTTGAAAATGGAAGAGAGAGAAGGTTTTTGTGTAATGATTGTATATTTGATTGAGAAAATGTTGAGACAACTAAATTTGATTATTGGCAAAAGATTGATAGTTTTGATTATCCAATGGCCAAAATTTGATGAGTTGCTAAGAGATTGTTAAGTTTGGTTATTCCAATGTGAGCTCTTTTTTGAGCAAATGTCGCTAACCTTAGCAATTTTTTAGTTTTGATTATACCACTGTAGATGCCTTGAGAAAACAAAACTAAAAGTGGACTGCTATTGGCTAAAATTAAAGTAGAGTGACAAAATCACATTTCTAAATAAAATTATCTTAATTAAATGTCAACCAATAACGTTTTTTTGGGGTAAATTTCACTAACCTCCCCTGACGTTTCTAATAAATGTAAGAACATCCCCTGAGATTCTGATAATTACACTACCCTCCCTAGCTTGTTTTACAAACTATTAGCAAGATTCTCCAGTTCCGTTAAGTTTGCTCTAACACCGTTAGTTTAGGATAATAAATGACTGAATACCCCTAGATATTTAGGTGTTTTAACAACTAATTCTTGTTCTCATTTTTATTTTCAATTGGAGTTTTTAACATTTAAAAAATTAGACTTCATAATTTTGGTTGTATGTGATTGAATTTGTGTAATTATTTGTACATCTAATATCTTAATAATTATAGTATTTTGTCTTAGAAATTATATTTCTGACTTAATGTATCTCATAATTTTTTTTGTTGCTAAAAAATATTTTTCGAATGAAATGTATATACAAATTTTTACTTGATCATTTCCCCCTCCAACAACAAAGAAGAGTGAAAAATCATCCTAGTTGTTTATTGTAATGACTGTGTCATTCTCCCTAACTTTTTTTGTCTTTTTTCTGGTAATTTTGTTCGCTTTTTTTTTGTTAAATTTGCATTATATTTTTTGAATTAATCCTTCGTCTCGACGAGAGGACTCTAAAAAGTAAAATATGATGATCAAAAAAATTGACTAAACAAAATGCACAAGTTAGTATATAATTTTGAGTAAAATAGGTATGACCAAATTTTAAAGTCCAATTTTATTTCAATACTAACTCTGTAATAGAATAAAACAGAAAGAAAAGTAAATATTTTAAGTAGAACGAGAAGCATTAAGTGATATTTATATTATTTGTACACGAAAAAATCTACTATTTTTAGAACTGCAGGTTATACAAAAAATATAAACATTATATCACATATATAACCAAAAGTCTAATTTTCTTTTAATGTTTAAAATCCAATTAAAAAAAGAACAAGACTTAGTTTTTCAGAACACCTAAATATATATAGGGGTATTTCAGTCATTTATTAGCCTAAACTAACGGCGTCAGAGTAAAACTAAACAGAATGGGGGAATTTTGCTAATAGTTTGTAAAGTAGGAGAGGGCAGTGTAATTATCAGAACCTTAGGGAAGGTCTTTGCATTTGTCAAAAACCTCAGGGGAGGTCAGTGAAATTTACCCCCTTTTTCTCCAAGAAGAGTCAGAAGACTAGTTTAGATATATACCTTCGAATATGCAATGAAGATAAATTACATGAGTAAAAGATGCTAGTCATAATGAGCTCCAGATTCGATGTCAGAAGCGGGTTAGCGGGTCGGGAGGTGTCGGATCCGTTTTGTTTGTTTGTTGAGCCATGTAAACCCCGATTACCTTTTAACTTTTTTGATTGAAAAAGTAATATACTATCAGATAAAAATTATAAGTGGTGCGATAGGACAAAAAAGAGCATTAATTTTGTCAAATAAAAATTACTGTATAAATGGTTGATGTGTAGCAAGAATCAACCGATACAACTGTAAATTTTTGCTATGACAGATTAAGAGAGATGTAACGGTATCAGATGATTTGAAAACTGCTAGGTAGGATTGCGGCCGATATTTATATCCATAGCGTGAAGGGAGAGAGCCAGGCAAATCCAGAGGAGATATCAAGGATGGACCGGTCATGCACAACGGATGGCGATCGTGCTAGGCTCGAGGATCAAGATCTTTGGCGGCGGAAGAAAGGGAAAGTCATCTACGGAGTATTAATTGATGGAAAGTTCTTCTTCAAATCTGATTTGCTGTATACCTAGTTGCATCACAGTGTATTTTGTTTTTACATTGTGATGTTATTAGCAACATCATAATGTAAAAACAAAAAGGTGGAGCGCCTGCAGTAAATTTTGGAGCGCGAATATCAATTCCCTTCTATTTTGTACTCTTATTGAGTTCTTATAAACTTAACGTATTTTTTCATTTTGTGTATTTTGTTCGTCTTTTTTGAATTTTTGTTAGATTAACTTAATTTATTCTGGTTTAATCATTTATCTCAATGAGAGAAGTCTAAAAATTACGGAGTACAATATTATGACCAAAAGCAAAAGAAAGTTCACTAAAAACGAAAAAAGTATCAAACAGATGTCTTTTGAAGCTTAAGTGCAGTCTTATTTGAATTTTTTCAACATCGGTCCATATTTTTATACTTTTTCAATTCATCTCTTCGAGATGAACGATTAACCTCTAAAATTACGTCGAAAAACTAAATAAGAAGTTACCAAAAATAAAAAAATACCGAAATATGTTCCAAAACTTATAAGTTAAAAAGAAACGCAGCCTTAGTATTCCACTGAAATCCCTCCTCGTGAATTTATTTAGCCACTACAAGTCTACAATAGATCTACGACTAAGAGATAGTGGGGCTTTAAACTCAGTGAAATGTACTCACTCCCTAACCGAGTCTCTCTTTTTGGCTTTCTTCTTCATTTATTAGTGATGAAAATGTTTTGGACACAAATATTTGAACTCAGGATCGGTTAGAGATGGATGTGCCTATAGTACTTTGAGGCATGCAGGATGATCACATGAATTGTGAAAGGCTTACATGCATCGAACCATTCTAAACACCTATGTGTTCAAACATCTGTATTATTAATTTGCTGGTACGATTTTCCTCACTACTTACCCTTTTTAGTCCGTCGTATTGGATCCAGGCATTGAAGAAATGGGGTGTTTCACCCTCGCCAACGAGTTGGAATCCGAGTGGGGTCAAGGAGGTGGTTATGCTAGACCTGACGCTGCTGATGTTGAGTCGTCCGATGTGGTTTGAATATATCCGGGTCGAAATCCTCCTCAAACGTGTCCAACTCGACAGCAATGAGGCAATTTTTGTCATCGCCATCGTTGTAGGAGTAAGTACTCGCTGTTACTATTCGGCGGTAGATTGAGGTCTGGTGCCACCACAAATGTGAGGCCTTCGCTGGCGGTATTATTGCCCACTCGACACAGGGTCACGAGGAATGAGGAGTTAAACGACGTGAAAGGGGATTTGTATAGAATTCGACCAGCTTGGCTGAAGAGGACACCGTATTTGACGTAGTTAATCGTGACTTGGAGGGCATCGTTGTCTATGATCGCGGGCGAGTCAACCTGGAATGCTTTGCCAAGGTTGTAGGTGTCATTGAAGTAATCGAACCGGATGTTGGTGGTTTTGAGTTTGGCGATGACTGGAGGCACCGCCGTGAATAGTGAGAGGAGGAGAGGTATGAGCAGGACGGAGGTCGCAGTCAATCCCATCCAGTTTCAGGTGTGTTTGATTAGATTTGGGTAATGTGAAAATGGATATGGAGATTTGAGAGGGAGGGACAGAATAAATAAGGCTTTGATGCAAACTGCAAAGGAATACTTGTAGAGAGAGAGAGCAGACCATTGAAGTTTGAACATGCCAATGGTTTGCTCTTTCTCTCTCTGAACTGCTTGGAAATTCCCCTTAACAATTTTCAACTGCTGCGGATCAAAAATAAAAAATAAAAAAAAAAATTTCAACTGCCCCTTTAAGTAGACAAAACTATAGACAAAAATACTAAAGATTGCAGATGGAAGCTGAAATATATCAGATACTGAAAATATTCGATGTGTATATTAGCTCTCTATATTTACGCCACATATATAGGAAGCCACGTAAGATATATAAGTATTATTATATATAAATACGTATGTGTACGTGTATATTATATATATATCGTGTTTCTTCAAAATATTCTCCCCACAAGTGTCCCGATTTTTGCAATAATATTCTCGCATTGCAAGAGTCTCTAACCTGTTTCTGCGAAACCCACGCTTGTGATCGATAGTAGTTCCAGTATCGTCCGACACAGTTGCTAGAGTTGATCCTTTCACTAAATGAAATATCAAATGTTTAGCTTAATTAGGAAGCTATCTTTTGTCTATTTGATAATACATCTGGCGCTGTTATTGGTCTTTTAATTTTGATTTTAATTTACTGCTAAATATATACAAAGTCAAGCTGATTCTTGACGCGTATGTAGATATTTATAACTGTGACATATTGATACCATGGACCATGTAATTTTGCGTGAGGATCCTTCTTTTCCTTGGACCTGTTTGAATACATTTGCAGGTTCCATCCGAAATTATTATTATTATTTTTGAACAGCAAAGAAGAATTTATTAATAAAGAGGAAGAGAGGAAAACGTCAAAGAAGAATTTATTAATAAACAGAATCTATTTTATGACAAATAAGCATGCATTTGTAATATTTGTTTACTACTTTTCGGTTATTCTTATCGAAAACGTCATCGTTTTGATCCTCGATAATTTTTCACAAGAAGTACAAAGAATAAAGCACAGTTGGTAACTAAAATAATACTACTCCAGATAAGAAATTTTCCTAGTTTTTGGTTACTTATATAAACCAACATCATAAAAAAAATCGGCTAGTTTGCGCTTTATTTACCATTGTTCTAGAGAGGAAAAGAAAGAAAAAGAGAGTTTATATCTCAGTTTTTTTCCCCCCTTTTCTATATCTATATAAGACTGAACCAATTCAAGAGCTCATTGTCAATACCCAAAGCGTACCAATATTGAAGCATGCTAAAAGCACATGACAGCTAGAACCTTCGTGGCTTCGGGGACAAAAGTGTACAGGTGTTACCCTACTCGTTGACATGTCATATCTTGCGCAACGGTCACATGATCGACGCATCAAAATTATTACGATCAAAATTATGATGTTTTCAACAAGAAAAAGTTCAACCAATAGTAGCAAAAAGATAAATACTACTCCTAGATTACTTTTAATAAAAAAGTAATTGTGTGTCATGAGATCTTTCGTCAGATATCTCTAATTGAATTCGGTCAGTTTACTTATTAGAATAATGAGAAGTTGTGTGTCAACAAAGACAAAGGAATTAAAAAAACAGAAAATTCTAATAATGGTGAAAAGGAAATAGATTAGAAAATATATAAATGAATAATGGATAGTAAAACAAGATAAAAAATACGGAATTGAATTATGTTGTGGGGCCTTTAATAAACGTGTTGATATGGCTGACTCTGTATTTAATTGTTAATTAAAATAACGAAGAATAACAACACCGAAAAGATTGAGCTTTTTTTTTTTAATTTGTATTATTAAATACAGTAGATTAAAGCTGAATTAAGGGTTGACTCAACGCTCAAGTCTTTCTTAACAGTTTCTTTGACAAGTTTCTAAAGCAACAAGTTAAATAGAATATATGTAGGACAGGATCACTTCGTTTTCTATGCTTTTTTCTCACTAACGTATGTTGCACTACTCCCCGTTCAGTTGAGGGTTTTTTTTTTTTTTTTTTGCAACAGCGAAAAGAATTTATTAAATTTTATAAACGATTACAAAGATCAAACGGAATAAGGGCATACCGACAAAAGCCACCAAAGAACAACAAAAAGAAGGCATGACGGAAACCGAACACCAAAAACCCAAAGAAAACCGACCTGAAAACAAGCAAACACCAAGCGAGCCTGGCTACAGCATCAACACCGTCGCAACCTAAAAACCACCCGCAAGCCACCAAAAAGCCAGAAAAACAAAACACCGAAACCAAACACACCCGCCAGGACCCACAAGGAAAAAAGAGCTCCAACGAGAGGGAAACGATAACCCCCATACCAGTAAAAGAGACCAAAAAGCTTACTTAAGTTTTGACCACTATCTATATAATAAGGGGCTCAATTTTTGAATTTTACATACATCCATTCATAAATCTTAACCATTGAAACCTATCTCCATAAATCATACGGCTGAGAAACCTTTTCTATTCCAATAGAAGAAATGATACAATACTATTTATTTTTAAATTTTGAAACATTACCAAATATACACCCGTTTTTTTAATTAATTATAGACATTAAGATTTTCACAAGAAACCGTAACATATCTTTTAATTTAGAAAAAAAGAATATTCTTTGATAAATTTGTAAATGATTATCAGTAATCAAATCCTTTAATTCATATTGGATTCTCTTTGACAATATCTTTTCCTTATTGATATATCACCGTTGGTTTATTGGCTCACTCAAGTGAATACCAATATCAATACCCTCCAAATGGGATGATCTGAAATCTGAATTTGAAGTGAAAATAAAATTGCGAGTCCAAAATTTATTTGCGTGTGTTGATCGTTCGAGCCGTACCTTCAGGCACGGGTTCATAATTGTCAAAGGCTGGCCTAATTTTCTTACATGCATCAACGCATGATCAAGAATATACTCCTATATCTTGGTCTAATTCAAAATTTTGATTTGATCACACCATTGGTATTTCTATTGGAAAAATAAGAGATGCATGAGCAGCTAGATTTGCATCTCAATTGCATCTCAAAATTTTGATTAAGTCAATTGGCCATGTGTCAAATGCATGAAAGAAGAGGAGATAGTGGGAGGTTGCTGCCACATCACCTCATGACCTTTCAACTGCAAATAACCACCCATGATCTCACATGTACAAAAGGAGGAACAATCATGGGACACATGACAGCTTATGGAGCAAAGCAGAATTCAGATTCAGGCCTGAATCAACTTACTGCTGTGCCTATAAATACAAGTTCACAAGACGGGAAAAAGGTCCAACACCAATCAAAGCTCAATGCTAACAAAACTTTCCTACTTTCAGCAAAGTAGCCTATCGAGAATCTCGTGTTCAAATCCCATTCAAACTTACTTCATCAAGTAGTTTGGATATTTTACTTTCCTGTATCAACTTTATTATCCCGGAGTAATAAAGTTCACATTTTTTACGTTTCTACGCCCATTTCCTATACGACTAGGAAATTTTAAGTCCACAACCATGTGACAAACCACGAACCGCATTGTGATCTTTAACCTTTGGGTCACACACAATCGCTCATACGTTAGAAGTCAAGATTCACGGGAATCTTCTACCAAAGTTAGGCCCTACAAGTCTTGGCACGCCCGCGTTCAAAACATTCACGCCTTTGCCAAAAACGAGAGATTTCAGATTCACGACCCCTCTGAGCTCCAGATATGATGTAAGAATCGGGGTATTGGGTCTGGGAGGTGTTGGATCCGTTGGGTTTGCTTGTTTAGCCATGTAAACCGCGATGAACTGTTTATATTTTGTTGGTCAAAAGAAAATTTTCGTATGATAAAGCTAGGGCCTCCTTCCTTGGAAAAAATAGTAAATTGCATGTTAATAAAAAAATATGCGAGAACAAGCAATGGCGGAGCCATTAAGGGGCTGGGGGTAGCCAAGGCCCTGCGTTGGTTTTTTTTTTTTTTTTTTCGAGTTTTGTATGTGAAGTTTTTTTTTATTTATTTAATAAAATAAATCTTATTCTACTAGCACTAATTTCGGAGAAAGGGGATGAAGTTGGTGGGATTTGAACTCTCAAAACAAGTTTTCTGAGTGTATCCACTTGGCTATCACTCAATTTGTCGCATGTGAAATAGAATGACACTCCTATAGTCATTTCAATTTTTCAATTTTTGAGGAAAACACGTCTCTGGACCCAAACCGAACGCAGTCGTGTGAATTGGCTCAGTTTGGGTATTCTTATCAGTTTGTGGACTGGTTCATAATCTCGCTTATCAAGCTTATCAGGTTATGTGCTTCAAAAGTTACCCTTTTGAAATATTAACAACCAAGTATATAGAACATGATAGTCTGAAAAGTTTCCAAAGAAACAGAAGTACAAGAAAAGGTAATTTTATACACCACCTACCACCAAACTGTACACATGCAATTCCCCCATTCTTCTCCCTTCTTATTCCGACATCAAGAACTAGCTGGTAGGAAAGACCGGAAAAAACAAACGAGAGAACTTAAATGATATAGATGTAGCTGTCACTTTATGGGTGTTGCATTTCTATGTTGATGCCCACGTGTGCCGAACCTGATTCATAATCCGCGGTCGTAAAGAACGTTGATTCGGTGGCAGTGGCCAGACTGATGTCTTGGTTTCCCAATGGCACAGGTGGTGACGACTTGTAAGCCTGCCTGGACAGTGGCACGTCCATTGTCACCGAGCCTTGTAGTATCTGCACAATTTCTCGAGTTTTGGGCCTTTTACTTGCTATCGGATGAGAACAGGCCAGACCCACAAGCAAAAATCTTTGGGCCTCCGCGGTATTGTCCTCCCCGAGCCTACGGTCAACCGCCTCACGTAAATTGCCTTTGCAATGCAAGTCCCAAACCCAATCTACTATGAACGGATGCGTGTTGGTTTGGGTCAAGGCCTTACGACCACAAACCACTTCCAATAGAACTACACCAAAAGCATATACATCAGATTGCTCGGTCGCCTTCCCCATATCCACGTATTCGGGAGCCATGTATCCCCATGTTCCCGCAACGCCGTTGGATTGTATGTATGAGGTTTTCTCGTAGTCTAGGGCCTGTGCAAGCCCAAAGTCTCCTAGCTTGGCGTTGAACTCAGCGTCAAGCATGATGTTACTAGCCTTGATGTCGCGGTGGACCACCCTCTTATTGTAGTGGTTGTGGAGGTAGTCGATGGCGGTGGCTACCCCAGTGGTGATCTTGTGGCGGTGATCCCAGCTTAACGGTGTGCTGTCAGCATCGCCGTAGAGGTGTTTGTCGAGGCTGCCTTTGGGCATGTAGTCGTAAACTAGCAGCAACTTTCTGTGCCTGTGACTGTAACACCATCCTGTGACAGAGATAGAGATGTTTTTGCGTATGACCGTGTATGCAAGGGACAACTGTTCCATTGTACAAGGACAATTCATGCATATAGGGTTAGTGTTGATGTATTTATGTTTCGGGGCGGTTTCAGAGTCACCTATAAAAACATCTCATAGTTTCCAATCAAATTTTAATGATCCGAGCCGCTCAATGTGATCAGAGGGTTACTCGCAAGAAATTAGCCAAAAAAAAAGAGACCGGGAAGGGCTTGATTTGAACAATTTTTAGCTCAGATTTTATGAACGGTTTAATTGAAAACTGCTCAAAACAAGTACTTTTCGGACATATTTTTTGCTAATTTTCCACGGGCACCCTTAAAATCACATTCTACACACATTGAACAGTTTAGATCATAAAAATTTGATCGAAAACTATGAGATTGAAATTTGGGGTATTTTTTTAGATATTTTTTTATGTGTCCTTGAACCGCCCCGTTTATATTTGGTCCCGGATTAATCAGTCCATAAGGTACCCAGACCAAGTAGTCAAGGAAAAAAGGTAGTATATCACCCGCCCACTACTATAAACAACTAAACAAGTAAGGGTTATTTCCACTTTTATCACATAAACTATACAAAATGTAGTTATATCGTCTATGAAATTTAGAACCAAACTAGCTATTTCATCCTTGAACTATTGAGAAGATTGCAATTACGTCCGCTAGACATTAACTCTGAAAGATAGACCGAGGCAATTTAGTCCACTATTTCACCTCATGGCTGCGATGCTTATATATATCACATAATCCTCCAATAAGACCCGCCACTTTCGCTCTCAATCATTACTCTACGCTCGTGAAAGCAATACTCTCACTTGTAAATTTTAGTAGTAGATTGAGTTTTTTTTTTTTTTTTGCGGAAGACGCTTTTCGCTCATGCTCATGTGATTAAGATTTTTATACTCCCTTCTTTTTTGATGATAAAAATATTCGAACTTGGACAATGGATGATGGACGTTTTTGGCACATTTGAGATCCATGATCTATGTTTGTTCAGCTAGCATTTGGAAAATTTTGATAGTATACGATGGATCAAGCTAGTAATTAAACAAGGGGACAACACAATCCTCATAGCGGAGTATGTTTTTTTCTCACTTTCTTCTTCTTTCTCGTCTATTTTTTTTCCCTTTTAAAAGATCGGTGTTGCTATTCTCAGCCCAGTGGGCTGACGATAAACACACTAAAAAATAAGGAAAACACGTATTTTGTGTACTTTATATACCCTTTAATACATATTCACATACTTACTATTGTTAACCCATTAGACTGATTTTAGAATTTTTCTTAAACGATTGGCAGGATAGGAAAGTTAATTTTGCCCTCTATTTTGTTACAAAACCCACATGTGATTGAAACCGTCTATTTGGAGAGGGAAAATTACATGTTGGACATATATAATTGCATGCTACTATGTCAATAGTTTACGAATGAAGCGAGTTGATTTAACAGTCAACAATGATAAAAAAAAAAAAAAAATCTAACAAATTATTATTTGAGAAATAGGCCACATGGGGAAGGAGGATTAGGATTGAAAAAGGACTAACCTTGTAATGGGACAAGGTTTTTGTGCCTGACTTGATTGATGATTTTAAGCTCTTCAAGGAAATCAACTTCCTGACCCTCCAAACTCTTTCTAGAAAACATCTTCACTGCAACCTCCAAATCTTTTTGATTCGGCAATTCCCCCTCCAAATCCTTCTGATTCGCCAATGTCCCCTTGTAAACCTCTGCAAACCCACCTTGTCCCAACTTCATCGTAAAATTATTTGTAGCCTTCTGCAATTCTTTGTACAGAAACTCCCTCGGCATCCCAGGCATTCTCTTCACCTTTCTCGACATTTGTCGATCCGATCGTCGTGATAACCACCTCTTTCGGAAATAGTATACCAAAACCAGTAACGCCGGTAAAAGTACCACCGTTAGTATCCCGACGATTAGGCCAATCTCCAGATAATTTACGTCGTAGTAGTATTCCACTGTCAAGTTCCACTGTAAAACTCTGTTGATTTCTGATGAGTTGCCCGTGGATGCCGAAAACCCGAAATACGAGTTCTGATTCACGACCCTTCTGAGGTCCAGATATGAAGTAAGAATCGGGGTATCGGGTCTGGGAGGTGTTGGATCCGTTGGGTTTGCTTGTTGAGCCATGTAAACCGCAATGAACTGTTTATTTTTTGTTGGTCAAAAGAAAATTTTAGTATGATAAAGCTAGCTAGGGTCTCCTTGGAGAGAAATTTTTGGGTGCCGTGGTGCCCGAGCAGCCCATCGGGCCGTCCAAAAATATGTTAGACGGCTTAGATTGAAACACTTTTTCTCCTTTCATCCCACCACTCTCTCCTCTTTCTCTCTCCAAATCCGAGCTGTTTAAATTCGAAATGGACGACCAGAATAAACTGCTCAGGCAACACACGGTGCCCGCTAGGCACCCAAAATTTCTCCTCCTTGGAAAACAATACTAGTAAATTGCATGTTAACAAAAAATGCGGGAGAACAACTGCACCAGGCAGTACTATTCGAGAGTCATTCGTCTATCTTAGACACACACCCTATCAACCCTCTCTGTTTTGACTATACTTTACTCCAAATACTTTTTTTATGTTTTTCTTTATTCACTCAATCAAGTATCAGAAAATAATTTAAATTGCCCCAAAAAAAAGGGTATCAGAAAATAATTTAAATGTTATATTTCCTCTGTCCCAATATATATATTGCTCATCTTTCACTATTCGAGACCTCTAAAAAAATTGCCTATATTTTTTATTTACAATATTTTATATATTCAATACGATCGTGTTTGTTAGATCGATCTCAATTAATTTTGTTAAACAAAAATTTTGAAATCATAGAAAACATTATAAATTGTGAAATATAGAGAATTGTTTGAGTGATACAACTGCCCAAAAAAGATCAACAATTTGGGACGGAGGGAATACTATTTTACGGATATAGTGTGCATACTAGCTAGACCAAAAATAATTAGATGTTCGATCCATATCACTCACTTCAATATTGGTGTACAGTCGTCGACAAGATCATTAATTTGTAAACAACATCATATTTATCTTTAAAAAAGATTTGTTTAGATACCTACGAATGTGCAATGAAGATAATTCTCGTGAGTATATATAATGAGCCTGCAAAGGGATGATCTGGACTGATGATTTCGTAGGGTATGTTGAAAAGTTTGTTCATGTAAAATGAATTTGATAAAGCTAGAAATAAAAATTTGTTCGATAAGTTTATTGTTGCTACTTGCAAATCTCAACTTTATTCTTTAGCCGCTCGATTCTTAAAGAGGAGAAGGGGAGGACAAGGAAAAAGAAAAACAATTATTATATAATCACACACTTATACAAACACTTTATGCGTACTCAAAATTTTTGGTGGGTTCCACACGGTTGAGGTGTAGTGTGTGTGAGCCCCAATGTAAATGTGAGTGAGTTTGTGTAAATAATTGCGTAAGTGTTTGTGGTTGTAAAATGATTGAAAAAATAAAAAAATAAAAACTAGAACGGGAGGGGGGAAAAAGAGGGAGAGGAGGAAAGGGAGAGGAAGAGACGGCCGGGGAAGGAAGAAGGATAGTAAAAGGAGAAGGCAAAGAAAATGTTTTAGACACATATATCCTCCATCCGGTTTGAGATTCACTAACAAATTTCTAGTTGAGAGCTACTACTAGTACAACAAGTGCCGCACAGACAGCATGTACAGCACATTTTTTGGCCCGTCTTGAGTCAAACAAAGATAATCAGAACTGCTTATTTTGTTCAAAATATTTTGTTTAGGATTCTCGTAGAAAATCAACTCAATTCGATATAGTTAAGGGCGTTTACGAAACGTCCAATTTTGCTTTAGAATTTAGGCTAGCAAATATGCACGTTAAACGCCTTTAACGATATCAGATGGAGTTGATTTTTTATATGTGAACCCTAAACAAAATGCGCAGCTTCGATTATCTTCGTTGAATCCGAGACGGACCCAAAAGAGAGTTGTATGCACTGTCTGTGCAACCCTTGTTGTACCAGAAGCATTTTTGTTTCTAGTTGTTTTTTTTTCTTGAACACATTCAATTTATTTCATAACAAAACTCAAAGGCAAAATGGATTCCTTCAAAATATACAAGAATGAACCAAAACTACAAAAACTTTAATAGAAGCACCCCCTGCAGAAGCAAGATAGAAAAAATTGCCAGATGAGAACTAATCTATATCCAGATAGTAGAGAATCTCAAAACGAACTTCCAGCACAAATCCAAGAAAGCACATATGAAATCTGGACGACTTCACGGCCGTGATACCAGCACCCGCCGGTGAACCAAGGGATGACGCAACCACGGCTACTGTGTACCACCTCCGAGAAATCAAACATACTATTACGCACCAAACCCACTCCACGAGCCAAACCATGGAGACTTATTCTCCCACCACCAACACCCATCGAGTTTGGGAAAACTAGACCGATACAGATCCGGACTGGAAGATCAAGTCGGTAAAGCCAGACTAACAGGCAAAAGAAAAATAAAAGAAAGAAAACAAGGAAAAAAAACCCTAACCCGAACACACCGTTATTTCCTTGCTGGCAGCCACTTGTTGCCGGATTTGAGAAGACAAGGTGGAGACATGATGATTCCAGCCCACAGGCCGCCGGCCAGAGGTCGGAGAACCCGAAGCTTAGTCACCATGAACTTAGCATCTCTTGCTCTGAAACCGGTGAAAAGATACACCGGCGAAGAGGAGAGAAAGAGGAGGAGGGGGAAGGGAGAGGGAGGGGGGAGGAGGAGGCGGCGGCCCCCCTCCCCCAAATCGTAGAAGAGATATCCTTTCTCTCTCTTGGTTTCTCTCTCTAGCAGCGGACTCGATCGACAATAGTATGCGTGTGATTTATATGTATATTGTGTGATGCTCACATGTATTCAGATGGCTGATCAAAAAAAACGAACCAAAAATGCGTGTGATAGTTTTTCTCAAAACACACGCAAGACTCCAAGTAGTAGTATGCGTGTGGACTTCCGATGTGCTGATCAAAAAATAAAAACTTCTGAAAAAAAAAAAATTTATCGAACTGTTCTAAATATCTGTATCCGAACTTCTGTAATTATATAGCAATTATAGAAATGAAGTTCCATCGATTAATTACCTTTTTGATACCGTCGTACTGGACCCATACATTGAAGAAATTGTGCGTTCCATAGGGCGCAACCAGTTCAAACCCGAGTGGGCTCAACGAGGTGGTGTTCTTAGATATGACGGAGTTTATATTAAGTCCGACGTGGTTCGAGTCCGGGTCGAAATATTCTTGAAACGTGTCGAGCTCGATTGCGATTATCTGGTTCGAAACGTTGCCGTCGGTGGTGAAATTGGTCAGACCCAAGTACCCGCCGAAGCTATTAGACGGAAGATTGAGGTCCGGCGCCACCACGAACGTCAGGCCTTCACCAGGGTTAGGGAAAGCGATCATTCGGTTGAGGGTCACGAGGAACGAGGTGTTAAACGACGCCACTCGGTCGGAGTAAGTGTCGTTTTGGCCTTCCCATAGCTTGAAAGACTTGTCGTATAAAATCCGACCGGATAGGTTGGTGGGTGGGTTGTAATCGGACTCCACCGTGACATGGAGGGCGTCACTGGCTAGCGTCGAATCATTGCTGGCTAAGTACAATTTCTCGGTGTTTGAGTTGCAGTCGGTGAAGCCATTATACGTAATAGTTCTGGTTTTAAGTCTGGCGGAGACTGGAAGGGCCGCCACCATCGCCGCCGCGAGTAAAGAGAGGAGGAGCACGACGGCTGGGATTGGATTCGCCGGCAGTTCCATTTCGACGGCTGGGTTTTTGGGTAATGTGGAAATGGAAACGGAGATTTGAGAGTGGGGGTTTTATGGGACTTTGGTGCAAACGGGAGAGAGGATCGAGACTTGTTTATAAAAAGTCGTCCAATACATTACTCTCGATACACGAAAATGTAAATGGAAGAAAATAAAAGTCAGAGGTCAGAGATTGTTTAGAATTAAAAATACATTACTCTCCATACACGAAAGCGTAAATGGAAGAAAATAAAAGGTCCAAATTCACATTTTCACATCTAGATCCAGGAAATTAACCGTGAATCTGGAACGTTTATTTTTTCTTTCCTAAACATTTTCATGTACCGAGAGTTATGTATCCTCACATTTTTTGAGGTCTAATATTATTCACTCCTCCCGGAGAATGGCCACAGGGTATTTGCTTCCGTTCGGGGCACTCCAACACTACACATTCTCATAGAGTTCATGACAAAATGTATGGATCTTTCATAAATGTATAATTCTAAAAGAATCCGGAGTATCATATGACTGTGCTTTGGGACTAGTGAATACTCTAAGAGAGGAGAGGGAAAGCGAAAGGGAGAGGGGAGGGTTTGAAGTTTGAATAGGCCAATGGTCTTCTCTCCATCTCCATTGCTTCGAACCTTCTTAGTTTTGGTCTAAAATACAAGCCCAAACTTCGACCTATGAAACTAGTTTTGGGTGTATCTTTTGTTTTTTTGGTTGGTTTCTCGCCAACCTTCCCTCCTTCCGGTAGCGAGTAGCATATGATTATCCTCGGTCTAGATGTCAAAAATGATGGGATGTAGACCATATGTTGTGATGCATTTTTTCCGTTTTCCTTTAATCTCTGTAACTTTGTTTCGGAGATTAATAAAATTTTCTTTTGCTGAGAAAAAAAATTGGGGAAACAAAGTAAACTAATACAAAAATAGGGAGACATTACAATAATTATTTGCTAGTAGTATGTCCAACATCGGAGTTGAGCGAATTTTCTAGTTTTTTTTTTTTTTGTGTTTTAGTTTTTTTCATTTTTGTTTTAGTTTTTTTTAATATGGTCTTATTTTAAGTGTGTGTGTGTGTGTGTATATATATATATATATATATATATATGCTGTAGAATTGAAAAAACCATCAGTGATATAAATGATATAGTGTGGTGCACTCTTACGATGGTCATTTTTATGAACTAGTGAAAGTTGTACAGAGTCGTATATATAATTACGGCGGAAAATAAAACTGAGAAACTATATATGGTAGTATAATATATTTGGTGACAAAGAAATCAAAACAAACTGAAAACATGAATAACAAGAAAACCGGGCAAACTATATATATAGGAAATGGAAGTAATAATCCAGTCTAAATAGGAAACCAAATAATAAAACTGAGAAACTATATATGGTAGTATAATATATATACCCTCCACAAACTCAAGTAGGTTTACCAATTTAAGTTTTAAAAAGTCAAGACAAACTAGGAGTCACGTGACACGAGCAAGAACTAGGAGGAACCAGGAGCTTGGAAACAAGATCTAGAATTAGGAGAAAAAACTGTGATAGAGTCATGGAGAAAATATATAGCAAATAGCGATGGTGGAGTTCTCGAGGCTACACTAAATCGTAATCGAGGTTTTGGTGCGGATCGAACAACCATGGAAATCGAGATGGAAGAGATTCTGAGCAATATCAGGATGAGCGAGCTGCAATTATAGGGATGAGCAGAGCATGGGATTTGTGAATATATCATGCATGGTTGTTATGCAGAGATTGATTGACGGTGATTAGGTGAGTGCATGTATTGTGAGAATTCCCTTACCTCGTCAATTCATATTTTCACGTGCTACTGGGCTAAACATGAATAAACTTTTTCTACATTACTCATCTATGCCACCCAAATATTGGTTTTTGGTTTTAGAGGATGCCCCACTTGTTAATTTCCATTTAGTTTTAGGTTTCAGATTGGGTTTTGGGTACTGTGGGAGAGAGAGAGAGAGAGAGAGAGAGAATTTTTCTTTGTTTAATTACTTTCCTACTTTACAGTTGGGTATTTTATCCTTGGTATTCCTAAAATTAAACAATTAATTTGGGCGTCAAAAATCATCTTAACCGCACTCTTCTCCAGTTTTACTCTTTCTTTTGTTTTTGTTAGGGCAAAGATGATGAAAAACATTCACGACCGTACTTCGTAATTTACTTTTGCGCAAAGAACAACAACTACAGATAAGGTTTTTGTAGTATTCTCACTCACAAATTAAATTTATGAGAATGATTTGAAAGTGTATCACCCAAGTGAAATATAATATGATAGTACTAATTACCAAAAAAAATAAAAAACAAAAAGTAAAGTCATATGAAGATCTTTCCTTTGAGTGCAAGTAAGCCAATTGTACAAGGCTAAAAAAGTCACGTCATGACATGTAATCAATCGAAGATGACATAACTAGGAGTGAAATTTTTTGACACAATACAAGAATACGACACGAACATAAAAAACCACAATTACAGAGAAGGTTCTTGTAGTGTTCTCACTCACAAAATTTATGAGTAATTTAAAAGTGCATCTCCCAAGTGAGTATAATATGATAGTACTTACCCCAAAAAATAAAAGTAACGTCATATGAAGATCTTTCTTTTGAGTGCAAGTAAGCCAAGAAAAGTCACATTTTCAATAAGAATAGTTCAACCTAGAAGTAGTAAACAAATATTTTATACTGTAAATTCAATAAGAATAGTTCAACCTAGAAGTAGTAAACAAATATTTTATACTGTAAATGCATTGTAATCATTGGAGTACTAATTAATTAATAGAGTATATGAAATTTGCTAATAGTATCATCAATGACTTCACTGTTAACAACAACAACAACAAAAAATTACTAATAGCACTTTCTCAGGTTACTCGACGGTCCTGTTCCATTGTTTGTGGGTTATTTTCGAATCCACTCCAATGATTAAAACCATTCACTACTTAGAAATAAAGATTAGAACACTAAAACCGAACATGCGGGAGAGAGGAGATTGGTTGTGCTGGATTTAAAAAATAGTTGGAGAGAGAGAGAGAGGACTGGGTGGGTTGAAGTTTTTTTTTATTTTTTATTAATCCTGTCGGTTGAAGTTTGAACAGGTCTGCTATCTCCTCTCTCAATTGCTTCGAAATTCCCCCACCAATTTTCCGACTAAAAAAATCATAATTTTGGATGCAATCGTAGTCGACACTGTTAGATGTACGTGAATTTAACGTTTTCGGACAAATTTTTTTTTTAAGTTGGATTTTAAAAATTTGTTTGTAGCGTTGTTCGACAAACTAATACCAAGAATTTTCACTTGTGCAAATAAAAAAAATTTACCATAAAAGGAAAACCGCTCTATTTTATAATATAGATATATTTCCAGAGTTGATTTAATTATTTTCATTAAGAAATGATTTCTGATCCAATGTTTCTTAATTCGTTTAATTATTTTCATTAAATAGTGTATGTATGCATGAATTGTTTCATAAATTCACCCGCTAAAAGACGGGAAAAAAGTATTTGCATCACTTAGGAGAGTGCAAAAATCAATTTCGTTTCCATTATGCATGTTTTGAGTAATTATTCGTAGTTTTGTATAGTTTTACCGTAACGTATACGCCAAAACCTTCCTTCCAAAATTGTGAAGGCCTAATTTTTTTTAGGCTCCGTTTGTTTCAATGTAAAATATTTTTCAATAAAATATTTTTTTGATTTCCTGTTATTTGGTTAGACAAAAGAAAGTAAAATATTTTTCAAAGTAAAACATTTTCCATGATATGGGCACAAATAATTTTCTTCCAAATTCTCCATAAGTTGTTTTACCCCAATGTGCCGGAGAGTGTATCTTTCCCATTATCAAATCCCAACGCGAGAGGAGAGAGGGGTTCAATTACCAATTGCATGTTGGACCGTTGTATATGTTGTAACGAACGCTATGAATGCAAGCTAAGAACGAGAAATTGAATACTAAACAAGAAATCACAAAGACACAAGATATACGTGGTTCCCCAAGATGGGTACGTCCACGGGCGAGGAGAGAGAGGATTCACTAACCAACGTGAAGAAGAGATACAAAGAGCCGGCTGTAATCCGTAACTCTAGAAAGGCCACAATATGAAAGCCCAAAAAGATACTTTAGAAGTTCCCCAAAAGCCTTATTTATAATAGGCTACAAAAACGGGAACAACATAATTAACCAATGTGGGACTAAAGAATACAAGGCATTCCTAACAATTCTCCACCTTGACTTGAATTCCACTGAACCAAATCACCAAATATAGCTCTCCCCTTCTAACCTCTCACTCGCCAAATGCCCCCGAGGGGCAATCAACTGCAAATACCAAGCAAGCCCAAGCAATGCTTGAACTTGGCAACCGGAACCGGTTTAGTCAACATATCTGCTGGGTTATCTGCCGTACCCACTTTCTTCACCTTAACTTGCTTCTGTGAGATGATATCCCGAACGAAGTGATACCTGACATCGATATGCTTGGTCCTCTCATGATACATCAGATTTTTAGTCAAATGTATAGCACTCTGCGAATCACAAAATAATGAACTCACACCTTGTGCAAGACCAAGCTCACAAAGCAAACCTCTCATCCATAATGCCTCCTTCACAGCTTCAGCAATGGCCATATACTCCGCTTCTGTTGTAGACAGCGCGACTGTAGCCTGTAAAGTAGCTTTCCAACTAATGGCACTTCCGGACAGAATAAAGACATAACCTGTCAGAGACCTCCTCTTATCGTGGTCACCTGCAAAATCCGAATCAACATAACCAACAGCATGATCACCAGAATTGGCAATCCCAAACAATAGACCAACACCTGCAGTTCCGCATAAATACCGTAGTATCCATTTCACAGCCTCCCAATGTGCCTTTCCTGGACGCCCCATATAACGACTAACGACACTAACTGCATGTGAAATATCAGGACGAGTACATACCATGGCGTACATAAGGCTCCCAACTGCGCACGAATATGGAACCTGAGACATATACTTCTCCTCATCCTCCGACCGTGGACTCAGCTGAAAGTCGAAAGTGTGCCGCTAAAGGGGTACTGACTGGCTTTGAGTTCTGCATGGCAAAGCGCTCAAACACTTTAAGAATATAAGACTTCTGATTCAAAAATAATTTGCCAACTACTCGATCTCTGCAAATCTCCATACCCAAAATACGTTTTGCCGCACCCAAATCTTTCATCTCAAATTCACCACCTAACTGTTGTTTCAACCTGTTGATTTCTGATACACTCTTGGCAGCAATAAGCATATCATCAACATACAACAGTAGATAAACAAATGAACCATCTGGAAGTTTTCGAAAATATACACAACTGTCATACTCACTCCTAGAATATGACTGGCTTATCATAAAAGTATCAAACCGCTTATACCACTGCCTTGGGGATTGTTTGAGGCCATACAAAGATTTACGAAGTAAACAAACGTGATCCTCCTTACCAGAAACAACAAATCCCTCAGACTGACGCATATAAATCTGTTCCTCAAGCTCGCCATGCAAAAACGCAGTTTTGACATCAAGTTGCTCTAACTCAAGATCATAACAGGCAACAATAGCAAGTAAAGTGCGAATGGAACTATGTTTTACAACAAGTGAAAATACCTCATTGTAGTCAACACCCTCTTTTTGGCTATATCCTTTCGCCACTAGCCGAGCTTTGAACCGAGCGTCTTCTACCCCTGGAATACCTGGTTTGCGCTTGAAGACCCACTTGCACCCAACAATCCTCTTCCCTTTCAGCGGTTCTACTAACTCCCATGTCTGATTCTTCTGAAGAGACTCAATCTCCTCATTCATAGCAACAAACCACTGTGCAGACTCAGTGCTCGAAACAGCTTCCGTATAGCTTGAAGGCTCCTCATACTCAACTGTCTCAGCAACTGATAAAGCATAGGCCACCATCTCAGAATAAGCCGAATACCTTTCAGGAGGCCGAATCTCCCTCCTTGGCCTATCTTTAGCAATAGTGCGTGGTTGCTCAACTAACGCATCAACCTCTGTGTCTGAACTCTTGAACTCCTCTTCAATTGGCTTCTCAATGTGCTTCTTCCCTGAGTCGGAAGATTCACTCAAAAACTCCACCTGCTTTGGAACACTCTGTTCCTGAACTGTATCATCAACCTGCTTAGACCCCTTAATCAAATAATTTTCATCAAAAGTCACATTCCTGCTAATCAAAAACTTTGAATCATCAGAGCACCATAACTGACACCTACTGCATAACCCAAGAAAATACACTTCTTGGCCCGTGGCTCCAATTTACCCTCATTCACATGAGCGTAAGCTGGACACCCAAAAACACGCAACACAGAATAATCAGCTGGATGACCTGACCATACCTCAAACGGAGTCTTACACTCAATAGCAGTCGACAGAGACCTGTTCACCAAATAGCATGTCGTGGAAACGGCTTCAGCCCAAAATTCTTTGCCCAATCCGGAATTGGACAACATACAACGTGCCTTCTCCAAAAGAGTCCTGTTCATTCGTTCAGCCACACCATTCTGCTGATGGGTTTTTCTCACTGTGTGATGCCTCACAATGCCCTCATCACTGCAGAACCTATCAAACTTGCCAAGACAAAACTCCATACCATTGTCAGTTCTTAAACGTTTTATTTTCTTACTAGTCTGATTCTCAATCAAAGTTTTAAACTGTTTGAATGTATTAAAGGCGTCACTTTTATTTTTCAACATATACACCCAAACCTTACGAGAGAAATCATCGATAATACTCATAAAATAGCGAAAACCACCTTTAGAAGTTACCTCTGCGGGACCCCAAAGATCTGACCGAAAATAATCCACTGTGCCTTTGGTGCGATGAACAGCTGTACTGAATTTCACCCTGCACTGCTTGCCGTAGACACAATGCTCACAGAAATCCAGCTTCTCAGTTTTCTGGCCACATAGCAAACCCTGTTTGCTCAAAACTGTCATCCCCCTCTCGCTCATATGCCCAAGGCGCATATGCCACAAACGAGTCAAGTCTGAATCTGAAACCTTGGATGAAGCAACCGTTGCTGCAGCACCTAGAACTGTACTGCCCTGGAGTGCATAGAGGTTACCACGCTTCTGACCCTTCATCAGTACCAATGCACCCCTCAAGACTTTCAAAACTCCACCTTCACCGAGGAATTTGCAACCATGAGAATCAAGAGCACCCAGGGATATAAGATTTTTCTTCAAATCTGGAACATGTCGAACCTCAGATAAAGTCCTAACAATACCGTCATGCATCCTAAGCTGAATCGTTCCTGAACCAACAGTCTTACAGGCCATGTTGTTACCCATCAAAACTGTACCACCATTGACCGCCTCATAAGTAGAAAACCACTCTCTATGCGGACACATGTGGTATGAACATCCAGAATCCATAATCCACTCGGTATTAGAGCGAGAATCGCCCTCTGTAACTGATAACACATTATCTGACTCATCTGAACTTTCAGCAATTCCAGCAATTACTTTACCCCCTTTCTGGTCTTCTTTTTCTTTCTCCTTGAGTTTTAAACAGTCTTTTTTCCAGTGCCCGGATTTCTTGCAATAATTGCACTTTCCTTTCTTCTTACCTGATGATCTGGATCTTCCCCTATTACTCGACTCCTCCCTTTCTGTTGTTCTTCCCCTAACAAACAAACCCTCCGCATGTGCATCACCCTCACCTGACACTTTTTTCTTAATTCTTTCGAATAAAGGCTGGCCTTAACATCCTCCATGGATATCGTGTCTTTGCCATACAATAGGGTTGTAACAAAGTGCTCATACGAAAGTGGTAAAGAACATAGCAAAATTAGGGCTTGGTCCTCATCCTCAATTTTACTATCAATATTTTTCAGATCCATAATAATACGATTGAACTCGTCTAAATGATCCTTAACAGGTATACCTTATCGCATTCGAAACGTATAAAGACGTTGTTTGAGATATAACCTGTTGGTGAGCGACTTCGTCATATATATGCCTTCCAACTTCAGCCAAATTCCTGCTGCTGAAGTTTCTTCTTCCACCTCGCGAAGAACATAATCTGCCAGACTCAACTGAATAGAACTCAGAGCTTTGGCATCCGTATCATCCCAATCTTCCTCTTTGATTCCATAACTGTCTTGCCTGACAAAGCCTTGTGCAATCCTTGTTGGGTTAACAGAGCCTTCATCTTTACTCTCCAAAGATTGAAACTGCCCTGCCCATCA
The DNA here is from genome assembly GCA_018127125.1 of Rhododendron griersonianum. Taxonomy (NCBI): domain Eukaryota; kingdom Viridiplantae; phylum Streptophyta; class Magnoliopsida; order Ericales; family Ericaceae; genus Rhododendron; species Rhododendron griersonianum. The sequence goes on from CM030797.1 coordinate 43,666,053, forward strand.
AACTTCGCAATCTCGAATTTAGCCGCCATAGCCACAATCGGAAACGAAACCCTAGTTTTTGCAACCTAAAGCTCTGATACCAGTTTGTTGTAACGAACGCTATGAATGCAAGCTAAGAACGAGAAATTGAATACTAAACAAGAAATCACAAAGACACAAGATATACGTGGTTCCCCAAGATGGGTACGTCCACGGGCGAGGAGAGAGAGGATTCACTAACCAACGTGAAGAAGAGATACAAAGAGCCGGCTGTAATCCGTAACTCTAGAAAGGCCACAATATGAAAGCCCATAAAGATACTTTAGAAGTTCCCCAAAAGCCTTATTTATAATAGGCTACAAAAACGGGAACAACATAATTAACCAATGTGGGACTAAAGAATACAAGACATTCCTAACAGTATACTCCACAACTCAAATTTGAGAAGAGAAAGCTCTCCATAGACCGATTTTTAGAGATGGCAATGAGAGTGGGAAAAAGTGGCGATGCTTTTGAGCTGAGGAAATCGACTATTTTCGTTGACAATCTCCCAAATGGGGTTCGCAAAGGTTTCGTCTACAATTTATTTGCAAGATTTGGAAAGATTAGGGATTGCTACATCCCTGATAAGAAAAGCAAGAGGTCAGGACAGAGCTTCGGATTTATCAGGTTTGAATCCATTGGAAGTGCAATCCAAGCGGTGGAATCTACAAATAGATCTTGAATTTGGGGCCGAGAGCTGACCGTAAACGTGGCAAAATACGTGAAGAAGCAAGGTGGGATCCAAACTCAGATTTACAACCAGCACAAACAGAAGAACATAGAAGCTGAAGAGGGTTTCAAAAATCGGCGGGATTACAAAAATCAACACCCAAAATCTGACCCACAAACAATCGATGGCAACATACTTGGAAATGGGAAGGATTTAGTGATCTACCAACAGAAATCTCGGACCCAACGGAGTATCCCGTCTCTGAAGGGTACTGAAAAAAGGGGCAAAGAAGCATGGAGAAGGAAAGGGGATCCAGAATCCAGCTAGCAGGAAGGTGATGGAAGATGGAGAAATCAAGTCGATGAGGTTAAAGATGGAAGAAAAACCATTAGTGTTCAAGCAGTTGGCAATGGTTGGCTAAATCGGAGTGCAGTCGGAAAGGTTAGACAAATGACTTCATCTCAGGAGTTGGAATCTCTGCTTAGAAAAGAAAAGACGGGGAATATTCAGATCAAACCAATGGGAGGAAGATATATGGTTATAACATTCCCAAGTGAAGACCGAAGAGATGAGGTTTTGAAAGAGAAAAGGCTTGATTTGTGGTTTGAAGAGGTAAAACCATGGAATGGAGAAGCAGCGAAGGATGAGAGATTTGTTTGGGTTGCATGTTATGGAATGCCTCTCAATGCTTGGAACGTCCCATCCTTCAGAGCAATTGGAAGTTTGTGGGGCTGTTTTATCGAAGTAGATAGAGACACTCTAAGGGAGGTTTCTTTCACTAAAGGCAAGATTCTCATTGCAACAGAGAATCCCAATAGAATAGAAGGGGAAGTTCATTTGGTTGTGGATGGAAGAAAGTATACTGTTAGAATGGAAGAAGAAGACACCTTCAGAACAATACCATCCACAAACCAGCTGGTTCCTAATTTTGAAGTTTATTCTGTGAATGAGGAAGAAGATGATGAGGTGGACAAGGTAGATGATGAGCTGGTTGCCAACAAGAACAAGAAACGAAATTCAGTGGATGACATGGAAATTCAAGGAATCGAAAGTGTGGATGACAGGGCAAAGCTTAATGAGGAGGAAGTTGAAAGGGTTGAGGCAAACTGCATTATTGAAAGTCACCCATTTGGGTTGGAGAAAGAACCAGTTTTTGAAAAGTCATTTGGCCAACGGAAAAGTATAGGGGGCAAGTATTCCGAGAATATGGATAGCTGTGAAAATAATAATGACGAAAGTAGTAACTCTGACCATGGATTGGAATCTTTTGTCCAAGATTCTTTAAGCCTGATAAATGAAGATTGCTTCGAATCTGTTCATAAGAATTTCCCAGATCAAAATGAAGATTCCAATTTAGAAGTCAACAAGGACCAAGACAAGGAGGTAAACGAGGCTAATAGTTCAGGGGCATATGACTCCAACGTTGCACTAAGAGCCTCTCAGTTACCAGACATCAATCTCCACATCGAGCTAAATCCAAGTGCTACAAGGAGAAACATTAGAAGCCAGCAGTTTGAAGCTTCTTCGAGTACGGAAGGGGATGACATCGATGGTTACATCATTGGCTCTCAAGAAAATGAACAGGAGGCAATAGAAAAGGAATTGCAGCACACTATTCTAGCAGGTAACTCTCTTGGCATTAAGGTTCGAAACTCTGGTATTTTGAGAATGAAGAAGATGATTGAAAACGAATCAAGGGTACTAAAAGCGTCGATAAAAAACAACCCCTTTGCCCCTCTTATGAGGGACTAACCTCTGTCCGTCAAGAGTTATAGCAGAGGATTCAATGAAAATTATTTCTTGGAACGTAAGAGGTTTAGGGAGCTCAATTAAGAAGAGATTTATGTCTAAGCTGATTAAAGACAGAAACCCAGATGTTTTTTTGTTGCAAGAAACCAAGGAAGAGAGATTTGAGATGTCTATTAGTCATAGAATGTGGGGTCCTGCTGTAGTGGAATATGCTAAATCTGGGGCCATGGGGCTATCTGGGGGAGTTTGACAATTTGGAGGGCTAGGAGAGATCAGTATTTAGAAGCTGTGAAAACATCCATGGAGCTTTATTTTTAGATTTGTACTCTTTCAACTCCATTATTCTGGAGGGCTAAGAGTGTTGGCCTCTTCTTAGATGAGGCTAAACTATTATTCTCTGATATTGGTGCAAAACGAAGATGGCTGAAGGTGCAGATGAGTTATGTATCATTTCAACTCTTAATTCTTGGAAGGGCTAAGAGGTTTGGAGAAGGCTGTAGGTGCAGATGAGTTGTGTGTAGCTTTTTCAACCCCCAAATCTGGGAAGGGATAAGAGAATTTGGAGATTTTGCACAATTCGTGGAGGGCAAAGAGATTAGCTGATAGTCTATTACTTCATACTGGGAATTTATCTGCTGGGACTATCATGAATTAAAAGGAATTCTGTGCAGCTATTCACTTGTGATCTTGAACTAAGGATTGAGCTATATCTTGCGGTGACGGACTATTTCATTTGATGATGCTCTAACTGCTATTGGATATAATTTGCTATGCTGTTTCTTATCCTGCTGCTGGATGCTTCGGCCGTTATGAAGTGGAGAAGCTAGTAATCTGGATGTCTTAAATGGTTAAAGTTTCCTCTAAGTTAGATTTTATGCTGGTCTCGCCTTTCTCTTAAGGTTGAGTAGCTGAGTTGTGGGCATCATTGTTCTTAGGCTCATTCAATTTCTATTGAATGTAGTCTCTTCTTCTTTCTTTTCTAGACCTATTACGGTACCGCCTTCTCTGTGGTTCGTAGTTGGTCTCCTCTCGATGTACCCTTTGTCGAGTTCTAATAAAATTTTGTTGCCTATCAAAAAAAAAATATCTCTCTCTGTCAGCTCAAATTGTGTTTTAGGATTTTTTTTGTTTGTTATGGAAAAGACCTTTTCAACTGCTGCCAAACACAAGAAAATAAAAAACAATGAAGATGAGTATTTGTTGCAAAAGTATTTTGCAAGAAAAATAATATTTTACTGTTGCAAGAAGATGCTAGCTTACTGTTTTTTTTTTTGATAGGCAACAACTTACTGTTATTCTTCGTTATTTTAATGAACAATTAAATGTACAGAGTCAGCCGTATCAACACGTACTCCCTCCGTTCCTTATTTAGAGTTCAGTATTCTATTTTTTGGATGTCCCTTAATAAGTGTTCATTTTGTAAAGTTAGTGGGTAAAAGTTGGTGTATTGTCTATTTTGTTCCTAAAAGTATATTACATTTTGAAAAGTAAGTGAGTAAAAGTATAATGATGATGGGTAAGTAGAAAAAGTGGAGGAAAAAATTGATGTAAAAGATATAATGATAATGTATTTTTAATAAGTTGAAATTACGAAACAGGACACTTAAAAATGGACGGAGGGAGTATATTAAAGGCCCTACAACATAATTCAATTCCGTATTTTTTTTTATCTTTTTTTACTATCCATGAATCATTATATATTTTCAAATGAATTTTCTTTTCATCAATATTAAAAATTTTATCTTTTATTTCCTTTTTCTTTGTTGACACGCAACTTCTCATTATTCTAAATTAGAGATATCTGATGAAATTAAGAACTCATGATACACAATTACTTTTATTAAAAGTAAGCTAGCATATATTTATTTTTTTGCTACTATTGGTTGAAATTTTCTTGTTGAAAACATCATAATTTTGATCGTAATAATTTTGAGGCGTCATGTAACTTAAGTTTTGACAATGTAATCTTTTATATACGAGCTCTTAATAATTACTCCACTAGATCCAATGGTTTTCTAATTTGAGTGCATGTCCTTTTGTTTATTTATAGATACTAATTTTTTATCTTTTGTGTAATTTTTCCATAAAACATACCCTATAAAACCTTCCAAAATTGTCGAGGCTGGCCTAATTTTTTTTTTTTTGAACGGTGAAAAAGAATTTTATTAATCTTTGAAAGATTACAAAGATCAAAAGGAAGCAAGGAGAACAGGTACCGAGACCCAAACCCTTAATTGGCAAGTGCCAATCAGGGATACACCCCAGGCTCGCCTAATTTACTTACATGGATGTACGGACAGACCAGTTATTGACTTGGATGGAAATTCAGTGGCGCTTTCCTAGCATCAACACATGATCAAGAATATATTCCTATATCTTGGTCTAATTCAAATTTTTTATTTGATCACACCATTGGTATTCTATTGGAAAAATAAGAGATGCATGAGCAGCTAGATTTGTGATAGAAGTCCACGCAAACCTCTCCAAAAGAGAGAAGGATGGAAATCTTCTGATTTCTAATTCCAGCGTTAACAACTAGCTGGTAGAAAAGACCAGAAAAATAAGAACTTAAATGATATTAATGTGGCTGTCACTATCTGGGCGTTGGATTTCTGGGTTGATGGCCACTGGTGCCGAACCTGGTCCATAATGTGCGGTCATGAAGGACGTTGTGTCGGTGGTAGTGGCCTGACTGATGTCTTCCTCCCCGATCAGCACCAACGGCAACATGTAAGGCGGCCTGAACGGTGGCACGTAGGGCACAGGCACCGAGCCCGATAGCATTTGAACAATTTCTTGAGTTTTCGGCCTTTCACTCGCTGTCGGATGCGAACAGGCCAGGCCCAGAAGCAAAAATCTTTGGGCCTCCTCCGCAACATTGTTCTCCCCGAGCCTATTGTCGACCGCCTCAAGTAACTGGCCTTCGCGATGCAAGGCCCAAACCCAATCTACTAACAACGGGTACGTGCCAATTTGGATCCCAGGCCTACGACCACAAACCACTTCCAATATAACAGCACCAAAAGCATATACATCAGACTGCTCGGTGGCCTTGCCCGTGAACACATATTCGGGGGCCATGTACCCTCTTGTACCCGGAACGCCCTTGGCTTCTATGTACGAGGATTTTTCATTGTCTAAGGCCCTTGCAAGGCCAAAGTCTCCCAGCCTGGCATTGAACTCGGCGTCAAGCATGATGTTGCTGGCCTTGAGGTCGCGGTGGACCACCCTCTTTTGGTAATCGTAGTGCAGGTAGTGGAGGGCGGAGGCTACCCCGGAGATGATCTTGCGGCGGAGATTCCAGCTCAATGGCGTGTTGTTGGCATCGTTGAAGAGGTGTTTGTCGAGGCTGCCGTTGGGCATGTAATCGTATACCAGCAACAGCTTTCCATTCTTGTGGCACCATCCTGTGATAGAGATAGAGATGGCTTTACGACAACAGCTACTAGATTTTACTATCTACATAGTAACATCAGACCCTAATTAGCAGACTTCCTAGTTTTGCAAATCCTTAACTAGAGCAAAAGTGACCTTATTCCTTTTACAAGGACACTTCATGCATATAGGGTTAGTGTTGACGTATTTATGTTTGGTCCCGGAATTAATCGGTCCATTTGTGTTGGTTTGTAAACTTATTTGTTGAGACAGAGATAAGAGAAGAAAAAAGAGCGCATGTGAGAGGGGTCAAGCAAGTGTTGGCTTTGTGTGGGAAATTAACAAAGAGAGAGGGAAGAGAGAGAGAAGAGTAACGTGGGAACCCCTTAGGGGTTTCTGCGGCCCCTCCAGTGCATGTGTGACTGTTCGACTGTAAATGAACTGAGTTGTTCGTGAACTGTTTGAGGCTCAATTTGGTAAGGATTCGTTCGAGTTCGATTCGTTTACTTGATGAACTGAACCTGAACCTCAATTTTAGGCTCGTTCAATAAATGCGAGTGTGAAAGAGAGAGATATGTGAGTTGTGAAATTATGCAATTTTGTGATTGTAATAGAAGTTATTTGGTGTGTTTGTGTGAAGATTCGCTCTCTAATTGCCCGTCAATTTGGACGGGATACCCAGTTGTCGAGGAAAAATATACTCCCTCCATCCCTTTTTAAGTGTCTTGCTTCGTAACTCTAACTTATTAAAAAGACATCATCATTATACCTTTCACATCAATTTTTTCCTCCACTTTCCCTACTTACCCATCATCATTACACTTTTACTCACTAACTTTTCAAAATGGAATCTACTTTTAGGAACAAAATAGACAATGCACCAACTTTTACCTACTAACTTTATAAAATGGACATTTATTAAGGGACAGCCCAAAATGGAATACTGGACTCTAAATAAGGGACGGAGGGAGTATCTTGTAGGGGTGCAAACGAGCTGAGTCGAGCTTTGTAATTCGAGCTCGGCTTGTTTGATGAAAGACCCAAATACTTGAGCTCGAGCTCAGCCCGTTTAGCAAATGAGCCAAGCCATGTTCATTTACATAACGAATCTCTATAAACGAGCTAAGCCTATGCAATCGAGCCGATCTTTTTCGGGCCGAGCCGAGTTTTAAAGTGTTGAGCTTAGGTTTTTTTGCTAAATGAACATAAAATTTGAGTTCGACTCATTTACTAAACAAATTGAACCGAGCCGAGATGAGATGAGCCTCAAGCTATTCGTGAATAACTCGGTTTATTTACGGTCCTACTTGTATATCACAAGACTCCCATAAAAATTGTACCAAGGCCTGGCACGGTATCGAGTATTATTGTGCTTCTCGTTGTAGAAGTTAGAAAGATAAAGAAACCAGTAGAAGAGAGGTGGGGTGAGAGATCTCAGCATTGTAATTCTTATTGTGTTTGGCCAATTTGTTCCTCCTTTTCGCCTTGCACGTAGCACACTACCGAAACACGGTGATATGTTTACCCTCTGTAAGGACCAAATTACCAAGTCTTAATTGTATTGGCAATTTCGTACGACAAAATACATATTTTATATCGAGTTGTAATTTGTATTATTTTTTATAGACTAGTGAGTTTGTATAGGATTAGAGTGAAAGGAATCATTATTATTTTTAATCAAGAGTGAGCGGGATAACAAAAGAGATCGACTACAAGAAGACAGATTGATAGAGGGATTGATCCGGTTATCAATCGGAAAAAGTAACGTTCAAAATTGGTACTCCAATTAAAAGGTCTAATTATAGACTTATGCTTGACCTCCTAGAGTTTGACCACATCAATATAAAAGGAGAAGGGGGCAGCCATACAATAGAGACTCTTGAAGCCACACATATATGGCATACGGTGATTAAAAGAAAAGGTGCAGCAGGAGCAATACGTGAAAAGATAGGCGGCTATTTTTGTGAGAGTTATTCCTAAGGGATTTCTGTTAGGTCTGTTGGAGGGCTTGTGGACGCAAGATCGTTGGCGATCAAGATTACTGGGTGCGGTGTACGTGTGACTCAGCAGGTAGTACTTAAAACGTTGTGAGGATTTACACCGTTTGGATAGGTATATCTGTAACTGCACAATGATTATAGTGATTTGATTCATTCCCGTGGTTTTTACCCATTCTGGTGTTTTCCACGTATATCTCTGCATTATGGGTTTGATTGCTTTGCGTAGTTTTTGCTGATAGTATTATTTTGTGATTCACACTCATACTGTTAAGATTTTTTACGGATTATTAGGAAACCCTGATTTTGCACCCTCCATGGCTCCATTGTTGTGCATTATTATGTCCTATCTATATTTGTGTAAAAAACGAATTAGGTCCAAGTTTGAATGACAGGAATCTTGAAGGGATGGAAAAGTCGTTTCAAGTCCTCACGACTAATGTTTGGGTGATGTTAGAGTAACAAACCATTTTCCTATATGACCTATATCCAAGTTGAAGAAGTTTCCAAAACCAAACAAAAGTATGATTGCCCAGGTTCCTGAGACTACATAATCTCATATATATTTCGCGTACCTATATATATTCAAACTCAAAATAAGCAAATAAGGGTTATTTTCACTTTCATCGTCTCTGAACTTTAAAACCAAACTATTTTATCCCTGAAGTACGTACTATTGACAAGGTTGCAATGAAGTCCACTAGGCTATCTGCTCTGGGTTGGCTGGGGGTTGGCTCCTTGCAAGCCTTTCTTTTTTTCTCGCCCTAGGGTCTCAGATCACATATGATTGTCCGGAGCTTATGTGTCAACCTCATTAGGATGTTTACTTCTAGTTGTGATGCCGGGTATTCTTGTCTTTTTTCGTCTTTGTAATCCATTTTTCAAAGATTAATAAAATTTCTTTGCAGTTAAAAAAAAAAGGAAAAAGAAAAAAGAAGTCCAGTACTAGGCTATATGGGGATTGGGGAAGGATTAGGATTGAAAAAGGACTAACCCAATAATGGGACAAGGTATTTGTGCCTGAGTTGATTGATGATTGTAAGCTCTTGAAAGAAATCATCCTCGCCATTCAAACTCTCTCTGGAAAACATCTTCACCGCAACCTCCAAATCCTGCTGATTCGCCAAATACCCCTTGTAAACCACTCCACACCCACCTTGTCCCAACTTCCTCATCTCGTCAAAATTGTTTGTAGCCTTCTGCAAATCTTTGTACCGATACTTCCTCGGCATCCCGGGCATGCTCTCCACCTTCCTCGACATTTGCCGGTCCGACCGTCGCGATAACCACCTCTTTCGGGAGTAATATACCAAAGCCACCGACGCCGGTAAAAGCACTGCCGTGGTTAGCCCGACGATGAGGCCAATCTTCAACCAATTTACGTCGTGGTTGTATTCCACTGTCAGTGTCAGGTTCCACTGTCTAACGCGATTGAGTTGTGTTGCGTTTTCTTTTGGTGCGGAAAACCCGAAATGCAAGTTTAGATTCTCGACCCCTCTGAGGTGCAAATACGATGTCAGAATCGGGTTAACGGGTCTGCAAGGTGTCAGATCCGTTTCGTTTTGTTGAGCCAAGTAAACCGCAATGAGCTGTTTATGTTTGATGGTCAAAAGAAAATTTTAAGGTAAGAACATCCATAATGTAATAATCAAAAGTGAATAATTAAAATTTGTCACATTAGATTTTGATTATTTATTTAGGGGTTATTAAAGTTATCAATGTCAAGTCTTACATTCTTTATTTTTTGCCCATAATTAAAATGAGTTAGCAAAAATTTAAATTTAACGCTTAATTTTTTTCTTCTCAATCTAACGGTCTATATTAAATGACATTCTAGTAAAATTAGTGAAAGTAGAGAGCATTTGTTAAAATCCATAAAGTAATTAATATTATTTAATGCACAACCACTTGTCAAAGTAGAGGGTGAGTTTCACCTACCATTCCAAATATCCAACTGAAATACAGGGAAATACGTATATGGCAAGGCAACCACCCAATGATTTTAATTCCCCCTTCTTAAGACCCGTTCCACTAAACAACTTTTTCCAATTTTTTTGGTTTTGTACTTCTTTTTTCTGTATTTGTTAGTTGTGCACCTCACTTTTTTGATTTTCCAATTCGTCTCGTCAGGACGAATCGGAAAATTAAAAAATTTCTACTTTTACCCAAATATCTTGGAAAATAACCACTTTTTAGCCCCCAAGAAAATGACTTTTTTGCTCCCTAAAACATATGATTTCAAAGAAAATCAAACAGAAATGCAAAAATGATCATTCCTCCATCCCAAAATGAATGTCAAGTTTTTATATTTGTTCAAATTTTAATTCCTCATATCTTTCAATATGGATCTCAAAATATATACAATATAAATCTTGTTTGATAATTTTCGATTAATTCTACTATACATAGTTTTCAAACTCATGAAAAATATTATAAATTGAAAGATATAAATAATGAAAAATGAAACAAATTTCAAAAATTTTGACATTCTTTTTGGGACGGAGGGAATATAATCCACCGGAAGTTTTTCTCACCTTTTTTTTTTTTTTTTTGCAAATAATTACTAATATGCAAACACATACGCGCTCAACATCCTACCCATATTTGAGGCGATGGTGGAACTATCGAGGCAATGCTGAGCAAAATCCAGATGAGTGAACTGTGGTGACTCGATCCACCTAAGTTTTTTTCTTAAACTCCTAATTTTGTGCTTACATAATTATTTCCATATTTTACTTTTCGTGTGTTGTTGTCTCCCGTTATTATAGTTTACAGAAATTCTAACGATTATTTCCAACAATTTTCCTCACTAATTACCTTTTTTATTCCCTCGTACTGGACCCAGACGTTGAAGAAAATGGCCGTTGTACCCTCGCCAACTAGTTGGAGTCCGAGTGTGGTCAAGGAGGTGGTTATGTCAGACCTGACGCCGTTGATGTTGAGTCCGACGTGGTTTGAATTCGGGTCGATATCCTCCTTAAACGAGTCCCCAAATGTGAAGCCTTCGTAGGGGGTAGAATTGTCCACTCCGAGCAGGGTGGCAGGGATTGAGGAGTTAAACGACGCCACTCTGTCTTGACCTTCCCATAGCATGAAAGGGTATGAGTATAGAATTCGACCGGTTTGGTTGATGATCGAGAAGTCGGAGTCAAGCGTGACTTGGAGGGCATCGTTGTGTATGGTCGTGGGTAAGTCGACCTGGAATGCTTTGCCCAAGTTTGTGGGTATTGAAGTAATCGCACCGGATTTCGTAGTTTTTGAGTTCGGCGGTGATGTTGGAGGTTTTGAGTTTGGCGGTGGCTGGAGGCATCGCCGCGAATATTGAGAGGAGGAGGAGTATGAGCGCGACGTAAGTCGCAGCCAGTCCCATCCCGTTTCAGGTGTGTTAATTGATTGGATTTGGGTAATGTGAAAATGGATATGGAGATTTGAGAGGGAGGGAAGAGAATAAATAAGACTTCGATCGATGCAAAGAAATTTAGAGGGGGATAGGTTTGAAGTTTGAACGGGCCAATGGTCTGCTCTCTCTCTCTCTCTCAATTCCTTGGAAATTCCCCTTAACAATTTTCAACTGCCATTTATAGACAAAAATACTACGGATTGCAGATGGAAGCTGAAATATATCAGATACTGAAATCATTCGATGTGTATATTAGCCCTCTATATTTACGCCACATATATAGAAAGCCACGTAAGATAAATAAATATTATTATTATATATAAATACATATGTGTACGTGTATATTATATATAGGGAAATGATATTGGCACTCCAAAAATTGATGCAGGCACTCCAAAAAATAAAGGAAAGTGGCTTTGGAGTTACACTGATTTTGGAGTGCCTGCATCAATTTTTGGAGTGTCAATATCATTTCCCTATATATATCGTGTTTCTTCAAAATATCCTCCCCACAAGTGTCCCGATTTTTGCAATAATATTCTCGCATCGCAAGAGTCTCTAACCTGTTTCTGCGAAACCGCCACACTTGTGATATAGTTCCAGTATCGTCCGACACAGTTAATTGCCAGAGCGGATCCTTTCGCTAAATGAAATATCAAATGTTTAGCTTAATTAGGAAGTTATCTTTTGTCTATTTGATAGTAATACATCTGGGGCTGTTATTGGTCGTTTAATTTTGATTTTACTGTTAAATATATACAAAGTCAAGATTCTTGACGCGTATCTAGACATACATAACTGTGCCATTTTTTTTTCTCGGCAAACAAAATTTTATTAATCTCGAAGGGGTACATCGAGAAAAAAACGAGAGATAAAAGTACATATTGATACCATCGAGGAAAAAACTGTGCCATATTGATACCATGGACCATGTAATTTTGGGTGAGGATCCTTATTTTCCTTGGACCTGTTTGAATACATTTGCAGGTTCCATCCGAAATTATTATTATTTTTGAACACCAAAGAAGAATTTATTAATAAAGAGGAAGAGAGGAAAACGTCAAAGAAGAATTTATTAATAAACAGAATCTATTTTATGACAAATAAGCATGCATTTGTAATATTTGTTTACTACTTTTCGGTTATTCTTATCGAAAACGTCATCGTTTTGATCCTCGATAATTTTTCACAAGAAGTACTACAAAGAATAAAGCACAGTTGGTAACTAAAATAATACTACTCCAGATAAGTAATTTTCCTAGTTTTTGGTTACTTATATAAACCAACATCATAAAAAATCAGCTAGTTTGCGCTTTATTTACCATTGTTCTAGAGAGGAAATAAAGAAAAAGAGAGTATATACCTCAGTTTTTTTTTTTTTCCCTTTTTCTATATCTATATAAGACTGAACCAATTCAAGAGCTCATTGTCAATTAATACCCAAAGCGTACCAATGTTGAAGCACGCTAAAAGCACATGGCGGCCAGAACCTTTGTGGGTTCGGGGACAAAAGCGTACAGGTGTTACCCTACTCGTTGACATGTCATGTCTTGCGCAATGGTCACATGACGCATCAAAATTATTATGATCAAAATTATGATGTTTTCAACAAGAAAAGTTCAACCAATAGTAGCAAAAAGATAAATACTATATGCTAGCTTACTTTTAATAAAAAAGTAATTGTGTGTCATGAGTTCTTTCGTCAAATATCTCTAATTGAATTCGGTCAGTTTACTTATTAGAATAATGAGAAGTTGTGTGTCAACAAATTAAGACAAAGGAATTAAAAAAATAAAAATTCTAATAATGGTGAAGAAAATAGATTAGAAAACATATAAATGATTAATGCATAGTAAAACAAGATAAAAAAAAATACGGAATTGAATTATGTTGTAGGGCCTTTAATATACATGTTGATATGGCTGACTCTGTGTATTTAATTGATAATTAAAATAACGAAGAATAACAGCACCGAAAAGATTGAGCTTTTTTTTAATTTGTATTATTAAATAGATTAAAGCTGAATTAAGGGTTGACTCAATGCTCAAGTCTTTCTTAACAGTTTCTTTGACAAGTTTCTAAAGCAACAAGTTAAAATAGAATATATGTAGCCCATCGGGCCGTCCAAAAGTATGTCATGTCTTGCGCAACCGTCACATGATGCATCAAAATTATTACAATCAAAATTATGATGTTTTCAACAAGAAAAGTTCAACCAATAGTAGCAAAAAGATAAATACTATATGCTAGCTTACTTTTAATAAAAAAGTAATTGTGTGTCATGAGTTCTTTCGTCAGATATCTCTAATTGAATTCGGTCAGTTTACTTATTAGAATAATGAGAAGTTGTGTGTCAACAAAGACAAAAGGAATTAAAAAAATAAAAATTCTAATAATGGTGAAAAGAAAATAGATTAGAAAATATATAAATGACTAGTGTTTGCCCGTGCCTACAGCACTACGCGCCCCAGTTGAAATTGCCCCGTGCCTATGGCACTTGCTAGCTAGTGGCTCAAACACTAAATCAATTCATTTGTGTGTAGTATGTGATCTTCTTTTTAGTGTCACGAAAGAGAATTATTCGTGCTTACGGCACTCCCCCAACTAAACTTTTAAGCTAACTACAAAGAACTATCAATTTGCTTATGGAATCCCAGTAAATACCAAGTAAAAAAGTTAAAATAGCACTACTATGGATTCCCCACCACATACATTAAACCCATTTGCAGAAATGAAAGAACATATTAGAACCCAGAAATCAAAAACCTCAATGTAACTTCAATCAATAATAGTTATCAAACACCATAAACTAACCATATAAAGAGTAAAAAAAAATTAGTTCGGACCGCGAGAAAAAAATAGGCTATCGAAAAAAGCTACAGAGAACTCAGGCTTTGGTTGAAATACATCTGTGTAAGAGATCACCGGAGGCATAGTGTTTGCCCGTGCCTACGGCACTACCCACCCACCCCCGATTGGAATTGGCTCAATTTGCTGAAAATTATGTACCCATTGAGTTACTATTCGATCTGAAGTTCAATTTCTGCCAAAATTTGCATCGATTTCTATCCATGTAGACACAAGCAACCCGATGATAACAGAAAAAGGAAGGGAGAAAAAGAAAAAGAAGGGTCTGAAAACACATGGACCTGAGTGTGGATTACACTACTAAACTATCATTCAAAACGGAACGTCAAGAGGAGTGAAAATAACAAAACTCGATTATGTGTAACATTTAACAACACACCCACCCGCCCACACCAAAAAAATCACCCAAATTTCTTGAACACTCGGAACAAGCACAAATTCCACTCGGAACATCAGATAGATTGAAATTTAAACACTACTTGCACCCTGGAAAGAAATAGACACCAAAAACTCCCAAAAATCCAAAGGAATGTTTCACACGGCTTTCAAAAAATGGTTTATTTGTTAGACCCATTACCTTTGCTTTCACGCAGCCTTCTTGGCCCAGCTTTCACGCAGCCTTCTTCAACCAGCTTCGCCGGAATAAATCAAAATCCCAAAGGAATGTTTCTTGGCCTAGCTTTCGACGTGATTTGTAGACCTCGATGGGGATCCGAAAAATAACAGGAGAGGGAGAGGGGAGGGGGGAGGGGGGGGACCCCAGACGACAGGAGCTAGGGTTTTTTTTATTTATTATGCCAACGACAGAAGCTGGGTAAAAAAAAAGAGATGGCATTTTTGTGAAATATTTGAAAGATTGTGGGCACTTTCTTAAGAAAGTTGAAAAACACACATCAATCCTTGGACCAAACAAATCTGAGCCGTTGTAACAACTTGTCCCCACACCCTTCTGTTTTATAATAGAGATTAATGCATAGTAAAACAAGATAAAAAAATACGGAATTGAATTATGTTGTGGGGCCTTTAATATACGTGTTGATATGGCTGACTCTGTGTATTTAATTGTTAATTAAAATGACGAAGATATTACAGCACCGAAAAGATTGAGCTTTTTTTTTTTTGTATTATTAAATAGATTAAAGCTGAATTAAGGGTTGACTCAACGCTTAAGTCTTTCTTAACAGTTTCTTTGACAAGTTTCTAAAGCAACAAGTTAAAATAGAATATATGTAGGACAGGATCACTTCGTTTTCTATGCTTTTTTCTCACGAAGTAACATATGTTGCTTCGTTCTGCTAAGGTTCCATTTTTTTTTTTTTTCAATAGCAAAAAGAATTTATTAATGGGGGCTAGACAGGTTAGACAGGTTTCTAGTCTCTATGGAATGGTTGGAGGAATTCAAAGTGGTTCAATGGGGGCTACCAAAGCCTATATCAGATCACTGCCCAATTATGCTGTCAGATTGTAATTGGGACTGGGGGCCTAAACCATTCAGGTTTCTTGATGCTTGGTTGTCTCATCCAAAGTGCTTAAAGATAGCAGAGGAAGCTTGGAATGGATCTCAAACCTATGGATGGGTTGGCTGCCAAATAGTTAAAAAGCTGAAAAAAGTCAAGAAGAAGCTGAAAGTGTGGAACAAACTGGAATTTGGGGATGTGAATGTAAGGTGGCAGGATAAAGGAAAAATTCTGCACTAGTTTGAACTTCTCAGTGAAACAAGACAACTAAACCAAGAAGAGTTGGGACAAAGAAACAGGCTGAAAGGGGAATATTGGAAGTGCTATAAACTGGTGGAGAGTGTGTGGAGACAAAAATCAAGAATTAATTGGCTCCAACTAGGAGACAGAAATACTAGGTTCTTCCAAATCATTGCCAACAATAGATTTAGGAAGAACCTAATATGCTCTGTCAAAGTGGATGGCAGAATTCTGGAGGAACCAACCCTCATAAAAAAAATGCAGCAGTGGATCATTTTAGAGCAAGGTTCATGGAGGAGTTAGTACACAGATCTAAAATGGGAGGTCAGATTACAAGGAGGCTGTCCCCAGCACAATCTCAAATGCTGGAAAAACAATTTGATATCGTGGAAATCGAAGCGGCAATGAAAGATTGCCATAGTCTAAAGGCTCTTGGACCGGATGGCTTTAATTTCACTTTTGTCAAGAAAGCTTGGAAGTTTATGAAGCAAGATGTAGCAGCGTTCTTTGCAGAATTCTATGAGCATGCCAACCTAGCTAAAGGTATCAACTGTACTTTCATTGCCTTAATACCCAAAATTGATGGTGCATGCAGTTTCAATGATTTTAGACCTATTAGCATGGTAGGTTGCATTTACAAAATCTTAGCAAAGGTGCTTGCAAATAGACTAAGGTGTGTCTTACCAACAATAATAGGGGATGCTCAATCTACTTTTGTGGGGGGTAAACAAATCCTAGATGGTGTTTTAATTGCAAATGAAATCATTCATTTTTGGAAACAAAACAATGCTGGTGGTTTGATTCTGAAAATTGATTTTGAAAAAGCATACGACTGTGTCAATTGGAATTTCTTGCTAGATTTGTTAAGAAAGTTTGGTTGTGATAGCAAATGGTGTCAATGGATTCAGATCTGTATATCATCACCTTCTCTTTCCATTCTCATAAATGGTTCCGCCTCTGATGAGGTTATCCCTCAAAAAGGTCTAAGGCAAGGTGATCCAATCTCTCATTTCCTTTTCAATATTGTTGTGGAAGCCCTCAATATCCTTATGGAAAGAGCCAAAGAAAATGGCTCCATCAGAGGTATCCAATTAGGAGATGGTGTCAATATCTCTCATTTACACTTTGCTGATGACACTATCTTCTTTTGTAACAATGATGTTCAAGAGATTCTAAGTTTGAAGTTAATCCTAAGGTGGTTTCAACAAATGTCTGGTCTCAAAAAAAACTTTTCCAAAAGCATGCTGTGTGGGGTTGGTGTACAAGAACAGGAGGTGGCAAATTTGGCAAGAATCATTGATTGTCCAAGTGGGAAACTACCAATGAAATATTTAGGTCTCCCACTAGGAGTAAACCCCAATAGAATTGCAACTTGGCAGCCAGTGATTGATAGAGTTAAGAACCAGCTCAAGCTTTGGAAGAAAGGGCATATGACAATGAGTGGGAAGCTATCTCTGGTCAAATCAAATATGAGCAATCTTCCAGTGTATTACATGTCTATTTTTAAGATGCCAGCTGCTGTAGCAAATACTATTGAGAAGATCCAAATGCAATTTCTGTGGGGGGAATTCAGATCAGAGGAAAAGGATACACCTTATGAAATGGGAGAAGTTAACAAGAAATAGGAGGTTTGGAGGCCTAGGCATCAAAAGACTATTGGAGCATAATGTAGCCTTGTTAGCAAAATGGTGGTGGAGGTTCAATAAGGAAAAAGAGACTCTCTGGGTCAAGGTGGTTTCAAAGAAGTATAACCTGGATGACAACACTTGGTTACCACAGATGCCTACCAGGGGCAGACCTTCAACAATCTGGAAAGACTTGTGTTCAGTGGGAAACATTGGTGCAGATATGGGACAATGCATTATTCATGGTTTTGTCTTCAAGGTTAACTCAAGGAATAAAATCAAGTTTTGGAAACACAATTGGTTAGGTGATGAAACTCTTGAAACAGTCTTCCCAAGACTTTACAGCATCTCTCGTCAAAAGGAAGCAATGATAGTAGATGTGGTGTGCAATCAAAACCCAGGTCAATGGAATTTACTTTTTACTAGGAGATTACGTGATTGGGAGGAAAATCAACATGCAACTCTGAAACAACTCCTAAGTGTGGTGCAACTTCAAAACTCAGTTGATGATTCTCTACAATGGGCTTGGAGCAACGATCTGACCTTCTCGGTGAAGTCAGCTTATTTGAAATGGGAAGGCCAAACATTCTTAGAAGATAAAGTCTTATCATCGATTTGGAAGAATATCTGCCCTCCAAAAGTTGAACTTTTCACTTGGATGGCTATTCAGGACAGCTTTGCTTCAAAATCAGTGTTAGTAAGGAGAGGGATACTCAATGAAGGCTCTGATGTGTGTCCTTTCTGCAATTCTGCTAGTGAAACACTGTCCCACTTGCTGCTACATTGTCAGTTTACATGGCAGGTGTGGTCAAGGATAATGGAGTGGTGGAAGTTTCAATGGGTTAGCCCTCAAAACCCTGTTTCAGATCTGGGATCACAACTCCTTTAAAAATTTGGAGAGGATATGCTGGTTCGCAAGCTTTTATGCAATGCTCTGGACATTATGGACATGCAGGAATGAAGTGGTTTTCAGAAACAAGGTGTGGGAACTAGAGGAGACCACTGATTTAGTAAAAACAAGGATGGCTATCTGGGTGAAAGGGATGTTCGACATCAAAGATTACTCTGTGGATGATTTCAAAAGGTGTTTGGATGGAATCAGACTGGTTAAAATTTAATGTGTCTAGCCCTCTGTCTTAGGGTGTCCTTTCTGGCTTTTCTAAGTCTTTTGCGTGGTTTGGGGGGGGGTGTGGTCTGTGTTTTTGTTTTTCTAGGTCCCGTTGGGGTGTTTTTAGTTTGTCTTAGTGCTGGTAGTCTCCTTTTCTTTTGTCAGATTTTTTTTCAGTATATCTTTGGAGTGTCTTTTTATATTCAGGCATGGTGGGTTTTTTGGGTGGTTTAGTGGGGTGTGGTCTGTTTTTATTTTGTGTAGGTCCTTTTGGGGTGTCTTTTGTTTGTCTTAGTGCTGGTAGTCTCTTTTTGTCAGTTTTTTTTCAGTGTATCTTTGGAGTGTCTCTCTTTCTTCAGACCTGGTGGGTTTGTGTATGTGGGGTTTAGTTCTTGGGGTGTGCCTTTGGTCGTCCTTGTAGTCTTGTTGGTCATTGGATCCTCTCTATCTTTGGTGTTGCTTCTTTGATCTTTATCTATGGAGATCAGAGTGAGCCACTTGCCTTATTCTTGCTTTTATCATCTCCAATCATTGGAGAGCCGCTTGCCTACCTACCTACTGCTGATGTTGTGGCTATCTTAACCGGCTGTTTTTTTCTCATCCTCATATCAACTCCCTTGGAAGGGCTATGAGGACAGGTGCTTTCCATTTTTACTGGAGCTGCCTATTGTTTTTCTTCCATTTCTATGGTGGCTGATATGTATTTCGAGTTTTGGAATGACTACCTTTCTGTTAAGAAGCTCCTATGATGAGGGATTTGTATCTTTATCTTTCTCTCTGTGAATGAACTGTTGGGAGTCTGTCTCTTTTCAACTCCCAACTTTGGGAGGGCTGAGAGATGCTTGGATTGCTAATCCAGAAGGAAGGTGCTACGTCTAAAGTAAATCGAAGGCTCAAGTCCTATATCAACAGGTGTCTCAATTGGTTTTCAGAGTGTTGGTGCTGCTGTGTCTCTAATAATGTGTTGGTGGATTCATGTTGGTTTTGGGAGATAATCTTTGTGTTACGACGGCTTAGAGGCTCTCTATTTCCTCCTATTACGGATGTTTTCTCCAAGTTCCATATGGTGACGATTTCTATCCTGACATTTTCTGCTATGTACATCTCTTTCAACTCCTATCTGTGGGAGGGCTAAGAGAAGTTGGGGACTGCATATCTACATGAAAAGGGCTGGAAAGTTTTTCGAATTCCTTTGCTGATTGAAGTGAAAGCAAGAACTCATAGGGGGACCTTTGTTTGTTTTGAATTTGTGTTTCCTACCGCTTTGCATTTCTGATAATGCTCTAAATCTGTGCTCCTACTAACTACTATTTGATGTTGCTGCTTGGAGGATGTTCCAGATATGGTGTCTGGATTAGTTTTCTGGTGTAGGATATTTTCATAATGTTTTTCCGGCCTGCTGTGTTTCGGCCTTTGCCTCCTCTCTTCCAATGCTCTATTGGAAGTCTTTTTTATTCTTTTCCATGTATCAATATCATGGTTTAGGTTTCCTTTTCCTTGATGTACCCATATCAAGTTTTAATAATAAAATCTTATTGCCGATCAAAAAAAGAAGAAGAATTTATTAATTTTTATAAACGATTACAAAGATTAAACGGAATAAGGACATACCGACAAAAACCACCCAAGACCACCAAAGAACAACGACAAAGAAGGCATGACACCAACTGAACACCAAAAACTCAAAGAAAACCGACCTGAAAACAAGCAAACACCAAGCGAGCCTCCAGGGGCGGAGCCCGAATTTTCTGGTTGTGGGGTCAATTATCTCTATTAAAAAATAGAAGGGTGTGGGGACAAGTTGTTGGAACGGCTTAGATTCATTTGATCCAAAGGCTGTAGTGCATTCTCCCACTTCCCGGTTAAGTGTCCATGATTTTCACCTAAATCACACAATTGCCATCTCCTTCCAACCGGGATGCGTAGTGCCGTAGGCACGGGTTAGCACTAGTCTACAATAGTATATAAATTCTCTTTTTCATACTTGATGATCTGGAAAAAAAAATACACTGAAATGCCAAATAGAAAGGAATTTAAGTAATATATAATCATCTACAATTATGCCGCAAAAAATACACCGAAATGCCAAACATTTTATAAAGTAGTTTAAGTAAAAATCTATTCAAAATGTATAATCGCGTTTGACTATGCCAAACCCAACTAAGGTTTTCCAAGTTGGGGGAAGAAGACAAGAAAACATGAGCTGTAAAGGGCAATTTGCTGTAATTTTTGCTACTCTTTAGGGCAAGTGATAGGCGCGTAAATGTTCACATTAGCACCCCCTAATTTATCTTTGTTAAGTCCCATTTATATTATTACTTGGAGTTTTATGCGTTTATTTTGTGTTGTAGGTATTTGGACAATTCAATACAAAAAGAGCGCAAAGTTGATATATTAAACTGTGTTCGAAGTTGCTTCGTTTGGATTCAATCAAGTGAAGTGTCCGAATTGCAAGTCGAGAGTTCGGCACTGAATTTAATTAATCTACAATTGGAGACCTTTGTCTTCTAATGGGCTTCATAAGTATTTGTTATTGTGACCAAAGGTAGGCCCAATGTTTATGATCCATGGTTGATTAAAGTAGTGGGGCATAGGGAAAGCAATAAGTCTACACACCAGGAAACCAGCCCATGCCCCAACTCTGGATAGCCCAAAACGACGTCGTTTTGAACGTCCCTAAAAAAAACAAAAAAACAAATTACTGAAATTTTGAGTCGCCCCCCACCTCCTTGATTGTCTTCCAACGGAGAGAGATAGAGAGAGAGGAAAAAGGGGTTGACGGACAAACTGATAGCGGGATCTCCACCAAGCACCAGCCTCACCTCCACCTCCGGCGACCACCACCATCATCGGGTTCGCCTCCGGCGACCAACCCTTCGCGAAAATCGACGCTCTCCGCCGACGACAAACCCACGGCCAAGGTCTCTCTCTCTCCTTGTCTATATATTAGAGTGTAGTCGATTCTAGCCTTTAATTTCATTATAATTTGTTCAAACAAGAAATAAAATTAGGGTTTGCGTAATTGGGGTTTTTTTTTTGTCGAACCCTGACCATGTATTTTTGGTTTCATAAAATCAGGATTATATATCAATCCAAGATACAACTGAGAGTGCCACCGAAATTTTGTCTCCTACGATTAAGATACAAGTTACAACTGAGAAATCAAAAAGGAAATTGCTATGAGATTTTTCCTCTACTTCTCTTTGGCAAAAACTGGGTAGCTACCCCTTAAAAAACATGGCTTCCATATGGACGCTACTCTATATTGGAACTTTTCAATGGTTGCTACAGCTTTCAGTTTTTTATTTTTTCATTTGAACTAATTAAATGTCCTATTCTTGATCTTCGGGGTACACCATCTCTAATCTATGCAGCATGACATTAGTTACCCTGGTTGGTGGAATAATGAATTCAAGTTTTCGTTTTGGAGTTGGCTAAGAGCATCTCCAACCTTTGATTCTAATTTGGAGGTGTCAGTTGTTTATGAAGGCTTAAGTGGCAAATTGGCACCTCGAAATTGAAATCAACAAAGTCTTCCCAACCTTAGCTTCAAATTTACAGTTTCAGTGTTTTTTTTGGGAGTTGAAGTCTCCAGTTTAAGCCCTTTTCCTATTCAAGGGGCTATGCCAAATTGAGTGAGCTTTGCCTGAGCATGGCTCTAATTGTGTTTTTGTTTTGTTTCTTTGCTGTTATATGAAAATGCTATGGGAACCGACCAAATTTGCACCGACGGTCCGCCACGCGGGGCTCACTCCAAGTTCTTCATTTATATTCATAGCTGAGTCTACTAAAAGAGGGACCTGCCTCATCGTGGTCATTAGAGGACACCTCCGGCTGTTGTAAAGGACCTGTATTCCTTCATTAAAACATTTTTGCTTTCGTCATGGTCTTGTTTCTTAACCATGTTTGATGTTTTCACTTTCAGGAAAAAGTCCAATGGCCAGAATGGCACATATGGCCAAAAAAAAGAGAATGATGTTGTTTCACTTCCAGCAAAAAGACCAATGTCTAGTATAACACATCTGGCAAAAAAAGGGAGAGTGGCACATCTGGCAAATAAAAGGGAGAATGGCAATGGCACAACTGGCAAAAAAAAAGAGAGAATGGCACACTTGGCGCAACATATGGAAGTTAAAGCTGCACTCTTTTCCCAATAAACTTGCTTCTGAGTTATCTTGGTTCTGTTTGTGGATAGAGCTTCAGTATTGGGGATGCCATGGAATACTTGAAGGAGCTTTTGCAAAGGATCAATGACCTCCATAACAAACTCAGGGCAACTCCACCTGATTTGGTGGCGAAGAAGAGCGGAATGAAAATCTGGACATTGGAATGTGGCCAATTTTTGTTTTACAAAGGAGGTTTAAATCATTAGAGAGGAGAATGTATTATGTACGCTTATTTATTTGGATGTGAATGATAACTAGAATGAGAATGGCCTTGTTGTTGTGAATGGATAGTACTCTTATTTATTTGGATGTGAAATGAGAATGACCTTTTTGTTGTGAATGGATAGCTTGGCAATGGAATTTGGCTATGAATGTGGCTTGTGAATGGTGATTTAGAATGTGAAATGCCCGATGTGGGCTTGTAAGTAACCTAATGTTGGAAATGTCGTTGTTCTTGTTATACTGACTGAGACGCGAGACGTCGGGCTAGGACCAAAAATAGGGGAAACTCTGCCGAAATTTCCACGTGGACTATGAAATTGCTTACTGTGATTTGGAATTAGTAGTTCAATTGTGGTGAGAAATAGGTTCAGAAGTTATGCCCTTTTGGATAATTTGAACTCCAGTTGATCAATTTTGGGGGTCAAAATTGCTCCTCATGTCGCCCCTAATACTCCATGGAAGTAAATATAAAGCTTTACATGTTGAGCAAATTCTTGACTTCAAAATGAATGCCACTCTCAATTCCAGTTAAGTGTATAGAAAATGTGTCATCATTTGCTAAATATGGCATTAGGAACCAATTGAATAATATTTCAAGATTTCATGTATGGGATCAAATCCATGGTAGGAATGTCACATAGCAACAACAACCAAGCATCAGAAAGTTAGTTTGGGATCAAATTCCACATCTCACCAATGTTTCACATTATTTTTCAAAAATTAGGACACGAGCCGTGTCCAATACGGAAACGGACACGACACAAGGACATTTTAGAAACTAAAATTCCACTAGTCCAGAAACTCCAAACTGAAACTCAATTTCAGCACTCTAAAAACTCAAAACTGAAATGCATACACAACTGTTACCAACATTGAATGTGACACCTTTTTCATTAAACAAAATGATAGAAACACCACATAATTTTCACTTCACCACAAAACATGAATGAAAGAATTACCATAAATTAGTTTCTAACAAAATACAAGAAACTCCCTATATCAATAAGCAAGTCTTCTACTATTCGCCGTTATCATTTGCATTCATCATTGGTGAAAAACTTTATTGTGCTCCTCCCCAAACCTGCCCTTGACTTTCCATAAAACTTGATTGTGCTCCTTCCCAACCTTGACGTTGATCTCCCCAAAAACTTGTCATGGTGCTTTGTGAACTTGAGAAATTGTTTATAAATTGATTAAAACTTGTTCCGGTTGGGCATAAACTTGGAGAAAATGGGAGGACGCTTCCGCCTTGTGCCATATTTGGCCGCATATTATGAGACATCATATTTGGCCACATTAACTGCCCCATGTAGCTTGGGTAACTCTGCCCAACAACATCACCAATAGTTTAACATGAAACATAAACATAAAAAATTAAACAAGTTGAGCAAAAATAAATTAATTATACAAAAAAAAAAAATCTTACATTAACATTTATC
Source organism: Rhododendron griersonianum (assembly GCA_018127125.1). Classification (NCBI taxonomy): domain Eukaryota; kingdom Viridiplantae; phylum Streptophyta; class Magnoliopsida; order Ericales; family Ericaceae; genus Rhododendron; species Rhododendron griersonianum. Next base: position 43,690,390 of record CM030797.1, read on the forward strand.
ACACTCTCTTGTGTTCCAACCTCCTGAAATTGACAATTATTGTGTCCCAATCTCTCTTGTGTCCCAACCTCCTAAAAAATAGTTTACATGGAACATAAATATAAAAAGTTCAATAGAAAACATGAAATTAGCAATACATATAATTTCAAATTTTACATGAACTTATACCTTAGGTTTTTCCATGGACAATGTCTTCTTTTGTGTTTCTCTTTTCTTCTTAACAACTTTTTCGACAAAGCCTTCCTTCCTTTTGGTTGGCGGTCTCCCTTTTCGACGAAGTTGTACCGGGTCGAGTATGTTCATGCTCTCTTTAGAGGGTACAATTTCATCTCCAATTAAAAAGGAATTATTAGGAGTACCTGAAGTCATATTACTTCCACAAACAATTGAAGATTCAATCAACTCTCTTTTTAGCTCAAGTAACCGTGTCATCACCTTATCATATTTCTCTTGACTATCTTCCGCCAAATCGGCAACCTCATTAGAGAGATTGCACATGTTGCCATGTCGACGTGCTTTAATTGACGATGACGAGTTATCGTACTTGATTCGAACTTTAGTGTGGACCCTTTTCACATCTTTTCTCCATCTTCTGAAGACATACTTGTCAGGTATTCATTGAACTCCCCTTTCATGGAACACCATCAGTTGATGTCTACACACCATTCCTTTAAACTCAAACAGTCGACAATTACAATTGGCTTCATTAGTCTCACCATTAAAATTGACGGTAAATGACACACGTTTTTTCCTTTTCTCTTCTCCGAATGTAATCCACTCTTTTACCTCATACTCCGACCAAACATCACTTGCTTTTGTTTCATGCAAAGAACAATTAAGTTTCCCAACAAATTCATTTTGAAACTCTTTCACCTTCGCATTCGTGTAAGCACTTTGAAATTGCTTCTCCAACTCATCTTCAACTATGCATGGGATGTAAGATTGCGAACTTTTCGTATCTTCATTCTTTTCATTGTCCACCTTTTTTGCCAATGCATTCTCATATTGCTCTACAAATTGTTTCAAGGTCGTCTTCGAATTAATGTAATCATCAAAATAATGATTCATACTCTCACTTCTTTGTGTGGATGACATTCCCGCCCAAAATACATCTTTCACAAAAGCCGGCACCCATCGATTCCTCTCTAAGTACAACCCATGTAACCATTCATTATCTTCAAGCTTGTACTTTTTAATGAACCCCTCCAAGCATCCTCAAATTCATCTTTTGTAAGTGAATCGTAAACTACATTGTGGAAAGAAGGTGAAATTGATTTATACGCATCATACTTTCCCAACTTTTCTGGCACCTTTTTCATGATGTGCCATATGCACCACCGGTGTCGGGTGTTAGGGAATACTTCTTCTATAGCATTCTTCATGGCCATATATTGATCAGTAATAATTGCTTTTGGAGCACAACCCCACATGCATGTCATCCAAGTCTTGAATAACCACGAGAATGACTTGGTGTCTTCATGAGAGATGAGTCCACATCCCAATAATATCGACTGACCATGATGATTAACGCTTACAAATGGAGCAAAAGGCATGTCATACTTGTTTACCAAGTACGTTGTGTCAAATGTCACAACATCACCAAACTTCTTACAAGCTGCCATACTCCTTGCATCGGCCCAGAACACATTCCTTAATCGTCCTTCATCATCCAAATCCATGGCAAAAAAGAAGTCAGAATTGTCGGCTTTCATCTTCATGAAATAACTATGCATCGCCTCAGCATCTCCTTCAACAAGTAATTTATGTCGCTCAGTATCCAAATAATTTCGGCAATCCTTCTGATTATATTCAAGGTTATCATGTCCCCCCGCTTGAATCTGAAGTGAGTCATAAGTCTTATGCAACGGAATTCCGGCTTTATCATTCAATATGAGCTTTCTTTTCACATGTTCATCAAGAACCCTATTGCTTTTGTAAAACTTGGACTTTCCCGGACTATGTTCATGATTGTGCTCCAAGGCAACCCGATTTAACCTCCACTATCCATTTGGGTTTAGAGCAAAATTAAGGCGAGCTGGACAATTTGTTTTTGTTTGTGGCCTTGGTTTGACCGGATTGGCTGTTCTCACCCTCGCCTTTCCACCATGACTACATTCAAAAGTGACATGCCTCCAGGTTCCATCTCTTCCCTTTTTGTGACATTTTTTGGCCACACCAAACCCATTTTCTTTAGCATATCTTGAGTAATATAGATAAGCTTCATCTGGTGTGTCGAACATCATTCCCACCTTCGGTTGCTCAACTCTAACTTCAAAATTTTCTATTGACTCCTTTCCTTTTACATTAGTACCTATCTCATCACTCTCTTTTTCTAAAGAACCACTCAATACCTCTTCGTCATCTTCATTGTATCCACTCCATACCTCCGCCTCATTAGTATCTATCTCATCTTGATTCGACGATCGAGGAGGCATTGTCGATGGAATGGACTCTGGCGACATCAAAGATGTTGGTGATGGCAACGTAAACCTGCATGTTCAAGAATAAAAATATTATGACATGAGCTTATCTCGGCAAACCGCAATATCATTGCATGCCAAATATCAAGTGTAAAAGCCACTATCCAAAAATTATGACATGAGCTTATCTCGGCAAACCACAATACTTCAAAATATTGTTGATTAGTATATCAGTCAAAAACTACTTCTAGTTTAAAACCCCAATACAAAAAGTGAGAATAGGTTACAAAATAAAAACGAGATATCAACAAGCAAATTCTCAAGAGGCCCCAAATATGGTCATATTAATTGGTTCGACCCAAAATGTTGGGATTTTTTGAACTAGCTATAATCGATTGAAATTGAAGGGGTCATCGACAACCAACAGATATCAACAGATATATAGACAAGAGAGAGAGAGAGAGAGAGAGAGAGAGAGGAGGGGATAAAACCAATTACAATTATCCAACTAAATAATAACATAAAAGAGGAAAATCAAGCCACATATAGCATTTGTTGCATTTCTCACGATAAAACCTTACGAGAGTGATAGCAAATAAACAATCCAAATGAAATACAAAATGGAATGAACTAAATTGAGAGTTTGAAGCTACTAACTACTCTTGGATGATCACTATTTTGGTCTGAGTGAAGGTGAACTTGAATGTCATATCAAGAACAAAGCAGGTGGGATCATAAATTTGTAAGAAATTGCACAACAACTGAATTGGACTAACATAGTATCAATTGATTTTTTTGTAGGATTTCACGTCACTCTTCCGCAAAGGAGGTTTAATAGCTATAGATAGATAACCTAGAAAGCATTATAAACTTCGGTGCGAAGACTCTTTGGGTACGATTGTTCGGGTTGAGATCTTTAAGACGAACTCTTCAAGCTCAAATCAGTGAGTGTGAGAGAGCGAGAGACCTTGGCGGTGGATTTGACGTCGCTGGTGCGTTGGTTTTCGCAACGGGTCGGTCGCTGGTGGTGCTCATGGTCGCCAGAGTGGAGGTGACGCTGGTGGCCGCTGGTGGTGGTGGTGAGGCTGATGGTCGACAGTGGTGGAGGTGAGGCTGATGATCGGGGTCCTCCTCCTCTTCTATCGCTCTGTTTTGTTTTCGCGCAAGACAATCGATTGGAAGGGCCGATTCAAAATTTCAGGACTTTGTTTTTTTTTTTTTTTTTAGGGACGCCCAAAACGACGTCGTTTTGGGCTATCCAGGGTTGGGGCATGGGCTGGTTTTCTGGTATGTAGACTTATTGGAGTGAAAGAATGAGGAAAGCCAATTCTTGGCAGCAATGTGGCCCACGGCTCTGACGGGCAGCAGGGGAATAGGGTTTTATTTCAAAGGAGGATGATATCAGCAGCTTATAAAAGTGAGTATTTTTCCCACGGACGAACATCACGCAAAAGGGAGGCAGGTTCGCTTGAACGAAGAACGGGGCTGTCGATTCTTTTGTTCCGAATATTGTTAGTTTTATTCAGTTGTTTTTCCTTTCAAGTTTTGAAGCTTTGTTTGATTACTCGTACTTCTTCGATAACTCGTATTGATTTTTGTTCTTTCTTAAAGTTGTTCGTTGATTCTTGTTTAACTTTGATCTTTTGTTTATTTTCTATCCCAAGCAATAGAAGCATGTTTCAAATTAGAGTTTCTTGTGTTTCTTGTTCAATGATTAGTGAGTAGTCGTCGGGTAGGGTCGCGAGGTAATTAGCACACCGTGGCCAGTTCGGACACTGTTCCTGTTTTCAAACAATGAAAAAAAGTAATTTTAGGTTACTGAAGAACATTCGTGAGACGAACCCTGGCATCGTCGCAGCCCATGTGAACGGGGGAATGGGGGTCCAAAACTCATTCTCCGCTGCGCATGGGTATACGGCGACCATAGGGTCTCGCATCTTGCGGGGTATCTTTTTCAATCTAAAGTTGAATGTTTTTAAGAACACCGAATGGAATAGGTTAATCCGGACTGGTTACGAGTGCTATGAATCCTACGATCATACCTCCTTTTTAATTATTTGAAAAGAACAGTTGTTTCCTTAAGTTTTAGTTAATCTCAATCAAATCGACAAGGGTGGCTACCTAAGAGCCAGTTTAATCAGTAACAACCTGAGTTTTTAGTCAGCACACATCACCGTCTCTGTGGATTTGACTCCGGACTTACCGGATATTATGTTGCGTCGGTCTCCGCCCTACGCTTGGGGCAACCCATTAATTTAGGACTAAGGAATCGGTCAAGCAACAAGAATACATCTTACATATAGGGCAAGTCAATTAAATTTCCAAAGAAATTACACATATCCAATGAAAACTTAACACCTCTATAGGGTCAAGGGACCCCACCCTTAATCCCTCCGCCCTTGCCTACAGCATCAACACCGTCGAAACCTAAAAACCACCCACAAGCCACCAAAAAGCAAGAAAAAGAAAACACCGAAACCAAATACACCCACCAAGACCCACAAGAAAAAAAGAGCTCCAACGAAAGGGAAACAATAACCCCCATACCAGTGAAAGAGACTGAAAAACTTACTTAAGTTTTGACACTATCTATATAATAGGGGACTCAGTTTTTGAATTTGACATACATCCATTAATAAATCTTAACCATTGAAACCTATCTCCATTAAGAGATGGGGAACATTAAGAGAATTTTAGAAAATGCAATTATTATATGTAAAAAAAAAAAATTATGCCCAACTTATATAGTCTCATCATCACTAGATTTTTTTAGTATACATTTCGGCCACTGCTAAGGTAAAATCCTGGTTCCTAGTTTTTGGTTACTTATATAAACCAACATCATAAAAAATCAGCTAGTTTGCGCTTTATTTACTGTTGTTCTAGAGAGGAAAAGAAAGAAAAAGAGACTTTATATCTCTATTTTTTTTTCCCCCTTTTTCTATATCTATACAAGACTGAACCAATTCAAGAACTCATTGTCAATACCCAAAGCTTACCAATGTTTTTTTTTTTTTTTGCTCGGCAAACGAAACATTTTATATAGCTCGAAAGGGTACATCGAGAAAAGAGCATCTAAGCATAGAGCTTGGATACTTCGGAAAAAAACAAACAAAATCCAACAAAAAGTTGGATGAAACCCCATAGACTACATTACAACTTTAATTTACGGATACCATCCAAGAAAACCTTAAAATCCTCCACAGTATAGACTTTGAGGTTAAATTTCGCCTTCATCCACATCGCAACCCTTGTTTTAACCAAATCCCCCACCTCCCACAGTAGTTTTGTCGAGTTCTTGAAAATCCAGTCGTTTCTTGCTAGCCAGATGGACCATAAAGTAGCATAGAAGCAAGATTCCCAAATATGTTTCTCTAGGTTGCGGAACCCATTATCAAGCCACCAAATTGCTAGACTCGGAACAGAGGCAGGGCATGCCCACTTGACCTTCCACCAATCCAAAATGATACACCACACAGTCCATGAAAAATTGCAGTGGATGAATAAATGCTGGTGTGTTTCCAAGTGCTGCAAGCAAAATGGGCACAAAGCACATTGAATCTCGGTAATTATGTTCCTATCCAAAAGGAGTGACCTGGTTGCCGCCTTCTCCTTGACAGCCATCCACACAAAGACTTCCACTTTTGGCGAGCACAAGTTTTTCCATAATGAACCCAACAGAGCATTGTTAGATTAAAAAAGCTGATCCCATTTCCCATATGCTGATTTAACACTAAAATTACCGTCCTCCGACCATCTCCATTGTAAATAATCAGGCTGATTGGGGTTTAGTGTCACACCTTGGATTCTCTGAATCAGATTATCCAACTCTTGCCTCTCCCGTCCGAATGCCCTTCTTCGAAACAGCAGCTCCCATGAACCTCCATATGCCTCATTCCTCATATTACAGAGCATTTCCGTCTTTTGATCTGATAAAAGGAAAACTCTCGGGTAGTCTTCTTTCAACGTAGACTCTCCCAACCAAGAATGTTCCCAAAATAAGGTCGCATTCCCTGAGTTTACTTTAATTCTAAAACTCTCGCGCATAGAATAGCCCAGGTGTGAAGATGGATCCTCCAATGAACAGATATCCGCCCAAATTTTCGACGTTGAGCCTGGGCGTTGAATATATGGTAGCCAGCAGTTTGCGTCCAGCCCATTCTTTCCTCTGATAACTCTCGCCCAAAGTGATTCTTTGTTGTTGCCGAATCTCCACCACCACTTGGCCAAGAGTGCTAAGTTTTGTTGAAGCAACCTCTTCACCCCCAAACCCCCGTCGTCTTTTTTCCTTGCTATCTCATCCCATTTAACCAAATGCATCTTTTTTTTGTCTACCGTATCACCCCAAAAAAAATTCCTTTGTAGTTTCTCCAATTTCCTTGCCACTGCAATTGGCATTTTAAACGACATAAAATAAATGGGCACATTTCCAGTGTTGGAATTAATAAGAGTTAGCCTTCCCCCGGACGAGATACATCGACCTCTCCAAACAGTCAAAAGCTTTTCAGTCCGTTCAATAACAGGGTCCCAAGTTTTAATCCTACCCGGGTTTGCACCCAACGGCATTCCGAGGTACTTGATAGGTAACAATTCCACTTTACAACCCATTGTTTCGGCCAGCATCACCACATCTTCATGTGGAACCTTCACTCCACTAAGAGAGCTCTTTGAAAAGTTTATTTTCAGTCCTGACATCAATTGGAAGCACCTTAAGATTCTTTTGATGTTTGCCATCTCTTCCGGATCATTGTTGCAAAAGAGAATGGTATCATCCGCAAACTGTAAGTGCGATATAGAAACCCCATTGCGTCCCACTTTAGTACCTTTAATGATGTTGCTCACCTTAGCTCTTTCTAACATTAAGTTGAGAGCCTCTGCTGCTATGTTAAAAAGAAAAGGTGATAGGGGGTCACCTTGCCTGAGTCCCCTCTGCATGAGAAATTCCTTAGAGGGCGAGCCGTTGATCAGAATGGACATAGACCCCGATGAGACACACTCCAATATCCATTTGCTCCATTTGTCCCCAAATCCAAACTTTGCTAGCATATCAGTCAAAAAATTCCAGTTGACACAGTCATATGCTCTTTGGAAGTCGAGTTTTAGGATAAGTCCTCCGTGCGCACTTTGTTTCCAGCTATGGATAGCCTCGTTGGCTATAAGAACCCCGTCCAGAATTTGCTTCCCACCCACAAATGCAGCTTGGGCTTCCCCAATAATAGATGACATGTGTTCTTTGATTCGATTTGCCAATACTTTAGACAAGATCTTGTATACCCAACCCACTGTGGGCACACGCCCCAAAAATCCCGTGTTTTAATGCATGAAATCCTGGGTGCGCCCTTATCTTGCGGAAAGCGCGGCGAAGTGCTTCGCAGATCAGAGAGTCGCCACTCGGGTTTTGCGGTTTGTACCCAAGAAACCGTTCTTTTGAAAATGTTTGGACCACGTCCGTTTGGTTTTGAAAAAGGCTTTTGTAGACTGGGCCGTCGTCACCTTCGATCTTGAGGTTCGGGAGCCAGATTACGAGAGGGGAAGGGTTTTATGGCACCCCCCTCGCCCAGTCCGGAGACCGGTCTCTACTCAGGCGTTTTGTAAAACATTCGCATTTCTCTCTTTATTTGATCATTCTTTTAACCAGTTAGGGCGGGGGAACAGTTAATAGGGATTAAAACTGTAAACAAGTTGCATTTATATACAAAAGATGTAACAAAATGTTTATGGATGATGATGTTTGATCTAAGCAAATATAATAGATTGAGAACAAGCTTCTGTGGATGTTTTGGACAAGCTAGCACACACTGACTGTGCAATGGTGCACACAGGAACAAGCCTGCATGCACTGGACAAGCCATGCAGCCATGACCTGCGTGCGCCACTCCACTACTGGCGTGCGCCGGTAGACTTAAGCCCACAGCTTCTGTTCTCAACCCTCTGGGCTCTGGAAAGGACCAGTGCACACCCAGGACAAACCACACAACTTATAAAGATTACTAAGCTATTACAAACAGATAAATGGGCTTAAAAGCCACCAAATAGACAGAAAACCCCTTAAACAGTGAGGGGAGGATGATAAAAAGGACCTGGCTGGAAGATCCATGCAAGGGCCAAGCCACTGGAACATAGATAACTACCGTACGCCACTAGTAAAGGGGCGCACGCCACTCATCTCTTGGTTCCAGTGCTTTGGCTTTGCACATTCTGGGCTCTGGAATAGGACCAGAGGGACCCAGAAGGCCAAACTAAGCAATAAATACAGATAGAAAAGAAAGCAGTTCTAAATACAGAAAGCTATAAACTGGTTTTAACATGCAGCAAGGTGATCAAAGCTTAAATAATACAAGAAAACAATGATCCATGATCCCCACGCCAGTCTTGCACACAGTCTTGCACATACCACCATTACTGGCGTACGGCACTCAGAACTGGTGTGCGCCACTGATCATTGTGCACGGTTTTGAAAACCCTGCCAGCCCCCCTCAGGGGTCAGAACAGAAAGCAGGAGCAAGAGGTATTATACCTTTGTTTGTGAGTTTGATGGATGGTTTGAACTTTGAGCTTGAAAGGAGATGGATGAAGGATGGATGTAGTGAGGTTTGAGGACTGTGGAGAGTATTCCTTTGCTTACTCTTTCTATGGAAGAGAAAGGAAGCAAAGGAGAGTAATGGAGAAAAAGACAAAGGGCTTGAAGTCTTAATGGAGCTAAACCCTTTCTTGATGATGCCAACCCTTTGCAAATGAATGCAAAGGGGGTATTTATGGAGGAGGGAGAGGCTGGTCAGTTTTAGGCCTTTAGGGGCTGTTTGGATGATCAAGTATTGGAGGAAGCTCCCATGCATTAAATGCATGGGACTTGGCTGATGGAAGGAAAAGGCGATTGGCGGAGTAATGATCAGAAGTGCCGGTGGCGTCGCAGAGGCTCCAGCCCAGCTGGCTGAAAAGGTTGATTTGACTGGTGCTGACTGGCGTGCGCCACTTGTTGAGTGGCGTGCGCCATAGAGTGGTAGTGACTGACACGTGTCAGTGGTTCCTGCGCACGCTAGTCCACCACCAGCGTACTCCAGCAGGGTTTTGTTGAGGCCATTTTCTGGCTTGAGGGTTCGACAAGGGTTTGAAATGGGTTTGGACGAGGTTCGGGACGCTCAAAGCTCAAACTCATCAAACAACTCGGTATGTTCTCGACCTTAATCATCATTGGGGAATCAAAGACCGTAAATAAACTTAATCTGGATCGTCCAAAATAGGGTGTCTACAGTAGCCCCCCTTTGACGGCACTTAAAGCACCATCGACTTGGCGTAAGTAACGTCAAAGGTTTCTAGACACCCTCTCAAGGCTATCCAGAAGAAATAGAAAATGCGGACATGTATTTAAATGTACCGTCCATTGAGAGATCGAAGATGGGCGGACCATCTGAAGATCGTTGGAAAAGAGTTTGAACTCTGTTGGAAGATAGGGATGGGTGGACCATCATTGAATGTTGAGGCGGACTCTCCTGGGGAATAAACAGTTGCGGATAGATTAATGCGGCTAGGGGCCGAACCTTCTTTGGCATAAGTAACTCCAACAATCACGGGTAGGTCGCGTCGGGTAGGTTAAATTCCATCTGCTGGGAATCAGAGCCAATCTCCTTATCATGGACCATCCGAGACAGAGCAATAAGACTGCTGGAAGATGTGCTAACGGTTGAGTCGGACGGGGACCGTCATTGATTTGATTTCGGACGGACAGACCGCCGTTCGAGGCCGACGGACAGACCGTCGTTGATTTGAGGTTGGGCGGAACACACCGTCGTTGATTTGAGGTTGGACGGACGGACCGTCGCTGATTTGAGGTTGGACGGATGCACCGCCGTTGATTTGAGGTCGGAACCGGCCGTTGATTTGGACAGACGGGTGTCATTGCCGATCGAACTATCTTTGGTACAAAGAATCCCAACAATCACGGGTAGGTCGCGTACGTAGGTTAAATTCCATCCGTTGGGAATCAGAGCAATCTTCTTATCATGGACCATCCGAGGCAGAGCAATAAGGCTGGAAGATGTGTTACTTGTAGACCAATGTGGACTAGGATAGGCGAACGGTGTTGTAGACTGATTGGACCGGGCAGACCGTCGTCGTGGATCGATCGGACGATATTCGGATCGCCGTGTCGGGGCGAAGCGGGCAATATTCTGATCGCCGTTGATCGGAGTGAACGCGGGCAATATTCCGATCGCCGTTGATCGGGGTGAAGGCGGGCATATTCCGATCGCCGTTGGTCGGTGGTGAACGCGGGCAATATTCGGATCGCCGTTGATCGGGTGAACGCGGGCAATATTCTCGATCGCCGTTGGTCGGTGGTGACGCGGACGATATTTCGATCGCCGTTGGTCGGGGTGAACGCGGGCAATATTCGATCGCCGTTGGTCGGTGGTGAAGCGCGGCAATATTCTGATCGCCGTTGCTCGGGTTGAACGGACGATATTTCGATCGCCGTTGGTCGGGGTGAACGCGGGCAATATTCTCGATCGCCGTTGCTCGGGGTGAACGCGGGCAATATTCGGATCGCCGTTGGTCGGTGGGGATCGATCGGACGATATTTCGATCGCCGTTGGTCGGGGTGAACGCGGGCAATATTCGATCGCCGTTGCTCGGGGTGAACGCGGGCAATATTCTAGATCGCCGTTGGTCGGTGGTGAGCGCGGGCATATTCCGATCGCCGTTGGTCGGGGTGAACGCGGGCAATATTCGGATCGTCGCTCGGGGTGAACGCGGGCAATATTCGATCGCCGTTGGTCGGGTGAACGCGGGCAATATTCTCGATCACCGTTGCTCGGGGTGAACGCGGGCAATATTATCTCCGATCGCCGTTGGTCGGTGGTGAACGCGGGCAATATTCTGATCACCGTTGCTCGGGGTGAACGCGGGCAATATTCTGATCGCCGTTGGTCGGTGGTGAACGCGGGCAATATTCTGATCGCCGTTGGTCGGGGTGAACGCGGGCAATATTCTGATCGCCGTTGGTCGGTGGTGAACGCGGGCAATATTCTGATCGCCGTTGCTCGGGGTGAACGCGGGCAATATTCTGATCGCCGTTGGTCGGTGGTGAACGCGGGCAATATTCTGATCGCCGTTGGTCGGGGGTGAACGCGGGCAATATTCTGATCGCCGTTGCTCGGGGGTGAACGCGGGCAATATTCTGATCGCCGTTGGTCGGGATGAACGCGGGCAATATTCTGATCGCCGTTGATCGGGGTGATGACATGGCTGATCATCGTTGATTTGATTTGAAGGGACGACATGGCTGATCGTCGGTGATGACATGGCTGATCATCGTTGATTTGATTTGAAGAGACGACATGGCTGATCGTCGGTGATGACATGGCTGATCATCGTTGATTTGATTTGAAGGGACGACATGGCTGATCGTCGGTGATGACATGGCTGATCATCGTTGAGTGGACGACATGGCTGATCGTCGGTGATGACATGGCTGATCATCGTTGAGAGGACGACATGGCTGATCGTCGGTGATGACATGGGTGATCATCGTTGAGAGGACGACATGGCTGATCGTCGGTGATGACATGGCTGATCATCGTTGAATGGACGACATGGCTGATCGTCGGTGATGACATGGCTGATCATCGTTGAATGGACGACATGGCTGATCGTCGGTGATGACATGGCTGATCATCGTTGAATTTGAACAGGACTGGCTGTTGTTGAGGATAAAGCTAACCATGGCACGGATAGTTCCAACAAATCACGGGTAGGTCGCGTCAGGTAGGTTAAATTCCATCTGTTGGGAATCAGAGCCAATCTCCTTATCATGGACCATCCGGACGAGGCCTGAGACTGCTGGAAGATACGCTAACGGTTTGAATTGGAAGTTGGACGGACAGACCGTCGTTGATTTGAAGTAGGACGGATGGATCGTCGTTGATTGGAATAGGACGGATAGATCGTCGTTGATTTGAAAACGGGACGGATGGATCGTCGTTGATTTGAAAATAGGACGGATGGATCGTCGTTGATTTGAAATTGGACGGATAGATCGTCGTTGATTGGAATTGGACGGATAGATCGTCGTTGATTGGAATTGGACGGATAGATCGTCGTTGATTGGAATTGGACGGATAGATCGTCGTTGATTTGGAATTGGACGGATAGATCGTCGTTGATTTGGAATTGGACGGATAGATCGTCGTTGATTTAGAATAGGACGGATAGATCGTCGTTGATGTTCGGACAGGCTCTGCTTGGGGAAATAGCGAACCGGGATGGAAGCATGGATCAGGGCAACATGGGCTACCTGCCGGGAATGGGCCTCAATGCTGATTTGATTTGATTTGCCAATGCCACAACACTGATGATAGAAATGCCTCAACGCTGGTTTGATTTGACTTGCCAATGCCACAACATTGACTGTAGAAAATGCCTCACTGCTGGTTTGGCTTGATTTGATTTGAAGCGATCTCCTGCTTTTGACATTTGATATACAATATGCAACGATAATATATGCTAAACACATATGTACAAATTGAAAATGCAAGGGCAGACTAGGGCGGCTTCTAGAGAACGGGACGACACAATCGACGACCAGGACAATTTTGACGATCGAGGGCTACCACTGAGCCACCCTTTCGCTTTACTGCTTTGATTTGAGTTGCGGGCCTGCAGGTCCAGTAGGTAACTTTCGAGTGGGTTAGAGGTTTGCTGCTTTGATTTGAGGTGCGGGCCTGCGTGCCCAAGTAGATAACTTTTGAGCGGGTTAGAGGTTTGCTGCTTTGATTTGATTTTG